>OY728128.1:1858939863-1860220325 GCA_963277665.1 Viscum album
ATCCCATGTGCAATTTTTATATTAACTAGTAAAGAGAAAACATGCATTATATAAAATAAACTTAATATTGAAGTCTGATCAAAATGTAAACCAAGAGGTAAACACATTAAATGATTCTACAAAAAAACTAATAAAAATCAATATAGGAATTGTGTGTCATCACTACCTTAACAATATGTGCAGCTCCCTTGAAATAAACTCCCACCATTTTTCTCTCCATAAGGAGCAGGGTGGACTAGACTAGTGGGCTAGTGTTTCAGAGGTGACTCAACCTGATTTCACTAGCAGGACTGACAATTGCAACACTAACTAAACCTATGATTTTTTGAGGTATGTGGCCTTATAAGAGACTTTTTATGAGGTTCGTGGAATTTTAATCCATGTTCACTGAGACACAAAGATCTAGGGGCCCAAGCTAGCTAACACCCATGAGGCCTCTCCCATTTTAGTGCTCATTAGTTACTTTACGCTCGTTAGTGTGACACATTGGTTATTTTAAAAAGTAAGTGTGTGTGTGTTTTAATTCAAGTTGTTCCATTTGAACCTATTTTCCTTAATCCCTTTTTCTTTAAAAATGTTCAAACATTTACTTCTTTTCTTTAATTAAAATTTCAAATTCTTTTATCATTTAAATAATTATGTGTGGAACCTTTTTATTGAGTGACATCCTACTGTTCTCTTGGATCACAACCTACATACACCTTTGGGTGCATGTTGACCTTGTTCTCTCGGTATTCCAGGTTGGGGCATCGTGCTCAGCAATGGTGGTTTTGGTCATTGATGGTCTTCTCATTCAGGTTGGTGTAGTGGCGTGTGGATGTTACACCAATCTTGTTGCTTGGAGGTTTGAGTTAGAGTTTTAGTCTCTTTTGTTATCGTTTAGTTTTTGGATGTTGGTTCTAGTTGTAAACCTTTAAATTTGATTTTATTTTAGTTGTATGTTTTCAGTTTTGGTTTATTTATCTTATCATTTTTTTGTGTTTACTATTTAGGGTAAATCATTCTTATGTGTTAGTTTTGATACCCAGGCACTTGTTCCATCCCATGGGGATCAGGAACACCCTTTGGGCCATGTCGTGGACTAGGTCAGGCACCGGGTCGGATGGCAACCCGGATTGGTTCGTGACAAAATGGTATCAAAGGGAGGTTTGCTCTCTTGGGTCGTTTACATTTGGGATAGAGTCACGGTAGACTAGAGTTACGGTTGTTGGAACTCTATGTCCTGACTATGATCAAGGTGCCTGGACAACACTCCTTGTGGCGAGACTCGAGTTACCAAAGAAAGTTGAGGTTTGTTTCAATTTTTGGTCTGTGTGGTTAGTCTTGTTTAGGGTAAATGAAAGTGAGTAGGGTCAGTCGTCCCAGTGATTTTGCAAGGTCTGGCAAGCCACATGGAGCTGGGGATGTTGTCCTAGAATACCCTCTATGGTAGTGGTGTGATTGGCATATGGCCGCCAACCATATGTTCCGGTCACCCACTAACACTAGTTTTCTCTTGGACCGTTCCTCGTTTCTCGGTTTTGGAATTGTGGAAATTTGGTTTTTTAGTAAAAATGATTTGGTCTTAAAAAAAAATTGAAAAATGTTTTGAAATGAAGAGCTTAAAAAAATGATGTTTAAGGTCTGAAAAGTTTGGGTTGAGTGTTTGGTTTTGAAAAAAATGGAAAGGTTTGGTTTTGATCATTATTGTTCTTGTGGCCTACCACATGCATGAGTGTATATGGAAAGAGAAATGGTCAATAGAACGAGTTGATGAATTACTGGATGGATATGAGGTGGGTGATGGTGTGGCACGGGAACATGCATGTGCGAGGCCCATGGGACACCATTTGTGTTTGTGTAACCCATGAGCTTTTCTTATCTTCAAAAAGTTTTGTTAAATGATAATTTGGTGTGTTAATAAAGGGCGTTTGTTTGGTGTGTCCTTGTGTTTTGGAAATGTCGGATGTGAGGCATTTTGAGATGAGGATCCCTTCTGAATGATTTGTGTCTTGAGTTTGAATTCTTATTTGTAAGTTGGTATGCAAGAATGTATTTAGTGAATTTTTTTTTGAAAAGTACATAGAGGATCCCTTATAGTGGTTCCCACTGTATGTTTGGTGTTCGCTTCTGGTATGTCTTGACCATTGGACCATTTTTTTGCGTCCATGGTTTTTTTCTTGACTAGTGTATACCCCCCCATAAAGTGTTCACATGTGATTGAAGTTTGGCCATAGGAAATTTGCCATTGTCCGACCCTCTAGTTGATAAGATGAATATATTCTTGAATTATATAATTGAACCCACCTCTCCTTTTTACAACTAAAAAGATCATCTCGCAGCGGGATGACAGATGCGAGGGGAGTTGAAGGGAGTTTTATTCTTTTTAGTGTCTAACTAGTCCGGTATGAAGTTTGACACTGTCATGTTTGAAGGTTCCCCTGGAAATGGAAAAAGGAATTCCAACGGGGAAGGGAGAAGGTGGTACAGAATTATCAGTGTTTACCAGTGTCTTAAAGGGCTTTGTAGTACTTTCATTGGCTGTAAGGGTCATGTTTGGTGACGTCTTACAGTGTGAGTTCTCTTTGATAATAAAGGGTGAAGTTTCACCTCATTAATTTGAATGTTCTGTTTGGAAATGGTGAAGGATATTCCAGTGGGGAAAGGTGGAAGAAACCTAGAGTGGTTGGTGCGAGCCACTATTCTAAATGACCTTTGGTCCTTCGTTGGTTCCCTTTAATAAAGGGTCTACGTTAGGCCACTAGTGTGGAAGACCCAGTCACATGGGGATGCTATGGTCGATTGCAGGAATCATGTGTTGTTTAAAACTCAGTTTGAAGTCCCTATCTGTATAATGTTCCTCTCAACAGCAATGGTCATGTTCAGGTGATGATTTGTGGTGTCGTGTTCTCATTTAGTGTGAAAAATGCTGATGCATATGCACCATTTCATATCTTTTGTTGGTGAGTGTTCTTTGTATGATCAGTTAGATGTCATAATGTGTTGTGTTTTCTGGTGTTGTCTCATTTACAGTTTGGTTGTGTGTGACACCAAAAGGAGAAGCTCCGTTTAGGAGTCTTCAATACCTGACTGCGAGGTAGGAGATGCTTCAAACATACGGGCTCCATCCATAGGCCTCAGAGTGAAGCTGGCATGTGGTCAGGAACCCTAGGAGTGTATGGGACCCCAAATTTATTTCTGTCATCAGTGTTGAAAGTATAGGCAGTTTAAATTGTTTCTAGGGTTGTTCCGTTCCGAACGAACCGTCTGGTTGCGTAAGGTTTTTGTAACCATGTGGAGGCGTGTTCGTCTCGTTGCCTTAAAGTCTTGGGGGTTGCGTCCCACTAGATATAATCGCTTTAGTGGTCATAATGAGAGTCTATCGGGTAAATATGTCTCAAATTTGAACAATGATCATCTAGGGATTTGGATATGTTGGGCTGTCTTTGTCTGTGGTTTGGATGCCTGGTAGTTGGACCCGACCCTCCCCGCCCCTTGTGGTGGGGTGCTTGGCTACCATCGGAAAATTCTCAAGGTTTTGTATCTTCTGTCATCTCCAATGGTGGGGAGACCCCTAATCAGTCTCGCTCAAATGTATTTAGAGTGAATTGGTGGTGGACTTCTCCATAATGGCGGGGAGTCTGCTCGGGCCTCCCCTTGTCGGTTTCTCAATCTCGTCTCGAGCGTCAGTAAGTTCCTAATGGAGGTGAGCCCGTCGGGCCTTCCTGTGTTAAACTTTTGCTTCTATTTCTAAATATGGCTTAGTGATAAGTGATAGGAGTATTCCTTGGACGTGGTTTGACCTTGTTTGTTCATTCTATCCAAATGATGTGGTTTTCATTTAATAGTGCTTGAGATGTATTGGCTTATGAATTTGGTTTCCGTGGGTGCGAGAGTTTCTTTCCTTGATCAGTTAGATGGAGGCGTTCTATCTCTTTGGGGTGGTTGAAACATATCAAAAAGTCTTTTTACGAGTCTCTTGAAGTTGTCTTTGAGTCACTCTCTCTGAGCATGATGCTTTTTTCTCTCTTCACTTGATGTTTGTGGTTATCCCCTTTTAACCTTAAGGGAGTGTGGCTTCCTACTTTGGGGTTTGGTCCTAGTTGTGGCTTTCCGAGGATGAAAAGTTTTATGGTGGGGAGAATTGTCACACCCGGATTTTTCACTGGGTCACGTTTCTAATTTTTATTTCTATCATATAATTTTATCTGTCTCTAATTATATTTATTCTTTTTATATGAAATGTGGGCTGAGTCCGATTGGGGTTTTGCGTTTTTGCACTGATAAATGAGCATTTTGGGACTTGACAGCGTTCAATGCACCACTGTCGAAGCCGCACGACCTCACCTAGGACACTACGCGGCCTTGCCCGGCTCCCTGCGTGCCTGCCTGAGGTTCCGAAAATTAAATTAAGTGAATTAATAATGAATGAAATTAAATGAGTGGTGAAATAAAAATGAAAAAAAAAAGATTTCACTAATAATGATAATATTATTATTTCATGATATTGTTAATTATTATTGGGTATTATTACTATTTATATTAGTGATGGTAATTATTTTATTTTATTTATTATTATTCGTCTTATTTTAGTTTTTATTATTGTTGTTATTATTGTTATTTTTATTATTATTAACAATTTATTTATTACTTTTTTTCTATTTTTTTTAATTTTTTTATTATTGATGGGTTTTCTTTTTTTCCTTAGGGTTAAGGATCTCCCCCCTTACCCCCCTTTCCCATCATGACATCCCCTCCCCTTCACTAACCTCATCCCGTCACGATGCACTCCCTATACCCCCTAGTCTATCTCCCCCTTCCCCCTTCTCCTGATCACGACACAGCCCCCCCCCCTGCGTGGTACGACGAAGCCCAGCGCCCCATTACCAGGTCCGGCGACTATCGCCCTCCTCTCTTCTTGACACGCCATCACCACCTGGAACCCCCTATATAGTGCTTCCTTTGTCTGGTGCCCCCAGCTCCGTCTGGCGCTCCTACTCCGTCCAACTTGTGCCATCGCCCCAACCCCTTTCCAGGCCCACTTGCACAATCACATGACCTACCCCGAAAACCCAGCGTCCCCCCTGCCACAGCCAGCCTTGTTGCGCTGCACCCCTACACCCGGCCGAGAACCCTCCTGGAAGTCCTCTAGCACGATACCTCAGCCTGCTCAGGCCTTCTCCTGGCGCCATCCTTGTCGCGACCCACCCCCCCTTCCGGTAAGGCTCCTAGTCAGCACAACCGCCACCGGTAAACACCTCTTTGGGTGAGTTTTCCTTTCCCTTCTTGGGGGTTTGTTTTACTATTCGTTTTTGCTTTTTTTAGTTTCAATTCATATTTTAGGGTTTAATTTATGATCTATGTTTTGCGTATTGCATGCTATTGGAATTCCACAGAAAAAATTGGAAGATTCGACATCGAGGTATGTGGTTCCATGCATGAGTATTAATTGATAAATTCATTTTCTTATTTAACTTATCATGTTTATTAATTAGTTAGTTTGGTGAAAATTTGATTTTATTTATGTTTTAGTGTGTTTTGACGTGTCTAGTAGTGTGTTTCATGATATGAGTATGTTTTTGTGAAATCAATCTTGAACTGATTATTATTTTTTTTAAAGAAAATTGTATAGTTAATTTGTTAGGGCATGCAAAGGGTGTAGTTGTTGTTTTAGTATTGCGTCTGTTTGTGTTTAGTCAGAAATGAAATTTGGAAAAGTTTTGGTATTTAATGTCATGCGGAATATCTTCAAATTGTTTGGAAAATGTTTCTGGAATTTTTATTAATTATAGAAATGGTCTTTTTAACTATGCAGGTGGTTTCTTTAATCGCGTGTGTATTGCAGATTGTGTTCATGTGGCGGCGTTGTGTGAGTTTGGTTATGTGAGGGGGTATGGTTCAGTCTAGTGTGTAAAGCATTGTTTTTCTCTCAAAAATTTATTTATGAAAATTTTGGGTTGTTTTATTGAATAATTATTAAGGGTGAAATATTACTTTTGTTAAATTGTGTGAATATTTTTGGTGCCTAAAGTTATTCGACGTGAGTGGAGTTTCTTTAATAAATTTTTTTAGTGGCATGTTCGATAATGAAAGTGATTTCTTTGGCAGTGTAGTTGTTTTAATTGGTTGTGTAACTGATGTAGACTTAGTTTTGAGATGTTTTTAATGTGCACATTATTTACAAATGTTGTTTACATGTGTAAGTGGGAGTTCTTTTAGTGGTGAGTGTCTTTTAAATTTTCTATATGGTTTAGTTGAGTATGTAACCTATGACAATTCTATTTTGAAATGATTTTGGTGTGTGTATGGTTTTAAAAGTGGGTTTGGGTGTGAAATTGTGATTTTTCTTGAGAAAATACCCTATTTGGATTTTATGCACTAGTGTGACATGTGACATGAACTTGAAACTTGTTGGAGCACAAACCGGGAATCCTGGGTAGCTAGGAGGGTGGACTAGATTAGTGGGCTAGTGTTCGGAATGTGACTCGACCTTGTTTCACTAGCAGGACTAACGATTGTAACACTAACTAAAAATATTCTTTTCTAAGGGTCATGGCCTTCTAAGCCACGGTTTCTAAGGGTCATGGCCTTCTAAGATGTGTTCACTGAGACACGAAGATATTGGGGCCCAAGCTAGCTAACACCCACAAGGCCTTTCCCATTTTAGTGCTCATTAGTTACTTTACACTCGTCGGTGTGACACATTGGTTATTTTAAAAAGTATGGGTGTGTGTGTTTTAATTCAAGTTGTTCAATTTGAAATGGTTTTACTTAATCCCTTTTTCTTTAAGATTGTTCAAATATTTACTTCTTTGCTTTAATTAAAACTGAAAATGCTTTTTTCATTTAAATAATTATGCGTGGAACCGTTTTTTTTTGTGACGTCCTACTGGGCTCTTGAATCACACCCTACATACACCTTTGGGTGTATGTAGACCTTGTTCTATGTGTATTCCAGGTTGGGGAATCGTGCTCAACGATGGTGGTTTTGGTCGTTGATTGTCTTCTCGTACAGGTTGGTGTATTGGTGTGTGGATGATGCACCACTCTTGTCGCTTGTAAGTTTGAGTTAGATTTTTATTCTCTTTTGTTGTCGTTTATTTTTTGGATGTTGGTTCTAGTTGTAAACCTTTAAATTTAATTTTAGTTTGGTTGACTGTTTTCAGTTTTGGTTTATTTATCTTATCAGTATTTTTGTGTTTAGTATTTCAGGTAAATCATTCCCATGTGTTAGTTTTGATATACGGGCACTTGTTCCAACCCCATGGGGATCAGAAACACCCTTCGGGCCATGTCGCGGACCAGGTCGGGCGCCGGGTTAGATGGTGACCCGGATTGGTTCGTGACAGATGTGGGTGTATCTCCTTATTCATTTAAGATATCCCTATAATGATATGGATCTATATAAATTTTAGGATGATGAGGGAAACCCACTAACTCCCTAAAATGTCAATACTTCAACTTCTGGTGGAGATTCCAAATGTCATTCCCATGGATCTCTTTTGTAGGAAATATAGAAGGTATTTTTGGGGACCTTATTTTTCTAATACCAATTATGGTTCTTATTTTTTAGGATAAAAGACTTAGATTTTATTTTTAAATATTGATAAATTTTTTTCAAACTTTTGAATTCCTCCCTATGTAATTGTAAATCCATTGGACTTCTATATTTGAGAAAGTTTCCAAAACACTGAACCGTACTCTTGACTTTAATCTATTTCAAATTTCTAGATAGATCCCCTAATTAGGTCCATTTTATGGATGAATTTGTATTTAGTGTACTCTATATAATTATAACCCAGTGATTTTTTGGATGATCAAAAAAAATCTTCACAAATGGATGGATGGATTCTCCACAATGTGAATATCAGTGTATATGTGTGTTGGGGATCCATGCAGTTTGTCCAATTTTTCTTCAACTTTATATAGATCTCTCAAAAAAACCTCCTACTATAATGAAAATATAAAAAATGGTGAAATTTTCCTTTTTAATAGAATTTAATATTATCTAATTTGATCAAATGATAAGTGATATTGATTATTATAATGATAATTTACAAAATAAAATTACTTTTAACCAGTGGTACGATGGTGGAATAAAATAATGAATCGTAGTGTAATCAACACTTAACAAAGTATTCATGATATTGTGTTTATTATTCTTAAAACTATAAAAAATAATACCATTATAAGATCTTATGAATTACTTCAACATGCTCTATGGGAATATTGATTCAATGAAGGTAATATTCATAGATGATGCATGGGAACAAATTTTGTTATTTTCAATTCTTGAAATCTGGGATGAAATGGTGATTATTGTTAGTAATTCTAGAAGGAAAAAATATTTTGTGTCTAAGGATATATAGTACCTGATATTGATTGAGGTTCTTATAAGAATTGAAGTTTAAATAAATTTTGTAAGTGCACATAACATGAACAAATAAGAACAATCACCCCAAAGGATATATCATAAGAAACCATCAAAAGATAATTCTTGAAAAGTATCTAGATCAAGTCTCCTAGTTTTAATCCTATATGTTAGAGTTATGTGAAGAAAGGGAATATTAATAAGAACTACATAAGTTTCAAGGACATCACTAAAATAAAATCAAAATCTAATAGTTCAAATTCTATTAATTCAATGAAATTTGAAAACAACATTTTTTTGAGTGTTAAAACACTATTATAAGCTTTATTGATTGACTCTGGAGAATCCTTTCATTCCATGAGTGAAAAAAGGTGCATGGTAGATTATATTTCTTTGAAGTTTGGTAGATAGTACATGTAAGATGAAAATCCATGTAATATAATTTAAAAATGGGATGTGAACATCTAAATACAAAATGGAGGATTCTTGAAGCTCATAGAAGTAATGAACATCCCTGGTATATAGAAAAATATTATTTTCGTAGAAAATTTGAGTATGAAAGGCATGTAACTACATTTTTCAATAGGGTAATAAATGTTACACAAGGATTATTGGTAGTTCCATGAAGTCTAAATGATGGAACTCTTTACTTAATTAAAATTTCAAAAGGAATTTATGTTTCCAAAGGCATAACATTTGATGATCTATTTGTTTGGAATTTCATGGTTGTTCACCTCAATAGAAAGAATATAAGCTTACTCAATAACAATCACACGGAAATTGGTTGTGAAATTTCTGTTTTGAGGTAATAGAATGTGTGTCTTTCAACTTATATGGATAGAATACTTGATATTGGAATTTAGAACTAGTTAAATTTTATGTATGTGGACCATACTTTATTTAGTAAAATAGGGGTTCTCCAAACACTGAAACCATTATTGATAATGCTACCTGAAAAGTATTAGTTTAATTTTTGAATCACAATTATCATTCGTTTGGGACTTTTAGTCAATAGAAAACCTCTATCAAAAGGTAATATGGTTATGATTTAAAATTTACTAATATAGAAAATTGTGGTGAATGCACCAAATACATCCTTCAAAAAAATTTCTAGAAGAAAGGGATAAGGAATGATAAGGGAGTTCCTGGAACAAAATGGAAAAGATAGAGTGGTTGAGAGGTTTTTTTAAAGGTTGGGGATGAAGCCTCGTTTAATTATTTTAATTAAAGACCTCTTTTTGACTCGGTAGAGGGAGACCCATTACATATACTGATGGATCAAGGACAAGTGGCCTAAATACAAGGCTTGAAAGCCAATCTTTTGGCCCAAAGGGCCCTTCGGTGAACAATACTGCTATAGTACTTGGGTTTCTATAGTACCTACTGTTGTACCGCCACCACTATAGTTCCTGCTACAGTGACTTATTGCTATAGTGTCGTCACTACTATAGTTCCATCACTACTAAAGTCCCATGCTATAGTACTGATACAGTACCCTAGAAATTCATCCCTTCTCAGATTTGATCCGGGGCCTTTTAAATTTCAAGCAGGAGCCTGTACTACTTGGGTACAGGCTCATTGGCAGGAGTGGTTGAGAGGTTGAATTGTACTTTGACAAAGAAATCTTTTCATATGTTGAAATACTGTAAAATTTCTAAGGTATTTTAGATGAAGATATTCAAAAATGGAATACCTTGTTAAAAGAAGTCCATTATTAATAGTTAGGAAGGAACTTATAGAAAACCCATGATCGAGTAAATAACCAAAAGTTTACCCTTTTAAAGTCTTTGTAAGCTTTTCATATTTTCAAATTGATTTAAATGATTTAGAAAATCTCAAGGAAAAATCAAAAGTATATTTTCTCATTGGTTATAGAGATAATAACTTTGGATATTGACTATAGGATGATAGGGGGTGACAAGTCATCCAGAGTGGAAATGTTTTATTCAATGAGAAGGTTCTATGAAAGTACTTGAAATCGGTAGAGAAATAAGTTGAGTTAAAAATAAAATATCATAGTGTAGGTTGATCTAACTAAAAATATGGTATTATCACAACTTCTAGAGAGCTCATGTTACAATAATTATAGTACCAAAATTCTACTAGTAAGACCATCGGAAGATATGCTAAAAAGGTAAAGAACTATTGAATATCAAGTGGGAGCCCCAAAATTTAGGGCTCTAGAATATTTATAAGATCCAATTAGTTTAGATTATTCTGTTAAATTTGTGTGATCAACTAGTGTTATAATATTTGTTTAGATGTTTGAGGGTAGCATTAACTTTCTACATCTAATGGGTGTCGGGGAACCCAAATTTCTAAAAGAAGTAGAAACACCCAATGACTCAAAAATATGGATGTCTTAAATAGATAAAGATATTTATTCATTTAATTCCAAAAGAAATTTGGATCTTAATGGATTACCATGATATAAATGGGACCTTTTGAATAAATGGTTTTACTTCTTGAAAAAGATGTTTCTGGCAAGAAGAATTTTAACGAGTTACTAGTGGTAAATAAATTTCAGCAGAATAAAGGAGTTAATTTTTTTGAGATATTCTCAGTGGTAGTTCAACATGAACATATTGAAACTATTCTAAGAATAGTGGAATAATAAGATCTATAATTAGAATAGATTATTGTTAAGATGTACTTCCTTTATGGTGATTTTGAAGAAGAAGTTTTCATGAGACAACCAATATGTTTCATAGAATATGGGAACCATAAATTGGTTTATAAATTAAATAAATTTATTTTTGAACAAAATTTAGAACAAAGACCATTGAATTAAAAGTCTAATGGTTTTATGTTGGAAAAAAATAATCATGAGGTGAAACATGGATCATTACTATTACTAGAAATAAATGGATGATAATAAATTAAAAATATTACTCTTGTATATAGATGACTTTTTTCTAGAGGTTCTGAAAGTCTCATGGATCCAGGAATCAAAACATAAGTTTTATAGATGTTTTGAGAGGAAATATCTTAGGTAAGAAAATAAAATCATGTGGATAAATATTGAGAGGGATATAGAAGAAATACCTTTAGTTTTATCCCTCATGTACTACATTTTAATGATCATGGAAAAGTTTAGAATGGTAATATACAATCTACTATCTATAACTCGTATAGGAAACTTCAAATTTTCCAAGACGCAAGAACCAAAAATGTAAATAGATATCCTTTAAATGGATAAAGTTTCATTCTCAAAAACATTTTCTATGTTTTATCTATGTAATTATTTATACTCAGCTAGATACAACATTTTTTGTGGGAGTTGTAAGTTGTTTTATGTAAAACCCCAGAAGGGGTCATTGGAAAAACATGAATTCTATCATTTTTTATATGAAATTAATGGAATTTGTATCCTTATATTTTTGGGAGGGAGATCTGTTATAATATTTTTTGAATACATAAATCCTCAGAGATTCAGACACTGAAAATATTAAAACTATTGTATTTACTTATTGACGAACAATGATTAGTTGAATATTGTGGATAAAAAATATTATTAAATTAAGTATAATGAAAATAGATTTTGTAGTTTTAATGAAATCATAGAAGGTTTTTTTAATTAACATTCCCTTAAAAAACATGGAATATCTCAGGAAAAAGAAATATTATTCTATGATAATTATATTGTGATTCACTTGAATTTGAATCTGGTATTTCATTCAAGGATTAATCATATTGTCCTAAAGTACCCCTTCATAATTATCATTTTGGATGAAAAATCATTAGATATTTATATTATAGCCAGAATCTAAAATATGGTGGATATTTTCACCAAACAATTTGTTTAATAATGTATAAGGAAGTATCATGATTTAGTGGGGCATGGGTAAATGGAAGGTAGATAAAGAAACCATGCATAATGTGAATATGAAGGGAAATTATTTGATTTTTTAATCAATTAGAGGGTTTCCAATGTTTCTATGAATTAATTATTAAAGCGGTAGACTATTGGAATGTGAATTTTGCTTTTAGTTTTTTGGATTCATGTAAATGGAATTTTATTCATTTTAATTATGTTTACTAGGTGATGGATCATTGCATTTTTCGGAAAATTATTGCATAAGGTCTCCTGGAGGTAGTGTAACCAACAAAAGTTTACGAATTCTGATGGAATCAAGAAGGATCAATATTATTGGTGAACCAATAATCTCTAGAATGATGTGTCTAGAAGTGTTCATCGAAGAATGAAATCAAGTTAAAAACACTATTAGAGGTCACCAATCACTTACCAAATGGGGTCATTTCCATGGAAGGTTGAAGGTAGTGTAACAAATATAAGTGGATGAATACTCCTATAAAAGTGTGCAGGGACCTCATGAATAAGATATGAAAGATTATAATAGTAAAAGAGTAATGTTTACAGTGTATTAGATATTTTGAGACACCCCATGTCACTATCATAAATAATATTATTTAATTTCAGATTCTCTAGATGTTTCGTGTTATTTTCATTGTTTTTTTTGTGATTATGTGAGTTTTGAGGAGTTTCAAACTAGGTTTGAAACATGAAATTTTGAATCAATGGGAGACCACACCACATCCTAACACCTAATCCCTGTGAATTTTCCAGGTTGAAGAGTGATTGGTCCAAGGATCATGGGTTGAACCATGGTGTGTTATAATTTTCAAGTAAGGTATTTTTTTAGTTTGTTTGGGGAGAAGGAGGCCATGGTGTGGAGTAAGGGACTTTTCCATGGAGCTCAATTGAGAAGGAACCTTACACTACGTATGGGAGGGGATACTATATAGAGGACCGGGACTTGAATCATGGGTCATGTCCGATGAATGGGCACCTCGCCGCTATGTAGAGGGCCACACCATAGTGGACAAGTGCTTAGGGACATCACCCATGCTCAATAGAGATCCTACATATAGTAGTTTGTGGGCTATTACATAGACATTATCTGGTTAAGGGTGCCACACCACAATCTACAGAGTCTGTTCTATTATTGTCACCGTCCTAATTTTAAATTTTGTAAGTTTCAAATTTTTCCCACATCAGGTTTTCAGCGGTTTTTCCTAATTTATCCCTTCTATATCTTACACATATAGACCAAATGAAGATTATAGAGATCATACATCTTATTTATTCCAATATACTGGCTCCCAAATCTTTTTAGTTTGACTTTAGTTTGTATGTTGAGGTTAATTCCTTATTCTTTTCTTTATGTCTTTCTCTTTCTCCTTGATTTCTCTTAATTTTAAAAACCCTAATCATTATATGGGTAAATTTTAGGGCTTTATATGGATTTAATCTTGATGATTTTGTAATTTAAGTTTTATGAGGATGTCTCCAAGCTCTGTTATGATTTCTACAAGAATATAGATGCATTGAGATTTTTTCATGATTGAAATATGTAACTATATTTATGAAATTATTTTATAATTCATATCCTAAAATGCTTGGGTGTTTTTGAAATATTTATTATAATATTATAGGTATATTTGACACCCATGATTTGTTTTTAAATGGTTTTCCAATGGATTTGACACTTAAAGTTAACAATTATTTTCATGTATTTCAAATAATGATTTTAAGATTGATCATTTCTATTTTCCAAGTGTTTTATAAAATCTCCGAATGGATATTTAATGTGAAAATTGGGGTTCTAAAGGGGGTTTGTGTCATTATTTGTTTTTAAAATATATTATTTATGTTTTTAAAGGGTTCATGTATGACACATATTAAATGGTTTCAAGTCCTCATGATATTTTGGTGGTTTAGAAGTTATTTCTTGTAAACAGGTTGATTCCCAATTAAATTTCGAAGTGTCCTTTAAAAATTTTGTTTCTAATAAATATTTGAAATGATATTTCAAATGATGATAAGTTTATTATAATTAAAATATGTTTTATAGACACATAGGTGGTGGTGCGGTGGTGAAGGTGAGTTGAAAAAACAGGTTGTTCTTTGGGAGGTTCAGGGTTCAATTCCTGGGAGCCCGCTTTTGGGGCGAACCTATCCCATGGGATCCACCCACCTTGATGGGTCTCTCATATCTCTCTGGGCGGGAAAAATGAGGTGCGGCCTAATTTATGGAGGATTTCTGTGATGAACCATCATTGTTGGGCTGTTACCCTCTGGGATGCTATGCCATCTCGGCTGGCAACGACTCCTTCCCCGGCTATGGAGCTGCCTTCGGGTGCTACCCCTTCGTGTGGGAGGGGGGTTTCCCAGTTTGGAGGGTTCAAAAATGCCATACTGGGACATTCCCCTTTAAAGAGAAAAAAATTAAAATATGGTTTATAAATTTTTTATTTTAATTTTAAAAATTAATTTTCTTATGATTTTTAGATCCTCATTAGTGCCCCATGTTAATTTCACTTAATCTATATTATAGCCCTGAGTGGAATTTTTTACATTGTTTTATTATTATGATAATATTTATAACATATGAAATTAAAGGTTGTGTTTATTTTGAGGGCCTAGAAGGTGATTTTAGGTTTATTTAAATGTGTTTTATTATTTTTCATTCATTTAAATGCCATAGGCCTTATTTCATGGTCACATTCATTAATTGATATCATGGGATTCTATGGAGTTTCCCATGATTCTTTTTCTTTTTTAGGGTTATTTTATGGGACCATATTCCCTGAATTTGTAGTATCCCCAAGTCATGATTTTCTAATATAGAACCATATTCTATTTTTCCAATTTTTCTATGAATCATTGACGTCTTGGTTCTCATGATACATGATTTCAATTCTAACAAATATTTTAGTTACTCTTAAATTGTTTTTAAAATGGTTAGGAATGTGTTATTTGTAAAGTGATGTGGTATTTTTTTCTAAATGATGATTAAGAAATGGTTTTAGGAAATGGTTGAAAAGAGGTTTGGTATTGTTTAATTAATTATTAAATCCACATTTTCATGGTTGAAGGAAATTTTAAATATTCTTTAATTTTTGGGTTTGGAAATTATGCTTTTTAACTAGATACATTTTGTTTTTTGAAATGCATGACTATTGGTTTTGAAGAGGAAAGTGATTAACTGTGTTTTTTATTCCTTTATCCATGATCATTGAAAATTTAATACCTATTCTATATCTTATATCCAAACTAGAATTCATCAGCTATTTTTTTGAAGGAGATTTATTAGCTCCTTGGTGAGATCTAACTCAGTAAATTTCTCTCACACTATATACACACTAGTGTATGTGGGTGTATACATTTATTCCACTTTCTTTTAGGTTCCCAATAATTTATTTTAGTATAGATATTCATCTTGGTTTTTCTATGGACATATATATATGTTGAGTCATCATGGGTCATGTGGATATATCAGATTGATTGCTCAGGTAGTTGTTTTATTTTCTATTTCAAGAATATATCATCCATTTCAGCCAACTGTTTTATTTTTCTCATTGTTTTTCCCATTTTATATATGATATATGTTCTATTAATTTTGATTTGAGATTATTTTTTATTTCATTATTCCTCGTTTGTATTTTATATTATTTTGAATCTAATTATTTGGTAAAAATGGATGTCAAATTTATGGATGGGTCTTACCAAATTCTCGGTAGTTTTCACCCCTAGTTTAAATTATTATATGATGGTTAAACACTTCCTATGTGATTATTATTGATACATAGGAAATGTTTTCTAGTTTTGGGGGCTGTGAACACTCTTTGGGCCAAGAAATAGATTTTTTGAAGTACAAATTTGAGGGTATCTCAGAAAGGTTCATTACAAATGGTAATAGAGCCTAGGATCAAAATAGGTTACAAGGTTTTGAATCAATCACTTGTTATTTGGGAGGTAAGATATTGTGAAGATATGCTTTTTGGGACTTGGGATGTAGGTGTTGGGAGATTCTATCTTGTACTTTCTCACTCTAAGCCATAAGTTTCCATGGGAAGTTGGGTAATGGTTTTTGTATTGATTATTATTATTATTATATTTAGGTTTGTGATGGTGTTTTTCATCCTCATTGGTATTATATGAGTTTCCTTGAGGGTTTCCCTTAGTTTTTTGGTATAAAAATAGAAAAGGTATTAGAGGCAGAAGGTTGGATCGCATGGCTTGAAAAATCATGTAGTAACCCAACACATGATTTTGGAAATTTTTAAAGAGTTGTTTCATGATTGGAGCATAGCCTAACAACCCATACATTCAAGTCATTCATAGTTCCACGTCTTTTTTTGTTCTACTATTTAGACCCCTTGATTCCTGGGGAGTTTTTGAATGATTCTCAGTATTGTGGAAATATTCGAGGTAGGATTTGTGATATGTTGACAATTTTGGAATGAATTTAAGTTAGAATTATGTTATAATTTTCATATCTTATTGTTTTGAAATTTTATTTTTGTGTGAATAGTGTGTTTTATTAAAATTATTTTTTATTGGATATAAATCCTTGGGGATTATTTATTAAATTAATTGTTTTATTATGTAATTTTTTCAGAAATGGTTGATTTCATTATAAAATATAGAAAACATTTTGGTTTTAAAATCAATTTTACAATTTAAGTTTTAAGGATCATGACACCCCTAGAATGAATTTTAAATAAGGGATAGTTTTAAAGTGAAGTCTAGAAAAATTTTATAATTAAACAGAATTTTATGTAATGTTTTGGTTTTAATGAATTGGTTTTTGGATTGTATTTTGAGTGCTGTATTTTTAAGACCAGTTCTTGGTTAGTATTTAAAATTAAAAAGATAACTTGTAAGGTAGGTTTCTTAATTTGTAATGTGATGCATGTTGAAATGGTAAATTGGGACCCAAATTGTAATTGAATCATAAAATAGAATTAATTTTAGTTTAATAAAATAGTTGGAATGTTTAAGGATGTTATTATGTCTTTAAAGAGTGTTTTTCCTCAAAATGGGTATTGGGACTCCCTTCCAAAGGGCCATGGATTAAAAATACAGTTTTTGAATTGAACCTGTGATTTTTATTTGAGTTTCTTTTTTTCATTAAAGGGATATGGATGGGTTGGATTCATGTCTCATGTTTTTATAGTATGCCTCATAGAAAGGTATTGACTAAGGTTATAACATCTATCCTTAAGGGTAATACATTTCTTGTTATTGGATCTACCCAAACTCTGAATAGAGTTTAAGGTGTTGGTTTCTTTTCTTGGTAGTGTATTAGGGTGAACCTTGGAGTTATTCAAGGAATCGTTTGAGTTGAGGGTTTAGTTGGGTACTTTTTAGGTTGTGTTGAGTAGAATAATCCAATGATCCTTGGTTCAGGATTGGTCTTCTTGGTTTTTTGGGTGATGACCTTTTTTAGGATTCATGCTTGATGAGTTTATAGAAGTATTTTTTAGGTGGATTTCATTCAATGCACTCTTTAGATTCTTTTTAGTTTCTCATTTATAAGAAATGGTTTCTATGTTATGTTCTTGTCTCATTTCTTGTTGTGTTTTGCATTTTTATTTTTGGGAAGCTATTTTTTAGTGGGAGTTATACATTACTTTTCATTTGATGTATTTCACATGGTGAATCTTGCAGGATGTGCATGGGTTACTGGGTTGTACACTACCACAAAAACAGTTTTTCCTAGCGCCCCCCCTCCCCTTTATCAGCGCTAACGAAAAAGTGCTGATAAAGGTGGGGGGCTTTATCAGCCCTCAAAAAAGCGCTGATAGAGGGTGCCTTTATTTGCGCTAAAAAAAGCGATGATAAAGCCCCCCCCCCTTTATCAGTGCTTTTTTAGCGCTGATAAAGGGACCCCCTTTATCAGTGCTTGTTTAGTAGCACTGATAAAGGGGGGGCTTTATGAGCGGTTTTTTTAAAAGCGCTGATAAAGGGTCGAATTCAAAAAAAATTAAAAAAATATATTAATTTATTAATTTATAAATACAATTATATTGATATAGATATAATATATAATTTTTAAATATATTTTAGATAAGTATAAATGTACATTAACACTTAATATACTTAATATATAATATATCTAGTGAAAATGGATTCTTAAAAAATTAAAAAAAAAATTAATTAATAATTTTCTAATTATTATCTAGTAGTAGTCATTTAATAACAATTTGAAGACTAAAAAATTAAAAAAATTAAAAAAAGATCCAAAATAAGTTGAAAACACAACTCAAACTTCAAACGGCCATAACTTTTGATCCAGGTGTCCATTTGAGATCTACCACATATCAAATCGAAGCCTCCGATGAGATCTATGTTGCTATGACCATGGGGACCCTAGTAAAGAGATTTTTGAGGCCAAAAGAGGCCCATAAGGCCTCCAAAACTGAGTTTTTTGTCGGGGTACCCATATTTTTTAACATTTTGTGGGTTTTCAGCCTCGTTTGAGGGGGTATTATTGGATTTTTTTGTGGGGACTGAATTTATTCCAAGGTATTACATTAATATTGATATTATGTCTTTGAAATTATATTGTTTTTTATAATGCACTACTATTTATAATCAAATATATAACTATATGTACATATTTTTTATATATTCACACCTAAAAATTAAATTTTTAAAATAAATAATTAAACATATTTACATATAAAATATATTAGCTCTATCTAAATAATAACTAATATCCATTTGTTTAAAAATACCAATATATGAATATTTATATAACTACTATATATTAATATAACTATATATATATTAATCTAGCTATATATATATATATATATTAATATAACTACATATATATTAATATTACTATATATATATATTAATATCACTATAAATATATATATTAATATCACTATAAATATATATATTCATATAACTATATATATATGTATATTAATATAAATATATATTACTATACGAATAAATATAACTAAATATATATATAAATAGAGATATATATATTAATATAACTATATATAGATATATTAATATAAATATATATTTCTATACGAATAAATATAACTATATATATATAAATAGCGATATATATTAATATAACTATATATATATTAATATCACTATATATATATATATATATTAATATAACTATATATATATTAATATAACTATATATATATTAATATAACTATATATATATATATTAATATATATATATATATTACTATATGAATAAATATAACTATATATAGAGAGAGAGAGAGAGATCATGAAATAGAAAACAAATCAAAATAGAGTAGTGGTAAGGGCTTAGGCGCGCAGGGGGGAGGTCTCGAGTTCAAAACCTGCAGGAGGCAGAGGCGCGCATATGGGGGTGGATGTTGGGGGCTAGCACTGATAAAGGGTGGAGGGGGTGCATGCGGGCACCGGAGGGGCTAAAAAGCGATGTTAAAAGGGGGGATCAAGCGCTATATAAGCCCCCCCCCCCCATGATTGTTATGATTTTTTTAATTTTTTTTAATTTTTTTAAATCTTTTTTATTTTTTTAACTTTTATCAGTGCTTTTTTAAAAGCGCTGATAGACGGGTCCTTTATCAGCGCTAAAATGAAAGCGCTGATAAAGTAAGCACTCATATAGGACCCCTTTATCAACGCTAAAAAAGTGCTGATAAAGGGATACTTTTATCAGCTCTTTTTTAGTGCTGATAAAAGACCCCTTTTATCAGCGCTTTTTTTAGGGCTGATAAAAGGGGTCATTATCAGCACTTTTTTTAGTGCTGATAAAGGGGACCCCCCCCCCCCTATCTTTGCTGGCTTTAACAGAGCTTTTCCTAACACTGTTAAAGGCCCTTTTTAGCGCTGATAAAGTTCATATTTGTAGTAGTGGTTGTTTTTTGTTTGAATATGGGAGCTATAAGGTTGTAATTCCTATCAGGATCTCAAATAACAAGTGTTCCACAATTTTGGATCATGTAATACTTTAATTAAATTTTGTGACCCAATTTTATAACAATGGTATTCCATGTCAAGTCATGTTATTAGCTTGTATGTGTTTCAAATAATTGGAATGTGTTAGTTTTGGTGACATAATATTGTAATATTTGGGTGTCCCTTGGTTTTGGGGTCTTCTGTATGTACATTTGGGTTCTACTTAATTTTTGGTTTTTTAATTGGTTTTTTGGTGGTTGGTTATATTCGGTGGGATTTTTCTTGTCCACTTTTTTGATTTTTGTAATCATTATTGTTTTGGTGATAAACTATTTATAAAAGAGTTCATTTGTTATACCACCACTTTAACAAAATTATATATGGTTGGGATACCTATGTTAGATCTCTGTATTCCTAGAGCTTCTTATGGATTGGTTTTGGATTGCATTTTGGTTGAGGTAGTTTTATGTTATATGAGAAATTTAACCCATTGTTTTGAGTATATTTTTTATGATTATTTCTTTAGATTTATCTTTTTATTTCATTTTAAATTATCATTACAATTTATGGGTTCCAAATGTGGCATAGTGGTGAGAATTGTGACACCCTCATATCATTGTGATATATAATATTATTTAATTTTGGATTTTATTTGATGTTTTTGGTTGTTTTCATGGCTTTTTTTGTGATTAGGGGAGTCACATGGAGTTTCAAGATAGGTTTGTAACAGTCTACCTGTCCACATCATAGCTTACATTCTTACCTTTGAAAATTTTCAGGGGAAATAGGTGGTTGTGTCATGCAATGTGGGTTACATTGTGGGTTGTTCAAATTTAATAATTAGAGATTTCCATAACTTTTTTTGGGAGAATATGGACATAGTGTATAGTATGGGACTACACTATAGAGATCGATAAGGAAGACACCTCTCATTATGGGAGTAGCTACACCATGGAGTCCCATGGTATAAGACCTAGGGTCCTTCATGATAAAGGGGCCCCATGCCACAATTTAGAGGGACACTTCATAGTGGATAGGTGATTTGTTTTAGTAATTGGGTATTAAAATTTTTACAAAACTCTTTGTTTTGAATGATTACTCTTACATCACATTTAATTAAATTAAATATATTTTAAAAATAATATCTCTTATTAAAATTTTCTAATATTCTTTTTTATCATTTGTTTTATTTTATACTCTTTAATTTAATTTTTTTTGTTAAGTGTTGTACAAATTCGGCTACATGCACAAGCCCATTGGTTTGATCCTTTAACCACATTTAGGGGGACTCAGAGGTCAACCCCCATGGGAGGTCCATCCCTCATAGCCCACAAAGTGGTTGGGTCAAGAATAGTTCATTCATGTTGCATGGGGGCTTGTGTGTAAGGCCCATAGTGCGTATCAGTAAAGTTCATGGTTTGGGCATAGGTCACCCAATGATCTAGTAGGAGTTCATCCCTCTTCATTCGAGTACAGTGTTTTATTTTTTATATATTTGAAGCTGTTTATTTTTGTTTTCTTTCATATATTAGAAAAATATTCCACTTTTTATCATCTATTTAAACTTTATATCATTTTCAAAAAAAAATCATTTATCCAACATTGAACATTTCCAACGGTAGGTCACGAGCCACCGTTGGCTTCATGCAATGCAAGGTCATGAGTCATTGTTGGATTTCCAATGGCACAAAAAAATATTTTTTTTCATGAATCCTTTTCTTGTTATATATCATGGAATAAATATTTATTTTTTTAATTCTTTTATTTTTTTTATTTAAATTTTAAATATAGTAATTTTTTCTATTTGCAGTGGTGGTTCATAAGCTATCGTTAATTTTTTAGCGGTTATTCATTACTCACCGCTCACTGTTTCAATGGTAGGTAATGGCCCACCATTAGAAAAAAATTATTTCCAAAAATTATTTTTCTTATTTTTAATTAATTTTGTTAAAATTAACTTCTTTCTTAAAATTTTTATTGATTTAAATTAAAATATAATTTTAACAGTGTGTTAAAACAGTTGTACCATTATTGTATATACATTGGTTAACGCAGAATTGATACTCATATGATGCTACGATTTTACAAAACAAATATGACTATATAATATAAAATATTATATTTTAATTTAAAATATTTTAAAATTTTGAATTGTTTAAATTATTATAATTAAAATATTAAATGGATTAATTTAATATTTCATGAAGAATTACAATTCAAAATTATGTTTTTTTCGTGTGGATTTAACAAATATTGGTAATGGTGATATTATAATATTTTATACACTAACAAGTTTCATGAAGATATTGGTTGTAGATACACTTCTATAGGATCTGGATTTTATGATCTAGGATAAATCTTCAAGGATTATTACATGTACTAGTGTAGATGATTCATTTGATGGGAATACAATGATATAATTTCTACTACCCAAAATATATCAGGAAACTTCATTAACTTCTTTTGTTCTATTGTGATCACTGAGAATATTCATTTATTTCATCTTCCACCACTAGAGTGATCGAGAACACAAGTGGTGCTGAATTTCTACATCATCTGTTCAGTTATTATTTGAATTGTTTTTTTTATTTCTCCTTTTTTATTCTTCCTATCATGAATTGGTAATCTAGAGTTTTGGTTTATGATTTTTCCATCCATGTTTTGTTTTTGTGTTATTCCTCCCATATAAATGAATGTTTGGATTGTCCCTCCCAGAAAAAAGGTGGGTAGGTTGTGACTCCTTCAAAATTCAAGGGTTATACCACAAGGTGTGAAAAAGGTATGTTTCATCTATATTTAATTGAGTTATCACTCCCTTTAAAATTTAAAGCTCTAGTTAATACAAGTTTCCCAAAAGAGCAGTGGAGATTGATGAGAGGACTCAGATCTTGGTGATCGTAAAATTGATAAAAATTCCATGTGTTATCTGTTATATTTATGTTATAACTTTTAACACTATTCTAATTCTGATAAATTAGTCTTTTTTAAATTAAAAAGTCAAAAAGAACTATTCAACCCCTCTAGTCACTACTCCCATAACAAGGGTCCGAATAAAAGGTATTAAAGTGGGGTTCCTTTTTTATGATTTGTTTTAGTTGTTTCATTATCTATTTCTAAACTAACCATTATCCTAGATATGAAATTATTAGGGAAATATCTACTACTTTGTAATGGAAAATGAGGATTTTGAGATGCTGGATCCAATCAGACCACCTAAATTCAATGTAAGTGATTGTGCTTACTATAAATATATAATGGTGTTATTTCTTAAAAAGATAGGTCTTCTTTATTGGGCTATAATTTAAAAACCATATAAACTACCTGATGTTTATTTAGAAACACTAACTGGCAATGATTCTTCAAAATGTGTTTTAAATTACAAAGTTATGAATTACTTAAACTTCTTTTTAAGTATAAATATGTATAGTCATATTTCATCCAATGAAACTGCTTATGACATCTTGAGGACTTTAAAAGTAACTCATCAAGTAAATGTTAAGCCTAAAAGAACCAAGTTATGTATAAAAAAAGTTGTGTTTCAAGAATTTATAATTACTTATTAAGAAATTATAAATGATATTTACAATAGATTCACCAAAATTTTCAACAGTATGATTACAATCGGAGATACCATAAAGAATGATTCTCTCATCGAAAGATTATTTCTAACTCTACCCAAGAGATGGCATTTAAGGAATTTTTATTTTGAAGAAATTATGGCCCTCATTGAATATTCAATAGATGAGTTAATAGGATCACTTCTTCAGTATGAGATATAAATGAAGAATGACAATGCTGATGACCATGGTAAATGAATGTTGTAGAATTTAAATAGAATATTAATTTTATTTCTAACTCATATGATTCTTATTTATAGAACAATGAGAAGGATGAAATTGAAAATTTCACCAAAGGTTTTTACAGTTACATTAATGGTAAGAGAGGATTTGAGAATTATCCTAGAAGATATTATTAAAAGAATGATATAATGGGTAATAAAAAATGTAAAACAAGTAAACATGATGTTTTTGAATTAATGTGTTATTATTGAAAGAAAAAGGGCATATAAAATCAGACCGTCCAAAATTTAAAGAAGAATGAAAAAACAGAAAATACAAGAAATAACAAAGAATGTATTAACAGGTAGGAAAGAGTTCTAAAAAAGAGTCAGAATCAAGTGTTGATGATTCTAAGAGTGAAAAATAATCTTCCAATCTATGTTTGATGGATAATACTTTAAATGTGGTACACTCTAATTATAATTAAATTTCTTCTTATAAATCTTATATTGAAAATGAATTTAAAGAATAAATAAATCAAAATGAAAATTTTCAAAGTGATATATTGAGAATGGATTAACTATATTGTAACTACAAAGATAAAATAAGAATATTATTGAAGAAAGTAAAAAATTGAATGATTCTATTTTAAGTAATATATAATAGAAAAAGTTTTTAAATTTTGAACTGTTAAAAGTTAAATATGAGAATACGAGAATAAAATAATTCTTATCAAAAAATAATGATGACCAAGAAAAAATATTTAAATTAGTCTCTAATTATTTAGATAACATGAAAAAGGAATGTAATAATCTTAAACATGAAAATAAGAAACTAAAAAACTGTTGATTATGTTCAAATGTAAAAATATTTGATGATGTGGAAGATTTTTAGAAATATAATGAAAACCTTAAAATGTAAATTAGTGGTTTAAAGGAAACCTTGTCTATTTTTGTTCGAGGCCATGAGAAATTTGATAATATAATGGCTATGAACAAACCCAAATATGATAAAATAGGTTTTGGATATAATAATCAGGTTCCTAATATGTATAAAACTTTTTTTAAAATTACAAATGTTAATGTTTCAAAGGTTACTTTGTTTAGATGTAAATTTAAAGGGGATTATGAAAATGGATGTTCTTTAATGTTTACTCAGCCTTTATTCCATACTAAAAATTTCATTTCAAAAAATATAACTTCTATATTGCTCTGTAATATATGTCTCAAATCTATATGGGTACCTAAAACTTTTTCAATTAATCCAGTTGGAACCAAACAATTTTGGGTACAAAAATAATCATCTGCTTCATTTTTTTGTAGGAATCCTACCTAATGAGTTCCAAAGTCACATAGTATATGGACAGTGGGTTCTCAAGGAACATGACAGGTGAAATCTATAAATTATTATCTCTTAACTCTTTTGATGGAGGTATCATCCCATTCAGTGATAACTTTAATGGTATGGGTAAAGGTTTTGGACATTTTTGAATATTAACTTCTATTATAATTTATAATATACAATTTTTATAAGGATTAAATGAAAATTTAATTAGTATATCACAAATATTAATGATGGTATGAGTGTATAATTTTCAGATAATAAATTTATTTTTTATAAAAATAATTTTGTTTGGTTTTATGATAGTAGAAAATAATATATATATATATATATATATATATATATTCTATTGATTTTTCAGAACTATCCTAGTAGAATGTAATATTATTGAATGTAGTAGATACGAATCACATTCTATGGCACTGAACATTGGGAAATTTTCATCTTTGAAAGTTATAAAATATGGATAAACATGCACAAGTTCTGTAACTTCTACAATTAGTACATGTAATTATTAGATATGTGTTTTTTTTAAAAGGTAAGAAACACAAAGAGTCATTTAAATCTGTTAATGTGGTCAATACTACTAGATTCCTAGAACTAATTCATTTTTATATTTTTGGACCTATGAGAAGTTATATTTTATGCTATAAAATATATGTTTTTTGTAATTTTAGATGATTTTAGAAGATTTACTTGGACTATTTTTTTATCTCATTGAAGTGAAACCTTAAACAAGTTTTTTGCATTCTGTAAGAAAATTCAATATTAGAAAGGTCATTTAATTTTTTTCAATTATAATTGATAAAGGAGGAGAGTTTTTTAAATTAGATTTTGAAAAATTCTTTGAAACTAATGGATATATTCATAATTTTTTTACCCCTATAACACCACAACATAATGGTGTTATAGAGAGGAAAAGTCAACTATTCAAGAAATGAAAATGAAAATGGTTAATGAATTCAACCTTCCAAAATATTTTTATGCTGAATCGGTTAACTTAGCTTGTCATATCCTAAATAGTTATTACATCTGACCTTTGGTAAAGAAAATTCATTATGAACCATTTAAGTATACAAAAAAATTGGTTATTTTAAATATTTTGGATGTATTGTCTATATTTAAAATACTTAATATAATCTAGAAAAATTTGATTCAAAAAGTGATAAAGGTATATTTTTAAGATACTATAATAATTTTAAGACTTATTGTGTATATACTAAAATAACTATGACGATGGAAGAATCTTTTAATGTTAATTTCATTAAAAATAATTAAAAACTGAGAAACGATTCTACTGTTAATACTAAATATTTTAAAGAATTCAACCATGATTAAAAAAATATAAAAATAATAATGCATCAGTTGAGTAGGATCATATTTCATCTCAATTTGATCCTTTAAATTGGAAAACTCACAATGATCACTCTTTAGAAAATGTTATAGGAAATGATGAACCTTAAATTAAGACTAGAAAATATATTTTAAGTTTATGTGATAATTATTCCTTAGAATATGATTTTTTTTCTTGTTAATATTAAAGTATATTTAAAATATTCGAACATGGTTAATGACATGCATGGTGAAATTGACCAGTTTGAATGAAATAATATCTGGAATCTAGTTTAGTTGCCTAAATACACAATGTCTATAGTAACAAAATGGATTTTTCAAAATAAATTGGATGAATCTCGTAATATATTTAGAAATAAAGAAAGATTATTTGAACATGGATATATTTAAGAATAACTAATTGATTTTATATAATTGTTTTCACTATTTTACAAATTTGAATATTTTCTAATTTTATTATATTTTTCATGTTTTAAATTTTTTTTTAAATTTAAATGGATGGAAAAAGTGACTTTTTAAATGGTGTAATTTCATAAAAAGTTTTTCTTCAACAACCACATGGCTACAAAAATAATTAATTTTCAAATCATGTTTTAAAAGTATCTAAAGATTTATATAGTCATAAAAATTTTCCCCTAGCATAGTATGAAAGAATAACTCTATTTTTAATTCAAAATGATTTTGTTAAAGGTAAGGTAGATCCAACCTTATTTATAAAAATAATTTCAAATGATATACTAATTATATAGATTTATGTTGATGATATTATTTTTTGAATCTACAAGTGATAATATTTGTAATTATTTTTCAAAATTAATGATAAATGAAATTGATATGAGCCTAGTAAGGGAATTAAAATTTTACCTTAGTTTACAAATTAATCAAAGGAGAGATGGTATTTTCTTAATTTAAAATAAGTATGCCAGATAACATGTAAATAATTCTATTCTTGATTCTTATAAAACTATGATAACCCCTATGAGAAAAAATTATAACCTGGATGTGAAAGAATATGAAAATTTTCTTTGTGATAAATTATATAGAGGCATGATTGGAATCCTTTTATATATTAATACTTCTAGGAAAAATAATTTGTATGTTGTTTGTATGTGTGCTAGATATCAGTCAAACACAAAATAAAGTAACCTTGAAGCTACTAAAAGATTAATTAGGTATATCAAAGGTTACAAATTTTACAAGAAAAAATGTTCATGTATCTGTCACCTTTTAAGAAAAGGTTTGATTTCATGGAGCCCTAAGAAACAACTTTCAGTAGAACTGTCAACATATGAGACTAAGTATATTTATGATACTAGTTTCTATTTACAAATAATTTAGATAAAAGAAACTTTATATGAATTTAATACTAGTTTTGATAAAATTAATATTTACTATGATAACACTAGTGATATTTAAATTTCTAAAACCCCTCTTCAACACTCTATAACTAAACACATGGATGTTAGATTTAATTTCCTTAGGATCATGTAAATTAAGGTGATATATTTTTATAATTTGTTCCTACTTAGAAACAATTAGCTAATATTTTCAAAAAAGTCATTCGATTCTCACAAATTTGAGAAAATGAAGTTTCAATTGGGTATGTTGGAAGCTTAAATTTTGATTAGTATATTTATTTGATAAATCAATTCAATTTTTTCCCTGAATTTTGTATCTCACTATTATTTTTTAGAATTCTTAAAATATAATTAGATAATTATGGTTAAAAATGCATTGTTAAAATAACATGGTCTCAATTATTATTTAGTTGAATACTATATCTTTTTACTCTCATGATAATATTTTACTTTGTTACTTTTATAGTAATTGTTTTTTATTAAAAGAGAGTATTTTGTAAATTCTACAATACATTTTGATAAATTTCAAAATAGGGGAGTAAGTTTTTGAATATTTAATAAAAAAATTTAAAGGCTGTTTAAAAATTTAATTAATGTTATGTTTTGTAATTTAAGAAAAGGGGGAGACTGTTTGTAATTGGGTATTAAAATTTTTACATCTCTATTTG
Source organism: Viscum album (assembly GCA_963277665.1). NCBI lineage: Eukaryota > Viridiplantae > Streptophyta > Magnoliopsida > Santalales > Viscaceae > Viscum > Viscum album. The sequence continues at coordinate 1,858,968,450 of OY728128.1, forward strand.
TTTTGATAAATTATTATTACATCACATTTAATTAAATTCAATATAGTTTATAAATAAACTCTCTTATTTACATTTCCTAATATTCCTTTGGATCATTGGTTTTGATTTTTTATATTCTTTACTTTTTTTGTAGGTGTTGTAAAAATTTCACCATGTTCACAAGCCCCTTGGACTGATCTTTAAACCACATTTAGGGGGACCCGAAATTCAACCCCTATAGGAGGTCCATCCCTTGTGGCCCACATAGTGGCTAGTTCAAGAAAAGTGCATGAATTTCACATGAAGTCCCGTGTGGAAGGTACATAGTGTGTGCCTACAGAATGCTCAGTTTGGGAAGAGGTCACCCAGTGAGGCCAAAGGCTCATATATGCATTGTGTTTTATTTTTAATGAGATTTAGTGCATCCTATTTGAAAGAGCATTTAGTTACCCCATTTTCAAATCGATGTGGGATTCCTTTTTTAGGTCACTATTCATCCATCTTAATTTCTCGGATTGAAGTGGTGTATATTGATATGACTGATCTTCTCACTTCTGTTACATTCATTTTTTAATTCGTACACCTTACTATTTGATTTATTTTTTCATTCACCTTCCTCAGAAGTATCTCAAGCTCATGTACAACTGTGAGTGACATAGTTTCTCTACCATACATAACTGAGTTTCTTCTAGCCTATGGTTTTATCCTATTTGGTTTCTTGATCATTTTGTATCTTATTATGAGAAAATAATTTCTTTTCCTATTCCACTTCTGTATTCTCTCTTATCTTCAATAGTTTTATTGCAGGTGTTGAATTCAGCTTCCATTCCTATGGTTTGATTTTACTTATCCTCTTTGTTGGATACTCATCGATTCGCCATTGGATAACACAAATGGTGGTTGTCGAGTAACCATTGTAAAAATACCATCGGTGGGTGCTGAGACACAATTGCAAAATACCAATGGTGGGTGAGTATTTTTTACTCACCATTAGATATCAAAGGTAGATCATTTTACCTACCATTGGATATCAACTGTGGTATATTTTTTACCCACTCATTGCTTCGCCCTATTATACAGGGACTCAACATGAGCTTCTTCAAGCTCTAATAAGAACTCATCCCTCTTTGTTTGAGTGAATATTTTTATTTCTTTATGTTTGAAGCTATTTTTTTGTTTTATTATTTCTATCATAAAAATATTATTTTTTTTGTCATATTTTTTTTCTTTATATTATTTTGAAATAAATTTAAATGAGCCACCATTGGGAATTTCCAACGGTATGTCATGAGCCATCGTTGGCTTCATGTAATGGTAAGTCATGAGTCATCATTGGATTTCCAATGGTAGTAAAAATTTTATGTCTTTTCATAAAGCCTTTGGTTATACTATAGCATGGAATAATTTTTTATTTAGTAACTATATTTATGTTTTTCTTGAAATTGAAATTGATGAAATTATATTTATTTTCAATGGTGGTTCATAAGCCACCTTTCTCTTTTTCAGTGGTAGGTCATGATGCACCACTCTCTATTTCAATGGTAGTTCATGACCCACCATTTATTAAAAATTGTTTCCAAAATTTTAATTTCTTATTTTTAATTAATTTTGTTAAAATTGAATTATTTATTTAATGTTTTATTATTTTATGTTGAAATATAATTTTAAAAATGTGTTAAAATAATTTACCACTATTTTATGTACACTGGTTAATAAATAATTGATACTCATACGATGCTCAAATTTCACAACAATCTTTATTCTTTATAATATAGAAGTTTATATTTTTATTTCACATGTTTTAAAATTTTTAATTTTTTTTTATTTTTTATATTTAAGATATTAACTGTTTTATTATAATATTTCACAAAGAATTAAAAATCCATATTGTGTTTAGTTTTCTACACGGCTTTAACAAATAATGGTAATGGTCATTGTTTCATCAAGTTTTATGGTGTGGAATGGGATTCGCTCAATGCTTTGGTTGAGGGGGGAGTTTTAGGGCCACTCTCAACTACTTGCATTATGATTTCCATTTATTCCATATTTCCAAGAAACTCCCAAAAGTTCCCTTGTTCATAGATTGATACATACCTTCTTTTCGAAGGTAGGATCTCACCTAGGTTTTTAGGCCCAGCAACTCTTGGGGACTCACATTGGTCAAGAGGATGGGAGTTTGGGATCATTATATCCCTTTGGGGGGGAATTGTTTCCTACTCTGGGACTCTATTATAGATTTGATATATGCTCGTGAATCCCTTCCTAATCCTGATACATAACCCATTACCCTAAAAAATGACTATAGGTTAATTCTCTTTCATCTGTAAAATATTGGTGTCTTTTTAGAGAATCAATATATATGTATCTGAAGTTATAATCCATTTTCCAATAATGGGTGGTTGTTTATATACTAAAGTTGTATAACCTAGTGATTCAAAATGTTCTTCCATGCAAGGAGGAGATTAATATTCCGAGGAGGGGATTAAGACATTATGAAGCATCCTATGTATCCTAGTTATTGCAGGAATCAAAACCCACAAAGTTAATTTGACCTGTGCAGTTTAACATCATAGAGAAAGGAATCATATGGGTGCTTTGGGACACCAAATATTCAATCTTGAGTCCCTAAGGAAAGTCCTACATATCCCGAGTATAGAAATAATTAATGTTGTCATAGTTCATTTCTTTCAGGGCTTATATATTGAGGTTACCCCTCTCGTTGTAGAGGCTCATGGTGAAGATGATATTACAATTCCATATCCCTAATCTCATGTGATATACTCTTAGTGTGAGAAACAAGGTGAAGAAAATGATAATTTAATTACTCATAATGTGGGACTTATGTGATGGGACTTCCCTGATATGTTTTATCATGGAGCATGGGCCTTATGAAGTTACCATGTGTATCCTGATTATTAGAGGAATCAGAATTCTTGTAGTTTAGTCGATTTATCATTCCACTGATATATGAGGTAATGTGATTGTCTCCTGGGAATGATTGGGTCCCGATGTATGAAATGTCAAAGTTATAAAAGGACTTACATCGAAAGGGGGTATATTTGAGCTTGGGACTTAGGGAGTCATCCTATATATCCTAGTTATTGAAGGAATCATATTTCTCATAGTTAAATTTATCAGGGCTTATAAAATGAGGTCACCTGTACCGTTTTAGAGGTTTATTGAGAAGATTTCATGATTTTTGAAACTCCCTAAGCCCACATGATCCATGATATTTTTGAGAAATAAGGGATATAAAGTAATCAATGTCATTTCTTTGAATAAGGGACTTAGATGTTGGGATTTCCCTAGATGGTCAATATGGAGATTTAACTTCAGGGAGAGGTGGAATACATATCCTGAATGTAGTATGAATCAGGGTTGATGTTGTTCCCTTCATGTTGGGGATTACACACTAATGTTTCCCTATTACTCAAGGAATACACACTGGGATGAACATTGTTGTCAAGTATTGGGATGCCCTGTTCACCTGGCCTACTTATCTAGAGGATGTTGCATGACCCATTTGACTTGTCCTAAAATCCATTGCATGACCTGGGCATCTTGTTTAGGAGAATTCACTTTATCTAGTAGGATTTCCTTGGTTTCATTTTCAGTAGTTGGCCTCACACATATGGAGGGTGTTGCAAGTGTAAGTATGACATGGTTTTAAGGATACCATGTGTCTAGGCTAACATCCCTAGAGGGCATCGTGAGACCTAGTAATCATGTCTGGAGGGAATCATGGGTCTTAGATTACTAGCCCAAAGGGTGTCGTAATTGCATTGTTTTCATTCTGAGAAGGAACAACAAGACTTCACTAGCTTGATCGAGTGTCGTTATATCAGTCATGAAATGTATCTAAATAAAATCACAAGGCTTGGGTGATAGACCCAAAGGGTTTCACGGGACCAAAATGGTGTGCCCAGGGGGGTTGTATGACTTTCTCTAACATTTCTAGAGGATTTAGTGTGTCCTAAATAGCAAGTTGAATGAGTGTATCAAGATCTAAGAGACATATCCTAGTGATATATCATGTCTTTAGATGAATCATTTGAAGAGTATAAAGGCATGTGAGAATGTTTTTTTCTTAAGCCTTTTACTTTTAATCTTGGTTCAAGTCCTTATGTTGATATGGCCTTAGGTTTGTTCAGTATCAGTTTTTTTGAGTCTTTCATGATCCTAGAGGACATGGGATATGTTCTTTGCATTTTTTGTAGTAGTCCTTAATATTATCTATGAATGATCACACAAAGTATCTTAGGTATGGTGCATGATTTCTTGTGTTGTTTGCAGATATATTACCTAACAAAATACTTTTCGGTCGTGAGATCAGCCGCTCTGAGAAGTATGCTCTAGCCCATGCGCTCAAGTTTCCATAGGTTGAGAGTTGAACCATCTAGAGTCAAACCCTTAGTTTTATGTGAAATTGTATGGGAGTCATACGAGATCACACGAGTAATGTTAAATACAATTACTCTATTTTTTGGGGATATGTCTCCTAACTAATATTGGTCATATGGGGGTTTGCTAGAATTTTATGGACAAACCGATTTGTTTTTCTTTAGGGAGTCAAAGGGAAGCACATGGTTTCATGGAAATACCTAAGGATTTCCATGCGTAGAGGTTGAAAATCCAAATGGACTCCATGAGATGAGGAATACATATCTACAGGGACTCGTGATGCATTACGGATCTCCAGGGGTGTGCCACGTATCTTTCAGTGACAGCAAGTAGCTCCTGCCTCCTTCCCTTTTATTTTCTTTTGTTTAATTTAAAAAGGTCCAGGGGTCTTGTGAGTTTGCCCGAATGTTTTCAAGAACAATCATTCTTCACTTTAGTGATCAATCACATGATCTTTGTGGTCATCAGAGTCCTTCATCCTTTTGGATATTTTTCTTCCCTATTTTCCAAGGATTTTTAGGCCATCACCCACTAATTGTATGTGAGTGCATCGCATGATCAATATGAGATCTAGAAATGGAACATGGGACTTATCTTGGAAATTCATCCTATTTTTCTATGGTGCATCACAAGATCAGTTCTGGATTTTGCAACGACATGCATGTGTTTTTAGGGACATTTTTTATGCTTGACTTTGATTCACCACATACTCATTGATGGATCTCGCAAAAATATGCAGACATTGTTAAGGATTTTAACTTTGCTCAAAATTGATATGTTGTGTGTTCATGGATGAATGATTCCATATCATGACCAAGGGTGTTTTCATTTCAAGACAGAATGCCAAAGAGTGCATGGGAAGTACGAAAAGATGTTGCAGGGATGTCGCATAACCCAAACCACATGAATGTGTAGTGCGGCCAAAGGTTTTCATAAGTTTTCCATTTTAAAGACCCAAAAAAATCATGGAAATTTTTTTCTTAAATACTTTAGCAATTTTTGAGTCTGTGGCTTCTGACGGAACTTGATTCTGAGGCCCGGTGTGCCCGGAATCAATTTCTTAAGTTTAACTCGGGTACATTCAGTGAACGTACGAGCGGGTTTTTCTATATTTTGAACCGGTACTTGGAATTGAAATCTGAGGGTACCGATGAACTCACAGTGTCGGTAATTTCTTAATAGAACTTTTATTATAGATGCGTTTTCTCGGGAGGTGAAGTTAAAATTTTTTAGATTAAATGAGAAGTGAATAAAATTGAGGGACTATTTTATTTTAATATCTTAAGTGGTTATATCCTACATGGGGGAGTTGGGATGGAACCCACAAGCTCCTAACTACCCATGTAAGGATATTTGTGAGGTGGGGCCCACACGAGCCCCAACCTTTCACATTCCCATAACTCTCTCTTAACTCTCATAAAAATCCACCTTTAAACTTGACAAATTACATAATTTAATGTGAACCATTCCCCTCTCCCTCTCACTTCATTAAAACTTTCCAACACACACACCTTATTTAATTAATTGAAACTCTTTCATTAATTAATTAAGTGTTTGAATTTTTATTTTGAAATGCTTGGCTTGTTTAATTAAAATAATGGGTGACCTTATTTTAATTTTGGGGGTCGGCTTGTTGTGTTGAGATTTTGGGGAGAGAGATCTTCAGTTTCGAAGAACGCTTCATATCATTTGTTGAAGAACGCCAACTCTTCGATGAAGAACATCGACTCGGCAACCCCGGATTCTCCATCCCCTTCTTCCTCCACGACAAGGGAGGAGACACCAACACGGGATCTCACCAACGATGTCTCGCCTTATAATCTTCTCTCTGTGACAATAGGGGAGATGTCGCTTCCTCGTCGGGCGCACTTCGTCGTCACTTATGGAACCTCACCCCGTGACGCCGTCTTCCGCGACGCCCAACGTTCGATATTTTTTATTGAGGTAGGGGTTTATTCCTGAAAGTGGATGTTTACGTACCCTGATATCGTTGGAAATCGTTGTTAAATATGGCTGATTTCTATCGTTTTACGCGGAGGGTGCGGGCCGAAAAAACATGGCCCGACAAACCTCTGTTGTTATCGTTTATTCATTTAGAATTGGCAATTGATGGCGGAGGAAGCACGACACCATCATGTCGTGCGGGGAACGTGACGAAGGGAACCAGCACCGTCGTGCCGGTTGTGTGGGAAGAACCGCGACCTTCTACAAGGGCCACTTCGGGGGAGGAATCGGCCGGGCCGACGGCCGGCCGGGTGGAGCTGGACTGGGGCGTCGGGAGGGCGCCGCACTGGAAGACCGGTGGGCCGCGTGCGCAGAAGATCGGCCGGTCGAGCCGGCTGGTTTGGGGAAGGGTCGCACCGCCGGTGCGGAAAACCGGGGGGGCCGTCCCCCCCCCCCCCACCCCCCCACCCCCCGTGGAACACGCTCGGCCTTCGGCTGAGCCCGCCAGGTGGCGCCAGGCCAGGCCGAGCAGGGTCGTGTCGGGTCGGGCCGAGCCGGGCCGCACCAGGCTGGGCCGGGCCACGCCCCGCCGGATCGGGCCACACCACTTCGGGCAGGGCTGCCCCACTTCGGGCTGGGGCACGCCCCTTCGGGATGAGTTTTGTATTTCTTTGGACCGGTCTGACACCCCTACTGGGTCAAACCCGTCAAACTAGGTCAACCCGACCCATCGGCCCACTGGGCTAAATGAGTCGGGCATGTTATTCACTTAAATGTGAATAACTTAAGGAACACACGTTTGATCGATTCAATGTCTGCGGAATTGGTACTCTTTCGATAATGTGGTCCCTTTGCGATACTCTAAGTGAGTTTCGGATGAATTTGGATATCATCCGGGTTAGAAACGAGCGTATTTCTAACCAAGCCCCTGGGACGGAAAAGCCATTATCTCTCAGACCGGGCGTCCGATTGACACGTCGTCTGTTGCATTGAGTTCCTTTTGATGAGGCAGAACTTCGGGATACATCAACTATGGACTTTGTGATAGTTTATGTATCGAACCCCTTGGCTCGAGGAGCAGACCCTCTCGGAATCGAGCATGTTGTGTGCAGGAACCCTAGAGCTGGCTGCGACTGCGACGACGATGAAGACTGTACTTGGATCCTGCGAGGATTTGGCAGCGAGTACAACTGTACTTGGATCCTTCGTGGGTTCAGCAGCGATGATGACTGTACTTCGATCCTACGTGGGTTCGACAACAATGGTTACTGTACTTGGATCTTATGTGGGTTTGGCATCGACGACTTCTGTACTTTGATCCTATGGGGGTTCGGCGGGGAAGATGATTCAGAGGATACATTTATCATCTCCACCCCTCTTCGTGAGTAGTATACCTGTGTGAGCTGAGTCTTGATTTTCAATCATTATCATCGATGTGATTGACTTGCTTTCCTGTGTGGACTGAGTTGTTCTTCCCTGTGTGTACTGGGATGTACATGGGCTCGTGAGTTGGAGCCGAACTGGAATTGATGACTTAGGTATATGTATGAGAATATACCTAAGTAGAGTTGGTTGATACTTCGTGTTTGCATATTTCCTTTGTGGTTTATCCTTTGTGGATTCTGGGAGACCTTCGGGGGTCTCGGGGTCCCTACTGTGTATCGTATACTCACCCCTACACGGGCTATGCCCGCACTACGTTGTGTTGGATGCAGATGACAGACAACACTGATCAAGGTGGAGTCTTGTGGAGCGGGACGGTACCTGGAGGTGGACCACTTGGCGGGACGTACACGGAGCGGACGGCTGGACCCAACGAGCTGAGGAGACCTTTTGTACCCACCCTTAAGGTGGGATATCTGGAGGATGAATTAGTGGTTGCTGGTTTACTTTACTGCAGTTGTTCTTTCTTTACTGTTGTTCTGTACTTTAAGTTGTGTTTGTATTCTGGACCATTTACTTTCTAGCACATACTTTTGTACTCAGTTTACTTAGTGTTTACTTCATCTTGCATACTATGTTATGTTTGTTAACTTATATAAAGGAAATTTCTTCCCTTTTATCGGGATTTATGCCTTTGGTGCTAGTCGCCAGCCCCTGGACTATGGAAGGCGGGCTTGGGGTAGTCACGACATGGGCCCTGAGGATGGGTCGTGACAAATTGGTATCAGAGGAGTCGGTTCTACCATAGAACTCAGGAATCTGATATTTTCTTTCTGTGAAGAAATAGTGTTATGTGTATTGAGTGTGGTTATCAGTCCAGGGAGTCCAGTGTTGGTGCGGTGGCCGACGTATCCATACACCAGGACCCTGAATTCTAATTTCTAACCTAGTGCATGAAAACATTGATTGCATGTGTGTTTGAAAAGTTTTATTTGTGATAACTTTGTGTTAGCTCACCAGGTATACTGTTTGACTGTCGCGCACCTGTTTCTTTTCAGGATGGCCCCACAAAGGCATCCAGCTAGGGTTTCCAGCTTTGTACGAGATGAAAGACCACCGAGCGATGAGGCCTCGGTGCAGGGGCCCCATTATAGCGGAGGTACCAGTGGTACCTCTACCCTCTGGGCCATCGTTACCACTATCCCCAGCAGTGGAGAGTGCACATCACCTGAGTGCACTGCATGAGTTTCAGTGACAGCAACCGCCCAGGTTCTGCAGAGAGACGAACCCTCAGGCAGCCGAGGAATGGTTGGAGGCAATCGTTCGAGTCTTTAGATTGGTAGGGACACCAGAAGATCTTATAGCGATCCTTGCGGCGAGTCTCCTGCACGCAGCAGCAGGTAGATGGTGGAGCCTGATGTTCCAGGTACACGATGAGGCATCTCTACTTTGGATGGACATCGAGTGACTCTTCCACTTGGAGTTCATTCCAGCCACCCTCTGTGTGGTGCGCATCCAGGAGTTACTATAGTTGTGGAAAGGCAACATGATAGTAGCCCAGTACTCAGCGAGGTTTACCGACCTCTTTCGCTACTCCACGGACATGGTACGAGACCCATTATTCCGGTCCCAGACCTTTGAGCATGGACTAAGGCATGAGATCAGGGCTTCGATGATCTCCCTCAGCATTCCGATGCAGCCAGGAGTACTGGAGCGATCCCTTCTTGTGGAGAGCTTCATTGCTGAACCTACGCCAGAAGCGAGGCCTACCGCAGGGTGACACGTAGTGGAGTCTTCTGCAGCTGGCAGTAGATAGATGTCGCAGAGGTCCAAGAGGACTAGGCCATCTGGTGGGTGACCTTAGGATACTGGTTCGGAGGTGCGAGGCATACACAACATAGCCAGTCATACGAGAGGCAGGTAGTGCTATGCATGCGGCGGGCAGGCCCACATGGCTCATGACTGCCTGACCTTCCATGTAGAGGAGCAGCAGAGGGTTGAGAGACCACCCAGGCAAAGGCAGAGGTTCGACCGTGGCAGTCCGCAGGGAGCAGGTGGACGAGGCAGAGGAGCTGGCCGAGCAGCAGGTGGTGGATGACGCATCGAGGCTCTACCACCACCACCACCAGGAGGTCCACCCTGACCACAGGGAGCTGGCGGACAGAGGCAGGCTCAGCTTTAGGAAGTGGAGGCTTACGACCACGGCGCACCTGAGATGATTCGAGGTACAATCTGTGTCTACTCCACCCTTGCAGCAGTTCTTATAGACACAGGAGCGAGTCATTCTTTTATTACCACTGCCCTTGTTCAGATCTCAGAGATTCCGACGGAGCCATTGTCTTGATCCTTATGGTTAGAGATTCCTACGGGAGCAGACTCGATGATTACGCACTAGTGCCGATTGTGTGAGCTTACTCTAGGAGGTGAGAGCTTTGGCTGGGATCTTCTTGTAGCGGCGTCGTGGGATTACGACGTCATCTTGGGTATGGACTGGTTATCTACAGTTCATGCCCAGATTGACTATATTAGGCGCAAAGTGTGGTGTTTCCACACAGATGGGAGAAGGTTCACCTTCACCGACGAGAAGGGAGCCTTTGCAGTGCAGGATGGGCTTATACAGAGGAGAGGGCATCCGATCACACATCAGTTGGCTAGTCTCATCCTCGGAGCAGTTGATGTGTGGAGTCCGAGTTTTCCAGTTGTGGTGGATCAGTATGCGGACGTTTTCCCTGACGACGTTCTTGGACTACCTCCTCATAGAGAGTTAGACTTCTATATTGACATGTACCCCAGGACAGCCCCGATATCTACTCCAGCATATCGGATGGCTCCCTCCGAGCTTCGTGAGTTGTGGGTATAGTAGGAGGATTTGCAGGGAAAGGAATTCATCCAACCCAGTGTTTCACCCTGGGCTTCTCTGATTTTATTCGCCAAGAAGGCAGATGGGAGCTTACAACTAAGTGCCGACTACCATCACCTGAATCAGGTGACCTTAAAGAACAAGTATCCACTCCCGAGGATAAACTACCTCTTTGATCAGCTCAAGGGAGCACGATGGTTCTCGAAGATAGACCTCAGGTCAGGCTATCATCAGCTCAGATTTCGAGAAGAGGATGTGTAGAAGACGGCCTTCAGGTGTCGGTATGGTTACTATGAGTTCTTGTTTGTGCCTTTCAGCTTAACCAAGGCTCCAGCAGTGTTCATGAGTCTCATGAACAGGATCTTCCAGACTTACCTCGATCGATTTGTCATAGTCTTCATCAACGACATACTAATTTACTCGACTACAAAGGAGGAGCATGCCTACCACTTGCGGGTTGTACTGGACACACTCCGAGAGCACCAGCTTTATGGTAAGCTCTTTAAGTGTCAGTTCTGGATTCGAGAGGTCCACTTCTTGGGGAACGTCAACTCTGAGGCAGGAGTTGTAGTGGATCCTTTGAAGATCAAGGCAGTACTTGCTTAGGAGACACCCAGGAGTGTGGCAGAGGTGCGGAGTTTCCTAGGTCTGGCTTGGTACTATCGGAGGTTTCTGCCAGACTTCTCCAGAGTTGCAGCACCACTTTCAACTTTGATGAAGAAGGGGAAAACCTTCTTGTGGTCAGATAGATGTCAGCAGAGCCTCCAGGAGTTGAGATAGAGATTGACCAGTGCACCCATCTTGAGACTACCAGAGGAGGGCGTAGGGTACATAGTTTACTACGATGCATCGGGGACCAAACTCAGGTGTGTATTGATGCAGGAGAAAGCAGTTATCACTTATGGTTCATGAAACTTGAGGCAGCACGAGCAGAACTATGCTACCCATGACCTGGAGTTAGCAGCAGTGGTCTTCGCCTTAAAGATGTGGCGGCACTATCTGATGGGTGAGCGATTTATAGTCTACTATGACCACCAGAGTATCAGGTATATCTTCTCACAGAAGGACCTAAACTAGAGACATCAGTGATGGATTGAGTTCCTCCAAGACTATGACTTTGTGATAGTCTATACTCCTGGGAAGGGGAACGTAGTAGCTGATGCTCTCGGCAAGAGATCGGGCATTCAGCTACTTGGAGAGGCGATAGAGCACCTAGCCGCATTGTAGATATCCTTCGTAGATATAGATGGAGTATCCTTTCTATAGTCACTCCTCCACTACTTTAGCGGGTCAGAGAGGCACAACGTGGGGACATTGACTGTGAGACGCGACGTGCACAGATATCCACAGGACAGGCACCTGATGGATTTTCTATAGGAGGAGATCACATCATCCTCTTTGGGGGACGTACCATGGTACCAGTTTCATTACAAGAGGAGGTGCTAAGGGAGTTTCACACTTCCCCTCTGGCGGTACATCCAGGAGTAGCAAAGATATACTAGGATCTCAGACGAAAGCACTGGTGGACGTGTATGAAGAAGGTTGTGGCAGAGTTCGTTTCACGATGCCTCACCTGTTAGTAGTTGAAGGCGGAGCACCAGGTACTGGAAGGTTTGGTACAACACATAGAGGTTCCGAGGTGGAAGTGGGATAGAATTTCTATGGATTTCGTGATGGGGCTTCCACGTACTTACAGAGGACATGACTCCATCTGGGTGATTATCGACCGACCCACCAAGTTGTCCCACTTCCTACCTATCAAAGAAGAGGGCTTAGTGGAAAGATTGGTATGCTTCTATGTTCAGGAGATCGTACGAATTCATGGTGTGCCATCATTTATCGTCTCCGATCGAGATGCTCGCTTTACTTTCTGGCTTTGGAAGGGGTTGCAGGAAGCTTTTGGGACACAACTACGCCTGAGCACCGCCTTTCATCCTCAGATGGATGGCCAGACGGAGAGGACCATTCAGACACTTGAGGACATGCTCCATGCATGTGTCCTTGACTTTGGTCGTAGCTGGGAGGATCACCTACCCTTGTTGGAGTTTTCGTACAACAACAACTACCACTCCACAATCAGGATGGCACCATATGAGGCATTGTATGGCCAACCATGAATATCACCTCTATACTGGACTGGCCCTATGGAGTGAACACTCATAGGACCAGAGATGGTTCAGGCTATGACATAGAAGGTTCAGATCATCCAGGAGCAGATGAACACTGCACAGAGCAGACATAAGTCTTATGCTGATAGGAGGTGGAGACCACTGGAGTCCTAGGATGGCGACCATGTTTTCTTACGAGTCACACCTCGACGTTGATTACAGAGATTTTACTGGAAATTCAAAGGAAATTTTTTCTTAAATACTTTGGAATTTTGCGAGTCTGTGGCTTTGGAAAGCACTTGATTTCGAGGCCCGGTGTGCCCGGAATCAATATCCTAAGTTTAGATCAGGTACGTTCAGTGAACGAATAAGCGAGTTTTTATATCTTTTGAACCGCTGCTTAGAATTGAAATCTGAGGGCACCGATGGACTTGCAGTGCCGGTAATTTCTTAAGATAACTTTTACCGTAGATGCGTTTGCTCAGGAGGTGAAGTTAAAAATTTTTGGATTAAATGAGAAGGGAATAAAATTGTGGGATAATTTTATTTTAATATCTTAAGTGGTTATATCCTACGTGGGGGAGTTGGGATGATACCCATAAGCTCCTAACTACCCATGTAAGGAGATTTGTGAGTTGGGGCCCACACAAGCCCCAACCTTTCACATTCCCATAAATCTCTCTTAACTCTCATAAAACTCCCCCTTTAAACTTGAAAACTTCCATAATTTAATGGGGACCTTTCTGCTCTCCCTCTCACTTCATTAAAACTTGCCAACACACACACCTAAATTAATTAATTGAAAATCTTTCATTAATTAATTATGTGTTTGAATTTGTATTTTGAAATTCTTGGATTGTTTAATTAAAATAAGGGGTGACCTTATTTTAATTTTGGGGTTTGGCTTGTTGTGTTGAGATTTTGGGGAGAGAGCTATTGAGTTTCGAAGAATGCTTTAATTCCTTTGTTGAAGAATGCCAACTCTCCGATGAAGAACATCGACTCGGCGACCTCGGATTCTCTTTCCCCTTCTTCCTCCATGACAAGGGAAGAGACACCGATGTGGGATCTCACCAACGACGTCTCGCCTTATAATCTTCTCTCCATGACAAAACGGGAGATGTCGCTACCTCCTTGGGCACACTCTGTCATTGCTTATGGAACCTCACCCCACAACGCCGTCTTCCGCGACGCCCGACGTTCGATATATTTTGTTGAGGTAGGGGTTTATTCTTGAAAGTGGATGTTTATGTACCCCGTTCTCACTGGAAATCATTGTTAAATATGGCTGAATGCTATCATTTTACGCGGAGGGTGCGGGCCATATGAACACAGACCGACAACCCTCCTTTGTTATCGTTTATTAATTAAGAATTGGAAATTGATGGCAGAGGAAGCATGAAGTCGTCGCCCCATGCCGACAACATGGCGAAGGGAACTGGAACCGTCACGCTGGTTGTTCGGGAAGAACCGCGACCCGCTACACGGGCCGTTTCGGTGGAGGAAATGGCTGGCCCGTCGGCAGGACGGGCGGAGCTAGACCGCAGTGCTGGGAGGGCGCCGCACTGGAAGACCGATGGCCCACCCATGCGGGCCGCATGCGTAGAAGACCAACTGTTCTAGCCGGACAGTTTGGGGAAGGTCGGTGCCGCCGGTGTAGAAAACCGAGGATGCCCCCCCCCCCCACCTTGGAACCCGCTCGGCCAGCCGGGCCGCGCCGGGCCGGGCTGAGATGGGATGAGCCGGGTCTGGCCAAGCCGGGTCGGGCCGCACCCCGTCGGGCCGGGCCACGCCCCTTCGGGCTGAGTTTTGTATTTCTTCGGACCAGTCTGACACCCCTGCTGGGTCAGACCCGTCAAACTAGGTCAACCCGACCCGTCGGACCACTGGTCTAAATGAGCCAGGCCCGTTATTCACTTCAACGTGAATAACTTAAGGATCGCGCGTTCGATCGATACGCCGTCTGCGAAACTGGGACTCTTTCGATAAGATGGTACTTTTGCGATACTCTGAGTGAGTTTCAGATGAATTTGGATATCATCCTGGTTAGAAATGAGCATATTTCTATCTGGGCCCCTAGGACGGAAAAGCCATTATCTCTCAGATCGGACGTCCGATTGACGTGTCGTCTGTTGCGTTGTCTTCCTTTTGACTAGACGGAACTTCGGGATACATCAACTCTGGACTTCGTGACAGTTGATGTATCGACCCCCTTGGCTCGAGGAGCAGGCCCTCCCGGAATCGAGCATACTGTGTGCGGGAACCCTAGAGCTGGCTGCGACTGCGACAATGATGATGAATGTACTTGGATCCTATGTGGGTTAGGCAGCGAGGACGACTGTACTTGGAACCTCCGTGGGTTTCGCAGCGATGACGACTGTACTTAGATCCTACGTGGGTTCGGTAGCGATGGTTACTATACTTGGATCCTATGTGTGTTCAGCAGCGACGACTTCTGAACTTGGATCCTACGTGGCTTCGGTAGGGAAGATAATTTAGAGGCTAAATCTATCATCTCCACCCCTCTTCGTGAGTGGTATACCTATGTGAAATGAGTCTTGATTTTTCAATCATTATCATCGATGTGATTGACTTGATTTCCTGTGTGGACTGGGTTGTGCTTTCCTGTGTAGACGAGGTTGTACTTGGGCTCATGAGTTGGAGCCGAACTGGAATTGATGACTTAGGTATATATATGGGCATATACCTATGTAGAGTTGGTTGATACTTTGTTTTTGTATCTTTCCTTTGTGGTTTATCCTTTGTGTATTCTGAGAGACCTTTGGGGGTCTCGGGGTCCCTACTGAGTATCGTATACTCACCCCTGCACGGGATATGCCCACACTACGTTGTGTTGGATGTAAATGACAAACAACACTGATCGAGGTGGAGTCTTGTGGAGTGGGATGGTACCTGGAGGTGGACCACTTAGCGGGACGTACACGGAGTGGACAACCAGACCCGAGGAGCTAAGGAGACCATTTGTACCCACCCTTCACGTGGGATATCCAGAGGATGACTTAGTGGTTGTTGGTTTACTTTACTACAGCTGTTCTTTCTTTACTGTTGTACTGTACTTTCAGTTGGGTTTGTATTCTGGCCAATTTACTTTCCAGCACTTACTTTTGTACTCAGTTTACTTAGTTTTTACTTCATCTTGCGTACTTAGTTGTGTTTGTTTACTTATATAAAGTCAATTCCTTTCCTTTTATCGGGATTTACACCTTTGGTGCTAGTCGCCAGCCCCTGGCCTATGGAAGGCGGGCTTGGTGGTAGTCACGGCACGGGCCCTGAGGATGGTTCATGACAGCCATGTGATGTCGAAATCCTCATTATATCCCCTAAAGGTGGTCTGGTGATAGAGTATCACGCAGAATCTACTTCTCATTTCAATGATGCATGCACATGGAATATTTATTTTCTTCACTTTGAGATATCAAGTGTGTCATGGAGCTCTTGAGCGCACATGAATATTGCTTGTGTGTGGTGCGTAATTCCATTGGTGAATCGAGCCTTGAATATTATTCATGTCTGAATTTCACAGCACATCAAATTAATTCTTTAGGAATTGATCCTAACTAGATAGTGAGTCACTATCCACAATTCTTCACATTACTGGGCATGCGGTAATTTAATCTTCTTCTAGGTAGAGGCATGATGGTGATATGTGCTCGGTTCCATGTTCCCAAAATAATATATATACACAAGGTTCAACTTCTCCCTACATGTTAGCGTACTTGGTTCCACATCATTTCACAAGATAGTTTATGTGTTTCCATGTACACTTTACATGAAAGAGAGCATGCAATCTCGCATGAAAATGAACTGCTTCATGTACCCCTCATGTGGGGTCTTGCAAGGTCATTCACGTGATCTTTATATGGGCTTGTAATGCTCTATTTTTCCTAAAAATAAGATCTTTTCCTTCAAAATAGAAACTGCATTATTTCAACATGTGATCACCTTATATAAATCGATGGATAATTGCACCATGTTTGTGCGTCTGAGAAAGTTGGTGCATCCTATAAATATGCACCATCATTCATCACACCAACATACCCATTCTCATATCCAAAAATAGTGTCACATCAAGATATTTATTTAAGGAATTGAAACTATCAATATGCACTATTGTGTAACCTCAAAAAGGTCTTGCATCGTCGTATGATCTACATCCAGAAACCCATGATTAGATCTTGCAAAATCTTGTACTACATTGGGAGCTTCAAGTAAGCATTGCAAATCTTCTATGGTCATGTAGCTTTCTTCTCATCCTATAGTTTCTACACAAGTTGGATATCTAGGATGAGGGTTATAGACCGAATGCATCACATTTTAATCCTATATACAGACCATATTCCCAGCATCGCATGTCCACATAGAGGATTTGCATCATACCATAATTTTCACGGTAGTTTTCCAGCACATCTTGTGTCATTCCATACTACAATTACTATTTTCTGTGAGAACCCGAGACCCATGATGTTGTCCATGTAATGTGATGATATGAGAGAATGGTTGTTTTTTTCTTCACATGATCAGGCGTTGGGTATTTTTCCTTTTACTTGTTAGAATATCAGGTATGAAGTCTTCATGTGATAGTGTCTCATATGGTTATATTGACTATAGGAGGTATGGTGTGAGGAAGTGCATCTTCTCGAGGTATTTCTCATGCATGACATCAAACCCAAGCGCAACAGGTGTGCACTCAAGGACCTTCTGGTGTGCGGTATCCACTGTTGGCCCAAGAGGCAATCCAAAACTCCAATTCCATGAGGTTGAAGAATATTATGTGAAACATATTTTACCCATCCCCTAATATGTACATTGTGTGTCATTCCATGGAAAAGTGTGTAATACGCACATATAAGTGTCAAAAATCCCCCTAGAATTGGATTTATTTGGTTCAAAAAGAATCTGTTTCTCAGGTATATATAGAGCACTTTTCCTCATATCTGAATGGCAATGGATTCCTCCTTCAGTATGCTATCAGTGAATAGATCTACAGAACTTTATATGTTTTTGTCTAGTTTTATTTCATTCATGATTTTCATGATTCTTCATCGATCCAATATTGTGAAAATCACCATCGATACCTATCCCTTTCTTTATATTGAACGAAAATGAATGTATGGAATTGAATGTTGAACTTATAATAAATTCTCTCTAATAGATTATTAGTAATTCCAACCATGATGAGATTCTTTATTGATTATATGTTCCAGATATACTAAAATCACTTGATTTGTAGAGGGATCATTCGGGTAGGACATATGTCCTGGGGCAGTGCTTTGTATTTCGTCGAAGGTGATAATAATAGATAGAGTAACTCAATTTTGTTAAGACCATGTAGTGAGCCAAACAAGATTTCTCATACTAAATAGTTTTCATGCACTTTTAAGGTTCTTTTAGCTTTAACCTTATATCACTTTATTTTAGGATCTTTAATCTCATAACTTATATCAATTTAGTTTAGGGACTTTTAGCTCGGACCTTCTATTTATTTTGTTTAGGGTGTTTTAGCTTAGACCTGCTATCACTTTAGTTTAGGGTCTTTTATACTAGACCTTCTATCGCTTCAGTGTATGGTCATTTAGCTCGAACATTCTATCACTTTAGTTTAGGGTCTTTTATCTTGGGCCTTTTATCATTTTAGTTTAAGGTATTCTAGCTTGAACCATACATCACTTTAGTTTAAGGTTTTTTAGCTTCAACTTTCTATCACTTTAGTATAAGTTCTTTTAGATCATACCTTCTATTTCTTTATATTATGTTATTTTAGTTCGGACCTTATATATGATCATGGGATATGGTGTAGTAATTCTAGGAATTACTTAACACACTATGTGGTGTTGGGTTATTCTATGGTGTTGTTGATACTCATAACACTACTGGAAATTCTGGCTATAGCCACGGTTCTAAACCGTGGCTATAGGTAATAGCCACGGTTTGAGGAACCGTGGCTAAGTTTGGCGTGGCTATAGGTCTAGACCTATAGCCACGGTTCCAAACCGTGGCTTTAACTCTAAAGCCACGGTCCAAACCGTGGCTATAGGTTTATAGCCACGGTTTAAACCGTGGTTGTATACCTAATGCCACGGTTTCAACCATGGCTATACTAAAGGCCGGACAAAATCTATAGCCACGGTTTTAAACCGTGGCATTATGTCTATGACCACGGTTTAAAACCGTGGAAATAAATCAATAGCCACGGTTTAAAACCGTGGCTATAGGGTGTCCAAATCCATAAAAAAAATACCCCCTGCCACCCCCGGCCAGTCCCCCCCAGCCAGTACCCCCTGCCCCCTGCCTGGACACCCCTCCCCCCCTGCTTGTCCCCCTTGCCACCCCCTGCCAGTCCCCCCCGGCCAGTACCCCCTGCCCCCTGCCTGGACACCCCTCCCCCCCTGCTTGTCCCCCTTGCCACCCCCCTGCCAGTCCCCCTGCCCCCTGACACCCCCCTGCTAGTCCCCCACTGCCCCCTGCTAGTCCCCACCCCCCGCCACCCCCCTGCTTGTCCCCTTGCCAGCCCCCCCCCCCCCACTGCTTGTCCCCCTGGCACCCCCTTGCTTGTCCCCCTGCCAGCCAGCCCCCCCCCCCCTGCCCCCTGCCCCTGCCAGCCCCCCCCCCCCCCCCCCGGCCCCCTGCTTGCCCCCCTGCCACCCCCCCTTCCCCCTACTTGTCCCCCTGCCAGCCCCCCCTGCCCCCTGCTTGCCCCCCTGCCAGCCCCCCCCTGCTTGTCCCCCTGCTTGTCCCCCTGCCAGCTCCCCCCCTGCCACCCCCCCCCTTCCCCCTACCAGCCCCCCCTGCTTGTCCCCCTGCCAGCCCCCCCCCCCCCCCTTGCCCCCTGCTTGCCCCCCTGCCAGCCCCCCCCCCCTCCCCCTGCCAGCCTCCCCCTGCCCCTGCCAGCCCCCCCTGCCCCCTGCTTGCCCCCCTGCCAGCCCCCCCCCTCCCCCTGCTAGCCTCCCCCTGCCCCTGCCAGCCCCCCCAGCCCCCTGCTTGCCCCCCTGCCAGCCCCCCCCCTCCCCCTGCTTGTCCCCCTGCCAGCCCCCCCTGCCCCCTGCTTGCCCCCCTGCCAGCCCCCCCCCCCCCTCCCCCTGCTTGTCCCCCTGCCAGCCCCCCCCCCCCCTGCCTGCCCCCCCTGCCCCCTGCTTGTCCCCCTGCCAGCCCCCCCCCCTTGCCCCCTGCTTGCCCCCCTGCCAGCCCCCCCCCCCCCTCCCCCTGCCCCTGCCAGCCCCCCTGCCCCCTGCCCCCTGCTTGCCCCCTGCCAGCCCCCCCCCCTCCCCCTGCTAGTCCCCCACTGCCAGCTCCCACCCTGCCCCCGCTTGCCCCCTGCCAGCCCCCCCCCTTCCCCCTGCCAGCCTCCCCCTGCCCCTGCCAGCCCCCCCCCCCCCTGCCCCCTGCTTGCCCCCCTGCCCCTTGCTAGTCCCCCACTGCCAGCTCCCCCCTGCCCCCGCTTGCCCCCCTGCCAGCCCCCCCCCCCCCCCCCCCGTCCCCCTGCCAGCCTGCCCCTGCCCCTGCCAGCCCCCCTGCCCCCTGCTTGCCCCCCTGCCAGCCCCCCCCCCTGCTTGTCCCCTTGCCAGCCCCCCCTGCCCCCTGCCAGCCCCCCCCCCCTTCCCCCTGCCAGCCTCCCCCTGCCCCTGCCAGCCCCCCCCCCCCCCTGCCCCCTGCTTGCCCC
The DNA here is from genome assembly GCA_963277665.1 of Viscum album. NCBI lineage: Eukaryota > Viridiplantae > Streptophyta > Magnoliopsida > Santalales > Viscaceae > Viscum > Viscum album. The sequence continues at coordinate 1,858,988,803 of OY728128.1, forward strand.
CTGCCAGCCCCCCCCCCCCTTCCCCCTGCTTGTCCCCCTGCCAGCCCCCCCTGCCCCCCGCTTGCCCCCCTGCCACCCCCCACCTTCCCCCTGCCAGCCCCCCCTGCCCCTGCCAGCCCCCCCTGCCCCTGCCAGCCCCCCCTGCCCCTGCCAGCCCCCCCTGCCCCTTCCAGCCCCCACCCCCAGCCCCCCCCCCCTGCCCCCTGCCAGCCCCCCCCCCCCCCCCCTGCCCCCTGCTTGTCCCCCTGCCAGCCCCCCCTGCCCCCTGCTAGGCCCCCTGTTAGTCCCCTGCTAGTCCCCCTGCCCCCTGATCTGATAACCAAGTTTATCTGATCTGATAACCACAACATCTTCAGCACTGCCAGATTCAGGTTTAACAGGTACCAATTCACCAATTCTGACATGTTTAGCAGCATGAGATAAGACAGGAACAGACTGAACTACATCAGATTTACAGACCATGTTTAGCACCCCTCCCCCTGCTGGACACCCCCCTACTGGACACCCCCTCCCTCTGCTGGACAACCCCCCCTGCTGGACACCCCCCCCTACAGTTGCGGGCCACAAGCATTCGGCCCAACCAGATCGGGCAACACCAATCCAACAAAATCCTCATCCGCGACAGTTGCAGGCTACAAGCATTCAGTAGGGATTAATGGAAGAAATCAACATGAATACAACGACAAATATGTTCCTTTGAGTAGGGGTGTCCATGGGTTGGGTCGAGTCATGGGTGTTCTAGGGCCCGACCCAAAACCGGCGGGACGGGTCGGGTCGGGTCGGGTCTCATACTTTGCGGGTAGGCGACCCGACCCAACCCAAACCATTGGGGGTCGGGTTACCCAACTCATGGTCGAACGACCTGACCCAACCCAACCCTCTTCGGGTCGGGTCAGTTTGGGTCGAGTTACTTGGGTGAACCCGACCCAACCCAAACCATTGGGGGTCGGGTTACCCGACTCATGGTCGAACGACCCGACCCAACCCAAACCTCTGCGGGTCGGGTCAGTTTGGGTTGGGTTACTTGGGTGAACCCGACCCAACCCGACCCAACCCGAGCCAGCCCGAGCCAGCCCCCCAGACCCAGCCCCTCCCTCCCCCCTGTGTGCAGCTAGACCCCCCTGTGCAGCGATACCCCCCCTGTGCAGCCAGCCCCCCACCAGACCCAGCCAGCCCCCCTGTGCAGCCAGCCCCCCACCAGACCCAGCCAGCCCCCCATGCACCCAGCCCCCCCCCAGACCCAGCCCCTCCCCCCCAGACCCCTGTCCAGCCCCCCGGACCCAGCCCCCCCAGACCCCGGTCCAGCCCCAGCCCCCCAGAGCAGACCCACCCAGCCACTCCCCCTCCCTAGACCCTTGTCCAGCCCCCCCTGTGCAGCCAGCCCCAAAGACCCAGCCCCCTCCCCCTGGGCGGCTAGCCCCCCAGACCCAGCCCCCATCCCCTGTGCACCCACCCACCCAGCCCCCCAGCCCCCTAGCCCCCCACCCCCTGTGCACCCAACCCCTGTGCACCCAGCCCCCCAGACCCAGCCCATGTGCACCCAACCCCTGTAGTGGTGTGTGCTTGAGTGAGAAAATTTTCAAGAAAATGAAGATAATCTGGAATCCCTAGATGATGGAGTGGGTTGGAGATGATATTAAATTATATGAGAATATATGAGCAGATCCAATGGTTCAAAAGAGGAATCTGGAGAAGAAGATAAAGCAGACAAAGAAGAAGAAGAAAGTGGCAGTGGATCTAGTAGTGAGGAAGAAGGAAATGAAAAATATGGTGATAAAAGTGGAGAAAGTGATAGTATAAGTGAAATATATGAATTTTAGAATGAAGATGATGGGAATAATGAAAGTATTTGAAGTGACAATGGTTCTGATCATTTTAGTGATGATCAATATGCCATTATAGAACCTGCTGGTAATGTGAACCAAGAACAGATTATTGAAACTCCTAGTCTTGCAGAAGCTGGTGACGAGGCAAAAGAAGTAATTGAAGTTGGTATGTATATAGAGAAAAATTAGTCCCAGTACCCCAGTTGGTATATGTTATAAGTATACCTCAAGTTTAGGGGGAGTAACAGATGAGTAGAGATCCAGTTGAGGGGGAGAAACATGTGAGGAGAGATCCAGTTGGGGGGGGGGGGGGGAGCCTCAACCTGAAAGAGTGAGAGTTGATACACTCATTACTCTAGATGCATTTATCAAGTCTAAATGGGAAAGGAATCCTGGATATATTGCTATTGGTTTGGATTATTCAGACTCAGATGATGAGGAGAGTGTAGCAGTTTCATAATTTAGTCTTTTTCTAACAGTTGGTAGTTTTCGGCTACTTGTGCTTGGTTCATAGGATTGGTTTTATTGCATTTTTTATTCCCCTCATATTCAGTCATGCTATAATGTTCTGAATGTTGCAGTTTGAACATCGATCAATGGTCGACATTCAAATTTTTTTGGTCGACATTCTAATTTTATGCTCTTACGACCATGTTAGTTCAATTTCTTAGGGGTTGCTACCCATTTCTGGGGTTGATATGACCTAAAATTTGATCAAGAATGTACCATTCCTCTGATGTTTGTGTTTGTGTTGGCACTTCATGTTTTTCTATTAGTTTGCTGCTTTGTTTTTTAGAGTTGCTGCTGGTGGATGTGCACATGGGTGATTTTAAAATAATGAAACCTTCTGATTTATGTTATGTTATTTTATTTTATTTTTGGTAGCAAAATTATATTATTTTTATTGCCACTTAAGTATTAGGAACATATCACTGGGAACAACATCTGGTGGCTGCTCTGACAAAATGATGGTTTATAAAGTTCTGGTCAGACAAATTTAGTGGTGTAAAACCGGGCTGGGCTCGGGGCCAAATTATCCAGTCTCTTTGGGCTAGACCCAGCCCCCTCCCCCTGCTGGACACCCCTCCCCCCTGCGTGGAAGTGGACCTTAATTCCACCCTCATTGATCGGGTTGTGTTATCCACAAATGAAGATGACTTGTTTTTGAAAATTGAGTATGAACAACTACCTGCATTTTGTTCCAAGTGTCTGTCTATAGGGCAATCTAAAGAGAGATGCAGAATGAAACTTGTCTGCTCTTTTTTCTCGCAGAAGGGACATGATTTTCAGACTTTCCGTAAGAAGAGAAAGAATGGTCCTGGAGCTGGGAATGGCTTTGGTCAGGCTGTTGCAGGAAATGGAAGTGTGGAACTTGGGCAGGGTCTTGCAGGAACAGGTTGTGATCAACCAGGGACTGGAGTCAGCAATATGAAGGGGAATGCTTCTGATATTTCAGGTGAAGGTTTTCAAGAGGAGGTGAATTTTGATGATCCAGATTTGCAACCTGGACTAGGGCTGGTGAGGTTCAGGGTCAGGGAAAACTAACTGTAGCAGGGGCTGTTAGTGGCCGGATTGAGGATGAAAATCAGAGGCCAGGAGCAGATAAGTCAAGGTCAGAGTTTGATGCTGCCTCTCAGCAGCAGGGTCAAGGTCTGATCTCATCAGGTGTACAGGTGCAGGTAAATGTTGATGATCCAGGCTTGGAGCAACCTGGAATTGGGTCTGGAGAGGTTAAATCTGTTCAAGGGCAGAAGAAACTCTCGGTAGCACGGGCTGATTGTGTCCAGTTTGTGGATGAAAATCAGCGGCCTGTTGACTTCTCGGAGATCTCGATCAAACGCTTGTGAAAACTTCGACAAGTAGGAAGGACTGGTATTGAGAGAGGTCCTACTAAGTGTCGGGTGATTCCCATGATTTGTGGATACCTCTGAAGGAGTCTTTCAGCGACTTCTAAGTGATCACAATCAAACACTTGTGAAAAGCTTCGAAAGACTGGATCGAATGGTGTAAGGTACACCATTCTTATTCTTTGTTTAGATTGATTAAAAACGTATAGATATATTTCGGCGTGACTGCGGCGTGACCGCGGACACCCCTCCCCCCCGCTGGACACCCCTCCCCCCTGCTGGATGTGGCTGGAGCAGGGCCACATCGCGGCGTGACCGCGGCATGACCGCGGCGTGACCGCGGCGTGACCGCGGCGTGACCGCGGCGTGACCGCGGCGTGACCGCGGCGTGACCGCGGCGTGACCGCAGCGTGTTGGCCCGATCCAGCGACATCCGCGGGGCAGCATCTTCCGACCAGGAGCAAAGGGAGCGGGAGGAGGCTGGAATGCGGGTGAAAGGGGGGTCCTACTAAGTGTCGGGTGATTCCCATGATTTGTGGATACCTCTGAAGGAGTCTTTCAGCGACTTCTAAGTGATCACAATCAAACACTTGTGAAAATCTTCGAAAGACTGGATCGAATGGTGTAAGGTACACCATTCTTATTCTTTGTTTAGATTGATTACAAACGTATATATATATTTCGGCGTGACTGCGGCGTGACCGCGGACACCCCTCCCCCCCGCTGGACACCCCTCCCCCCTGCTGGATGTGGCTGGAGCAGGGCCACATCACGGCGTGACCGCGGCGTGACCGCGGCGTGACCGCAGCGTGTTGGCCCGATCCAGCGACATCCGCGGGGCAGCATCTTCCGACCAGGAGCGAAGGGAGCGGGAGGAGGCTGGAATGCGGGTGAAAGGGGGGTCCTACTAAGTGTCGGGTGATTCCCATGATTTTTGGATACCTCTGAAGGAGTCTTTCAGCAACTTCTAAGTGATCACAATCAAACACTTGTGAAAAGCTTCGAAAGACTGGATCGAATGGTGTAAGGTACACCATTCTTATTCTTTGTTTAGATTGATTACAAACGTATAGATATATTTCGGCGTGACTGCGGCGTGACCGCGGACACCCCTCCCCCCCGCTGGACACCCCTCCCCCCTGCTGGATGTGGCTGGAGCAGGGTCACATCGCGGCGTGACCGCGGCGTGACCCCGGCGTGACCGCGGCGTGACCGCGGCGTGACCGCGGCGTGACCGCGGCGTGACCGCGGCGTGACCAGGGCGTGACCGCAGCGTGTTGGCCCGATCCAGCGACATCCGCGGGGCAGCATCTTCCGACCAGGAGCGAAGGGAGCGGGAGGAGGCTGGAATGCGGGTGAAAGGGGGGTCCTACTAAGTGTCGGGTGATTCCCATGATTTGTGGATACCTCTGAAGGAGTCTTTCAGCGACTTCTAAGTGATCACAATCAAACACTTTTGAAAAGCTTCGAAAGACTGGATCGAATGGTGTAAGGTACACCATTCTTATTCTTTGTTTAGATTGATTACAAACGTATAGATATATTTCGGCGTGACTGCGGCGTGACCGCGGACACCCCTCCCCCCCGCTGGACACCCCTCCCCCCTGCTGGATGTGGCTGGAGCAGGGCCACATCACGGCGTGACCGCGGCGTGACCGCGGCGTGACCGCGGCGTGACCGCAGCGTGTTGGCCCGATCCAGCGACATCCGCGGGGCAGCATCTTCCGACCAGGAGCGAAGGGAGCGGGAGGAGGCTGGAATACGGGTGAAAGGGGGGTCCTACTAAGTGTCGGGTGATTCCCATGATTTGTGGATACCTCTGAAGGAGTCTTTCAGCGACTTCTAAGTGATCACAATCAAACACTTGTGAAAAGCTTCGAAAGACTGGATCGAATGGTGTAAGGTACACCATTCTTATTCTTTGTTTACATTGATTATAAACGTATAGATATATTTCGGCGTGACTGCGGCGTGACCGCGGACACCCCTCCCCCCCCGCTGAACACCCCTCCCCCCCACTGGATGTGGCTGGAGCAGGGCCACATCACGGCGTGACCGCGGCGTGACCGCGGCGTGACCGCAGCGTGTTGGCCCGATCCAGCGACATCCGCGGGGCAGCATCTTCCGACCAGGAGCGAAGGGAGCGGGAGGAGGCTGGAATGCGGGTGAAAGGGGGAAGCATCTTGTCCAGGCGACACAGAGTGTATGGCTTTTTTGGAATTATGGTTTCTGTTGCTGTTCACAGCCCCACTCCCTTCCCAGCCGTTGGCTCTACAATAGGGGGGCTTCACTTATTTCTTCTATTTCATCTTCTCCAGGCGAAACACAAAGTGTAAGAATTTTATGGAAATCTGGTTTCTATTGCAGTTCACAGACCCACTCCCGCCCCAGCCGCTGTTGGCTCTGCAAGAGGCCGTGAACTTGCGAAGTCAAATCTGCGAGAGCTGTCTCGACGCGTCCAAGGTGCTGCTTGGCACCGTCGAATCACGTTTGGTTCCTGGTCTCCATGATTGGTCGAAGAAGATCAACGGTTGAGGAGAGTAGTAGTGGAGTAGATAACGATGAGGAGAAGTTTGGCTATGTAATAGAACTGATTAAAAATGACCAATTCTGTATAATACACAAAATTCTGTATAATGCACAATTCAAAAACGGTGTTTGATAAAGAAATCAGAATCAAATAAATGACTGACAATTACAAATATTTAAAAATGCATATGAAACAAAATGAATAATCGGAAGATAGAATGACATATTTCATCAAATGACATGATTACAAACCAATACCATTGAAACATGGAGTTCAAATAAAAATGAATAATCTGGAATTTCTATAATACATTCCATGATGGTGTGTATGTACAGTATGCAAACAGAAAACTGTAATGATAGGAGGCAACAAACATGTCGTATTTGTGCAGTATAATAATTCAGGCATTGAAAATTGAACACAATGAAAACAGGATAATGAAATGACTAATTGCTTTCAAAAAACTGCATGTTCCAGTGCTTATAGTGACATAATAAAAAGTATGAAATTTAAAACCTCGCACCATCACAGTTGAATGGTTCACCAATTTGCTACTGTTGAATAAAAAGTGAAACTTTAATATAACTGCAAAAATAATGGTGACATAATAAAAGTCTGAAATTTAAAAACAATTGAATTAGATTCGGCCACATGAAAAAACATCCAGCATCCTGAAAGACCGTCATGGAAAACCATCCAGTATAATAGAAATACCTATTAATGTAAAACCGTCCTGCAAAATCTGATAAATTAATAATGGAAAAGTGAAGAAAACCGTATAGCATCTAGGAAAATGCAGAATACAAAAAAAGGCCCAGATTGATATACCGTCCAGCATGAAATCAGAAAGTTAAGCAATCTCTAAGGAACATTTGAAACAGTGCAGCAACAGAAACCTCCAGCATAAACTTCCAGTAGCTAAAACATCCAGCATTAAAATCTTGTAGCAGAATTCTCCAACATAATGATAATCATCCAGCAATCCTAGCCTCTAGCATGAGTATCAGAAAGAGATGTTAGAAATAACTGAAACAGATGCACGAAAACTTTGAAATGAATAGTCTGTAGTCTATCTAATGTAATACACATTGATCTACAAATAATAATTAACAACACAATAATGGGAATTATTTGATGAGTGAAGATGTATGATTACCTTCTATATCCAGGATGAGTTTTCAGTCTGTTTTTTCTGTTTTCTTGTTTATATATCCCTTCGTCATGGTCTCCAAATCAGTAGATGGACATGTTGTAGGCACGCTGTCTGGAGACGTCTGGACATTATCTTGCTCACTGTTGTCAATATCAAAACAGCGCGACAAATTTTTCTACATAGAGGTTTCATGTTAGAATCACTTTAAACATTATAGTATAGGAATTGAAAGCAGTGAAATTAAGAGCAGGGCTTAAAGAGTAGAGTGTTTTTTATCAGCACATAGATGTAATAAATCTGTACATTGCAGATTTTATTGCACAGTGCTCACTATCTATAGGTGGTGAAATAGTTATACCTGGCCTGTGAAGTATCTGCGGGATGTTTTATGATATTTTCCAGATCTGTACAGCAGTGCATTTTCTCTATAGAGACATTCATAACCTGCATGGGCTTAGTTTCCTGTATCGATATTGTGGTACCATGTTCAACTGATTTGGGTGCCACAAAAGCAGTATTACAGGGCTTATTTAGTGTCTCGGCGTACCCATAATTGGCAGGATTGCTAATAGTATTAGTGTGAGTTGGGATAGCAGAAACTGGTTCATCATCTTTTATTTTGATTTCATTCTTTAGTCCAAGAGAGGTGTCATTGTTAGTAGGTTGTATTATTGAATCCTTAAGGATAGAAATTGTAGGTTTCATATTACGGAACATCTTAGAAATAGTATTATCACTACTAAAAGAAAGTTGAGACCAATCAGAAAAGGCATTTGTAGCAGTGGAGAACCGTAGTTTAGTAGTCATTCTCATTCCCAATAAGATATGGTAAATATTAATGATATTGATCAAAAAAGCAATGTAATCGGATGCATGGAACTCGTCATACATTACCAATCCAAACATACAATTAACATCAAAAGTGAGTCTCAATATCAGTATCATCAAAATCATGATAACCCTCATCCACACCTCCTACAGAAACACCATCACCACCTCTCACACCACCAACATCATCATCGGCATCGACATCTGCATCCGAACCGGCACCAGCACCGGGTCCAGCACTAGGTCCGGCTCCGGCTCCAACAGAAGAATCTACATTAGCAGAAAGCATCGACATCAAAAAGGCATCAACCGTTGCAGCTGCTTCTGGTGGAAGTGTAGAAGAAAGGGCAGACATAAACTTAATCATATTTGCAGTTATCGCCTGTTCTGATTTTTGACTTGCTTCTTTGATTGCGGCATTCATTTGTTCCACTGTGACAAAACCAGAACCGGTACTCGAAGAAACGTTAGTAGACCAGTATCGAGATGGTACAATCTTCTTCCCAGGTCGACAACGCACTCTACCCTGATGCTCATCTCCTAATACCTGATGTAGATGATCGTTTGGGCCCAAATTGTCAGGTTCTTTTTCTGCCAATGCCTCTAAAGCATTCTGTTGATTGATATATAACATAAATTAAAATGATAAAATAATATAAGGAATTAAATTCATTAAAAATCAAAGAAATTGAAATATACTTACAATCGCCTTCTCGGTGTCGGGATTTGGCACAGTACCATCTTTCTTTTTCCGGCTTGTACAAAACAAAGTTGAGCGAGGAACACGACCCTCAATATTCGATGCCTTTTTCTGGAAAAAAACAAAGAAATAAATCAAAATTGGAAGTTAAAAAAATTACACAAAACAAAGCTAAATATTTTAAATGTTAAATTACCTGCGTCTGCTCATGATCTGGTAATGAAGTGTGTCCGCGAGTATAAATGTGTTTCATTGCACTCTTGTTTTATTTATTTCTATTTGATTTCTCCTATAAAAAAATAATTATATAAACTCATTAACATAAATAAAACAAGTAATTTAAAATCGTTTTCAAATAAATAAATGAATATATATATAAATTTAACAAACACCTTAAACGCTGAACTCTTCCAATAGTTGATCATCTCTTTATATTGTGATATTGGGCAATCTTGAATCACCGGTACTTCTTCAAGCTCTGTACCAACTCTCTTTTTCCACCCAAGATATAAATCATACTTGTAGGCTCGCCACATTTCACCTAAATACATTATCATTGCAGCCTTTGCATTTTGTCCATCAGGAAAATTATATCGAAGCTGCAATGGACATAATATATGTTAAGAAAATTTTATAAATTTATATATATAAAAAAGGTGATTAACATTACTTACCCAAATCTCTGCCCAGGCTTTGTCCTTTATTTCTTGTCCAACTGCCTTCCAACTTATCTGTTGAACCGGAATGATATTGCTGTGTCTAGCAAGTGTTCCCATAAAACATTTACATTCCGTGCCATTTTTATTAATTATAGAATTGTCCTCATTGTAATCAACTATGATTTGCGTGTTCCGATTCCAAACCTCGCGCATTTTTGTGCGGCCTCGTCGTCTGGTAGAGGCTGGAGCTAATCATGAAACCAAAATAAAAGAGAATAATATATATGAATTTATCATTAATCAGTAACAGTAATGCTTAAACAAATACCAGTAGATGGGGGATCTGCTGACCCCTGAAGTGATGCGTCTGGAGGGGGGGCAGCCTCCATGGTAGGTGAGATATCTACAGGAGTACTATGTATAGTAGATGCAAAGTGTACTGATGGAGGCAGAAAACCCGATGGATAACCCTGTACAGATGAGGGTGGATATGGATATGGATATGGCGGTGGGATATATGGGGGCACAGTACCCTGTACAGTGGATGGTGGGAATGGAAACTGAGGGATGGGAGTCTGAGAACTACCATCCGATGTGGGAGTGGGAAAAAAGGGATACGGAAAAGGTGGGTATGGATAATATGGAGGTGGCATAATGGGAGGATGGCCTCCTGATGTCTCAAGCGGTGTAGTAGTAGGCTGACCTGTAGAATCAGTGCCCCCCGCCACAATATCATCCTCAGTGGCATAATCCAAGCGTCTCCTCGACGATGCGGTCTAAAATAACATAGACGATAAAATAAAACAAATGATAACAAGATAAATAATATGAAAGACCATAATATTCAAACATAATTTGTACTTACATTGTTTCCAGGAGGAGACCTACGTTGTTCGTTTCTCAATATTCTTCTACTCCTTCTACTACCATCATAATCAGACATTTTGACCTGAAAATTTAAAATAATATTATCAAATAAATAGAAATAATGCAAAATGTTAAATAATACAATTGTATCATAAAACAATGAGATACATTTTCATGTGTGATATTTATATTGATAAAATATCAAGACTTTTCTATGTTCAAGATTTACTAGAGAAGTGGTTAAACATAAATTGGTGAGGCTATTAATAGTTTTATATTCGATAATGGTATAAAATATACTAGTTATTTTGATATCATGTATGAAAGTTAAAAAAACACATACAATATTGCGATAATATCAGGTAAATACTTACAAATGTGTCAACGCTATGTGGGGTCTGTGACAATTTCTGGTTCACAATCTGTTCTAACAATTGCATCATCTGTATCATCAAATGCAACATTCGAATAAATACCAACAGGTTCATCCACAACATCATTGTCATCCATGCCTTCGTCAAAAATATGTCTAGGAATAACATCAACAATAACACCAAATTGTGGTTGTAACAGGTCACTTACATAAAACACCTCTTTAGCTTGTGACGCAAGAATATAAGGTTCATCGGTACGAAGCTGGCGGTTCATATCAATCACTCTAAATCCACAGTTATCAATATGCATTCCTTGTCGTGTCATTGAATCAAACCACTTGCATTTCATCATTGCGACACGACCATGTGCATAGTAATCTAATAAAATGATTCTTTCAACAACACCGTAATATGATATATTTTCTGATCGAGGTTGCATGTCCGATGCACTCGCATAACAATCTGTTGTGGCGCTTATCGTGACACCGTCATGCTGTGTTGCCATTTTTTTTGCACAACTATTTATAACAAATTTATATCAATTGACAACCATTGACTTACAATCACGCACCACATCGTTTGGACCAAAAGACAATGCTTTTATTTCATCTGATACTTCAATCATTGGTAGAGTTAAAACCTAAAAGATACCAACATAGAATATTAAACAGAGACATGTGATTATGTTATGAGAAGAAGAAAAAGAAATCTATTACCTTTGACTTTAACCAGGCAGCAAATTCTTTGCTGTGCAACAGTTCCTTCCTCTTAATAGATAGAGAGCGATGTCTCTTTTTTATAATTTCAAAATGTTCTCTACAGATATGCAAGCATTAAAATGTCAGAAGATATAAAGAAATCACACAATGAAAAAAATACATATTTATTAGTTTACTTACTTGATATAATCATCAAGCACACTACAGTTGAATAATACTGTGCGATGTGCCATTTCCCACTCTTCCCTGCTTAAAGTACACAACGAGTACGATCCAGATATCCCCCCTGTTTGGGGCATTGAAGGAAATGCAGGCTCAATGGTACGATGAACAGAAATCCATGCATTCTTGTGCTAAATAGCATTTCACAATACAGCCTTCAGGATGATATTTATTTCTCACATAAGATTTCAATGTAAACATCATTCTTTCGGTAGGATACATCCACCGACTCGAAACAGGACCACCAAAGAGAACTTCCGTGGGAAGATTCACAGTCAAATGTAACATAATTGTGAAAAAAGACGGTGGGAAAATTTTCTCCAAGTCGCAAAGAATAATCGGTGCATCTCTCTGCAATTTCTGAACAGCACTTCTGCTCAATCTTTTGGCACAAAGATCTCGATAAAATTGACATAACTTAATCACCGCAACTCTAACATTATGTGAAAGTAAATGACGAATGGCAATGGGAATCAACTCATGTAACAAGACATGGTAATCATGGGTTTTAAGAGATTTGAGTTTCACATCTTGCGTATTCACCCTTTTCGAAATATTACTTGAAAAACCATCCGGAACCTTCAAACTTTCCAAGACCTGAAGAAATTGTTTTTTCTCCACATTTGTCATCGAATAACAGGCAACAGGGACTTTCCACTTATTTTGACCAATTAACTCAGGATGAAGTCTTGCTCTTATACCCCAATCCATCAAATCACGACGACACCGCAAATCGTCTTTTGTTTTGCCTTTGACATTTAAAATAGTAGCAAGTAACATCTCACAAATGTTTTTCTCGATATGCATTACATCCAAACAATGACGTAATAAATTCAATGACCAATACGGAAACTCAAAGAATATGCTTTTCTTTCTCCAATTGCTGTTGGAATTGGAATTAGCATGCTTTTGCTTTCTGATATTTGATTGACTTTTGCCAAGAACATAATTCAAATCATCAAGTTCTTTAACAATATCAGTCCCTGACATTCGTTGAGGTGTCTCATCTGTCTCGATGGCATTATCGAACTGTCTCCGATTATTCCTGTATGGATGGTCCATTGGTAGAAAACGTCGATGCCCTATGAAGCTGAAAGTTCGTCGAAACTTCATTCTTCGGAAACGTGTATTTTTCATACAAATAGGACAGGATAATTTCCCTTTAGTACTCCAACCAGACATCATTCCGTAGGCAGGGAAATCATTTATCATCCATAATAAAGCTGCACGAAACATAAAGTACTCCTTTCTGAATGCATCATACGCTTGTGCACCAACAATCCAAAGCTCATTTAACTCCTCTATTAATGGCTGCAAGTATATATCAATATCATTTCCAGGATCACTGGGTCCAGATATCAATATACTCAGGATAGTGCACGGCTTCTTCATACACATCCATGAAGGAAAGTTATAAATGTGAATGAAAACAGGCCAAGTACTGTGTGCAGTATGCATTTGGCGAAATGGGTTGAAACCATCACAGGATAATCCCAATCTAACATTTCGTGGGTCGGCTGCAAAATCAGGATGTAACCTATCAAATTTCTTCCAAGCCAACCCATCTGCAGGATGCACTATTTCATCGTTATCCTTATTTCTTTCATCTGCATGCCATCTCATATTCATTGCCATTTGTTCTGACATAAAAAATTTTTGAATCCTGGGAATTAAAGGGAAGTGCCACATCACTTTCTGTGGTATGCATGATTGAGATCCATCTTTATTAGTCTTCCACCTTGATGTGCCACACTGTTTTCACTGACTCAAGTTTGCATTCTCCTTCCAGAACAAACAACAGTCTTTGAGACAAGAATGAATCTTACTAGATGAAAATCCAAATTTGTTAACCAACTTTGATGCCATGTAATCATTTTCTGGAATACATGCATCATCAGGCAGTAAATCCTTAATAAATGTAAGGAGATAGTCGACTGCAGTATTACTAAATCCATACATTGTTTTCCCATGATATAATCGCATTAAAAACTCAAGTTTGCTCATTTTTCCACATGCTTGATATACTGGGGTATTTGCATCTTCCATCAACTTTCTAACACTCTCAACGTCATCATCATGATTAATAGATGAGAACTGTGTTCCAGTATTCATTTCCTCTTGCACTGGTCTACATGAGGAGCTAGCTTCAGAAACAAAAGGAAACCGATCAGAAATCAGATTTTTCATACCAATCTTTTCCGCTGAATCGATGACATTCAACACTTGAGCTTTTTCTCCATTGTGATACCACACATGATAATTTTTTTGGAAACCACTTTTAGTGATATGGTAACTCACTTCCTCACGAGTTAACCAAGGTCTTCCAACACAATCAAAACACGGGCATCGAATCAATCCGCCATCTGAATCATTATTGAATGCAAAGTCCAAAAAATATTGTAACTCCTGAAATTCATCAGTGATCCGATCAATGTTGTACATCCAGTATCTATCCATTCTGAGGCAGATAAACATACATTAGATAAATAATCTAGAAAATGACTTAACATTGTATGTATTGTTTCATAAGATATTAAGTAATCATCAATAACAAGTTAATAAAAAAATTATAACAAATATATTAAAATTATGGTTTAGGGAATTCATAAATGTTTTAAATTATAAAAATTCACGAATAGTCATACATAAGTTCCAATAATGAGGACTGATTATAGTAAAAAGAGTTTATATGAAATCTAAGAGATAATAATAATCAATTCCCAAAAGTGTTTGGGTTAATTCATAACGAGTTCTGATGTTCTGTATTAAATCTACAAAGATTTATTGAAATTTAGAGACATTTTGAAAATATAACCCATATCTACAAAGATTTGTTGTCATTCTACTAAAATCCTTGGGAATTTCTGGTGTGGTTGAGTTGTTTAGTGATTTTTCTCAGTTTTCTTTTATGCCTTACCCCGCACCCCATTGAGTAGTGGTAGATGACGGAAAATATAAACCATATCTACAAAGATATGTTGTCATTCTACTAAAATCCTTGGGAATTTCTAGTGTGGTTGAGTTGTTTAGTGATTTTTCTCAGTTTTCTTTTATGCCTTACCCCGCACCCCATTGAGTAGTGGTAGATGACGAAAAATATAAACCATATCATAAAGAAATTAATAATAGAAATCATCATTATTTATCTTTGAGAAGGAGAGAGACATTTCATAGAAAATAGTTTTCTTCTTGGTTGAAATTGAAGGTGGAAATATTACTATAATAAATTAATTATATCAATATTTAATTATGTTCAATATCCATTTATATTATATGAACTAGAGGTAAATCCATTTTGATCAAGGACTCCTAAGGATATTATTTTTTTGAAGGTTGGGGACCCACCTTACATCAAGTAAGTGGATGATGGATTGATCATCTTACTCTATTAGAATAGAGTCTCTACCCTCAACCCTACACCTATTATTATTTCCTAAAAGGACATACCCTTCCAACTTCTTGAATAGATTCAAAAAAGACTCTATATATAGACACAAGTTACAATAATATCCAGAGTTGAGGACCCACTCATGATTGAGTTTATGGATGGATATATTCCGGAATTCAATAGCATAATATCTTGAGTCAACCATAAAAGGCTGGTCAGTTGGTTTTTTGTGTTCTAACTCTCACATGAGTTTCCTACACTTGGGATTAATGTGCATGGGTTTAACATAGTGAAAAAATGTGACTTTTCTATCCAAGGAACTAGTTTTGGATTTGGGTTCTTTATTACACTTGGAAAGTATGTTCACTACCACCATAATGACATCAAATCCTTGAGATCGGGGTAAACTAGATATAAAATATATATAAACATCCTCCCACACTTATTCAATAATTAGTAATGGCTATAATAATATTCATGAAAGTTGGGCTAAATATTTTTGTCATTGGAAATTACAGAAACCCCGGCTGATGTGTCCCCTTTACTGGCCACATGCTCATGATCTTCGTTATTGCACAGAGGGTGCTAATGTGGCAGTTCATTAAGCAGGGTGTTGATGTGACAGTTATGTTTAGAAGGTTGTAGCATTAGTTATGGGATGAAAGCTACTAAACATTATAATGAATTTATGGTTAATATTTTTGATGAAGTGGTAATATTAGAACAAGTAAAGATTCTATGATTCTATACCAATAAAAATAAAATAATTCCAAGATGGATTCCAAAATTATAGGAATTCCAATTGAATGTAACAGTGAACAAATCACAAACCAGTAGAAAATTCATTAATGGAATGCTTGCATATTTCTCATAGAAACATAAACAAGAATCTACACAGACTGATTCCCCTAAAACGAGGGTCAAAAACTTGAGAATACAATTCCAAAACATAGGCATTTACCAAGTTAATAAGAAATATAAACCAATAAAGGTAAAATAATTTGGAAATAGATTCCTAAATTCCAAGAATTCAAAATGATTATAATGACACCAACGAAAAAATTAGAAAACAATGGAAAATACAAGTAGTAAATGCTTGCATAATTCTCATATAAATAGAAATAAGAATCCTTACAGATTAATTTATCTAAATCTTGGATAAAAAAATAGAATAATATTCTAAAACATTGAAATTAACACATAATATTTACCCCTGTCATTTCCAGAACCAATAAGCATGTTCTTGACACAAAGAATCATCTACAACAATAAACAAAATGAGGGCTGCAGCAAGCAGGGATTAAATGAGTCATAACAGAATTTATTTATAATAGTAAATAGAAAATGTGTTTTAGAATATATTTTTTTGAGATATTCAACATGGTTAGAGGTTTGAAGGTGATTCCCAAACATCTAACATTATCTTTGAACACCTGGTGTGTAGGGTAAATAGGTTTATCATCCATGCTCCATGGAAGTAAAGATTCTTTGACTCTAAACCTATTAACATAAACTAATTCCAATATGGATTCCTAAATTCTAGGAATTCAAAATGATGGTACAAACCAGTGGAAAATTCATGTATGGAATACATGGATAGTTCTCATAGAAAAAAAATAAGAATCTACATAGACAGATTCACATAAAATCTGGGTAAAAAACATGAGAATGCAATTCCAAAACATAGGAATTTACCATGTTCATAAAAAATATAAACCAATAAAGGTTAAATAATTCAGATGTTGCTGTTTGGAAAACAACTCCTCTAGATGTTGTAAAATTGATATGCAAATCATCATGGTTCATACTAATCACAAAAAAAAATCATCATTAATTCATGATATAATGACACCATTTATCAAATAATTGTGATACCCTCACCTGGAATAATAAGAACCCTAGAACACCTGACGGAAATCGCAAACAGGAGGAGGAGGAGGGGGTTCGAAGAGGTGGATGAACTGTATAAAAAAAAACAAATTACCGAGGAAGACAGCTGCAGATGAGGAAAATGTGTCGGGAGGGAGATGGGGGTGTCGACCTCGGCATCGGAAGAGAGCCGTCGGGGAGGAGCCGTCGAGGAGGAGGGCGCGGCGAGGAGGAGGCGTCGGGGAGGAGGGCGCGGGGAGGAGGAGGGCGCGGCGAGGAGGGCGCGGCGAGGAGGGCGCGGCGAGGAGGAGGGCGCGGCGAGGAGGAGGCGTCGGGGAGGAGGAGGGCGCGGCGAGGAGGAATTGCGAGGGCTGAGGAGGAGACGGGGTCGGGAGGAGGGTGGTGTGCGAATCGGGGGAGGAGGGTTGCGGGAGGAGGAGCCCGATAAAAGATAGGAGAAAAAAAAGGATGAAACAGATTTAGCCACGGAAGAAAAATTTAAGCGTGGCAATATAATGGCTATAGCCACGGACCTACAAAACCGTGGCTATAGGTCCGTGGCTATAGCCCGAATTTCCAGTAGTGTAAGGATCAAAAGGGCTTTTTGCAGAGTGATTCATTTGGTTGATGTCCGTATGCACGTATGTAGGAGACATAGGAATGAATGCATAGTCAAGAAAAGGATACCTTGAAGACGAGTGTCTTTTACTGGGGATATGGAAGATTTATGGAGGTAATATTGGTTAAAGGCTTAACACAAGAAATACTAGGTCCACCTGGATAGTTGGAGAATGGATGTGTAAATAATAAACTAGAATCTTGATACTATATATATAAGACATATTAGACATTCCGGTGATTACTAATAACATACTGAGGTGCTGAGTTCCAAGGCGGTGTTGTATGGGCTCTCAAGTATTAAAGATCCTTTTAGAAAAGGAATTGATTCCTTTAGTTGGCAGTGCAGGGCCCTTATGAGTTTGTAGTATGTCCAAGAAAATATAATTTCCACTTCTTTATTAGGGCTATGAAATACTTGTGAAGACTAAAAATTCTAGATGATAAAGTTTTTTATGGGAATGAAATTTATCTAGGAAGGTTTCTGGAACCCTAGAGCTCTTTATCTCTTAATGTGAAGCTCGAGCTCTATGCCCTGTGGTTTCAAATCATGAGGATTGGGCCATCAAAGTTTTGAGAATGGATTTTCACATTCCATCCTTGATAAATGGTACAAAACATGATGACGTAACATTATGGATTTTGAATCCTCTCAGATTGTTTGGTATAGGGATTCTAAATCAGGGTCCAAAGTGCTCGGATCAGGAGGATGATATGGGACAGTCATACTCAGAGTAGTTAAAACACATTGAGGTGTTGAGTGCTACCATAATGATGTTAAGGATCACAACGATTAGAAATTCCTTTTTATATAGTGATGCATTTGGTTGATGACCATGGGTGCATATGTAGGAGCCATGGGAATGTCGATATAGTCAATAAAAGGGTCCCTTGAAGATGGATATCTTTTCCATGGGCCATGAATAGTTTATAGTGATCCACAACACCAAAATAATGAAGTGTGATTTGGGGAAATTGTAATACCTAAGAAGTGTTTGAACACCCTACAGGTTGTGTTACCGCCTAAAAAACATATTCACACAGTGGGGAGATGTAACAAACATTTCTCAAACATTTTCCTGGATGAGTGGATCTAGTGAGCATAACATGGATTTTAATTGGGGTGAAAAATAGCTTCTATGATCTTTATGCCTTATACATTTTCCCAAACTCTGAGGATGAAGAGTTAAATGGGTGGAGTCTTGACTTTTGCTCAGTTTTCCCTTTGCACAATTTCAACCTGACAATTTTTGTGACTCTTTCCCTAGAATTTTAAGGTCTTGTGATATGTAATATATAGGCTGTATCTTAAAGTCATATAGGTTTTCCCAAAAGATAGGTAGTTTAAGGTCCTGACTCACACAGACCTAATATGATATATGTTATATAACAGCCTAATTAGCATACCTAGGGTTAGGAGCAATCCAAAATCTTCCTAAAAAGGGGATGGAGGTGTTTTAATCCATGGATTTAGTTTCCTGGGTCATGAGTAGTGATATAGTATAGTTATATTTGTAATAGTTCAAACACACATAGGTGTTGAGTGTTTTTTCAATGACGTCAGGGCTCACAAGGATTGGAATTTTTTTGTAGAGTGATGCATTTGATTGACAGCCATAGGTGCATATGCAAGAGCCATGGGATTGTGTGCATAGTCTAGAAAATGGTCCCTTAAAGCCAGATGTCCTTTATAAGGCTCATAGAAGGTTGATTATGAGTTGAGATACGCAAGACATGAAGTGTGGTATATGGATTGAGGTGATTTTAAAAGATGGCAGAAGTACCATGTACTCTGGTTTACCAAGGTAAGGCCCTTGTGGTCCTTTTATAAGGTATGATGATGGGTAATGGAATGTATACTTTATTTTCATGTATTTGGGATATTTTCCATGCAGTTTAGCATCTTTTGGTAAGGACATTTGCCTTGTAGTTTGTAGTTATGTGGTAAGGATGTATTTTTGGTGCAGTTTTAATGTCATGTGACCAAGAAATTTTCCTTCTAGTTTAACATTTTGTGGTAAGGACTTACTTCTGTTAATTTTATCATCATGTGTTAAGGATATAGGGAATTTCATGAGTGGAAAGAAATATCATGGTTGGGACCAAGGGTGAAAGTCTGGGCATCACTACGTATCTCATGAGAATCAATCCACACATATTTCTTGATAGTTGTGCAGTTTAACATCATATGATGAGGACATTGATCCTCCGACATGAAAAGGTGGAATCAAAGCTTGTAACATGAATATAATTATGGGTGTCACTACCTATCCCATGGTGATGGGAATCAAGCCATACGTAGTTCTTAAATGATAAACTCTCTCTTCACTTGACTGGCTCGTATGGAAAGGTGGGAACCATTTCCATTGATTATTGTGGTTGGGACTAGGATTAGAGGTATATGTGTCACTACATATCCTATAATGATAGGAATTAATCCACTTGTAGTTCTTGATATCTGTGTAGTTTAACGTCATGTGGTGATGACATTGTTCCCCCAATATGAAAAGGTAGAACCGTGGTTGGGCCCATGAATGGAATTTTGGGTTTTACTATGTATACCATGGTGATGGGAATCAGTCCAATTATAGTTCTTAAATGAGAAACTCTCTCTTCACTGGTCTAGCTGGTATGGATAGGTGGGAATTTTTATATTGATTATTTTGTTTGGGCCTAGGATTAGATGTCTAGGTATCACTACTTATCCTGTAATGATAGGAATCAAGATAGACAAAGTTCTTGAAAGGGACTGTGCATTTTTTCATCATGCAGAAAGGATGTACATGGACCAACATGAAAAGTAGTAATGTTGTAGTTGGGCCCAAGTATTTTTATTTGGTTTTCTCTACATATCTCATGAAAAATGAGAATCAAGTCAGATTTAGTTCTTTAAATCCCATGCAGTTTATTGTCATATAGTGAGGATAGAGTTGAATCATTGTGAATTGATTGGAACATTGAGGTTGGGCCTAAGGATGGAAGTCTGGACATCACTACATATCTCATAAAAATGAGAATCAAACCACCCATACTTTTTAAGATCCAAACATTTTAAAGTCTTATAGTGAGGGATGATGGTATGCCTTTTAAGGTCTCATATTTAGGACCAAGAAGATCTTACGGAAGCTAATATGCCATGTTCGTGCGGGGAAGTCCTTGCTGAAATTCCTAAACCCACGTGTGCTATGCTCATTGTGAGAAACATAGACCAGTAAGTGTCCCATGAATAGGCATTTAAGATAATCATGGGGGCATTTTGTATAATGTGGTGGCTGGACCAAGATATAAGATTGAGAAGTCCCTATGTATCTCATTGAAAATGAAAATCAATCCATATGTAGTTCTAGGAAACCTATGTAGATTAACATCATGAAGTAAGGATGTGGGTGACTCAACATGAATGAATATGGATATTATGGATACATACAGTTTCACATCATGTGGTAAGGTCACAGATCACCCGATGTGAAGGTAAAGTAATCTTATGGATGGAACCATAAATAGTGATTCAAGCGTCACTACGAATCATGTGGTGATAGGAATCAAGCCATATATAGTTCTTGTAAAAGAATGTAGTTTAACTTCATGCAGCTAGGATGTTCTCTGTACAGTTTATTTTCATGGGGTCATAACATATTCATATAGTTTAACATCATGTACTTAGGTTAAATTAGAAAATTATAATGTCATGTACTCAAGACCAGTGAAGGGGATTACTCTAATGTGGATGACCATGCTA
Source organism: Viscum album (assembly GCA_963277665.1). Classification (NCBI taxonomy): domain Eukaryota; kingdom Viridiplantae; phylum Streptophyta; class Magnoliopsida; order Santalales; family Viscaceae; genus Viscum; species Viscum album. The sequence continues at coordinate 1,859,010,142 of OY728128.1, forward strand.
ACAACATATAAAAATTATTTCTTTAGATATATCACATTGGTAGGTGGTTCTACACACTCCCCAGCCATGGTTCCCAGTGAATAGGATCCATTATGATACAACTTATGAATTAAATATAGTCTTTCCCCTTGGGATCCAATTTTGGGGGCTTCATTCCTGGTATCATTGGGGTTCTGAGAGCCAACACTAGTTCTCCTTGGAGGAATGAATGAATTAAAACATTTTTATTAAAGTCTTGTTCTATCGGATTCTAATAGACCTCTAGGTTGTGAAATGTGTTCAATCTATTCTCAGCTAGTAATTCTAATTAAACCAGTCACTTTTTTGATTGTTCATCATATCAGATCTCCCCGAAAATGGCTATTCGGAGTGAAGATAATTGAAATTCTATGGGTAACACTTCCTCAGTCTCATACACCAAGGAGTATGGTGTTTTCTGTGTGGCATTACGCATGGTGGTATAGTAGGACCATAAAGCATGGGTGTGTTTATCATTCCAAGACTTCTTATCCATGTTCACCATATTCTGAAGTATGTTTTATAGAGTCTTATAAAAGTCCTTTATCTGTCCATTTCACACCACATAATAGAGGTACGAGTAATTGGACTTGATATTGTACTACTGGTATAGCTTTTTCAACTATATGTAGCAGAAATTGGTACATTTTTCCATCAATATTGTGGGATGGACTCTGAACCAGCTGATGATATGGGACTTCACAAAGTTGATGATATTATCTGTCCCGACTTCCTTGAGGGATATTTCCTCAACCCATTTGGAAAAGAATTCAGTTGTGGTATGGATACACATGAACTGCATAGAAATGGCTGGGGGATATGTCCAAACAACATCCATCCCCCAAACAAAAAATATCCAATAATATTTATTTGTATGTAGAAACTTTGAGGGCTGATGGATGAAGTCTTCAGGAATATAGAATACATGAAATTCCATGGTGAATTCCACGCAGTCCTATATCATGGTTTTCTAATAATATCCCAACCCCATGATTTGGTGAAAGAGCCTAGTTATGGATTGATTAGCACTATAGGAGCCTGCATGGACTTCTTACATGATAGAGAAAACTTATCCTTCTATTATTCACTTGAGGATAATTTCATCAAAGAAACATTTTTATAAAACTTTTTGCTCATTTGGACCATCCTAATGAGTGAGATTTACTTCCAAATACCTAATCTATTCCCTTCTGGTGTAATCTATTAGAATAATACCATTTTAGAGAGAACCAACTACCAACTCCTTAAATCCAGGAGTGGTCATTGGTTCATTATGCTCTAAGGCGGTGCTGAACTAATTTATTTCTTCCATATCACATATGATGATTGATGAGACCATTATTCGATGTGTGATATGGATGATTACGTCCTCGTGATTAGGGTTGTTTAGGATGGCATCTGCATTATCTAGTTTGTCGATGCGAGCATTCTATGATCGGGGGTGTGATGCAATGTGGTCTCAAAATGGAACTTTGCCATCAATCCCCCAACGTATCCAACGAGAGTGTCTAGTTCTTCCTTTTTAATGGCATATTCACCATTTAAATACTTTATCACTAATTCCAAGTCCCCTTTGATATTCAGGTAAGATATGTGCAACTGTAGGGCTAGTTCAAATCTAGGAATGAGGGTTTGGTATTCTACCAAATTATTTTTGAAGCCTTCAGATAGTGAGAATGAGTAGTGAAGAACTTCTTTATCTAGAGAGAAAAATAAAATCCCTAAACCAACCCGATTGAGATCTTTTATTTCCATCCTTGTGTCGGCAAGGCTCTAAGAGGCACCATCAAGGTACATCTCCCATGTCCAGGGAGTTTCATGGGCATAGAGGACCAACTACTACAAATACCACTTTTATCAGCGCTAAAAAATGGCCTTTAACAGTGCTAGAAAAGCGATGTTAAAGCCGACAAAGATAAAGGTGGGGTCCCCTTTATCAGCACTCCAAAAAGCGCTGATAAAAGGGTCCTTTATTAGTACTTTCTTTTTAACGTTGATAAAAGACCCCTTTTATCAGTTCTTTTTTAGCACTGATAAAAGTAAAAAAATTAAAAAAAAATAAAAAAAAATAAAAAAAATCCTTCCAATCGGGGGATTTTATACCGCTTGATCCCCCTTTTTACAGTGCTTTCCAGCCCCTCTAGCGCCTCTATGCACCCCCTCCACCCTTTATCAGTGCTAGCCCCCCAAATCCACCCCCATGTGTGTGCCCCTACCTCCACCAGGTTTTGAACTAGAGACCTCCCCCCTGCGCGCCTAAGCCCTTACCACTCCTCTATTTTGATTTGTTTTCCATTTCATGATATCTATATATATATATAGTTATATTAATATATATATTTATAGTGATATTAATATATATATTTATAGTTATATTAATATATATATATATAGTTAGATTAATATATAGGTATATAAATATTCCTATATTTTTATTTTAAATAAAATGGATATTAGTTATTATTTAGATAAAGCTAATATATTTTATATGTAAATATATTTTATTATTTATATTTATAATTATATTTTTATGTGTGAATATATAAAAAATATGTATATATTGTTATATATTTGATTATAAATAGCAGTGCATTATAAAAAACGATAAAATTTCAAATACATAATATCAATATAAATGTAATACCATGGAATAAATTCAGTCCCCACAAAAAAGCCAAAAATACCCCCTTAAACGAGGATGAAAATCTACAAAATGTTAAAAAATCAGGGTATCCCGACTAAAAACTCAGTTTTGGAGGTCTTTTAAGCCTTTTTTAGCCTCGAAAAATGCAATAGAGGATTCGCCTCAGTCTTTGGTGTGTAGATATCGTCGCAGGCTTCGATTTGATATGTTGTAGAGCACGAACAGACACATGGATCAAAATTTATGGCTGTTTGAAGTTCGAGTTGTGTTTTTAACATATTTTGGAACCTTTTTAATTTTTTTTATTTTTTTTTTGTCTTCAAATTGTTATTAAAGGACTATTACTCCATAATAATTAGAAAATTATTTATTAAAAATATTTTTTAAATTTTTTTATAAGCCATTTTCACTAAAAATATTATATATTAAGTGTAACTGAATATTTATACTTATCTAAAATATATTTAAAATTATATTTAAAAAATATATATTATATTTATATCAATATAATTATATCTATATATTTAAATATTAATATATTTTTTTAATTATTTTTTTTGGAAGTAGACCCTTTATCAGTGCTTTTAAAAAAGCACTGATAAAGACCCCCCTTTATCAGTGCTACTAAAAAAACGCTGATAAAGGGGTACCCTTTAATAGCACTAAAAAAGTGCTATTAAAGGGGGTACCTTTATCAGCACTAAAAAATCACTAATAAATGGGTACGTTTATCAGTGATTTTTTTAGTGCTGATAAAGGTAACCTTTATCATCATTTTTTAGCGCTGATAAAAGTACCCCCCCCCCTTCATTAGCGCTTTTTCGTTAGCGCTGATAAAGGCTGACCCTGGCCTTGCCCAATTTTGGGGTAGTGACCTCTTTACCATGGATCTTGGTGTCTTCCAGTGTATTTTACAGGATATGATGTGTCGTGAGGAAATCAACTTCGGCTTTTCCTTTCACTAAATTCTGTGATATGAATTGAATGTCATATTACTATAGAATGATCTCCCATCAAGACAAGCACCAAACCAGAATAGAGAGGCCAAGGATATACTTGAGTGGATCGACATGAGAGACCAAGTTGACTTTGTGGTGCTGTAACTAATGCCTCATATTTTTCAACACAAAAATGAGTGAAAGAAATTTATTTTCGACATCATAATATACAGTTTCAGTGCCTATCATCATCTGGATGAGGTAGTAGAGACTATTCTCACTTCCCATATCAATTTTGTTATACGAGAGGGTCATCCAGTGAGTATTCCGTGACAACCACATATAAGAAGAGTGGCCTCCCTTCCACCAGATGCATCAAAACTGGTGGGAGCAACAAGTACTACTTGAAACTTTCAAAGTATTTTTGATATTAATCATCCCATTGGAATCCAATTCTATTCCACATTATCCTGGTGAGGGGGGATCTTTGACGGCCAGGTTCGCTATGAATCACTTAATGTAGGTGAGGTTTCGGTCGAGTCACCTAAGTTATTTTATATTTCAGGGGGTCACATTGAAAAAATAGAACTAGTATTCTCTGGGTCATCCTCAGTGTCTCAGTGGAATATCACAAGGCCAATAAACTACCTGAGGTTTCCCCAAAATCACACTTCATTTGATTCATATTTAAACAATGTTGTCACGGCTTATCCAAGATTTATCGGAGATACATGAGGTAATCACATTGTTGTCAGGATTTAACAATCAGGCCTTCAACATAAGACTCGTATATCCTTCCAAAAAATGGCTTAAAGATTCAATACATGGTGTGTGGATATGTGGTTCCAATGTTCTTTAATCCAAAGGGCATAACCTAAGAGAAGAAGATACCTTGAGGCACTCTGAAGGTGGTGGATTATTTGTCTTCAAGGGAAATATAACATCCTAGATAAATAAAGAATATAACATTTTAATGTTTATTAATATTTTTGAATTAAATATTAATTTTACTTTAAATGGGATGCTTTGTTCTATGGCATGCCCGATATGCAACAACAGGTTTCTTTGAAATCTTACATTGCACACAACATTGGGACATACTAAAAAATAATAATATAATATTATTTTAAATGGTAGTTAACACCTAGCCATTTTATTGGCGGGAATAGAAAAAACTAACTAAAATATGAATATAAATGTTTGTTAAATGTTTTTACATTTATCCAATAAATTTTAGATGCTTAAAATATGAAAGAATCTGGTTTTAAGCATAAATACTCTAATATTCATTAAAATGACAATTTACAGCCTTTTGATAGAGAATCCTCTTTAAATATAGTTTTGGTCACTTTTATATGTTCTATTTGAAAAAATAAAATTCTTCTTTAGAATCGGGACATCAAAATATACTTAGGGTAAATTTTTGGTAGTTTTCTGATAACAATCATTTTTTAATGAATAGTGAAAAATAATGTATTTTAATTCAAAACTACCTTTTTATCTAATTTATTTATATGGTTAGATTAACTTTTAAATTTATTTTAAAGTTTAATTAGATTATATTTTTTCCAATTAATCCAATGTTGGTCATTGGAAGTAATTTCACTCTGAAATTGAAAAAAAACAAGTGTCAATCTTTTGATAGTTATTATTTCTTAAAAACATGCTTTTTGTTTTGACAACAAGAATTAATTTTAAATTAATTTCTTCCACTTCTATATTATTAATTTAGAAAAATGGATTCCATATTTGGAATCATGAGGTCCAAATTTTTTAAATAGTTATCTTTTATTTTTTTAGACATTATGAATATTTACATCAGAAATTATTTTATTTACCATGGTTAAAGGGTAAGTCGGGTAAATAAGGGTAAAAAAAATAATATTATAATAATATTAAATTACCCTAACATGTGTACTAATCTTATTGGTTGATACATTTCCAACTATGGTCATCTTTGGGTCGATTTTAGGATCCCATGGAGCCACTTAAGAGTGATAATGACACTTTATATTAATTAATTTAATGTAAAGACAAAAATGACTTAAACATATATCTTTTAGTAAATAAATTTTTACGTGGGGTTATATAAGTTATATCTTAGACTATAAATATTCATTTAAAATATAAAAATATTTCCTACATCATGGAATTTGTTTTGTAATTTTTATACATCAAATAAATAAAATTATTTATGACACAATAATGATGCAGTGTTTGCCTAATTAATGAATGATTTAAATAAATAAGATTATAAAAATTAAAAAAATTTCCAAACCATGTACAATTAATATTGTATGAATTTATTTAGAACATGAGTCATATTATATTTTACTTTAAAGAGTTTTGAACCTTTAGAAACCGAAAATCATTATATAATAAAATAATATTTTCAAACTTTCCTAAAGAGCCCCTCCTCCCCCTTATAAAAATCCCTCACCTCTAACCCATTTCTCACATTTCTCAAGCCCCTTGGATCATCCAAACACTACCCAATTAAGCTACATACATCCCTTTAGTACTCGTATAAGCTTTACCTTAGGCATAAGGTACTTCAAGTAAACCTTTTGGTTCAAACCAGAGGAAGATACCCGATTTAAAGGTAATGTCTTCTCTTAAGTTCTTTTGTTGTATTTTCCTTATCTAACCCCCTAAACTCTCATTATTTTTTTATATTATAAAAAAACCAGTAACTTAAATATACTATTATTTTTTTATGAGAATTATTTTAACTACACTTACACACACCTACATCTAATGGGTAAAAAACATACTGTTTCTGTGGACGGAGAACTACTGCCTCACGAAACGATGATTGTTCAAATATCACCAACCACCTCTCATAGTGGACATTAAAATGGTAATATATTTATATGTAATATATATTTGTATTTATATTGTTTTTATGATTTTATATTTTTAATTTATAGAATACATTTATGGTTTCCATAGAGGGTAAGTACGATTATTTCATTTGGGGAAGTGCGGATTACCGCCCCCTCAAAGTGATATGACTCGTTCATGCCATATGTGGAACATATAAGGGGTGGATTTAATGAATCTATATATGATATTATACTATAATTATAATATACCTATGTATCATTATGTTTTCATTCCATTAAATATGAAATATAAATGAAAGTAGCATTCATGCGTACGTACGGCTTACCGTCTCCATGAACGTTGCATTTCATTTCTTACCTCCAACTGTTATATACTATTATAAAAACATATATATACTGGATACATATGATATATATTATATCTAAATCATGAATATAATTCTGGAGATAATGGACTTTTTACCACATGAAAAACTTGTAATTATAAGAAGTTCATTTTGACTAAAGTACCAAATATCGACAAAATGACCATTATTAACTTAAATGATTACATAATGTTTATAACATGGTAATAAGTGATATAAAAGGAATAATAAACTTGAAAAAGGTTCTTAAGAAAGTTGAAATTAACTTTAGTTTATTATCTAGGAGATTAAAGAATGAATGGGTCAAGTCGGACATGAGGTAAGGGACTTTGTCTCAATATCCATTCATTGAGGCATATTTTGATTTATACAAAACTTTTTTTATATGGTGTATAAACCCCTTTAAATTTTAATTTCATTAAAAGGGAATATTTTTCTATGAGGCATTTTACTAAATGACAAAAATAATGTTCATTTTTAATATACATGGTAACAACGACCTTTCTACTGCCGCGAGCGTTATTTGATTTTTGGCTTCCGTAACAAGTTGTAATGTTTTTAAGAGGAAAATAAATACCATATACTATTTTTATATATTTTTGTATTGAAAATGGTTTTGATAATGGATTGATTATGTCAATATATTTAATTGATATATTGTGATTGAAATCTGGAAGTGTTATCTTTCCTTTATGTTTATGTTATGTGTTATGATTATGTTATGGTTATTGGGAATTGTTTAGACATGGGTGGTTCTATGATAAACCTAGGGTGGGTGAGCCCGAGATAGCACTCCAATTCATTGGGTAATGTGATAGAGGTAAACATAAATGTTTCTTCTAAGAGATTTAGGGAATATATTCTGATGGGTATTCCAAATGTAACTCCCTACTTAGCTGTGAAAGCTACAATGTAAGTATGTTATGGATGCCATAAGTTACCTTTATGATTTGTGATTACTTTGAGTTATTAATAAATATTATGATTTTATGAGTTATGTTAAAGAGATTATGTTACGTATGTATTGATGAACTAATGTTTTCTTTCTTTATTTTATAGCCCTTACTGAGCTTTTTAGGCTCATCCCGTGTTTTGAAATGTTTTTCACGGGACTTAAAGATGAATAGGGTCAAGGATTGGATCAAGGAAATGTCATGGTGTCTAAAACAAATAACTATACATGAATCTTTTTTTTCAAGAGTTTTTATTTTATGAAAAAAATGAAAACTGAGTAGAAGTGCCTACTTTTTAATTTTTGAGATGTGGTGTAATAGTTAGGGACTAATTCTCTAAAACTCTAAACCTGAAAAGTAATTAAATGTGAATTATTCATTTAATTCAAGATTATGTAATGTTTAAGGCTATGTCCTTATAGGAAATCTAGATCTGGTTGTACCCCAAGTACCCATCCATGATGGAAAGGTCTTGGATTCCAGTAATTGCATCGATCAGGAGTTCTAGGATTGGCAATGGGAAATCATCCTATGGGAAATTCCAATTAAGGTCTATGAAATCAATGCAAACCCAAATATTCCAATTATATTTCTTGATGGGGACAATATTGGAAAGCCATCATGGGTATTTCGCTTCTTGGATAAAGTTTAATTTGATCAAATTTTCAACTTCCACATCTGCATTGGTCGAATGAGAGGGTTGAATCCTTATGGATGCCTGTTTGAAGCCTCGATGCACATAGGGTAGTCCAAGATGGTGTGTATCCACATCTAGATTTAGTTTGGGAATTTCTGTATGGTTTTAGGCAAACACATATTAGTGATTCTTTATAAATGCAATGCACATATCATGATCTTCGAGGGGCATGGAATCTCTAATCAGAGTAGGTTACGAGTCTTCTTCTATTCCTAGATTTTCTTGTCTGAGATCTTCTACGGTAGTGGATACCCCCTCCTAGAATACAGGAGGTTTGTTCCTTAGGACATCCTCATCCTCTTCCAACCACAATTCTATGAATACATTTTCAGGTGAAGATGAAAATATGGGGGCTTATCCATCACTATTAGGGTGAGGAAGGCTATTAGAGGAGACATCATCATCCCTTACTATCTAAGTCGTTTTAGAGAGATGCCAAAGTTGATTTTTCTAACATAGTTTCTGAGGAAAGGTGGGGCTTGGACATCTGGTATTAGATCTTCTACATTGACCAAGTTTATGGGAGAAAATATTCACCAGGGAGTATGCTCCATGGATTCATATGGTTATTCCCCAATCCATTGGGAGCCGCAAGCTATATATCATAATCTATCATTGGTTGATTACTCTCTTCTTTTATAAATCGAATTCAGCATATATGGATCTGCAAGCCTTGAAGGGGGTACTGTCACAATGTAGTATTCTGACCCCTCCATTGATGGGGTACTTCATACATGTATCGAAAGTTGATGGTACCACTAAGTGACTATGGAGCCCAGGACTTATGACAAGGATGTTATATGCGATGTCTTGTAAGATAACCATGAACTCAACATTATATGTGAGTTCCCAAAATTGGGATCTGAGTTTGATGTTTTCAAGAGGTCCTTGATCACACTTATCATACCTCTGAATGGTCATCTTTATAGGGGATAATTACCCTTCGCTATATCCCAAACATAAAAGAGTTTGAACATCATTGAGATTGATCCTAGATACATTTTCAATCAGAAACATTTAGATATTAACATTATTGAATCCACCTGAAATTTATAAGGAACTAATGTTACCTTGGATGGAATATTACTAATCTTGGTTAGTGAATTAGACAGTGATATGATATTCTAAGGACATAGTCTCCACTCGATAGACCTCTGCTACAACGACTTATATCTCGAATTTATTTGGGCTTCAAAGGGATTCAACAGGTTTATCCCAGTGTTATTTTAAAATTTGTAGCACATCAAGGATTAATATCTAGACTAAGACTGTAGAAAGTTGTTTTAGAGAAACATACTTTTTTCAAGTGGCCGACGCTTCTCAATATGGAGCTTCTATTGGGAATGCAGTTCAGGAGCTGAAGTGTCTAAGGCAGATGGACCGAGTGTTTGTGTATAAGTTGAGGGAATATCTACTTCCAGTGGTAAAAGTCACATCGGTCTTCCCCATTTCCTGGGATAATTAGGTTGAACCCTCTCTAAGTGGTCATTCAAAACAATCAGATACATGAAAATGTTTGAGGTCTCTTAAGCACCTCATTACCCCTTCTGAGCATGTTGGAGCACATTCCCCTCAGTCTGAACTACATATATGTCCTCTATAGAAATAGGACTAGAATATTGAGTCCGATCACATCTGTGATATCCCCTGTACCCTTGGTTTTGATACATGAAGCCTATTGTTCCCCAATTATGTTTTGGAAAGCCTTATTTGGGGGAATATTCATCATTAGAGAAGGGTTATTTTATGTGTATCATGTTGATAAAACCAAATACGAGATCTTTGTTCAGTGAGGATTCTGTTTGGTGGGAGGTGATGTGTTGTGGATGTTTCAGGGATGAAATCTATAATAGTTATGGCTTTATTTAGTATACATTATGACTCTTCATACTCTATCTCTTCCTTCTTTCAATGGTCATGCCCACCATTGGGAGGCACATTTGATGTCTCCTTCTTGTCTCTTGAAGCTAATGTGAGTCTTCACAACTGTTCTTTCAAAGTGGTGTGAGCTCAATAAACTATTTATTTAGTCATCCATTTGTTAAACTTTTTTACACACCTACCCAGAAAATCCTAAAAACTGTACTCCTCTTTTGATCATATGATGGTTACGCAAGCCACCAACTCTGGGGATTTTTCCTGCAACACTTGTCTAGAGTCGACCATGCCCTGAATGAAATATTTAAAGATGAAGAAATCCAAGATATTATGATTCATCCTTATACGATAAGGGCAGTAGTCAACATAGTCTGTGAGGTTGAATTCATCAGGCCTTCTAGGCTCTGGAAGCTTGAGCAGGTTATCATCCATGGCTGCCAAGAAATAACTGAGGACTTGATCATTTTGTAAGTAGTATACTTTTTTTATTTGTTCCTCAAATCCCAGGCAACCTTAATTTCTTTTTAATACTTTTCAAGGGTGATTATGTGGTTTTTGTGGTTCTAAAAGAGGTGTTGGGAGGTTCTATACCTTCTTGGTGCTTGGATGGGCACTACAGTAGGCTTGAGAGTGAAAGATGCAACCTCCTCTTTGCCAAGCCTTTTTTCATGTGCAGTCGACATGAGATGAGTCTTGGATCTGGTTCACTGAATGGATTCATCAATTTGTTGAGTCATTTCAGTGAACTCTTGGAACCCACGAAGATATTTCATGAGGATCATAGGTTTCTAAAATTCATCCCTGCGATTTTTAGCACATAGTTCCAACTGTTTCTTCTGTGAGAGGGGGATATTGAGCGAATAGGTTAAACATTTATATTTTGATATAAAACAAGTCACCCTATCATTATCACATTTTTGAAATTCATTAGATTGATGATTGATGGTTACCTCAATGTTGAATGGATCAGATAAGAGAACTAATGATGAAGGTCTTTGTATCCTACAATGGATCTTGATGGTAAAATGTTGTACCAAACAAAGGCTGGCCTTGTTAGAGTCTGTATGAAACACCTCATCTTTATTGTCTCCTATTGATCTTGAGGGCCCATAATTGGACTACATTAGGATACAAAGTGTATGATATGTTGTTTAGGGTTACCTAAACTATAAAATGTAGAGAAGGTAGGGTTTCAGAAGTTGGGTGGAGGTGGATTATCATCCACATATTTAGGACATGGCTTCCTTTTAGGAAACACAATTGCATGTCACCCATCCAGGGCTTCCATTTGAGTAGCCATGGACACAAGGATGTTAAGTAACTATGGGGGAACTAATTTCTAAGCCGAATCCCATCCAATGGGAGTGGGAAGTGGCCGATGAGGCATTCCCACCTTCATTTCTTGATAATTGTCAGTTCCACCTATGACTGAATGATTGCCCTGATGAAGGAGAGGATTTCGTCGTATTGGAGGGAAGTCACAATAATTTTGGACTTCATAATTTATGTGGACTGTTTGTTTAGATTTAGATCCAATATGTTTCTCAGACACCAATCATGTTGGTGGATCGACTGTGGGAGGGAGAATATTTGCCTATGGACGGAGATGATACCCAGTGGGAATATTTCCCCCGAGTAGCTTCTCATTGAGTTTCCAAAGAGCTCATATTTCACTCCCATATTATAAAAACTATTCCTATTGGAAAGGAACTTATGTTCTTATATAAATTGATCTGTATGAATCCATAACTTTCCCATTTTCTTTGATAGTATTCTTCTAAGGAGGTGGAAACTCGTAATTTAATGGTACCAAATTTTGAAGCCTTCTTTGGTTCCGGGTGCACACAACTTCATTTTGTGCATCCATATTACCCTCCTCCTGTAGTACATTTTCTATGATTTGGCCCTCTATGTTTGTGTCTTGATCGATGTACACCATATTGAAAGTGACGACATTTACATAGGCATATCGAGAAATAATGTTTGTGCCACTTCTTTATACGCAATAAGATGATTCTACATAGCTTCAATCAGGGTCATTATTCAAACCCTTGGCCTTATTAAGCCATTTTGGCTTGCAACCCCAGTGGGGTCTGATTGCCTTTTTTTTATGATTCTCTTTTCTCGACCAATGAATAGTTAATATGAGGTATTTTTCAGTTGTGATTATTGAGCGATCCCCAACCAACAGAGGTTTATCTTATGGTGAGAGGATTAAGTGGGATATCAACCATTGATTTTTCCCTCCCATCGTAGAGAATTATGATTCTCTATATGGTGATGTTGATGAAGAAATTCCCCATACTTGTGGGGTGGGGTGATTTCGGACTGCCATCAACATTGATTAGTCTCGTTATTGACGATCCAATGAGTCCAGTGAGGGACTTGATGATCCCCAGGATAGACATGAAGATACAAATTCCCCAAGCCTAGAGGGGTGGGGGTGATCTAGAATCACCACTGACTCTTCCAAGACCCTCTTAGGTAATGATGAACCTATATATAGTGATTGAGATATAAATTCCCCAACTCAGCAGGATATGTTTCACTTTCATCTGCCAATGATATGACCACAATCCTCTTGAGAATTGAAGATCTGAGGAGTGCATGTGGTGGTAGATATTCTCCTGGACTGGGGGTGATTCTTCACTTGGATGGATACTATGGAATCTACTACTATGAAATGTTTGAGGTCGTACAACTGTGCTCGCATGGGAGATGGGTTCCATGTCTTCCCCTGATGAAAAATGTTATTCATGTGAAGTATTCTGGATAATTGTAACATCATTCTCTAAGTTTGAAATGTGTTATCATTGCTTCGAGGGGACCATTTTAATGTCATTTTGAATATCTTATTCCTCTACTCGTGATGTTTGGGTATCATTAATGTGGTGTCATTTCATTGTAGTGACCAACTAGCCCGATCGTTACCTAGTCCCATGATTTCATCACTGACTATAACATTATAGGATGCCAAATCTATGGGGTTTTGTCATACAAGGGTGAAAAAAAGAGTAACATTCCATAAAATTCCCATCCTCAAATAAAGATGCATGATGTGGCTTTGGAGATCAGTTTTTAAAGCATCACGATGCAATAATAGAAAGAATGTTGTAGATTTCCACTGTGCTTTTCCGGTTTTGGATCCCAATCCATGGAGATAGAAGCTAGGTCGAGCTGAAAATCGATTATTTTTTATTTTCTAAAGGTGAAACTCATATACTATATAAGGAAGATATCGATCCTTTAGTCTCTAGTGATTATCCCACATATTTTTGTGTAGATAAAGAAATCATTCATTTTCTAAGTCATCTGGGATCTCATAGATAGAAGTGGGGAGTTGCCATAACATGATGGGCATGTTATTTTTGAATAAATATCTACATATTTCAATGTTGTCCTCCTCCTGATTAGACTTACATGCCTCCATTTGGTCATATCATAGAAGATGGCTCTGATGGTTGCCTGCAAATGGGAGTGTATTTTTAATGGAAGTTTATGGGGAACCATATAAAGATGACCCTGATGTTTCGAGCACCTCTCTATATGAAGGTGTTAGAGTTTGGGATACCTCTCTATATAGAGGTGTCAGGATAAGGGGAGGATTTACCTGTCCATATGAGATATCTCTGTGGGGAGGTTGACCATGATGGATTTATAGGGATGAGTCCCTGCGGTCCATCACCAAATTACCATGAGGAGGACTACCATGGTAATGTGTTTCTTGTGATTCAACTTCAATAGAATAGTTGAATGGCCCTCATGGTGTTGGAAATGTGTCTCCAACATCCTCAAGGAAACTGGCATTGAGTGGATTGGGAATATGGTCCATGTTCTACATCATGGTTTGAATATATTGACCTACCTATTGTGATTGTGTAGGAATATGATCCTACTATGTGACGGTTGCCGAAACTTGGATATAATTGTCTGGTACTACGGGAGTATGATACCACTACTAAGAAGATATTGGAATATTACAATAATCAATTTAATTCTTGATAGGAATATGAAAAATTTTCAAGGCATGTGTCATTCTCACTTGGTGAGCCTCAGTTAATATGGGAGTATGGGCCTGATCTTAAGCCTTTGGGATATGTCACTGGTCTTTGTTGGTAGGAGTATGATCCTACCTCAAGGTCTTTATAGATCTTTCCTGGTGGGTCGTGGTTGGAACAAGAATATGAGTTGGTCTGAATATGTATTCCCTTCTAGAATATGCCAATGGGCCTCCGAAATGAGAGAAAGAATATGATCCTCCTTCTGTATTTCCTTAGAATAGTGATGAGGCTATCATTATTTGGAATAAGTAGGAATATTTACCTTACTATCATGATCTATTGGAGTATTCTAGGTAGATTTACTGATAGGAATGTGATCCTTTATCGAGGCATGTACCATTCTCACATGGTCATACTCGGCTAGAATGGGGATATATGTATGATCTATGGATTTTGGAGTATGTTTTCAGACTTATTCAATAGAAGTATGAGCCTTTCCTAATTCTTGTGACCCTCTCATGTGGTGATCCCTGATTATAATGGGAACATGATCACAATCCTAGTCCTTTAGAATATTCTGCCAAACTTTTTCAATAGGTAGGTTCCCCTATCTGGAAGTACGTGCCACTCTCACCGGGTAATCCCCAGTTAGAATGAGATTATGAGCCTATTCTGATGCCTTTTCCTTTAATGGAATTTACTGATAATCCTACTAGATGGTAGAAAGA
The DNA here is from genome assembly GCA_963277665.1 of Viscum album. Classification (NCBI taxonomy): domain Eukaryota; kingdom Viridiplantae; phylum Streptophyta; class Magnoliopsida; order Santalales; family Viscaceae; genus Viscum; species Viscum album. The sequence goes on from OY728128.1 coordinate 1,859,025,210, forward strand.
GTTTTTTCTTGCTCTAGTACAACAACAAGTTCACAATGATCAGAGTATTGAGTTTCCCTAGCTCCAGGGAAAGGTGTACGCTCCTTTCACTTTATCTGTAATAGTAAAATAATATAGTAGTGGAGCTCTTTAGCTGTTGCTAAAATATATTTTCATTTTAGTAAATCATTTTCAAGGATATAAGTCTATAAATTTTCTCTCCCCATAATTCACCAGAAGATGTCTTTGATTGAAATGGTGATATGCACCCACTTTTTTCCTCCTTATTCCATCAGAGTATGTAGATGGAAATCATGCACGGGGGTAAGGATATATGTATCCCCTATAGTTTATATGGGAATATGTCCATAGACTTATTTTGGGCTGAAAGGGATACGAGTCTTCTTGTTGGTTCCTACTAGAGTATGCCGATAAGCATCGTCAACAGGAGTGGGGATATGATCCCTCTCCTAGATTTCTAGTTCCTTCCTCCCTCAATGATTCTTTCTTTCTTCACATGCATGGGTATCAGAGTCGGAAGCGTGTCGGGTAGTACTAACATAAGGTGAATGGTGGGTATTAGCGGGATGATGCTGGCGATGGCAGTTAGTAGGTACCCTCCTTGACGGCACCTGAACTGAAAGGGAACCATATTTGGATTCTCGGTCCACCTTCATTCTATGAGATACGTGGAGGACGTCGTGCACTCGGTGTAACTGAGGTGGAAGATCCAGGTGATAATCCACCTCTCCTATCCTACTGAGAACCTGGAATGGTCCTATTATGCATGGAGATAATTTTCCACCCTAACCAAATCTCTGTAATCCACGTCGAGGTGAGATCCGTAAGAAAATGTGGTCGCCATCTTCGAACTATAGTGGTCTCCGCTTCCTGTAAGCATAAAGCTTCTGTCAACTCTGAGTAGTCCTCATCCGCTCCTAGATGATCTGAACCTTCTCAGTCATGGACTGGACCATCTCTGGTCTTATAAGTGTTGACTCCCCAGGGTCTGTCCATCACATAGGTGATCTATAAGGTTGGTCGTACAGTGCCTCGTATGGTGCCATCCCGATGGTGGAGTGGTAGCTGTTGTTGTATGAAAACTCCACCAAGGGTAGGTGATCCTCCCAGCTACGACCAAAGTCAAAGAGACATGCATGGAGCATGTCCTCGAGAGTCTGAATGGTTCTCTCCTTCTGACCATCCGTCTGTGGGTGAAAGGCGGTGCTGAGGCGTAGATGCGTCCCAAATGCCTCCTGCAACCCCTTCCAAATCCCGGAAGTAAAATGAGAATCTCGATCGGAGACGATAGATTATGGCACACCATGAAGACGTACGATCTCCTGAACGTAGAGGCATCCCAAGCTCTCCAATGAGCCCTGCTCTTTGATGGGTAAGAAGTGGGCTGACTTGGTGATTCGATCGAAGATCACCCAAATAGAGTCATGTCCTCTGGAATTACGTGGAATCCCAATCATGAAATCCATATATATCACGTCCCACTTCCACTCTAAAACCTCCAAGTGATGTACCAAGCTAGATGGTACCCGGTACTTCGCCTTCACCTGCTGGCAGGTGAGGCATCGAGAAATGAACTATGCCACAGCCTTCTTCATACCTGGCCACCAGTGTTGTCGTCTAAGATCCTAGTACATCTTCGCCACTCCTGGATATACGGCTAAAGGGGAAGTGTGAAAATCTCTCATAACCTCCTCCAGTAATGCAGCTGGTACCATGGTATGTCCTCTGAAAAGGATGACGTGCTCTCCTCTTATAAGGAATCTATCAGGTTCTCATCCTGTGGAAATCTTTGCACGTTGCGTCTCACAGTCAACGTCCCCATGTTGTTACTCTCTGACCTGCAGAAGAAGTGGAGGTGTGACTGTGAGCGACTGAAGAAATGATGTCCCATCTCTATCCACGAAGGATATCTGAAAGGAGGCTAGCTGCTCTGTTGCCTCACCAAGTAGCTGAATGCCCGTCCTCCTGCTAAGAGCATCGGGTACTATGTTCCCCTTCCCAGGAGTATAGACTATCTCAAAGTCATAGTCCTGGAGGAACTCGAGCCATCGCCGCTGTCTCGGGTTCAGGTCCTTCTGCGTGAAGATGTACCTGAGACTCTGGTGGACAGAGTAGACTGTAAAGCGCTCACCCATCAGATAGTGCTGCCACATCTTCAGAGAGAAGACCACTGCTTCTAAATCTAGGTCATGGGTAGCGTAGTTCTGCTCATGCTGCCTCAACTGTCGTGATCCATAGGTGAGCACTGCCTGTTCCTACATCAGGACACACCCGATTCCAGTCCTTGATGCATCGTAGTAGACTACGTACCCTACTCCCTCCTCTGGTAGCCTAAACATGGGTGCACTAGTCAATCTCAGTCTCAGCTCCTGGAATCTCTACTGATATCTATCTGATCACACGAAGGGTTTCCCCTTCTTCTTCAAAGCTGAAAGTGGTGCTGCAACTCTGGAGAAGTCTGGCACAAATCCCCAATATTACCCCGCCAAACCTAGGAAACTCCGCACCTCCATCACGCTTCTAGGTGGATCCCAAGCTAGCACTGCCTCGATCTTCACAGGATCCACTAAAACTCCCCCCTCAGAGAAGACGTGTCCCAAGAAGTGGACCTCACGTATCCAGAACTGACACTTCAAGAGATTACCATAAATATGGTACTATCGGAGTGTGTCTAGTACAACCCTCAAATGGTAGGCGTGCTCCTCCTCAGTAGTTGAGTAAATCAATATATTATTGATGAAGACTACGACAAAATGACCGAGGTAAGGCTAGAAGACCCTGTTAATGAGACTCATGAACACTGATGGAGTGTTGGTTATTCCAAAAGTCATAACCAAGAACTCATAGTGGCCATATCGACACCTGAAGGTCGTCTTCTGCACATCCTGGTCTTGAACTCTGAGCTGATGATAACCTGACCTGAGGTCTATCTTCAAGAACCATCGTGCTCCCTTGAGCTAATCGAAGAGTTCATCAATACTCGGAAGTGCATACTAGTTCTTCATGGTCACTTGGTTCAGGCGACGGTAATTGACACACAGTCGCAAGCTCCTGTCCGCCTTCTTGGCGAACAAAATTAGGGAAGCCCATGGTGAAACACTGGGTCGAATGAATCCCTTGCCCTGCAAGTCCTTCAGCTGTACTCGTAGATCTCGAAGCTCAGAAGGATCCATCTGATATGCTGGAGTAGATATCGGGGTTGTCCCGGGGTACAGGTCAATATAGAAGTCTACCTCTCTACGAGGAGGTAGTCCTGGAACGTCGTCAGGAAAAATGTCCACATACTGATCCACCACAAAAGGGAAACTCAGACTCCGCACGTCAACTGCTCCTATGATGAGGCTAGCCAACTGATGAGTGATCGACTGTCCTCTTCTCTACGTGAGTCCATCCTAGGCTGCAAAGGCTCCCTTTTCGCCGGTGAAGGTGAACCTGCTCTCATTGGTGCAGACACACCGCACCTTGTGCCTAATACAGTCGATCTAGGCATGGACCGTAGATAACCAATCTATGCCCAAGATGACGTCATAAGGCCTCAACGTCACTACAAGAAAATACCAGTCGATGCTCTCACCACCTAGATTAAGCTCACACTGCCGGCACCAGTGCGTAATCATTGAGTCTGCTTCCGTAGGAGTCTCTAGCCGTAAGGATCGAGCCAACGGCTCCGTCGGAATCTCCGAGCTCCAAACAAGGGCAGCGGCAATGAAAGAATGACTCGCTCTTGTGTCTATAAGAACTGAAGTAGGGGTGGAGTAGACACAGATAGTACCTCGAATCATCTCTAGCGCGCTGTGGTCATAGGACTCTGCTTCCTGAAGCTGAACCTGCCTCTGTCCGCCAGCTCCCAGTGGTCAGGGTGGACCTCCTGGTGGTGGTGGTGGTAGAGCCTCAAAGCATCGCCCACCACCTGCTGCTCGGCCATCTCCTCTGCCTTGTCTTCCTGCTCCCTGCAGACTACCACGGTCGAACCTATGCCTCTGCCTGGGTGGTCCCTCAACCATCTGCTTCTCCTCTGCATGGCGGGTCAGGCCGTCATGATCCATGTGGCCATGCCCGCCACATGCATAGCATCATCTGGTCCTCATAAGGCTGGCTCTACGCCGTGTGCACCACACCTCTGAGCTAGTATCCTGAAATCGTCCGCTTGATGGTCTGGTCCGCTTAGACCCCTGTGACATCCGTCAACTGCCATCTGCATAAGACTCCTCCATGTGTCACCCTGCGGCAGGTCTCACTGCTGGTGTAGGCTCAGCAAGAAAGCTCTCCACAAGAACGGATCACTCATGTACTCCTTCCTGTATCGGAATGCTGAGGGAGATCATCGAAGCCCTGATCTCATGCCTCAGTCCCTGCTCAAAGGTCTAGGCCCAGATGAATGGGTCATGACCCATGTCCATGGAATAGCGTGAGAGATCGGTAAATCTCGTCGAGTACTGGGCTACCATCATGTTGCCTTGCCGCAGCTTTAGTAGCTCCTAAATGGGCACCGCAGGGAGGGTGGATGGAACAAACTCCGAGTGGAAGAGGCTCTCGAAGTCCGTCCAAAGTAAAGATGCCTTGTCGTGCACCTAGAGCATCAGGATCCACCATCTACCTGCTACCGCGTGCAGGAGACTCGCTATAAGGATCACCATGAGGTTAGCTGGTGCCCCACTAACTTGGAAACTCATACAAGAGTTTCCAACCAATCCTCGGCTGCCTGAGGGTCCGTCTCCCCAGGGAACCTAGGTGGTCACTGACACTGAAACTCGTACAGTGCACTAAGGTGACGTGCACTCTCAGTGGCTGGGGCTGGTGGCATCGGTGGATCGACGGGTAGAGATACCGCTGGTGCCTCCACTGTAATAGGGCCCTGCACCGTGGCCTCATCGCTCGATGGGCTATTGTCTCACACAAAGCTTGGAACCCTAGCTGGTGGTCGTCATGGGGCCATCCTGAAAAGAGACAAGTGTTCCAAGGTCAATACAGTATACCTGATGAGCTAACATGAAGTAATCACAAAGAAAACTTTTGAAACACACATGCAATCAATGTTTTCGTGCACTGAGTTAGAAATCAGAAGTCAGGGTCTTGGTGTATGGATACGTCAGCCACCACACCAAAACTGGACTCCCTGGACTGATAACCACACTCAATACCCTTAACACCATTTCTTCACATAGAAGAAAGATCAGAGTCCTGTGTTCTGCGGTAAAACCGAACTCCTCTGATACCAATTTGTCATGACCCATCCTCGGGACCCATGCCGTGACTACCCCAAGCCTGCCTTCCATAGGGTAGGGGCTGGTGACTAGCACCAAAGGCATAAATCCTGATAAAAGGGAAGGCATTTCCTTTATTTAAGAAAAAAAATTCCATAGAGTATGCAAGATGAAGTAAACACTAAGTAAACTGAGTACAAAAGTAAGTGCTGGGAAGTAAATGGGCCAGTATACAAACCCAACTAAAAGTAAAGTACAACTAAAAAGAGAGTACAGTATCAGAAAAGTAAATCAGCAACACCGAGCCGTCCTCTAGAAATCCCACCTGAAGGGTGGGTACAGATAGTCTCCTCTGCTCCTCGGCTCCAGTCATCCACTTCATGTACGTCTCGTCCAGTGATCCTCCTCCAGGTTCCGTCCAGCTCCATGAGCTCCTACCTCGGTCAGTGGTGTCCATCGTCTGCATCCAACACAACGTAGTGAAAGTATAAACCTTGCAGGGGTGAGTATACGCTACTCAGTAGGGACCCCGAGACACCGAAGGTCTCCCAGAATCCACGAAGGATAAACCACAAAGGAATGATACAATCACAAAGTAACAACCAACCCTACTTAGGTATATGCACATACATATACCTAAGTTATAAATTCGAGTTTGGATCCAACATTTGAGCCCAAGTTTGATCTAGTCCACATAGGATAGTACAACCCAATCCACACAGGAAAGCGAAACCCAATCCACACAAGAAAGCAAGTCAATCATATCGAATATATTTATTGAAAGTCAAGACTCATCTCACACAGGTATACTTCTTCGTAAGAGGATATAGATGATCAGATGTAGCCGCTGATTCATCTAAGCTATCGGACCAACATATGATACAAGACCAGCCAAGCTGTCAGACCCACAAAGGATACAAGACCAGCTACTCTGCCGGACCCACATAGGATACAAGTACAGAGTCAAATATTGTCGGACCCACATAGGATACAAGAACAGTAGTCAAGTATTACCGGACCCACATAGGATACAAGAACAGTAGTCATCGCCGTCGAACCCACGAAGGATTACAGTATGGTCGTCGTCGCTGCCGAACCCATGGAGGATCCCAGTACAGTCGTCATCGTCGTTGCAGTCGCAGCCATCTCTAGGGTTCTCACACACAGCTTACTCGATTCTAGGAGGGCCCACTCCTCGAGTCAAAGGGGTGGATACATCAACCGTCACGAAGACCAGAGATGATGTATCCCAACATTCTATCCCACGTCATAGGGGAAAACCAATAAAAACGTGCCTGAGTCACAGAGAACAAGACGACCAAGCCATTTTCTAAAAGTACACGGTGTGTAGGTAATCAATACATGCCATGTCATCAGACACCAGGTACTTCCCATGTGAAACAGCCCATGTCATGGGGCTAGTCGTGTAAAAAGTAAGTACACGGTGTGTGGTATGGTTACACGCCATTTCTTCCATCCACAGGTACTGTCCGTGTACCACAGCCCGTGTCAAATGGTTGTTCCTGTAAAAAGTAAATACACGGCGTGTGGTACGGTTACACGCCGTGTCCAAAATTATGTGGTTGGCTCCTTGTACGCTAACCATGCCTGGCCATGTGGTGAAGTACTTTCCCGTGTACTGTACCCTGTGTCTGTGTATTCCCGGAATACACGTCGAGTCATCACGAAGCCGCTTCTGCCAAAGTGAAGGTAGTACATGTCGTCCCTCTTGGTCGTGTGGTTCTGCTCCTGTCCGTGTGTCTCCCAAATTACACACCGAGCCTCGCGAAGCTACTTCTGCCATTCAATGAAGATAATACACTCCATGCCTCATGGCCGTGTATTTCTATCTGTGTCCGTGTATTCCCCTTGAATACACACCATGTCCATCGACGTCTCCTCTGTCAAACTATGTGGACAGTACAGGCCATGTGACCGGTGTCACACGTCGTGTGTCTCTTCTTCTGATGTCCGTTACTTATGCCGTTGAATGCTTTTACTACACGGCGTGTACTTTGGAAGTACACGCCGTGTATTCTGGAATTTTCCAGAAATGACGCCTCTGGATAGCACGCCTCCCGAGGCATTCATCCCTTCCAATGATCTGTTTGCTTCAAAACACACGTTTCTAGGTAGTCCCAATGTTCTGAGGTCGTTCTGGATGTTTTCAGGCCTTTGATCGGCTCTGAAAACTTGCCTTGATTCACCGCTCAAGAATGGTTGGAGGACACCATACAACAAGAACGACGGAGGAATCGGACCGTGTTAGTTTGGTCCGGTTCCTTCCGCATTAGTTTGATAGCAAAAAGGTTTAGAGAGAAACATCAACATGGAAGGAAAACCAATATTTCTCAATTCGAAGCACACCCCTACCTCAAAAAAGTTCAAGGAAGCTCACATCGAGGAATAGGTTGTCGCGGGCGAGGCTCCGTGTACGTTGACGGGGAACATATGAGGAGGAAGTGGTGTCTCCCTTTCTTTGATGTGGAGAGAAGATAGAATGGCGTGTCAGTGTTCTTCACTTTCTTCAAGGAGGAAGATTAAGTTCTTTAAAGTGTAGAACTCTTCCTCTCTCAAATATCCCCACAACACAGCAACTCTCCCAAAATAAAATAAGTTACACCTTATTTAATTTTTACTTTTACAAACCTTACAAAATTCAAAAAATTGAATTCATTTCATTAATTAAATCTAGAGTTGTCAAAATTAAAAGGAATGTTAAGTTGTCTTCATAAATGTGGAAGAGTTACATAACTCGTGTGGAGGGGGTTAGAGAATTTGAAGGGGTGGGTATTGGGTGGGACCCACCTCACTAATATCTTATCAAGAGGAGTTAGAAATTTAGTGGGTCCCCCCCAACTCCCACACATGGGGTTTAACCACAGTGAAATAAAATTTTTACACAATTTTATTTCTCTTTATACATAATCAACATTTTTAAACAACTATTCCCGAGAAAAATCAACCCCAGTAAAAGTCTTCTAAAGCAATTACATGCACTACAGTTTCATCAGTGCCCTTGGATTTTTGATTCCGAGCACCGGTTCAAAAGTTAGAAAAACCCACTCGTTCATTCACTAAATGTACCTGAGCTAAACTTTGGGAATTGATTCTGGGCACACCGGACCACATAATCAAGTGCCGTCAAAAACCACATACTCGTAAAATCCAAAACAAATTAAGAAAAAAAAATTCCTTGAAATTTACAGGTCTTTACATGACCTTCTAGTCTTACTGGTTTGATTGTATATGGTTTTCAAAACAATTTATCCTAAGAAATTCACGTCTGGCTTTTCAATGTTGTTTGCATATGGGGATAAAACAAAATAGATCTATGGATTATAACCCAATAATTTTTATTATGTAGATTCATGTCGGGTTCACCATTTTTGTTTGTATATAGTGGGAAAAATGTTTTAACAAATTATATCCTAGTCATTTTTTTATTTCATAGATTCACGCCAGGTTCACCTTTTTGTTTTTTAGGATCTAAGGAATGAAGTGATATTCATTCAGTTTTTTTTGGTTGAAGGAGGAGTTTTAGGGAATCACTCAACTGCTTGAATTGGGTTTTCCATTTCTTCCATCTTTACCAGAAACTCTCAATGGTTCCTTCATCTGTAGCTGGGTACGGACCTACTTTATAAAGGTAGGTGGCCACCAGGGTTTTTAGGCCCAATGACTCTTGAATACTGTCATTGGTTGAGAGGATGGGAGGTCGGGATCATCACACCCTTTTGGGGGGAGGGGGTTCATACTCTGGAACTCTATTATAGATTTAAGATATGTCTGTTAGTCCCTTCCTAATTCCGATATGGGACCGGTTACCCAAAATAATTACTATAGGTTAATTCTCTTTCATGTGTAAAAGGTCGGGGTCTCTTTATTGAATCCATATATATGTATCTGAGTTTATCTACCATTTTCTAGTAATGGGTGTATATTTATATGATGAAGCTATGTACCCAAGTGCTTCCGAATCTGCTTCCATTCAAGGAGGCAGTTTGTATTCCGAGGATAGGATTAATCCATTATGAGGAATCCTTCATATTCTAGTTATTGCATGAATCAAAACCCACATAGTTTATTCAACCTGTACAATTTAACTTTATGCACAAAGTACTCATAAGGGTGCTCTGGGACACCAAGTATTTAAAATCATGTCCCAAAGGGACCTCCTATATATCCTGATATAGTGAGAATCAGATTTTTTATTGTTCATTTGTTTCGGGATTATATATTGAAGTTACCTTTGTCAATATAGAGGCTCATCGTACAGATATTGTGATTATTTTATATCTCTAAGCTCACGTATTCTATTCTATCTGTGAGAAACAAGGGGAAAGAAATGATCATTTCATTTCTCATGATGTGGTAGTTACGTGTTGGGACTACCCTGAGATGTTTTATAATTGAGCTACGGGCTTAGGAAAGTGCCCAATGTGTCATGAATGTTGCAAGAATCATATTTCTCATAGTTTAATAGATTTCTTATTCCACTAATGGATGAGGTAAGGAGATCATCTCTTGGAAAAAATTGGGTCTCAATGTCTGAGATGTCAGAGTCATAAAATAACTTACACTGAAAGGGTTTTTTATTTTATCTTGGTCCTTAAGAAGGCGTCCAATGTATATTGGTTATTTCAGGAATCAGAGCTCTAATAATTCAATTTATCAGGTCTTATACACTGATCATTCCCATACCATTGTGCAGGTTTATAGTACATACGTCATGATCATTACAGCTCCTTAATACCACGAGAGACAATCTCATTGTGAGAAACAGGGGATATCAAGTAATCAATTTCATTTATTTGAATAAGGTCCTCAGATGATATGATTTCCCTAGATGATCAATATAAACCTAGAACCTCTAGGAGAGGTTCCCCTCATATCATGAATATGGTTGGAATCAGAGTCTTCATAGTTACCTTCAAATTGGGGATTTCTCACTATGGTTTTCTTATTGATTTGGGAATAAACATCAAGGAAGGACAAATGTTATCAAGTCTTTGGATGACCTGGTGACCTAGACTTCTTGTTAGGAGGGTGTCACAGGACCAAGTTGAATAGTCCCGAAAGCCACCACATGACCTTGGTGGATTTTTTAGGAGGAGTCGAATGATCAAATTGATGTGCCTTGGTGTAATTCAAAAGATTTAGTTTGACACATATGGATGGTGTTTCATGAATCATTATAACATGGCTTGAAGTATACTCTATATCATGGCTAACATATTTAAAGGGAATCATGAGACCTGGCCTTCATGTGTGGAGGGTGTTGTAGGTCTCATCTGACATGCATATAGGGTGTTGAGAGAGCTTAGTTTTCATGCCCAGATGCAACCATAAGACTTGATTGACATGAGAGAGCATCGTTATATGATTCTGGCGATGTATCTAAAAGATGTCACAAGGATTGTACAATAGACCCAAAGGGTTTCATAAGAACAAATTGGTGTGACTAGGGGTCATATGACATGATATAACATGTATGGAGGATTTTTCATGTCTCCAATATCATGTTGAAGGAGTTTCGTGATACCTAGAAGACATGTCCTAGTTCTTTCATGTGTCTTTGGATGACTCACGTGAAGCACATGAGGGCCAGTGAGCTTGTTTTTTTTGTTTAAGTCTTCCACTTTTAATCATTGTATTACAAAGGCCATAGGTTTATTTAGTATCAGTTTCTTGGAGTCTTTCAACATCTTGGAGGACATGTGATATTTTCTTTGCATTTGTTCCAATAGACCTTCATGTGATATATGAATGATCATGCGAAGTATCTTATGTATGTCACATTAATTCTTAGGATGTTCACCAATATATTAACTAATGGAATACTTTTCGGTTGCGAGATGAAATGCTTTGAGAATTCCTCTCTAACCCTTGCACCCTAGAGTCTAGAGGCTGAGAGTTAAACCATACAAAGTCCAACCCTTTTTACATATTGGGGTCGGGAATTTATAGGCATCTCCACCCTGGTTGAACGGTGCTTTGAGCAGTGTATCTAACGTGAGTCCAGACTGGGGTTTGTAAAGGTCACTAGAGCTATATACCTTTGCATGTCTCTACCATGGACCACTTTGAGGTTATTTCTGGATTTTTAGTGACTACGAGTCCATGTCATCAAGTCCCCCATTATTGGATTATTTCTAGTTAATGGGGGGTGTGTTTGATCACACGGGAATGCTAAAAGACTTCCATATTTTTATATTGACATGTCCAAGGGCCATAGAAAGATCTAATTTTCTATTGAAATAAATCTGTGAGAAACTTGGTGGATTTTATGGGACTTTCTATGAGATAAGGATGGTTTCTTGGAGGTCCCACGTGATTACTCTACAAACTTCCTTTGTTTGCTGCTAGAGTTTTACGATCGCGAGAGGCTTTTGAATCCCCTGTATTTTATTCCCATTGATTTATGTGACAAAGGTTATGAGTCTTTCAATATTTCATGAGTAATGTTAAATAAAATTACTCTATTTTTAGTGATACTAATATGGGTTTTATGTGTATGTGCGAGAATTTTATGGATAAACCCATATTATTTTCCTTAGGGTGTTAAAGGGAAACACATGGTTGCCCAGACATATCCAAGGCTTTATATTTGATGAGTCTTACAATCCAAACAGACTCTGTGAGATGTGGGGAACAAGTCTCTAGGGACTTGTGGTTTCTTAGAGATCGTCAGGGGTGCACCGCATGTCTTCTAGTGACCATTAGTAGTTCTCACCTCATTCTATTTTATTTATTTATTTATTTTACAAAGTATCATGGGACTTACATGTTTTCTCAAATGTTGTTAAGGAAAATCATCCATCTCTTTTGGGATGAGTCTCATGATCTTTGCGTTCCTCAAAGGCCTCTATCCTTTTGGATATTTTCCTCAATATTTTCTAAGGATTTATGATGCCTTTACCCATTGATTGTCCATGAGTTCATCTCATGATCAATGTGGGATCTTGCAATGGTGAACACATAGTGTCTTGGTCAGTTGTCATGTTTTCATATGTCACATCATATGATCTGTGCTGGATCTTGTGATGACATGTATACTTCGTCAAGTATAGTTTTTCAGTTTTAATTTGATGCACTGCATGCTCATTTACGGATCTCAAGATAGTGTGGAAAAATTTTCAATGATAGTCACTTTTCTCACCTTTGATATGTCATGTGTTCAAGAGTGTATGATTCCATAGTGTGTCTAAGGGTGTTTCATGTCATAGAAGCATACCAAAGGGTGCATAGAAGGTGTGGAAAGTTGTCTTAGGGTTGTCTCATAACCCGATACTCTTGAATGTGTTGCATAGCTGAAGGTTTCTAGGAGGGAGTCATATGACATCCAAACCCTCATGTGGTCCCATAAAGGGGCTCAGGGGATAGAGTGTCGTGCATACTCCACTTCTCAATTCTATGATGTACACACATGGAATATTTATTTTCTTTACATGGAGAAATCAAGTGCGGCATGGAGCTCCATATGCATACCAAAATATTTTATGTGTGTGGTCTGTAATTACATTGGTGCATCATGACTTGAATATTATTCATGTTCATCTTTCATGGAATATAAAATAAATTATTTATGACATTATCATAACTAGATAGTGAGTCGATGTCCATAATTCTTAGCATTACCAGGCATGTAGAAATTTAATCTTCTTCTAGGTAGAGGCGGGATGGTGATATGTGTTCGGTTCTATGTTCACTTGATAGAATATATACAAAATGTGCATCCACTCTCTACATGTTAGGTTATGTAGTGCCACATAATTTTACAAGATAGGTTTTGCACTTCCTTTCCTAATTCATGTGAAAGAGAGAATGCAGTCTCCTGTGCACGTGAACTACTTCATGTAACCCTTATGCAGGGTCACACAATCTCATTCATGTGACCTTAATGTGGGATTTTGATTCTCAGTTTTTCATATAAAACAAGATCTATTCTTTCATATTGGAATCCACCTTCCTTCAACCTTTTATCCCCTTATAATTCCAGATGGAGTATCGCACCATTTTTTCAGGTCTGAGAAAGGTGGTACATCCTATAAACATTCACCACCATTCATCACATCGACGTACCCAGCCTCAGATCTAAAAATAGTGTCATGTCAAGATATTTATTTAATGAATTAAAACTCAAAATATGTGATATCATGTAACCTTACTAAGGTTTTGCGTCATTGCATGAAATATATACAGACACCCCTGATAAAATCTTGAAGAATCTTGTACTGCATCGGGAGATTCATGTTTGTTTTGTAAATATTATATGGGCATGGTGATTTATTCCTAGGATGTAGTCACCACATGAATGGAATATTTAGTTTGAGTGTTGCAGACCATATAAATCATATTTTAATCCAATCTAAAAACTTCTTTCCAAGCATCACATGTTTGTACAAAGGATTTGTGTCATACCATAATATACACTGCAGGTTTCCAGCACATCATGCTTCATGACATAGTGAAATGACTATTTTCTATGTAAACCTAAGAACCATGTTGTAGGCCTTGTTATACATAGATATGAGAGAATGATTCAGTTGTTCTTCACATTATCAAGCACAAGGTCCTATTCTCTTAATTTGATAGAATATCAGGGATGCGGTCACTATATGATAGCATCTCATATGGTTATCTTGAAAAGAGGATGTACGGTGCAAGGAAACGCATCTGCTCGAGGTCCTTTTGGTGCATGACATCAAACCCCAACACAATAGGTGTGCGGTTGAGGATCTTATGGTTTGTGGTATCCTCTATAGGCACAAGAGGTAAGAAAAAATTTTGATTCCATGAGGTTGAATAAGACAATGTGCAACTTCTTTTACCCATCTTCTAATATGCACAACATGTGTCTTTCACATAAAAGTGTGTAATGCATAATTATGAGAATCAACAGTCATATTATAGTATTTTTATACACTAAAATGTTCCATAAATATATTGGTTATGGATATGCTCCAATAGAATCTTTCTTTAATGATCTGAGAGATCTCCTCAAGGAATATAACATGTCCCAGTAAAGATTATTCATTTGATGAGAATACGATGATACAATTCTTAATGCTCTGAATAGATAAAGAAACTTATTCGACTTCCTTTTTCTATTTTGATCACTGATAATTTTCATCGCTTTCATCTTCCATCACTAGAGAAATCAAAGAACTCAAGATGCAATAAATTTCTACATAATTGGCTCAGCTATTATTTTAATTGTTTTAATTATTTCTCATTTTTAATTCTTCCTTCCTTCTATTTATCCTATATATTTTTGGTTTAAGATTTTCTCATCTAGAAGTTTTCATTGGGTTATTCCTCCCATATAAAAGGAAGGCAGGATTGTTCCTCCCATACAAAAGGAAGGTAGGTTGTGACTCATTCAGAAGTATGGGGTTATAACACCAGGTGTGCAAAAGGTATGTTTCATCTATATGTAATTGGGTTATGACTCCCTTTTAAAAGTGAGGATCTTCTTAATACCAGTATCCTCAGGGATTAGAGGATATTGATAAGAGGACTAGGATCTTAGTGATCTAAACCTCTATAAAAACTTCATGTCTTAACTATTTTATTTACGCTAAAACTTTTGACACTATTATAAATCTAATAAATTATTATTTTCTTTTAATAATTCAAAAAGGACAATTCAACCCCCCTGTTAGTACTACCATACCAAGGGACCTAACACTTTGGGCTATCAAACCATCCTAGTTAGGGTTCTCTATAGTATAGGCCCTGGGTTTCACTATCAATGGTTTTTGGCGTGGGGCTACATGTGACAATCCAAAGAGGCTATGTTGTGGTGGTTCCAATCACTAATTTAAATTTTATAAGTTTCTAGTTTTTCTACCGTGATGTTTTTAGGGGTTTTATGTATATTTATCTCTATCTATCTATCTCTCTTGCATTTTTGTACCAAAGAAGAGATCTATAAACTTCTTTTTCATCCTTTTTCCTCTCCCTTGGTTCCTTTCACTTCCTCCTTCATTTTTTGGTGGTCCTTTGAGGGTAGATCCTCCTTCTAGTTCTCTTATTCATCTCTCCCTCCTTCACCTCGAATTATATTCCTCAATAAAACCTAAATTGTTGTGTGGGTTGATTTTAGAGTCTAATTTGGATCTAATCTTGGGTATTTTGGTTCTTAGGGAATTATAAGGTTATATCCATGCTTGGTTACACTTTTGATGTTAAAGGTGATACATTTTGATTTTTTCATCTTTAATTAGGTAGATGCTTCTATAAAATTTCTTTATAACGCACCTCAAAAAATTATTGTGTGTTTTTTAAATTCCTTATTATGATATTATATATATATATTTGTTACACCTATGATGGTTTTGTAAATGGTTTTCAAATGAATTCCACACTTTTAAAAAAAAAGTGTATTTTTATGGAATTTGAATTATGATTTCCAAATTGATATTTTTTCACTCTAAGTATTTTATTAAATTCCAAAAAGGCTATTTAAAATGAAATTTTTATTATAAATGGGTTCTTGTCACCAGTTGGTTTTCAAGGAAAGGATTTATGTTTCAGAAAGGGGAGTGTATGGCCCATGTTAAATCTGTTTTAAGACCTAATAGTCTTGTGGTGGTTTAAAATTGATTTTTATGAAAAAAAAATTATTCCCAAGTGAGTTTCATAGTGTGTTTTTATAATGTTATTGAAAGGTATATTTTGAAATAATATTTGTAACATAGATGAGTGACTTGGCATTCCAAATCTTTTTTTGAAGGGTCTATTTTTCATTTTAAAAGTGTGTTATCTTATGATTCTGAGACCCTCTTTGAAACCCCATGTTTATTCTTCTAGAAATATACTATGGCCCTAATGGGGATTTTTTTATTGATAATTATGATATTCTTTGGCATGGATGAAATAAAAGGGATTATATCTCACGAGGGCATAGGAAGTGTGATGAGGTTTATTTAAATTCGTTTTATTATTTTTTATTCATGTGATAGCATCATAACTTGTTTATGGATCACCTATATTGATTGATATCATGGAATACTTGGTATTTTAGTATAAGTATTGTATGTGTCTCATTGTATCTAGGAGTTTACACACATGATAGTTCCATAAGACAGTCCCCCATGGGTTGTTCTTATAGTACATTGTGAGACCAATGGAGAAGTTGGAATGGTTGTTTTTATTTCACATAAGGTCCCAATCAATGATCTGATGATCCTCTCACTATAAAATTAATGTTATAAACTAGGGAGTTATCCACGATTCTTTATTCCAATTAGGGATTATTTTAGGGGATTATGTTCAAAGACATATTAGATCCCCTTGTCAGGATTTTATAACATGGAACCATCTTCTGGTTATTACACTTTTATTATGCCACATTGAAATTTTGGGGCCAGTGATTCTTGTTTTTTATTTTGATCTATTATTTAGTTACATTAAAATTGTTTCTAAAATGGATTGGAATGTGTGATTTGTAATATGAAGTGGTAATAATTTTTGAAATGATGATTGAGAAATGGTTATTCAGAAATGGTTTAACATACTTGGGTTTTGTTTAATTCATTATTAAAGAACTCTTTTCATGGATAGAAGTAAATGTAAAATAAAAACACTTTTAAATGTTTAGGTGTTAGACTTATTCTTTTTAACTGGATATTCCATGACTTTAGAAAATCCCCTTTTCTTGTTTAAAAAAAAGTGATAAATTATTTTATTGTTTCCTTTATAAATTATCGTTGATATGTAAATACATATTTTATATTATATGTTCAAACTAATTTTTATGAGTTGTTTTATAAAGATAATTACATGGAATCCTCAGTGAGATTCAAGTGGGAATGTTTCATACACACCATATATGCACACTAGTTTAAATGTGTGTAATAATCTATCTCATTTTATATTAGTTTCCTAGGTCTTTATTTGAGTTTGTATGTTCATCTTAATCCATTTATGTGAGGGTGGTGGTGGTAGGTGATTGTGGGTCATGTAGAGATGTTCAGGTGATATATTGGGTTGCTATTTTATTTTATAGTCCAAGGATGTATCATCTATTTTTTATAGATGTTTAATTTTACACTAGGATTTATTTAATTAGATCCATATTATGTATGAAAAATGTTCTATTCATTTTTTAGTTGAGCTAGTTATTTATTCTATTATTCCCAATTTGGATTTCATATTATTTATTATCAATTTATATGATATTCATGGATTTCTAATGTATGGATGGTTAAGTTAGAATTATCTATGCCTTTTCTTATAGTATACATTATTATATGAGGGTGAAAAAATTCCAAAGTGTATATTCCTAATACCCTAGCGCTAGTTCCCAGTCCATGGGGATCAAGAATACTCTTCAAGCCTAGTGGAATATTGGTTTGGGTACCAGTTCAATGGTATCATAGGATGATTCCTTACATAATTATAGATATTTAATAATATATAGTGAATTTTTATAAAACTAATTATCAACTGATTGTAATTTCATATACTTCCATTAAATATAAATAACAATGTAGTATTTATCCTTTGTACAAAGAAAAATTTGTGTGAAGCATGTGAATCACTTTTTTTCTTTCTTCACTTTATGTTCTTCCATTTTTTATTAAGTTTCCATGAATTTTAGGGTTCTATACTTGAGTTATCTGAAATGTTGACTTAGTGTGATGGGTACGGTGTATTAACTCTCTACTACTAGTATACTTAACCAAGGAAATAATGTTTATGTGGTCTGTTTTTTTGTTGGAATATACTTCACTGAACATCTCATATGTGAACTTCTAGGTGATTCAGGATTATAGTTCTGGTGGTCTCGCTATGGAGGCCTCAACCTGCCAATATTTTTGGGAATCCAACCCCCCCCCCCCCCACAGACCCAAGACCAAAATGTATGTCAAGAAGTATTTAATAATTCCTCAGTTTATTTTTTCATGAAGGTGAGTTGTGCGAGATTACATTCATGACTTATACTTGACTAGTTTTCTAAGAACTCATTTAATATAGGTTTATAATAATAAATCTACCAATTTTTGAAGGTGGTGGGTGGTGAATAATACTTGGATCAAACCAAGAAACCAAGTTCATCCATAGAATATGGAATTGGTGGACCTGATGATTGGAGACTAGAAATATTTCCAATTATTAAATAGACTATGACTATATGGTTTTGGCCAACATGATGACATCTGAATCCCTAATTCCAACCTTGAAACCACTGATAATTGGTCTAGGAGTTTAGTGGATCACAATAAGTACAAATTTTCTATGAATGATCATGTTATAAGGTATGATGACCTGATTCTAACATGCACACTATACAATCTAACCTAGATGTCCAATAGTGAGTTTCAAACTTATGAAGTGTCACCTCTATAATTTTCCAGCATCTATTAGGTGAGATTAGTAGATAAACTTCATGGATGTATTGATAGATAGATGGATAGATAAGATCTGTGCCCAAGTGAAATTTTATGGATGTGCGGGTATGAGGATATTTGGTTTTCTACACATGTGAGTAGTCTTGAGATGACCTTTGTAGAGTTTGGTTGTACAAGGTTGTGTGGATATCACAATTATATCTAACCACTACCCAGACCTCATGATCGCATTTTTGAGCATGTGGTCACCAAATTCGAACACCTACACCTCCATTATGGTGAGGTTAGGATCAATATTTTGTTTATCTATATGTTTATAGGGATAACCTTCTTTGTTAGGATGTATGGTGAGTTACATCTGTCAAATAGTGTTTGTCATTTCATGGAGTAACTCCCCTTATTAGCCAAGTAACTAATGGGGGAAATACGTAATTCCTAGTAAAAATAGACTCTCCTCCATACATATGTCCCTTTTAAGACATGGTTAAAGATCTTCCTCAACATGCATTAAGGTCAAATGTATGGGAGTTTGAAGAAAAATATGAGCAAAAAACTCAAGTAAAACCCAATTTGTATTAGTACTTTTTGGAATAAATATATTACATGGAATGGGTAATCAATTAGAGGAGATTACCCCAACCCTTGGATTTGAGATTGGTCAAGATTATAGAAATATTTGATTATGTTTAGTTATTTCTTATCAGATATTCCTACTTGGGTGTGTGGTTGAGCACATTCATCAATGAAAAAAAAAACAGAAAACAGATACCTAATAATAGGTGTTTCACCTTTCTAGATTAATAAGATCAAGTTGATTTCCCTGATTAGGTTATATAAGTAGTTAATTTTCATCCCTTTAGTCAGGCTAACCAAATAGATTATATATTATATACATCTCATTGTTGAGAATCGTTTTTTATTTGGTCCCTTCTAAGGTGGGGTGATGCTTAAACACATTGATGAAAACACCATTTTTTCCGTACACCTCATACTAGTTATCACATCTGTTACAATAACACTATTGACTAACATCGAGGTTTTAAATAATATTTTTTCATCAAGGAAAACCTATGGTGATCTGAAATATTTGGTGTATGTGTTCTTATAAAGGCATCGATAAATGTATAATGCTACTAGTAGCCAATTCCATTAGTAGACTAATTCCGGATTGTATACAAAGTTGTATAGTAGCATATCCTGGGGTAATGTTATAGTATCTAGTGATTTAGGTGGACTCACTAGAATAAGGATAGGGAGATAAGTCAAATTATAGGCCTATGTGAGACATACCATCCAATCATGTAGGGGGTCTTTCTAAAAAATGTTTGTTAAGGGATCTATGGGGCCTCTCACATGTCATCAAGGTAAGGCCTCCAAGGTGGGTGCACCGTCTGAACTTAGGTTCTCTAAAAATTAGTTATGGGATTTGAGAGAAGGATTTGGGACTTTGGAGTCTTCTCATAGAATGTATTTAGGGACGTTCCAATATATAATTATAAATATACTATAAGATGCAACCTTTCCAGAAGCATGTAATACATGGGACATGAAATAGCCATACTACTCACAAAGTAATTCATGGGGGAAGATCTAAATAATATTAATATATATTCCTATCCTTGACCTCACTAGTATCATGCTTACATTTCCCCATCTATAAATTATAGCCTATATCTACAATCTAGACGACCTAATATACTTCCACAACAGTTGGAAAAATTCTCAGTGATTAGGTATTCTTGATGTTTGATGGGAAAATCAGTAAAGGCCCAAGGGATATCAATATTTATAGGAGATTGTAGATAATGGAATATAGTGATGGAGACTCCTGGGGGAAAGACATGCCAATTGTAAAATTCTGAGGGAGTTTCGGAAACTCCACCTACTGATGATCCAGGAGATCACATGTTGGATTTGGTAAGTTCCCAAATCATGTGTTTGATATGTTATTGATATTTTATTCTAAGTATTACTCACTCCCACATTCTAAATTATATAGGAATAAGAAATTTAGGAGGAATTAGAGAATTTAGATCATTCTCTGGATAATACACTATGTAGGAATGGTGAGTATGTCCTAGATAGCCATGAAGCAAGGAGAGTATCACCAGACTACTATTAGTTCCTAGTGGTCAAAGGGAGTTCTTCCTCATGATATTATAGGGGTGACTACAATTTCCCAATAGGTGTAGAATTAGATGTGGTTTATAATATACCTATCTCAGGGCTCAAGAGATAAACTATAGTTCTATCCTTTTATCATTGTGTACTTTATATAAAACTTATTTGATAAACCCAATACAAAGCTAGTACATCAAGCTGAGAATCCTCCTATAGTGGTTGTTGATAATCCCATAGATGTTTGGGTCACAAGTGGTGGAGATTATATATTATTCTTCAAGACTCGACCTTCTATTTGAATTGATGGATGGTTTTTTCGAGGAATTTAATACCCTGGTCTTTCTAATAAAAGTGATCTAATGGCCATTGATATGGCATGTAAGCCTTTATCCATTTTTTTCAAATTTAATACTAGAAAAACTTGACATTATTAATTAATTTTTATATTAATTTTATCCCCTATAGGTGTATCCAAAGAAGAGTGATAGCCTATTATATTTATGGTCAAGAAGTAACATGTTACAAATCTGATTATTGAAGGGGATTACAAGAATCAATAGCATACACTACTCCTGATGGCGATCACATTAGTAAGTTTGTGAAAAGTAAAGACTAAGAAAAATTATATATTAAGAATAATATTTTATAGCTATATAGGTAGATCTACTACCCATGCAGGAGGAAATAAATTACCTAACACACCTCACACTCTAGGGCCTATCTCATCAAAGTTGGAGCATGAAGTTAAGGGTGTATCTCCCCTGTTTGAGTATTTTTTATTATATGAAAATGTACTAGAAGATGAGGATAACATAGGGCCAAACATGGATTAAAAGAACTAGTATATCCCATAAAGGTTGTGTAAGAACATTTTAATCCTCCTAATTTACACAATGATGGGTCAGATGGAGATCTAAATGTAAAGCTTCCACCACTAGCTGGTGAATAAGGAAGATTGTGGGGTCATATCACACCCTGACCATTATTTTTAATATTTTTAATAAATTTATCTATTTTTATTATTATCCTTAACTTATATATTTTTTACCTTGAGTTTTTTTTAAATTTTCATGAGTTTTGAATATCACACGGTTTAGGAATGATTTGTACTAACTGTGTGACCCGATTATGAAAACCTGCAACTTGTCTCACAGAAGTGTGCATGGTTAGTGCATTATTTTCCAAATTATAAAACCAATATAAATATCAAACACCTCGTATTCAAATTAATTTTTCATAGGATATGCATGGGTTGGTAAACCATAATTCCAAATAGTGAGTCTTCTCTTGTCTTGTCCATTGAGGGCTATGCAGATGATGAAGATTTTTGACAAATCATGTGGGAAAAGAATGTAGACTACCAATATTGATAAAAATTATGAATATACCTATTTAACCCATTTAAATTAAATCCCATATCCCCCCTCTTTTACCCCCATTTGAACTTTGAGTCCTTGAGTGCCTCTCCCTCATGATTTCATTCCCCTCAAGGTATTCTGCATGAATTGTATTCATGATTTCATGGTGGTTCGTTAATGAAATCACCATTAGACTCCTACCTCTCCCTACTTCTTCATTTTACTTCAATATTTCTAGCTATAAAAAGTTCATTTAAACCATGTTTTTTCTTGGACAAATTTTTAATTTAGGTTTCCCTTGTTTTAGCGGTCTTTATGATCTCTTAAGAGCCCCTCGTTCCTTGTTGGTTTGATTTACTGTTGTGTTTTGAGGAATTGGAATTGTTGAGGTAGGTTACTCCATGTATGGAATTTTATGCTTAAATATATTGATATATTTATTATTTAAATTCTTACTTGAGATATTTAAATTTATATTAAGTGTAATTAATGATCATTTCTTAGGGAAGTGGTCTTCCTCTCTTTTTAATGCCCAAATGTTTTTTCATTAAAATTGTGCATACCAAGTTCTAATTTTAAACGTCTGAGATGATACTTCCTATTTAATTTGGTTGTTTTAAAAGTTTGAATGTTTTTTTAAAAAAATAATTTACATCTTTGATTTTTTTAAAGAACCACTTTGGATTGGAGGATTTTTTTTGAAGTCCTTTTATTAATTTTATTTGTTTTTAAGTAAGTCGTCTATGTGATTTTCATGTGATTTTCAGTGTTTGAGAAGTAATTGAGGTAAGTTTAAGTAATTCTAAGCTTTATAAAAGAAATATAAAATTATGTTTTTAGGATAATATTTTGGCATAGTATTTTTTGTATATAATTCATAATAGGTTTTTGTATGATTCATTCTAGGAACATTATTAGTGAATTGCGTCAATGAATGTGCCATTATATATCTTGATATGTGTCTTTGGAATCTCTTTACGATTTACTTCATCTACATATGAGTTTTTCCAATGTTTTTTATGTTTCCCAGATGTCTAAATATGTATCATCAGTATTTGTGTATGTTTTATTGAACCGATCCATTTGTGTCAATTATTTGTGAAAAAACTAAAAATCTATTGGATGATTTATTTTGAGTAAACTAAACATTTTAATGTAAGATCTATTATTTTTAGATCAAAACATAACATTTAAATTTTTATTGAAGAAAAATAAAGAATTTACAATCCTTGTATACCTAATAACAATATTGTTATCTAAAAAATCAAAATGAGGGATATCTCAATGACGCTTAAAGGTATTTATTCTAATTTCATGAATAAGGAATTTGTTTTAACTGGATAATTCTTTAATATTATTCAATTATAAAATTACCTAGGGAATATTGAAGTGATTCAATCTAAGGTTTTTTATAGTTTGAAATATTCTAAGGATAAGTTATTGATATGGATTTCATCACAGGCAATAGATCTGTACTAAAAGTATTTCTCTTTAATTATTATGTTAATACAAGTGTAAATGATTTATATTGAGTGTTTTAAAGATTTAATGAGTTTATCTTTGATGAGTTCAATTGTGAAGCTCAAATTATTTGTGTATCTAATTATTCTATATGTTGTGAATAAGATAAAGGAATTATTATAACTCTATATGAGAATGTGGGTAACCTATACACTTGATGGATTAGTAATATATTCATGTGATTCATAGATGACTAAAAGGAAATTACATATATGATAATTTATTCAGAAGGTATCAAGATATATTGATAAAAAAATTCCATTTAAGATAAAAATAATGGAGACAATAATGAGATTTCTATGTAGAAAAACACAATTTAAGGCCTTCAGGCCACCTAGGACTTCGGGTCAGTAAGGCCTTCGGTCCACCTCAAGGCCTTAGGGACACCTCAAGTGCAGATGAAAATTAGAAAACCTACAAGGAACAAGCTTCAGATGGAGGATGATAAAGGATAATTCACCATAGTAGAAGCTAAATGGATTGAAAGAATGAGAGGGTTTGACTCCTACCACCGGGACAAGCCTGTGCATGCAAGAGAAAGCCTAGCTGAATAGCCATGTTAAGGTGGAGAGATGATTTAACGATGAAGATGCTGGGTAGGAGTAGTTCTAAGTAGTTATTCTCCGTTGAATGTAATTTTTGAAGCCTATGGGAATTTAATTCCTCTAGGTCTTAGGTTCCATGTAATACTTATGCCTATGAGCCTTGTAATGGTTCCATCTCACCACTTGAAAGGTGGATTATCAAAAATCAATAAAAAATGAAGGCATTCAAGCCATTGGAGAGAGAGAAGAATAAGAATAAAATATAAAAAAATTATACAAAAAGTGAGTTGAGAAGAATAAAATTTTCAAAATTTAACAGACAAGTTGGTTTTGAATCAGCTATTTTTGAAGAATGTAGGAATAATTTTCTTTATAATATCATTCTGGTTCAAGAGAAGGTTTTTCATTTATTATTAGATAAACTTGAATTCAAAATATTATCCCTCTCACATCTAGTGTTTCTTATTAATCATTATAAATGTAGAGAGAAATTTGACCATGTAGAATCAATGTTAGTTTTTGTAGGCATGTTCTTAGGATAGTAACCAATCCAAACCACTTGTATTGATAATAATATATTATTAAAAAAAATTTAGTAAGGGATAATAACCAACTCTAGTAAAGAATAGGCTCACATTTTGTGGTTCAATCTTAAAAAAAATTATTCCTTTATTTTCATTACTTTAATAACATTCGGGTGAGGATAGGTTTTATCTCTTGAGAGGGTCATGTTTTAACCAACCAAAAAGGTTTATCGCAAGGAAATAAATTTCAAGACAGATCAGCCTTGATTCACCCCACCCATCTCTGTGTATCCATTCATCACACTAGAAATTTCATGTGGTATCATTGTAAAAGGTCCCCTAAGTAAGACTCCCTTTATGAAAAATTGACAATTTCAACTCTGAATAGTAGAGGTGCATATTCATTTTATGGAAATAATTTTCATTGTTTTAAAAATAGAAATTTTATTTTTTTTTCTAGGGTCTTGAATTTATTATTATATCCACGTTGGGATTTCCACTAATTCAAAGAGGGGATAAAATGAAATTTAACGATAAGAGAAACCTTGAGGTTTATGGAATAACTAGTAATTCAATTTTAGGTCACTCTCTAATAATTTTTTTTACCAAAGTGATGGGTTTTCAAACTAGTAAATAGATTTAAGATAGAATTTAATGTCATATGAAAAAAATTTAAAAGTGAAATAAGACAATCTATAAATTTAAAGAACCATGATTGGAGATATATATATATGTCTAAGGATGAATCCAACAACGATTACTTCACTAGATTGAATGAGATAGTGAGAAACATTACAGAATTTAGATAAAAACTATATGACTCCATTATTGTAAAGAAAATCATAAGGAATTTTCCAGACAAATTTGATCTAACCGTTTCTACTCTTCAACATAGGGAAAATCTATCAAAAGATGAGTTACAAAATATCATTTACCTATGAAATAAGAATGACATATGACTTTAATAAGAAAATTAAAAATAAAATGTATTTTTAACCCATAATAATGTTAATGCTAAAAAAGGAATAACTTAAAAAATATAGTGGTTATAATGATAATGATGATATTTCTAATGAAAAGATGATAATCATGTCTCTCATCTCTAGATATTTTAGATATATTAGTGAAAAATACCATGGTAAACTACCTTTGAAATACTATAAATGTGGATGAATAGGAGACACTGAAATAAATTATCCAAAGAATAAAAACTATGAGTATGATGTCGATTACCAAGAATAATATCCAAAAAATAGTAAATTGGAAAATTAATCTAAACTAGTGCGTAAGACTTTTGAGTATTAGAAAATGTTTCTGAGAATAAATATGAGAAACATGATAAGAAAAAAAGAAGATATATACTCATACTTGAGAATCCAATCTGAAGATGAATTACAAAAAATGATTAAATTCTTTATGTATTATGTGGAAGAATAATAAACCTTCTCATTTAGTGATGATTAAGGTTGTGAATAGGATCACATGGAGAATATTATCAAATATGATCTAAAATCGTACCTTGAGAAAAATTTATTTTTGAATAAGAGAGTTAAAAAAATTAATAATTTTGAAGGGGAAAAATTTAAAGAAAATAAAAAATCAACAAAAAGAGATATTGAACTCACATAAGAGATTAATAAATTCAAGTTTAAGGTTTCTGATAATGAAAAAATCTAGATGGATATTAAAGAGAAAATCAAGTAAAAAAAGAACAATTGAGAAATATGGAAACAAAATTTCTTATTAAGGAATAAGAGTTAAAAAATTTAAAAAAAGAATTAAAAAACTATTTAAGTCATTTCTCAATCATCTAAAATAGCATAGATTGGTACTGCATCAATTTTAGTCAAATTCAAACCTGAATCTACTCAAAAAAATGAATATATTTTGTGTACAAATGAAGTTCCTACATCAAAATGTATACAAGTATAAGGCATAAAATATGATTAGAAAATATCTTCTCTATCCATTAAAGAAATAAGAATCTAATAAATATCAACCTCCATGAGGAATATGAAAAATAAGGCTAGATAAGTATAGCAAAGTCAAATTTTGGAATGTAATTTTCTGAAAAACATTATGGATTTGATAGAATATTTAGATTCAATGGTTATTATTTATGTTATGGTATTTTTTCAACAATGACTATTCATACTAGTAAAGCGCATCCCTTTTTAAAATAAGGCATGAATCAAGGGGGTGTAGCTTTGAAGGGGAAAAGAATGAGTCCCCAAATAATAAGGATTTGAATAAAATCTAAACAAGTTTGCCTATATAGAAACTATTTGAAATTTTGAAGCATGTTTGTGGAATACAAGAGGGAACGGGGAATTTTGATGACAAGTGCATGAATAGTCTCTAGGGATAGATCTCCTATAAAGAAAATGGTCAATAAGTTGAAAAAATTTAAATAAAAAAACATTCACATTAGAAGTGGCACTATAAGAAAGTATGAGATAATGAACATAGATCCTTGATAGTGGGTGTTCAAAGCACATGATTGGAGAAAACAAAACCTTATAACATAAGAAACACTGAAATACGAGTAGTTACATTCAGGAATTTTATCTCATTGAAAATAAAAGGTGTTGTAACTAATGAGACTGATTCAAAAGAACTCAAATCCAAAAATTTATTACTTATGAAATGTGTAAATCATAATTTTCTAAGTGTTAACATTTTTTTGAATAAGGAAATGAGTATTTTCTTAAAATAACAAATGTATTATCAATATTTTCAATGACTTGGAAATAATCACAAGAAGTAAAAATTAATTGGATACTTGTTTCAAATTGGAGACCCACCTAATTCATGCTACATGAATGCTAAATATTAAAATGATTTATGGAATTAGAAACTTTTCCACCATAAATATAAAAACATGATAATTATTTCTATACATTATTTATTATGGGACCCTACCAAAATAAAAAGGGATAGAGAATCATTTTGTGACATATTCTTAAAATGGAATATGTTTCAAGGGACAGACAAGAATGTGGATATTAAACTCACTAGACCAATGGAACTCATATATTCATATTAGTTTGGTATCATTAGAAACAATTCAACCAAGTGTTATCTTTACATCATTACACATATTCATGACTACACATGGATGGATAATGTTATCTTTATGAAGCAAAAATTGGATTCTTTTCAAATTTTTACAATTTTTAGTAGACAATATATAAAATAACTGGGTGTTTAGGTCAAAAATGTGAGGTCCTATAATGGAGAGGAGTAACCATCCAATGCATTTTAGAGATAATTATAAAAATATAAAATAAATCAATAATATAAAACATCATAAAATCCTCAAAAAAAATTGTGGTTTAGAGGAAGAATAGGATAATTGTGGATATAGGAAGAATTATGCCAACTTAAAACAATATTTCATATTTATTTTGGAGAGAGATTGTGTACATTTTTTCACATTCAGAATAGTTTTTTTCTAAGAAATGAAACACACAATATTCTATAGAATATTTCATACCAAAAAACCTTATTATCAAATACTTTAATCTATTTGGATACCCTAGTTACATAGATATTATGAATAAAAATCGTGGCATGTTTGAAGAAAGAGTTGAGAAGATATTTTTACAGTATCTATTTATAATGAGAGTGGACATAAATGATGTAGAAAAAATTAATACAAGATGGTAGAAAGTTTATATGTTAAAATGATTGAAAATCAATATAGAATGTGTGAGTATATTGTGGCTGAAGTTAAATCTGAAAAAGATGGAAACATGGAGATTCCAAAAAAAGTTCATAGAACATTCTAGAAATGAGATTGTTGTGGTTGATATTGACTCAGATGTTTCCAATGATTAAATAGAAACTGGGGAACAAGGTAAAAGGCATCAATGGTTTAAGAAACAAGTTGATTCTAAGAATATTATCATCTATTAATATACACCTTTTATAACCAAAATAAAGTTAGGTATTTAGAACCAAACTACACATTTATTCCATGTTGAACTTTAAACTATATTTGATTCCACTGATAATGAATAAAGGATTACTATTGTGAATAAGGAGCTTGATCAAATAGAGAATAATTAAACTTCAGAGCTGTTTCCAAGACATGAGAACAAAAACATAATTAGTACCAAAACATACTAAACAAGAATATTGAAATCATAAGTTATAAATAAAATATAGTTTTTAATGGTTATTCACATATAGAAAGAGTTTTATTTTTAGAAACCTTTTCACTGGTATTAACACATGAGATCGTCATTATGTTCTTGGAAGTGGATGGTAAAAAACATTATAAGATTAATCAAATAGATGTGAAATATGCCTTCTTAAATGGTCTCCTTGAAGAAGTAATTTTTATTGAATAACCTAAGGGTTTTCTTATTGATAAATATTTGAGCATGGTAAGTCAACTTAATAAATCATTATATGGAATAAAATAGCCACCTAAAGCCTAGTATTCCAAGCTAGATGGATGTTTGAGAAGCATTAAATTTTTAAAATGAAAAGGTTGATTATAATATTTATATATATATATATGATCTATCCACAAGAACTCTTATATTTATAGTATATATCAATGGTATCATTTTTTCTGGTGATAAGAAGAATCTTTGGTAAGAGTTTACTGAAGAAGTGGAAAATATATTTTGAGATTTATAGGTTGGGTGAGATGTCATATTTTATGGGATTGAAAATCATTAAAGGGGTTGTCCACATTTTTTTATCCCTAGAAAAATGTTCTAGATAACTTTTGAAATATTTTGGAATAGAGGAATGAAAGGGGATATCTACTCCTATAATTGTTGGCACTAATTTGTCAAAGATGATGTTGGATCTAGTGTGAATCAAAGAAATTACCGGAAAATCATTATCATACTTCTATAGATGAAAAATTAAAAAACTTGAAATTATGTTTGATGTGACATTGTGTTCTGACATTAAATGTGATCCCACAAAGTCTCACATGTTGGAAGCTATGAGGATTTTTAGTTACATCAAGAATAAGAAAAAGTAATGTCAAGTGGTAGAGATCCAGTTCATACTTACCCTTATATGGTTTTACATATGTTAATTTTGTCAAATATTTTATTGATTGGAAGTCCACACGAGGTGTCAAATTATTTCTAGGTAAGAGTTGTGTTCCAAAAAATAGAAATAAGAAATTTTCAATGTCATTGATCATAAATGAAGATGATTACATTATAGATATGCATATTTATACTCAAATGGAATGAATTCAGGTCAAACTATCTGATTTGAGAGTTAAGTATGGGAATACATTATGAATTTCCAATGAAAATAAATAATCATTATAAGAATCTAGTTCAACACTTTAGATCCAATTACATTTATCTTTCATATAATTTCATTAAAGAAAAGTGTTCAAAGTCAATCTAAAACATGATTTTTAGGCACTAAGAAACAAGTTGTAGATATTCTCACCAAAGCATTTTCATAAGAGATATTCTCAAATTTAAAGCTGAAACTTTATGTCAAGAATTCCCATCTCACCTAAAACTATATAGAAACAAACCCTCATAAGACTTTTATTTTTTTTCAAATCGGGAGGCAAATTTTTTCAAAGCCAACTTATTTTTTAACGGGGGTGAAGATTCTTAAAGGGGTGTGAAATTTTTTTGGATATATATTACTGTGGTTATTGGAAAAATAGGGACTTTTGTGATGAGTTGTAGATGAGTTTATGGATATTTCATTTCAATCACTTCACCATAATTTTCTTATCATCGAGGAATGGAATTATCTAAAAACACTAAATTATATTTTGGCGTGGAATTAAAATTAAAATCATCAAATTGAGAATATAATTTAATTATTCATAAGTAAGTTTTTTTTAAATTGGTGATCATATTAATTAGTTTATTCCCCTTGATAAAGGTTTGAAAGTAGTTTGATAAAAAATATAGTGGGGGAGATTAAAGAACCCCTTTAGATTAGAGAATTTTTTGAATACTAATTATTAATTATAATTTATGTCAACCAAATCATTCAAGATCTTGTCAGGTTATTTTTTGTGTTTCAGAATTATTTGTCATATGTTGAAGTAATTCTAAGATTTATAAAGTAAATCTAGAATTCTGAGTTTATAATGAATTTTTAGGAATTTTTTTTCTATGTATGAGTTATAGAATTTTTTTTATGAGTAGTTTTGTAATCTATATGTGTAAATTACTTCTATGTATGTTTAAATGGATATTTTTATATGTATTTGGAAACAATGTATGATTCAACACATCTAAATATAAGTGTTTCCCATGCTACTTATGTTTCATCAGCCTCTGTGTAAGTTTCGTTAATCTTGGAATATGTTTCATTGGCCTAGTGTTTATGAGTCAACACATTATAAAAATATAGAAATATGATGGACAATGTATTTTGGGGGAATAAAACTAAGTTGTCCAAGATTTTTTCTTCATAGATCAAAACATCATATTTAAATTTGGTTCAAGCCACATGAAGAATTTATGAACCCTATATAATGTAGAAAATGAGTTAAATTAGGTAAAACCAAATGAGGTAGATCTCAATGAAGTCGAAATAAAATTGTCTTATTTTCAATAATAATGCATATGTTTTAATGGGGTGATGCATTGAAGGTATTCATTTTTAAAAATCTTTGGGAAATATTACAATGATTTAAGCTATGTATTTTTATAGTCTAAGTATTCTGAATCTAGTATTTTGAGATGGGTTTCACCATAATCAATAGATTTATACATAAAGTTGTTCTAGTAAATTTATGTTCTAGAACAATTTTAAATGATTTCAGTTGATTTTTTTGGTGGTAAACTGAGTTTCTCAACACTAAGTTCAATTGTGAATCTCGAAGCTACTATGTATCTAAGTATAGTATCTATTGAGAAGAATAGAAGGCTATAAATTAAAATATATATGATAATGTTGTGCGGTGATACTCATTTAGGGTTTGTGAGATTTTCGAGAGTATCATGGCTGACTAAAATGGAATTAATTTCATGATAATTTATTTTTATAGGATTGATATTTCTTTATAAAATGAATTTTGGTAAGCTAGACAACATGGATACATTAATGAGCCACTTGTATTGAAAAATAAGGACAAGGAGAGATAATTATTGTTACTTGAAATATATTGGGGAATAAAAATGTTGATAGTATGAGATATAATAAAAATATATTTTAGATCTATATTTGGAAAAAGTGTGAGATGGATAAGAAAATAATTAATTAGAAAAATTTATTGAATTCATGGTTTCTATAGAATTTAAGAATCTATAGACATGAGATTTCAATTTTATGAACTTTTTAATATTTATAGAATATGAATAATCAGAATTTAAAATACTTTGGAATGAATTGAGAAGATCAATCCAAGATCTTAATTATATATTCACCAGGTAGATTATGAATTTGGTGTTTTTGAAGAAGGGGTTTTTTTTGTCTATTTAATATCATTATGGATCAAGTGTGGGTTCCTTCATCTTTTTTTTGAAGAAAAATACATACTAAAAAAGACCCTTCTAATATCTCATGTTTCTTGTTAATCATTCTAACTATCAAAAGATGGTGGAACATATGGGAGTTGTGTAAATGATGTGAACTATTGGATCAGGATAATAACTTACTGAAACCACTTTTATAGATAAAAAAATATTATTAAAAAATCATTATCACGGGATAACAACCTTCTGGAGAAAAAAGTAGGCTCACACATTACGTTCACGCCTTGAAAAAAGTATTATGTTCCTTTGTTTTTTGATAATTTCATATCATTCAAGTGCATCTAAAATTTATCTCTTTGGAGGATCATGTTCTCACTAATCCTTGGGAGGATCATGTTCTCTTTGGAGGTTCATTAAATTTATCTCACTCATCCCATCTCGGTGTATCCAATCTGTCCACTAGGAATTTCAATTTGAATGACATTGAGGATGATTATATAAGTCAATTTTTCAAATAGTATTTTTAGACATAACTTCATAAAAGATGTCCCAAATGTCTTATAGGTACTTTATAAAAATCCTTTCTAAATTTTAATGAACCAGTAAAGTGTTTCCCTTATGGTTATTTTCATAAATTGAATCATACGTGTTATAGGTCTTACTTGTCATATTGTTTTAGTAAGAAAAAGGGGATAGTTTTGTGAGGGGTGTATGAGGTGAAGATGTGATTATTATTTTTCAAATTATTCATTTAAAATTTTATTTTTTAATCTCAACTCAATTTTATGTATCATATGAAACCATGCATCACAATATAGGATGTTTGGGATTGTATGCTACACTAGTGTATGACTTTTTTTAAGAACCCACCATGTGTGTATTGTATTTTTGGTTAATGGTGCTTAATGGATATCAAGGAATTAAAAGTATTTCATTGTTGTCTATTTGTTAAATATTATTTAATGAATAATCTACATGGAAGTTTTGTTGAATTATCCATTCTTGTTAAAGAAGAGGATAAGATCCCAAGTCTTGTAAACTTAGAAGAATATAACTTATGTTCTTTCCTTTAGAATATTTAGAATATATTCATTAATTGATATATTGACTACTTAAACCAAAAATATTATTTGAATATTTTGAATTATTTATGATGATTTGTGTAACACCTAGATATTTTATGATATATTTCCCTTCAAATAAAATTTCTTCAATAGCTTCTGATACACACAACTCTAAATCTAAATGAACCATAATATTGTACATGGTTATAACCTAACTGTTAAATTAGTGGGTGAAAACTGGAATAACTAATTTATGAAAAAAAATTGGTTGATGCATGTGTAAAATAAATTCATTGGTTATTAAATTATTATAAATAAAAATAAAATCATTTGAAAGTAAAAGAGTTTTTTTTAAACACTTTTTATGAATGTAATCTATTTTTATGTTAATAAATTCAATTAATCAATATTGGTGAATTATTTTAATGAAATTTATATATTATATATTCAATAAAATGTTTTAATATTCATCTATTTTTTTAGGATTGGGAAAAGAATAAATCTAGTTTTATTATTAAAATATATATTTTTAAAAAAAGCTACTTACGTAATGTTTTCTGTACTTTTTATGAAATTAATTTTCACCCCTTATATAAATTGAATCTTGAAAAATTAATTCAATATTTTTATCAAGAGTATCAAATTTGGAAAATAGTTTGCTTTTTTTCATTACAAATAGTAACTTTGGTAATTCTATGTCACCGCAGCAAGGGTAAAAACATGTAAAATAGGTTTAAAACTTTGGGAAAAGGCTTTAAAATTCCTATAAAACTTGAATTTATCCAACTATATTGATGGATTTTGGAAAATCCCATACAATACTCAAATATATGGCCACTTTTTTCCTTTTTTCTTTGATTATGTCCTTTATATTAATTTAAGAATATAAAAAATACAAAATGTCATTCTCTTGAATTTAATATCTCTAAAATTATTATTTAAGTATAAAATGAGGATAAGTTTATTCTATGTTTTTATTTTAAAGTTAAATTAAATTTTTTTCATAGTAATTTATTTCTAATTTTTAAAAATTAAATTGTTACTTTAAATGTTTATGTAGTGCTGACACAATATTTATTCAGTTAATATAAAAATAAAATAAATATTATAAAAAATATTAAAAGTAATACAATTTAAGTGAATTATTGTGTTCCATGAATTTTTTAGATACATATTAAATATTAGTGATGTGTTAAAAATATTATATTCAAATTTCATATTTTTATTAGATTCATTAAATCAGATTAAATAAATAGTGTCAAAAATTACATTAAGGATATTTTATGAAATTAATATTTTGTTAAATTATTAAAAAATTATAAAAACATTTAAAAAAGATAATTTGGATAATATATGTTAGAAAATTTCATATCATGTTCATTTATGTTCCATTTTATACCTTATAAGTAAAATTATAACCCTTTAATATTGAAAAATTCATTACAGTGATTAAGGTAAATTGGATAAAAAAGGATTTGATAAAACATATAAGGTTTAAAATGACACCAAAAACTATCTAAATTTCATTCGTTGATGATATTTCAACCTTATAAACTTTTTCAATTTTTCTATATCCTTTAAAAGATTTTTGGATTGGGAATGAATTAATAATATTTTAATCATTTTAGTAATTCCAAGTGTATCCCTTCCCTCCCTTATAAAATGACAACCAACCTTTATCTTCTTTACATCACTTTGAGCCATATATCTCTACCAACCCATACAGAATTCCATTATAAAATCCCATATCCATGAATTTTAGGTTCAGGTCTTCTTAAAATACCATTCTAAGGATCCTTCAGAAAATTTCTAAAGTAGGCCTACCAAAGAAGAGTTAATCATTCTACCTGAACTCTTTTAATTTATTTCTTCCTCAAACTCCTCTAATTCTATACTATTACCATAAAATAATAAATATAGTGTCCTAAATATAATGAAATTTTATTATTATTATGTGATCACCATTATCACAAGTAGAATAAAGGCCTTTAGCGACTGCCAAAATCTGTCGCTAAAGGGCTATAGGGCCGCCAAACATCGCCCAAATGACATATGCTTAAGGCCTGTCGGTGTTGCCAATATCGTCCTCCATTTGGTGGATTCTATAAAGCAGTTGTAAAATAGCTATAGCGATCGCCAAATGGCGGTCTCTGTAGACCACATCGGGTTCAGTTATAGAGACTGTCGTTTGGCAGCCGTTATAGCTCGAACTAGGCATACTTATAGTGAACTCCATTTGGAGGTCACTATAACATTTTTTATTTTTTTACAAAAACTCACAACAATACCAAAAAACCAATAAATTTAAAAAATAAAAAAATATTTCCAAAATATCAAAACTCAAGTGCACATAAATCTGTTCATCTAATCATCTTCCAAGCTTCACATCAATCATCCAATATAACCAATTGACAAAAGTTAATAAAAAATTAGTATAGAAAAAACAACCCAAATAAAAATTGAAATGAAATAACATATATCAATATTAGTACAATATATCAATGTCATTTGATTTTGAAAATATATTAATAATTTTGAATAACTTTTTAAAATTTTAAAAGTGCTAATTCTATCATTATCGCTGGACCACATGTCTGATTGATGTGTCCTATTCTCCCACACATCACCAATAATAATAAGTTAGTAGCCCATTGATTTAAAGTCTTATTGAGGTCGTTTGTTATTCATTTTACAGTTAAATGCATGTTTTGATGTTTTATGACATGAAAATTGTGTTTTCCATCACTGTAGTCTAATGAAACCTCCAATTGATGTACCTCCTACCCAACCATTTTGCAATTCACTCTATATTTTTTGTAATCTGAATTCATAGAATTATGAGGTATTTTGGCTAGTTTTGACCACCCGAAACACCTTTTTAAAAGGCGTTAAACACCTAAATGCCTCATATTCAGTTGGACCGCATAGAATGTTCATACAATTGATGTTTAGTCACCTCATACAAATCAGGAATAATAATTAGATGGTTATCCTATGATTCAAAGTCTTCTTGAGGTTTTTTGCTATGGATCTGGCCTTTAGGCATCCATTTTTGTAATTTATGACATCAAAATTGCATTTTTCGTCAACACAGTCGAACAACACATCTGATTAATGCACCTTCTAACTGACCATTTCACAATTCACTCCAGAGCTGTTGTCAACTGATTTCATGGCCTTCTGAGATCGTTCGAGTGATTTTGACCACATGACACATCTTTTTAATGGGCGTCAAACTGTTAAAACCCATATATTCAATCGTACAACATGCACAGAACGTTTGATTGAGATGTTGTATCCTCGATCAAGTCACGAGTAATAATTGGATGTTTTTCATATAATATAATGTCATTCCAAGGAATTTTTCTATCAATCTTATAGTTAAATGCCCATTTTGGTGTTTTATAACACCGGAATAGCATTTTCTGTCACTGCGGTCAAACAAAACCTCCAATTGACATATTGTCTATCCAACCATTTTAAAATTTACTCCATGGTTGTTTTCATCTAATTTCATGGCATTTTGAGATAGTTTGGATGGTTTGGACCACCAGATACACCGTTTTAAAGAGTTTTGAACCCTTAAAAACACATATTCAGTTGTACCGTTCACACCTCATGTACGATTCACTTTCCATCACCTTGTACACATCAAAAATAATAATTATACTATTTCCCTATGATTTCAAGTCATTTTGAGGATGTTTGTTATAGATCCGACTATTAAACATTTGTTTTGTTGTTTTATGGAACTGGAAATGCGTTTTCTATCAATACGGGAAAATGACACCTCCGATTGACATAATATCGACCTAAACATTTGAAAATTTAGACAATGATTTTTGTCAACTGATTTCATGGCATTCTAAGGTCGTTTGGCTAGTTTTGACGAACCGACACACCTTTTTAAAGGGCGTCAAACCCTTAAAAACACATATTCAGTCATACTGCACACACCGCATGATCAATTAACGTTTCTTCTCCTTATACACATCAAGAAAAATAATTAGATTTTTCTTATGTGATTTTAAGTAATTATGAGGTTGTTTTCTATAGATCTGACCCATAAAAGTCCATTTTATTGTTTTATGACACTAGAATTGTGTTTTCCATCATTGTGGTCAAACGACACCTTTGATTCATGTACTGTCTGGCTGACTATTTCACAATTAACTCCATGGTTGTTGTCCTCTATTTTCATATCATTATGAGGCCGTTCATCTAGTTTTGACCACCCAAACACACCTTTTTAAAGGGTTTCAAACCCTTAAAAGCCACATATTTAGTCATACCACAAAGGATACATGTCTGATTGACATGTCGTCTCCTTTTATACACCAAAAATAATAATTAGATTATTATCCTATGATTCATGTCATTATGAGGTCATTTTCTATGGATCTGGCCTTTAAACGTCTGTTTTGGTGTTTTATGACACTGAAATTGAGTTGTCCATCACTGCGGTCAAACGACACCTTTGATTGACATAATTTCTACCCAACCATTTTAAAATTAACTCCATGGTTATTGTCGTCTAATTTAATGGAATTCTGAGATTTTTCGGTTGGTTTTGACCACCTGACACACCTTTTTAAAGGGGTCAAATCCTTAAAAACACATATTTAGTCGTACCACACACACTGGATGTGTCCAATTGTCATTACATCTACTAATACACATCATGAAACATAATTAGTCTATTTTCCTATGATTTCAAGTAATTTTGGGGATGTTTTTTATGGATCTGACAATTAAACTTCTGTTTTGGTGTTTTATGACACCAGAAATGCATTTTCCATCACCACGGTAAAACAACTCCTACGATTGACATAATGTTTTCCCAACCATTTCAAAATTCACTCAACAGTTTTTGTCATCTAATTTTATAG
Organism: Viscum album; assembly: GCA_963277665.1. NCBI lineage: Eukaryota > Viridiplantae > Streptophyta > Magnoliopsida > Santalales > Viscaceae > Viscum > Viscum album. The sequence continues at coordinate 1,859,063,227 of OY728128.1, forward strand.
AATTCTGAAATTGTTTGGCTAGTTTTGACCACCTGACACACCTTTTTAAAGGGCATCAAACCCTTAAAAACACATATTCATTCGTACCGTGCACACTGCATGTATGATTGACATGTTGTTTCCTCATACACATCATGAATAATAATTAAACTATTATACTATGATATCAAGTAATTGCGAGGTTGTTTACTATGGGTATGACCTTTAAACGTCCATTTTAGTGTTTTATGACACCAGAACTATGTTTCTGTTACCGCTGTCAAACAACACCTCTGATTGATGTATTGTCTTCCTAACCCTTTCAAAATTAACTCCAAGGTTGTTTTTGTCTGATTTCATGGAATTTTAAGTTTTTTTGGATGATTTTGACCACCCGATGCAACTTTTAAATGGCGGTAAACCTTTAAAATCAACATATTTTGTCGTACCGCACCGACCGCACGTCTGATTGATGTGTCGTCTCCTCATACACCTAAAAAATAATTATTAGATGTTTATATGTGATTTAAACTCATTCTAAGGTCATTTTCTATGGATCTAACCGTCTGTTTTGGTGTTTTTGACATCGAAATTGCGTTTTTCAACACTATGGTGAAAGGAAACATCAGATTGACATATTATCTACCTAACTATTTTACAATTCACTAAATGGCTGTTTTTGTTTGATTTCATGATATCTTGAGGTATTTCTGCAAGTGTTGACCACCAGATGCACCTTTTTAAAGGGCGCTAGACCCTTAAAAACACATATTCAGTCATACCAGACACACCTGATCTCGGATTGATGTGTCGTCTCCTCGTACACATCATGAATAATAATTAGAATGTTGTCCTGTGCTTTTAAGTCATTCCAAGGGAATTTTATATGTATTTTACTGTTAAACACCTGTTTTGGTGTTCTATAACACTAGAATTGGATTTTGCATCACCATGATCAAACAGCTCCCCTGATTGACATACTTTCTACCTAGACATTTCAAAATTCACTCAATGGTTGTTGTTGTTGTCTGATTTCATGGCATTCTGATGATTTTAGGTTAGTTTTGACCACCTAACATGCCTTTTTAAAGGGTGCAAAAGCTTTAAAACACATATTCAGTCATACCGCACACACCGCACCTCCGATATAGATAGATCTTAGCCTATCCTATCCTTTTCTCGAGTGGTGGAGTTTATGGCTCAATAATATAGGCTCTAGATGCTAGTGAATTAGGTGAACCTATAAACATAGAAGGATATTTTGGATCTAGCCACATTGTATAAGCAATATAGACTATTATCATAAAATACTATTTGGGTTAGAGCAGGTGATGGATAGAGATTTTTCATATTCAAATGTTTTATCAAAAGAGATGATCTAATCTATGGAAGACCCACCCGATTTTTTTCAGGAAATAAAAGTAATAATTGTTTATACACCATCTTTGGTATTCTGTATCATGATCTAATTAATAGAACAATCAATAAAAAAATTCTAATCCCAAATAATTCAAACTTGGTCTGATAAATAAGAGATAAACAGAAATAATTTTATTTTACATGTTAGTACATAACATGGTAAAATAGGTTATGGTTTGAATATAGCATCGATAGTTAGTGGGTAAACCATAGAGATGTAAGGAACTGAGTTGGTGTGATTCCAAAATATTGATTCACCATATCAAGGGATAGAGTTCATCGGGATGAAACAAAAAGGCTTTCATAATTTCAAATATGAAAAAAGAAGTGGGATAAATGATAAATTATTACCTTGAGAGTCTAAATCAATATATTGAAAGTAAATGTGGGCATAGGATGACTATTAAACAAGTTTGAAACATAGTTTCAACTATTGTATCGTTGGGGATGCTTTCTACAACTTGTGTACCCAGGATAGGATGAAGGATGAGACTAGGTAATTGTTCCCTCACCATAATGGGGTCTATTTAAAAATTCTAAGAGTGTTTCCTCTTGGATGAGTACCCTGGGTAGGATAAGAAATGAGACTGGGGAACTATGTCATCACTATAGGGGATTCCATTTAGAAATGGATTTGGATGGAGATTAAAATCTTGGGGATACAAAGTGTGTTTGTGGGTGATAGGTATACTTGGGAAGAATCCGACCACTCTTAGAGTTATATCATCTTGTATTGAGCATATTGATCAAGCTTACCCAAATATATGGAGTACATGAGGGAAATAATGATTTGGACATATTTTAAATGTCATCTAGACGTGAGATAAAAGAATGGGATTCAATAATGTTCTAAAGATGGTATCTTTGTGATTTATATGGTTTCTTAGCTTAATATCGCATGTCTAGTGATTTAAGATAGTATATATTAGATATTTGTGTTTTCAAAATTTATTGGCATGTAGATTTGACCATGGTTTCGTCTTAGTTTGAGGTCATGGAAATGAAATAGTGGGTCAAGAATAGTTTAGGTTTGTATGTTTTGGACTAAGGGGATGAGAAAGTATATACAGTACTTAAGGCAGGGTATACTTGATGTGAATTATAATCCCAATGCTAAAATATATATCCTTAGTGGAAGATGCATGGAATTTAAGTTTATAATGAAGGGATCATTCAGATAAGGTTTGAGGTTGCACAAATTTTACAATCTCAGTAGAGGAAAACATCATCTTGGGGATAATTGGGAAAGGGAACCTAAGGGAAGCGTATCATACACCCAGATCAGGTGAGGGTGATAAGAGATTTGTGGTTGGTCCTAGTATGGGAGATCTTTGCATCAATATATATTGTGTGATATGGGAATCAGGCCACACATAGTTCTTAGCATCAAAAAATTATTTAAAAATCATGTGCATACAAAAAATGGGAAAAACTTATCGATTACCTAGTGAGAAAAAGGATATTATTTCAAACCTAATGTGACTCATTAAGAGTCTCCTCACTAGGGTAGAGGTAAATAGAAATCAAATTGGTAGTTTAGCCTAGAATAAATAATCTATATGTTATAGTTATCCCATAAAAGGGGAATCAAACCATGCATAATTATAGATGGCAGTGAAGTCGGTGGCCGACACCAAAAGTGGGGTGTGGTAGGATAGTAATGTTGCTATGAAAGGGGGTTTCCTCTTAGGTGAGAACTAAAGAATCACCTGGATTTAAGTTATGTGATATAAATAGTTCCATGAATTCTAACATCGTATGGTACGAAAATTGGTCACACAACTTAATATCATACAATGATGACTGGGAAAATACAAAATCCATATTTATCTCAAAGTTTAACATCATATGGTGAGTATTATAAAGTGGTTGTGTAGTTTAAATTCATGAATCTAGGAATCAGTGGGGGATCACTACTTCTGATTATAGTGTGACTTAATCATGAAATTAAATAACTAAAAAAACCAAAAGATAATGTGAGTCATGCGTGATGTGATAAATAAGTGGAAATGGAAGACTAATCATGTCACACAAGAGCATCAGACAAGGATTGAATGGTTGGGATCAGAATGTTTCATAAACCACCAAGGAAACCCATGAATATGTGTAATCTAATGGGTTATATTACAAAAAAATATATTCTCTTTTCCAAAATTCCAAGATGAATGATGGGGTGAGATCGAGGGTTTTAGAACATTACTTGAATAAAGAAAGATGGGAGTGAGGTAAATTATGACCTATGGGTTAGAATCATGAGGGGTGATAGATAATATGAGGATGATCATCATTTATTTCCAAAGATCATGTTTTATTACTGTGCTATCAAGAATGTAATGAAAGGAAATTTTTGTTGTTCGATGAGCATGTATCTGAATAGTGGGACCCATAATTTTGATTCCAAGAAGGTATCCTACAGAAAGTGTACCCTACATAGGAGTTAGAATCCAAGACTAGGTTGTGTGTGATAGTAATAGTGGAGTTCATTTGAAAATGGAATATTGATGGGGATTTAAACCAACGAATCCCAAAGTTGAAAGGATAAAGGATGGGAGATGGTCAAGTAGATTTTAGACACTCTACGGGATACACCTTTGTGAATTGTGTATATCAATGAGGTATTAACATGAAAATGGAATGGAATGTAAGGAAATGTGATTTATAGATAAAAAAGTGTCATACCCATGAGTGGGAACAAGAATGGAGCTTGATTGTTCCTTGGCGGACCGGTATGATCCCTAAATCTACATAGTTTAAAGTTATATAGCTCGTTCTTTTGGGATTTAAATTGATTAATATCATAGAAATTATAAAGTTTCAAATCTTTAGTCTAAGTTTGTATATCAATGATATTGTAAACTACCTTACATAAAGGTGCGCATAGTTTAAGTTCATTATTCATAGACTATGTGGGGTACAAACCTTATCTATATACATAAATTGGGAAAGGATAAACATGACACAAATTAGGATCCCAAATCTAATATAGACATCCTCAAAAGGGAATGCATATAGATTATGGTCATAATCACATGACAAGAATAGGTTCCATTTATTGTTAGGTGTCTATGAACAAGATCATGAAGTTTAACATCATGAATAATGGATGAGGTTCTTTATAGTATGAAGTTGTATTGATAGAAAAAAATGGGGGTCCTGAGGTAGTCTATATGGAAACAGGTGAAAATGAAAATATTAACATGGAATGGAAGCTTAAACTGTAATAAAAACGACCTCTAATGTGAGTGCAAATAGTTTAGGGTCATGATTTTTAGACCATGGTTCTTTTTCTAGGGTTATGAAACTCTAACCATCCCCTTAGAGAGTAGAATCACCTTAGTAGATTTAGGCATAAATATATATCAAATGAAGAGAAATCAAGCAATGTGTAGTTATGTGGGAGAGAACTTCCAATTTAAATTTGAATCAGGTCACATAAGGGGAATAAAAACAAAATGGTGTAAACATCATATATAAATATATCTTGATAGACCATCTCATGGATTATTCAAATTTGAAATAGTTCTTGAGGAACCTCACATTAGTGGGAAGTGTGATGAACTCCTCGCTAGGGTGATTAACAAGTAATAACAATTAGAGTGAATATTGTCAATAGTGAAATTTAATTTCCATTTAGGTTCTAAATTTAGGGAGTTTATCCATTGTATAGTTTTTAATCTCAATACTAGCTCTAGATCACCTTATAGGAATGACTGAAGTCAAATCTTTATATTGAATTCTTGGGGCATATGATTCTGATTGGCCTTGAGATTGTGTTCCACTGGGATATTATTTTCATTAAGGGATTATAAAATTTCTAGAAGAACTTAGGACCTTTTATCTAGAGTCAAGTACCAATATAAATTTTTCATAACCAATACTAGTTTAATCTTAATTGGTTTCACTACTTTGGTTCTTTGCACCAATGAGTAAGGATTCAACATCGTGGAAGTATAAGTCATCTTTTGATAGGATCAAAATTCATTGGAGATCCCTTTAGTATATATCTTCTTATTCTAATCTATTATCTTTTATTGAATATTTGGGATTGATTTCTAATTCAATAATCTATCCATTTGCTATCAAGTTATGGCATTAAGTATGGTTAGACCAGATAATGTACTTGGTATATATCTTCTTCAACTCAAAGGCTCAAAAATTGGAGTCATTTTCTATAAGAATTGTGTGAGGGATACCATACAGATGAATGATAGATAATTTCAAAAACATGATAATGGATTTATTGTTATACTATTTAATAAGAATGGATCCAAACTAAAACTTGAATAAGTTAGTGGAACTAAAGATAAACTTGAACTATCGGGTTGTTTTAAATAGGTAGGGGAACATGAAATCAATTTCCCATACTAAAAAGACTAATAGTAATTCATTGTGTGGATAAACTCTAGAGGATGATGCACAAAGTTAGCCTAAACCTAACCTGAATGAAAATTCTTTTTCAATCTTATACAGTCACAAACCATAATGGACCAAAAGAAATCCAATATTCGGATCTGGTTAGAGAGATTCAGTCATGTTTGATGAGATCCATATGTCCCCACATGAACCACCTATATGACCTCAGGAATATACTTTCCATGGATGAAATGAAGAATGATTCCATAAAATATGGACTTATATAGGACTCGCTCTGATATGGGGCCCTCAGAAGGAAAAATATTTTCAACCCTTCTATATATTTTCCCCTACTCAACCTAGTTTAAAGGAAGTGCTCCATGTTGATGGTTATCAATTAAAGGAATCATAAAAATGGATTCTTCTCCTATTATGGGGGGATTTTAGGTTACTTATTGAAAATTACCTATTTTCATTTGATTCACTTACTAACCTTCTTCATAAAAAGTGTTGAGGGAAATCAATTTATGATAGACCATATAAATGACCATGTCCTCCTAGTCTAAAATAGCGAGGGATGTGGGAATGTTTTCTAAAGTGTCTCCCTAATCGTTATGGGCCCACAAGATATGAGGTAACTTCTTCTAGGAGGTAAATGTCACCATCCACTCATGGATACACTCAAGAAAGGGAATGAACACCTGTTTTTTTAAAATATAATCACTATTGAACTAACTAATGACTAGCAAAGAGTCTCCCTTTACATATAGTCACATTATGAGGATCTCAGGGTTTAAATTGAGATCGATGATGCGGGATTTATATTTAGAATCATTGTTAGTGTACCCCTAAAAAATTAAGATCATGTATGGAATGAGGGTATTTGATAGATGGATAAATAAAACACTAAGGCTTGCCCTCTTAAGATATGTTTTTTTCATAAGATCCTAGTTAGGCTTTCGAAAGAACCATCAAAGTGAATTTACTATTATGCTGCTTCTTGGATGATAAAGAAAATATTACCATTAGGAAACTCGACATCCATGGGTGACTCCTCGGGGGTTTAGTGTGTAAAAAGTAAGACTACCAATATATGTCCCTTGACAGCCTTCTAAGGTATGAAATTGGTGTCTAACTACTATAGTATCACTTACGAAACATTCCAATCATCCAATCATCAAGGGATGGTTCAGGATGAAATTTAGTGTGTTCAGATGAGTGAACAGCTAGAGGTCATGTCTTAGTAGATAATGACACCACTTTTAGACCGATAGAAAAATGCAAGGCACTTCTTATTGATGGGATGATATCTGACATTAGTGTCCAACATCATGTGAGTTAAGTGTTATATACTTTTCTCTTTACCCCTTACTGTTCTCATGGGATATGCAGAAGTCAAGGGTTGCTCCAATGTCATCACCTAGAAGACTATAGAATTACACTATATAAGAATAATAATAACTAGGGGGCCAGTAAAAACTTCTTTCTTAATTTGACTATGATCTATCATTATTCCTTCTACTGGTATGAATCACCTTTCTTCATCAACCTTGAGAAGGACTTAAAATTTCCATCTAAGTTGGAAAAAAAACAATGGATTCAAGTAAAAAACCCTTGAACTCATCATAGCTCTCACAGATTATCTGAAGGAATTATTTCAATGATATCCTTAATCTTCATTGGGTTGATATTAATTCCCCTATATCAGAAAACAAAGATAGGGAATTTCATAGGGGTGACCTTGAATGTACACTTCAAGGGATTCATCTTCAGATTGTGGGCACATAGAACATCAAACACTTTCTTAGAATCATTAATATAGTCTTAGAATTGGTAGTATTTTACCACCAAATCATTCATTTAGAAATCCACTATCATTTCAAGGAGATAATTGAATATCTCATACGTAGATCTTTATTATATTTCTCTATAATTATTCATGTCGAACAGAATCATCTTGTAGTAATATATTCCCATGGTTTCCCTAAATATAGAGGAATCTTCATATTCATATGCTATCTAGATTTTATTGTTTTAATATTATTCATCCATGAATGATAGTTTTTGGAATCCATCACTCATGTCGATTAGTAACTATTTAGTTGGTATAGGGAAGTCTTATCTTGGGAAATTTTGGTTGAGGTCCTATAATTTAATAAAGACGATGATTTTCATGTTCTTCTTCATGATTGGGAAAATTTTATCCAAACATTTTTGGTACTTAAAATATAGATAACCATTCCATTTACACATATTATTGCAAGACTTTTAAGAATAAATATCCAACATGTACAGCCCCAAAGATCATGAGGCATATTGTCTTTGGAAGAATAGGTTTATACTATATCAAAAGGAACTTAAAATATGGGAACCTTATTTTGTTCTCTATAATGAGAACCAAAAATTAATTTGATATCCTAAAATAGCATGGTATAACCTAGGGAATATATAAATAAAGTAGTGATCTAAAAATATTAGTAAGAGAATAAACCTGATAAGAAAACATAACATTTCATTCGTAGGTATAACATGATTTCATAAAAAGATAAGTCTTGTGAGTGATCACCTGGAATTATAACATAAATAACCTGGAATCATAATATCAAGGAAATATAGGAAATTTGGCAGCAACACAAAACATGAAAAAAAGTTAATTCAAGGATAATTTCCTAGATGGAATCACATGGGGCACAAAGTCTCATAACAGATTTGGTTTACTCCCTAATCCCATACTTGACATCTCATGAGACTAAATCTTTACCCAACTAATTTGAGATATATCTTGGAACACCCATCATAACATGTTCATGATTTATTTTTGACACATAAACTAAATCACTCACACAGCATAATATAATATTTACCCATATAAATAAAGTGGGTTGCATAATCTTGCCTCATACCATAATTAAAGGAAATTTCATAATGAAGGAATTTGAGAAAAAGGAATGTATTACACCCATAAAGGGAAGGTAAAATAATCTAGTTATACATTTGAGAGAAATATATTGAGAATTTAGAATCATTATATAAAATTAAATAGAGAGGTAAAGTGAGTTAAATAGAGAATGGTCATAACTTAAAGGAAATGGTGATTTAGAGAGATCCCTTTTCTCGATCCTAATTCATCATGTCATCTCTTTATCTTCCAAAATAATAAATGTATGTTGATTATTTACTTTTATATGAACTGTTATTGAGTTTATTATTTCTTTTCTTTTATTTATTTTCATGTTATACTTAATTACTTATTCATTTAGGTTCAAGTCAAATTTTTTTATGATGTTCAGTTCATATGACCAAAATCACTTTAGAAATTTGAATAAGGTCAGAGAGATGATTAATTAATCATCTCAAAAATAATAACCATGAAAAAAATATCATTTTTATACATCAATTATACTTTTAAGACTAATCAAAAAGGATTCTTATCAAAAACAATGTCATAGTCATGGAGACAGTATGCCATACATACGCATGAGTAACATTTTCATTTTTCAAGGATCATAGTGGAAAAAAATTAAGTGTTATTTTACATTTTTATAATGATAATTATATCATAAATATCATTTTATTTCTTTAAATACACTTAAATATACCATCTATGTGATATGGTTATAAAATTGAATCACATCGCATTGCGAGACTGTGGTCCACTGTACACATAATAATGTTATCATTTTAAATGGATGGTAAGGTAAGAAGTTATATAATATATGGATTTTATATAATTATTAATATGTAATTAATATCATATATAAACATTAAATACATCATCATATATATCTGTGTGATCCTATTATGGAAAATGAATTACATTAGATTGTGAGGCGTTTGCCACCGTACACACGAACGATGGTTTCGTTTCTCATTTTTTATAAGTGGAGATGGATTTAGAAAATTAAAATAACATAATAAATTCTTAATATATGGTAGATAATGATTTTATTATATAATCATGACTGATAAATTTTTCAAGTAGGTGTATTATTAAATAAAAACAATACGCTCGGTTAAGCATGATACCTCATCCACGTGATGTCTTCTTTCTCTCCTAGATCTCCCCTATCACCCTCCACTTCACCTAGGGTTTCCTTCTAAAACCCTTCAACATGGATCATAAGTGCATCTTATTTATACATTTTCTTCCCTATTTCTAATCTTTATACCTTATCCATGCGTCATCATCATTTCTCCTTCGTGGGATCTACCCATCATTTTTATTCTCTGGCTATTATTTTATCTTTCTGTATTCTTTCTTCCCTACTTACCCAGTGGTGCTCGCTGCTAAGATAGCTCAAGACTTTAAACTTCCATATTTCTGCCTCACCTTCTGCATCATACCTCTATGTTTGGTCTATGTGTGGGTGTTTCTCAGAGTTTGGGTAGATGATAGTGGTGGAATTCAGTGTTCTTCCTCTCCTCTTCCCTTATTGGACAACCCATCAGGTTTGACCACATCTTCGTTGGGATCAATGATTATTTTAGGACTTCATGGGATGGGGTTGGATGGGTGTTGGCAGTGGTCTTGGTGATTTTTCTTGGACGTTGATTGTTCTCTCGTCGTTTTATTTATTTTCATCTCTTCATATTCTTTTGCATTTATTTCTGGTGATGTCTCTCAGTTCAATTGGTTTTCTTTTGGATCCTTCTGATGTTGTTCGAATGTTTCTATTGTGTTTTTTTATTCAGTTTCAATTTGGTTTATTTTTCAATTTTGGTCCTATATGATGAAGACTCTGATGCTTCTTGTTTTTTCTGTTATGAAGGAGTTATGAGTTTTTTAATGATGTTTGTCTCGTATGGTATTGTTTTTGAAGGATGTTCTAGTTTTGGATTTCTATTCTTTTTGAAGTGGATGACATAGTGATACTATTTATCAGAGGCTCAATGATCTGACGGTCACTATTGTACTATTATGGTGTTTAGATGTTATCAATGATAGTTCACTAGATGGTAATAATAATAGTGTGTTTCATGAAGATGTTGGAAGGTGACATGACTCAACTGATGTGAGCTAATCATGGATTGTGATTCTGTGATCTCAAAATGTACTTTGAATTTTTTTTTCAATAAAGGTATCATTTTTTGAATTTTAAATTTTGAACAGTGTATGCTTTAATTTTGTATCCCTCCAGGTTACCACTAAACCACGAAGATACTTTTTGGAAAATCAATAAAAATTGAATTTTCAGTTCTACAAGATACCTCTTCTTCGGACAACCTTTTTATTATTATACCTAAGGAATCCCTAGATTGGATTTCTGATTAAACCAATCCCAAAAGTATTTTGTAATGGAAGTAAGTAATGTATTTGGTTATGTATTTTTTAAACCAACGTGTTATGTATATGTGGAATGGAGAGGAGAAGAGGTTCTCTTTTTATAATAGAGGAGGGGTGACGTTATTATAAATACCAAAAAGCATTCAATAATAGGAATTAATAGTCAAGAAAAGTGCCTAAAATTTTGAAAAATAATGGATTTTAGGATATCTTCGTCTGATAAACATCTCTACCACTAAAAATAAACATTTTTTAATCATGTTATTCTATTTACCTCTTTAGTTTAAACCCCTGATAAACCAATTTTAACATTAATCATGGTAACACATTTTTACTATTTTTATTGTCCATTATGTCCAAAAATTAAGTTATAATTATTATATACTATTAATTTTTCTGATTAGAAATATGGAATCTATTTTATTAAATTCAAATCAAAAAATTTGATGAATTTAATTTAAAATTAAACCAACATACATGTCGAAAAAATGGTTTCCCAAGAAATGTGTTTTTCAAGAAAAAGATTATATTATAATAACTATATTAAAAGTAATAATAATTAAATTAATTTAAATTAATATTTATATACATATAATATTCAAATTTAATTTATATTATAACTCATTAGGGGTTATTTTAATTAGTTAAAATGGAGAAACATTATTCCCTTTAAAACAATTTTCATAAAAAATTGTTTTAAAGCATAAAAGTAAACTTATACTAAAATAAATTATAAATATGATTTGAATTTAATTAATTTGATGAAATATAAATAAATAATTATTATGTTAATTTTAAATCAAATTAAAATAATAATGGTATGTTTCTATTTTTTAATTTCTTAAAAAAATGTTCATTTTTTCTATAGGGTGCAGCTCAGTGGTAGCAGCCCCTGTAGGGTATCAACTAGGTCTTGGGTTCTTGTATCACTAAGTAATTACTTTTTGGTATTTTAGGATTTTTTTTAAATTTTTTTCCCTCCCCCATACCTTTTTAAATAAATAAAAATAAATTATAATTTTATAAAAAAAATTATTTTTCACTATTTACTAAAAAAACAATATCTTCTAAAAACTTTCATAATTACACCCTAAGTTAATATTGATATGATGATAAAAAATGTTTCTAATTTTATAAATTTAAATAATTAAATTATTCAAAAAAAAATTATTATAATTTCTCACAAATAGAAATAAAAATCTGTTTTCAAGAAGACAATTATTTTTGAAAAACAAAGCTCTCTATTAAATATTAAGCTCTTACTTCTTAATAATTTATAAATTTTTTAGAAAATTTATTTCTATTTAATAAAGTAGTTAATATTATTAATACCTTCTAATTTAATAACAAGGTTATAATGGTTATACTTAAATTATGATGGTTTATTTTGGTTTAGTGTTTTTCATCACAGACACTATCAAACATAGTTTTTCATTTTTTAAAATCAGGGTGTTACATTCATTCCCATTAAGGAATTTATCCCTTGAAATTTTATATTACACACTAAAGTAAAAAAAATGTAATGGTACTAGTACTTAAAACCCTATACTGGTTCACATGCTATTTCGATAAACTTTTGGACTCTCCATAAAACTTTGATAAGATGAGTTGTCTTAATCCATAAAACTTTGTCTCTAAGATCTAAGATCTTCACCAATTTCTCATTATATGAAAAATATTTCTCCAATAGCACCACATCTAGATTCAATACATATGAGGGGTCTGGAATTTACTCCCTCAATAGAGATACATGGAACACATCATGTAATTGACATAGGTTAGGTGGGAGTTCTAGTCTATGGTACACCGCTCGGATGTGATCAAGGATTTAAAAGAGGTCAAAGTTTTTATGACTGAGCTATCCATTCTTCCCAAACCTCGTGAATTTCTTCCCAGGTGATGTATGAAGGAACACCATATCTCTAACTCAAAATATAGGTCACATCGATGAATTTATACCTATATTTTAAGTATAATTTGCACATATTTCATATATCAAATATTTTACAAGGTTAGGTACCATTAGTTGTCACCCTCCAACTTCATCCCACCATGTCAGAGTCTAGAAATGATTCTCATAAAGAGCCTCATAAGTTTCCATTTGAATGAAAGAAAGTAAATTTTTGTTATATGAGAACTCTACTAGGGGAAGGTGATGACCTAATACCCTTATAAATTAATTTAAAAATATCTATATATATATCCTCTAGAGTTTGGATAGTTCTCTTAGACTAACCACCATATGAGGGTGATAAAAAGTACTAAAACTAAGTTTTATATCCAACTCTTGTTAAAGAATTCTCCAAAACCTTGGGGTAAGCCTCAGACCATGATCATAAAAAATAGAGAGTGGAACTCAATGCAATATTATCACTTTCCTTATGTGTATCATTGTGATTTTTTCAAGAGATAATTCTTATTTAATAGTAATGAAATGTGTTAAATTTTGATTCAGATCTCTATACATATTAGTGTTTCCAAGGTGAATATAGAAGGATGAGTTATGCGCATCATCCAGAAGCTCCCTCTTCAACTCTGGTTTGTATGGGACACATATTTACATTCCAAACCTTTGAAATCCATCTTTAGCAAAGTTGAACTCTAGAATTTTTTCTAACTTATTTTGTAGCACCTCGTCATATTTATATGCCTCCTTGATCCTCTCAAGAATGGATGGGTGAATAGTTATTTGAGAAAGGCAGGATCAATATAATTTTACAATTCTCATATCCATCCTTTTAATGTCTAAGAATGTTGTATCTTTCTCAATTCTCATTGTTAATAAAATTGTAGGATCATTTCAACTTAAAGCATCTACCACCTTTTTTTTCTCAAGATTTTAATGTATTAAGAATTAAAATTCCTTGATCAGATCAAACCATCTTCATTGGAGCATGTTAATCTCACTCTATGTGAATGTAAAAAATATGCTCTTGTGATCTATAAATATATCACACATCTCCCCATTGATATGATGTTTCTATATCTTCAATTAAAAGATCACTGCATCAAACTCTAGATCATGTATGGTATAGTTTTTTCTAATCATTCTACTACCTTGATAAATTGTCTATCACATTACATTTCAACATTATTCCACTGCCCAAACCCTTTTTCAAGCATTGTTGTAAACCAAAAAAATTATACCACTTAAGGGAAAAGTGTGGACTGGTGTTGTGATAAACATACCTTACAACTCCTTAAAACTCCATTCATATTCACTGGTCCAAAGAAACTTTACACCCTTCTATGTAAGAATGGTTAGTGTTTTTGACAGTCATTAAATTTTTTTTACAAATTTCTGAAAATAACCATCCAATATAAGGAAACTATAGATCTCTATTATAGATACTAGTCTAAGCCATTCCTTGATTGCCTTTTTCTTATAAGAGTCTATATACATACCTTTAATAGTGATAATATTCATAATAATGACACTTACTTCATTCATAACTCATATTTACTATACTTTTCATATAGATTATCATTTATCAAATAATTTATCATAATATTCAAATGCTCCTCATGCTACTCCTTTCTTTGGAACTAAATCATAATATCACTTATAAAAACTACAACAATTTTTTTGAGGTAGTCTATAAAGAGTATATTCTTTAAGTCTATAAATATTTTTAGATAATTAGTGATTCATGAAGGAACCACTATAAACTCATAGTGTTCATACCTTTTTAAAGAGGTTGTTTTGGGAATATATTCCCCATTCAACCATGTTATGTGATATCCTAATCGAATTTCGTCCTTAGAGAAATATGGGTCTCCATGTAGTTGATTGAATAATTCATATATTTGTGGTAGAGGATACATGTTCTTTATCATGATTATTTGAATTCATGGTAATAAATATAGCATCACATTAACTCATCCTTTTTCTTGATGAACAGGACCTGTGCACCCCACGGTGAAGCACTCAGGCATATAAAACACTTTTATATATTCTATTTTAAATACTTCTTCATATCTTCCAACTCAATGGTGTAAATCATGTAAGGAGTCTCTAATATCAGTACAGATATAGGTATAATTTTTATTGAGAACTCGACCTCTAGATTAGAAGAAAGGCCTGGAAACTCTTTGGGGAATACATTAGTGTAATCCCTCAAAATGGTAATATATTCAAGTATGATTCTCTCATTTATATTAATTATTTTTATAATATATTATTTCTCATAAGGTAGTAATATCCATACTTGAATAGAAACTTATAGGGGAGATTCATCCTCCTCCTTACATTTGTATAGAATTAGAGGGTGACATGGGATGTGGAGAGTGATCTCCCTCTATTGATAGTTGATGTTCTTTTATATATGGATATCCAACCCATGCCCAAAATAGAATGAAACAAAAATAAATTAAGTAAGAAAATATTTCTTGGAATATCAATTATACAATAATTTAATGGGAAGGAGTTATATACTTGGGAAGCAACCATTTCTCTATTTTTTATCCTAACAGATAGCTCAACCCCCAATTTTTGAGGTCGTTCTTGAATATTTCTACCAAACATTCAAGATATGAAAGAATTCATAGAACCAAAATCAAAAAGTATGTTCGGTATTCTTGAATTACTACTAGTATACCAATCACCAAATCATTTTTGAGATCCACCTCAGATATAGAAATAGCATATTATCTCCCTTCCTCGCTGAGACATAGAGGACGTTGTCATTGATTTTCATTGACATCCCTTATCTTGAGGAATTGTCTTGTAAAATTCCCATGTTTCTTCCAATTGAAACACTGCAATTAAAGCTGAGTGTTTATTTGAGCCTTCTTTTCTTCTTCCACATTAGTGGGTTTCTTTATTTCTCTTCTGCACAGATTATCTTAGTGCCCCACTTTTCCACATTTGAAGCATCCCTTGATTCCCATCAGATAGTTTCAAGGATGATTATTCCTACACTTTTTACAAGTGATATGATGGGTTTTATCTCCTCCAATGGATTTATCTATTAATACTCCCTATGAAAACCCAAATTTATATTTTTTATCTCCATTTCCATGAGACCACTAAGCATCACTGATCTCCATCTCAAATTTGAGGGCACATTATAAAATATATTAATAGTTTTCAAAGTCCCAGTTAGATATTGCTTTTAATATACTCCTATTTAACCCAATAAATAAGTATCTAGTCATATGTTTAGTGTTAATGACAAATCTAGAGGTGTACCAGGAAAGCCTTGTGATGTTTTCCCCATATGCCCTAACAGACCCATCTTCCTTTTTATTTAGATCAAGGAACTCCATATCCATACTAAGATGGATAGTTTTGGGATAATATTCATTGAAAAATATTTTCTTGAAGTATTCTAATTCCATGGAATCAATATACTAATTGGAATTTTTATTCTTGATCAGTGTCCATGACTGATCAGCTTATCCCTTAATGTGATAAATGACCAGAACAACTTTATCTTGATCTATGAATTATAGGACATGGAATATATTCTCAATGAAGTTAATCAATTATTCAAAAATCATTTTATCATATGATTCACTAAAGGTCTAGGGCCTTTGTCACATAAAGTACCCGACTTCAACTTTCTCATTATTAGGAGGAGAAGTGTGTCCCTTATTATTCATTTTATTATTCATAATTTGGGATATTTTTTCCGATACTATAATAATGTTCTCATATTCTACTCCCATTATGTTAGGAATATCATTGGGTAAATTATCACATTTCTTGTCATGTTGGTTCTTGGCATGGTTTCTCTTCTTTCCATCCATTAACTAAAAAGTTAAACAAAATGTTAATTCATTAACATAAAAGGGGAAACATATAATATTGGGAGGAATAAAATATAAATGATAAGTATATCCTAAATTCTATGTATACAGGTTCAATCTTGGTTATCCATGGTAATTTTTTCAATTAGGTTTTCTAACCAAACAATTTATTCAATTCCTTCATATTGTTTCAGGAGGAGTTTATGAATTTCAAAAACATATCCCCCAAGAGTGTAAAACCAAGTGTGTAGAAAGACCTATTTTAATGAAGCAAGTGATGATATTTTCTGGTAAAATACACCCTTTTGAGATATTACCCCTAGGTAAAACTATTCCAGAGCCATATCTACTTGTAATATCTAGATAGGGATGTAATTTTTTAGACACCACTCTCTTTATCCTTCACCAATATTAAAAGATATTTTCCTATACTTATAATTATCTATAAACTTATCCCTAGTGTTATGACTAAATTTTTGTCATAATAGTTTCAAATGGTTAACTAAACATTATCTATCATACCAACTATAGAAACCCATTCATTTTACACATATTATTACATGATTTTTAAAACCAATTATCCAAAAGTAAAAGCCCAAAGATAATGAGGCCTCATGTCTTTATATTAATGGGTTTATATTACATCAAAAGGAACTTAAAACATATATTCCTTGTTTTATTTTCCATAATTATCTCCTAAAATAAATTTGACCCCAAAAAACTACATGGGATAACGCAGGGAATACATAAAAGAAAGAGTGAACTAAAAAACCTAGTAAGGGAATAAACATGATAAGGAAACATAACATGTAATTCAAATTCACAACATTATCTCATAATAGAAAAGTCTCGTGCATAATCACATTGAAAAATAACATAAATAACATGGTATAATAAGATCATGGTAACATTGGAAATGTAGAAGCAAAACAAAACATGACATAAACATGACTCATGGCTAACTTCCTAGATAATATCAAATGGGGTACAAATTCCCATAACGGATTTGGTTTAATCTATAATCTCATATATGATTTCTCATGAGACAAAAGCATTACCCAATGCATTAGAGAAATATCTAGATGAACACAACATAACAAGTTCAGGATTGATGTGGACTGAATAAATAAAATCAATCATAAGGTATAATATAATGATTATCTATGTAAATAATATGGGTTGCACAATCTTTCCTCGTATTATAATCAAATGAAATTTTATAATGAAGGCATTTGAGAATAAGACGTGTATCACCCCATCAATGGAAGGTAAAATAAGCTTATTATACATTTTATAAATATATTTTTGGAATTTAAAATCATTCTTTAACATTAAATAGAAGGATATAAAGTGAGTTAGAGGGATAATGGTCATAACCCAAAGGAAGTGGGGGTTAAGAGAGATCCCTTACCTCAAGCCCAATTCATCACGTATATTATTTATCTTCCTGAATAATAAAAGTGTGTCAATTATTTAATTTCTTAAAAAAATTAATTATATTACTCATTTTATTTTATTTATTATCAGGTTATATTCAATTACTTCTTCATTTTGGTTCAAGTCGTACATTTTGATGATGTTCAGATCATATGTCCAAAATCACATTAAAAGGTTGAGTAAGGTCAAAGAAATTATTAATTCATCAACACCAGAATAATAATAATGAATTAATTATCATTTTAATATATCAATTATAATTTTAAAACTAGTCAGGTAGGATAGTTATGAAAAAAACAATAATACAATCTTGGAGATGGTAAGCCATATGTGTGCATCAGTAACATTTCCATTTTTCAATGATCACCATGTAAAGATGGTAAGTGTTATTTTATATTTCTAGAATGATAATTTTATCATAAATATAATATAATTTCTTTAAATACACTTATATATACCATTCATGTGATACAATAATAAAACAGAATCACATCGCTTCGCGAGGCTGTAGTCCTTCACACACACAAATGACATTATCAATTTCATTGGATGGCATGGTAAGAAAGTATCTGATATATTAATTTTAAAAAATTATTTATATATTATGAATATAAAATATAAATATAAAATTCATAATCATAAACATTCATGTGAGACAATGATGGAAAATTAATTACATTGGTTTGTGTGGTGGCAGTCTGTTGTACACACAAACAATGGTTTTGTTCCCATTTGATAGAAGTGGATATGGATTTAGGTTATTATATTAACATAATAACATCTTATTATATGAGATATAAATATTTTATTATATCATAATTATTTATAAGTGTTTGAATGATGGTGAATAATAAATAACAAAAATGTTGGATTAAGAATAAAACCTCTTCTTTAGAGCACTTCCTTAAGATTATACCTAAAGCCTCCCCATATTGGAATTATGATCAAAAAATAACTCTAGGAGATGTTAAGGTAATTAATAAAAGGATTTGGTTTGGTATTTTTTTGAACCAACGGGTTTTTGAAGTGTTCAAATGAAAGGATAAGAGGTTCCCTTTGATAAGGGAGAAGGAGTGGCATTCTTATTAATACTGAAAACTATTCGATAATGGGAAGTCACTCGAATTCTAAGTGCCTAAAAATTTGAAAAATAAATTATTTTATAATATATAAGTATAAAAAACCTATAATATTAAAAATAAAATTATTTTATGTATGTTATTTCATTTACATCTTTAGTTTAACCACTCTGGTCAACTAGTTTTAAAACTAACTGTGGAAACATATTCTTACTATTTTTACTATTAATTATGACAAAAAAATAATTTAAACTAATTACATAATATTAATTATTATTTTTAAAAATATGGAATCAACTTTATCAAATTAAATTCAGATAATTATAAAATATCATTTAAAATGAAACCAGCAGATGTATTAAAAAACAGTTCTTCAAGAAATGCACCTTTCAAGCAAAATGTGATATTGTAATAACTATATGAAAAATAATCATAATTAAATGAATTTAAATTTAAATTTATATATTTTTATATATATAATATATAAATTTAATTTAAATCATTCATCATTTGGTGTTATTTTAATTAGTTAAAATGGAGAATCATTATTCACATTAAAATAGTTTTTAGAAAAATGTGTTTTAATGCATAAAAATAAACATATATTAAAATCCGGTATAAATACGATTTAAATGTAATTAATTAGATGAAATATTACTAAATAATACTTATGTTACTTTAAAATCAGATTAAAAAAATAATTAATTTTCTAAATTATTTAATTTATTAAAAATAAATGACAGTTTTACAAAAAAATGATATGTTTAACTATTCATTGAAAAATAAATATTTTCTGAAAAATCCCAGAATTTCACACTAAGTTAATATATATATTCTGATTTAAAAAATAATTTTATTTATATATATTAACATTAATAAAATTTATGAAAATTTCTTATAATATTTTCTTAAAAATAGAAATAAAAATCATTTTTAAGAAAATGTATTTATGATGAATAAAAGTCTTTATTAAAAATTAATCACGTATTTTATAAGAATTTATAAATTGAGTAGAACATTTATATCTATTTCATAAAGTAGTTAGATCTATTCATAATTTCTAATTTAACATTTGGTTTATAACGTTCATATTTAAATAATCATGGTTAGTTTGGGATTAGTGTTATGTGTTGCATACTTTATCAAACATAGTTTTACCATTTAAAAACTTTGGGTGTTACACTAAACCTCCTTGATGAATTTTTATTTAATCATCTTATCAAAAAAAATTAACCATAAGATATTTTTAATGGTTAAAAACTTTTAGGTGCCTTTTTATATCGATGGTGTCCCACAAGAAGGCCAAAACAGTGGATGGAAACCTAGGGATCGACCCTAAAATCATATTGTAGTTCCATAAAATTTCATCATGGTTCTACTTTATGAATGTAGTGTACTAAAATTATTATTCATGAGGCTTGAAATAATTAATAAAGTTTGTCTTTATATAATCATTGGTAATAAAGTTCACATATATCATCTCATCAATGGTGGTGGATAATCCTTCTACAAAAGTGAGAGGGGATTCATCAAAGTCCACTTAATTATAAGTGTAAGGACTGGAGGGAGGGGATGACTCCCCAAGAACAAATAGATGTAAAGAAATATCTCATTCTTGTTAAGGGGTAGGTTCTTTGGAATCATATTCTTATTATTTTGGTTTCATGGAAACTATGGTGATAGATTCCATGGATCATACCTTATGAATTCCTTACTATCACAATCCATATATCAGGTCAAAACATGATGGCTCGATTGACCGTTAATGGTTCAATCTTACTCTTTATAGACATAGATTAGAAACCAATTTAAATTCCATAGTAAAACCTTATATCATAAAATGGGAGAGGGATTTCCTAGATTCAGACTCACATATACCCTTTAAGAGTAGTAAGTGATTTGATAGAAATCCTTTTTCTCTAGAATAATGAATTAAACCTCAAGGTTTGGGGTTATTTCTTCCAAAAGTTGGATATAATATATGAAACTATTTCTCATGTCATCCCAAAGATCCACTGAAGTGTATTCCCATATATTAGGGCCATAAACACACTTAACTCCTTTGATCCGAGGCTGATTTTCATATTTTCTATAGTATGTGAAATCAAGACATTGGGTTTCACATGATTCAATGGGAGATGCATCACAATGGACAAACCATACTCATCCTTTTAGGGGGTATTTAAGGTAATAGTGATATGAATAAGGTTTAGATTCATATAGGTGGATCAAAGGCCTTCTTTTTAGGTCACTGAAATTGATGTCTTATGAAACAACAATGAATACTATTTTAGATTACAAATATCAAAACCAGATTTTCTGTAGGATAATTCAGAGTACATTTTAGACACTCTTATCTAACCTTTGAATTTTTTGTTTGGAAGGGGCTATATTGGTCTCTTTGTATACCAACTTTTAGATAATTCAGGTTGGGAGGAGATTAATCCTAGATATGGTTTCCACCAAGCACCAATGACATTGACGTTTTTGAGCTTTCCTAAGTTGTAGAGGGGGTGTATGTAAACCTTTATGATTATTCAATTATTATCCATAGATAAGGAGATGAGGAACTTGAGTCCATTATGCTCAACTACCTCTATATGGTAGGTAAAAAATCAATATTTTCTAAAATTTTATCTTGATATTGAATGATTTTAAACCCTACATTTTGAGAAAATAATTTCTTTTTATCATAAGTTGTCCTTTTAAGAATAATATATAGTTTATTTGTTAAATGAATTAAATATTAATTTTTAATTTATTTTTTTATCCTTTGGAATTATAATACTAAAGCCTATATTTATTTCCATATGTGTTGATGATTATTTTAGGTATTTAGAGTATGTTATGAAAAATCCAAGAAGTTTGTAGATGATCTATAGGAGACTAGAAATTCTATAGAACATCGTACACAAATTAGTTCACATAATAGAATTCCATGTATACAAATTCACCCACATCTAGGAATTCATATATGCTAATCCAACCACATAGGTGAATTTACTACAAAATGGAATTCTATATAAGAAAATTTTCATCTACATATGGGAATTAGGCTATCTATTAATCCATATATTCAAATAATCCATATATAAGAATTCATCTATACTGTGATCTATATTTTTCAACTATGTCATCACTATCCAAATAAAGTGATCCATATAGAGGATTTCTAGCTATGTAATTGAATTTTTTTGTCTATGTGGGATTCTTATGAAACCATTAATGTGGACTAATATTCCCCTCAAGCCGAATCCTTGGGCTCTCACATCAGAATCCATGCAACAAATTAGACACAAGAATGTGGATCACTATATACATACTTTTTAAATCAAGAATCAATGAAGGATGACATTAATTCTATGGAAGACCAAATAACATGAAAATATATAGTTTGAGGAAAAATGAAACCTTCATAATTCAAAATAAGAAGATTTAAGAGGTTTTACTAGGCGCATCGCTCTCTTCCTTGCTCCCCTCTCAGCACTACCTGATAGTGATGGTCGTCGCTTGAGTCCCTACCTTTTCATGGGGGTAGTGACCTCTAATAACTTTTAAGGAAGATCATCCTTATTATTTCCTTTCCATATCTGACCCTAAATCCTTTTACTTGTTTCCTTTGATATCAATTTTCCCTAAAGTTATGAACCTGTTCGAAGGATTCCCAAAAATTTCACATTCGACTTCTGAGTTCACTGATGCCTCGTCACTTTTGGATTTGAATCTGGTTTCTTGCTTTAACCATCACTGAACATCTATAGATTCCTTTGAAAATTATTTTTTTGATGCTTGGGGAATAAAACAATGATCTACAGTCAGTTTTGTGATAATATGTATTTTACGGTTCACTTTTCTTCATAGTTTGATTTATTCAAGGCGTAGTCCAAAGAACCCCAAGTCGGCAACAGATCTAGATTATTTATTTTATGGTGGTCCTATTTTTTCCACGTGAAGAATGATTATCCAAAAATGGTGATTTGGGTGTGATTACCAGCTCTTAATCATCCTATTGAGAACCCATTGATAATTTGAATATTACATAACTTGATTGGTAACTTCCTTTGTTCTAATAGTATAACTAGTTATATTTTTCACCCTTTTTGTAACGTCTTAGATCCAGATGCCACTAAAAGGTGCCCTATACCTAGTTGGCCACATGGCCTCAAGCTCATTACCCAAAACTCCATAGGATTTCAAATAGCAGTGAGGGACTAGGGTGTGATAGTGGGGAAACTATGCCTCCATTGGAAGAGTGTAACACATCAGAATAGATAATAACAATATTCGAAGTAGTAAGAAACATGAAAATGAAGTAAACAATCGAAGAATAAAAGGTAAAGATAACCAGAAGGCATATAATATCAGAATGATTCAGCATTTCAAATGTTCTAAAAAAGAATAAAAAACAAGATACAATCTTATGAAGTACAATACAACACTAAAGTGTAATAATACAAAATGAAACACAACAGCATCGCAAGCCTTGGCTTGGTCTCTTACTCCCCTGCTCCTAAGCAGCAATCTAGAACATGTATAAGGAGCCCTTCCCATATCTACACCTTCATCAATATAGTTTATTTGGACCCAAAAATATGACCCAAATAGAGTGTGAGAAAGAAATCCTAGTATGCAACCACTAAAGGTATGTTCCAATTTATCAGGGGGTATATGCAGTAGTAGTGTATACTAATGAAAGCATTAAACTAAGAATTAATAAAAAGAAAACAATCCAACATGTCTTGTTCCATTTATACCATTCATGTTCATTAACCAATTCAATTACATTTAATCATAGGTTCTTGGGATCCGACCACGGCCAGTCAATCCCCTATTCAACAAAACACAATAGATACCTCAGCAGGAAATCTATCAAGTAAAATGACAATTGAATCCAAGATTATGCTTTAGCTTGGCATACATGTAATAAGTCATTACAATAGCCAAACCTCAGTTCAAAACCTTTCCCTCAGGCAATCCACATACATAAAAAATCCTACCCATAGGAAATTCCCCACAGTTATAACAAAACGTAGCTCAAAAGAACACAAAACCTTGCCCAAAGGCATAAAAAATCTCTTCCCATTGACAGAATAATTCAAGAGGGCCAAGCCTGACATATAAGAAATTCAACATAAGGCAACACATGAAATATTTACACTATTACATGGTTAACAAGGAAATAATTCATATTGGTCAGAATTTAATTATCCAATTTCATTTCAAACAACCCATAATTGGGAAAATATAGACATAACCATGGTTATCCTAAGCAAAAAGGTCCAAAAAAATTTATCCAAGGCAAACGCACCCACGTGTGTCCCTTGATCAGAAAAAGCAATCTCAACATGCTTCAATTCATGTAATTAATCGCCTAAAAATTCTTTGGCATTAACACTGGTCAAAGTCTCAATAAAGAGATACCCCAAAAATGGGTTCATGGGGAAAAGGAACATATAAACAACTTGACATTAAGCAATAAGCACGAGACCACCTACCTCATCATAGTGTGAATATCTATGTCCATCCTCGACTTCTAATTCAAGATAGAATGGTATAGATTTACAAAACAAGGATATTCACTCAACCTTAAATAACATAGTTGAGAAACAAAATCACCAAGAATTACCCAAGAGTTATCGTGAGCTTACCGATTAGGTTCAAATGAGACCGATGGTGATTTATTTGGAGCTCAGATGATCAACTGGGAAGGGATTGATGTTTTGGTGCTCATATTGAGTTCCCTCTGTGAGCCTGCTATCCAATCTACCAGATAGATATGCTACTACCCTTTAAAAGTGAAAAACACAAAATAAACGGTATGTAAGTCCATATACAGGATGTGTATATCATTTAACTATTAATTTGGTAGATGAATTTCACTGACTTACTTCCCAGTGCCTGCTGACATGACAACACAGTGTCTACTAGGAAGTACATGGCGTGTAGTTGGTTTTTCTACTTTCCTTGGTCAACATACCCATGATCCATGTATTCCCTTTATACACTAACATACAACATAGTGTATGCATGGGAGTACATGGCATGTAACCCCTTATTCTAGTAATTTTCCCAAATTTCCCTTATTTTCTCAAAAACAACTCAAAGGAAAAATGAAAAGAAGGAACCATATCTCAAAGGAAGAACCAAGTTCTTACAAACATCCCCCCTTAGAGAAATTCATCCATGAATTTCCCTTCCAAGGGTAGTGAAGGAATATCTAAGAATAACTTTGGCCACTAAGCACATATGATGGGCTCCCTATCCCAAGTCTTATCATGTACATGGAAATGAAGCCATAGAAAGGGTACAAGAGTAACTGATCATCCTCATAGAACCTTCGTGCTCCATTAAACTATAGGAATCAGATGCTCCTCAAAGCATGCATCAACCTAAAGCTCAACCTCCTCATGATAAAAAATGTGAGATGGTTCTGAGTGATAGTGTTGTAGCTGAGATACATGGAAGACATAATTATTAGCTTGGTACCTCTGAGTTAACTAAAACCAATAGCCAATTGTCCTGAATCTCTCAAGAATATCAAATGGAATGGCGTATCTTGGTGAAATATTTCTCTGTCTTCTCATCCTCTTGTCTCCCAACGTCGGTGCAAAACATAAGAAAACTCGATCACTAGCCTTGAAATCTAAAAGTCGTCTCTGATGATTAACCTATGATTTATGACGAGATTGCATAGTATCCATCCATCTTTGAATCATGTGGTCTTATTAGAAGTCTTCTACGTGAGACATGGTCCCAATAAGGTTGATGCACCTACCTCTAACTAACACATGGGAGAACGACATCACCTACCATATTAAGACTCATAAGGTTCCATCTGTATCATCACCTAAAAACTATTATTATAGGTGAACTCAACCAGGGGAATATGATTCTCCCAGGAGCCCCAAAATTCTAGGACACATGCCCGCAACATATAATCTAGAACCTATATCATACACTCTAATTGTCCATCAGTTTGAGGGTGGTATGATGTGCTGAGAAGCCCCTGTTCACCAAGCTCCCTCTAAAAACTATACCAGAAATGAGGTGTAAAGTGGGTGTCCCTATCTGAAATGATAGAATGAGGGACCCCGTGAAGCTGTACCACCTCTCGGATATACAAATTTTTGATCTCATGAACATTGAAGTTCTCCTTGATCAGAAAGAAGTGAGCGAACTTTTTAATCCTTTCAACTACAACCCACATAGTATTGTTGCATCTAGGAGACCTCAGTAACCCAGTCACAAAATCCATCACGACATCATCCCATTTCTACTTTGAAATAGGTAACTGCTGTAAAAGCCTAGCCAACTGCTAATCTTCCACCTTCACCTGCTGACAGGTGGAACATTTTGTAACAAAACCATCTACTTCCCACTTCATACTCGGCCAACAATATGATGGCCCAAGTCACGGTACATCTTGGTGACTCTGGGACACACTACCCTAGTTGATGCATGAAACTCTCACATAATATACACACGTATATCCCCCATAACCCACACACATCCATGGATACACATAACTTCATACTCTCCTATTGTCAATCTAGGAGGAGGGTACTCACTGTCCACACTCTCCTGTAGAACTAGGCCTTTGGAATATGATAGATGCCTCATCCTCACCCTATCCATTAGGGTAGAGGTAACAACCAAAGATGAAAGATAAGTTTGTCCCTGACTATCATGCACCTTTAAATGCATCTCAGAGAACAAGGCCATAAGCTTCCACTCACTAATGGAATCATTCACTATTTGTCCTTTAGTCCTCTGTCTTAGTGCATCATCCACTGCTTTTTCTTTTCCAGGCATATAGGTAAGCTCAAAATCAATAGACTTAAGTTATTCCACCTAACTTCACTATCTCAGATTCAAATCACACTGAGTAAAGATGTATTTGAGACTCTTTTGGTCTATTTATATCACAAAATGATCTCCCAATAAATAATATCTCCAACAGCGCAAATCATGAACAATTGCAGCTAACCTGAGATCATGAGTAAGGTAATTCCTCTCATGTGTCCTCAACTTCCGAGACCCATACACAATAACTTGAACCCCTGTATAAGCACTGCTCCTAGCTAAATACCTGATGAATCACAGTACACAGTGTAACTCTTTCCCAGATCTAGCAATATAATTATCCGCACTAAATTAAAATTCCCCTTCAACTCCTGAAATCATGTGTCATAAGGATATGACCACTCAAACTTCACACCTTTCTTAGTCAATCCCATCATCAGCGATGCTAAGAGTGAGAAGTACTATATTAAATGCATGTAGTAACCAAATAATCCCAAGAAACATTATTCCTCAAAAATGTTCTTGGGCTGTTCCCAGGTAACTATTACCCTCACCTTCTTTGGGTCCCTAGATACTCTTGTCTCAGAGATGATGTGACCTAGGAAGTGAATCTAATCCATACATAAGTGGGATTTTTTGAGATTACCATATAAATGATGCTCTCTTAGTGTATTCAAAAGGATCTCAAGATTTTTGGCATGTTCATGTCGATTGTGAGAATACAATAAGATATCATCCATGAAAACCACCATAAAAGAATCTAGGTAAAGATGGAACACACTATTCATCAGTGCCATGAAAACTATTGGTGCGTTCATGAGACCAAATCGCATAACCTGTAATTCCTTGACCCCGGAATCTCGGAGCCGGTGCATTATTTTAATACATTGTCATGATTAAAAAGAATAAATTCTTGAAGGACCAGTTAGTTTAGTAGTCTTGGAGAAACTAGATAATACATGGAACCCATTTTACATTTTGAATGGAAAAAAATATAATACATAACAAAAGCTAATAAATTGCATCCTTGAAAACTCAATAAATGGTCTCTTCTTCCTAACCTGTGGAAGGAAAAAACAATTGAAACGGGTGAGATCAAATGCTCAGTAAGGGTTAAGCAATACAGTAGAAGATAACATAAACATAAACATTCATAATGGTGAATAACAGAAGGACATTCCTTTAAAAATAAATTTGAACACATTATGGAATGAATATGAGCTAAGTAAATATTTCCATAATAAAACATAATCATGGGTATTCTACTTGTCAAATAACCACATGAACTTTGAATTTATATATTCATAATGAGGGAAATGCATATGTAGGACATTCTAAAACATATCACCAGGGCCTCGACCAAGACATCTAAAAATGAATAAGGCCTCGGCCAAAACCATATATCAAATTGAGAAATACCTCATCCAAGTCCATGTCTATTTTTATCATGATACCTACTGATGCATCGAGGGGATGTATAGGGAACTAACCATAACATAATAAGTCCAATTCAATCCTCATGTGAATAGGGATAGATATAAACAACATATACATTCATATTTAAACTAATATATGAAATATAAATAACTTTCCCCGAACATTAATCATATACACTAACCATTCAGAGTAAATTGGTGAATGGTTTTAAGATAGAACATCCACAATCAAACTACTCATAAATCATTCAATAAAACATGTTGGATTATTTCATATAAGATAAACCTCAATAAATTAAAATATTCAATAATATTTTTTGACATAGATGAAGATACTTTTAAATGAGACCATTGAAAAATCCCTGAGGAAAATAATCCTTAAACATTCCAAAGTCTCTCAAACCACCATGAAACATTCAATTCATAATCCATTAGAATATAATGATAATAAGGAGACTCTTAATATGATATACCAAATGTAATTACATACACCACGATAAAGAAATAAATGGTGAACAAGGCATATATCTCATAAAAGTTAATGTGAGATGAGAAAATTCCTTTTTACTTTGGAAGGAAGAGTTATTTTTATAAAATCATTTATATTTTCTATGAAATCATATTTTAAGAATGAATATAAAATAAAATAAAATAATATGACATTGAAATTATATTTTAGGCATAAATTATGTCTCACTAAAGTGAAATCATGTAAAAAGAGTTCTTATGACTCTTTAGAAATAAAACATTTTAGAGCATTTTATGGGAAGTATTAAAGAGAATTTTGAAGAGGAAATTCACATTTTTTCTCCAAAATACAAAAATATTCCAAGATAATTTTTCATGATAAAGTTATTGTTTTTATAAATACAATAGTGGCCTAAAATATATTCTGGTGTACACTTGAAAATGGGTAAAAATTTGAAAATATCCCTTGAATCGGTTTTGTTTATCAGGATAAATTTTTTGAATTATCCTTCTAGAACATGTAAAACCCCATAAAATAAAGAAGGATTCAAGATGGTAAACATATATAAGACATTGAAAATTAATTTATGTGGAGTACATAAGAATAAATAAAAATTTAATTGAGGTATGTATATAATAAGAGTCATCCGAATGAAAATGGAGGATCTGGTAAAAATCCCTTACCACTTTGTAATCAATCGATTAGTATTCCCCAAAATTAATAATATTCAAATGATACATTGAAAACCATGAAAATAAATATATTCATGATATTTTACATCAATGGGAATTATACATACACCATACACAAGTACTATTAGGGAATACGGAAAATCTCACAAAAATGGAAGTGAGATGAAGAAACCCAAGCCTTAAGTCTGAATGTGTTCCACTATTAAACATAAGGTCCTAGAATATGAAAATATACTTATTAATAACTTAATTCATAACCTATTAATCATGTATCTAGTTTGTAATTATTTTATTAATCCCATTATGTTCTTATTGATTAGTTGTAAGATTTAATTTTATCATTCCTGAGTGTTTGTTTTCTTGATTTTCATAATCGGTTCACTTGTTTTTATGTAATGGAGTTCATGTGGAATAGATTAAAATATCTATAATTGAATTTAAACATTATTTATTAACATGCAGAGGTTTTAATGTTCATTTATATCATTTTTTACATGGAATGAGGTTGAATCATTATATAAATTATTTAATGAAAACTATTTGGGTTAATTGGCGGTTTTTGACAACAACATACTCATTTTTCTTTATAAATCAAAAACATGTGTACAAAAAGATTCTAGAAAAATATATGAGACATAATACATATATTATTTTTTTTAACTTTAATAATGGTTTTATGACTAGAATTCAAGATGGTAATAGAAATTGAAAACTCATCGTCCTTGAATGTGGTAAATTAGCACTTCTCGGATGGTGTTTTCATTTTTAGTATAAAAGAATTGGAAAGGATAGATGATGATGAAATATTCCTTTAAAATAATAAATTTCCATTGCATGTGTGGTACTGGAATTATTATTGAATTTTTATGAGGGGTGTTTAGGAAAGTAAATTAAAATAAAGGAACTCGAAATAAAAGAAAAGTTGAGAAATCCCCTATGAAAATTTGGCATCCTAACGACGTCGCTTAAAATTACATAAAATATTTTGATGAGAGAAAAAGGGTATCACATAATTCATAAATTATATGAAAAATAAGAGGATATGGAATTACATATCCCAACATAAACCAATTTAAATTAAAATACAATAACATAATAAGAGTTCTTGAAAAAGAGAGAGATTTTGAGACGAAAATTCTGCAGCATAACGGCTGTGCAACATGGTTTTAGAAAACATTAAAAGGAAAGTGGACAAGGGTTACCCATTAAAAAATAATCATAAAATATTATAGGGATAGAATAAAATTTAAATAAGAACATTTTATGAAAACTTGAAATACATACAACATAAAAGGTAACTTGAAATAAAAGAAATGAAAAAAGGAATTTACCTCTTGAAGTAATTTTCCTTGAGAGCCTCTTTATGGGAGTGGTTTTGGTATTTTGAAAATACCAAGAGCTTCTTAGATGTGGGTAGTGACTATGTAAAGGTATTTTGGCAGAAATATGAGGAGCTTCAAGGCTTAGAGGAGTGAGTAGAAGAGGGAGTGGGAGGGGTGGGGTTATAGTGGAGGAGAGGATTGAATTTTGAATATTTTATTCATTATTTTATTATTTCCATCAAGAAAAACAATACTGTTATTTCATGTTAATCCTAATAGTTATAAGTGAATGTTAGTTCGAACCAAGTGTCCTTACATCACTCATGATTTAAAAAATATTGTATTTAACTGATAATTTGCATATACGATGTTTTACTGTATCTCACTATTAATAAAAAATTAGAGTATTTTAGAAAAATTCCAAAAAATCACCCTTACCATTTTTTGAATTTTTGAATTTAAAAATAAAATTCAATTTTTGAAATTAATTTTCTAAATATTTTTAATTTAATATTTAAATAAAATCATAATTTATTCCAAAAAAACAAATTTAAAACTATAACTCGTTTTATAACACATCGAGAAATTAATCAAGGTCCGATAAAATTATATTATAACCATAAGACAAAATAGTAAAAATTTATGAATACATTTTATGAAAATAAATTTCTATTTTAAATTATTAAATTAATCCTAAAATTTTAATTAAAATGTTTATGGCATGCAAAAATAGCAATACTTATACTATGATCATTTTTCACTTTTAAGATGTCTAAATTGTATTTATACATTTATGGGTGAAGTTTCTAATTTTTTGGCTTATTTACTATACATTAATATTAATTAATATTCATAAGGGTATGTTACTATTCATAAGGGTATGTTACTATTTACCAAAAAAACTATATTTGTCTTATCAAACTCTAAATATCTTACTGAACGCAACTGTGTATGTCAGTTTTTTGAAATTCAAATCATAGAAGAGGAAAATTTATATTTAATTGTCTAGGTTATAACAAAGTGGAGTTTTATAGAGACTCAGTGTCTCAGGCATTCTATATTAAATCTATTTGAAAATTTATTGGGGTGTTACAAAACTAGGAACTCAAATAGAGCATACTTGCTAAGAAACGCAGTACGAGGTATGTGTTCAAGTCGAACACATACCTGGTAATATCCTGACCTAAATTCAATATTTGAGAACACCTGAGCTCCTCAAAGTTGATCAAACAGGTCATCTATCTATGGCAAGGGATATCGGTTTTTAACCGTCAACTAGTTCAATTTCTTATATTCCATGCATAGCCTAAGGGTACCTTCTTCCGTTTTTTCAAAAAGGACTGGTGATCCCCAAGGAGAAGTATTGAGTCAGATAAAACCCTTAACTTTCAGATTATCCAACTGCCTCTTGAACTCTTACAACTCCATCTTATCCATCCTATAAGGAGGAATGGATATCAGTGCAGCTCCTGGCACTAGCTCGATACTAAACTCCACTTCTCTGACTGAAGGTAAACTTGAGAATTCATTCGGGAAAACATCCGGAAAATGGTAAACCACCGGAGGGAAATCTTCCAGACACGTTCCCTAGTCATCCAGATATAAACTCGCAATCTGGGTTGTCGTCCTACCCAACCCACAATGCTCGGGTCCATCTCTACTCGCCTGCACATACCATACACCTTTATGTAGAAACTCTCCACCCTCTGGTGATGTGAAAATCACCCTACAGCAATATAAATAAACAAATACTCGAAAAGGAACCAAAGAGTCCATTGTGAGAATGACATCGAATCCTGTCATCTCTAAGACATAGTGGTTCCATGGAAAGTGACACCCAACAATCTAAAGAGGGAACCCCTTGCACTGATGAAAACTTGTCGTTCTAATACTCAACGGAGTGTCTAGCTTCATAAAATCAGGATAAGTATAAACACAGAGCCCAAGGATTCCCACAATGGACACAAATAAAAAAACTATGTGTAGAACTAGTATCAAGGAGTGTAGAAGATAAAACAGAGGTGTCTAGGATAATACTTATGATAGTAGATGGTATGGGATCATGCTCCTGCTATGTTTGTTGCATTGCATAAGTCTCACATGCATCGTAGACCTGAGACAGTACTTGACTACCCTAAGCTAACCTACCCTGATGTCGTTGAGATCTTGGGGTCGGACTACCACGGACATGTCCACGACCTTGGCCTAAACACCACGATGTATTAAAATTTATAGACTTTTGAGAAGCTATTAACCCTAGTCCTTCATGTGGAGTCTACACAGAACCTATCTCACTAGCCACTAGTGGAAATACCATATAGTAGCACTTTAGATGGAACATCCAACTGTAAGCTCGACACTCAACTAGGCCCCTTGGGTACTGAGGTATCTTGTTCCCAAACTTTCTTCACTGGTAGAACATCACTTAGCCACCGGAGGAAACTTTCAAGATTCTACTTTCACCATGATATAACTCCACATGAAGCTTCCTCTTTCTGGTTGAGGCAGCACCAGAAACCAGTGTCGAACCAACCTAGATCACACCACTAGATTCTCACAGATTCCTCTCAGTGATCAGTGCCTGATTTACAATAGCAGAAAGAGAAGTAAACCTAAATAAATTCACATGTGATCGAATATCAAACCTGAGGCCATCCGTGAACCATCTAACTTTACATACATCATCGCCCATCAAAATAGGTGTGAATTTCTGAAGCTCAATAAACTGGGTATAATAGTCCACAACTGACAGCATTCCCTACTCCAGGTACATGAAATATTGGGCTCGGTCATCCCTCAGTGTCTCTGGAAAATAATAATCATAGAGTGCCATCTGAAACTCTTCCCATATCAAATCTTGACGACACCCTACCTGAGTGATAATATCCCACCATCTCTTAGCAGAATCACGTATCATATATGTCAAGATATTGACCCTCCTCTTGAGAGGCATCTTTAGATGCTCGAAGCCGTCATCACTGATTCCATCCATGATTCCTCATCCCGTGGTCTTCCATACCCTGAAAAATTAGGATGATGATTATATTGGATGATACACATTATCTCTTCCATAGATGTGGCTGCCTATGGTGCTCTTGGAAATGTCTATATAAACCTCAGAAGACCTTCACAAAATAGGGATTCTAAACCTGCGTCCGGTATAACAGCTGGTGCCGCAGCTGACACAACTGTAGGATCCATCGGTATCCCATGGCTCACCATTTCTAGAGTATGATCATTGCCTCTCCTATGGTTTATATCTTGTTGTCGTCACGACAACATGAATCTACAAGTTCAAGAACACATCATAGTTCAAGCTCATCATCAAGGTTTTTCGTTCAAGAGTTCCAAAACAAAACAGGAAAAGACCCTCAATGTTTGTCAAAAAGGGACTACACAGTGTGTAGAAATAATACACGGAGTGTACCCTTATGTTATAACATGGTCATGTTCTATAGTTGTCCTAGACGTGTATCAACCCCAGGTACAAGGCATGTTCCACACACACACAGCATGTACACAGGTCTGTCCAACTGGCCATGTAGTCCCATACGGCTAGGTCCACATGGGTTCTGCCTAGGTAGGCTACACGGCGTGTATCTAAAGTACATAGTGTGTTTTGATCAAAACTCAACAGCCCATGTTTTCTCTCACACGGCCTATTAGGCGGTCATATACTACATGGTATGTACACAAAGAACATGGGGTATATTTAAGAAAACTCTTTCTTCCCCAAATAGGAAAAACACATGGCGCGTGTTTATAGAACCACATGTTGTGTTGTCTGGGTTTCCTAACAGCAGGCCTTAGAAACTTCCCCAGAACCCCTTTTTTGGAAAAATAATCCATGGTATGCCAAATTACGATCCATGAGGGACCATAATCCAAGCTATTAAAATTTTAGAACCCATACCTAACATAACATGGCACAATTTTTTATAAAAGGATGAATCATTAACCACTAAATTCTAGTCCAAGAGGACCCATAAACCTCCAGAACCAAATTTTAGTGTTCATTAAATCCAAACCATAGCAAGTACCAATACACCTATCACTATACCAGACATATCTATCAAGATACTATCGTAACAACATGCATCAATAATGCTCTCTAAATGGCATGGAAAGTATGAATGGCATGTGATTTCTAACAAGCTCCTATATGATGCATGAGAATACATACTATCATATCATCAGGTTACAACATAGTAGAACCATAATAATATCAATAATAATAGCATAAAATAAGTGTGTCACCCAACAGTGAAATCTAATCAACTGCAATAGCTCCAAATCCAAAATCACAATTTATTTTGAAGCAATTTTCATTTTCCCTATACACGGGGTAGTTGCTCCCAAGAACAACTAATTACCGAATTACATACCCTTTATATCGTTTCCAAATAATAAAGAAAACAAGAAAATAAACCTTCCTCTGATACCACTTTGTAACATCTCGGATCCGGATGCCACTAAAAGGTGCCCCGTATCCGGTTGGCCACATGGCCTCAAGTGCCTTTCCCCAAATTCCATAGGCTACCAACTATCAGTGAGGACCTAGGGCATGATAGTGGAGAAACTATGACCTCATTGGAAGAGTGTAACATAATGGAATGAATAATAACAATAATATCAGAAGTAGTAAACAGCATGCAATTGAAGTAAAAAATAGAAGACTAAAAGTTAAAGATAACTAGAAGGCATATATTATCGGAATGATATAGCATTTCACATGTTCGAAAAAAGTATAGAAAACAAGATACACTTCTATAAAATACAATAAAATTCTATGGTGTAACAATAAAAAATGAAATACAACAGAATCACAAGTCCTGGCTTGGTCACTTGCTCTCCTGCTTCTAAAAAGCAATCAAGTACAAGTATAAGGAGCCCTGCACCTATCTACACCTATAGAAATATAGTCATTTTGGCACAAAAAACATGACCAAAATAGGGTGTGAGAAATAAATCCCAGTAGTCAACCACCAAATGTCTCTTCCAATCTGTCAGTGAGTATATGTGTCAATAGTTTATACTAATGAAAGCATTAAACTGGAAAGTACTCAAAAGTAAAAAATCCACGAGTCTTGTTAAATTTATACCATTAATGTTCATTAAGAAATTAAATTACATCAAATCATAAGTTCTTAGGATCCAGCCACATCTAGTCAATCCCTTATTCAAGAAAACACAACAGATATATCAGCATTCAATCTATCAAGTAAAATGATAATTGAATCCAAGATTGTGCTTTAAATTGGATGATGGGTCATAAGTCATTACAACAGTCAAACCTCAGTTCAAAACCTTTCCCATAGGCAGTCAAAAAACATAAAAAAATCCTTTCCCAGAGGCAATTTCCCATAGGTATTACAAAACATAGCCCACAGGCACACAAAACCTTTCCCACATGAATGAAAAATCTCTTCCTGCAGTGAGAGTAATTCAACAGGGCCAAGCCCGACATTTAATCAATTCAGCATAAGGAAACACGTGAAGTCATTACACTATTATAAGGTTAACAAGAAAAAAATTCATATTGGTAAGATTTTAATTAACCAATTTCATTTCAAACAACCCATAATAGGGAAAATGGAGTCATAACCATGGTTATCCTAAGAAAAAAGTACCCACAATAGTTATCTAAGGGAAACGCACCTGCGGGGTGTCCCTTGATCAAAACAAGTAGTCTCAACATGCTTCAATTCATGTAATTAATCACCTAAACATCCATAGGCATTAACACGATCGAAAATCTCAAAAAATAAAAACCCCAAACATGGGTGCGTGGGGTGACGACACATATAAAAAACATGACATTAATAAACAAGAATGAGACCACCTACTACATCGTAGTATAACTCTCCTCATCCAGCCTCAACTTCTAATTAAAGTTAGAATGGTATAGATCTACGAAACAAGGATATTCACTCAACCTTAAATAACTTAGTCAAGAAAAAAAATCACCAATAATGGCTCATGATTAATCAAGAACTTACTAATTAGGTTCAAATGATACCAATGGTGATTGATTCGGAGTTTGGATGATCAACTAAGAGTGAGTTAAATTTCTGACTCTCCTCTTGAGTTCCCCCGGGGATCCCCCTATCCAATCTACCGAATGGAGAGGCTAATTCATGTTTTAATAGAAAAAATTAATGGTGTTTAAGTCTATATACATGGTGAAAATATCATTTAACTATTCATTTGGCAGCAGAATTCCACCAACTTACTTTCTAGGGCCTGCTGATATGACTACAAAGCGTGTACTAGGAAGTAACCGTTCTGTAGCTAGTTTTTGCAATTTCCATTGTTGACATGCCAACACTCCATGTATTCCCTTCATACAAAAACTTAATACATGGAGTTTTCTTGGGAGTACATGTCATTTAACCCCTGATTCTAGTACTTTTCCCAAATTTCCCTAGTTTTCTCGAAAACAACTCAAAGGAAAATGAGAAGAAGGAACCAAACCTCAAAGAAAGAACCGGGTTCTTACACTTTCCACCCCCCCCCCCCACATTTGTGTGGAATTTGATGTTTCATGGATTCCAGTTAATTTTGTTTATATTGAAGTCAAATAAGTGTTCTTGTACAAATAAATGGTTGTTTTTGAGTCCTGGGTTGATTTTTTTCTTCACAAAAGCATTTGGTCCATTGGTCGTCAATGGGTCATCGAGGGCTCCAGGGCTGTCAACAGAAGAGGGATATAATTCTGGAGTTAGTACCTAGTGAGCCAAGGTATGATGGTCTAAATAAATTGGTTCATTTCAATAGTTCACACATCTAAACCCTTCTCAATATGTAGTACTTTTCTATAAAGGTAGTTGGCCAATTAGAGATTTCTCTTCCCCTGAAAAAATCCCTTCAAACCATGATCCTAAAGTCATGGTTGTCTTTGGAATATTGTGGGGATATCTAGTCGAGCACACTTTGGAGGTTCAAGACCCTTTTAATTCAGAAGAAATTGAAGGATTTCATACATCAGGAATATTTGACCAATTATTAATTCTCCCAAGGCCACATCCTATGTAGATGCAGTGCATAGTTGAAATTGGATCAATTAAAGAGATAGGTCATCGGAGTTAGATATTTTACAACAAGGCCATGTAGTGGTATACCATGTGGCTAGGGAGGGAGGATCAATAAGTTTTAAGTATCAGTATTTTTAGGCATTATAGGGTGGGATTCTGATCTGGACAACTCCTAGAAGAGATTTACCAACTATTAAGCTTGGAAATGGCTTCTAAGGGTTGTCGAATGAAGGTTCGGATCAGTGTCATGAAGCTGATCAAGTAGGGAACTTAAATGAATGGTAGGTATTTTCAAGATTAGAGTATAGTAATGAGTCTTATTATCAATTTTCATGAGATAGTGTAGAAGTAACATAGGGAAGAGTGATACAATGTCTGAGGAGGAGTAAGGGTTTGAGCAACAATCGAGATTTTGGGAGTTGTATCCTGACTAAAAGATAGAAGTCTAAAGGGAAAAAATACTAATTCTACTTTCCGCATCCAATGGATATAATATACACCAAAAATTCAAATGGAAATGTGATGTATTGTGAGAACTATGTCATAGAAAACAATTTGAATGTTTCTAGTGATTCTATGTTTCATGAACAGGAAAGAGATTTCTTGGAGACTATTAATCAGAAATAGGAATGCTAGGTGGTGTAAAAACTTTCTTCCAATAAGGTCACCATGGATTGGGGGTGAGGCTGAAGAAAATAGGGAATTATGGGAACTTATTATCAATTATGAGGAAGAAATATTAGAGGAATCACTCAAGATTAATGCCTCTTAGAAGGATGCAGATAACATGTCTGAGAGATGTTAATTATGAAAACTAATAAGTAAAAAATGAAGTGGATAAATAAGCAAGATCTTATCTTGGTTATAGGATTCAATGTTGGGGAGAAAGAAATGGATGAATATAGCCAAATATAGGACAATATGGCTTATTATTTTCAATTTCTTATCAAAGATTATCGAGAAACAATGGTAAATGGTTATCATTAGAATTTAATTATGAATAATACATCCAATTAAATTATATTATATTTCAATGGTTTGGCTATCTCTTATGGTATTTGAAGCTTTTTATTTTTTAATTTCATGGGTTCTCACTTTACCTTAAAGTGTTTTAAAAATAAAAAAGATAATTTTCAGTCGAGAGGTTTGACTAAGTAACTTCAAAGAAGGAAGTTTTTAACCTTTAAGAGGATAGGGTTGTGCATTGGATTAAAGGATGATCATAATCGAGAGAGTAATCTTGTTATTGGACCTATTTTCACATTCTTCTATTTTTTATTTTTTTATCATTTTATGTTTTTTGGTTTATTTTGTAATGATTTTAATTTGTAATTCCTTCTCTGTTTCCCTTAACATGGAAGGGTAAACTCTAAGTGATTAGGTGGTGAAGTGCTTGGTGATCATTAGCATGATATAGGAAACATTTGGTTGTTTAGGAATAATAAGACCCTATTTGGATTTTCCTTAGTTAACTATGAGAACCTATGAAAAACTATCACATATAATAAGTAGGATAGACCAACATAATATTTTCATTGTGTTTAATGTCTCTATAATTATGTATATAAGGGGGAGAGATCAATTGATTGTGGAAACACCCTCTTACCAACCCATATAAGAAGATTGGAAAATTAACAGAACAAGGATAACATTGTAATAGGTTTATCCAAATATAACAAGATCCCCTTATCATAAATAGCTTTCAAACAACTATTTTAATTACATTCATACCTTTAAAATACATAATATAAATCATAAACCTTTCCATTTAACAAAATAAAAAATCATAACCAATATTTGTGCATGCTCCCATCTAGGAAACAACCTAGGTTACCACTATAACTATATTTAAATTAGGAAATAATTTTTTTCTCGTACCCTATAATAGGGAATGATTCAATATTGGCATAATTTCTAGAGTGTAATTATCAAAAAACAATAATAATATTTACCTTTCATAACATGAACATATAACAACCCATTAATTAAATTTAGTCCAGAAATTAATTAACTGAATTATTATACTTGATTTTCCAACCAGAAATTGATGAATTAGTAGTCATAAACTTGAGTGAACCTCCCAATGGTAACTCCAAACCATACTTTTAGGAATTAGTACTCATAAACTTAACACTTATCATAATGAAAGTGATCCCCCGTTATGTTATTTATATTTCTTTTATCAACCTGAGTGAAGAGAATAGTTTCATCGGCATAGAATAATTATGAACGATCAGTCAGTACTCTAGCAGCTCTACTGGTCTTCAGTTCTCCCCTATCAACCATTTTATGAAGAATATAGCTAAGATAATCCCCTTAAATAGAAAAGCTAATTGAATATAGAGGGTTAGACAGCATGAATCCTATTAAGAAAGTAGAATATCCTTATAGGGATCCATTAATATGAATATATATATGGAAAGATGCAATGAAAGATTGAATCCAATGAATGAATTTTGATTCAAATCCAAAGTCACAAAATACCCTACCAATGAATCCCTAGTCTATGCTATCAAAGGATTTTTTTCACATAATGTTTTAAAGAAATATTTCTCCCTTAGTTTCTTTCTGGAGTATATTGACACATACAGAGGCATTTATAAAATAGTCCCAAATGGTTCTCCCTTTTATTAAGCCAAGTTGATTATAGTAAATTAATTTATCTCCGACCTTAGAAATTTTATTCCCCAAAAATTCTCCCATTTATTTATGTAAGGTATTAACAATGGAAAATGACTTGTATTGATTAATATCACAAAAATTACCCACCTTGTTATGAGAGAAAGGAAGTAAACATTACATCTAATCATAAAATATCTACCCTTGAAAAATTGATTGATAATATTGAAAATATCATACTGAATAATATCTCAATATGCCAAAAAGAAATTTTCAGTGAAACTATCTGGTTTAGAGGAGATCTCAAAATTTATCCAAAATACCACCACCTTTATTTAAAACTCCAGAGTGACTAAGGTGATCATGTTATTGTCTTCATCACATACCAATTTGAAAACAATTACCCTAATCAAATCCAGCTTAGTTTTAGAGCCATTAAAATTATTTTTTTAATAATAGACAACATTATTAACAAGGTATTTCCTACCCTACAAGATATGATCACCATTTTTGAGAAGGGAGATAGGCATGCTCACCTTTATAATTATTTTAACAGAGTTGAAAATTTTAGTGTTTTTATCCCCATAATTAAGCCATCAGGTTTTAAAGTAGTTATTCTGGATTTTCTCATTGATGTTAATAATATCATTGAGCTTGGAAGATATCGTAGTCTCTTGCTCAATTCCATCAGAGAATTCATTCTTGGTATCAGATTATTGAAGTAGATTAAGGGAATTTTCAAGAGACTTAATATCTTTATCAAGGGATGTAAAGGAGTTCCTAATCCATTATTTTATTCTCATCTTTAGAATTTTCAGCATGAGTATACCTACCAAAGGATTAATTTAAACCCCCTTGAGTTACAGGTTTCATAGAAATTTATACCACATTCAGGATGTAGGATCTAATCATTGTTAAATATAAAGGTGATTTGAGGTTTCCTATCTTTAAGAAGGAGGTGTATATGGATTTTATAATGATCATATTTGGCATTAGCTAAGGTGATGCATGAAATGGATCCCTAAGTAGAGAAAGATTATTCATTGAAAAAGGCTTAATCAATTCTACTGGTATCTGTTCTATTCAAATACTTTGGGTACCACATAGATTTATCACCAACCTTATTTATCTCAATCATCTCACTACTCTCAATACATGATCTTAAATCCTAGGTTTAAATATATTAAGAGACAAGGCCAAGATTCTCATAAAGATGTAGGATAGAGTTAAAATATCTAATAAGATCACTAATTCTATTCTAAATGCATCCAATTTCCATCCATAAAGACCTTATTATTGGTAGTTCTTAAATTCATAAATCACAAACCAAACTTTTGTCCTTCCTTCAAAAATAAATCTTCAAGTTATAATCTATTTATTAGTTCTAAAAATAGAGGGATTTTGAATGTAGGTGTGTACCATGATACATAGCATATTAATGTTCTAGGGAGGTAGATTAATCCCAAGAAAGTGATATCATCTTCTCTCAAGATAAAAAATTCTGGAGGAGAAACCTATTTTGGGTTCAGACACACCAATGAAATAAAGTTTGGGATTTTGTACAAGAAGACTGATGGAACATCTTGTTTCAAGGTCGGAAAATCCCTGGAAGTTCTAGAATAATATCTTCATTTTAATTTGGACATTGGGGTTTAATCGCCCTTTTAATTTGTACCCAGTTTATTTAATCTTTCTAATCTTATATTAGGTCTATATTT
This sequence comes from Viscum album, assembly GCA_963277665.1. Taxonomy (NCBI): domain Eukaryota; kingdom Viridiplantae; phylum Streptophyta; class Magnoliopsida; order Santalales; family Viscaceae; genus Viscum; species Viscum album. Next base: position 1,859,105,622 of record OY728128.1, read on the forward strand.
ATTGATATCAGAATATGATGTTAGTTTCCTTCAACCATAATCATTAGAGAATAATTTTGATATTTCAATATCCACACTATCTCTTAGAGAAGTGACTGGTAGGGCCACTATCTAATTATAGGAGGAAATTTTAGATGAAAGATTATCCAGATGATATGGCCTAACAGAAGCCTGTTCAAGGAATTCCCTGCTCATGTCTGCACTCTCATAATCATCAGGGATGAATGCATCTATTTTAGTTTTAATTACCTTCATGAGAGACTATTAAAATTGTAGGGATGTCACAAAGCTAGACATATTAGTGATAACATTCATATAGATGTCATGATCATTATCGTGCTGTAGATGACTTATGTCACTAGAAACTAGAGGTTGCTTATCATCTAAGCCCTCATGAGGGAGAGGGGATTTTTTCACTTATTCATCTTCTTCCACCATAATAACCCATGATGTTTTTTCTTTATAACTCTCTTCATTTGTCCCATAAACCTTCCAAGATTGTTCACCCTTTTCTAACCCTCCTGTCTTGTTTCATTTATGCATAGAGATCAATTTCGTTGCCTTACCAAACTGGAAAGGCTTGACCGAATTATTAATGACTCTATAATTACCTATATCGTGTCTCTCCATATTAAATACTTCCTAGAAGGGATTACTATTCTCATATTCAACTTTCACCTCAAATTTATACTCATTAGCTATAATACTAATCAGTTCTAGGGGGCTTGTCTCCAAATTAATGTCAATGAGAACTCTTTCATATAGGCCTAAATCCCTAATTAGATTTAGTTGATATATTTTTAAAGTAAACCCAATACCTGAAGCAAAATCACTAAGAATTTTGGGGTTCCAAAAAACCTAGGGTATACAATGTAGCTTTCTATAGATTTTTACATTTGATTATCTCAAATTAAAGGGATTGAAATTCATGCCCCATTCAAAAATTCAAAGAATACCAAATTTCAAGTTTAGATTACCCAGTCTACATATAGATTTTAGGTCCTCATGGTATCCTAGGATGATATTAAAATACCATTTACCAATAATAATCAATATTCAATGCATTATATTACAACAATAATATATTCTTGATATGAGGCATGAATTTGACCAGGGATTATAACCTTTCCACTAAAAAATTCATCCATGAAAAAAAACCAAAACAAGTATAGTCTTTTTGGAGCGTGACTGGATCAGTAATAACATAGAAAGATCCATCCTCTGATATTTTAAAAATAAGAATGTTGGAAAGATAATCCTTTTAAGAAGAAGCATTGGGAATATCTTCAGCAAAGGAAATACCTTTGTGATTCAATGGAGGGTCAACCCTCATTAATTATTTTACATGCATGATATGTAGTTCCATTTCTTTATTTACATAAGAGTGCTACACCACATCCTAGAAATAACATTCCAATTCAAGTTGGAATGAAACAATGATTCACCAATGATGCTTGAGAATCAAAGATCCACCATCATCAATTTGAAAAGATAGAGTTCACCCGTTCACCATCTCACATCCAATATTATTTTATGAAAAAAATTTAACATTTCCATTTTCAATTATACTATTAATATATTGTCTTTCTCTATATGAATTCTAGTTAGTTTACATATTTTCCATATCAGGATTTTATAGATTGAATGTTTGTACAAGTTCAGTAAAAGTGGTGTTTTTATTTATTCCAATCTTAATGTTTATCATTAAAAAATAAAATAAGGTACTATAATAGATAACAAATATGGATTTATAATTCTAAAATCTTATTCTATTATATTTTTAGTTATGTTTCATGAAAGTTGAATCAGTGTCGGCCTATTTTATAAATTTCAGTGATTAAAAATGATATTTCAATAATATGTACAATACTTAAAATAACCATTAAATGACCATAATATAATAATTATATACTTATTTTTATCATATTATACCTATAATTAATTTCTTATAGTCATCCATGATAAAATTTCATAACATTGTTCAAGTATGTGATTACACCGACTCGACCAAGAACATACCATGATTAATGGATGATAATGAGATAGTATAGTTGTAATATCATTATACCAAAAGCTTACTGATATTATTTAGTGTATATTAGTGTGTTATATCATAATTTTAAGGAATTATAATAATAATATATGGATATTAAAATATTAAATAATATAAAAAAAAATTTAAAGCTCTTGTTTTAGACAATTGAATTAACAATGATCATTTGTTGGTCATATTATTATTAGGTTCTATAATTTCATGCAAAAGATCCATAATTATATCTTAAAAATAATATTTATCCATTAAACTCATTCTCAGGACTCTCCAAGTAATGTGGTGAGGAATATTAAAATAGAATTTAATCATACCATGGAGGTGGTAGCCCACACGTATGAATGCATGATGATTTTATTTTCCATTGAATGGTGAAAAGGATTAATATAGTTTATTTTTTAGTAATATAAAATTTTTCATAAATATAATTCTAATGTAATAAATTCAAAATTAGTATAATTTGTGTAATTTGGTTCATGAAACAAAACATGATGCTTTGTAGAGGAGGTTGTCCTTAGACACACAGAAAGCTCAATTTCACATTACTTAATGGAAAAAGGAAAGTTGGTAAATATTTATTAACATAATAAAAAATCATTCAGTATACTATAAATAATTAATTCATAATGTAATATTTTGACAAATATATTTGAAATAGAGAGATAAATGAGAAATATATTAGTGACAGAATTGAACTTATATTTTGAACTTTGGGTTTTCTTGGAGGATTCATTAGAAAATAAGGGATTAGGATAATATCTTATGTAAAAATATTTTGATAGTGAAAAAGGATTTTGTTGGGATTAAATAGGGTATATTTATAGTGGATTCAATATTTTTATAGTGGTATTGAAAGGGTGGTGATAGATCCCTCTTATAAGTGGTAAGAACGGAATTATTGTAAATATTTCAACTTAATATGATGAGGGCACATGCTAAACATGTTAAGTGGATCCAAAAATATAAAATAATTTAATATATGGTTATATAAGGTATATAAAATCTCAAAAAATAATTATAAAAATGTTTTCAACAAGTTTCAATCCCATTAACCATTGAATTATTACTTTTTTATTTAATCTTTTATCGTGGTAACTAGTTTTTACCAAAGGTAACTTAATATTTATGACTAAAAAAAGTTATAAATATTATATGATTCAGACCTAATTATTATACATTTAACATCAATTTTTTTTTATTAAATTTCTAAAAGTGTTAAAAATAACTTTAATATAATAAATGTATAATATATTAAAACAATTTTTGATAAAAATATTGCTTGAGTTCGAAAATATACATCATAAGTTTTTAAACTATAATAAATATTTAAAAATATATAATTTAAATTATAAAATAAATATATTCTGAATAGAATGTTTTCATAAATATATAGATCATACTTATATGGTCATTATGGTATAAAAGTTAGAGTATTAGTAAAAACGGTTTTTTTATTGTTCACCAAAAAATCAATTTTTATTGACAAATCCAAAAAATTCCTCTTAAGATAATAACTTTATGATGAATTAAAAATGAAGTTAATTTTTTAAAAATAAAATTCTAACCTTTTGAAATAAAACTTTTAAGTATACTCATGAATAAATGATCTTTAGAGTTTGCATTGCATTAGAGTTCAGGATATGATGTTCTCATTATATAGTAGGGTCTCAAGTATTACATTATCAACACTTAAATAATTACATCCCAAAAATTTGGGTATATATCAGCTATTAAAAATATGGATATTCCTTCCTTATAACTTCTTCAAGCTCTCTATTTTCCTCTTTTATTTTGTGATGTCTCCAAAGTAATTTCACCAATAGAGTTGTTCAATTCTGCAACACTTTCATATTAGTGTCAGAAAACAGGGAAAACTCTTCATTATAAGAAAATTCATGCTCTAATTACATTCCCTCATATTTGAGGACATATATTAGACTTGGAATGTATTTCCTTAGTAATGAAACATATAATATGTAATGCACTTTAGAAACATTGGGTGTCATAGCCAATCCATAAGTTATAGCTCAAATTCTATCTAGTATCTCAAATGGCCCAATGTGTCTCGATCTTAAATTACCCTTTTTACAAAACATCACGAAACACTTTAATAGGGAAACCTTTAAGAATACATAATACCACACTTAAATTATATTTCATTCCTTTCATTATCAATAAGGATCATTTTTTTCTGTAGGATTATTTAATAAAATCTTGAACAATCCAAACTTTAACAGTTGTCCCCTCCATAAGCTCTGGTCCAAGTATCTTTATTTCTCTATATTATTCCCAATGAGTTGGAGTACAAAACCTCTTCCCATACAATTATTTTATGGTGCTATCTGGATACTCAAATATAAGTTATTATTCAATAAAAATTCAAACAAAGGTATATACTAATCACAAATACCTTGGAAGTCAAGAAAACACGATCTTTGTAAGTCTCCCCATGAATTATTACAATTTCATTGATATAGATCCAAGAAATGTGTTCCAGGGTAAGATATCCTCTTATTATTATGAAATGGTAAGACTTAGTAAGACAATCAATCATAACACATATAGAATCATTCTTCCTTGGAATCTTTGGGAGTCCAATCACAAAGTTTATTATAACATTATCCCACTTCTATATAGGTATACGTAGAGGTTTCATGACTCCATTATGATATTTTATTTCAGAATTTACCTGTAGGAATATAAATAATCTAGGACTTTAGTAAAAAATATCCTACTTTAAACCATCAAATGAGATGTTTTCCCTTAAATCCATATAAATCTTTGGGATATTAATTTTTATTAAGAAATTTGAGAAATCTTCTTTATCTAATAGTTCCCTCTTCAACTATGGTATGGAATAAACAAATAACCACTTTCCAAACTTTAACACATTATTTCTATTGATGAATTATATTGATTTCCCATCATGTAGTGCTTTAATATTCTATTTTAAGTCCTTATCATTCTACTGAGACTTCTCAATCTATTCCATAAGGATGGTTTATAAATTTCTTTGAAAATGATTAATGGCTCCCCTTGCCTAATAACCACTATATTCATATTTAGTAAATCATTGTATGTTGGATCCTAGTTAATCATTATCATGGTTAGAACCCCATTTTCCCTCCTATTCAATGCAGCAACCCCCTTTTTACCTTCCTCGGGATGTGGTGTATCATGAAAATTGAGTACTTGTGTAGTTCCAACCATATTCTTTACCACATGTTTAGCTTCTTATGGGACAATATATTCTTAAAAAAACTTGTTGTATATATATATATATATTGCATCTTTCACCATAGGGGTAGTTTCTCTACATTTTCAAATAAAATATTACAGCTTCTAGATCAAGTTCATGAGTTTGATAGTTATGGTCTTGGATTTTAAATTGCCTTAATGCATAAGAAATCACCATGTCATTATGGATAAGGATAAAACCAAGTCCTTTCCTCAATGGAACATTATATTTCAAATATTTTCTTATGAGATCATAAATTTAATATTGGTTCATTAATTAGTATCAAATGTATCTTTTCAAAACATTACTCACACTCCCTTAACCATGTAAATTTATCCCCGTTATGTGTTAACTTGGTTTATAGGTTGTCCAATCGAGAAAAAAAATGAACAAACCACCTACCGTAACCTGCTAAACCTAGGAAACATCATATCTCGACTATGTTTGTTAGTATAGGATATTCTTTTACCACATTTATCTTTTCAGGGTTAATAGATATTCCATTATTTTAGAAAATATGGACAAAAAATAAACTCCATTGAGCCAAAATTCACACTTACTATATCTCCCATATAATTCTTTTTTATGAGGGTCTCTAAAATTATCTTAATATTAATCTCATACTCTTCATAGCTCCTATCATATATCAAGATATCATCAATGAATACCACCAAAAAGTTATCCTGATAATCCTTAGAAAAAATTATTCATCTGATCTATAAATAAATAAAATCCATTAGTAAATCCAAATGGAATTACCCTAAAAATATTCATACCTTATTCAAAATTATTTCATCAATATATTATCCTTCTTCACCATTATCTTATGATAACTAGTGTGAATATCGATCTTTGAAAAGTATCACGGTAATTAATGTTGATCAAATAAGTCATTAATATGTGGTAAAGAATATGTATTCTCTATAATTATTGAATTAATCTATCTATAATAAATGCATAATACCATATACCCATCCTTCTTTTTCATAAATAAAATTGGGGCTCCCCATGATGAAACACTAGGGTGTATAAATCTCTTATCACACAACTCCTACTGTTTTTTATTCCACTCCACCAACTCCACTGGTGTCATTTTATAGGTATTTTTATATATAACTATTTTATAAAGATTGAGTTCAATAAATAACTCAAATTCATAATTAAGTGAATGATAAGGTAATTCTTTTAGAAAAATATCAATGAATTTTTTTACCATGGGTATGTCCTCTATTCTTTGGATATCTTGCTTATTCATATTTATTTCCTCATCTTCGTCTTTAGTTTTTTTAATTAGTGGCCACCATTATTTTGCATCCCCCTTTAGTTTATAGACCACCATGATACTTTTTCCTCTTTACAAATTCCTAGAGAGAGAGTGATGTTCTCCAGGGAATTGATTTATTGTATAGTTACTAATGAATTGGTAGTTTCACTAAAGTTTTTAGGTTATTATAACATGAATCGTTCTTAAATAGTTACACCATGTTGTGGATCAATTGGTTACTCTATATGGGTGAGATTATTTAACACAGCTTAGGTCAACTTCTCTAATATGGTTATGATCTGATTAGCCTCAACTCATACTCAAGTGACTTACACGGAGGGATAATCCCTATATTGAATACAAGTGTTTATATAATTTTCATACCCCATGTTAGTCTCTATGTGTATATACATAAATATATAATGATATTGAATTGTAAAACAAAATTCCTACCAAATTATTAGGTGTGTTCCCTAGAAATATTGAGGGTTTTTCATAGATCATGGGTTATCTTACTAGGTTACTCTAAATCTAGTGCCTAAGGTTTCTATTAAACATTATCTCATACCAAATATAACAACACATACTCTAGAAACCTAGATCCAATAGTTGTATTACATATTTGTTTTAGAATACAATAGTTCCACAAGGATCCAATATCTTAGCTGTATTGGGAGCATAGATACATATAAACATAACATCAAAAAAAAATATCATGAACACATAGTGATAAAATTATCTTCCATTTCATTATTTCACTTATAATTACTCATATTTTTCATCTACATTTACTAGGGAATGAAAAAAATAAGGGTGAGATTAGATGCTCAGTAAAGAGTAGCATACCGTAGAATATTTCATACCATAAACATAGAACAAGTGATATTAATGGAATAAATAAACAGTATAAACCCATAATCAATTGAAAACAAATGGAATAATCCATGATAATAAATGAAAATGTTGATAAAAAACCAATGACCCTATACTGATAGAATTCATAATTGCGTACATCAAAAAATTGATGTAAAGGCCTTGTTCCAAGACTCTATATTGATTTAGGGAGAGGTATACACACAAAAACCCAAGTTGTTTTTACTCATGAGACCTATTTATGCATTGAGGGGCTATATAATGTTGATCCCCACTAATAATTTAATCAATTATAATGAATTCACCGTAAGATACAATAATACCTATCATACCTTTTCCTAATAAACCTATAGTAGGATAAAAAATCTATATACATATAATAAAAATATTGAAAACAAATACTTCCCCATTTAATGCACTGATGTGGATGTCTAGGAGAACATCCCTTAATCAAATTAGATGTTGTGGGGTAACAAAAAAGTAGCAGTAAGTTCCCTTATCAAATAAATTTAGTGATGGGGGTGCTTTCAATATGTTGGGTTATCCAAGGAATAAAGTAATTGTGTTTAATAATTTTTAATGGTTGGAGACCAAGGAAATGGTAGGAAAAATCCTTCATCATGGTATATAAAGAGCATATGGATTTTCCAAAGCATATCCCTTAAGTGTGTCTATCCATTTTTATAGTCTTATAACCATTCAATGAACATCACAATGATGATTGATTCATGTCTCAACCAACCCTTTTTGGTGTTTTTACCCCTAGGAAAATCTATTCCATAACTACATCAACATGCCAGAACCGAAATTGGGGTCTATTTTTTAGGATGCTGCACACACTTTTTCTTTAGAAAAACATAGTATCTTTTTTCCACCATGGAAAAGATTGATTTTTATAATAGTTTTGGGAACTCTTTAATTAAAAGAATATGAAAGAGTGATTATAATTTAGACTTTTAAATCCACTTAAATTTCTAATAAATATACTAAAAATTATTCCATGTGAATGTATGCGCCACACAAAAAGAAATAAGGGGTGAATATGGCATGATTCATAAAGAATGAAATATGATACGGAAAAACCCACTTATGGCTTAGGTATCAATTCAATAAAAAATGATTGAATTAAAAGAATTAAAATTGACCTTAAAATACCATGAATAAAATTTATTTCATTATATAACATCTCAAATAAGCAATATATAAACTACATAAAAAATTAGGTGCATAATAAAAAACATGTCTCAAATAAAGGAATTTGACATGGAAATTCCTTGCATATTTTTAAAATTATTTTTCCAAACACCATGAGAGAAAAACCATGGAATTGAATAATAAATATCATGAATTATAATTTAATTATGATCCAATGTATTAAAAGGTCATTAGATACACCTTAAAAAATAAAAACATGGCATATATTATGAAATATGTATCACGGGGTGAAAATTAATACAAGAAATCTTTACCTCTTTTCCTAACTTCCATGAACAAACTTTAACCTCCTATATCACAAACATAAATATCTCGGTTTTTTAATTCACAACCTTAATCATATCGAATTTAAATTATACTCTTCATCTATAGTCATTATGTAATGACCCGTCTTTTCATGAAGGTATAACACATTTTTTCAATACATTTCCATTTTTTACTCATGGCAGAAGTGAAATATAGACTATGTCAGGTCTAGGAGAATCTGGAGCTTGTTTAGAGCCCAAAGTTCTATAAAATTCAAAAAACATAGTAGGCCTCATGGTTACCGTAAGGTTATTACAAACCAATTTGGGTAACTATACAAGGAACTTTTTGATTATTAAGGGCTGCATGGTTTTTCTGCAACTATCTAACCTAAGGCACATGCTCGCGCAGGCCATCTGTAGATTTTGAGAAAAAAAAATTTTCATAGTTTTCACAAGGTTAGGGAAACCATGCACCTTAAGCATGTGAGTTCTCTCTTTGGATAGTGGTCTGATCAGGGTTTGTGCACATTTTTGACAAACTGTGTGCCAAATATTTTGATGGTGAAATTACAATTTTTTCCTTAATGAAATTAAAAAAAACTTATTTCTTCTTTCTTTCTCAAATTTCTAATGGACCAATCTCTCTTCTCCTCCCATGGGTTCACCTCTTTTCTAATCTAGGTTCTTCAATATCTTATAGATCTAGATACTAAATCAAGACCTATCAAAAGCTTGGATAGATGTAGGTATGATCTCGAATACTCTTCCTTTCATTCAATGTTTATCTTCAAACCTGTTGTGCTATTTTGGTGTGAGATCATTCACCCAATTTTCCAAGCATTGGATCGTTTCCTGGATTTCTTCCAATATAATTCAAATTTTAGGCCTCTATCATATTAGAACTCATCTATGGATTCAAGGTAGGTGGCCTAGTTTTTTTTCCTTAAACATAAATTCATTTTCACAGTCAAAATGTTGTGCTACACATTGTCTATTTTTATGAATTTAGATAAAAATGATTTCTTCATTCTAAATTGATGTGTGAATCTTGTAATACTCTTGCTGAGACTTACTAGATGATTTGAGGATGTCGACCTCAATTTTGGATACCCCTTGGGTGTGCAAGCTTGAATTTATCCTCTATAATGAATTGATAAAATACCTAAAATGACATCTAATCATTCAGTATGAATTATAAATGGAATTTACTTTTTTTATTTAGATTTTATAGTACCAAAACACCTACTTTTTTCTTGTCTTAATTAATAACTGGAATTTTCCCATATAAGAAATTACCTTATTGATAGTAGCTCCTCCAAAGTTCTTCGTTGAACCTTAGAATTGAATTTCCATTCCTTGTTTAACTAAGTGGTTAGTATAAATGGAATTTCTTGATTTATGATGTTTTTCCTTTATTAAATGAATTAAACGGACCAATTGAATAAATGTAAATGGGTGGTAAGATCATTCCAACTATTTCTTGCTTAATTACATGGATTATATGAATTGTGACACCCACATGTATATTGGCCTTGATGTTTATATTTCTTATGGGGTGATCCCCTAGTTTATTATATTTTTATGATTATTACATTGATATTGGATTTGGAATGATAGTCAAGGTAATTGTTCAGAATTATGATTCACTCTCCCTTACATCAAGTGTTGAGCATGTCATCTCATAGTGTTATACTATTATTTAGAAATTTTTCATGATGCATCATGTCCCCTGCTTTAGGTATTGACATGAAGACACACCCACCATCTCAGGATATGAGTATGATGTCTTTAATTCATCATGATTTGTAAGTATTGTACCCTTGATTGAGCTTATAGGATTTTTTAGACTGGTTGTGAATTCTGGAGTTGTGCCTCAATCTAGCCAGCACCTTATATCCTGGTATATAGATAATTTCATCCTCACATAATTAGTATATATTGGTGGATATAGTATATAATTATACTATATATATATTATTACTATATTTATAGTTTCTGATCAAACTTTCAATTCTACATGAGCCGAAGTAGTTAAAGCTGCCAGTTGGCCTTTAAGAATGTGAACAGGATGGTGTTTATTTATTCTGATTTTTTTATTATTTATTTACAACAGCAAATTTACGTTGCTATGAACAATGCTTGGACAACTTCTAGACACAATTGGCGGTGGCCTATTAAAAGTTTATCTCACACCCTACTTGGGCCGCCTTTGGCACCCGAGTAGATTATATGTCTACAGGTGTAGATAAGGGAAACCTCCCTATTATAGATTCTTGATATACTTTACTTATAGTCGGGGTATAGAAGTAGATGATCGATCATATTCTTGTGATTATTATGGACTAGTATTTCTTCCTTTTTTATTTTTTGTATATCATGTTTTATATGTCATCCCCCTATTCCAATTTTGTATATCAACATGTCATTCCATCATGTATATGACAAAGCCTTATGAATTTTGATATTATTAATCATTTTTTCAGTTATTTATGATTTCACGGTTTATTATTAGATTTTTGGTATATGCTTCCACAACTTTGGGTTACTGATCCAATCATTTTTTTCTTTTTATATCATGCTTTTTTCTATTGTATTCATATTATCACTATTAATTATCACACTCTAATATAAGGGTATAGTCTCCCAAATACACCACCTTTACATGGTTCTTTCTTTTTGGAATCATTTAGAAAATGTGGAGGTGCGCTTGAGGCCATGTGACCCACCGGCTTAGGGGCCCAATTGATTGGGTTCCAAGTTGGGATGTTACAAAGTTGTATCAGAGCATATTTTTCCTTTTCCTTACTATTTGGGAATTATATTGGAGACTAGGGGATAATAGAATTTTTTCATGAGTCAGTGCTCAGGCGTAGCTAACCCATGTACATAGAAAACCCAAATTACCTGGGATGGGAAATTGTAGTCATTGATTATGCTTGTTATGTTTGATATGACTTCACCATTGGGTAATACACATTATTTGTGTTTCTACTACTATTACTGGAATTTTTGGAATGATTATTTTGTTACCATGGCTCATTAAAATGAGGGTGTTTAATTACATGCATCATTGTACGCACAATAGGATTAATAAGTCATGAATTTTTCTATGCCGTGTTTATTTTCGACATGCATGTTGTCTGATTCATATTATTAATGGCTTGATTATCTAAGGAAATGTGCTAACCTTACTTGTAGGATAGAGAAAACTTAATTGAAACTTAATTTTCTTACCATAACCTAATAGTGTGTTCTGGTATAGGTTAAAGTAGATACCTTATGCAGTTAGTAATATTAAATCAATCCATTGACCATTAGTCATAGTGGATAGAACATGTTATGGTATAGATTATGTGGATTCTATATTTAGGTTCATGAGTAGTATGGGAACTTATAGATAGGAATTGGTAATCCATTTATGTAACGACCCAAACTTTTTGAATGGTATTTTTTATTTACTCTTGAATGATTTAATAGAGATGTTAATGGTTAATGCAGAAAGAAGAGTCTATGGCTTCATCTAGTAGACTCGAACCTTATAAAGCCCACTTATTAGAGCTTGGGAATGAGGTGGCATATTTGGGATTCACTTTGGACCAAGCCCAAGCTGAACTCCAGCGTGTCAAGCTTGAACAGAACCGCATACGGGAGAATTTCAAGTTAGTGGAGATTACTAATAGGGAAATGTTATCTGAGCCTCCCTCAGATTCTCTCACCATAGCACACCTTACACTTAGGTCATATGCTGTTGTTATAAGGGGCTATGTAACGAGACCATAACAGCCATATGTAATCCTTTGATTTAAATAAAAACTGTGATTTCTTCTTATTATGAAGTTTTTGAATTTTCAAATGTCTGGATAAATATAGTATGCATATTTTCGATGAATTCTAGAAAAATGATATTTGAAAATATTTATGTAAACCTTAAATAATTAATTATGTGTAATGATTTTTAAAAAATGGTCGTCTACAAGTATGTTCATTACGAAATTTAGAGTCTAATAAGATCAACTTCATTTTTGATGAATAGTAAATTATGAATAGTGATTTTATGCTTAGGATTAGTAATGTGACCAAATGGATTACTAATCTCACTTAAATAAAGTATTAATATAATCTAGGCACCTTTATTAAGTAATGTGATTCCATAAAAATAGGTAAATAAGTGTATCAGAAATTATTATTCAAGTATTAGTTTTTTCGGGTGAAAAGTGTTTTTTAATTAAAAATAAAATTAAAATTATTTAGAAAATTATTTTTATAAAATGCATTTCATTTTTTAACTCAGTGCATCGATATTATGTTAAGGTAATTTTTGGGGATATTTCTGAAAAAAATGAATTTTCGGTGAATACTGTATTTATTTAAAAATTAAATTAAAAATATTTAGAATTTTTTTTATAAAATGGAGTTCATTTTTGAAATTAGAGAATTTATATTTGGTTAAGGTGAAATTTTGGGATTTTTCTGAAAAAAGTTGAATTTTTGATGAATAGTGAAAATACAGTTTTTAAGTTATGGGTGTTTAATGACATCATAACTACATCATGATGATGTCATGAGATATTTTAAGGGATTTTTGACTAAAGGGGATGAATTATTGTATGATGGGTCCCATGTGGCTAAAACCATGGGCAAATACCATGGGCAAGCTCATGGTTTTGCCAATACCAATAATGAGGTGTCCCTTGGCCATTAATGTCTTGTCCCCTCACTTTCCCTATAAATACTCACCCTTTCGTCCTTTATTTTTCACTCCAAACTCTCCTCCAGCGAAGATCTGGTCTCATTACCTCCCAAAGGGTCCTCCCAAGGTTCCCCGAAGCCCTCAAGGTCCCAACCTTTGAGTTTTAAGACTTACGTTTTAAGGTAAGGGATCCTACCTCTCTCTTTCTTTCTGAGTACTCTCTTTTATTTCATTTCTTTTATGATCCATGTTCTTATGTTGGAGGATGTTCTTTTATATTCATCCTACTGTCCTTTTCATGTTCATATGATTAGAGTCCCCCTCTGGCTCTCATCATTTCATTTTAATAATGTTTAAGTGGCGCCGTTAGGCTGCTGAATTTTTAAGGGATTCTTTCACCCTTCTCGTTTTCAAGATCTACTTTCATGTCAAGTCTTTCAAGTTCCTTTTTATTATCTTGTGGTATGATCTAATTATCTATAATACTGATCTTTTATTGTCATATGATGAGAGACCCCATTTGATCTCATCAATTAATTTTTTTTTGAAGTTTTAAATGATGTCGTTAGGCTGCCAAATTTTCATAAGAAAAATCATATTTTTGTCTTCCTTCAATGTTTCTCATTTCATATGTTATGTCTTTAAAATCTCATTACCATGTTCTTATATTCATTATATTATTTCCCTCTACTATTTTATGGATCATTTATGATTGGGGGACCCATGTACCCTCTCTTTTCAATATTTTCTAAAACCCTATAACCTAGCTGTTATGCTGTAGAATTTTCATCTCAAAATGCCTCTCCCTTTTTCTCAAATTCATTTATTTTATTAAGTGAATACTCAAAGCTCTTTATTCTAAATGGTTATTCACATATATATCAAAATTTTCTATTTTAACTTCTGGGATTTACATACATGAAACCCGCTTTCCTTTTTTCGTGGGTTTAAAGTGACATAAAGATCTTGTCTTTAAAACAGTTTTTAAAAACTATATGATTATGAAAGGAAACCCAATTATTTTATGCTATATAGGTTATTTATGAAATGTTTGATGATTATATATGTGTCTCACATGATAATAAAGGAAAATTTAAGGGCGCGCCTTGATAGCGCTCCAATGCATTGGGTAAAGACTTAATCTCTAGAGATAGTCATTTTTAACGACGTCTTGGTGAATAACCTTGGTAATTTTTAATGACACCTTGGGGATGGACCTTGGTGAAACGGAAATTATTTTCTATGTTAAATGTTGTAGCCACATATTCAAGTTATGAAATACGTTATTTTTATTATGATATGCCTCATGATTTCTTTCCCATGCCTTAATGTTCTTTTTCATGACTTTATTAATCTATCTCAAGTTCACATGTTAAATGTTTCCCCTTGTTTTCTTTACTAGGCCTTCTGCTCACCCTTTCTTTTGATGTATGTCCCCAGGTTATGAGATGCAGTAATGAACCTAGGCTGAACATAAGGATAATCCTTTCAAGTGTTTAAGAATAATGTTTTGTGTTTTCGTGTTTTAAGTTCCTAGTTTCCAAGACACTAAACCTTAAAGATCCTCGGTTTTGTAAAATGTAATGGAAATTCATGTTATAAAAAGGTGAGATGTTATATTTGGTATCAAAGGTCGGTTTAGTTATTTGTGGAAATTATGCTATGAAAACTTTAGGAAGAACCCTATGGAAAAGTTTAAATATAGGAAATCTTCCTGGTATTTTGGTGAGTATTGATTTAGTGTTTTATCAAACAAATACAACCCTGTCTGGATACGAGCAGGTAGAGGTGGCTCTGGCACAGATGTACATAGGGGTAAAACCTGAAAACACCGCTTTGAGCTATACTCGAATGGGAACTGGTGAACGATAACAGGCCTTACATCACTCTTTGTTACGACACTCCCGAGGGATATGTTTGGTTAATCGTAATCTTTTTTTGAATCATTATGAAGGATTTATAGAGAAATGTAATTTTTTAAGAATGAACTTTTAAGACGTAGAATTCTCTATAGTTAAAAGATTCATAAATGATACAATTTTCACACTATGATTTTATTATTTTAGAAAATGGTGGCTAATTGGAGGAATCGTGCAAATGGTGACTGCAATGGACCATGCGCTGATGGCCCTCCGATGGAATCCGGAATGGAAACATTCATGCGAATGATGAACAAACCGACTCAAGTTATGAGTAATAACTTGAATCAAGATGAGAGGCTGATCTCACCACGAAGGGAACAACATTTTATAGAGTCCTTCATGCATCAACAACCACCACAATTCAGTGGCTCTACTGACCCGTTGGTTTCGGAACAATGGATAAGCTCCATTGAAAAGATCTTTTCTATACTTCATTGTTCGGAACAAGAAAAAGTCACCCTTGTTGTTTACCTCCTAGAGGGGAAGCTGATCTGTGGTGGTCACTGATTAAAAACATGAATCCAACAGGAGAAATGGAAGCCTTGGAGTGGGAAGAGTTCAGGGTAATATTCTTTAATAAGTATTTCCCTCATTCGATGAGAACGAGAATGGAGAAAGAATTTATCAAGCTGAAGCAGAAGGAGAATGAATCTGTTGGAATCTACGAGATGAACTTCACAAGGCTTTCCCGTTATACCTCAAGCTTTTTCATGGACCCTAATGGGAAGGTTGATATATTCTTTGGTGGACTATGACCTCATCTGTGGAAGAATCTATCCAACTGGGACTATGATAGCTACAAAGAAATAGTTCGAAGTGCTATGAAATTTGAACTAGAGTTTGGTGAGGCACAGTGGTCTCACAAATCTAATGAGAAGAAGAAAAATCTAGAACCAAACCTGGGAAGAATCTTTGATCAGGGAAGAGGTGGAAAGAAAATGCAACTTTCCACATGCAATAAATGTGGGAAGAAGCATTCGGGGCACTGCTTGATCGGAAGTGTAAAGTGCTACAAGTGTAGAAAAGGAGGCCATATTGCTCGGAATTTTCATAGTGAGGTGAAGCCTCAGCTCCCCAACACTAACGATAGAGTAAATATGGTTTTTCCCTACCCAAAGTCCAATGCTTCAAGTTTGGACAGCTTGGACACTTTTCTAATCACTGTCCAAATCCAAGGGCAGTGGAGGGGAATCACCATCAACATCAGCAAAGGCCAGGGGAGCAAGGTCATGGTTTTTCTATCACACCAACTGAAGTTGACGCTCTGAATGACATGGTAGCAGGTACTCTTATTGTCCTCTCAAAACTAACAAGTAATTTGTTTGATTCTGGTTCTACGCATTCCTTTATTTCCTCCAAGTTTGCAAAGAATTTAGAATCAATCACCAAACTGCTAGATGTAGAGTTGTTAGTCAAGACTCCATGTGGGATTATCCATGCATCAACAGTGTTTAGAGACTCTAGTGTTTACTTTAGTGAGTACAATCTTATCAAAAATCTTGTAGTCATTCCCATGTTGGAATTCGACGTTATACTAGGGATGGACTAGCTCTCAACGTATAAAGCTAAGATCAAATACAGAAGTAAGGAAATCTCAGTATTCTTGAATGAAGGACCTATAATTATCGTCCAAGGAGAGATATCCCGACCTGATCCTTGTCCAGAGGCACCTCCTATAGTATTCTTTATGGAGTTAATTGGCGAGGACGAAGAAGAAAAAGGGAGTATACAAATAGAAGATGTTCCGATTGTTCAGAAATACATGGACGTATTTCCTGAGGAATTACCTGGACCTCCCCCAGAAAGAGAGGTAGAGTTCTCCATTGAACTCATACCTGGATCTCAACCGATATCAAAGAACCCATATAGAATGGAAAATGTGGAGCTATAGGAGTTAAAGAAACAACTCCAAGACTTGTTGGAGAAAGGGTTTATCTGACCGAGTGTGTCTCCTTGGGGAGAACTAGTTCTCTTTGTGAAGAAGAAGGATAGATCAATGCGGCTATGAATTGATTATAGATAACTGAACGGGGTCACAGTGAAGAACAAATACCCACTTCCAAGAATTGATGATTTATTTGACAAACTTCGTGGGGCTCAATTCTTCTCCAAGATTGATCTTCGATCTGGTTATCATCAACTGAGGGTGAAGAAGGGAGATATTACAAAGGCCGTCTTCTGATCAATATATGGGCATTATGAGTTTACTGTTATGCCCTTCGGCTTGACTAATGCTCCTACTATTTTCATGGATTTGATGAATAGAGTATTTAAGGACTACCTTGATAACTTTGTGGTAGTTTTTGTTGATGATATTTTGATATACTCAAAAAGTCGTGAGGAGCATGAAGATCATTTGAGGGTCATTTTGCAAATTCTGTGGAAGGAGTGGCTCTTTGGAAATTTCATCAAGTGTGAGTTTTGGTTACAACAAGTGGATTTCTTGGGGCACATAGTAACCGATGAAGGAATCTCGGTTGACCCTGCAAAGAAAATTGTTGTGGAGGAGTGGCCTCAACCCACAATAGTAACTGTGATTCGTAGTTTCCTTGGTTTAGCAGGATATTATATGTGGTTTGTGAAAAACTTTTCACGGATTTCTAATTCACTAACCAAGTTGACTCGAAAAGGGGTTAAATTCATCTGGACAAAGGAATGTGAGGAAAGTTTCCAATAGCTAAAGAATAGATTGGTTACTGCACCTGTGTTAACACTACCCTCTATCGGAGAAGGATTCGTTATTTTTAGCGATGCATCTCTAAAAGGGCTTGGGTGCGTCCTCATGAAAAATGACAAGGTCATTGCTTATGCATCTCGACAGTTGAAGATTCATGAGTATAATTATCCTACGCATGATCTAGAGCTAGCGGCAATTTTTTTTGCTCTAAATATATGGAGGTACATCTTTATGGGGAGAAATTTGATATATACACCAACCACTAAATTTTAAAAGTATATTTTCACGCAAAAAGAATTGAACATGAGACAAAGGAGGTGGTTGGAGCTTATTAAGGACTATAATTGTTCAATTCATTATCACCCTGGAAGAGCAAACAAAGTCACAGATGCATTATGCAGGAAAGACCCTGTTGTTCTGGCAACAATGAGGATCCTAGGAGATCCCTTGATTAAGGATCTAGTAAAGCTAGACATGGGAATTGTAAGGTAAGGGAATTCATCAACCCTATACCAAATGATTTCTCAACCTTCATTACTAGAGAGGATTAATAAGGCTCAAAAGGAAGATCTTTTGTTGCATGAGAATTTTGAGGCTGTGAAGGATGGGAAGTTTCCTGATTTCAATATTGATCAAGAAGGTGTACTAAAATTTCGTACAAGTCTATGTGTTCCATCTATTCCGGAGATAAAGAAAGAACTGATGGATGAAGCTCATAGATCCACCTTCTCTATACATCCAGGAAGCACTAAAATGTATAGAGACCTTCGTGATCATTATTGGTGGGATAACATGAAGAGGGATATTGCTGATTACACTACAAGGTGCTTGGTGTGTCAACAAGTAAAGGCAAAACGACAACTTCCTAAGGGGGTATTACAGCCGCTACCCATACTAGCATAGAAGTGGGACAGTATCACTATGTACATTGTCACTGGTCTCTCAAAAACATCCAAAGGAAACAATGCGATATGGGTTATTGTCGACCGTCTCACCAAGAATGCCCATTTTATCTCCATTCGGGAAGATTTCTCTTTGGATCAACTTGCCCAGATATATGTGAAGGAAGTGGTAAGGCTTCATAGGGTACCACTATCCATTGTATCTGGTCATGATCCAAGATTCACATCAAAATTCTGGAGAAGTCTTCAACATGCTCTGAATACTGAATTGAATTTTAGTACGACCTATCATCCTCAAACAGATGGTCAATCTGAAAGGACTATTCAGAAACTTGAGGACATGTTGAGATTATACTCAATGGAATTTAATGGTGGATGGGATCAACACCTCCCATTAGTTGAGTTCTCATACAAAAAAAGCTTCCATTCGAGTTTTCAAATGGCACCCTATGAAGCTCTGTATGGAAAGCGATGTAGAACTCCTACTTGTTGGGATGAAGCTGGTGAGAGAAAGCTTCTTAGGCCTGATCTTGTGCAAGAGATGACATAAAAGGTTCATTCCATTCAACAACACTTAAAGGCTGCTCAGAGTCAAAAGAAGAGCTATGCTGACAACCATCGAAGGGACTTGGAGTTTGGTGTTGGCGACAAATTCTTCCTTCGAATTTCTCCATGGAAGAGAGTCATGCGGTTTGGAAAGAAAGGGAAGTGCATCCCTAGGTACATTGGCCCCTATGAAATCCTTGATCGCATAGGAGAAGTGGCCTATCGTCTAGCACTTCCACCAAACCTAACTCAAGTTCACGATGTCTTCCATGTATCTCTCTTGAGGAAGTACATACCCGACCCTTCGCATGTACTGAACACAGAGGTGGTACAACTAGAACATGACCTCTCTTATGAAGAGCAGCCAGTGGAAATCTTAGACCACAGAGACAAGGCTCTACACAACAAGACTACCCACCTTTTTAAAGCGTTGTGGGGGAATCATAAGTATGAAGAAGCGACGTGGGAACCTGAGGAGACAATGAAGCAAAAGTACCCTCACCTTTTCGACTAGGCCTTTGGTTTAAAATTTCGGGGACACAATTTATTAAGGGGGAAAGAATGTAATGACCCAAACTTTTTGAATGGTATTTTTATTTACTCTTGAATGATTTAATAGAGATGTTAATGGTTAATGCAGAAAGAAGAGTCAATGGCTTCATCTAGTAGACTCGAACCTTAAAAAGCCCACTTATCAGAGCTTGGGAAGGAGGTGGTATATTTGGGCTTCACTTTGGACCAATCCCTAGCTGAACTCCAGTGTGTCAAGCTTGAACGGAACCGCCTACGGGAGAAGTTCAGGTTAGTGGAGATTACTACTAGGGCAATGTTATCTGAGCCTCCCTCAGATTCACTCACCATAACATACCTTACACTTAGGTCATATGCTGGTGTTATAAGGAGCTATGTAATGTGACCATAATAGCCTTGTGTAATCCTTTGATTTAAATAAAAATTGTGATTTCTTCTTATGATGAAGTTTCTGAATTTTCAAATGTCTGGATAAATATAGTATGCATATTTTCGATGAATTCTAGAAAAAGGATATTTGAAAATATTTATGTAAACCTTAAATAATTAATTATGTGTAATGATTTTCAAAAAATGGTCTTCTACAAGTATGTTCAGTACGAAATTTAGAGTCTAATAAGATCAACTTAATTTTTGATGAATAGTAAATAATGAATAGTGATTTTATGCTTAGGATTAGTAATGTGACAAATTGGATTAGTAATCTCACTTAAATAAAGTATTAATATAATCTAGGCACCTTGATTAAGTAATTTCATTCCATAAAATAGGTAAATAACTGTTTCAAAAATTATTATTCAAGTATTAGTTTTTTTGGGTGAATAGTGTTTATTAATTAAAAATTAAATTAAAAATATTTAGAAAATTATTTTTATAAAATGGATTTCATTTTTGAACTTAGTGCATCGATATTATGTTAAGGTAATTTTTGGGGATTTTTCTGAAAAAAAATGAATTTTTGATGAATAGTGTATTTATTTAAAAATTAAATTAAAAATATTTAAAAAAATTATTTTTATAAAATGGAGTTAATTTTTGAAATTAGAGCATCAATATTTGGTTAAGTTGAAATTTTGGGATTTTTCTGAGAAAGTTCAATTTTCGATTAATAGTGAAAATACAGTTTTTAAGTTACGGGTGTTTAATGACATCATAACTGCATCATGATGATGTCATGAGATATTTTAAGGGATTTCCAACTAAAGGGGATGAATTATTGTATTAGGGGTCCCATGTGGCTAAAACCATGGGCAAATACCATGGGAAAGCCCATGGTTTTTCCAATACCACCAATGAGGTGTCCCTTGGCCATTAATGCCTTGTCCCCTCACTTTCCCTATAAATACCCACCCTTTCCTCCTATATTTTTCACTCCCAACTCTCCCCCAATAAATCTCTGGTCTCATTACCTCCCAAAGGGTCCTACCAAGGTTCCCCGAAGTCCTCAAGGTCCCAACCTTTGAGTTTTAAGAGTTACGTTTTACGTAAGGGATCCAACCTCTCTCTTTCTTTCCGAGTACTCTCTTTTATGTCATTTCTTTTATGCTCCATGTTCTTATGTTGGAGGATGTTATTTTATATTCATCCTACTGTCCTTTTCATTTTCATATGATGAGAGTCCCCCTCTGGCTCTCATCAATTCATTTTAAGAATGTTTAAGTGGTGCCGTTAGGTTGCCGAATTTTTAAGGGATTCTTTCACCCTTCTCGTTTTCAAGATCAATTTTTATGTCAACTCTTTCAAGTTCCTTTTTATTATGTTGGGGTATGATATATATATATATAATACTGATATTTTATGTTCATATGATGATAGACCCTATTTGATCTTGTCAATTCATTTTTTTTCAAGTTTTAAATGATGTCGTTAGGCTGCCGAATTTTCATAAGAGAAATATTATTTTTGTCTTCCTTAAATGTTTTTCATTTCATATGGTATGTCTTTCAAATCTCATTAACAAGTTCTAATATCCATTATATTCTGTACCTATACTGTTTTATAGATCATTTATGAGTGGTTGACCCATGTCCCCTCTCTTTTCAATATTTTTTAAAACCCTATAACATAGACGTTATGCTGCAGAATTTTCGTCTCAAAATGCCTCTCCCTTTTTCTCAAATTATTTTATTTTATTAAGTTAATAATAAAAGATCTTTATTCTACAGGGGTATTCACATATATATCAAAATGTTATATTTTAAATTCTGGGATTTACATACATGAACCCCACTTTCCTTTTTCCACGGGTTTAAAGTGACATAAAGATCATGTCTTTAAAACAGTTTTTAAAAACGTTATGATTATGAATGGAAACCAATTTCTTTTATGCTATATGGGTTATTTATGAAATTTTTGATGATTATATATGTGGATCACATGATAATAAAGGAAAATTTAAGGGTTTTCCCTAATAGTTCTCCAATGCATTGGCTAAAGACTTAATCTCTAGAGATGACCATTTTTAACGACGCCTTGGTGAATAAACTTGGTAATTTTTAATGACACCTTAGGGATAGACCATAGTGAAACAGAAATGATTGTCCATGTTAAATTTTGTAGACACATCTTTATGTTATGAAATAAGTTATTTTTATTATGATATGCCTCATTATTTCATTCTCATGCCTTAATGTTCTTTTTCATGACTTTATTGATATATCTCAAGTTCACATGTCAAATGTTTCCCCTTGTTTCCCTTACTGGACCTTCTGCTCACCCTTTTTTTTATGTATGTCCCCAGGTTATGAGATGTAGTAATTAACCTAGGCTGAAAATAAGGAGAAGCCTTTCAAGTGTTTAAGAAGAATGTTTTGTGTTTTCATGTTTTAATTTCCTGGTTTCCAAGACACTAAACCTTAAAGATCCTCGGTTTTGTAAAATGTAATGAAAAGTCATGTTATAAAAAGGTGGGATGTCATAATTTAATTCAACCATTTAGAGGTATTTAAGTACACAAATGGGTAAAAATTAAATTAAATATTACTTTTAGAATAAAATGGACATCTTATACATGTGACATGAGACTAGAATTGATATCTGCCTTAGTAGTGGGTAGTTGGGAGTCTCTTACATTATTATGGCCTTCTAGGTTCTTTCTTTACAACCTATACCTGGATTTTGGAGTATGAAGATATGTGTGATTGTTTCATAGAAAGGCGGTGTACCTATCCCTGTTTATCAATATTCTATCATAATATGGAAAATTCTATTCTGAGGTGTTCATTTGTAATTGTAGGGTCATGCCTCCATGACATACTCCATTCATATGACCTGAGGGTGGTGACGATCATGCCCCAGAGGTGTTGGTCCTTGAGCCACCAATGATTACTCCTATAGTCCCACCTATGGGACCTATTACTATTCCTTATATGGGCACTTAATCCCATTTCTATGAGGTTTTCTTTCATATGATACAAAGTATGCAAGGTGTCTCTCAATATTCCCCAACTATGGTTGAGTTGAATATGGAGTTCCAGTATTAGCATCCTCCAACTTTTTTAGGGGATGGAAGACCTCATGTTGTTGAGTCTTTAATCAAATATATTCTTTCTATATTTGAGCATTTAGAGAGGCCTCCAGGGTAGAGGGTCAAACTTAAAGATTATATCTTGAATGATTCTGCCAAGAGATGGTGGGATGTTATTACCCAGGAAGATAAACATCCTAATAAGATTTGGGTGGATTTTATAACTATTTTATATGCATACTTATTTCCATAGACACTGATTTATGATTAGGCTAGAGATTTTATGAACCTTCAGAAAGGATCCATGTCTATCATGGAGTATTATTCTCACCTTACAGATCTGGAGTGGTTTACCAAGACTCTTGGAGGTGATGATCTTATAACTACTAGGTGATTTGAGGATAGGTTGGTATACGCCATCTAATTTTAGGTCAATGTTTTTCATTTGACTACTATTTCTGAGATATTCAACCAATCCCTTAATAAATAAAGTAGAATATGAGGGAAGAATGTGGTGTGATCTTGGTTAGATTGGAACCAAGGCCTCCTAGTGTTTCTTATAGTGGGTGCAAGCAGCGTTTTGAGGATACTCGTAGAGGTGGGGGAAGTCAGACTTCTCATGCTGACAGTTTCACCAATGCAGGAAGTTGGGACTCACAAAGCCACATTGCTTATCAAATCGAGTAGAATGTAGAGGTTTCAGTAGGATAGACCATATCTAGAATTTTTTTGAGACTTTTCCATCAGTTCCGACCAAGTGGGGATCTACTACTACCCCACATTCTGGAGTCAAGATAATAGGTTCTTGCTAATAAGGAAGATAGAATACCATAGGATGCTTAGGCTGAGGTGGT
Source organism: Viscum album (assembly GCA_963277665.1). Taxonomy (NCBI): domain Eukaryota; kingdom Viridiplantae; phylum Streptophyta; class Magnoliopsida; order Santalales; family Viscaceae; genus Viscum; species Viscum album. The sequence goes on from OY728128.1 coordinate 1,859,130,098, forward strand.
GGCCGAGGTAGAGGGAGTCAGACTCAAGATTCTCAATGCTAGTAGAACAAGATTCCTTAGGTCAGTTAGGCTATGACTGAGATCCATAGTACGGGCGAGTAACATATAGTGCATCCTATGTTGGAGGAACAGAGAACCAAACCTTCTACAGTTAGAGGTACTATTCTAGTAGCCTCCACTTTAGTGTACACATTATTTGACATGGGAACATCTAAATCTTTTATATCTGAGACTATTATAGAGATTTTGGGCCTTGAGATTGAACACTTTTGTGGTGTGATGACACTCGATACCCCACTAGGTATCTGATCAGATAGCATTTGTCATAGTAAGGATTGTCCCCTTGAGATAGACAGGTCTTTCATCTTAAGTAATATTTTCATCCTTAACAAGATGTCCATTGATTTAATCATTATGATTTAATAGTTAGTTCCCTATCAATCCCATATTGAATTATGTCTTACGAGGGTGATTTTTACCTCACCCGAGGGTGGTAGGAACATTCATTAAGGAGAATTGAATGTTAATGCATAACGAGATGGACCTGAGCAGCAAAGGCTAGGAATTGTGATACCTTATATATCCAGTTTCTCATTAAATGTTCAAGTGTTATGACCCACTACTTTCTCTCTTATAGTGGGTCAATTTAAGGATGTCTTCCCTGATGAATTTTGCTAAGAAACCTCCAGTGAGAGAGGTAGAGTTCACTATTGAGATAGTGCCAAGAGAATCACTAGTGACCCTTACTTCATATAGAATGGAACCTATGGAGCTTCTATATATCAAAAAATAGTTATAATATCTGGATGTTAAAGGCTTTATATTCTCCAGCACTTTTCATTGGGGTACACCAGTTCTTTTTTTCCAAGAAGGGATGTGGTTCCCTTAGGCTTTGTGAGGATTATCATTGCTTGAACCAGCTTATGATAAAGATTCAATACCCATTACATCAAATAAATTAACTATTTGATAAGCTCCAAGGAGTAAAGGTGTGTTCAAAGATTTATTTGATTTTGGTTTATCATCCAGTGCATTTTAGGTCATAAGATATACCTCGCATAGCTTTGAATAGAGGGGTTGGTCTTTATGAGTACCTGGTTATGATGTTTGGTCTCACAAACACACTGATAGTTTTTATGGAAATAATGAATCTATATTTCCATCCATATCTAGATATATTTTTTGTAGTATGTTTTGATGATATTTTGGTTTTTTCACACCCCTGACTTGACCATACCAACCATCTTGAGATCATGCTGAATACACTAAGAGATCACCAACTTTATACAAAGATCTGTAAATTCCACTTTTGGATTTTCAAAGTCCACTTCATGGGTCATGTCATCTTAGATTAAATATTTTCAATAGTCCTAGAGAAAGTGAGAACTATAGTTGCTGAAGAGTATCCCAAGAATGTATTTTACATTCAAAGTTTGTTGGGGATAGTTAGATAGTATAGGCACTTCGTCCATTATTTCTTACATGTTGCAGTGCCTCTTATGTGCTTGATAAGGAAGGGTATGAAATTTTTATGGTCATAATCTTATAAAGCAGACTTTAAGGTGTTGAAGGGTCATTCGACTTCAGCATCAAAACTAAATCTTCTAGAGCCATCTAGGACCTATACACTTTACTATGATGCATTAGATATCAGTCTAAAGTCTGTTATGATGCAAGATGAGTGTTTCGTTTTTTAAAATTCTCTTTAGTTGAGGCCTCACAAGCAGAATTATAGATGCACGACCAATATCTAGAAGTTTTATTGCATGCCTTATATTGATGGAGACACTATCTATTTAGAGAGTTTTTTGTGGTATATAGTGATCACAAAATACTTAAGTGCATCTTTACGCAGCATCATCTCAATCTCAGGAATTGTAGATGGATTGAACATTTATAGTCATATGATTTTAAGATTCCATACACACCTGGGAAAGGTTATTTGATAGATGATGCTCTGAGCCGAAATACCGAGAAACATTGTCACACCCCGACTTTGCACATCGGTAATGATTTTAATTTTTACCTTTATCTAATAATTTTATTTGACTTAATTGTTTTCTCAAGGTGCATGCCTGGACCAACTTGAGTTTTTGTGTTTTGATGATAAATGAGTTTTTTGGCATGGTTGTGTCCGGCGCACGGACAAGGAACAAGCAAAGTCGCATGGCTTCGTGAGATGTTCCTACGACCTACCTGGTGCGCGGGTAATCAATTAATTAACAAGTTGAATAATAATTAAAGCGCAAAATAAAATATGAAAAATTATTAATTAATTTAAAAAGTGTTTAATAATATTATTATTATTATTATGATTGGGGATTCTTCTTCATATTATTATTATTTCATTTAATATTTTAATTAGTTCGATAATATTAAATTATAATAAAGGTTATAAAATTTTCAGCATGTCACTTTTATCATTGTTAAAATTATTAATAATTTTTTTAATAGTTTAATGGGGCAATAATTATTTTTAAGTTATTGTTATAATTTTGTTTTACATCATGTTTTTTTACACTAATATTACTATTATTATTATCAATAACTATATTCTTAATTAGTTTAGTGTTTTATTTTAGGTTTTATTATATCCCTATTTTTATTTTTATTTAACTTTTTTCCCTACTCTCTCCTCTCCCCCCTATCTCCCTCATCCCGCACAAGACCTCCCCATTTCTTCCCCGGGTTCGCACCTCCCCCTTCTTCAAACCCTATCACCTCACCACCCCCTTCTTTCCACCTCACCAGATCAGCCACCACCAAATCTCGTCGTCGCCCTGTTGTCGGCGTCGCATGAAACCTCTGCCACCCTACAACCCTATGTCGCTCCTCCCCAGACCTGTTGCGCGCGCTACCCTACATCCGTCAAATTGGCACATCGTCTTCCCCTCCTCTCTTCCAGCAAGGCAACCCCTGACGCCCTATTCTCTCCAATGAACCGCAGCACACCAAACTGTCTTCCTTATACAAAACTGCACCGCACCCCACCCTCAAACCCTGGACAACCCCGTACAGCCCTCTGAAAATCTTGCTATCTGGCACCTCCCTTCGATGGCTGGACCTCCATGCTGGTGTCCCGACCTCCTCCGGCGCACACACCTCCCCCAGGTATCCTCTTCCAAAATTTCATAAGTTTTTTTTGGGGTTTGGATTTTTCATTGGTTGGTTTATGGTGTATTTGATCTGATTTTTTGATTTTAGGGTTTAATCATGTTGCTTGAGATGCAGTTGTCATGCGATGATCTTTACATGCCGTGATCGTGAGGTTTTCTATATACCGGTAGGTGTTTTTGCATATGTGTATTAATTGATAAGTTTAACAGCTTATTTAATTAATTTTTCATGTTTACTAATCGCTTTGTTTGGTGTGAATTTAATTTTGACTTGAGGTTTAGTATTTTTTTAATGTGCTTATTGGTGTGTTTATATGATATGAGTAGGTTGTTGTTTTGAAAACCCATGTCGAGATGTTTATCACTATTTTATAATTTTTGAAACTAGTTTATTAAATTATTTAAGTGCTGTGAATTCTGTTTCGACACGTAAGTGGTGGGTGGGATTTTTCATTCAAAGTATTCTGATACCATTTTAAGTCATTTCAAAAAATTCATAAGTGTTTTATTAAATCCTATAAGGTGTGTGAAACATGTTTGGATTTTGTTTAGGTGTGTGTATGTTTTTGAAAGTGGGTTTGGGTATGCAAATGGGGGTACTTGTGTTTGTGTGCCTTGTGGTGTATTTCTCGATATGTATTGTGAATTATTTTAAACAATGCAAAGTATGTTTTAATGTGTCCTTCTATATGTTTTATTTTAAAGAGGATTCTCCTACTTGAAATTGAGTGTGTTATTGGTGAAAACCCTTGATGTGTTATTTTGAAATGTATTATAGATTGTTTATGTGTTTAATTATTTTTTTAAATTATATATGTAGCGTGTTAGACTTGCTACAATGGTTTTGGGGTGAGGGTTCGAGGTATCCTACATGTACATGCATAGGGTAAAGCATATAAATATATATATGACCTCTTGGACATATTCCCTCATGGGGTGGGGGATATGTGCAATGCAGCTAGGGGTGTATATATATGTTTGATGTCGGCTAGAGTGGTCATCGGAAAATAGCGACATGTTTGAGGTAGGTCCCCTATGCCCTGATCTTTAATTAGAATTTCTATAATTGCTTAGTGTTTTATTAAAAGTGCATATTCTTCTTCTACATGAAATACTTATGCTATATATATATATGTAAATGGTTTTGGTTCATGAAACGTGATTTCCTTAATGTTTCGAACATAAATTGGGTATTTCCAAAGAAGTATGGTCTTTTGGCCGATTTTATTGTAAAATTGAAATGACACGTTGTTTTCCAAAGAAGTTCCAAAATGATCTCCAAAAATGGGTTTTGGGTGAACATGTCTTCTAAAGCAAAATCATTCTTATGGAGTATTGAGGCTTGTTTGGCACTTTGAAAATGGTTTACAAAATTGTAAAACCCCTCTTGAGCCATCCCCCCTAGTTTGAGAAATGTAATGCAAGTGTTAAAAAGTGATTTGTGATATGTGCCTAGTTTTTATGCTTATGCTTTGTGTGGCGTGAAAGAGGGGTAATGCGCTTAAGGAGAGAGAACAGTGGTGAGAGGTTGAATGAGTTTTGGATAAAGAAAGTATTGTGTACATATATTTTTTCTGGATAAAAACTCACCACCACTTGAAATAGAGCACAATGGGAAACCTAGGTATCTAGGTGGGGGAAACTAGGACTTGTGGGCTAGTGGTCCGGAGGTGACTTGACCCGGTTCCACTGTAAGTTTGATGATTTCAACACTAACTAAACATAGGAATGACTAAGGGTCGTGGTCTTTTAAGCCACATTTTATGAGGGTTGGGGCCTTCTAAGCCATGTTTTCTAAGAGTCGTGTCCTTCTAAGCCATGTTTCACTGAGACATGAAGATCCTAGGTCCCCAACTAACATTAGATGGTTAGGGACTTCCCATAGTGCTTGTGATACAATTTTCAATTCAGTTGTTTCATGCTTGTTCCCTCTTTTGTGAAAACCATATTTTAATCTAAATTGGTCTAAAATTTTGAAATGTTAATGCAAGCTCAAAACATATTTTGAAAAGGGAAGAGAAATGTTTTCTTGGAAATACAATCTTTTTATTTGAATCTGAAAAGAGAGAGAAATATTATTTTATTATGACTTATTTTCAAACTAGCATGATCTGGATTTCTTATTAAAGGCAGTGGCATAGGGCGTTGTTCTATTTTGGATTTCCTACTGAGCATCTCAGTGCTCACGCCTACTTTATCTTTTCATTTTAAGGTTCTATTTTTGGATCTCTCTTGCAGTAATCTTGTTTCTGTGTTTGGTGGTGACCGATGAGGTCTCTTAGAGGTATGTTTAACTATCCATCCTTGTTCTATTATTAGTTTCAAGTATTCAACTACCTTTATTAGTTTATGTCGTTTGTTTATATGTCTTTTCTTGGCTAAATCATTTCCAACTGCCTCATTATGGTGCCCGAAACTAGTTGTCATCCCATGGGGATTGGGAACGTCCTTCGGGCCATGTTGCGGACTGGGTCGGGTGCCGGGTCGGATGCTGACCCAGCTTAGTTAGTGAAAAAATGGTATGAAAGGGAGGTTTGTTCTTGTTATTTGGGTGTCTGGTAGATTAGATATAGGATTTTCGGTACTCAAGTGGTAGGTAAAGGAAGAGCGTCACAAACTCTTGCTCATTCCGATCATCGAGTAATCAGGGGTAGTCCGGGATTCATGTTTTTGGATTTTCTTTGTGTGGATCGGGGATGACAACAGGAGTAAACCGGTACTGCACATGGTCTCACATGGAGTAGCAACCCATGTGATGCCTGAGAGTACAGTTCTACACTCTTATTAGTTGGTGCTTTTCTAGGGTTTGGTCTTCTAAACCATGTAGCCAGATTAGACACAACCTCTAGTCCTCTGTCTAGGTTATTTAATGTTTGTGATTCCTTTCTTCAGTTTTGAGATTGGTGTGAAATTTTTTTACTTTAAAAAGGGAAGCGGACTTTGGTGTTTCTCTTATTTTATTTAGGTGTGCGGTTGGCATGATTTTTGGGGTGTGTGTCTCTTGGACCTTGTTTTTGGAATTTGGAATTGATTTGTCGAAGTTGAATTTCTTAAAGGATGTATTGGGTTATTTGAAATTTAAGTGGGTTGTTTAATAAATGGAAAGTATTTTGTAAATTATTCTTGAGTTTTTGAAATAGTTTTGGAAAAAGGTATTTTTGGAATATTGGGAACAATTTGTTTTGAAAGAGTAAGAGCCTTGTTTCTTTTCCAGTGGTATTCCTATGGGTGCTTTCATGTGAATGTGGAAGTGATTAGTGGATAGTTGGTGGATTATGTGGATGGGTGTCTGAGTGGAACAAAGATGCATATTTGAAAGGCATCGTGGAATATCAGTGGTGATGGATTGATTTTTATGTCTGCTTCTTATTTCTTAAAAAGTGGATTTTTTTCTAAAATGGGTTTTTGTGTGCTCACATGGTTTTGGAAATTTTAAAATGACATTGAGTTTAGAGAGAAAATGGATTTCCAAAAGAACTTTTGGGCTTGTTGTGCAGTACTTTGTTTTTCAAGAGAGTGTTTTTCTTTAAGAATGAATTGATGTTTTAAATTGGAATTACTGAAATTGTATATGAGGTGTGAATTTTGTTTTGTGATGTTTTTGGACTTATTGAATACTTTTTTGTGTTTCTTTTTCAGGATATTCCCCCTAGAAATTTTCCATGGGTTTCCAACAAGTATCTCAGTTCTTGGCTCAGCCCAGACTCCCAGTGGAGTGGCGGAGTAGGGTTCTGCTTGGTGGTGTCGATTTTTCGTAGACGTCGAGGTCAGTTGGATATCGTTGAGTGCTTTGAGAAAGTTGGAAGTGTCTCCTATTTTTTAGGAACTCTAAAAGTTGTGTGGGTGTAAGTTGTCTTGGTTATGTCTGGTGGAGCGGGACTAGATCGGTGAACCGGGATTGTTCCATTTTAGTTGAAAATGGGGATGTCATGAGCGATCCTCAAGACTAACCTTATTCTGTAGCTGTACCAAAGGAAGTGAATGAAAGATAAAGTGGTAGATCTCATAGGTTCTCAGCCAATCAACAGGCAGAGGTTGAGGTGTGTAGACCTTCATGATGAATTAGTTTCATGTTCCCCAGAAGTAGTGTGGAGTAATCAGTTTAAAACTAGCAATAGTTGTAGTCTTGCTCATATTGTGGTAAGTGTAGGTACCTTATCCGTTGAGGGGTGTGAACCAAAGGGTCTTGTTCTTAGAGTGCTCCTTCCATCTGTTTGCGTCGTGTGTTTGACAGAAAGCTCAATTTCATATCTTTAGTGTGGTCATTCGGACACTCTAAGTTGTTCTCCGCAATTCTTAGTCAGTAAATTGATGAAGTGGCTACTTGGGGCATGAGGAGAAATATGTAGGTTGATTTTCCAGCAGAGGAAGTTCAGTTCAGATGTGGTCATCTTATGACTATGAGGTTTTAGATTCTTCAGACATCAGGGCCCCAACCATAGGCCTCGGGGTGAAGCTTGCGCGTAGTCAAAACTCGTCTGGCGTGGGATGGGCTTGGCCTGACTTAAGTCCACAATGATATGATGGGGAAAAATTAAATTTCCCTTTTGTGGTATCGTCTTTGAAGGCTTCATTTTTTTGTGAGGGTCATGAATATACTATCTCCTTTCTATGATCTTAATTTATGGGAGTCCCACTTGGCCCTTAAAGAGGTTCGGAGAACCCATATTCTTGTAAAGCCATTGGGTGTGCTCTATGAACCTCTTTGTGGGTCGGTAAGGAATCAAAATTGTAATCATTTCTAAGATTCTATCATCTTGTGGAATTGAAATACTCTTGTCCAGTTGCCTCCCGGTTAGGGGTTTCTGCTATCATGACTATCACATGTGGTGGAGTATTGTTCACGGTAGGAATCACCTGTGCGGAACGAACTGTGTTAGTGAGTTCGTGATGAAGAGTTCAGTTCGTATCGCTCAAAATTTATTAGGAATGCCAGTGTGGGTGCCGTGGTGCTAGGAAAATTTTAAAATGGTGGGGATACCAATGCGGGTCTTGCCGATGTACCCTCTTGTGTTGGTTAAACAGAGGGAACTTTGAGGGTCAAGTTTGTGTTAAAGGTTTGACTGGGCTTGTGAGTCATTTTGGTTTGGAGAACCAATGTTGGACAAGAATCATAATATGGTGGGTAGACCTCCATCAGGAGAATTCGTGGAAAAAATCTATCTTCAAAGTGTGCTTGGCGGGGCAGCCCCTTACTTCTTCTCCGCCCAACCTCGACCATGCTAATTGGATAGCTTGAATAGTGGTTCGCTGGATGAGTATTCTTGGAGATATCAAGCAACCTCGGTGACCCCCAAGTCAGGGGTCGGGGTGTTCCATGTTGTAGTTGTGTTTGGAGGTGTATTCCATACTATTTATTATTTTTCTTGGTAATTCTGGTTTTGAGATTTTTGTTATTTCATGTTATGGAAATTTTTTAATACCGGGTCTTTGGGTGATTGATGTTTTGTTTTAGGTGTCTTCATGGTCCCACTTGGAACCCTTGGTTGACCTTGTATTTTGGGACTTTCTAGGGGCACAAAGTGTCATGGTGGGGAGAATTGTCACACCCCGACTTCGCACATTAGTAATGATTTTAATTTTTACCTTTATCTAATAATTTTATTTGACTTAATTGTTTTTTCTAGGTGCATGCCCGGTCCAACTTGAGTTTCTTTGTTTTGATGATAAAGGTGTGTTTTGGCGTGGTAGTGTTCGGCGCACGGACAAGGAACAGGCAAAGATGCTTGGCTTCGTCAAATGTTCGTGCGACCTACCCGGTACGTGGGTAATAAATTAATTAACGAGTTGAATAATACTTTAAGTGAAAAATAAAATATGAAAAATGATTAATTAATTTAAGAGGTGTTTAATATTATTATTATTATTGGGTATTATTCTTATTATTATTATTATTTAAGTTAATATTTTAATTAGTTTGATAATATTAAATTATTATAAAGGTTATAAAATTTCAGCATGTCACTTTTATCATTGTTACAATTATTATTAATTTTGTTAAGAGTTTAATGAGGCAATAATTATTTTTAAGTTATTGTTATAATTTTATTTTACATCATGTTTTTTTACACTAATATTACTATTATTATTATCAGTAACTATATTTTAAATTATTTTAGTGTTATATTTTAGGTTTTATTTTATCCCTATTTTTATTTTTATTTATCTTTTTTTTCTACTCCCTCCCCTCCCCCTCTCTCCCTCATCCCTAATAAGACATCCCCCTTTCTTCCCCTGGTTTGCGTCGCCCCCTTCTCCGAACCCTATCACCTCAGCACCCCCTTCCTTCTTCCTCACTGGATCGGCCACCATCGAATCTCATTGCCACCCTGCTGCCGGCATCGCACGAAACCTGTGTCGCCCCATAACCTTGCATCGCTCCTCCCCAGACCTGCTACACATTCCTCCCTACATCCCTCAAACTGGTGTGCAACCCTCCCCTCCTCTCTTTCGGTAAGGAAACCCTCGACGCCCTATTCTCTTCAACAAACCGAAACACACTTGACCATCTTCCTCACACTAAACCGAACTGTAGCCCACCCTCAAACCCTAGTCGGCTCCTTGCTTCCCTCCGACAATCCCATTGTCTGGCACCTCCCTTCAATGGTCGGACCTCCTCGCTGGTTTCCCGACCTCCTCTAGTGCACAAGCCTCCCCCAAGTATCCTCTTACCAATTTTCATAAGGTTTTTTGGGGTTTGGATTTTTCATTGGTTCGTTTATGGTGTATTTGATTTGATTATTTGATTTTAGGGTTTAATCGTGTTGCTTGAGGTGTGGTTGTCATGCGACGGTCTTTACACGCCGTGATTGCGAGGTTTTCTACATACCGGTAGGTGGTTCCACATATGTGTATTAATTGATAAGTTTAATTTCTTATTTAATTAATTTTTCATGTTTACTAATCGCTTTGTTTGGTGTGAATTTAATTTTAACTTGAGGTTTAGTATGTTTTTAATGTGCTTATTGGTGTGTTTATATGATATGAGTTGGTCATTGTCGGGAAAACCCATGTCAAGATGTTTATCACTATTTTATAATTTGTGAAAGTAGTTTATTAAATTATTTAAGTGCTGTGAATTCTATTTTGACATGTAAGTGTTGGGTGGGATTTTGCATTCAAAGTCTTCGGATACTATTTGGAGTTGTTTCAAAATATTCATAAGTGGTTTATTAAATTCTATAAGGTGTGTGGAACATGTTTGGGTTTTTAGGTGTGCGTATGTTTTTAAAAGTGGGTTTGGGTATGTAAATGGGGGTATTTGTGTGTGTGTGCCTTGTGGTTCATTTCTCAGTATGTATTGTGAATTACTTTAAATGATGGAAAGTATGTTTTAATGTGTCTTGCTATATGTTTGGTTTTAAAGTGGATTTTCCTACTTGAAATTGAGTGTGTTATTTGTGAAAACCCTTATGTGTTATTTTGAAATGTTTTATAGATTGTTTAAGTGTTTATTTATTTTATTAAATTATATATGTTGTGCATTAGACCTCGGTACGATGGTTTTGGGGTGTGGTTTCAACTTATCATACATGTACATACATAGGGTAAGGCATATATATATATGCCCTCTTTGTACATATTCCCCTATTGCGTGGGGAATATGTGAAATGCAGCTAGGGGTGTATATATATGTATGTAAAAATGCATGTTAGTGTATGTGCCAAATGTCGGATCGAGTGGTCGTCGTCAAATAGCGACTTGTTTGAGGTAGGTCCCCTATGCCCTGATCTTTAATTAGAATTTTCATAATTGCTTAGTGTTTTGTTAAAAGTGCATCTTATTCTTCTACATGAAATATATATGCTATATATATATATATATATGTAACTGTTTTTGGTTCATGAAAATTGATTCCCTTAATGTTTCGAACATAAAGCGGGTATTTCCAAAGACACGTGGTCTTTCAGCCGATTTTGTTGTAAAAGTGAAATGACATGTTTTTTTCCAAAGAAGTTCCAAAATTATATCCAAAAATGGGTTTTGGGTGAACATGTTTTCTAAAGTAAAATCATTCTTGTGGAGTATTGAGGCCCGTTTGGCACTTTGAAAATGGTTTAAAATTTGGAAAACCCCTCTTGAGGCATCCCCCCTAGTTTGAGAAATGTAATGCAAGTGTTAAAAAGTGATTTGTGATATGTGACTAGTGTTGATGCTTATGCCTTGTGCAGCATGAAATAGGGGTAATGCGCTTAAGGAGGGAGAACAGTGGTGAGAGGTTGAATGAGTTTTGGATAAAGAAAGTGTTGTGTACATATATGTTTCCTTTATAAAAAATAACCACCACTTGAAATAGAGCACAATGGGAAACCTAGGTCTCTTGGTGGGGGAAACGACGACTTGTGGGCTTGTGGTCCGGAGGTGACTTGACCCGGTTCCACTGTAGCTTTGATGATTGCTACACTAACTAAACATATGAATGACTGAGGTTTTTGGTCTTCTAATCCACATTTTATAAGGTTCGTGACCATATATGCCACATTTTCTGAGGGTCGCGTTCTTCTAAGCCACATTTCACCGAGACATGAAGATCCAAGGTCCCCAACTAACACTAGCTTCTTAGGGACATCCCATGCTGCTTGTGATATGATTTTCAATTATGTTGTTTCATGCTTGTTCCCTCTTTTTTGAAAACCATATTTTAATCTAATTTGGTATCAAATTTTGAAATGTTAATGCATGCTCAAAACCTATTTTGAAAGGGGAAGAGAAATGTTTTCTTGGAAATTAAAGCTTGTTATTTGAATCTAAAAAGAGTGAGAAACATTATTTTATTATGCCTTATTTTCAAAATAGAATGATATGGATTTCTTATTAAAGGTAGTGGCATAGAGCGTTGTTGTATTTTGGCTTTCCTATGGAGCATATCGGTGCTCACACCTACTTTATATTTTCAGTTTCAAGTTGTATTTTTGGATCTCTCTTGTAGTAAGATTGTTTTTATTTTTGGTGGTGACCCATGAGGTATCTTGGAGGTATGTTTAACTTTTCATCCTTGTTCTATTTTTAGTTGCAAATATTCAACTACCTTGCTTAGTTTATGTCGTTTGTTTATATGTCTTTTTTGGGCTAAATTGTTCCCAACTGCCTCATTGTGGTGCCCGACACTAGTTTCCAGCCCATGGGGATCAGGGATGCCCTTAGGGCCATGTCGTGGACCGGGTCAGGCGCTGGGTCGAATAATGAACCAGCCTGGTTCGTGAAAAACATGTTGTTTACGAGACCAGTAGTGAGTATAGAACCTGGAATTTTTTTCATAGATTCATGTTGAGGATTGGGAGAATAATGGTTAGACTCTCTTATCAACAATGGAAGTGACCTATACCCTTTTGTAAAGGGTCATAATGAGACAACATTGTAATCAAGAAGGCCTTTTCCAAAGGCAAGTTGTCTCAGATGATGATACATCATCTGGTTGAACCATGGATGGGGATGATACTTTACTATTTCGTGGGCATGTATAGGGCCTAGTATACATCATAGAGGAGTTGATGTGGGAATTCCATTCCTCATCATGGGATGTTCGTCATGGTTTCACCAAGATGTATCAAGAGTTGCATCACAAGTATTGGTGGACATGTATAAAATGTGAGATTGTTGGATTCATCACTCAATATTCCGCCAAACAGCTGGTGAAAAGGGAATATCGGTGAATAGTGGGACTTTTGTAGATGTAGGGATGTTTCTATATATTTTGTGACTGGTTTACCCAGATCACCTCATGGAAATGATACAATATGGGTTTTCATTGATCATTTGATGAAGTTAACACACTTATTACTTATGTGAGAGACCTTCTGAGTGGACGATCTAGGGAGGATATACATCATATAGGTCATACATATCCATGTATATCCATGATATATCATTTATGAAAGAGATACTCACATTATGTCATGGTTCTGGAAGGTGTTTCATAAGTCCTTGGGTACATAGGTTCTTCTAAGCATGACATATCACCCATAGACCAATGGATAGACATAGTGTATGATTCAAGTTTTAGAGTACATTATTTGTGAATGTTTCCTTGACTTAAGAGGTTTTTAGGAGAAACACATACCCCTCATTGTGTTTTATTATAATAATAGATTTCAGGATATAATCAAGATGGCTCCTTATGAAGCCTTATACAGTAGGCATATCCATTAATCTCAATAATAACTAGAGAAAGGGTAGTATACTTTTATTAGACAACATAGAATCTATGAAACTTCAGAACAAATCCAGTTGATCAAAAGGCACATGATGACAGCTCATTTTAGACAATGGTCGCATCCTAATCGATGCTGACAACCTCTTGAGTTCAAGGTCAGATATTAGTTTTTCTTGCGATTCCCACCCAAATATATCATTCTATGTATGATTTCTCTCACGTGTCTTAGATTTTATGGTATTATCCAAATTCATCATATGTCTTTTAGCTATATGAGGTTGATATTAATGTAAATACTTCTTTTTATGATTATCCTATTTGTATCTTGGATCCGAGCATGAAGAAACTCTAAGGCAGGTCAGTTCCTTTGGTACAGGTGATATGGTAGCATGGCAGATTACAAGATAATACCTAGGGATGGGAGGCTGATATACTAGCTTGGTGGCTGTAAATGTTCTCTCATGATTCATATTTACACTTAAAATGAAAACTTAGGGATGATTTTCTTTTAGGAGGGGAGGTTGTAATGACCCGTCTTTTCATAAGGGTAAGGATTATTTTTTCCAATATGTTTTCTTTATTTGATCTTGGTAGATGGTAACTAAGGCCTAAGGAAAGTCTAGGAGTGTCTAGGGCTCGTTCGGATCCCATATTTCTTGAAATTTAGAAAGAGGGTTGGTCACACGATTACCACGTGGTTAGTACAAACCTTGTGGGTTAACCATGCGGGAAAATTTTTGACCAGTAGGAGCCACTTGGTTTCATTGTAACCATGTGGCCTAAGGTGCATGCCCATGTGGTCTATATGTATTTTTTTATAGATGCTTTTTCATGGTTTTCACATAGTTAGGGAAACTATACACATTAACTATGTGGGTTCTCTCTTTGGATAATGGGCTAGTCACTGTTTGTTCATAGTTTGGACAAATCATGCGGCCAAATCATACACCCCTTAATTTGATATTGAAATTAAAAATTTTTCATCAATGAAAGTTTAAACTTATTTCTTCTTTCATTCTATCATTTCCAGTGGACCAAGCACTCTTCTAATATTGTGGGTTCACCTCCTTCTTAATCTAGGTTCTTCAATATATCTTAGATCTAGACACCAAATCAATATTGTTCGGAAGTGTTTCATAGCTAGAGTTATGCTCTTGAATTTTCTTCCTTCCATTATAATTTTTTATTTGGATCTGTTGAGCTATTTTTATGTGCACTCATTCTCCCTGTTTTTAGATTGTAGGACCATTTGTTTTATTTCTTCTAATCTACTTCGAAACTAATACCACTATTGGATGATGAGTTGTATACGGAACTATGGTTGGTGGTTTAGTTTTTTTCCTTAAAAAGTGAGTTGTTTCAATAGCCATGATGTTATGTCGCACTCCTTCTTTTACCAAAAAATTCCTTAAAATATATTTCTTCATTCTAAATTGATATAATCACCTTTTTATACTTTTTTTGATCCTTTATAGGTGATTAGAGGATGTTGGACTCAATTATGGATACCCCTTGGGTGTGCTGGCTTGAAATTACCATTTATAATTAATTTATAAAATTCTTGTAATTCCTTCTAAGTGTTTGGATTGAATTGTAAATGGAATTTCCCTTTTTTATACAAATTTTAATAGAACCAAAGCACCTCCTATGTGTTTGTCTTGATTCATAAATGGAATTTATCTCCTTTCATAAAAGAGGTTAATTGATAGTGGAACCTCCTAAGTGCTTCGTCGAACATTGGAATTGAATTTACATGCCTTGTTTAACTAAATGGCTTGTATAAATGGAATGTATTTCTTTTTTATGGTTTTTCATGCTTAAATGAATTAAATGGACCAATTTAATAAATTAAAATGGGTGGTAATGGAAAACTAATTATTTCATGATTAATTACATGAATTATATGAATTGTGACACATTCTTGTGTATTGGGTTTGATGTTTATACTAATACAAGGGTGATCTATAAATTTGTTATATTATTATGATTATGCCATTGATATTGATTTTTTAACAATGGTTAAGGGAATTATTATGCATTATTATTCACTCTCCCTTACATTGGGTGTTTAGCATGGAATCTCACACAGTTATATATCTATTTGGACGGTGGGCATGATGCACTAAATCCATAACTTCAGGTGTTGGAATGAAAACTAACCCACCATATCGAGTGATGATCATGTAGTCTTTAATTTATCATGAGTTATAGGGATTATACCCTTGTTTTATATTTATAGTCTAGTTTAGACTGGTTATGGATGTCAGAGTTATGACCTGGTCTAACCAGCACCTATTATCCAGGTATATGGTTACTTATGTCACCATGTACTTAGTCTATATTGGCGGATACAATATATATTTATACTATATATATATATATATATTATTACTATATATATAGTTACGGATCAGTATTTCATTCCAACATGATCTGAAGTAGGTGGAGCGGCCAGGTGTCCTTTAAGAACTTGAGCAGGCTGCTATTTATTTACTCAGCATTTTTTATTATTTATTTATACTTGCACTCTATTATGGTTATGAACACTTCTTGGATTACTTCTAGACACCATTGGTGGTGTCCTACTGGGATTTTATCTCACACTCTACTTGGTATGCCTTTGGTACCCGAGTATATTATATGTCTATAGGTGTGGATAAGGTAAAGTTTGCTACTACAAATTCTTGATATGCATTACCTATAATTGGATCATAGGAGAAAAGGACAGAGCATATACTCAAGATGATCATGGAGTATTCTTTTGTCCTTTTATATTTTTGTGCAACATGTTGTATATTTAATTCCCTTGTTCCTCTTCTTTATATCAACATGCCATACCAACATGTTTATGACACACCCCTGTGGATTTTGATATTATTAATAAATTTTTCAGTTATTTATGATTCTGAAGTTTATTATTATATATGTTTTATGAGATTCTTCTATGGAATAATATTCGTCCATCAATTTATCTTCTATTTATATCATGCTTCCATTATTTTATGTTTATTGTTTCTATCTGTTTTTCCACTCTAATATGAGGGTATAGTCTCCCCACTACATCACCTTTACACCCTCACTACTAGTTCATATCCTCTGCAATAGAAGGAGGAACGCTTGAGACTGTGTGACACACTGGCTCATGGCTCAAGATTAGTGGATACCAGTTCGGGACATTACACATTATCTATATGAATTAAATTTAGTTTACCTATTTTCCCACATTGGGTGTTTATAGTTTGAGCATTTGTACTAGTTTTATAAAAGAAGTATTGTTATTTATTCTTATAAAAAAAATTTCATTCCTATATAATATAAGTTATATTAATAGATAACGGGTAATGATTTATATTCTTATTATCTCATTCAATTATTGTTTTACTTATGCCACCTGAAAGTGGAATAGATGTCAACTTATTTCGGAAATTTTTATGATCGAATATGATATTTCAATAAAAAATTAAATAACTAACATAATAATAAAAAACTCATAATATAATAATTATGTATATATTTATATCATATTTTCTTTAAATTATGTTCTCATAGTCATCCAATATATAAACTCTTAACATTTATCAAGTAGGTGGTCAAACCGACCCAAACATGAACATACCAGGATTAATGGATTATTATGAGATGGTTTATTAATAATATCATTATAAAAAATTATAATAATATTATTTAGTGTATTTTAATGTGATATACCATAATTTAAAATAATTATAAGAAGAATTAATGGATATTAAAATATTACTTAATATGTAGGAAAATATTTTCCTTTTAGTATGCCTATTTTAAACGACTCAATTAATGATGATCATTTATTGATAATATCATTAATGGGTTCCCTAGTTTTTCATAAAAACATTAATGATACCATAAAAACTATATTTATACATTAAAACAATTATCGTTACCATCCATGTAATTCAATGATTAAAATAAATATGAAAATCAATTCTCCCATGGAGACGGTAGTCCACAAGTATGCATGGATGATGATTTGGTTTTTTATAGAATGGGGAAAATGGGCAGTATGGTTTATATTTAGGAATATAAAATATGTCATAAATATAAAAATTATATATTAAATTCAACATGAGGACCATCCATTTAAGGTGGTAAATGAAAACAAAACATGACACTTTGTAGAATTGGTAGTCCACACACAAAGATGATTGTCATTTTTTGATTTTATTAAGATAATAAGGGAAATGTTTTTAATTTTTATTCCCAAAAATATAAAAAAATTAATTATTCTATAAATAATTATTTCATCAAAAAATATTGGGAAAACTAAATTTGAAATTTATTGATAAAAGGGAGTTATATTTGGGAAAATTGAAGTTACCTTCAAAACATTGGTTTTCTCTTGGAGGATTCCTAGGAAAAGAGGAGATTGGGATAATGTCTTATGAACAGAAGATTTTGAAAGTGAAATAAGATTCTATGGTAAGGAAATAAAGTATATGTTTATTGAGAATACAAATTTTTGGAGTGGTATTTAAGGGGTGGTGATAGTCCCCTTTTATAAGTGGTGAAAATGAATTAATATAAATATTTCAACTTAATATAAAGGAGTCACAAGTCAAATATGTCAATTTTCTCTGAAAATAGAAAATAATTGAGTGGAGGGTGACATAAGGTTGATAATATCTCATATAGTCAATTAGTAACATATTTTTAATATGTTTCTATCACATTAACTCTTGAATTATTACTTTTTCTATTTATTATTTTACTGCGTTAACTAGTTTTTAGCTATGGTAACTGAATCTTTATGCCTAGAAATAAAGCGGCCCTTGTTAGATATTTGAACCTACTAATTATAAATTTGAAATCCATTTTTTATTCAATTTATTTAGGATTTAAATATTAATATTAATATAATATTTGTATAATATATTAAAACAATTTTTGAGAAAAATATAACTTGAATTTTAGAATATCAATCATAGGTTTGTAAAATATAATCAACATTTTAAAATGAATAATTTATATTATAAAATTAATATTTTTTTAATAAAATTGTCTCACAAGTTTCTAGGTCATAATTATATACTATTAATGGAATAAAATTCATAGTGTTAGTAAAAATATTATATTGAACTATTCACTAAAAATCAATTTTAAAAACTCTCAAAAATACCTATACAGCTAATATATTTATTAATACATAAAAATGAAAATTATTTTAAAAATAATAATATTTAAAAAAGTAAACATTTAAATATAATCATGAATAACTTTTTTTAGAGTAAACATTGAGTGATAGTTCAGAATATTGTGTTTACCAACCACAGTAGGGTCTCAGGTATTATAGTTTAGTAATAATAAGACTTGGTTGGGAGTTCTCGAAGTCAAATAGAAGGACCATCTACAACGCTATCACCCATAAGAAAAAGGTTAGAACAAATAGAGATCTCAGTTAGGTATATTATCACCATAACCATCAGGATGACGGAGATAGAAGAAGTAATTGTAGAATCTCTCTTTTACTAGCCCACTAAAGAATATTGGACAATTAACAAAACCATGATATCCCTGCAATAGTTTTATCTAAATCTAACCAAATCAAATTCTCATAAAATATTTTTATATCAATATTTTAATTACTTAATTTTTTAATATATAATAAAAATAAAAAACCCATTATTTTTAATCAAATGAAAAGTTAAAAGTAGTTTTTGTGTGAAATAATCTGTAGGATAAAACATAAATTAAAATTATAACTATATTTAACTTAGGAAATATTTTTTTCCCATTCCCCATGAGAGGTTGTGCATCAGTAAGCTTCAATATCAACCACTTAATTCTCAAACTCTAGAGGGATATTTAAGGATTATATGAGGGAATAGAAAAATGACTTTGATAGATGGATCATGTTGATAATTGAGATAAAATATAGGATACTAGTGAGGCTCTTGATTATGTTTTACATCTGTGTGTGGGGAATATTTTTTATCCTAATTTTTTGTTCCCTACTTGGAATCATAGAGATCCCAACTGGTTCGAACAAAGGTGGTTATTTGTAACCTACCAAATTATATCAAGGAATGGATGGTTATGAATAAGTTAAAAAGTATACTAGATAATTGGAATGTGTAATGGCACAAGGGGACACTTACATAAATCTTTGTTCTTATTTAGTTCAGAGGAATGTTCGTCTACTTGTCTCAGTAACATAGAAAGTATTTTTGGGGATTGTAACGACCCAAAATTTCATTAATGGAAAATCCCTCTTGATCCAGTTAAATGTTTCTTTATGAAAAATGTTTTTATAAGATGTCAACTTCTTTAAGTTTTACGTTAAGATTTGTGACCGTTACTTTTATAGCCGCTGAACAGTGATCATCTGGGTAGTTTAAATATAAGGCTTTAACGAACCAATTTTCTACTCAGACAAAGGAAGCGATGGCCTCATCCAGTAGAATTGCCCCTTACGAAGCCCATTTGTCGGAGCTCGGAAAGGAGGTGGCGTCTTTGGGCTTTGCCCTTGACCAAGCCCAAGCTGAGCTTCATCAAGTCAAGCTCGAACGTGATCGTCTACGGGAAAAATGGAAGTTGATAGAGATTACCACTCGAGCGATGTTATCCGAGCAACCCCAAGAGTCTGTCACCATCGCACACCTTACCCTTAGGTCTTATGCGGCTATTTTAAGGGGTTATGTAACAAATAAGTAGAACCATGTTCATGTACATTATTTTTTTATATATATAATAATGAATATAATTTCTAGTCATTTTTGATGCATTGTAATTAGTTTTTAAAGTACAAATGATGTTTTTAGTTATTATTTAATTAAGAATTATATTTTATTAAATTAAAGGATTTTTTGAATTAAATAATATTTTAATAAAATATTATTATTAATAATTTTTATTAAATATAAATGATCTTATAATTTTATGAATGCAATTAAAATTTTTATTAACGTTTGAAAGCCATTTCTGTCAAAACCCGTGAATTTTTTATAAATGTCGATTTTTATTTTAAAAGTGAAAATTCACATATTTAGAAAATTATTTAGATAAAATAAATATTATTTTTGGAATCAGGACGTCGAAATTATCCAACGGTGAATTTTTCATAATTTTCTGAGACAGTCAAATTTTTGGGTAAAAATTAAATACCATTTAAATATATAATGTGTTTTATGACATCATAATGACCCAATGGTGATGTAATAAAATACCATAATCCTTATGTTCGTCCAATATGTGTTTTATCAATAAAATAATGAGGTTTTGGGTTTGTTTGACTCACTTTTCAAAGCATTAATGGAGCCCTCAAGACTTATTCAACACTTTGCCTTTTTAAATTAATTTCCTTGGGAGTGTGACTCACCTCCACATAAGCAACCCTAATTTTTTAATAAGTTCGGACCTTGGCCTTGTAAAATATTGTTTTCCTCTTCCCTTTTCCAGAAACCATGGGCAAATACCATGGGATGGTTTGTGGTTTGGATTATTTTAATATAAGGGGTCCCAAACCTAAATAATAAAGAATTCTCTCACCTTTCCTATATAAACCCACCCAAGCTCCCACTTCCTCCTCACCCAAAGCCCTTGAAGTTCGTCCAAACTCTGCCCTACTCTCTCTAGAATCCTCTCAAGGTGCCCCAAGCTCCCAAGAAGCCTCTCACAAGCCTCTCTCTATCCTTTGGAAGCACACTTCCAAGTAAGGGTTTTTCTTCCTTTCTCATTTTTGTCAATTTTCTTTAAGTTGTATTGCCCTTTTAATTTCATTTATGAATGTTGGGGTATGGTTTCGCACCTTCCCCATACTGCCCTCTTATTGTTTGAATGATGGGAGAACCCTTTCTCTCTCATTAAATGCCTCACATGTACACCTGTTACTATGCCGAAATTCCGAAAGGAACTTCTCTCTCTTCTTTTATATTCAAGGAATACTTTTGTATCATGAATCTAAATTCCATTTCTATTGTTGGGACATGTATATATATGATCTCCTTACTGTACATTACATGTAAATATGATGAGGAACCCCTTTCTCTCTCATCAACCTTTTTTATGAATTCTTATGTCACGCCGTTACGCTGCCGAAATCACACCGATTTTCTAAGCCAATATCATTGTGTAGTGAATACCATGCCCATTTCTCCATCAAGGGTATTCACCTTTATGCACATTTACTTATTGATTATAAAGTTTCATGTATGAATTCCACATTCCTTTATCGTGGAATAAATGATTATGTTTTATGAATCCACGTTTTATGATCCATGTGGCACACTTATGCATGAAATGAAATTTTTAAGAAGGGTGCGCCCTTTATAGCGCTCCAATGCATTGGGTAAAGTATAGTATCATGATACGTCATGTGCAATGAGTGTTGACTCATGCTAATTCAAGTGCAACTAGGGTTTACTCGTGCTTCAAGTGCAATGAGGGTTTACTCATGCTCCATGTGCAATGAGCCTTGGCTCATGCTAATTCAATGTTAAGTGTTGTTGCCACATTTCCATGTTATGATTATCATGCTTTATCATGCCTTTATGTTCATGTTTCTCTTATGCTCTATTGATATGCCTATTTCCTAACATGTATTGTACTCCTCATGTTATTCATTGTGTACTCCCTTACTGGGATTTATAGCTCACCCTTTTCTTATGCATGTCCTCAGGTTATCCCATGCAATGCTAAGTACGAAGGAATGTAGTGGTCATGTAAAGGAAGTTTTCAATAAGGATGTTGTATTTCATGTTTAAAGTTTTTATGTAATGATCCTAAGCCCCAAAGACACTAAACCTCTCGATCTTCTTTGTTGTATCAAGTGAAGTTTTATGTAATAAAGCATGTTTAAGTTGTAATAAAAAGCAGGGTTGCCATAGTTGGTATCGGAGGGATAGGTTTAGTTATTTTTGGGATTAGGAAACCCTAGTAAAGCCTTAGCTACAAGACTAAGCATAATAAAAACATCCCTAAGTTTTGGTAAATACTAAGTAAGTGGTTTATCAAACAAATACATCCCTGTCTGGATACGAGCAGGTAGAGGCGGCTCTGGCACAGATGTATCCTAGGGGTAAAACCCGAAAACACCGCTTTGAGCTAGACTCGAACGGGAACTGGTGCACGACAACGGGCCTTGCTGCACTCTTGGTTACGACACTCCCGGGGGATATGTTTTGATAAATTCACAATCTTAGTATGAACCCTTATTAAGGGAAAAATGCCCCTAAGAATATATGTTAGAAGGAAGATCATGAAAAGCCTGGATTGAATCCTATAGACTCATGAGTTAAAGAGATTAAAGTTTATTTATAAGTTGTCAACTTTTGTCTTTGGATTACCCTTTATGTGTTACCCCTAACTTTCCTTTTATTCCAGCCAATGGCCGGTAATAGGAGAACTCGGGCTAACAACCGTTGTGAAGATCAGTGTGATGATTGTACCAATGAGATGCCCAATCCAATGGGAGCGGGAATCGCGAACTTTGTCACGCTTCTCTCTCAGTTAACTCAAGTTTTGAATAGAAACACTGGTCAAGAGGAATGTTCAACCCCCCCTAAGAAAGAACAAGTCGCTATTGAAAGCTTCATGAGA
The DNA here is from genome assembly GCA_963277665.1 of Viscum album. Lineage (NCBI taxonomy): Eukaryota > Viridiplantae > Streptophyta > Magnoliopsida > Santalales > Viscaceae > Viscum > Viscum album. The sequence goes on from OY728128.1 coordinate 1,859,152,937, forward strand.
CAAAGGCCTCCTACTTTTAGTGGATCATCCGATCCCACGATTGCTGAACAATGGATCAACTCCATTGAAAAGATATTCTCCATCCTCCAATGCTCTGAAAAAGAGAAGGTTCTCCTGGCGGCTTATCGTATGGAGGGTGAAGCTGATCAATGGTGGACGTTGATCAAAAATACGAAGCCTGAGGAGGAGATCGAGGCTTTGGAATGGAAGGTTTTCCGGAAGATGTTTTTCGATAAATATTTTCCACGCACCCTCCGTCTTAAGATGGAAAGGGACTTCCTTTCCCTCAAGTAGAAAGATGAGGAATCTGTGGGAGCGTATGAGGCAAACTTCACAAGGCTTGCACGATACGCTTCTGGCTTTGTCGTTACCCCCGAATGCAAGGTTGACCGCTTCTTTGGTGGGCTGAAGCCTAGCTTGCGGAAAGCATTAGCGATCCGTGACTTTGACAGCTATGAGGAAATTGTCCGATTTGCCCTCAAGGTTGAAATGGAGATCGGAGAATCACAGGGGTATCATGGGGACAAGAAGCGGAAGGTGGACTTCAATGTTGGTGGTCCGATGGATAAATCCAACGGCGCTAAGAAATTCCAGCACCCCACTTGCCAAAAGTGTGGAAAGAAGCACCCTGGAAATTGCCTTAGGGGGACAAGAAAATGCTTCAAGTGTGGAAGAGAAGGGCACCTAGCTGTTAACTGTCAGCAAGAAGGACCCGCGGCTGCGACGGAGGGGAGGAACGCTCCGTTCGAACCTCAACGCGTTGTTCAATGCTTCAAATGCAAAGAACCGGGTCATTTTGCGAATCAGTGCCCTAATCCAAGGGTTATCGGAGGCAATCAACAACCTCCAAGACAGCAAGGAAGAGCTTTTGCCATCACTTCTGCCGAAGTGAACCCCGACAACGAAGTGGTGACAGGTACGCTAGTTATTCATTCAAGAATAGCGAACATACTTTTTGATTCAGGTTCTACGCATTCTTTTATATCTCAAAAGTTTAGTAGAACAATCCCTGCACCACCACAAATCATGGAAGTAAAGATGTCGGTGAGTACGGCAAATGGGGCAATCATTGCATCCCATGAGTATAAGTCCTCCCCTGTTATAATCTGTGGATTGAATTTCCCGGCGAACCTCGTCATACTCCCTTTGGTGGAATTTGATGCAATTCTTGGCATGGATTGGCTTTCCTTATATAGAGCCAACATAAATTGTCGGGAGAGGGAAATCACACTCCATATGGAGAATCGACCCCCGATTCTTTACAAGTGTCAGGAGGAAGATGAATCTCCTTTAGCTCCATCATCTCAAGCATGGATATTACTGCCTTATGAGCACGCATATCTGGCTCAGATGATTGAGTCCAAGGAAGAAACCACCCTTGGAGAAATGCCTATTGTGAGGGAATTCGCTGAAGTATTTCCCGAGGAACTTCCTGGTCTTCCTCCAAGAAGAGATGTTGAGTTCTCAATTGAACTTATACCTGGGGCGCTACCAATATCCAAGACTCCATATAGAATGGCTGTGGTTGAGCTTGAAGAACTGAAGAAACAACTACAGGAGAATCTGGATAAAGGGTTTATACGCCCAAGTGCATCACCATGGGGTGCACCAGTCCTCTTCGTCAAGAAGAAGGATGGGTCAATGCGGCTTTGCATCGATTATCGTGAACTTAACAAAATCACGATAAAGAACAAGTATCCTCTCCCAAGAATCGATGACTTGTTTGATCAGCTGCGTGGAGCTCAATACTTCTCCAAGGTCGACTTGCGGTCGGGATATTATCAAGTAAGGGTGAAGAAGGAAGATATCCCCAAGACTGCTTTTCGTACAAGGTACGGGCACTATGAATTCATAGTAATGCCTTTTGGACTCACCAATGCTCCAGCAATATTCATGGACTTGATGAATAGAGTCTTTAGAGATTACCTAGATAAATTTGTGGTAGTCTTTATAGATGATATTCTAATATACTCCAAAACCAAGGAGGACCATGAGGAGCATTTAAGAACTGTACTGGAGACTTTGTGCAAGGAGAAGCTCTATGCCAAGTACAGCAAGTGTGAGTTCTGGTTGAAGGAGGTCTCATTCTTGGGCCATATCATCACAAGCAATGGGATATCTGTGGACCCCTCCAAAACAGATGCAATTGAGGGATGGCCGAGGCCAACATCGGTAACTGATATCCGTAGCTTCTTGGGGTTAGCTGGATATTATCGACGATTTGTGAGAAACTTCTCACGATTGTCCAACCCTCTTACCAAGCTAACTCGAAAGGGAGTAAAGTTTGCTTGGAGTGATGAATGCGAAGAAAGCTTCAAGGAGTTGAAAAGGAGGCTTATCACTGCACCTGTGCTCACTTTACCCACAAGTGGGGAGCTTTTTGTGGTATTCAGTGATGCTTCGAAGAAGGGCTTAGGATGTGTGCTGATGCAGAATGATAAAGTGATATCCTATGCCTCAAGACAGTTGAAAATCCATGAGCGGAACTATCCAACGCATGATCTGGAGTTGGCGGCGGTGATCTTTGCCTTGAAAATCTGGCGGCATTATCTCTATGGAGAGAAATGTGAGATATATACTGACCACAAGAGTCTTAAATATATATTCACACAGAAAGAGCTTAATATGCGCCAGAGAAGATGGATAGAGCTCATAAAGGATTATGACTGTTCAATATATTACCACCCTGGGAAGGCGAACAAGGTGGCAGATGCCCTAAGTAGAAAGGATCCAGCAATTCTATCAATGATGAGAATTGAGAAGGATCCAATCTTCTTAGACTTGATGAAGATGGACGTGGGAATCATAAAGAAGGGAACATCATCAATCCTTTCACAAATGATTGCTCAACCATCTCTTTTGGAAAGGTTAAAGGATGCTCAAAAGGATGATGCGAGAATCCAAGAAAAAGTGGAAGCTATCAAAAAGGGAAAATCCTCAGAGTTTAATGTTAATGAAGAAGGAATTGTGCGGTTTGGGAAAAGACTATGTGTCCCATCAAGTTCGGAGCTGAAGAATGAACTTTTGGATGATGCACATGGTTCAAATTTCTCTATTCACCCAGGGAGCACAAAGATGTATCGAGATCTCCGAGAAAACTTTTGGTGGGATAATATGAAGAAGGAGATCGCCGAATATACATCAAAGTGCCTTGTGTGTCAGCAAGTGAAGGCAGAAAGGCAGAAGTCTAAGGGGATGATGCAACCATTGCCCATACCAGAATGGAAATGGGAGAACATCACCATGGACTTCGTCACTGGACTTCCAAGGACATCCAAAAGCAACAATGCAATCTGGGTTATTGTGGATCGTCTTACAAAGACTGCACACTTCATTGCTATTCGAGAGGATTTCTCTTTGGATCAACTGGCACGGATATATATCAGGGAAGTGGTACGGTTGCATGGAGTACCACTATCTATTGTGTCTGACCGAGATCCAAGATTTACCTCTAAGTTTTGGAAGAGTCTTCAACATGCTCTGAATACTGAACTGAACTTCAGTACGGCCTATCATCCTCAAACTGATGGCCAATCCGAGCGGACTATCCAAACACTTGAGGATATGTTGAGAGCGTGCTCAATGGACTTTAAAGGAGGATGGGATCAACATCTTCCTCTGGTTGAGTTCTCTTATAATAATAGTTTCCACTCAAGCATCCAAATGGCACCATATGAAGCCCTGTATGGGAAAAGGTGTAGAACACCGGCATGTTGGGATGAGGTCGGTGAACGTAAGCTGCTTGGACCAGAAATGGTCGAAGAAATGGTGGAGAATGTGAAAACCATTCAGCAGCATATCAAGGCAGCCCAAAGTCGACAGAAGAGTTATGCAGATAATCATCGACGAGACCTTGAGTTTAAAGTCGGAGACATGGTGTTTTTACGCATATCTCCGTGGAAGAAGGTCATGAGGTTTGGAAAGAAAGGGAAGTTAAGTCCAAGGTACATTGGCCCCTTCGAGATTCTTGATCGTGTTGGGGCTGTGGCCTATCGACTAGCACTTCCACCTACTATGGCCAAGGTGCATGATGTCTTCCATGTATCCCTCTTAAGGAAGTACATACCAGACCCTTCACATGTACTCTCTTCTGAGGTGGTACAATTAGAAGACGATCTTTCTTATGAGGAGCTACCAGTGAAGATCTTAGATCGTAGAGAAAAAGTTCTACGAAATAAGACAATGCCCCTCGTCAAGGTGTTGTGGAGAAACCACAAGTTTGAAGAAGCAACTTGGGAGTCGGAGGATATGATGAAGCTAAGTTACCCACATTTGTTTTAGTGTGGGAAAAGGAAAATTTCGAGGGCGAAATTTCTTAAGGGGGGAATGTTGTAACGACCCAAAATTTCATTAATGGAAAATCCCTCTTGATCCAGTTAAATGTTTCTTTATGAAAAATGTTTTTATAAGATTTCAACTTCTTTAAGTTTTACGTTAAGATTTGTGACCGTTACTTTTATAGCCGTTGAACAGTGATCATCTGGGTAGTTTAAATATAAGGCTTTAACGAACCAATTTTCTACTCAGACAAAGGAAGCGATGGCCTCATCCAGTAGAATTGCCCCTTACGAAGCCCATTTTTCGGAGCTCGGAAAGGAGGTGGCGTCTTTGGGCTTTGCCCTTGACCAAGCCCAAGCTGAGCTTCATCAAGTCAAGCTCGAACGTGATCGTCTACGGGAAAAATGGAAGTTGATAGAGATTACCACTCGAGCGATGTTATCCGAGCAACCCCAAGAGTCTGTCACCATCGCACACCTTACCCTTAGGTCTTATGCGGCTATTTTAAGGGGTTATGTAACAAATAAGTAGAACCATGTTCATGTACATTATTTTTTTTTATATATAATAATGAATATAATTTCTAGTCATTTTTGATGCATTGTAATTAGTTTTTAAAGTACAAATGATGTTTTTAGTTATTATTTAATTAAGAATTATATTTTATTAAATTAAAGGATTTTTTGAATTAAATAATATTTTAATAAAATATTATTATTAATAATTTTTATTAAATATAAATGATCTTATAATTTTATGAATGCAATTAAAATTTTTATTAACGTTTGAAAGCCATTTCTGTCAAAACCCGTGAATTTTTTATAAATGTCGGTTTTTATTTTAAAAGTGAAAATTCACATATTTAGAAAATTATTTAGATAAAATAAATATTATTTTTGGAATCAGGACGTCGAAATTATCCAACGGTGAATTTTTCATAATTTTCTGAGACAGTCAAATTTTTGGGTAAAAATTAAATACCATTTAAATATATAATGTGTTTTATGACATCATAATGACCCAATGGTGATGTAATAAAATACCATAATCCTTATGTTCGGCCAATATGTGTTTTATCAATAAAATAATGAGGTTTTGGGTTTGTTTGACTCACTTTTCAAAGCATTAATGGAGCCCTCAAGACTTATTCAACACTTTGCCTTTTTAAATTAATTTCCTTGGGAGTGTGACTCACCTCCACATAAGCAACCCTAATTTTTTAATAAGTTCGGACCTTGGCCATGTAAAATATTGTTTTCCTCTTCCCTTTTCCAGAAACCATGGGCAAATACCATGGGATGGTTTGTGGTTTGGATTATTTTAATATAAGGGGTCCCAAACCTAAATAATAAAGAATTCTCTCACCTTTCCTATATAAACCCACCCAAGCTCCCACTTCCTCCTCACCCAAAGCCCTTGAAGTTCGTCCAAACTCTGCCCTACTCTCTCTAGAATCCTCTCAAGGTGCCCCAAGCTCCCAAGAAGCCTCTCACAAGCCTCTCTCTAGCCTTTGGAAGCACACTTCCAAGTAAGGGTTTTTCTTCCTTTCTCATTTTTGTCAATTTTCTTTAAGTTGTATTGCCCTTTTAATTTCATTTATGAATGTTGGGGTATGGTTTCGCACCTTCCCCATACTGCCCTCTTATTGTTTGAATGATGGGATAACCCTTTCTCTCTCGTTAAATGCCTCCCATGTACACCCGTTACTATGCCGAAATTCCGAAAGGAACTTCTCTCTCTTCTTTTATATTCAAGGAATACTTTTGTATCATGAATCTAAATTCCATTTCTATTGTTGGGACATGTATATATATGATCTCCTTACTGTCCATTACATGTAAATATGATGAGGAACCCCTTTCTCTCTCATCAACCTTTTTTATGAATTCTTATGTCACGCCGTTACGCTGCCGAAATCACACCGATTTTCTAAGCCAATATCATTGTGTAGTGAATACCATGCCCATTTCTCCATCAAGGGTATTCACCTTTATGCACATTTACTTATTGATTATAAAGTTTCATGTATGAATTCCACATTCCTTTATCGTGGAATAAATGATTATGTTTTATGAATCCACGTTTTATGATCCATGTGGCACACTTATGCATGAAATGAAATTTTTAAGAAGGGTGCGCCCTTTATAGCGCTCCAATGCATTGGGTAAAGTATAGTATCATGATACGTCATGTGCAATGAGTGTTGACTCATGCTAATTCAAGTGCAACGAGGGTTTACTCGTGCTTCAAGTGCAATGAGGGTTTACTCATGCTCCATGTGCAATGAGCCTTGGCTCATGCTAATTCAATGTTAAGTGTTGTTGCCACATTTCCATGTTATGATTATCATGCTTTATCATGCCTTTATGTTCATGTTTCTCTTATGCTCTATTGATATGCCTATTGCCTAACATGTATTGTACTCCTCATGTTATTCATTGTGTACTCCCTTACTGGGCTTTATAGCTCACCCTTTTCTTATGCATGTCCTCAGGTTATCCCATGCAATGCTAAGTACGAAGGAATGTAGTGGTCATGTAAAGGAAGTTTTCAATAAGGATGTTGTATTTCATGTTTAAAGTTTTTATGTAATGATCCTAAGCCCCAAAGACACTAAACCTCTCGATCTTCTTTGTTGTATCAAGTGAAGTTTTATGTAATAAAGCATGTTTAAGTTGTAATAAAAAGCAGGGTTGCCATAGGGATACCACACTAGGAATTATGCTTGTTGGAGGGGTGTTTCATTTATCCCAAGAGTGTTGGAAGAAAGTTCCAGGATTAGGATAATGTGATTAATTTTTAGTCTATACACAGTGGTCCACCAACATTATAGAATTAAAAATGGAATAATGTTTCCCTCATCAGATGGTTCCTCCAGAATCTAAAAGGCTATGGATATTCCACCCAATGCAAGGGGCATGAAGTCCCTAAAGGTGCAAGATGACTTTTACACAAACAAGGGATCTTTTTAATCCCTATGATGTTGAAAATGGATCCCCTGAGCTTTATAGTGTTGTGAATATGATAGTTTCACTAGGGTGGGAGAACAGGTTAGGGCGGGTGATTGATTATTTATCCATGTATGGATTTTCCCACGAGCTGGAGAGATTTATTTTCATGCTCAACAATCATTAAACATCTCTTAATCTTGAATTGATATTGGTTGTAATTACCAAAAACCATGATCTTCATATATAGTGGTAGAAACACTTGTGGTATGTACTATAGGGTCATCCAATTCTACTATGTCATGGTCTATCATGATTTGGATAATGTCTTTTAAGATGAATCATTCTTGGATGGGGTGTCTAAGTAACCTGTACTAGGGGAAAAGTTGGAAAGAATCTTCAAAATAGCCTCTTATATCTTCTTGATATTTTAAAGATTGGAAAATTTATTCTTCATAGAATATATAAAGAAGTTAGGAAGCTACTCATCCTTGAAGTAGTATACCATATTCATTCAATTATAAAAGGTTTGAGTTTCCTATCTTGGTTTGGGGACCCAGATTTCATTATCAGCACGAGCGTCAGCCCGAATGGACTTTTTATATAGGGAAACCTAGAGTGGTATTAGATAAGGGGTCTATCTCTCTATGAAAAAAGTTTTTTGGGCTCTATCAAGATTTCATGTAAGTGAGGGAGCACGAAGATCAGATATTTTCTTGCTCTGTAGTACAATCTCCTCATGGATTTGTTCCCTTTTGGTGAAATTTCATAATCTTATGAATAACATCAAGGAAATGAGGGTCTGGACTATCTCATTCATTAATTTATTCATGCATATCCTCAATAGTTGATCATAGGAAAGTTAATGGTAAAGGGTATATGTTATTCCTTCCCACTAAGTGACAAATTCTACAATGTATCCATTCTACCACTTCTTAATCTAGGAGAGGTTAGTGACACGTTTCCTACATAATATAGAGATTAATTGGTAGAGGAATTTCTTGTAGAGATCTGTAATGACTCTATTTTTTCTTTTAAGACTTTGTAATATTTTGAGAAATATTTTCAAATCCAGTTGATGAAGAGTTCCATGGCCAAGGGAGACCTAGTATTGATATAATAGAAATATTAAATATATATTAGCATCCATGATTATCGTTTCATAAATAATCAAATAAGTACCAAATGTTATCTAAAATGGGGATTATAAAACCACAATTAAATCTAGAATATAGGTTTTTCCCTTAGAATGACCTAAAGATGGTCATAGTCAGACATTCATTTTAGTTATCCATAGGTGGGTATGTTAAGTGAATTAATTAGATTAATTTATTTGATGACCATAAACCTAGAAACCCTCTATAAATACATAATTATATTTTTTTTCTTGGCTTATCCTCATAAATATGGGATAATTATAGGAGGTGAGAGTGTTCTTCACTATTTTTGGCGAATCGATGATTGATGATGACTTGGAGAGAGGTAAACCAACAAATGGATGGATAACACCACAAATATTCTTCTCTATCACTGGAAGATACATTATTCACCAATTATTGATCCATAATCCAGTTAGGACTCATTATTTGTATTTTAAACCTTTTATAAAGGGTCAATAATGCATTCAATTTTCTTATTTCATTTTTCTAGAAATTTCCATTCTTCTTATGAGGCCAAACATGAATTGAGTTGTTGAAACCATTTTATTCTGGTTAATAATTAATTACACACCTCAATTCCAAGCTATATGATCATTGGTCGGGATCACATCATCCAATGATTCTCATCACCTTTATTTTTTGTTCTTTTCCACCATTATTCTCGACCATCTTCACCATTGGCCCATGGAATTGTGGTTCAACATTAGAAAGTTGGATTCAGAATGATTGAATCCTTAGATACATGATAGTGATGTGAATTATAGAATGTTTGATCATTTATGGATATATCAAAATGGTTTCATGGTTGTAAGTAAAGTATTTGTGTTTTGAAACTATGAATAGAAGTGGACATGCGACGGTTTCTTTCACGATTGATCGCATTACCAATTTCAAACCACTGGTTGCATATAATCTATATCTGTAGGTGTTTCCTTGAACCTCAGAATATTTTTCATGGTCCAACATGAATAGACAATGGTAAAGAAGGAAAATATAGACCTTCATGAAGGAAAGTATGGTTCTGTAGAATTCCTGACTACACATTGTGTATCCATGAGGAACACGTGCTGTGTATCCTAGCTTCTCATCATGGCTAGGTTTTTGGAGTAGTTTAGGATCACGTGACTTGTGGTTAGGACCACATACCCTATAAACCTACCAAGATAGTTATGAAATGTTCCAATTGAATATGCCCAAGACCCCATGTTGTAACACCCTAAATTTTGAAAATAAATTTGATATTGAATGTGTGAAACACTGAGTCTCTTAAAAACACCACTTTGTTATAACATAGCCAGTAAACATAATTTTACCACATCTTTGATTTGAATTTTTAAAAATTGACATACAAAGTTGCGTTCAGTGGGATAATTAGAGTCTAATAAGAAAAAATTATTTTTTGGTGAATAGTAATATAGCCTTATGAATAGTAATTTGAAGAGTAATATGACACTTATGAATAGTGAATTATATTATTATTTTATTATCTAAAGGTAATAAGATAATGAGATCTTGATTAATTTTTAAATGTGATATAAAGTGAATTATAGTTTTAAAATTTCTATTTTTCGAATAAATTATGATTTTATTTAAAAATTAAATTAATCATATTTAGAAAATTATTTTCAAAAAATGGAGTTCAATTTTGAATTTTACACATCGAAAAATTGTTAGGGTGAATTTTTGGTATTTTTTCTGAAATTCTCAAATTATTGATGAATAGTAAAATATGATAATTTACTATATATATTTAGTATCGGTTAAATTCACTTTTCCAAGCATCATGGATGATGTAATCACACTTGGTTCGAACTCACATGTACTTATTACTTTTAATGGTTAGTGTTTATGATAAATGTTTGGGGAAAGTTATTTATGTTTCATATATTAGTTTAAATATTAATGTATATGATGTTTATGTTTATCCTCATTCAAATGAGAAATGCATTGGACTTATTATGTGATGGGTGGGGGCATCTATATCCCCTTGATTCATCGGTAGGTCTCATGAGACAAACAAATATGGACTTAGAGGAGGCCTTGCCCGTTTTTAGATTTGGTTTTTCTGAAGCCTTGATCATTTTTAGATGTCTTGGTCGAGGCCTTGACAGTATGTTTCAGAAACCCTGGCATATGCATTTTCCCTCATTATAATGCTATAAATTCAAAGTTCCTGAGGTTATTTGACTATTAGAATACTCATTATTATGTTTTATTATGGAAATGTTTACTCATATCATATTCCTACTATATTATGTTCATGTTTATTTTTAAAAGGCATGTGTTTTCAATTATTCACCATTCCTAATGTTTATGTTATCTTTTGTTGTAATGTTTACCCTTACTCAACATCTGAGTTCACCCCTTCTTATGTTTCATTTTTTCTAAGACATGGAGAGGTATATTATGATTGACTTTTAGGGATAATCTTATATTGTTGTATGTTCCCAGTGGAACTTATTTGTTGTCTTTCATTTTAAGTTGCAATGTTGACATTATGTATGTATCTGGATTCCCAAATCTATTAAACTATTGGTTCCTTCAGGATACAACTTTCTTGTAATCATGACAAAGAAGTTTAATAAGGAACTAGCTCTGGGAAACTAGGGTCGGGTTTTTATAGTTTTTTTGAGAGGAAGTTTAGTAGAAAACATGGAAACTAGATTTAGAAAACATAAATTAGAGAACAAACCCCTAAGATAGCCTTTGAGGGTACAAATACAAGAACATTCTTAAATTTTGATAAGTAATAGATTATGTGTATCTTTATAGAAAGAAAATATATGTCTTCATACTATAAGTGGATGTGGTTCTTGAATAGATGTACCTAGGAGCAAAAACTATGACAAGGAGTTTCAAGCTTGACTCGGGCTATCCAAGTACATGACAACGAGACTTAATACACACATGGTTTGTCACTCCTGTGGGATATGCTTAGGATAATTCACATTTTCTTTACAAGCCATTATAAAGCTTTTAAAGGTAAATTTTTTCTCAATGAAACCATGTTTATGATTATAGGATTATTCATGCATAGGATTTCAATTTATGTCAAGTATTTTCATAAGTTGAGATAGTACATTATGATTCATAATCTAATCTAGTGTACGCCATTATTTTAAAATGGAACATAGTGGAAGGAATGTAAACCACATGAATGCATGTATCCCATGTAGGGATTTCCATCCTATGAAAGATAATGATGTTGGATCTGGAGCTTTAATTGGTGCTCAAAAACTTATAACTATACTGGGACAACTTACTCGGGTTATGAATAATAACCTTACTTGAATGGAGAATTCGGATCCACAATGTGGAGGATCAACGTCATATTTCATTATGCGACAAAATACTTCATCATTTAATGGAACTAAAACCCATTTACAGTAGAGTAGTGGATAATTTCCTTAGAGAATGTATTTCTCACTTTGGGAAGTAATGAAAGGGAGAAGGTTTCAATGGCAGTTTATCATCTGTTGGGAGATGATGATCAATGGTGGTCTCTAATTCAAAACACAAAGCACTATTATGAAATGTAAAACATGGAATGGAGTGAATTTAAATAAATTTTCTTAGATAAATACTTTCCTCATGAATAGCGAGCAGATATAGAATGGAAGTTTCTAAATTTTAGGCAAAAGGAAGATGAGAATGTTGCAAAGTATGAAGCTAACTTCACAAGGTTATCAAGGCATGTTGTGGACTATATATTTAATCTCATGAGAAATATTTATTGATTCTTTGATAGACTAAAGTCATTCCTCTGATGGGCCCTGGTCTTCCAAACATTCTCATCATATGAAGACATAGTCTCAAGTGCTATCAAGACGGAAAAGGAGTTCTCTAAGTCTTATGACATTAAAATAAAGCAAGAGAAGAATAGGGATTCTAAAAACTCTATAAAAGGAAGTAAAGAAATGTTGGAAGAAGGTAATAGTTGACTCTCTACCCTATGATAATTATGGAAGAAAAAAACTCGGTGCCCACTTAAAAGGAAAAGGGGTGCGCTACAAGTGTGGATAGAAAGGCCATCAAGCTAGTGATTTCAATGGGATGAAAGAAGCTATTAATTTAAAATAATATAATTTTAGGGAGATGGTACACTATGAAAATTATTTTTCAAAGTGTCAAGGAAATGTGCCATAGAAAAGGCCAAGGGAGTTGGGACAAGCTTATGTGATCACAACCACTAATATTGAAGTTCCTAATGATGTGGTTGTTGGTACTTTGATTTTTTCCTCACACTTAGCCAAAGATTTATTTGATTCAGGATAATCACATTATTTCATATTTTGATTTTTTTTCAAGAAAATTAGATATTTTGAATTTGATTTAATAAGTGAGTTGTGATTCAAAACTCTTAAGGGAATTATCATTGCAACAAAGATGTGTTAGGAAGTCCCCATTATGGTAAATAAACATGCTTTGTCTGCTGATTTTATTATCATATTCATGATTGAATTTGATATAATCTTTGGTATAGATTGTCTATCGAATCATGATATGAAAATATATTGTAAGAAGAAGGAAGTTACAATATTTGATAATGATATAGAATCCTTTATCTTTAGAGCAGAAACATCATCATCAGGATCTAATCTTGATCCACCCCCAGTATCTATACTTAATGAAAATCTTGTTGAGGATGAGAATGAAATATTTATGGGTGAGGAGATAAATATTCAAATTGGGGATGTACCTATTGTGAAAGAATATATTTATGTTTTTTCAGAGGATTTACCTGGACATCCTCTATTGTGGGATGTTGATTTCCGTATTGATTTAATTCCAGTTCAAGGCCAATATCAAATAATCCTTATAGAATGGCCACTGTGGAATTAGTATAGCTGAAGAAACAATTATAGTAATTGAGTGATAAAAGATTTATTCACCCTATTGTCTTTCTATAGGGGGGCTATTCTTTTTGTTAAGAATAAAGATCAATCTATGAGGTTATGCATTAACTATAGGGAGATCAATTCTATAACAATAAAGAACAAGTATCCCCTACCTCGCATTAATGATTTATTTGATAAACTTCATGAAGCCCAAAATTTTTCAAATATTTAACTTCGATCTGGATATCATCAGTAGCGATAAAGGACGGAAGATATTCAAAAGACAACATTTCAAACCAGGTATAGGAATTACGAGTTTACAATAATGCCTTTTAGATAGACTAATGCACCCTCTATCTTCATGGATATAATGAATAGTGTTTTCAAGGAATATCTTGATGAATTTGTGGTGGTTTCTATTGATGATATCTTAGTATACTCCAAAATCTATGAATATCATGAAAATCAATTGTTCGCTATTTGGAAGGCTCTTAGAAGAAATGAATTATATGGGAAGCTTAGAAAGTGTGAATTTATGCTTCAATCTGTTTCCTTTCTCATCCACATTATCTCTAATGATAGAATATATATTGATCCTGTGAAGAAAAAGGCTATTCAAGAATGTCTTACTCCAACAATCCAAACTCAGGTACATGGTTTTATTAGTTTAGCTGGTTATTATTGAAATTTTGTTCAGAACTTCTCCCGTTTAGCCAACATAATGACCAAGCTCACACGTAAAAGGGTTAAGTTTGTATGGAAAAAAGAATGTGAGGACTGTTTTGAATAATTGAAGAGGAGATTAGTGAATGCTCCGATCCTAACTCTACCATCGAGGAATGATGGGTTTATGATCTATAGTGATGCATTAAAGAAAGGACTTGGTTATGTCCTTATGCAGAATGATAGAGTTTTTATATATTCATCAAGGTAGTTAAAAATTCTTGGAAAAAAACTATCCTACTCATGATCTTGAGTTATCTGATGTGATCTTTGCTCTAAAAATATGGAGAAAATATCTCTATGGTGATAGATGTGAGATATAAAGGGATCACAAGAGTCTAAAGTATATCTTCTCATAGAAAGAACTCAACATGAGGAAAAAGTGATGGCACGAACTAATCAAGGATTATTATTATTCTATACACTACCACCTAGGAAAGGAAAATAATGTAGCTGATTCATTGAGCATGAAGTATCATTGATTTTTAAACAAAATGAGGATTTAAAGGGATCTTGTAATCATGGATCTAATAAGGATGGATATGGTAATTTTCAAAGAAGGTGAAACATCATTACTTTTTCAATTGGTTTCTCAACCATATTTACAAGGAAGGATTAAAAGCTCTCTGCCTGATTATGAGAACCTTAAAAATAAAATTAATGTTGTGAAAGATGGGAAGTTGGCTAACTTCTTATGTAAAGCTGGAATTCTGAAATTTGGGAGGATTCTATGTGTTTCCTCTTTACCTGAGCTGAAAAGGGAGTTATTGGATGATTCACATAGCTCAAATTTCTATACACATCCAAGTAGCACTAAAATATATAATTATTTCAAGGAACAATTCTGGTGGGACAACATGAAGTGGGAAATTGATGATTATGTATCAAGATGTCTAGTCTGTCAATAAGTAAAGGCCGAAAGACAACATCCTAGAGGAGTTATGCAACCTCTACCTAATCTTACATTGAAATGGGATGAAATCACCTTGTATTATTTCACAAGATTACCAAAAACTCCAAGGAATAATGATACGATATGGGTAATTGTTGATCGACTAACGAAATCAGCATATTGTTTCACTATAAGGGGGGATTTTCCACTGGATCACAAAGCACAACTCTATATCAATGAAGTTGTGAGACTTCATGGAGAACCTATCTCAATTGTGTCTGATCATGATCCACTATTAAATTGAAATTCTGAAAAATTCTTCAAAAATATTTTGATAACAAACTTCGATTGAGTACTGCTTATCACCCTCAAATTTTTGGGTAATCAGACAGGATGATCCAAACCATAGAAGACATGTTGAGATCATGTTCAATTAACATTCAACATATGTGGGATCAATATTTACCTTTATTGCAGTGTTCCTATAATAATAGTTTCCATTCAAGTATTCAAATGGCACCATATGAAGCATTGTATGGGAAAAAATATCGTACACCAACATATTTGGGTGAAGTTGGTGAATGGAAGCATGTAAGACCAAAGATTTTAGAGGAAACAATAGCAAAGGTAAAAACTCTTCAACCTAATATCAAATAATCTCAAAGTAGGAAAAAGATATATACTGATAATTGAAGAAAGGATTTATAATTTTAAGTAGGAGATCATGTTTTCTAGAATCTATCTCAATGGAAGTTGTTATAAGATTTGGGAAGAAAGGGAAACTGATCCCTAGGTACATTAGACCTTTTGAACTTATAGAAGTAATTGGAATTGTTGAATATAATTGCTCTATAATGCATATCCTGTCACAATGTGGTCTATGTCTCATTGTTGAGAAAGTACATGCCAGACCCAACACATGTCCTCACTTATGAAGGGATAGAATTGGAACCTGAACTATCATACTGTGAAGATCCTATCAAGATTCTAGAAACTAAGGAAAAGGTTTTGAGGAATCAGATGACTTGACTAGAAAATATACTTTGGAAAATCATAAAATTGAAGAGGCTACATGGGAGCATGAGGGGATTATGATGAATACCTACCCAAATCTTTTTATGAGGTAACATTCTGTGAATTTTGGGGATGAAATTTTAGTAAGGAGGGAAGAATGTAACACCCCAAGATTTTGAAAATAAATTTAATATTGAATGCATGAAACACTGAGTCTCTATAAAACACCACTTTGTTATAACCTAGCAAGTAAACATAATTTTACAACCTGTATGATTTCAATTTTGAAAAACTAACATACATGGTTGTGTTTACTATGATATTTAGATTCTGATTAGTCAAACTTATTTTTTGGTGAATAGTTATTCACCCTTATGAATAGTAATATGAATAGTAATTTGACCCTTATTAATAGTAAATCACATTATTATTTTATTGTCTTACGGTTATAAGATAATGAGATCTTGATTATTATTTGGATGAACTTTTGGTATTTTTTTGAAATACTCAAATTTTTTCGGAATAGTTAAATAAAGTAATTTACCATATATATACATTATCAATTAAACTCACAATTCCTAGCATCAGGGATGATGTAAGAAAATTTGGTTCAAACTAACATGAACTTATTACTGTTATGGGTCACATTAATCAACATTATTGGTTTTCTTGAGGTAAGTAATAAAATAATGAAAAGAAATGCACAAATCTCCCCTCTCATCCACTATAACTCCCCCCCCCCCTCACTCCCTCTCCTCCCAATATCCTTCCCCACATAAAAAAATCTATTGGTATCATAAAAAGATCAAAATCTCTCCCCTAAAGAGGATCTCAAGGGAGATTACTTCAAGAGGTAAATTCCTTTTTTTATTTCTTTTATTTCAAGTTCCTTTATTTTCTTTTTATTTCCTCACATCCTTTCATCCAAATTTTGTGATGAATCCAGTACATTATATGTACTGTAATTTTTTTTGAAAAAGGAATAATTATTCATCATCTCTCCTTTCCCCTTATTATATACTAGAAATTAAAACACCATACGCGATGTGTTAATTTATCACATTCATGGACGACAGGTTTTCAATTTATATTACCATCATCAATTCTAGTCATGAAACCATTTTGATGGTTTAATAAGACTATAATATATGTATTATAACTTAATTAAGGTTTTGGAATCATTTTTTTCACATGATATTAATTTATAAATAAAAATGAGTTTGTTGTAATCAAAAACTGAAAATTAACCCAAACAATTGTCATTAAAATTTTATATAATGACTCATCTTCACTCCTAATAACCAAAAAAAATTATGATAATGTAATCTTCTTTTTGTCCACTAATAATAATAAACTTCTATTCGGTACAACCATTTTCATTCTGCTTGTATATCCTTACATGAATATAGGTAAACCGATCATGAAAACCAAGGAAAAAAACAGTCCCAAACAATGAAATTGAATCTCTTAACCCATAAAAAGGCCATGAATGAACCTAATAAGGTTATATTAAATAAATTAAATGTAAATTAGGTTATTTAATAATTAATTTATTAAACTAAATTTCATTATTCAACTCATTAAGATCAAGTTAGGAACACCTTCAGACTTAAGGTAAGGGTTTTCCACCCGAACCTCCATTTTAATCCGGGTTAATTTTATTATCTAATTACCTCAATTAGATTTTTATTTATTCATATTTACTCATCATAAATTCTTTATGAATATTCTTTATATTTGTACCAACCATAATCATACCTTAATTTATAGGGAGTTATGTGTTTTAAAAGTAACTTTCAAAAGTTTTTCCTGAAATACAAGCCCATTTCAAAGGAATTTCCCAAATTTTTACCTATTTTCAAGGGCACTCTATAATTTGTTTTCAAAAACCAATATTTTTCTAAAAACACCCATTTTATTATGGAAAAATTATATTATATCACTTCTGGTTTAAGACAAATATTTTTCCAAAAGAACTCTTCTTTTCAAAGAAAAAGAGTATTTATCTCAAGAATTAATCGATGATTTTATAAGAGTATT
Organism: Viscum album; assembly: GCA_963277665.1. Taxonomy (NCBI): domain Eukaryota; kingdom Viridiplantae; phylum Streptophyta; class Magnoliopsida; order Santalales; family Viscaceae; genus Viscum; species Viscum album. Next base: position 1,859,170,830 of record OY728128.1, read on the forward strand.
TTCATTTATTTAAACACTCATATTGATTATTATGTATAAATTTGGCTAATATTTTTTGATATCATCTACCATATTTTTTTGAATGGTTTATAATTATTTTGACTATGGATGTTCTATTTGGAAACCATTCACCATATTACTCGGAATGGTTAGTGTTTATGCTTAATGTTCAGAGAAAGTTATTCAGATTTTATATGATAGTTTCAATATGAATATATATGTTATTTATGATTATCCCCATTCATATGAGGAATGAATTGGACTTATTATGTGATGGGTGGGTCTTGCTATAGCGCCTTGATGAATCGGTAGGTCTTATGAGACAAATAGATATGGACTTAGCTGAGGCCTTTCCCATTTTTAGATATGGTTTTTTTCACGGCCTTAATCATTTTTAGATGTATTAGACAAGGCCTTGATGGTATGTTTCATAAATTCTTTCATATGCATTTTCCCTCATTATGAAGCTATAAATTCAAGTTTCATGAGTTTATTTGACTAGTTGAATACCCAAGATTATGTTTTATTATGGAAATATTTACTCAAATTATATTCCTACTATATTATATTCATGTTTATTTTTAAAGGAATGTGTTTTCAATTATTCACCATGCCAAATGTCTATGTCATCTTCCGCTATAATTTTTTCCCTTAGTGATTAAATGAGCTCACCCCTTCTTATGTTTCATTTTTCCTAGAATATTAAGAGGTATATTATGATTGACTTGCATGGATAATCATAGAGTGGTGGATGTTCCTAATGAAACTTATTTATTTTCTTCATTTCAATTTATAATTTTTAAATTATGTACGTAGTTGGATTTCCAAGTCTACTATACTATTTCTTCCTTCAAGATATTAATTTCTTGTAATCTTGTAAATGTAATGTAACAAGGCACCAACTCCAAGAAATTGGGGTAAGGTATTTACACATGTGGTTAGACACACCATGTACCCTTTGGACATGTTGTGTATATGTACATGACCAACTGATCTGTGTACCTAGTGTAAACACCCAAGACTCTGAGTAGACATACCCACCATTTACCATGTGGAACTTTCATGTAGTATGACATGGATTCCAAAGCCATGTCCATGGGAGAACATTCCTAGGATATGAGTCAATGGAACACATTGTGTGACACCTTGTATATATCGTGTACCTCTCCTTGTAACTTCTTCCTTGTGTATATTCATATTTAGGACTCATATTTGGGCATGTTGGTAGCCTATATTGATTGTTTTTTCTTAAATGATGCAATGGTGTCCTTAGTAGTGGCTTAAAAGATATTACATGAGATGTTACAAGTGTGACGCTTTTTAAGTTGAATTTTGAGTGACTGTAGTGATAAGTTAGGATTATCATAGGGATTTGGGGTTAGAACACCCCCCCCCCCCCCCAATTTAATGAAGGTTTGGGTACCCTATACACTTCACTTAGAAGGAGTGGTACCCTACCCTCATGATGGGATAGCGATTGGGTCCTCTATCTACTAAGTGGACCCCCCCCCCCCCCCCCGTCGCGCAAGGGTGTGGGTCCTCTACGTTTTGAGTATAACCCCTGGTGTACTAGGTTGTGGGACCTATACTATATATTGTTTTCCCTTGATTTTTGTGGGAGCTAGAAAGGTTCGGGTCCTCCTTACAATGTCGTGTATGGTTTCATGAGATATTGGGCATTAGATATACACTATTGTTGTTATAGGTATACTAGTCATCCTTAGCTAGGTTGTGAAGAAATAGATCCCATTTCTCTCTCTTGTTATTTTTATTGAGCACACCTAGGTTATGATTATGGTTTACTTCTCATATTCAAATTAACATGCCTTGGTAGTGTTGAGCTGATTACTCTCTCTTGACACTTTGTGTTTAAGGATTTCAAGGAGTCTTATTGGGTATGTTTATACTCATCCCTGCACGGGATTTTCCTACACATTTAATGTCTTATGCAGACAATGGAACAATTATTAATTAATATGGGGAACCTGGTATCGATGTATCTTATCATTACATTGTGGTTCATACCATGTTCGATGGCTAGACAATGGGATCTAGAGCAAGGGTCTCCCCTGTTCTACTCAATATAGTTGATGTCAATTTAGGACCCCCCCTATTTTCTGGTTGGTGCGTTTTTTTACTTTATATCTTTTTTATTAAGCTAATGTACTCTGATGTACTCCCTATAGGTTATTGAATGCATTGTAAAACTCTAGATGTTTTAGAACATTTATTATTCCTCTAAAATTTTTCATGAAGATTGTTGTGTGAATGTGTACATGAATATTAGGATATGGCCTCCTATTTCAGTTTGTGGCATATTTTTGCATGTCAAAATCCAATAGAATATTTTTTTTGTAGTCTTGGGGTGTCACACCCAAATTTCTTCCAACCAGGTTAGTCCCAATGGGTTGGGTCATAATAGATTTGTATCATAGTAGTTTTTCCTCAAGTCGACGTTGGGGTGGGACCTATAGTATGGATTTCCTCAGAACTTAGGTAAACTGTGTTGAAGTGTCTCAAGTGTGGATTTAAAGCTAGGGAACCTAGTATTGGTGTGGCATCCAATGTATCCAATCACTAGTACTTTTAAAACCTTCTTATGTACTTGGAACATGTAGACATTGGTTGTAGGGAAAACATTGGTACATGTATCATATAGGAATGGTTTTTGGTTTCAATGTCCTTCTTGATTAATCTATTCAGATATTCTATTTGAATATGGTACTTATTGATAATTTTCGAGATACATCTATGATGGAAATATCATAGGATTTTTAGAAAGTTTCATGATGATGAAAATTCAACCAATGAAGTCTCGGCTTAGGGACCCACTCATGAGGTATTTACTCCAACAAGGTACAGAGAAGTTCCACCACCTCTTGAGTAGTTCATATACCCTACTCTAGTTTTCTAGGTATATGATCATACTTATGTTGAGCAATGGATGGATCTAGTTTGCAATAATATGATTTGTTCAGACTTAGTTCATTGTGTGAGTTTTAGTGAGAGTGACTACTTAGGTTTTAAGATGATCCATACCCTCAGGAAATAGAGGATTTGATCAAGGTAATGGTTCAGGTTTTCCATCTTTTACAGACCTCAGCTAACCAGATACTCACGCTCATGACCAGTCAACTTCATGGAGTAGTATTTGGTTCCATTGGTACCATAATATGACACAAATATGTTGATTACACATCATAAGCAAAAAAGATAGATATTAAAAAGGTTTAATTTTGAAACATACCCCCTTCACAGGAAGTAGAGGACTTCCATGAGCCTATGGTGTGAAATTACTTCTTCGATGGGACACGTCATGGTGGTGGTCCTAGTATTTTGAATTCTACAGGGTAATGTGGGGTTTAGATAGGGATTTTATATAGAGATGATTGATTTGGATTCAAACACTCATGGAAGAGGGGAACTTCCCCCGCTGAGATTAATTCTTGGGATGTGATCTAAAATCGTGTAGGAAATTCAGTACCACAAAAATCAGATAGTGTCATGGTTTGGTTGATGAGTTCTTTAGAATTGTATGTTTGAGTTTGTTTTGATATGATAATGTGTTGTAGCAGGCCATGGTTACGGAGGATAGGTGGGGGGGAACCACGCTTCGATAATTAGAGGATTGTAACCCTAAGGCTCTAGGTGTGATCACGGTGTGAATTGTGTCTTTATAGCTTCATTTTCAATTTTGGAAAGTTGTTTCAAACAACTTCTCCGTGGATGTTACCCCAATTCAAGTCCTAGTGAAACCAGAGGATGCTTTTATCTTGAACCTTGTGTTTAGAGTCTCTTGTAGATAGGATCAGTGATCTCACACTTTTACCAATAGTGTGGCCTAATTCTAAGAGGAGAGACAGCATCATGTGGAATATTTCCATAGATGTCAGTGAGTCCATAGGATGTTTTACTTAATATGTATCGATTTCCTACTATACATGGCCAGTTGACTACTACGATTGAGGTCTAAAGTTTACCTAACTTAGTGATAAGTAATTTTACACTCTTTTTTAAAGAGGAATTCTAGAAAAAAATGGATGAGATCATGTGTAGGAGGATATAGAAGATTCCTTATAAGTTGGATAATATGAACATTGGAGTAGTATATGCGATGAGATTTCATCCCATGCAGTGTTTGAGAGGCATGGGGAAGTTTTACATGAAGATGTGTCAGGTTTACCTCCCCATCGAGAGTTTATTTTCTACATGGACTTTCACCATAGATATCCCAATATATTTTCTAGCATATCAGATGACCCCATGGAGTTGTGTAATCTGAGGGAAAGGTTGTGGAGTCTGTAATGAAAGGGCCTAGTAGACCCAATTTTCCCACCCGGTAATCCCTATGTAGTTCTACTAAGATTCATATTTCATCTTGAGATTAGTTTCGTAATGAAGTCACCTAAATCTGGTGAGTGTTCGGAGGGATTATTCACCCTTGATAACTAATGAATTATTTGGGAAGTGGTTTGGGGTGAAGTGTTTCCTAGATTTTTCCATAGGATGGGTGATTTCCAACTCCAAGTACATAAAGAGGATATACTAAGCATGGAATCCACAAGCCACTATGGTTTATTAGAGTTATTGGTGATACTTTTTGAGGTGTTAAATTCCACCATAGAATTTACGGGATCTATGAACTAGATCCATAACCCTTATTGGATTGGATTATGTTATTCGACTTCGGTGGAAGCCCTCCTATACTTGGCATTAGAGGTGGATAACATGATACACATTTGGATGGTTTGGTACATTCCCAAATAATAACATCTTTATGAGTATCTTTCGTAGAGACATTTTTAGATTTGAGAGGTCCACTTAATGTGATAAACCATCTTGGACATAGAAGTGATAGTGTACCCATCAAAGGTAGAGGTAGTGCAAGCTGGAGATTCACCCAAATGTGTGGTCATTGAAGTAGATGCTCACAATTAAGTTTTTCATCCACAATTGTTAAGAAAGGTGACAGAGTAGTCGACCTATTTCATTTGGACCTTCAAGATGAGGATGAGGAAGAACACCTCTAGTTTATGGATGTTACACCCACAAAACTTTAAATGTGTTTGGGATGAACATATCGGAGATATTGACTGTTAGATCTTACATGATAAGATATCTAGTGAACACGATCCAAGTTAATTTTTTGAAGGTGGAGAGAACGTCATCCATGTTTGAAGATGAATGATGAAACCATTCATACTGTGAGATGAGGTACTGAGAAGGTTTTTTTCCCTTAGTAGTATATCTAGGAGAGTTGAGGATATACCAGGATCCTTTGGCATTAGGTTTACTAGACAAGGATGTTCAAGCATGTTGTTGAGTTTATCTCTTAATGATTTACATATCAATAGGTGAATGCCTAGGTCGCTGGATGAAAGTAAAAATTGTAAGGTGTCTTTGTGGTTTTCTTAATGGATATTCCCTAATTAGCGATAGGTCAAAACACTATCTGAGTGATCTTCAACCAACTCAACAAGTGGACCCATTTCCAAACCATCTGAGAGTATATCTTAGTAGAGAGTTTGGGATCTTGTGTGTGCATAAGGTTGTCCAAAATCATGGAGTTCCATAAATGATCATTTTAAAATGTTATTCTCACTTCACATCATGATTATGGAATGATTTAGTAGGTCTTTAGGACTCAGTATCTATTGGTAATAGTGTTTCTTTCCCAGATATATGGCCTGTTATAGAAGACTAATCAGGTCATGGATAAAATGATTTAGGTTTGTAGGGTTTTTTTACCATAGTTTTAAGGATCACCTAACATTTATGGATTTTTCATATCACAAAATTTAACAATACACCATTGGATTAGCGCCATTAGAGTCCATGTTCAGTAGACCTTGCAAGTCATCGTTGTGCTTGTCAAATATAATGAGAATCAACACTTCTGGCCCAAGATTTGGTACTAATGATGTTTATGAAGGTGTAGTTCATCCACGGGTGGATGAGGACTACCTAAAAATGTCAACATTCCTTTGTTGATCGATGAGGATAGCCTCTGTAGTTCAGTTCAGAGATCATGTGTTCCGGGAGATCTCACCTCATCAAGGATTATGGATATTTGTCCAAGGAATCATGATATATTCAAGTTCAGTACGCCCTTTTTCTATTTATTATGTTGGGTTAGCGAGGTGATGTACCAATTATCCCCACCACTATAGTTAGACTAGGTTTTCAAGGCATTAACCATGTTTTATATATGGATATATGTGCACGAATCATCACACGATGTAGAACGATGTGAGCTGGACATCGAGTGTGGTGTTAAATTTTCTAGTTTCCAACTGGAGTTTGAGAACTGGTATGAGAATACCCTTTTGGGGAAAGTTTTCCCTTTGGGTGTTTGTATTATGATTACATAATAACCTTCAAGATAACTATCAAGAGTGGGATACTCTGACAATAGATTATTATCCTCACCTGAGAAAAGGTTTTCACTTTTTAAGATGAAAATCCTTAAAGGTGGGGAGAATTTAATGAATCGCTTATTACATTATAATATTTTGGAATATTTTGAGAAATGTTTTTGAAGCCATGCAGTGAGTCGATGCGAAATTATATGGCTTCGGAAGGCTTAGTATTTATATAATAAAAATATTAAATAAATTATATCACACACGATAATTATTTTAGAAATAATGGATTAAATCCCAAATAGTGTCACGAATGGGGATAATGAGACTACCATTAAATCTATAATGATGGGTTTACCCTAGCTATGACCTATAGTTCTTCGGCATCATACATTCAGTTGAGGCAGTCATTGATGGGTACATCATGTGAATTAATTAATTTAATTCATTAATTTGTTTTATGAACCAAAACTTAGAAAACCCTTATAAATAAATTATTATGAGGTTTTTCTAGGGTTTTAAAAATAACTCTGGGAAAATTAGAGCAGGTGAGAGAATTCTTCACTGTCGATGCTAGATCAAGGATCAATAATAACTCAGATTGAGGTGAAATGAGTGATAGAATTATTATCCATCACTATCGGACACATTCTAAACCAACGATCAATCTCTAATTGAATTAGGAATTTTTATTTATAGTTTCCACCCATTTATTAATGGTTAATCTTGGATTCAATTACCATTTTTTTTCTGGAAATTTTAGTTCTTAGAATGAGCCCAAATATGAATTGAATTATTGAAAAAAAATATTCTTATTACTACTTGATTTCACCCATTGATTCGACACTATATGATCATTATACAAGATTGAATCAACCAATGATGCTCATTAACTTTTTTCATGTGCTTTTCCCTCATTATTCTCTATGTACTTCGTCATTCTCCCATGGGGTCATGATTTGACATTGTTGTTTTGGAATAGAGCATAATCGAATTTCCAAATACGTGATAGTGACATGAAAGATGGAATGTTTAATGATTTTCTAATGGATCATGATGGTTTCAATGATTTAGATGATGGATTCTGGTTTTAGAACCCCAAATGGTGGTGAACATGTGATGATTTCCCACAGAGTTGATAAGATTTTCAATTTGCAACCATCGGAGGATGGAATTAGATGGATGATGGCTTTTCCCTTGACCTAGACGAATTTCAGGTGGTAAGACATGTGTAGATAGAGGGGGGGAAGGTGGATATGGAATCTTTGTAATGGAAATTCGGGTTTTGTAAAATTTCTGACTACACACTATGTATATAGTAGGAACAAAAGTCATGTGGTCCAATTTGTCATAGAGGATAAGGTTTTTGTCAAGTTAACAATCACATTCCATGTGGTCAGGCCTACATGTTGTGTGAAGCTACCATGCTGGATAATTTTTGTGCCTGCTATACATGAACAGGACCCCACGTGGACAAGCACGTCATGTACCCTGTAGATATGTCGTGTTTAATTACAAGGCCAGCCAAGTCGTGTTCTAGGTGTACACAACCAAGACCCCTTGTAAACATACATGTTATGTGTTGTGTGAACATGCCAAGTAGTATTACATGGGTTCCCAAAATGTTTCCATGGGATAACATACCCAGGAGACGAGGAGAGGTCACATTTCTTATAACCCCTCATACATGTCATGTACTTATCATATCAAATTTATTAGTTCATATATCCTTATTTGTGACTCATATTATGTCTTGAGGGTAGTATTTCCTCAGTGTTTTTACACATTTGATGCGATAGTATCCTTAGTAGTGGATTACGATATACAAAGTGAAGTGTTATGAGTGTGATACTTCTTCAGGTGATGTTTGAGTAATCACAATGATTAAGTAGGATCATCCGAGAGATGTTAGGGTTGGAAACCCCCTATCCCATATCTTAGTAAGTCATAAGTCTCCCACACTCTTTATTCAAGAGGAGTCATTCCCCCTCATGTTATATAGTGTGTGGGTCCTCTATCTACCAAGTGTCATCCCTCTGAGGCACTTGGGCATTGGCCCTCTATCTAGCGAGTGAAAACCCATGATGCACTATGATGTGGGTCTTCTACCTATATAGTATCACCCCATGATGAACTAGGGTGTAGGTACTCTACTATAGATTATCCCCCCCTTGAATTTGGAGTCCATTAGAAAGGTTTTGGTCCCCCATAAAGTTTATTTTTTGGTTGCACATGATGTTGGGAAACAAAGATGGACTATTGGAGCCGTAGGAGGACTCATCATCCTTAGTTGGGATGGGGATAAAAAGATCCCCTTTTTCAGCCATTAGGGTTTTTTATTCACAATATTTGGGTTATGATTATGGTTATTTTCTCATATTCTAATTGATATACCTTGGTGGTGTTGAGTTGACTACTCTCACTTGAAGCTTTTTTTGGTGATTTTGAGGTGTCCTGCAGGGTATGTTTATACCCACCCAAGAATGGGATTTTCCCACATATATTATAACTAATGAAAATGATGGATAGATTTGTAGTGATTATGGGGAACCTAGTATAAGTGTATCTTAGTAGTATATGGTGGAGCTGACTATGTTTGGTGGTCAGACTCTGGGATATAAAGTTAGGATCTCCCTGATCTACTCTATATAAATGATTTCATTTTAGGTCCCCCTTTATTTCTAGTTGTGAATGTATTTTTTCCTTTATATCATATGTATTATGATAATGAACTCTGATTTCTTCCATTGAGTTTATTTCATGCATGGTTGTACTTTAGATGTTACATTCTTTTTGTTATTTCTATGCACTTTTTCATGGAGATGATTGTGCAGATGAAGATAGATACTTTATGATAAGGACTACAATTTTATTTTATGCCTTATCATTACTTCTTGACAGCACCTATATATTTTTAAGAGGGATTGGGGGTTCTCACTCAGATTTCCACCGACTAGGTGGGTCACGATGGGTCAAGTCATGACAAGATCATCCCAACTGGTAATGGATATTAATATCAGATTTTTGTACCAGAAAAAAAAAAGAGTACCCTTCCAATTTTTGACCATATCATTAGAGTTGGATGCTTACTGATTCTATGGGGTGTTGATAATTTGTTCATATGGAGAGGAAAAGTGTGTAAGGTTCTAATCAGGGTCTTCTAAATCATTGAATGAAGAGATCCCTAGGTTTTTTAAATTTGGTATTAGCAAAAAAGGTTCAACCGCTTCAGGTATAGATTCTTTTTATGATATAGTAAATCATGTTTTGTCTCTATGGATTCAAAGAAATTTTTTAGGGAATTGATCATATCATCATGGGAGGCCTCCTCATGCATCTTTCCTCTGGGTGGCAAGCTCACTTTTGTAGTATATAATTCATGGTCTAGAGGTAGAAAGACACACAGATCCACTAGGGAGGGAACAATAAGAAATTTCATACTGCTTCTCATTTTAGAAAAACATCCAAACATAGTCCTAGAATATTAGTATAGAACCATTGGTTAATAAATTTTTAAAGGGAGTGAAACAAGGTCATCTTGAATCTCCCCATGATCATGATGGAGTAAATAGGGTATCTTGGCATTGAACAGTCAACTAACCTCAATCTCAAAGAGTGGGGAGGAGATTTGGGAATCTATAGAGTTTAAATTAGTGACTTCCAGTATACTAGAAGGTTGGTACACATAATTACCCTTGTAAAGGTTCTAATTAGTGTTTGATAGTTTTATCACTAGTGAACTCTTAAGGTCCATGGAATATCTCTGTGTATGGGTGTGAACATTCCTAGGTGGTTCACATCTTGTTGTTGATCTGATAGAGGAAAGTATTATTATCTTTATTCCTACCTAGAATTATGCTCATAGTTATTAGCTATACCACCCATGATGACATTTACCATTACAATTTTCATTAGTTAACCATTTATATAATATTTAAATGAATAGGAATTTAAAATATACTACCAAATCCCAACAACAATAAACTATTTGGAAGCATACTACCCATAACCTCTAACTTTCACATGGGGAGATATCACTTCTGTGATCCAATAAAACACAATGAGATTTACAATACATAACTACTGAAGGTTCTAAGAGTACCAACCAGAGTCAAGATGTTTATCCACCATGACTACTATGAGTTTGAACTTTCAACAATGCTAGTTATGTTCCTGAAGGTTGTCAAAGCTTTCGGTATAGGCCAACTTATAGTCTCAATGGTGTTTAAACATCACACATAGATTCCCTTAAAAATGTGCCACATCATTTTCAATGAGAAATTCTAGGATAGAGAAGCATAGGATTACCTATAGCAAGAATATTTCCAGAAACTAGTCAATGGATAGGGCCTCCAACGGGCTCTCATCTTCCTATATGTCTCACCTATCGGGTAAATACTACTCTGATGAGGTGAATTAGTGGGAATGTATATGAGGGAATGATAACAGCCTCCTTTTTTACAGATCCCTGAGTGGGAGTAATGAATTTTTACCACCCTAACCCAATCTTGTAAGGTCACTTGTTGAGTTGGTTTAAACTTTAATAGCATTAAAATGGGGAGTCTACATCCCCATCTCAAGGGAACTCATCAAATGCATGTGGATCTTTCATAAGTCGTACGTCTTCTGACAATAATGGGATAGATAATGACATTTATCCCACCTATAATATAAATATATAGGGAATTTATGTTGATAGAATTGGGGATAGCATCATAGATAGTCATCAAAATGGAAACAACACATCCTATATACACAAGTAACTGTGGAGGTTCTTCGATACATCATGCACCAAAGTCACTAGGATGAACATTTTCAATCAATGAGTGTGTACCCATATGGGTTGTGTTAGTGGGGTCATGGACATCTCTTAAAGATTTAAAATGGTCGATAATTTTTAAATATGATAGGTGATTATCAATTTATACCCATTTAATGCCTTCTAATGCTAATGTGGAAGTTCCTTGAGTGTGAGATGGTATGCAACATGGAGAATCTTTACATGGGGTATATTATTAGGAAAATAGGGAGGCCCTCCTTGGTGGTTATCATCAAAGGGAGGTACTCTGAAAGGGTTGTTTGTATTTTAGATAAGACCATTGTAGTACAGTTATTCTTCTTGGGTAGGAACACTACAATATTTGTTCAAGTTTGGGGGGTAGTAACTCTATGGTACACTCCTTCCTCATGGGGATGATCTTTGTGATAGGTTTTCGTATCAGGGGAGGACCTATATTGTATATTTATTCATTATAAGAGGAAATTTTTGATAGTTGTTGTTTTCATGGGGAGGGCCTCTGTGGTACAAATTTTTATCATGGTGAAAACTTCCATAATATCTAATAGTCACTTTAACTTGTGGAGGGCCTTAATGTTAGTTCCCTTCCTTATCACAGGAAGTCCTATATGATTTCTATTAGAAGCATTATTTTCTCGATGGTTAAAACTATTGTGTTGGATGGATAGTTAGGGTCTTTATCCCAGTATCCTGAAGATGTTACCCTGCAATATATTCAAGATGATAGGGAATGTGATGAAAGCTATATTAGTGTCATTTTAGGAAGTAGGAGTGGTATCTTTCCCCTAACATAAGTATCATATAGTCTAGAGTAGATTTTCGGTTAGAAGTAGGCATAACAAGTTAATCCACTAGTTGTATAGAGAAACACTCCATTAATACATAGTTATTATGTATGAATATAGTAAAATACATTATATAACATAGAAATCCATGCTAGATTCATATTTATATACCGGATTTGGAAACATGGATACATAAACAACTAGTTCATAATTGAAGTATATAATCTCCCATTATGTTCTTAGTAAAAAGTAACCTTCTTAAAGGTATCAAACATAATACCCTTCATCATAACCTGGGGAAAGGAAACATAATAAAGGGTGAGTTCAAATGCTCAGTAATGGTAAATAAGGGAGATGTCCTCAAAACACGAGCATAAGGGTATAAGAACATGAGAATAAAATTTGAAAACCATACCATGCATATCATATAACATTAACTCAAGTCATGGAATAAATCTTAGGAGTTCTTAAGACACGAATCATAAAACAATCAAAGATAATAATCCATGAGAGCATAAAATTGGCATAAGAAATAGATTTTTGGCATACACATAAGCATAGTAAAATCATTTTCTAAGTAGTCAAGGCTCATGGTCAGTGTTATCATAGTGGATTGGGTTCACTCCCAAAATCATTGTAGCAACTATAGTTCACTCCCAAGACTATCATAGTGGAAAATTTACCTTACTAAATTGGGTCCACTCCCAATTCCAATCATATTTACCACATTAGATATCAATGTTTACTCAATTAATTAAAGGGAGATATGGGTCATATCTTTCCTTGGCAATAACATGACCATTTCCCCTATTAATAACATAACCATTGACCTTGGTAATAATGTAACTGTCATCCTTGGTTATAACATAACCACTATAAAATAATTAAAATCATATGTATGTGTTCCATAAGATCATAAAACATTCATAATATCATAAACCAGGAAAATAAATGGGTTTTATAAACATTACATCCTAGAATAACCCATTAAAAAGAAACCAGTTTCATAAAAAAATCATCATTCCATCATAGAATAACACATGGAAAAACGAAAAACTTTTATAAACATATTTTCACCATAAAAAACCATACAGAGAAAGAATAAGGATGGTATCCTTGAAACATATCCCCATTAAATATTAATTAAAATCAGAGGATGTCATCATAGATGGAAAATTATTTGGACAGATCACTTCGAACATTGAGGAAAATAACCTTTTCACTTTGAAAATAAAATTTTTAAAACTAAAAGTTCACAAAACATTGTGAATAATCATTTTATTTAAAAATATTATGTCAAACTTATAAATTAATATTTAAAAAATTTAGAGTTCTTGGTAACAGAAATTATAATTCATATCGTACACATTAACAAAATACCTCTTTCACATTTTTAGTAAAAAAAATTACATCATTTATAAAATGACAAGATGATTCCTCTAAAAAATATTAGTAAAAAATTAAAACATGGGTAAAATTTTCTTTTATCAATAATTTTATATTATTAAATTTTCTTTTAAAATTTGTCAAAACATATACATAGTAGGAAAAATATTTTAGACCGAATAGAGAAATAATGTAAGTTTTCCACAAAAATATTATTTTGGACATTTGAAAACATAAATATAGTAAAATGAAAGGAAAAATGTATTTTCATGAAATAACTAGAGGAAAATAAAATTCAAGAGTTTCAATAGAGATAGATCATATGATTTTATCATTTGAAACATAATCATAAAAAATCCTAGTAAACACTGAGATTGTCGCATTAAAACCTTTACCACTTTGTAATCCTTTGAATCATAATAACCATGATTGAAATAACATTATATATATATATCATATAATTTCAATATAAGAATCATAAAATAAAATCATAGGTATTATATACACCACAAAAAATAAATAAGTGGTGAATATGGCATGTGTCACATGGAAATAAATGTAAGACAAAAATCTATTACTTTAAGTATCAGTTTTCTATATATTCTTTAGAACATCATGTATATTAAATATGGGTTTATTATAAATATATTAAATAAACATAATAATATATATCTTACCATATATTTTTTTATGACCTTTTATTACCTATTCATTAACAATTCTATGTTAAAATTATCTTTCCGGTAATAACTGCTCTGTTTTTCAAGTATGTTTTTGTTTGGTAGTTTCAATAAATTGGTTTTGATCAGGGTTCTATCATCTCCAAAATTTAAAAAATGATATAAATTAAATATATATTAATTTTAAATATATTCATAGTCATCTATAAAAGTTATAGATATAAAATGTATTGAATCGTTCATGGAGATGGTAGGTTGTACGTACGCCTGAACATTGTTTTCATTTCTTTAATGGATAGAATGAAAGAAAATTAAATATAAATTAAACTTTTAAGAATAATTATTATGTCTTATATATCATTTATATCAATTAATAAATCCTTATTATCATCCATGTAATAATAAAATGTAAAAATTTTCACATCACTTTATGGAAGAGGTAGTCCCCTCGTATGCACGATCAACGTTATCATTTTCCCACAAATTGGAAGGTAATATGGTAGACGTGATATTAAAATTACAAGAGTATAAATATTTCATAAATATTATATATAATAATTAAATTAATCATTATCTATTGTCATGATAAGCAGTCATTGAAAATAAATTACATCGGTTCATGTGGTCGCAGTCTTCCATACACACGATCGACGTTTTGTTTCCCATTTTATGGAGGAGGAGATTGATATAGGTTATTCCATTAAAAAAATAACATCATGGTATATGGAATATACTGATTTTATTATATAGTCATAGTTTAAGAATATATTAAGTATGTGGAAGAATAAATAACATAAAAACACTAGGTTAAGAATGATACCTCTTCTTCTAACAACATCCTTAGGTTAGCACCAAAATAATTCTTAGGTGGGTTTACTAATAAAACTAATTCCTATAATATGTCGAGTGGAAATTAAGGAATGTTTTCTGACATGAATTAGGTTGAACTTATTATATTATATTAATTATTTTTATTCAAAATTTGGATTCCTTTTTTTATCAAATTCCATTCACATAATTTTATTTTTTTAATTAAGATCAAACCATAAGGTATGATGGAAAAGTAGTTTTCCAAAGGGATATTTTTAATGAGTCACTACTGGAAAATGGACCTATACCAACAGTTTTGGGGAAAACGGTGGGTATAGGTCACCATATCCCCATGGTTTTGAGAAAATCATGTGTATAGGCATTTTTTGATAGCCTATTCTCATGGTTTCCCCAAACCGTGTGCATAGGATACCCTTTACCCACAATTTTCTACAAACCGTGGGTATAGGGTATCAAAAAAATGGGTGGGAGTTCTATACCCATGATTTATTCCTTTATACCCATGGTTTAAATAAATATATTTAATAAAATATATATATTCATACATATATGCGGTGATGTGGTAGTGTTAAGGCCACTCATGAATAGAGAAGTGGTCGCGAGATTGAATCCAGTGGGCTGCTATTTTGTAACATTTTACACCCACGGTTTCCAAACCGTGGGTATAGAGTTATGACACGGTGGAAAAACCTATACCCATGGTTTTTCAAAACCGTGGGTATAGGTCATGGACCTATACTAATACCACCAATGACCATAGTTCCTGAAACCATGGGTATAGCCTATACCCAAGGTTTTGGGTTCTTTACCCACAGTTTTGAACCGTGGGTATAGGATCATCTTCCAGTAGTGAGTATAAAAAGTTTTAACATAAAAAGTAAACATGAATTTGATTCCAATGACCTAAATTTGATTAAATATGTTATAATCGATATAATTTTACTTTTAAATGAATATTCAAACAAATTTTACCTTTTAACTGATTCAAACAAAAAATAATATTTAAAAAAAATAAATATTTTTAATGATTCATTAAAAAACTAGACTTTTCAAAAAAACAAAAAATCACCCTAAGCTAATTTTGATATGTTAATTTAAAAAATGAAGTTAATTTTTTCAAATAAATTTTATAAAATTTTCAAAAATTAATTTTATTATTTGTTCAAAAAAATTATGAATTTTTTTTAGAAAAGGGTTTTTTCAATGCATACAAAGACATTAGTAAAAAGTATATACTTATATATAAATATATTTTAATTATCTAAAAAACTTATTTTTAATTTTAAAAATATGGTTATTAAAATTCATACCACCTTGTTTAACATCTAGGTTACAATTTTCACGTTTAAATAATAATATTAATAGAACACCGTAGTTTGTTATAACATGATATTACGTGTAACACAAGCTATCAAAGAAAATAAATTTATTGGAACAAAAATATTTCTTAAAATCTCATGGTATTAAATTATAACCCCCTAAAATTAATTTATTCCTTATAATTCCATCACTCTAACATAAATAATAGAGGATACTTCTACCTCATCATATCCTCAGGTTCCCATTTTACTTCCTTAGGTTGGCGGTTTTTCCATAAAACATTTACTAGGTGAGTGGTCTTGTTTTATAAAATTTTCTCTGTATGATCTAACATCTCCAACATTTGTCTCTAATTGGAAACATCACGATCTATTGGTATAACTTATGAGTTCAGAACGTGTGAAGGATCATGTATATACATCCTCAGGAGAGATACATGGAACACATCATGAACCAAAGAGAGGTTTGGTAGAAGCACCAAGTGATAAAAAAGAATCCTGATATGACCAATAATTTCAAAGGGTGTGATATTCCTAGGGATTGTTTCCCTTATTTTCAAATTTCATAACCTTATTCCTTGTAGAAATATTTAGAAACACCCTCTAACTAACTTTAAATTCTAGATCAAATCGATGATTATCATTATTTATTTTTTTCAACTTTATTCCACCCTTATGTGTTGTTGAATGGATCTAACCTTATCCTCCATTTCTTCTACTATAAGTACTCCTAATATTTTTATTTCCACAACTTCATCCCAGAACATTGGATCTCCATGCTTATTTCCGTAGAGTGCTCTATAAGAAACCATCTGAATGCTTGAGTGAAATCTATCATTGTAAGAAAAATCCTATAGAGGAAAGTGATTCTACCAACCGCCTTTTAAATCCATAGAATAAAATATCATTGTATCCCATATGTTTTAAAATGTTCTATCAAATAGACCATATGTATGAGGATGATACACAGTACTAAAACTCAACTCTTTATCAAGAGCATGTTGAAGACATATAGTTATAATGATCCATAATATTTCTTGGAAAACGACATAGGTGATCCCCAAGGTGAAGTACTCAGATGAATAAACCCCTTGTTCTCTAGTTACTCCATTTGAGTTTTGAGCTCATGGAGTTCTTCTGGTGCCATTATATAAGGGAGAATGGACACATATTTTGTTTTTGGTAGAAACTCTATCTTGAACTCAACATCCCTCTCGGGTGGTAGTCTTGGGAAATGCTAGAAAAAACCCATCCTGAAACTAATCTACCACAAAAGGAAAGATAATCTGCTCAACTCCCCCATTATCAAACATAAGACCAACCACTTGGGTGGTGAGTTCACCCATCTTCTAACAATGTGGTCTTGCTTGGCTTTCCCAGGCATACCATTCTCTATGATGTACATACATGTCTCCCTCAAAAGACATGAATATTACCCTATAATGGTAACAATCAATATATTATTTCTGAAACATTATCCAATTCATGCACAAAATCAGATCAAAACCCAACATCTCAAGCATAAAAAAAAGTCCCATAGAAAAAGGTACCCACCAACCACAAGAGCACACAACTTACATTGCTGGATATTTTTTTATTGTTCCCCTAGAAGTGTATAAATCAACATGAACCCATACATACATTCCACCACTAGGCCCAAAAAAACCATGAACTGATTAGATATAAAATAATGTAAATCACATGTATAAAATAAAGAACTAGAAAGTGTGGAAGCTATAATATTCATATCTCAAATAGTAGATGGTTAATCATATCCACCTCCAGGTGTAGACTAAACAGCATGATGCTAACCTTCCCCTATAACCTGGACCCCAATCTAAGTTCATGGTGTTATGCCACTCTACTGATCTGGATGCTCTCGCCCCGAAGTACCACATTCACAACCTCGACCAGTACGCCCATTCAAACTCTAACTACCTACCAGATAAGGGCTAACCATCCCACTTCTTATACTTTGTATCAGCCTCAATCCTCCATATATGCCTAGCTATTGAGGGGTCCTACATAACCTCTGCACATAACACCTTATTCCTCATGCTAAGAACATAATAGGTGGTTAGGGACACGGCATTTTCATGTTCCACAGCCTACCACACTAATATAAAAACACTTGGTAACCACCTTGGGAGGCTGATCTTCTGTTATGACTACTTTGTACTCTATCGCCCTAGTGAAGATTTCCAAAATGATATTTCCTTCCCTCAGAAGTCTCACCACTGGTACGTACAACTAAAACAACAAACCCACTGCTTGAAGCCTCCTTTAAGTTCCCTTATGAAATAAGAGCCTCATCCACCACTTTTTCAAACCAATTTTAAAATAAAATGTTTACCTTGGACTTAATATCATGCCTAAGTCCATCCTACAAGTTTCTTGTCATGGTGACCTCATCCCCTGCCAATTCTAGAACAAATCATTGTAATTCTGGAAAGTGGAAGTCATAATTAATCACTAACCTAGTCCCTTGAGTCAACCTTATAAACTCTACAGCCCACTCTTGTCTCAAATTTTATATATAAAAATTCTCTAAAAATGTTTCCTAGAAGTCTTTTTATAGCATGCTATCAACCTATTGAGTCTGAATCAAGATAACCCACCATCACTTTTTTGGTCCCCACAACATATTTTCCGCCAACATGACTCTCTTATCTGTAGGAGTCTCAAAGTGCTCCAAAATAATTTTGATAGACTCTATCCAGAACTCTGCTTCCTCAAATCCATCCTCCCTATAAAATGTTAGAGGGTTCTGTAACTAAAACTACCAAGTTAGATAAAACATACTCAGCACAACCTTTCTCTAGGTCATGTTCCATTATCTATATTAAACGATCAAATTTCCCATGGAATTTATCCTCTTTTCTATCCACTTTAACCACTAGAACCTATTTCCCCACCTCTGTAGGAGCATTCTAGGTGATTTCCTCTTGTATCCAAAATAGTACATGTCATCGTGGTGGCATTTTCGATAATACCAAACACAATGAATAGAACACATAACCTAAAACTTCTTACATAAAATAAGACTCTCCACTAGCCATAAACATTCCATTTCACATACATTATGCCAATAGACATCATCTCATATACAACACTAAACTCTACCATCCCAACCATGGGTCATGGTCAACACTGGGTAAACCAACCTACTTAATCACCAACCTTTAATTAGACAATCCTTTTAAACCATTTATACTTTCACAATTGAAAACATTCTTCCTTAGGCACATCCATATCTTTAAAGTTTGTTACAACTAATATTTGAACTTATTCCCAACTCAATATAACTAACATTTTAATTCATTTACACCCCTTTATTGATCATAATTCTTTAACCATTCTTTAACATCCTTTCTATGTTCCCATTTGCATCATCTTTATTAGAAATTACTTTCTTCAAATTCTTAATGAATGTAAAATGCATCCTACCCTTCATGTCCCACACACCTTTCCTGTGCGTTCCTCCCAAAATGCCTCACACCAATATCCCTACATGCCTATAATGATGCATGAATACACAAACTCGTTCCATTCTAGCCACGATATAAATTTCATGAAACTGCCACATCACACAAGAAGTGCATCACACAATCGTGAAATATCATTAGATTTTAACAATTCACATCAAGAACCATAATTCACACGCTGGGTACTTGGGTTTTCCCTCATACATGGGTTATCAAGTCTCATAAATGAGCTTATATTTAAGGCCTGACATTTCCTAATCTCCATTATAACATCCAAAATAGTAAGACCACATAAAAGAACCACTCTGGTACCACTTTTTAATGCCCCCGACCCAGAATTCAATAAACTAGTGCCCTGATTCGGGTTTTCACATGACCTCAAGCATGCTTCCCCATACTATAGAGGTTTCATACTAGTAGTGAGTGTATAATTGATCATGTGGGGAGACTATTCCCTCATTGACAAAGTAATCCAAAATAGATAGTATACAAAAAAAGGAATTAATAACATTAACCCAGAACTATGCATTACAATCAAAATCCAAAATATGGTACAACCATGACCAAACAGCAAATATTTCATGTCATGCTAACAGTTCCAAAGTGAAGGAAACCCCAAAATAAAGACCAGCAGATGAATCCTCAAAATAGGTACTGACTCCACGTCGAGATCCTCAACCATTCACATCCCAAGCCCAAATAAACTCTCTAGCATAGGCCATTTTCCCTTTTCATGACCTTCAATCATGAAACCTACTCGGGTACCCAACAGTAGCCCAGGAAGGGTGTGAGTACAAATAAGTAAGCCACCACAAAGAGTTTATACAAAATATATTATATAAATAGATATTTCCAGAAATAACCAAATAAATGACAAGGTAAACAAAATACAACTCATGTTCCATTTTATAACAATGTTCACTTTAACCATTTTTATCACTTAGTCCATTTTTATCACTTGCTCCATGGGTTAGGAATTTACATCATTTACACAATAGATTTATCTAGTGAAATTCTAAGAATAAGGGAATAAATCAAGTTCTCAATATCTTTAGGGATAAACTTTTCATAAACATTTACATCACACTTACCTTGGAGCCTTGGTCCAGGTAGTCTCAAAAAATGCATTCATTATGGGCATAGAGCCCTGGTCCCATTCCCTAACCCATGCATTATGGGGAAGAATTAAAGCCACAGTCTAGACCCATCCATGGGCATAGATCCTCAAGTCCAATACCAAACAACTACCAATGTAACACCCCAAGATTTCATAGTATGTTACTTCTTCAAAGTAATTCAATAACTTTTACTACACGCAACACTGAGTTCTAGTGCACCATGACTTACCAAACAAACCGTTCAAAAGCGGTTATGAATAGTATTAACAGAATTTTGAACTTTATATAATCCTTATAATTTTAGAATCCATATTATGTGTTTCTTAGACATAATGTAAGAACAAATACATTTTTTCAGATAAAAGAAGTATTTTTCAAAAAATGTAATTTTACCGTCTTTTACTGGAGAAGCCTCTTTAAATCCAATATTTGAAACTTTTATATATTCAATTTGACAAAATAAACTTCTTATTTAGAATTGGGTCATAAGAATTTTGTTTTAATAATGATTTTGTGTTTTTCTGATAACTTTCATATTTGGGTGAATAGTAAAAAATACTATATTTTAACTAAAAACAACTTTTTTAATCAAAATAATTTAAAGTGTTAAACTATAAATTTTAATGGTTTGGAAGTATAAATAGATTATATTTTTACCATTTAATCCAATTATTTTCATTGTAAGTAATTTCACGTTGAAATTGGACATAAACAAGTGTCAAACTTTTGATAGTTATTATTTCTTAAAAATATGCCTTTTGATTTTGACAGTGGGAATTAATTTGAAATTAAAAATGCAACTTCTATGTTTTGAATTTGGTAAAATAGACTTCATTATTGAATTCGGAATATCAAAATTATCTTAGGGTGAAATTTTGGAATTTTTCTGAAAACTTTTAATTTTTGATGAATAGTGAAAAACATTGAGTTATAGTTTAAAACCGAATTTTTATTTAAATAATTATTTATATTATTTAAAGTTATTTTAGGTCAAAATAGATACATAAAACCTATATAAGTTCAATGTAATTCATTAGATTCAGTTTATAATGTTTTCATATATATAAAACTTTTATTGAACTTTTCACCGTCTTTTACCCATCTCCTAAGAGAATTTGCAAATTCACATAAAACATAATTTTACCACTTCTGTGATTGGAATTTCAAAAATACGAGAGACACGGTTAATATCAAGGAGTAAAATGTGGTTCAATAAGATAAAAATATTTTATGGTGAATAGTAACTTTTTTACTTTTATTTACCACGGTAAAAAATAAATAGGGTAATTAAGGGTAAAAATGATATTATTATTACCTTAACACATGTCCTAATTCTATTGTCTAAGTATAATTCGACCAAAAACAACCTTAGTAATAAAATATTATCATTTAGGTCCACTTGGATTAGATTAGGACATTTATTATTATTTAATTCAAAGAAGAGTTAAAAGAGTTAAAATCAAATTTTAATTACTAAAACATTTTTAATATAGGGTTATACATAAGATAAATTCGATTGTAAATATTAATTAGAAATCTAAAAATATTTCCTACATAATGGTATTTTATTTATATTTTTTAAACATTAAATAATGTAATTTATTTATGACACAATGGTGATACAGTAATTACCTAATTAATGAAATATTAAAATAATTGATATTATAAATATTCAAATAAATGTAATTCGAGACTTTTTATGAATTCCACTAATTTTATAGGTTAATATGACATTTTAGTATTAATTTAATTATGTTTTTTTGAAGTAATCGTGCGTTTATGATTTTCACAAAAATCAAATACCAAATAGTGTCAAAATCGGCATAAAAGAGTTTTGAAAACAAATATTATATCATTAATTGATATTCTATTCCTAAAAATCTAAGGTTCGGCCAACGGACTTATAAAATGATATCTATATCATTAATGGACCACCTGGGGGTCTCTTGGAGGTATATATTAATTTTATTAACTATATAACATAAAAATACAAAGAGACATGGTAAATGTCAAACTATTTAACTAAGAGTTAAATACAAATGATAAGGTTAATATAATGACACAAACCTATCTAAAATCTATTGGTTGAAAGGATTTAGACCTATCCCCACCTTAAAATTTAAATAATACACTTTGGATCCATTAGAAACCAAATATGATTTTATTATAAAATAATACTTTAAGTTTTTTCTAAAGAGCCCCTCCTCCCCCTTATAAAAGAACGCCACTTCTAACCAATTCCTCACACCTCTCAAGCCTTTTGGATCGTCCAAACTCTGCCCAATTAATCTTCATAAATCTCTATCCTTATCCTAGAAGTCTTACATTAAGTATAAGGCACTTAAAGAGTCCTTTTTGGTTCAAACCAAAGGGATTTACCCAAATTAAAGGTAACGATTTCTCTTAGCTTCTTTTCTTTTATTTTACTTCTCCAAACCCTAAAATCTTTTTATTCTTTTCTTTTGTAACAAAACAGTATCCTAAATATACTAGGATATTTTTATGAGAAGTATTCAAACTACACTTACACACACCTCCATCTAATGGGTGAAGAACATAATGTTTCTATGGATGGCAACCAAACACCTCACAAAATGATGATTGTTCAATTATCTCCCACCACCTCTCATGGTGGCCATTATGATGGAACTATAATTAAATATGATATTAATGATATTTATTTTATATATAAGCTTTTTTAATTCCATTTTATAGCATACCATTATTCGTTTCAGGTTGTATATTTATACGATAATTTCATTTGAGGAAGTGCGGACTACTGCCCCCTCAAAGTGATATGACTCGTTCATACCATACATGGAACGTATAAAGTATGGTGTTAATGAAATTAAGTAACAAATATAAGATATTATATTATACTTTAATAATAATATACCTATTTATCATTTGGTTTTGATTCCTTTTAAAATGAAAAATGAAATGGAAGTAGCATTCGTGCGTACGTACGGACCACCGTCTCCACGAACGCGATGAGATTCATTCCCCATCCTATCCATTCAAGTATAATTCTCATTTTATGATTAAAAATAATTTTTAAGGACTTGATATCATTATGGATATGAATAATATACAACCTATCCACAAAAAACACGACTTATGTAACAAAACATATTAAAGAAAATGAGTAAGTTAACACCCGAAACGACGATAATACTAAGAAATTATCAAAAAAGAAATGTTAAAAGATCATATTTGATATCATAATTATGTATAAAATTCTTGTATAATTTAATAACAATTATTTCACCATTATACAGGAGGTTAACCTACCCTCAACCAAGTAAAAGTACAAGGTAAGGGTTTATTTCACAATCTCTTCATTATCTGAGGTTGTTTATACGTAATTATCTACTAGGACCTTTTTATCATCCACATTCATGTTTCTTAAAAATGTATTCCAAAACATTTTTATTGTTCACTAGACTATGGGTTAACTTCATTTATACCCTTTTTTGAATTTTTATGAAATGGTTTGAAAGGAATTTTTCCGTCGTTTTCCAAACAAGGTCATTTTTAACCTTTTCGACAAAATTAATATAAGAATGTCTTTTTAACTTATATAGCGGGTGCGGCTGTTTTATGCCATTATAAAATCACCGAAGCTTCCCTTACAAGATTATAAGAATATTTTCAAATTAAACGTTTTATTTTATAATTATGTGACTTTTAAATGATTTCAAAAAAACGATATTACTCTCAAATAGTTTTGATTTCATCTATGTCAACATCCTTTTATGGATTTTAAGCTTATTTGAAGTTGATTTATTATGATACAAAAATTCCATATTGTATTGAAGGTTTTGTGATATGTTTTACTGTGGATGTGTTATTTTTATACCATTAATAGTTTATGGATAAAGTATTTACATTTCATATTCTATTTTTAATACGAATGTTTATGTTATGTTTAAACCTTTTCATATGGGAATGCATTGGACTTAGTAAGTGACGGGTGGAGCCCGCTCTAGCTCCTCGATGCATAGGTAGATCTCATGAGACAAACTAGTGTCTTGGCATGAGGCCTTGACAAAATATTATTTGTAGTCTTGGCACGAGGCCTTGGCTACGTGGTTATGATAGTCTGGCATTATGCATTCCATCATTATAAAAGTAGTTATTGATATTGCAAGTGATTATTCGACTAGTATAATATCCATGTGAATAAGTAAATGGAATTATTTCATTTTACTTTTTCCATATTATGCTGAATTTCAAGTTTAAAAGGATTTTGTTTTATTTATACATTGCCTAAAATGATTATGCTTATTTATGAAAGTTTCTGTTATATTGTTATCCTTACTGGGCATTTGAGCTCACCCTTTTCTATGTTTTATTTTTCTAAGGATGTGAAAAAGTATTTTACGAATGACCTGTAGGGATAGTATAATGGGATATGAGTGTGGAGACAATATGTTGTTGTAGTTTTCACTTTATGATGTAATGTAACATTTATGAATTCATCTAGTGTTTCCAAGGATACTAAACTAATCGGTCTTTCGAGACTTAATCTTTTGTGATCATGCCAATGATACGTAATAATGCACCGACTCTGGGTAACTGGGGTAGGGGCGTTACAACCAAGCCGTATGCACATGATTATTTATTCATTTACCTGATATAATATATCAAAAACCACACACAATCAATAAATCTAACATTCGCATATCATAATTACTCAATAAGTGAATTTAGGATCAATTCTTAACCCATTAGCACATTTACCAATTATGTTACATAGCCCATTTATCCAATTTAACCTATTTCCTTTTCCCATAACTTAACCTATTAATTATATTAAACAATTCACATATATTAGACCATTTAACATATTTATCATTTCATATTCCTTAATCCATTAATGTGTTTCCATTATAGGTTCATAAGACATTTGACACAATCACATTTACTCATTTAACCATTTTTCACATTATGCCAAAAAATCCCTTATGCCATTTCCAACATCTAGACAAAACTACTTTTAGTGCCTCTATATTATTTAACCTAATATAATAATAGGTTCATCATGGGATTTACTTTTACATAAGACAATTTCATTATTATAATTACCATGTTCTACGTTTGGTAATGTTGGTGCACCCCATGGGTGGCCCAAAACTAGTCAAATCATCCTCAATGCATCCCCTAGGGATTATGAGGGGTTGATTTTATCATTTAGCCAACCATTTTACCAAACCCTATGAAAGGCATAAAATTCATAACAAGAGAGAACCGAGAACACAATCACACATGCACAAATTGATAATAAAACTATAGAATATAACCTGCAGACCACCTACATTGAATCTAAAGATAAAAGCACCATTAACCTTATCCTTTTATCTGGATTCTAGAACCCTTTGAATCCCTAACCTAAGATCCACTGGAAAAAGAGGGTTTCATGGATTCAGAAGAAGAATAAAGAAAACACAATCCCAAATTAGGAAAATAGAAGCAAAAGAGTGTTAAAATTATATCCATATCTTCTATCCACAGCCAACAACACTCCAAATGACCTATAATCAAAATATATCAACCCTTAGGAAGATTTAGGGGTATTACTTCATCACTAGTGTTGTAAGAGGAAGAAATGAGGAGAAATAAGATGAGGAACCTAAAATCCATAGGTGGCAGTTTGATAATTTTTTACTTTTTAATTGGGAACATGGTTTATCCACACTGTTTTCCGAACTGAGCACCAACCATGTACCTACCTCTATCTAAGAGGGGTCCAAGTTGAACGGTTACCTAGGGATTCCACAAGGTTAGACGAACTATACGCTAACCACGTGGAATGCCTCTATCCAAGTCATCATGGTTTGTCATCCCTAATTGTATAGTTTATTTATTCATGCACCCCTCCTTATGATCCTTACAGTTTGGTTTCATGGTCATTCCTAACCCGGATCCAATCATGCAATATGCACTGGATGATGATTTTTCTCCTTCTTTCATGTCCCCAGCCCCCGGAAGACCCTAGAGCCTCCTCATGCACCCAATAAACATTCCATTAATCATATTTAATATACTTAAACCAAAATTTAAAAAATTGCATACCTTCATGACATCCAGGATCTTACACAAGTGGTGAACATGGCATGTGTTCCACATAAATAAAAGTGAGACAAAGATCTATCACCTTAAGTCTCGTTTTAATTAATACGCATTCAAAACTCATATATAATAAATATAGGTTTATTTTAAATATATTAAAGGAACCATACCCATATATATCATACAATATATGATTTACTTATTTCCTTTATTACTTATTATTAATAATTCCTTATTAAAATCATGTTTAGGGTAATAAATGCTTCATTTTTCATGTATGTTTTAGTTTGTTAGTTTCAATAATTTTGATTTGATCATGGTTAAATAATATATATAATGTTAAACATGATATAAATAACATATATATTCATTGTTTATTTATTTATATTCATCCATAGAATTTAGAGATAAAAAATGAATTACACTATTCAAGGAGATGGGAGGTTATATGTATGCATGAATGTTATTTCCATTTTCTATATGGAAGGAATGAAAGAAAATTAAATATTAATTCAAACTTATAGAATAATTATTATTTCATATATATAATTTATATTAATAAAATCCATCCTTATCTCTATCCATGTAAAAATAAAATGAAAAATGTTTCACATCACATCGTTGAGGAAGTCGTCCACATGTAAGCACGAGTGGCGTTATCATTTTACAACGGATTGGAATATAATAATGTGTATGTGATATTATAATTAAATTAGTATAAATATTTTATTGATATAATATATAAACAATAAATAAATCATTATATCATGTTATTGGATGTGGTGATGGAAAAAAATTACAATGGTTCGCTAGGCGGCAGTCCGCCGTACACAAGATCGACAGTTTTATTTCACATTTTATGGAGGAGGATATGAGTATATGTTATTAGATTAACATAATAACATATAATTATATTATAGATAATTATTTTATTATATCACCATATTTTAATTATATTTTAATGAAGTGTAAGGGGAAATAAAATAAAAAACACTCGGTTAAGAACGATATCTCTTCTTCAGACAACCTCCTTAGGTTAGAAAAAAATTCTTAGGTGGGTTTAATTATAAAAACTTGTCCTATAGGATATGGTTATATAATTAAGTAATGTATTCCATTATTTATTTTCAAATCCAAAGGGTTTTGGAGATTTTAAGAGGAGAGGAGAGTGGGCACCCTTTTATAAGTGCGGGAGAGGACACATAAGGAATTGTTGAAAATAAAATGGTATACCCTTGTTTTGAACATGAAAAATGATCCAAAAATGGATAATTATAGAACCTTTTACTCTATAAGGTCTAAATATATTTATAAAATAGGAACTGAACAAATTTTTAGATCATTTTAACCCCTATCATTTTAGTTTAACCCCCGGTAAACTCGTTTTAACCTTAATCCCAATAATTAATTTTTATTATTTTTAGTATTAATTTTGACCAAAAAATAAGTTGTAATTGTTATATAATATTAATTTTTTTACTAAAAATATATAATCCATTTTTCTAAATTCAATTCATAAATGTTTAAATTTTTAATATAAAATTAAACAAGGAGACGTGATGAAAAAATCAGTTCTCCAAAAAGAGAATTTTCGTAAGTATAAAAAATTTTAATATCAAATGTCAACATGAATTTTATTAAAATAGTATTTTACATAATTGAATTAATTTTAATTTAAAAATCATCTTAAAACAAAATTGATCTTGAATATTCTTTTAATGAAACGGCAGTTTTAAATAAAAAACATCATTTTTCATTATTCATTAAAAAATTAAAATTATAAAAGAAATAAAAAACCCACCCTAAAGTAAATTTGAAATTTTGATTCCCAAAATTAAGTAAATTTTTTCAAATTAATTTTTTAAAAGTTTAAAAAATTGTCTTTATTATTTTTCACCAAAATTAATAAAAAACATTTGTTTGAGAAAAATGTATTTTCAAAGCATATAAAGACTTTAATAAAAATTAATTTTTTATCTATAAATATATATTCCTTTTCTAAATAATTTATAATTAATTTTCAAAATATGTTTTTTCAAATTCATACCTCCAAGTTTAATATTTATGTTATAATGCTCATGTTTAAATAATAATATTAATAATATATTATGGTTCTTTAAAACTTAGTGTTGATTGTAACACAAGATATAGAAGAAATTAAATTTATTTGAAACAAAAATCATAAAATCATAGGGTTTTATAGTATGGGTGATCCCAAATTTATGATGACTTTAGTTGGTGGTTTACCTCCTTATTTAATCTCAAATGGTAGTTGAATCAAGAACACCATGGATATTCCCTTATTTTTCCACTTATGGGAAGGTGGGGTCACTATGATCTGAGGAGAGGATAAAAAATAGTCGAAAGTGGTAAGATGGGATGGTTTCCCCTATATGATCTTTATTTATGGTGTATATTACATGGTTCCCCAACATCAAGATCCTCTAAAGCCATCATCAATGTCAGTATGGTTTTTTTTTTATTCATAATGGAGAAAGAGGGAATTAATAACCAATCATTGGATTTTCTCTACTATGGAAATGGGCTTCCAATAGACATGGGAGATATGGTCGTCATTTCCAAGATATAACTATGTGTAATAATCATGTGTGGGTATCCACCATTTCCAGTAGCATCCCAGGTACTCCTCCTACCACTTCACATGTTGGTAGTAATAGGGAAACCATGGATTTCTTTCCTGGTGAATGAAATTAAGCAAGTTTTTTAAAATCAATCATCAGTATTTTTTTATTCCCAATAAAAACCTATCCTTACTCATCCTCTCACTTTTTAAGGGGTGTGTATTTAAATATAGTTCACTAATCTTGTTTTTTATTATGTGTAACATGAAAGTAACATCATATGGCATTAGGATGGTCACAATCTGAGTAATCTATTCCCACTTTCTAATGGTCGATGGCCAATCACCACCATGGTGATCATGATGTCACCTTTGATTGGAAATAGAGTATGGGAGGCCAACACCTCTCCCTTTGATGATTTTGTTTCTTATTTCATGACTCCCACATAGATTGAAGACATGCTCATGAATTATAATGGGCGCAGGTACTGTAGAAGTACTATAGCGGTACTGTAGCAGCGGCGACACTGTCCATTGGAGGGTACTGTAGCGGCAGTAGGGCACTGTAGCGGCGGTACTCTAGCAGATGGGTTACTATTCATAGAATGTGAATTGGGCCAAAAATTTGGGCCTATGGGCTATGTAATGGGATATAAGCCCACTGGGCCTTCGGGCTATGTAATGGGTTTCCCTCTACTCAGTTAAAAGAGGTCTTTGCTTCATTTAATAATAAAAATGAGGTTTCAGCCCCAACCTTTTAAAAAAAATGGTTAACACCTTTCAGTTAAATAGAATGAGTATTTTGGTTATATTGGGAATCTAAATATTGTTATTATATTTTTTATGTTTAGTCATGAGGGTATCTAATTCTCATCACATAAGGGATGTATGGATCTCTAGTTTAAATTCAAGTAAGTATGGTATTTTATCTTGCTCATGTCAGACCATGAAGGAATCCATTCTCATCACAAGAGGTATCATGTGATCATCACACAATTCATACTATTCTCGATAAAAAAATAATCTTATAGTCTTCACACAAGGTATCAAATGCTCACCATATAATGAATACTATGTTCATCACACAAGGTATCCAATTCTTATCACATTAGCACAGATTAGTTTTTATTCCTAAGGGATATGGGTCATTATTTTCTCATCACATAGGTAATCTTATGTTAGTCACAAAAATAAATAAAAGGACATCTTGTACTCATAACATAATGTAAATTGATCCTCTTACACTCATAATTTAAGGGTGGTAGATCCTGTTATGCTCATCATGTAAGGGAGGTTGATCCTATTACACTTATCACATAAGGGTGGTGGATTCTTTAATACTCATCACATAATTTCAAGAACTATTTAACTTATATTGGGGATTCCCATGGTTTAAAGTTATTTTGGAGTATATTTCTCTTAGGATATTCATATATGGGGGGGTAAAATTTATAGTCCAATAGGGAAGATAAATGATCCTCTTATTCTTTTACCATAAGGTCGATCATGGTTTAGAGTCTAGTGGGGACACTCTAGAAGGCTTAGTGTTTTCCTGGAAGGTATGGATTTTAATATCTATTAAATGAGATATTGGATAGTAAGGTTGTGTATATATTGGTATTTCTCCTCAATGAGACAACCTACATATCCTGCTATTATAGGAATCAAAACCCATATACTTCGAGATGCAAATTTTATGTTAGTGTGATAGGAATGATCCATATAGCTTAATGTTGTGATGTAAGGATGACTATGTCATGAAAAAGAAGGTATCAATGGGTATAGTGGTGATTATGTGTTAGGTTACCGTGCCTATACTTGGGAGAAATAGGCATGGGTGTTTCATAACCCATGCTTGTTGCAAAGGGATCAAGGGTGAGATTCCACGAAACCAGTTGTGTGCATGAAATTTATAATAATGAATCTATATTTAAAGGATGTGGGTAGCATGTTACATTGACACTCATGGATGTTTTATTCATGGACGATGAGTCCAGTGGGTTTACATGGTATGGTTTTCACACAAGATAGGTGTTGTGAGAAACCATGACTTGCATAATGATTTTTAATTTTGTGTAAAGGTTCCTCTTCATTGTAGGGAGTTTCATAAAATAATATTGGGCATAATAAAATGCATTAAAGGTATTTTCTCAGTTAATCCACATATTATTCACACTTTAAACAATATATAATGGTTTCTTCAATTGTGTAAATCATGTGGAGGTCGACACTGCATGAGATGAGAGCTTCGACATTCCTAAAATCCAAAATCCAAACACTCAATACTTAAAATGGTGAGTTAAGGTATATTTATAGGCCACTGGCTCATAAATTTAATTTTAATTAATATACATATTTAATTTTATGGAGTTATATATACATTCCAATGAAAATTTTTCATATTGTGAAACTCCAAGTTGCATAATTTCTCTTGTTATAGAATCATACAACTCAATTTGTGTTAAAATATATCATTTACTCTATAAATTTCTTCATTAAGTAGTTTAACCTCATGGATTCATGTGGCATGTTTTTTATATGGAAATAGAACCCATGAATTTGATAGATTCTCCCCCATTCCTCTAAATTACTAGAGTGATAAATAAGGTTTTGGAGAACCTTCATCCAACGCATCTTTCATGGATCAAGTAATTTAAACTTATGTGATTTAAATTACATCGAATTACACTTTGATTCTCTTTCCTAAAACTCTAAGTTCATAAATCAATATATCAATAATATTTTAAAATACTATTGTATGGTAAAGAGGGTTCCAAATTATTATAAATTAAGTAGAAATCATTGTAGATGAGTGGAACACACTAACATCTTCAAATTGAATGAGGTATTTCTTAAATTTATCTTTCATGATGAATTCAATTAAATAAAATCCTATTATTGATAATATAAAACTTCTACACTTGATAATATGTTATGATATTTATCTAGTGTAAAAAAATTAAATTTACCAACTTTCACAATTCCATATAATACTCGGTACCAACAAATCTTACTCCCATATCAAGTGATAGAAATCTTCTCAAGATATGTATTGAAATATTTTTATACATGCTATTTTTTACAGTAAGAATAGATCACATATACACAAACTAATATATGTGGAATTATATTTCTATTTATAGTAATTGGATACCATAAATATTATCAAAAAAAAATTAATCATATGGAATCTTGGAATAAAATTGTAATTTATAACATCCCCAAATCGAGAAAAAGGTAGAATCATGGTTGATCAGTTTCTGGGAATGATTTAATTAGTCAAAATTTATTTTATATTTTTAAAAAAATTAATTATATAATGATATATATATATATTAGATGATAGAATAATTTTATTCGTATGATGAGTTTTTCATATTGATTACAGTCAAACTTACCAAAGTTTAATGGTATAGGTGGTCACTTATAGAACAGCTTGGGTAATCGAATCCTCAGAGACCCAAGAAGAAACCTAAAGAAACATACATTATATAGTAGTGATTTTTTTATGAATTGGAAAACTTGGTTTTGAATTGGGTTGATAATTATATGGTTTTAAAAACTTAATTGAATTCAATTAAAGATAATGAGTTGATCCTAAGTTATCCCTTGGGGTGTATTGGATGAATTTATTTTAAAATTATTTCAATTCATTAACTTGAGAATAATTTATTAAATTAAATCAATATAACCTCATAACTTATTGGTTTAAAAACTTTACATAGAGATTATAATAACTTATACACTTTTAGGATCATTTCTATGGGCACTCTAAGCTAAATGGTCCTATTAGAACACCAAAAGTGTAGTAATAAAATTCAATAAGGAAGAGGAAGAAAGAAATTCGTTGAATGAAAATATAAAAAAATAATATATTAATAATTTTAAAATGAGAAATAACACCCAATAAATCCCCTTTATACTCCCTTTTATCAACCCATTAGAGTTTTATCCCTCCATTTATTCTATTATATCAATGGAAGTGGGTAGTAGACTCATGACGGCGGAATTGAAGAAAAAAAACATTGAAATAATGATCACTCAACTGTTATGTTATAAATTTAAAAAAAATATGATGTGAATATATTAAATCCCTAAAGAAATAGTCTCAACTTTATATTATAGAGAATAGAAAATTTGAATAATAAATACTCTTATTAAGAAACTAAAGTGATATGCAAAAACTACATGAGAGAAATTGAAGAATCGATTACAAAAAGAAAGTGTGAAATTAAAATTGAAATAATAAAACATGGATCATAATCCCTTAACCAAAATATCCTTATATAAAAATATTATGAGCCTAGGGTTTACCATCCAAGAATAAATTCCTTCCTCATTAATTAGGAGACTCAAAAGGAAGGTGGGAAATCTAAGGAAATCGGACTTTTTCAATGTTGACCAAAAAATTCATCCAGATTAATCTCCATTTTGGGTGTTTGAATATGTCATTGAATATGGAATAATATGGAAATTTTATATAATAGGAATATTTTTTCTCTAGTTTCTGCTATTATCTTTTAAGATTTCAGTCCAATTGGATCATCTATTCAGATGTTGTGTTGTAAATGGTGTACTAATTTTATGGGCCATCAAATCTGGACCACAAATTAAATGTCAACTTAGGATCCATGGATCTCCTTGAAAATTTCATATTTATATCTGATAACTATTTAATTAAATTATTCAAATAATTTTTTCTTTTGGTATTGTAACACCCCGAGCTTCCACGATACGCCTCTCTTTCAATAATGCAATAGCTTGCATTGTACGCAAGTTCGAGTTCTAAAACACCGCGACTAATCAAAGTAGCCGTTATGAATAGTAATAACCACTTTTTAAAATTATAGAAATTTTATATTTCAAAATGGACTTCATTTTTGTATTCTTAATATCAAAATTATCCAAAGTTGAATTTTTTGGTATTTTTCTGAGAACTTCTAATTTTTTATAAATAGTGAAAAATACTTAAAAAAAATTTTAATCAAAATAATTTATAGTGATAAATTATACTATTTAGTGGTTTTAAAGTATAATTAGAATATATTTTTACCATTTTATCCAATGGTGGTCATTAGAATTAATTTAACATTGAAATTGGACATAAACAATTGCCAATCTTTTGATATAAATTGTTTCTTAAAAACACGCTATTTGTTGTAACAGCGGGAATTAATTATAAAATTAATTAATGCAACTTATATGTTTGGAATTTTGTAAAATAGACATCATTTTTGAATTCAGAATATCAATTATAGCTTAGGGTGAAATTTTGGCCTTATTCTGAAAAACTTCATTCTTTGATGAATAGTGAAACCACTAAGTGGTTGTTAAAAACTGATTTTTCGTTAAAATGAAATATTACCACTTCTGTGATTTGATTTTCAAAAATACGACATACATGGTTGTCATTAAGAAGTAAAATTTGGTTCAATGAGATTAAAATAATTTTTTGGTGAATAGTAACTTTTAAGTTCTTAATCACGATTAGAGGTAATTAGTGTAGTTTAAGGTAAAAATAATGTTTTAATAATATGAGATGAGATTAACACTTGTACTACTCCTATTGGATGCGTCATGGCCGACCAAGACAACCCATGGGTCAACTTGGGGACCCCATGGAGCCACTTTGGTTGGAAATGACATTAATATATATTTATTTAATGTTAAAATTAAATTGACACAAACATGAGTTGTTTTACTAAAACAGTTTTTAAGTGAGGTTACACAAGTTCAAATTTTGACTATAAATATTCATTAGAAAGATAAAAAGATTTCCTACATCATAGTATTTTTTTTATAATTTTTAGACATTAAATAAATTAAATTATTTATGACATCATTATGATGCAGCGATGACCTCATTATTTAACGTTATTAATAAAATGAAAAGATAATGTAAAATCCAAAGCTTAAACTTGTCCAAATACTATTGGATGGGTATATTTAGAACCCTTATCACCTTAGACACGAATTATATAAGTGTGGTACCTTTAGAATCCGAAAATCATTGTATAATAATGTAACATTTCAATCTTTCCAAAAGAGCCCCTCCTCTCCTCTTATAAAAGGCCCCCACCTCTACCACCTTATTAACACTTTAAAGCCTTTTGGTTCGGCCAAACTCTGCCCAAATACTCTACCAACTTCTCTCACTTCATCCTAGAAGCTTTACTTTAGTCAGAAAGCCATCCTAAGGAGTCCTTTTGATCAAATCAAAAGGAAGAAACCGAAGAAGAGGTAACGTTTTCGTCACCCTCTTTCAAGTTTCTTTCTTCTTCCACTCCCTCTTTGTTTATTATTTCAATTCTAAAATTATAACTCCAGTATCTTATATATACTTTGATGTTATTATAAATATGGAACAACCATATTCAGTATTCTACCAATCATTTGAATGACATGTCACCATACGTGCGTACGTACGGCTTACCGTCTCCACGTCGTGGTGTAATTGTTATTCAATATATTATTATTTAGATGGGTATAATAATGATATGTAATTCATGTAAATAATAAATATAACATGATAATGATTCTGTATATATGATATACTATCCAATTATATATTATTTTAATATCAAAATAATGATATTGTCGCTCGTGCGTACGTACGGACTACCGTCTCCACGAACGTGATGAGATTCATTCTCCGTCGTATCCATTCAAGTATAATTATCATTTGATGATCTAAAAATAATGTTTAAGGACATGATATCATTCTGGATATGAATAAGATACAACCTATCCATGAAAACACGACTTACAAAAACGAGTAAGTTAACACCCGAAACAACGATAAATCTAAGATATTGTTAATAAAGCAATGTTAAAAGATCATATATGATATCATATGAATGTATATGATTATTGTATAATTTAATAAAAATTATTTCACCATTATACAGGAGGTTAACCTAACCCAACCAAGGAAAAGTACATGGTAAGGGTTTACTTCACAACCTCTTCATTATCCAAGGCTGTTTATACATAATTATCTACTGGGACCTCGTTATCATCCACATCCATGTTTCTTAAAAATTTCTTTCAAAACATTTTTACTATTAAATGATAAATGGGTTAAAGTAATTTATACCCTTATATGTTTTTGAAAGGAATCTTACCGTTGTTTTCCAAACAATGTACTTTTTGACCTTTTTGACAAATTTAAGGTAAGAATGTTTTTTAAACTTATACGGCGGGTGCGGCTATTTTCCGCCATTATAACTTCGTCGAAGCTTACCTTACAAGATTATAAGAATATTTTCAAAGTAAATGTATTATTTTATAATTATGGGACTTTTAAATGATTTCAAAAAAGAGAGATATTTCTCTCAAATAGCTTTGATTTCATCCATGTCAACATCCTTTGATGGGTTTTAAGTTTAATTGAAATTGATTTATGATACAAAACTTCCATTGAACATTTTGTGAAATATTTGACTGTGGATGTTTTATTTTTATACCATCCATAGTTTATGGAGAAATTGTTGACATTTCGTATGCTAGTTTTAATACAAATATTTATGTTATGTTTAAACCTATTCATATGAGGAATGTATTGGACTTAATAAGTGATGTGTGGAGCCCGCTATAGCTCCTCGATGAATCGGTAGGTCTCATGAGACAACTAGACGTGGAATTGGCCGAGGCCCTTTCCCAATTTGATTTATGGTTTTGGCCGAGGCCTTAATCCTTTTAGACGTCTTGGCCGAGGCCTTGAAAAAATGTTTCAGAATGTCTGGCATTATACATTCCCTCATTATGAAAGTGGTTATTGATATTTCATGTGATTATTCGTCTAGTAGAATATCCTTGTGAGTAAGTAATGGCATTATTTTATTTTACTTTTGCCATATTATGCTGAAGTTCAAGTTCAATAAGGATTTTGCTTTAGTTTTACATTGCCTTAAATGCTTATGTTTTCTTATGAAAGTTTCTGCTATATTGTTATCCTTACTGAGCATCTGAGCTCACCCCTTTCAATGTTTTAATATTTTCCAGGATATGAAGAAGTATTTTATGAATGACCTACAGGGATTGTCAAAATAGGATATGAGTGTGGACTATGGAGACTTTGTTATTGTAGTTGTTCACTTTATGATGTAATGTAACGTTTACGAATGTATCTAGTGTTTCCAAGGCTACTAAACTAATCAGTCTTTCGAGACTTGATCTTTTGTGATCATGCCAATGTTACGAAGTAATGCACTGACTCTGGGTAGCAGGGGTCGGGGCGTTACAGTTGGTATCAGAGGCAGTTTAGTACTAACCTTGGAAGCTAGATTTAGACAAACTCTGATTAGAGCACGTAGACCTAAGATGAACTTTGAGGATTAGTATAGAACAACTTCCTAAAAATTTTGGTATTGTAGAGATTTTGTGAGTTTTCCGAGCAATACATCCATGTCTGGATACGAGCAGGTAGAGGCGGCTCTGGCACAGATGTACCTAGGGGTAAAACCCGAAAACACCGCTTTGAGCTAGAATCGAACGGGAACTGGTGCACGACAACGGGCCTTACTGCACTCTTGGTTACGACACTCCTGGGGGATATGCTTAGGATAATTCCCATTTTCTTTACAAACCACTATGAAGGGTTACGAGTATATACTTTCTCAAAGAAAACATTTTTATAATTATGGATTATATCCATAATTAGTTCAATTTATGTTAAGTGTTTTACAAGTATGGAATTATGTATTTTGATTCATAAACTAATCCAGCTTATGCCATTATTTAGAAATGGCGCCTAGTGGAAGGAATGGAAACCGTATCAATGCACGCACTCCGTGTAGGGATTGCCCTCCTACTCAAGATAATTATGGTGGAGCTAGTGATACAACTGGTGTTGATTAGCTTCTCACCGTACTGGGACAACTCACGCAGGTTATGAATAATAACCTTACTCGTATGGAGCACCCTGATCCGCAATGTGGAGGATCAATGCTAGACCGTTTCATGAGGCAACAACCACCAACCTTCAATGGGAGTACAAATCCTATAGTAGCTGAGCAATGGATAAATTCCTTAGAGAAAATATTCCATGCCATGGGGAGTAGTGAAAGGGAGAAAGTTGTCATGGCAGTTTACCGCCTCACTAGAGATGCCGATCAATGGTGGTCACTAATTCAAAACACAAAGGAAGATGATGAATTAACAAACATGGAATGGCAGGAGTTCAAAGAGCTGTTCTTAGAAAAATACTTTCCTCGAGACCATCGAGCGGATATGCAAAGGCAATTTCTGAGTCTGAGGCAGAAGGAGGATGAGAATGTCGCAAAGTATGAGGCTAACTTTACAAGGTTAGCGAGGTATACTGCAGATTACATACGTAATCCAAGAAGTAAGACTGATC
The DNA here is from genome assembly GCA_963277665.1 of Viscum album. Lineage (NCBI taxonomy): Eukaryota > Viridiplantae > Streptophyta > Magnoliopsida > Santalales > Viscaceae > Viscum > Viscum album. Next base: position 1,859,209,605 of record OY728128.1, read on the forward strand.
GTTTCTTTGATGGGTTAAAACCATTCCTCCGTCGAGCTTTAGTATCAAAAACCTTCTCTTCATACGAAGGTATTGTCTCGTGCGCTATCAAGACGGAAAAGGAATTCTCTAAGTCTTATGACTTTAAATCAAAGCAAGATAAGAAGAGATCCGCTGAAAACTCTGGGAAAGGAAATAAGGAAACAGGGAAGAAGGGTAGAAATGAATTTCCACCCTATGATAATTGTGGTAGGAAGCACCCTGGTGCCTGTCTAAAAGGAAAAGGAGTATGTTACAAGTGTGGTGAAAAAGGCCACCAAGCTCATGAATGCAAGGGAAAGAAAGAGGCTATCAAAGTTGAATGCTACAATTGTAGAGAAATGGGTCATAATGCAAATGAATGTCCTAAGTGTCAGGGAAACTTACCTCAAAAAAGGCCAAGGGATCAAGGACAATCTTATGCTGTTACTACAGTTGAAGCAGAATAACTAATGTATTGGTGCTTTTGGACTCATGGATTATATTCTGGTTATTAGAATAATGTGATATATATATAAGGATTGTACTGCAGTACTTGTTGATTTCAGTAAGGTTTTAATATGATGAAGGTAATTATATTTTTAGTATGTGACAATAAGAGAAACTTTACTTTGTTTGGGGAATCTGATAAATTGATTTTGGAATTAAGAGACCTTTTAGAGAAAGTCTGGACAGAGGTATTCTTTGGATAGTATTGTTTAAGGTTAAAAAATTTATGAAGATTATTTTTGGAATATTATGATACTATAGTTTTAGAAAAAGGACAACCTGCAGGGTGGGACATAACCCGTCGCGTCGGGCAAAGCTGCAGGAATCGAACCCACAACCATAGTGTGATAGGCCTTTATTTCCTACCACTAGCCTACAGAAAGTCACTGGTTATTACAAAATAATTTTACTAATCTAAATGGTATGTGTTAACATTTGGAACCTTATACAATTAGTATAAGTATAATATTTTTGGGTTCTATTATCTTTTTGAGTGAAAGGTGAGTTGAAGGTTGAAACTCTAATTGTCAGGCATAAATATATATATACCTATCTATTATTCAATGAATAAATTAATTCTTAAACTTTAGTAAAGGGATATTAAAACAAAAAAAATGTGTTATCCTAATACCTTATGTCTTGTTGAACTGATGATATTTTAAATCAACATAGATTGAAGGCTTTGAGTCCCTCAATTTGACAGTTGATTGTGATTGATGACCTCAATCACTCCCTACAAATATTTACGTTTTTCCTCGAATTATATGTCTGTAATTGCCACCAATGTTCTCCTTATCGAGATCATAATTTGGTGGTGACTTTCTTATTTCCATTTCCCTCTTATTAAGGCTAAATTTTATTAACCTTATTTCCGATGTGGGTTTTCCACAAAGGTATTTTCTATTTTCAACCTTTTATTTTCAAAGAAAAATAAAAAATTGTGAGGGCGCAATTTATTGAAGGAGTGGAGAATGTAACACCCCGAGCTTCCACGATACGCCTCTCTTTCAATAATGCAATAGCTTGCATTGTATGCAAGTTTGAGTTCTAAAACACCGCGACTAATCAAAGTAGTCGTTATGAATAGTAATAACCATTTTTTAAAATTATAGAAATTTTATATTTCAAAATGGACTTCATTTTTGTATTCTTAATATCGAAATTATCCAAAGTTGAATTTTTTGGTATTTTTCTGAGAACTTCTAATTTTTTATGAATAGTGAAAAATACTTAAAAACAAATTTTTTAATAAAAATAATTTATAGTGATAAATTATACTATTTAGTGGTTTTAAAGTATAATTAGAATATATTTTTACCATTTTATCCAATGGTGGTCATTAGAATTAATTTAACATTGAAATTGGACGTAAACAATTGCCAATCTTTTGATATAAATTGTTTCTTAAAAACACGCTATTTGTTGTAACAGCGGGAATTAATTATAAAATTAATTAATGCAACTTATATGTTTGTAATTTTGTAAAATAGACATCATTTTTGAATTCAGAATATCAATTATATCTTAGGGTGAAATTTTGGCCTTATTCTGAAAAACTTCATTCTTTGATGAATAGTGAAACCACTAAGTGGTTGTTAAAAACTGATTTTTCGTTAAAATGAAATATTACCACTTCTGTGATTTGATTTTGAAAAATTCGACATACATGGTTGTCATTAAGAAGTAAAATTTGGTTCAATGAGATTAAAATAATTTTTTGGTGAATAGTAACTTTTAAGTTCTTAATCACGATTAGAGGTAATTAGTGTAGTTTAAGGTAAAAATAATGTTTTAATAATATGAGATGAGCTTGACACTTGTCCGACTACTATTGTATGAGTCATGGCCGACCAAGACAACCCATGGGTCAACTTGGGGACCCCATGGAGCCACTTTGGTTGGAAAATGACATTAATATATATTTATTTAATGTTAAAATTAAATTGACACAAACATGAGTTGTTTTACTAAAACAGTTTTTAAGTGAGGTTACACAAGTCCAAATTTTGACTATAAATATTCATTAGAAATATAAAAATATTTCCTACATCGTAGTATTTTTTTTATAATTTTTAGACATTAAATAAATTAAATTATTTATGGCATCATTATGATGCAGTAATGACCTCATTATTTAACGTTTTTAATAAAATGAAAAGATAATGTAAAATCCAAGGATTAAACTTGTCCAAAGACTATTGGATGGGTATATTTCGAACCCTTATCACCTTATCCACGAATTATATAAGTGTGGGACCTTTAGAATCTGAAAAGCATTGTATAATAATGTAACATTTCAATCTTTCCAAAAGAGCCCCTCCTCTCCTCTTATAAAAGGCCACCACCTCTACCACCTTATTCACACTTTTAATCCTTTTGGTTCGGCCAACCTATGCCCAAATACTCTCCCAACTTCTCTCCCTTCATCCTAGAAGCTTTACTTTAGTCAGAAAGCCATCCTAAGGAGTCCTTTTGATCAAATCAAAAGGAAGAAACCGAAGAAGAGGTAACGTTTTCATCACCCTCTTTCAAGTTTCTTTCTTCTTCCACTCCCTCTTTGTTTATTATTTCAATTCTAAAATTATAACTCCAGTATCTTCTATATACTTTTATGTTATTATAAATATGGAACAACCATATTCAGTATTCTACCCATCATTTGAATGACATGTCACCATACGTGCGTACGTACGGCTTACCGTCTCCACGTCGTGGTGTAATTGTTATTCAATATATTATTATTTAGATGGGTATAATAATGATATGTAATTCATGTAAATAATAAATATAACATGATAATGATTCTGTATATATGATATACTATCCAATTATATATTATTTTAATATCAAAATAATGATATTGTCGCTCGTGCGTACGTACGGACTACCGTCTCCACGAACGCGATGAGATTCATTCTCTGCCGTATCCATTCAAGTATAATTATCATTTTATGATCTAAAAATAATTTTTAAGGACATGATATCATTCTGGATATGAATAAGATACAACGTATCCATGAAAACACGACTTACGAAAACGAGTAAGTTAACACCCGAAACAACGATAAATCTAAGATATTGTTAACAAAGCAATGTTTAAAGATCATATATGATATCATATGAATGTATATGATTCTTGTATAATTTAATAACAATTATTTCACCATTATACAGGAGGTTAACCAACCCCAACCAAGGAAAAGTACAAGGTAAGGGTTTACTTCACAACCTCTTCGTTATCCAAGGTTGTTTATACATAATTATCTACTGGGACCTCGTTATCATCCACATCCATGTTTCTTAAAAATTTCTTTCAAAACATTTTTACTATTAAATGGAAAATGGGTTAAAGTCATTTATACCCTTATACGTTTTTGAAAGGAATCTTACCGTCGTTTTCCAAATAATGTACTTTTTGACTTTTTTGACAAATTTAAGGTAAGAATGTTTTTTAAACTTATACGGCGGGTGCGGCTATTTTCCGCCATTATAACTTCGTCGAAGCTTCCCTTACAAGCTTATAAGAATATTTTCAAAGTAAATGTATTATTTTATAATTATGGTAATTTTAAATGATTTCAAAAAAGAGAGATATTTCTCTCAAACAGCTTTTATTTCATCCATGTCAACATCCTTTGATGGGTTTTAAGTTTAATTGAAATTGATTTATGATACAAAACTTCCATTGAACATTTTGTGAAATATTTGACTGTGGATGTGTTATTTTTATACCATCCATAGTTTATGGAGAAATATTTGACATTTCGTATGCTAGTTTTAAAACGAATATTTATGTTATGTTTAAACCTATTCATATGAGGAATGTATTGGACTTAATAAGTGACGGGTGGAGCCCGCTATAGCTCCTCGATGCATCGGTAGGTCTCATGAGACAACTAGACATGGAATTGGCCGAGTCCCTTTCCCAATTTGATTTATGGTTTTGGCCGAGGCCTTAATCATTTTAGACGTCTTGGACGAGGCCTTGAAAAAATGTTTCAGAATGTCTAGAATTATACATTCCTTCATTATGAAAGTGGTTATTGATATTTCATGTGATTATTCGTCTAGTAGAATATCCATGTGAGTAAGTAATGGCATTATTTTATTTTACTTTTTCCATATTATGCTGAAGTTCAAGTTCAATAAGGCTTTTGTTTTAGTTTTACATTGCCTTAAATGCTTATGTTTTCTTATGAAAGTTTCCGCTATATTGTTATCCTTACTGAGCATCTGAGCTCACCCCTTTCAATGTTTTAATATTTTCCAGGATGTGAAGAAGTATTTTATGAATGACCTACAGGGATTGTCAGAAGAGGATATGAGTGTGGACTATGGAGACTTTGTTATTGTAGTTTTTCACTTTATGATGTAATGTAACATTTACGAATGTATCTAGTGTTTCCAAGGCTACTAAACTAATCGGTCTTTCGAGACATGATATTTTGTGATCATGCCAATGTTACGAAGTAATGCACCGACTCTGGGTAGCTGGGGTTGGGGCGTTACGGGTATTAAAAATTTTAGCTTTATTTAGCTTGAATTTTGGGATACACTTTTATTTTATGTGCCTACGGTCCATTATACTCTGTCCAGAAATTTCTACGTTCAAGGCCAAAAATATCCATCTTAGCTTTTCATTCATCTATTGATTCTATAACATAAAAATTTTACAATAAAATTCATAAATAATATCCCAAAATATTAAATTAAAATAATAAATATAATGTTTTTCACAAATATGTGATTGATTGGGCCCAAATTTTCACTTTAAACATGAATTACACATGTGGTGAGAAATGAAAATCAATTTATAAAAATCACTAAAATTGGTGTTTATAGACTTTGAAACACATGAATATTAAAATATTAACAATGATTATTATCCTCTTTCAGTGGATAATCACACCCCTAACTTGAGTTTTTCTAGTCCCAGTAAAAAATTATTTCAAAAATATGAAATTGAATTCCATTTCTCAAAAATATTTAAACATGAAATGATCACCAAAATACATCATGATGAACAATCATGAAACCAACTAAAATCATTTGACAGAAGCTACTTTCACAAGAATATTGTAATACCAAGACCATTCCTCTATTCAAATTCATTATCATATTTCATCCAATTATATTAAGCATGAAGATATGTTGTGTATCTCAAAATACATAGGGAATTTTCTTGTTCAAGTGGAAACAAATGGAAGAGCTATGTGGGAATCACATTAAACCTTAATATGAGTATCCAATTTTATCTTATTTTTTTATTATTTTTTTAACCACAATTGAGCTAAAAAGACTAACTCTGGGAAAGAAAACTATGGAGTCATGATCCTCAAGTTCTAAATGCCACACATATTTCCAATTTCATTCTCTGAAATAGAGATACAAATCCAGTCTCTGGCAAGAAAACTATGGTGTCATAATCCCCAAGTCACGAATACCATGAATTTGGAAAAAAACATAGCTCTACACAGTCATTATTTGCTTTAAAAAAAATTGATACTCAAATTAAATTAAAAGTGACTCCAAAACCCATGCTATGATGAAAGGGATAAAGAACTCAAACTTACACCCAAAATCCAAAAGACATGAATCGTTTCATTTTGATTAAAAGGATGAAAATGTAAACATTTAAATATCACATCGGACCTTCATACTTTCCAAAAACTATGTTCACGAACATATATATGCATTAAAGTCATATTCAAGGAATTAAAAATCATTTGATTTTCAGTTTTTATATTTCAAAACTTTAATTAATTCATGTAAGGATAATTAATTGAATTTCTTTCATTCAATTGAATTGTTATCATAAAATCCCAATTTATTTTAAAAAATCAAGATTTTTACTCCCCCCAAATTAGAATGAAACTTATCTCAATTTTTAAATATAATAGAAGAGAAGAGATTAGAATTGTTAAGAAATGGGGGGTGTGATTTAAAATTAAATAATGGAACAAAAGAACCTCTTTTGAATTTGATGAACCATAAACAAAAATTTCATCACTTTAGCTCCAGGTAACAATTAAATTCATTAAGGATGATTGATGGATTTGTTTGAACATTAGAATGCATGGGTTTAAATAAATAAAATGTATAATCCGAGTTTCCATCCAAGAGGCAATTAGTTTAAATTCTTTATCTAGACTTGGACCCCCTAAGTTACCCAACACCAACTTTAAACATTTTAATAACCCCATATTTCTCCACTTATATGAGATTTATATTTATTATTTGTGTAGAATTTTTTTAATGTAGAATCCTTTATTCTATAATGAGTGGGGAGATCCATGTAATATCATAAATGGTTGATCCAGTTGGTTTTGTTGTCTTGAAAAAGACATCAATGATCATTCTTATATTGGTTTCAAGAGAATAATTAATGACTACCAAAAGGTAATGGTTATCACCTCTAAAGTGATAATTGAGTGGGGAAGGATAGGTAATAATTTTGAGTTTTGATTGATTGAAATTTCCTAAACAATATTAGAAATGTGAATAAAAATCAATTTCTTCATTAATTTTTTTTGAAATAATTGGTTCCTTTTTAATATATGATTTATGTCACGAACCGAATCTAGTCGCCGCCAAAACTGGCACCAAACCCAGCCCGTGACATGACCCGAAGGGCTTTCCCTATCCCCACGGGCTGGAAAAAGTGCCTGGGTATCATTTATTTAGGTTTGGGAACGATTTACCCGAATATGAATGCATAAACCATTAAAAACAATCAATAAACTGAATCTGAAAAATTTATACCAAACGATGTTTAAAAAAAAACCAGAACTGAATACATAGGTTTAGAGTCAATACAAAAGGTCCAAAGACACAATGGAACAGAAACAAAATAGCCCCATTGACTCCACATGACAAGGGGTCATCACCCCCAAGTCGTCTCCACTACTCCGCCCCAAGGATGAGGACTAACACCCTGAACCGCCATCACCCTTAGCCTTTCCTTTACCTGGGTCAAAAAAAAGGTCTACTTACACCCAAGGGGTGTATGTAGGGTGTGAGCCTAAGCCCAATAGGATACCACCCTATGATTCCAAGGTGCATGCAATACAAGGTGAAAAAAAGCAAGCAGTTTTAATATGAAATTAAAAGCGGTGACAAATTCCACGAAATGAAACTTTAAATTGAAAACATTTTTCAAGATAAAACTTTCAGAATGTTAACACATTTAAATAGGAATATTAGATACTACATTATAATTCCAAAGACACCCAAATACAAGGGCATATACCACAAATCCACTGAGCAACAAAACCGGGAACACCCTTAGGCACTAGATAGTTTCAGGCCCCATGTACCTCGTACCTCAGTGTAATGTAACCATAGTAAAATCCTTTCTCGTGCACTAGCCACTAGTAGGGAACATACCCATAACCTAGTGGTCCCCAATCATCATCCACATAGTTTAGTTAGAGTTGTAGTTATCCAAATGCTAAGTGAAACAGGGACAAAACCCATCCGGTCCACTAGCCGTACTAGTACAAATCCGCCCCACCTAGGTACCCGGGCTTCCCCCTTTGTGCTCAAACAATTTCAGGATTTAACACATATCCATTTTAATGTAAAACACCACTAATGGTCACATACACCAAATACAGTAGCTATATCATTTTATACCACTTAAAACACACAACAAACTCTTTGAATTTGAATAAATCAATTTCTCAAAATCTCGTGTAGTTTTGCACACAAAACCCCTTAAGAAACCCACTTGTACACGATGTTCACAATTGTCAGTTACCAAAACAGTAAAGGCAGACCAATAAATATCAATTAAAACAACAAATCAATTTTTGGGCATCCCCATGTTAAACAAGAAGTGTTATCTTTGTAAAACCATCATTTTCACACAAAAGTGGAACCAAAACTTCACTTTCTTTACAAACACAATTAAAACCCATTTTTTCAGCAATTACCAAAGGGGATAAACATTATAAACAGTATTTTATGCCTTATTATAGATCAATAAAAACAACTAAATATTTATTGGGCATCCCCAAATAAACAAACAAAACACTTCTTTGGAAAACCCCCAATTTCACACCAAATTGGCATTTTAAATTCAATTGTAATAGAAACATCATTAGAACCAATTTTTTCAGCAATAATAAAATTATATAAATCTTAAAATATGATAAATACAGCATTCTAATACACAAAAATTGCATCAACATTGGAATCACCTACCAAATCAAATGAAACCATTGAATCCGTTGTGCGAAAACACAAACGCACCACCGCCACACCTCAAGAAGGGTAGATCAAACCTAAAAATAGAAAATTGGACAAATAAAACCCAAGGTTAAACCTTGGGTTCGAACCCCTACCCACTGGTCATTGTTGACTTCAAAAAAAATGGAGGAAAACCTAAAAAAAATAGAATGAAACCCTAATCAATTTGAAAGGGGAAAAGAAATGGACAAACTTACTTGAGAAATCTAGAATGAATCTCCCCAAAACACCAGTATCTTAAATCTAAAACGGCCAAAACTCAGGGTATGTTCTCACAAGAAATATTAGGTCATTTAAGAATTGGAATGGAGGGAAAAGAGTATGAATTGAGAGAGTTATGATTGAATGAACATACCTCATCAAATCTGCCCGATTTTAGAAACCCCAATAATGTCAGCACCCTATCGCGATGAATTAAATCTCCAAAGTGGGGGTAAAGGCAATGGGAGCGCTCCTGGGCTTCTTAGGGTTGAGAGGGAGTTGGAATCACCGAAAAATACATTTTAATGAATAAGATATTAATAAATTAATGAAACAATTTAAAACTGGAAAATGGGCCTTCGGGTTGGCCCAATTCTCAAATAAAAACAAAACTCCCCCATGCTTATGGATTTATAAAGGCCCCAAATTTAAATGTGGGGTTAATATATCATTTTAGAACAATTATGAGTTGGAATGAGTCAAAAATATTAAAAATTGAAAAAGTTATAAATGAAACAAAATTTATTTTTAAATCTGGAATTGGGCTCGCAGTTTGGCCCAATTCATGAAAACTCACCTATTCTCAATAAAACCTTTGGAAACCACCAAAACAAATCATGAGTGGAAAATAAATTTAAAATAACCCTAAAATAGGTTACGTACGTGACAATTTATCCCTAAAATTATCCATTTGAATTTCTGGAGTGGTTATAGACTCAATATTTGTTATTTCTCCCAATGGATCAGTGATCAATGGTCCATAAAAATGGATAATGGAAACATATTTAGGAAAATAAATCGAGGATGTGAAATTCTAATCTTTTTAATCCAAAACATAAAACTACAATTGATTTAAATACCCTTTAACAATTCCTTGATTCTCTTTAGTTATCCCAATTTATAAGATAACTTCTACAGTAAATGTATGATGGGTTTGTGTGTAACAAAATTCTTATATCAATATTGAGGAATGGATAGTCTGAGTAGGAATGGGGTCCAAAACCATTTCAATTTCTTTTAGTTATGATCCCAATATTGGAACATCCTAATTCATTTTTTCTGTTTTATCAAAAAAAAATTTAAGTATCTTTAGGGTATTTTGTTGGATTTGAGTTTGTACATCATGGGAATCCCTATGACAGATCTCTTTGACCATCCTTGAGAGGGTGGCAAGTTGAACCTTAAAGTAGTCATCGTCCAAATGATTGTACATGTCATAGATTGGGGGAATCACTAAAGGTATTATCAAATAAATTACCTAAGTTTGGTGATTCCAAAAATTTACTCTCCATTTTATTCCAACATGGGTTTATGATGGGGTAATTTAGAAGATACTCCATTGGAGTAGACAGAAATTCGGAATTGTGATTTTGAAGACACACAAAAATAGAAAGGGGAAAGATTGGAGAAATTGGATGATACAATATAAATTTGGTATAATATAATGACTTTCTAAGGTGAATTAATTGGTTCTCTATAAATGGTGCAAAAATTTGGTTTTCCCAAATTTACCCCATTTTTATGGTGTAAACAGTCGCTTATAGAACAACTTGGGTTATCAAATCATGGGAGACCTAAGAAAAAACCTAATGAAACATACATTCTATAGTGATTATTTAGCTATTAAGTGCCAAACTGGGTTTCAATTGGGTTGATAATTAAATTGTTTTAAAAACATAAGTCAATTAAATTAAAGAAAATGATTTTATCATAGTTTATCTCTTGGGGTGTATTGGATGAATTTATTTTTAAATTATTTCAATTCATTAACTCGAGAATAATTCATTCAATGAAATAAATATAACCAAATAACTTATTGGTTTCACACCTTTACATAGGAATTATAATAACTTATACACATGGAGTATCATTTTAATGATCACTCCAAGGTAAAGGATCTTATTAGAACACAAAAAGTGTGGTGATAAAATTCAATAAGTAAGAGGAAGAAAGAAAATCATTGAATGAAAATATCAACAAAATAATTTATTAAGAATTGTGAAAATGAGAAATAAAAACCAATACATCTCAATTCTATTCCCTTGAACCAATCCATTAGGTGGTTATCCAATGATTTATTTTATTCTATCAATGGAAGTTGGTAGTAGAATCATGAGGGTGGAATTGAACAAGAAAAATAATGAAATAATGATCACTCCACCTTCATGTAAATAATTTCAAAAAAGATGATGTGAATAGGTTCACTCCCTAAGGTAATGAGATATGAATAAGAAAATAAAATTTTAATAATAAGAACATTTGTTATGAAACTAAAGTGATACAAAAACATAAATGTTAGAAATTTAAGAAGAGATTTCAAAATGAAACTCTGAAATTACAATTGAAATAGTTAAGCATGGATCATAATACCTTCACCAAAATATCTTTGTATAAGAATATTTGTATCCAAGGGTTTACCCCCCAATAATAAATTTCTTTCAAAATAATTGGGAGAGTCAAAAGGAGGGTCAGAAATCAAAGGAATTGGACTTTTTCAATATTGACTAAAAAATTCATCTGGATTAATCCCCCTTTTGGAATTTTAATATTTCATTGAATATGGTTGAATATTGTATGTTATTAGAAGAAACATATATTTTTCCTAGTTTCCTATATTATATATAAAAAAATTGTCTGATTGAATCATCCATTCGGATGTTATACTCGAAATGGTGGGATGATTTTCTGGGCTATCAAATTTGTCACACAAATAAAATGTCAACTTGGGCTCCCAATATCTCCTTTAAAACATCATAATTAGATATGAACGTAGTTGAATGAAATGATACACATAATTTTTTATTTATATAGTTAAAATTTTAAATTCATTAGGCTTTAATTGTGGTGTCCGCTTTTATTTGATTGGACAAAGTCCCATAATTCTTTTTCCATAAATTTCTAAATTAATACCCAAAAATCTCCATCATCCCTTCTGATTCATCCATCTATCCTATAAGACAAAATGTTTCAATCAAAGTGATAAAATAATATCCCAAAATATCAATTAAAAATAATAAATATAATTTTTTCCACAAATATATTATTAATTGGGAAAAAATTTACACTTTAAACATGAATTGCACATGTTATAAAAAATGAAGTTCAATTTATAAATTGTACTAAAATTGGTGTTTATGGACTTTAAAACACCTGAATATTAAAATATTAAAAATTAATATTATCCTCATTTAGTGGCTAATCAGATACCTTTTTTATTAAGGAGAATAAAACATTCCAAGCTATCATACAAAGTATAAGTTGGGGTTATTGAAAATGTTTGTTGGAAGAAGAATGGAAACCTTTATATACTAAAATGAGTGGGCCACAATGTATTTAACTGAACTATGCCATGGGTTCTAGAAAAATTATTATCTATGATATTTTTAAAGGTATTGGATTTAAAATATCATTCGACACCATGGGATGATGAAACTGTGGTATTTTCTTAAATGAGGTTTTTGTATGAGATGGAAAAAATATGGAATGTTGAAGAAACCATGTCATATTGTAAGTCATGTTGTAATTTATGTTTTATTGGATATCTATTTGAAATGATTTCTAAAGATATTATTTTCATTGTAATAATCCCTTTTATTAACAAATGGGGAGATTGATCATGGAATTGACCCTTCTTTAGAAGGAAGTCAATCACAATTACTGTAGTTTTCAAGATGAAACCATGTAGAAGGAAGAATAAAACCACACCCCATTATGTCTGAGATATTGATTTAAAAATTAAAAAAACATGTAAACTTTTAGCATAAAGAAGATTTATTGGATATCGTTTCCAAACCCAAATCATTGACTAAAAAACACATTGAAGATAGGAGGGACACATGGTGGTTTTCATGATTTCCACACAATTTTTAGATATGGTAATATATTAAAATATGTAAAAGTGTAATATTTTAGGGGAGATTTTACTTGACTATGGTGAAAAAAAATTAATACTAATCATACTATAACTTATATCATATAGACTTATACATTTATATATAAGATATCTAAAGGGATAAAAAATAATATAAATGATGAACTTAAAAAGACACACTACAAAGAGATTAAATAATAGATAAAAAATACATATGTGGAACCATAAGTGGATTTATGTGTCCTGGATGAAGAATTTATATTTTTTTGAAGAGGAATATCCATAATTGAGGTGGAAGATTAATTTAAATACCCTTAATGAAATAGTGTACTAATTTCTTGGGAATAATTCATTGTAATGACCCATGTGTCATATTATTCAATATATTATCTTGAAATAGAAATTGGAGTGATGTTAAGAGTAAGTGGTGCTTGGGTTCAATAGTGATTTGTTTCTAAATATTTCTACACTAAATAGTGTGTTATTTTATTTCTTAGAACATTAGAATATTATTGGGTTATTCTCCTTGGTTTTTTAGTGATTTGTTCCTTGGAAACTAACCATAAAAAATACTCATGTCCTTTTACTTTACTGTCATTATTTTGAATTTGTAATAGGTTTTTTTATTTAGATAGATTTTATTTTTCTAAATATAATGATAAAAATAACCATTAAATAAATACTTTTGATCACTCTAGTTCCCCCCCCCCCTCTCTTAGGGTGTATGGGACCTTATCACTAAAACATACACTATACTTAATATAATTTCCTCATATCACTCATATGTATTCTCACAAATGATCTATCATAAAAAATATAAACCAATTTCGTTTGGAAAATAATTCAACACTTTTCAATATAAAATTTTTAAGGAAATGAAAAGGATCTAAAGAAAAATGATCACAAAAATGAGAGAAACTAGGGGAAAAGAAAGATTAAAAAGAAGAACACGCAGTGATTTACATGGTTTTGGATGAATCCCTATAATCATAGAGAGGTAGAATTATTTTATCTATGTATAGGAGAAAATTTAAGAGCACACACATAGTGTTGAAAGCCTGGATTGAAATGAGATCATAAATAATCATGGTTCTATAATACCCACCATGTCAGTGTGGTCTATTTTTTTTACAATAATTCATATAGATGTCACTAGTTAGGTATGTCATAATTGGTTATAATTTTTATAGTGCCTCTAAAATTTCGTTTGAGGTCCTTCACCCCCACTACCCCATCATGGGGGCATCACTAACATAGAACCCCAGTAACCTTATCATGGATTTTGAGTCATGAAAAGATCTTGAATAGTATTTTGTACGAGTCTTTATCACTAAAAAAAATTAAAACATATATTTAAGAAGATACAATTCTTTAAAATTATTAAATTTACAAAATAAAATTCAATTACTTCCAAATACCTAAAACCAATACTTCAATCAAAAACCAAAATACTTTTTTTACAATTGAAAATAAAAAAATATAAAATAAATTTATATAAAAAATTATTTTATAATTTATAAAAAAATATCCATATTTTAAAAAATGCATTAAATATCACATCAAAGAATCTTAATTTATAGATTAATTAATTGGACCCATGTACCATATACATATATTATATATTTCTCATAAATCCAGATCTGATGATAATGATCTTTATCTGATCCATAAAAAGTAATTTACTATAAATTGACCTCAATATTCTCTCATTTATGATTTAATCTTACACATTCCAATCATTAAAGATCTAATATACCAAGATGAATCTTCTGAAAGTGATTTAGAGAGAGATTCAAGAACCAATAAGATCAAAGATCTATTACCTCTGATTGTTTATTGATTCACCCAATCCTAGTGACAATTCTATTTATCTATGGTGGAGAAGTCCCCAAAAAAATTCCATTGTATCCTTAATCTTTACCAAGTTTGGTTAAGGGTGTAATTTCTAGACACCATAGGTGAATAATTTCTTTAAAACCAAACCATGAACATTTCCCTTAAAATCATAATTACCTCTCATGGTTAGAATATTCATGTATATTATTATGATTTCTTCTCTAACTATTTTTTTTACAGAATTAAAGGTTAATATAAATTATTACCTAACTTTTCACCTAAAAAATGCATTACTAAATACCTAAAAATCTACCTTACATGGTTAGCATGCACAATTTTTAGACAGTGCTCATAACCATGATTCAACTATAAAAGTCTCTTAAACATCAAATTTAATCCAAAAGTCATTTAACTCAAGGATAAACTTACATTCAACATTTAAGGATTCACACTACTACTTGAGTAATGGGTGAACACATCTTCTCAAATGCTTAGTGGGATTCTTATAGGACGATCTTATATTAATATACCTTAGGGTTATAGCATGGGAAAATATATGAAATTAGGTGAGGTAGACCCAAAAGGTCATGTGTATGATTTATGATCAGAGTATGTATTTATTTTTAGTGATTTGATATGAAAAATGTTTTATTTAATATATTATTTCACCATCATTTTTTATGTTTCACCCTTCGGGTGGTGTGAAATGAGTTTTTTTGTTATAGGTTATCTATTTTTGATGTACCGACATTGCTTAAGGTAGTTTATGGTGGGTATTGCAGAATCGTTGTATGATCCTTTGTCAGTGGAAGACAAACCAAAATGGGTAATTATAGCCTCAGTATAAGAAACAATAAATGAAATAAAAAACAACCAGATAACATAGCATGCATGGATCTCAATTAGAGTGGCTATCTTTTTTGTTATTTTAGGGAGAAAATTTGAGGAAGATCATTAGGAGTAGTATATATAATTATATATCCTTTAGGGGGGACACTGGCCGCTGGATACATAAAAGATTCATGAAGATTCTCATATATTAAAGGGGTTATAGAACCCTCACAATGTGATGAAAAATGGAATGAGAAATAATATAAACTCAAGAGCTTTTCATGAAACTGATGATCACCAGTATAATCAAACAAACATGATAAATCCATAAAATAATGATAAGAAACTATATTCCTTTTATATGTAAAACCTTGATGGTCTTCATAAATGAAGAATCTATGAGGCATTGCTGGAATCATCAAATGACACCCCCTGATTGATGCCTCGGTGATAAATGTGTTCAAAATTCTTAATGAAAATATTTTAATCCATTCGTAGTGGATTAAAAAAATAGAAAAACGTGAGGATTTATATATTACAATAATGGTTTTCAGTACAGTTTTCCTTCATTTTTAGGTTGCATTGTATGTAACTAGGCTTCATGTATACATGCATCATATGGATGATAATATATACATTCATCATATGCATGTAGAATATATGAGCATTATATATATAGTATCATATATTGTATATCAAAATGATATATATATATATATACTATATACAACATATTCATTTATTCAATGTACATTCATCATATACATGTATATTTTAGTACGCAACCAACAATATCCCACTTATAATAAAATATCATTATGACTCGGTTCCAAACTTCACAACTCTTTTGAATCCTTCCAAACTCTCCTTGATGTGGTTCTATTGTTATCTCTTCATTTTTGAATAAAAACTTTGTCCAAAATTTTATCCTTATCCAAAGGTCTAATTGTTTGACCCTACAAGCCTTACACTACTAGAAAACATGGTTATACCAATGGTTCCATACTGTTGGTATGGGATTGGGAACCGTGGGTATAGCCTATACCAACGCTTATCCTAACCACTGTTCCTTTTAACATTGATAAATAGTTATACCAATGTTTTATAATAGTCATTGGTATAGATCTATCGAAATTAGATAATACCAACAGTTCCTCAGAACCAATGGTATTAACGACAATACTAATGGTTCTTTGAATCAATGGTATAACCCCCTCTATTAAGAATTGAATTCTATCCATCATGTACCCCCTCAAAAACAACCTATAAAAAATATATAAAAACCCAAATATTATATATATATTAAACCAGTCATAGTACACATTCAAAATAGCACATATATTATATATTTTACATTAAATCAGATGATTACTTGAAAAATGCAAATATATAATCAATTTTTGTTATAAAATTCCATCCATACGGTTAGATGTTTCATAAATATCATGTCATAAATAGAGGGAATAAATATCTCCCACTAAATAACCATTATCATGATATCAGCTAACTTTATTTTTATCACTGTCATCAAACTCATCACAAAATTCCATATCAAAATCACCACCTTCAACATCTTCATCACTACCAACACTATAAAATTCATTTCACTAAGTTTCTCTATTACCACCACCACTAAATTGGTCATGTTTCTCCCCATTTTTAATAGTCTAAAGAGATATAAGCGGTATCCTTTATGGTTTTCTCTAAAATTAATTTCAAAATAAATAGTAAAATTTTATTTAATATATTATGATTGATATATATTAGAATTACTATACTCGCTAAAGAAACCAGATGAGGTAGTTTCATCTCTTGCATTCATCAATCATTCAATAACAATCTCTTCATGTGTATTTCTTCAATATCATTCATATTCTACATAGGAATAAAATGTGTGTTTTTTTATATTTCAAATACTAATGGGAAATACAAATAAGGTATAAAAATTGATGGAAAATAATGAAGGCATATTAATTTCTATTCCAAACAATGAAAAATAGGTGACATACCATAAAAAAGAATTGTAATTGTTAAGGAAATCATGGTATAAAAGATGGTATAACATATAATAAAATCATATAAAATAGAGTTTTTAAAATGTGGTTTATTTAGTCATTCTCTACAATTTAACTCATTTAGGTTTGGTTATTTAGTTTATTTTTTTGTTAGGTCAATTTTTCTCATTTTACTTCATTTATGTTTAATTAATTTTAATTCTGTTTGTTTTGGTTCAATTAGATTCATAAATTTTTAGTATGGTTTAGTTTTATTCAAGTGTGGTTATGTCTATTTGAATATAATTTGTTCACATTTATTTGGTTTAGTTTTTCTTATTCCTTTAATTTAGTTCAGTTCACTTCTATATAGTTTTTTTATTTTTATTTTTATTTTTTTATATAGGTTTGGTTTTGTTGTTTTTTGTAAAATATGATTTGTTTCATTCAATATGTTTTTAAAAACTTCAAATACATTCTATTAATTTTTTTTGGGTTTGATTTAGATTTTTTTAATGATTTGGTTTTATTTAGATCATTTTGATTCAATTATATTTCATTTGAATCATTTCAGATCCATTAGTTATAGATTGATTAATTTTGGATTTTTTTAATTGGTTTTGATTAAATTGATTTTACTGTGATCATGTTATTTAAATTTTGTTTGATATTCTAAATATTCATTTGGGTCTAGTTAATTTAGTTTGGTTTCATTTGATCAAGTTAGGTTAATTTTTTGTTAATTTGATTTAGTTATATCATATTATATTTGGGTTAGATTATTTTGGTTTAGTTTTTTTTCACTCGATTTTCTTATCTTTTATTTGATTTGATTTTACTTAGCTTTTCTTGATTTAATTAAAAATAGTTTGGATCTAGTTTAAGTTTGTTATTTTGGTTCTATTTCGTTAGTTTTATTTTAATTTTATTTAGTTCATCTATGCACACATTGGATTTAGTAATATTATTTTTTAACTTTTATAAATTAATGGGTTTCGATTCAATTTTATTTAGTTCGAGTGAAATAATATATTTTATATGAGATTTTAATTAGTTGTATTCATATTTATTCAATTCAATTCTGATTTGTTTGTGTCAAGTTGGTAATGGTAATTTTATACATTATTAGTCAAGTTCGGTTTGAGTTTTTTTTATTCCATGCAATTGTGTTTGGGTTGATTTGATTCAGTTTGGTTCATGTTAATTTTTTTTGATTTGTTTTGATTTTTTATTTTATTTAGTCTAAGTGGTTTTGGTTTAGTTTCTGTTGAATTTATTTGATTTTTTTCATTTCATTTTTTTGGTTCATAAATTTATAATATAGTTTTATTCAATTTTATTATTATCAAATTCATCATTTTCATTTAATATAGTATAGTTTGGAATATTATGTTTTTTCAAGTTCAATTCAATTCAATTGGCCTAGTTTATTTCTTTTTTTGTTTTATTTTTCTTTTTTCAGATTCAGTGGGTTTGTTTTAATTAGATAACATTAGTTTATTTTGATTTATTTATGTTCATTTATATATTTTTTATTTAGTTAATTTTGGTTAACTACAATTCACTTTGATTTTGTTTAATTTGGGTCAAAATTCTTTTGGTTTTTTCAAATTATTATACATAGTTTTTTTCATTATATTTTAGATAGGTTATGTTAGGTTTAGTATGTTTCAGGTTATTTTCAATTTTATTTTATCATTCTATGTTGGTTTGGGTTATTTTAGTTCAGTTGTGTTTTTTTATATTCTATTTGGTTTAATTAAATTTTTTATTTCCATTTGATACAATTTTATTGTGATTGATTTAATTCAATTAAAGTATGTTCTATTTGGTTTAGTTTTTTCAGATGAGGCTAGTTCATCTTGGTTTATCCTAGATTATTTATTTATTTTTCAAATTAGTTTGGGTTAGTTCAATAGAATACCATTCTATCATCCCACCTCAAAAACCACTTAGTGGTGTCCAGAGATGGTCAACCACATGGCCTCAAGCATGTCTCCCTTTACGTTAGAGGCTTCCAACTACCAGAGAGGGCATATGATGTGTCTATAAGGATTCTATGCCCACATGAGTTATAGTGTAACACAATAGTAATATATAAATATGAAAAACAGTGTAAAAAGAATAAATAAGCAGTAATAGAACAATAAATATAAATCTTCCAAGATATGTAAATAAGATAAATCTCGATAATAAATATATACAAAACGATAATTATGATCATGTAGCTGTAAAAAATGATTGTATAAAATTCATGGGATATCGTAATATACTACATGCTATAAAAATACAAAGATACCAAAGGTTTATTCTACTAGTATCACAAGCATTGGCTTGGTACTCTACTCTCTTACTCCATCCTATGAATCATTATCAAAAATAGGAAGCTAGATGCTACCCTTTATCTACACTGGCAACCATAAATTCTTACTGGGTACTAAGGATAGCCCAAGAAGTGTGTGAGATATACACAGTTGGAAACCACCAATGGTTTCTAGATCAATCTAGCTTGTTCATATAAAATTATTAGTGCGCCAATAATAGTAAATGAAAGGAAAATAATAAATAAAACAAGATAGTTCAGGTTTCCTCTGGATACATGACTGACACTACCTACTTCAGCCAAATCTGGATGCCTCTAAAACATGGTTAACCTATAAAATTGTGATATAAAGTATACATGGGTTTTTTATATAAAAAAAAGTTAGTCCATCCCCGAACAAGTGATTTAGGCATGGTGGGTGCTTCCCAAGAATTTTATCTACAAAGTCTCAATCGTTAATTTCAATTCATTCTTAGCATTTAGGAAGTGGTAACCTGATCCCATATAAGTCAATCTAAAAGGAATCCCAAGTATCCCTCCAGGGTCAATATAAAATTCCTAAAACTATAAGATTCCATCCAAGTAAATCCATAAATTGAATCCCAAGTATCACTCTCATAATGGAATGAGACCAACCCTCTGAGCCCATCCCTGTTATCTCACATAGTGGAATGAGTATCAATCATGACTTATTATAACCATTTATCCACCAACCTCATCCACGGTGTATCCCCTGGGGAATTGATATCACTCATATAGAGGTCAGTAAAACGTACAATGATCCCATCTTGGGAATACCTAGTATCACTCTTGACATATATATAGCCCATTTACAAATTATAATAATAAAACTCAACTATCCAGTCCAAGGAATCCCATAAGGATCCAAGTATAACTCTAGGCTTGGATATGTTGTATGACTTAGAGATCACAATTAACCCATTAATCAAGGAATTACACTTATAACATTTTAATCAAATCATCTAACATATTTAATTAAGAAGTTCAACTAGGCATAGGGAATAGGGACTAACTCATGGCCAACATCGTTCTTAATTCCATTCACATTCCAATATATTTATTACAAGGGAATAAACAACTCAAAAGATGTTTTAAGAAATATATGTGGAAAAGGAAATTGGTTTTCATGGAAGTCACACACATTTGGGGTGGCTCACGTCACGGCAAACAACCAAAGGGGTGATTCACCAATAAGTAGGGTCGTATTGGACAAGGAAAATCATTCAATTAAATTTATTAAACATTTTATGGGTGTCACCAGAAACTTATGACATGTAGAAAAATAGTGCACTATATAAATGCAACTAAACTTGAGCTGAACAATCTAGAAAATCTACCTTATTCCCATAGTTCTCTCCTCGTCTTGTTTCATCCCTTGAATCAAGCTAGAATGGTAGAAAATTGAAGTATAGTTCAATGCCATGAAAATATGGCATATAATCTCACACAAAAATAGCATAATAGATTAGAAGATAAACTAGGAATAGAAAAGAGAGGAGTAAAGAGATTACCAAGAGGGATCCAAACCACCTAATGGTGAATGAAATGGAGATCATATGTGGTAGAGACCAAAATCCTTAATTTGCGGAGGAAGAATACTTCATGCGTGATGGTTATCCGCTAGAGGAGAAAGAAAAGGGGAATGAGGGTTTAAAACACTATAGGTAAAATGGTAATTTACCTTTAGATTTTGGGTTATACGTTTGTCCAAACTATACACCAACTATTTTCCCTTCACTTCCTCGGGACACCACTCACATGGGCGAGGTGAATGGTTTAACTAACCAGGTGCAAGCCATATAAAATGGATTTTTCGTGGATTTCTAAAATTTCACACTAGTGTGTGGTCTAGCTCATGCAGTTGCATACAAACTATTCTACCTCCCCTATTCATTGGCTTCCTCACACGATTGAGTTTCATGGTTAGCACTAATCGTGCGCTAAGAATGAAGCTCAGTCTTCCTCCTTCAATTATAGAGCTTGAGGATCCGGACGAGCCTCGTACTCCCCCAAACCACTCTTTAGCAATTAGAGTACATTATTATCATGAAATGAGAGCTTTTGAATTGTAACTTAAAATTTTGTACCTCTTTGAAAATCCCAGATGTCACAACATCCCCTCTTTAAAACAACTCATCCCCATGTTTCCCTTCCGAGGGTGGTAAGACATTATCTAAGAAACGTTTTGGTCACTGTCCACATACATCAGCCTCCCACTCCTAGGTCTTTTCATGTATATGATCATGCTTCCATAGCACCTAGACTAGTGGGACTAACCTACCATAGAGATCCTTTATGTTCTGATCAATGATATATATCAGATGCTCCTCAAAGTATACACACACTTCCAACTCAATGTCCTTGGTGTAAAATGAATGATATGAATCATCATGATATCAGAAAAGCTATTATACGCGGAAACTTTTGTGCATAGAATGGTACCATTAAGGTAACTGAAACCAACAGGATATTATCCCAAGTCTCTCCACGGTCTTGGAAGACCCAAAATAATGTATAAATATATTTCCCTATCTTCAAATCCATAAATGGTATAATATAGGTGAAAGACATGGAAATACCTAATGTCTCACCTCAAAATCCAGGGGTGATGGTGAATACATTATAAGGATTATATCAGGACAGAGATGTAGCCAAACATTTTTTAATTTGTTGTAATTTCTCTGAAGTATCCTAAACAGAAAAAGGACCTAGTAATGCTACCTTACATGCCTCCAATAATCATAGAGGTGAACAACACAGCCTACGATAAAGGGCCTCATACAGATCCATCTGAATCATTTCCTGAAAGCGATTATTGTAGGAAAAATTGAAGAGAGGTGTATTTTTTCCCATGAACCTTCAAAATCAAGGATTCATGGCCATAACATGTACTCTAACACCTGAATTATCTACTCAGACTTATTTTAAGTATGAGGGTGATAGATTTTATACAAGATCTCCTATGAAACTACAACCTTTTGCAGCTGCTTCTAGAACCACTATGTAAAATGGGTGTCTTGGTCTGATAAAATAGAATAAGGAACACCATAAAGGTACACAATATCCTGGATATAAATTTTCACAAGATAATCAACTAAGAAGGTCTCCTGGATTGGTACAAAGTGTTTGACCTTGGTAAACCTGTTTATGATCACCCATACTTCATATCTTGATTGAGGTGATATCAGAAATCCATCACAGAATTCCTAGTGACGTCATTCCATTTCAACTCATGAATTGATAGAGGTTGCAGAATTCCAAAAAGTAACTAGTTCTCTTATTTCACCAACTTATAGGTGGAACACCTCATAATGAAATAGTTAATCTGCCTATTTATACCTATTTATTAATACTAACGACGTACATCTTGGTACATCTTGGTAAGCTCGGGGTGAACTACCCAAACAGAGGTGTGAGATTCCCTCGTCATATATTCTTGTATTCTAAAAGAACCTAGTTACAACCATGGGATAGAAGGATCTAATTCAATTGAGTAACCCATCTAGGTGGTGGGTTCTCACCTAAGACACTCTCCCTTTGGATGATTCCCTTGGTATTGGATTGTTGTCTCATTTTCAATTGCTCCAAAAGGGAAAATGTCATTGTTAGAGCTGCTAAAATAGATTGTCCACGATAATCCCAAACCACAAGATACATCTCAAAAAATAGTTCCATCAACTTACACTCACAATTGGCCTCCTAGGTAAACTTTTTTTAATTATTATAGATCAAGGTGTTGGCTACTGTATTTCCCCTCTCAGGTGTATAAGCAAGATCAATGTCGAAAGACTGTAGATATTCTACCCACCTACACTTCCTCAAGTTCAATTCTCACTATGTTGAGATATATTTGAAAATTTTATGATCTTTGTAAACAAAAAACTACCGTACCACATGGTAGTGCCTCCAACAATGTAAGTAATAGACCACAAAATCTAGGTCGAGGTAATGTGTAGGGTAATATTGTCTTGAGGCCTTAGTTAGTGGGAATTGTATGCTACAAACTGATCTCCCTACATCATAACTACCCCTATCTTAATCCTTGTAGCATCATATTAAATAGTATATCTTCTAACTAGATCCAGAATAATTAATATCGACATTCAATTCAATCTCTCATTTAACTCCTAAAAGGTTGTATCTAAAGCTTTAGACCATACAAACTTCACCCCATTTTTAGTCAAGCACATAATAGGTGCTTCTAGGCATGAGAAGTCCTAAATGAATTGCCTATAATATCCATCCCACCCAAGAAACTATATATGTAAATTACATTATTAGGCTTCTCTAAGGAAATCATGGCGCCCACCTTCTGTTGGTTAACATATACTCCTTCCTCTTAAATTATATGACCCAATAAGTGAAGCATATAAATTTAAAAGTGTAATTTCAAGAACTTAGAATATATATTATTATATCTTAGTGTATTCATCATGATCTTAAGAAAGTTGGCATGGACGTGTCTAGTTTGAGAATACACTAATATGTCTTCTATGAAGACTAACACAAATGAATCAAAGTATAGGTGTAAAACTTGATTCATCCAAGCTATGAAAATTTTCTGTGTGCTTATAAGGCTAAACGACATAACTAGATACTTATACAAGTCATAACTTCTTAGGAACATTGTATGTGGTATGTCTGATGATATCAAATGGACTTAATAGTATCTTGGCCTTAAATCAATCTAATAGAAAATTGTCACTCCTCATAGTTGGTTGAAGAGGTCATCTATAGGGGTAGTGGATACCAGTTTTTCACCATAACTTATTTCATCCATAGGTAATCCATGAATAACCTAATGGTATCCTCCATCTTCTTGGTGAAAAATATAACTTAACCCCATGGAGATGTTTCGGATCAGATAAAACCCTTATCCTACATGTCTTCCAACTAATTTTTGAGTTATTAGAGATCAGTAGGTTCCACCCATAAGGAGGAATGGACACTGGTGTCACACCTATAATGATATCAATTATCAAATCAACCTCTCTCATAGGAGGAAATCCAAATAATTTATCCGAGAAGATGTACATGAAATGATCCACTATATGATAGAACTCCATAAACTATATTCCTTGATCAAAAATAAAGAGACTAACCCTTTGAGTTGTCACTCTGGCCAACCCATTATTCTCAAGTCCAACTCGAATCACCAGGATATCCCATTCTCCCTTATGAATATACATGTTTCCCTAAGGTGATGTAAAAGACACCCTTCAGCATTATCAATAAACATGGGCATGATAAGGCATTATCCAGTACATTCCAATAATGATGTCGAAGCTGGTTATCTCAAGGATATGGACATTCCATAGAAAATGGTACTCACCTATCTTAATGGGTGCTCCTTTTTCTAGAATTACCCTCTGATCAGACCCCTAACAGCATATCAAGAGTCATAAAACCACTAAATTACACTACCTCTTGGCCTAGACATCCAATAATTGAAATAAATATAATTTATTGTGATGCCCCTATATCAAATAGGGCATAAACTAACATAAAGGCTACTAGAATAGTACCTCTAACTGTAGAAGTCCCTAGAATCTTCTCTTCATGCATATGATGCACTGAATAGATATGGCCCAAATATTGGCCCAAATATGCAACCTTACAAACCTATTGAGGTCTTCTCTACTGGTTCAAAACCTCTAAGGTTTGACTACCTCATCCACAACCACCCCCTCATCCAGATTAGCTAGTAGTAGACCATCTCCCAGCCTAATGTGTAGCTATTAATCCTATACTAGAAAGTATTGTTGTAACATATCCTTTATCAAAATATACAAGAGAGAAAGTTCAGTAGAAATGATATAGGTAACTTATCTTTTCGTAATCTCGACACTCTATTAGGTTTCTTGTACACTAGGGATTCTTGGGGCCAGTCTTTTCACACTAGTGGCACACCGAATATCTATCATTTTGTTTCATCTATCTGGAACCACCCCCACATAAACCCTCAAAACATCACTTCCTTTCCTATGATGAACCATCTCACTATCTCATAACTGAACCACCCAAGATCACATTGTCAGCTTCCCTTAGGTTCCAATCAAATATGAGGGCCAATTTCTCTATCTTATAAATGGTATTCAACAAGAATATATTCACATGTGATCAGATTTCATACACAATCCCATCCTCAAAATGTCTTGCAGTAGTCATCTCATCACTAGTAAGAGTGGAGCTTGTTGAAATAATTTGAGTACTCCATCACAGACATGGAACTCTAAAATAGATGAAAAACTTGATGAGTATGGTATGATCACAACTTATGGGGTAAGAAGTAATCATAGAAGGCTATTTGGAAGCCCACCCCGACCATACCCTGATGACGTCTAGCTTCAGTGATAAAATACCAACAATTTTTTGCATAGTCACAGTGCATATAGGTAGTGAGTTTATCCCTCCTATCTAGAGGTCTCCCTAGATTCTCAAAGATCAATAACATTGCCTCTATACAAGATTTTGTAGACTAAGGAGCGTCATGCCTTGAAAAAAGGGAGGAATCTGCTGCTGAAATTCCCACAGCAACTCTACCATAGTTGGGGAGGGTCACATAGCTCCCTATATGGAATGCATAAAGCAGTAGAAGATATCATGGAACTAATAATTGGTTCCCAGTGGAATATCAATAGGAGGTGCCTCAGGTGGCACTACACGAAGTAATATGGGTGGATTAGGGACCACCACCACTAAAAAATAGTCTTAAACACCCTCCTGGCATATGATACGAGGATGCCAAGGTGGAATAGGTTTAAAATTTTCAAGCACATGTCTCAGATAAGATTTAATAGAAGATAGAAAATAATAAAATAGGGAAAAGATAAATATAAATCCTTCTTATAAAAATTCACACCTCTCTGACGACTCCTTACTCTAGGCCTAGTTGATAAGGAGTCATGGAAGGATCAAAGGAGACACAGATTATTTTCCACTACTAAGGTTAGGTCAGGGCCAAGGTCTCATATAACACAGCAAAGGTTCTGGTATATGGAGTTTCAATTTCAAGGTATAGAGGAAAAACCCTTGACATTAAAATTAGAATCCCCATTTAATGGTAACCATTTATTTTTAGAAATTTAATTTATTTAAGTTCCTTATTATTTATGCATATAGATATCACAATCCAGTTAAATTTTTCACCATTCCTAATTTATAAAGAACCTTGCTATTTATAAATTTCAATTTATATGTTAATTAACTTTGTTCTCACCTTTACGTTCGGTATCAAGATGTAATAAGTCATGTATATTGATTTTATTGAATGAAATACCATTACCAATTTATCTAAGTACATGCTTTATAAATTATGATTTTTATTCCTCAACAAAATCAATTAATATATCAACCCATAGAACCAGTGGTTCTTGGATAAATAGTGTCATAGTTGGTTAATTAAGGTTTCATCATCAATATTTGTGGGGAAACACTATTTTTATTGATGTAGGTAGTTTAATTAGTCTAATTTTTTCATTCTTACATGAAATTATAAAATATTTAAATAACTATAACAATCAAGGACCACTCAACCAAAACATGACATTCTATAAATGCATTCAAAATATAAATATATTATGGCATAATCCATGTCATTTAAGTCCTAATGTGCTTAGTATGATGCATGAATTAATACTCTATTATTTAATTGGTGAATAGAGATTAAATTTCATCATAAAAACATCAACAGTAATAACATCACACTGCATGTGTGTCACCCAATGGTGAAATCAATTCAATGGTCACACACACAAACCATAATAGAAAAAACCCATCCTGGGTAATTTGGGTTTCACCTATACATGGCTTATCCACTCCCAAGAAAATGATCATTACTAAATTATAATACATCCTAGTCTCTTGTCTAATACTCAAATAGTAAGACAAAAGTAAAAATATGATCTGATACCACCTTTTAGTGTCCCATCCTAGAAGCCACTTAGTGGTTCCATGAGACAGATGGCCACATGACCTAAAGTGTGACTCCTCGTATGCCAAAGGCTACCGACTAGAAGCGAAGGACCATGGTGTACCCACAAGAAGACTATTCCCTCATAAGTTGGAGTGTAACATAGTGGTAATATAAAAACATGAAAAGTAGCAGAAATAGAATAAATAAGTATTAATGGAAAAAATATATAAATCGTCTAAGATAAGTAAACAAGTGGAATTTGAATAATAAATAGATACAAAATGATGATGATGATAAAGTGGCTATACAAACTGAGTAAATGAAATACAAGGGATACAGAAATATACCACATGATAAAAAATAAAAAAAGACCAAAATCTATTACTGTAATGACCCGCCAATTCTCATTGGCTTGAGAGCCCAATGAGTCATTACTAGGCCTTAAGTGACATCCCCAAGGCGCCAAAGGCTGGCAATAAATGTCGAAGGGTTTCAAAATACATGGGGGACGATTTACCCTTTAACTGAAAACAACCAAAAATAAATAAAACCAGATAAACATCTCCAAGAAACCACTATATGATGCATGATTAAAAACCAAAACAACTCAACCAATAATTTTATCAAAAACCAACCAAAAGTACCACAGTGAAAAACAATGCTAAACATCAGAGTAAATAACAGAAAGACAACTCAAATATGACAAGACAACAACCCAACTCCATGATCCACAAGCTCCAAGCTCCAATATCATGAACCAGCCCAAGTATAACGAAGCAGTGCTCTAAAAATGTGACACTTTACCATTGCCAATGTCCTGGTATATGACATCTACAAAAGCACCAACGTGCCCAAGCAGGGGTTGAGGAATGAAACTCAGTAGGTTTTCCCCGATGACTCCCCAACCCATGCCTCTAGGATAAAACATGTTAGCACATTTATATAAAACAATTTATATAAAACAATCCCAAAACAGTTCACAATATAGAAAATTCCATGTCAAATCCATTTTTCCAACAAAACCATTTTCCAACAAAGAAACCAAGAAAAGTTTCCAATCAAATACACATTTCCATTTTGGCACATTCATTACATCCCACAAATCCACACAACCCACCATGCACGAAACCTGGACCTCCCTATACTCGCGAGTGGTGAGTTATCCTTCCACTAAGTCGTCACTTAGTGAACTACCTTGACGGGGGTACTTCACAACCTTATCCGTCCCAACCTATTGATGGGGGGACTTCTTGCCCTTATCTATCCCAACCTTTTGATGGGGGTACTTCTCACCCTTATCCATTCCAATACATATGAACACACACCACATCCCATGCAATCCATGCCCAAAACCACATGTGTTCAAAACCTTTCAATAAAGCATCACCCTTTTATTGGAAAATTCTTTTTTCCCGCAACCCATTTTCCAAATCCAGAAAATCACTATTTTAAAAAAAAATCACTATTTTAAAATCAAGAAACCAAAACACTTTGCACAACCATTCTTTAAATTTCCAAAATTTCATCAAAACCCATAAATCATCACTAAAAAGATTTATAACATGTTTTTGCACAAAAATTTCACAATCAAAACCAAGAAAATAAATCAATTCGAACTGAGCCTTCAAGTTATAAGAAAGAGGAATCCAGAGTGAAGCCACCTACCTCAAAAAAATGGGTGAAAACAAGCCACAGACGAAGAATGCTTAAGAACACCATGTCAAAACTCCCAAAACTCTCCTTAGATCTCTTCTACTAACACAACCAAGACAAAAACTTGTCATATTTGGCATCCACACCCTTAGATCTACCCATAACGGGCGTAGATCTAAGAAAACAAGACAAGAGGATAAGTAGATCTAAGTAGATCTAAGAAAATGATCAAGAACGACCACATATCTTTAGAATCCAGCTTCGATTTGCCAAGGGAATCCTTCGGATCACCTCTGGAACGCTTGGAATAAGTCTTCCAACCTTCAAGGGAGAGTAATCCTGAGTTAGGGCCGCTTAGGAGGTTTAGACAAGGCAATTAAAGGCAAAATGATTTAGATCTACAATTTTAGGATCTAACTTTAAGTGACCGCATGGTTAGTCTGCACGGTTTGACAGACCGTGCGCTAACCATGCATTGGATACTGTCTTGGCCACCCTTCTCGCATAGTTTGGAAACATGGTTAAACAAACCCTGCACTGACTGTGCGGAAGCCACTATCTCTAAGACCCACTGTGCACAGTTTGGCCGCACGGTTAGATAAACCATGCGCAGACCGTGCGACTTCCCCTTTGCCTCCAAACATCAGTCCAAGTTCTCCCGACTCTCCAATTCAACACCCTTAACATTAAAACCATGAAAAGCATCAAGAAAGGGTTAAATACCAGAAACCGGGGGTACTAAAATTACTACTAGAATAAGGATCATAGGCTCAGTCCTCATCTCTAATACATCATCCTAGGAATCAAAATCAAACAACAAAATTTGGATACTTACCTTTATCTAAACATGTAAACATGAAGTATGCTTGGGTACCAAGGGAATACCATGAAGGGTGTGAGATATACTCATTAGGTCACCACCAACGATCTATAGATCAATCTAGTGTGTTAATATAAAATCATCAGTGTTCCAATATTAGTAAATACAAGGAAAATAATAAATAAAACATGGTGGTCCAGGTTTCCCCTAGATACTCGACTGACACTACCTACTACAGCCTAAGCTGGATGCCACTTAACCAAGGTGAACCTATACAAGTGTGACATAATGTATACATGGATCCTTATAAATAAAATATAAAAATTTGGATCATCCCCAAGTATATTATTTGGGCTTCATGGACACATTCCTAGAATTTTAGTTCCACATTATTAATCTATAATCTCTATTCATCTTTATAATTTAAGAAGTGTCACCCTGAGACCATCCAAGGTGATCCGGAACAAATCCCAAGTATCAATCTATGGGAACCATAAAATTCAAAATATCATAAGTGTCCATCCAAGTTGATCCATAAATAGAATACCTAGTATCACTCTCAGTATTTTGTAAAATCAACACTTTTAGCCAATCCCTAGTATCTCATACAAGGGAATGAGTATCACTCGCGACTTGGTATAATCATTTATCCACCTAGATCATCCATGATGTCTCCCATAGGTTACTGGTATCTCTCACATTGAGGTAAGAAAAATGCATGGTGTGCCTGTCACTAGGAATACCTAGTATCACTCCCAATGTAAATAAAACCCATTTACATATTCTAATTACAAATCTCAATGAGCTTTTCCATGGCATCCCATAAGGGTCCAAGTATCACTCACTGCTTGGATATGTGATTCGACTTAGCTAACACAATTCACCCATTTATCAAGTAATTTCACTTATAACATTTTAATCAAATTGGAAAATATATTTAATTAAGAAGTTTAACTAGGCATAGGGAATATGGTCTAACTAATGGCCAATAACATTCTTAATTCCATTCATATTCTAATATATTTAATACAAGAGAATACGCACATCAAATTATGTTTTAATAAGACTAAAGAGAAGTTGAAATAGGTCTCCAAGGAAGGAACACCAATTTTGGGTGTCTCATGTTAGGTTGATCAACTAAAGGGGTGATTTTGCCACTATGTAGGGTCGTACTTGACATGGAAAAGCATTCAATTTAATTTATTAAACATTTTATGGGTGTTGGAAGAAAATTGGGGAATTTGGAAAATTGAATCTCTATATAAATGCAACCAAACTTGATGTAAAGAATCTAGACCACCAACCTTAGTCATGTAGCACTCTCCTCATCCATTGTGGGCCCTTGAATCAAGATTGAATAGGAGAAAATGGAAGAATTGACCAATTCCATTAAAATAGAGCATATACGATTACACCAAAATAACATAATAGATGATAATATAAACTAGGAATAAAAAGGAGAGGATTTTAGATATTAATGAGATGGATCTAACCACATGATTATGAAGGAAATAGAGATAGTACGAGGTAGATACCAAAATCCATGCCCTAAGGAGAAAGAAGGATTCATGTGTGAGGGTTGTCTACTGAGTAGGACTAAAAGGGGAATGATGGTTTAAAACACAATTTGGGGAAAAAGTAAATTCCCCTTTAAATTTTGGGTCACATGATATGGTCACACCATTTTCCAAACCATGCACCAATTGTGATCCCTTCACTACCTAGGGACACCCCTCTCAAGGGATAGGTGCATGGTTTGCCAAACCAAGTTCAAGACATGAAAAATGGATCAATAAAGAATGTCTAGAATCTCAAACGATCTGTGTCCTAACTCATATAGTTATAAATAGAAGGTGTGGCCTCACCTATGCACTTGGTTCCTCGCACGGTTGAGGTGTAAGGTTTGCGCTAACTGTGCGGCTCGTTATACCTCCTTAAATTCTGGATCTAGAGGCTCTAAATGAGCCTCAGAATCTCCCAAACAACTTCTTACCCTTTAGAGTGCATTATTACCATAAAACTAGAGGTTTTTAATTGTAGCATAAATTTTTTTACCTATTTTAAATCACACTTCATTCAAACTACATTAACTCTCAAGCCACCTCACATGATCCAACTTTGTGGGATTCAATTTACCAAGATCTCCAACTACATTAGAATAACCAATGTGAACTTCCTTCCACCAACTACACGTTTTAGAAACCCTTATCCAAATTACTTAAATAATGATACTCTCAAATATAATTCATTTTATTTTGAATGAAGTGATTTGGGGTCCTTTAAATGGGAAAAGGTCTGAGAAATCTGTTCATCAAATTTACTATTTAACCCCTCACATAAGACTTATTTGTATACTCATCATCGCATATCGAAAAATTCTTAGATAGTCTACATTCTCGAATTCCACTCTATATATGTATACTCCACTTTAAGGTTATGATGTCGCATTATTTCCTTCTACATTGTTTCTAGGTATTCACCTTCAACTATACATCTGCATACTCTATTCCTCTTTACAACTGCACACACAACCTTTCCATTAGTATAATTAACCTCATGATCCACTAGCCATGAGCCTCCTTTGGGATTACAAAAAAATGATTTCATGGTCTATGTACTCAACCTTGTTGTCATTGTACTCTACCTCATTGAAAACATTCTTTTTTTAAAAACCAAATTTGAACCTCCAAATTTTTAGCCCGAAAAAATTTCAAAAACACTAAGAAACGATACAACCTTCAATATCTTTTTCGGACTATATTTTTGAAATGTTATATCAATAAAATAAAACCCCAAATTCTCTAAAAATAAATTGTGAGAGATTTTTCCCAACAATATCCAAAATTGAATTTGTTGAAAATACTTCAAGATCCCTCAAATAAAATTGGGGAAAAAACTCATACACCTTCTACTTGAACCACCACTCACATTCTGTAACTCTAGATTTCAAACAAAGATTTACTAAACACATACTCTAAGGCCACTTAATCCACACTCCATATGAGAAACAAGAGTATCAGGAAAAATTAATCAATGAATCATTTCATTATAGACACAACCAATTCGTATTTGGTACCAAATGATGATTGATACCAATTTCTGGGACATGTAGTGTGTGAATCTCAAGAAGAAAACATCCTTAACCATATTTCATAAAAAAAATTCATGAAGTTATATTTTAATCCTTTCATGATAAATAACATATTCAAAATCATTATATTTAAAAAAAAACTCCCTTAGATTTATGGAACTTCCCCTATATTTCTAATCCCTTCATTAGATTCTCCATTTTCATTAATAAGACTTATCCACATTATCAAAAAACCCAAAGGTCGCACTTTTTATCTTTTTCTTCCAGTACAAGAACTTTTATACAGAACTAGGATGTCATACTTCTCTGTACTCTTTAAAAACTCTTCACATCATTGAGGTTTTCTCTGAGACCATGTTTTTCCTTTGTAAAAACATTTGCTTGGTCAAATAATGCAGCAACATATTCGTTCATGTGAATCCCCAAATCCTCATAATTATTTCACATAACCAGTAGTTTATCTTCTAAAAATTTTGGATCACATTCATATATGATAATCAATGTTTCCCACAAGGCATGTGCATACTTACAAAACATCACCTTTTTCATATTATGTTGCATAAGGGTCCCAACAAATCATTGATTCATCTAACATCAACATCCAATTCTCTTCATTATGATTCTGATAAATCTCTATTATCTATACTTGTTGAAAAAACATGTAAAATATATTTAAAAACAATGATACTTAAATATAATAGGTAGTTCTACATCTAATTCTTCCATAGTTGAAAATTGTTTCCATCGATAATTAGAATCCCATTATGATTAAATACTTTCACTACTTCCACCAAGAGTAGAGACCACTAAATATAACCTTTGGATTTGATACCAATTGTAGTCCCAACTAGGTTAAATATTCTAAGAGGGGTGAATTAGGGTATGAAGGATTAAAACAATCATCCCTTTTACCTTTTTTCTTCATTAAAAAACTCTCTTCTCTTCTTCTTCTTGCAACAATATATAAATACAAAAATAAAAGCATACATGAGACACAACAATTTTATTTGTCTTATGCTAACTAAGCTAGTCCAAGAATCATACAATGGTGTAGTTCTAATGTTCTAAATCCATTATAGTATACTATTTTTATGAGGTTTGGAGAAGATTCACTTTCCCTCCTAGTTTACAAGTATTCACACTTATAGAATTCACTTATCTCTAAACTAAAGTGAATCCACTATTCCTCTAGAAGATCCTCCAAGTGAATTGTATCAAATTGAATGTGGTTCACACTAAAATAGGTGTGATGTGGAAATAGTTTTTCATTCTAGAGATTAAATCTACATTTCTGTATACATGGACTCATGGAACACTATTCACCATGAACTCCAACCATGAGTAACTAGTTCACTTCGAACTCTAAAATCAGAGACCAAGATCACTATGAATTCCCTTATTACCTCACATAATTAAACTTCATGGAATATGTTTTTTGTGAACTACAACCTCACGGACAACCATCACTACAAACTCACCTTGGTAGAAGTCATTCACCTTGAACTCTGACCTCATAAGATCCTAATTCATGAACTCACAAGCTACCTCACATACTCCAACTTCACAAGCATCAACTTTATATGAGCTATAGCTTCAATATTTGTACCTTCATGAACTTCCTTTCACCAACTACACTTCATGGACAGCCTTTTGGACTTTCCAAAATACCCTGAGTGATGATTCTCTCTAATAAAATTGTCTCTAATCTGAATAAAATGATTAATGGTCCTTTATATAGTTATAGGCCACTGAGAAATATACTAATACCAATTAAAATTCATCCTATCACATAAGACTCATCTTCATACTCAGCATTGAATAGTACAAACTTCTTTGGGCAGTCTGCATACTCGACTTCCACTTCTTCTCTACGTACTCACCTTCTAGGATCTAACATCGAGAAATTTCCTTCCACTCCATCTATGAATACTCATATTCAACTCCATATTTATGTAAACTATCCTTCCTTATTATTATGTACTCTACTTCAACCATAAGACTCTATACTTGACCTTGTAGGCAACATGCTTGACCTTGCGGTCCACAAGCCATGGGCTTCCTTCATGATTCCAAGAACATGACCTCAAGATATGTGTTCTCAACCTTACATTCAAAATGATATTCTTTAAATAAAAATTTTATTTTCTAAAAACTAAATTTGGAACTCCAAATTTTTAGGCCCAAAAAATTTACACTAACTACGAAGAGACACAACCTTCAATGTGTTTTAAAAAATAATTTGTCTGCATGCTATGTAAAAAAACAAAACAACCCAAAAACTCTAAAATGTCACCATGATGTATTTTTTCCCAAAAATATTCCCCTTTAATTTTATTGAAAACACTTCAAGACTTCTCAAAAACTTCTGTTGACAAAACATCATGCACCTTCAGCTTCAAACACCATGTGCACTTTGCAACTCCGAACAGTGATCAAAGATTTACTGAACGAATACTCTAATAACCCATTAGATATGATCCATGTATTAAACAATAGTAACATGTAAATTTCATTAACTAATAACTTTAATCTTGACACCACATATTCTTTCTAAATAACAAATAATTATTGATTGAAATTATTACAAATTATAGTGTATATATCTCGAGAAGACTGATTCCTCGACTATATGTCATAATGGTGTTTTTCATGAACCCATAGGTTATTATTTTGTGATATATATTCATAGAAATAACATATTCAGAATCATAAAATTTATTAAAATCCCTCTAATTATTAAAAACACTCAAATTTATGAACCCCCCTTCCCCCAATTTCTCTTTTACCTCATCATTTTCTCCCCTTTTCATTAGTAATACTTATCCTCTCTTTAAAATGAACCCAAAGGTCATTACTTAGTATATTTTCCATTCTATAAAGAGAATTTAGAATTGAAATATAGTTACCTAAATTATTTGTACATCACAATTACATCACTTTTATGATAAATAATATAATAATGATAAAATTCAGGATCTAAATGTTCAGTGTCTTGGAAAAATTAGGCACACACATAAATTATACATAATAAAACTTAAACATTATTTATATTCTTATTATATTTACATCTAAAGATATCACAATATCATTAATATAGTTATTCACCTACGGATATACATAAAATAAAGGGGCATGCTAAAATCTTAGTAAAAGGAGGAATAAGGTACATGAATCGATAGTACATGGGTGAAAATAATCAACATCATCATACCATAAGAATAGGATCATAATAATAACAATGAGGGAAACATTTGATAAATTCATGTAATGTTTCATATTCATATTAATGAAACATCATAACATAATGGTCAAATATCATGCATAGTTGTGTGTAAAGTTAGCATCATTTTCACGCATAACATATGTTCATAAATCGTAACATCATAAATGTGAAAAAAAAGATAGCATCATGTTCATTACTAATACACATTATCTCCGAAGATATATCACATTACCCAATGCATTAGTGGTCTATATAATTACGGACTAACCCATCACATCATAAAATGTTCATAAGAATGCATTCCACGTGGAACATATAACAATCAGAGTCATGAAATATACCCTTAAATAGATGGGATTCATAAGCATTTCATAAATAATATTTATAGAAAAAAAACTTTTTGGGTTCTCAAATGAATAAAAAGAATAATATTTTGGAATAAAAAATCATTATTCTTGAGTGAATAAGAAACAACTCAAGATGAGTCAAGTATATGTTTTAGTGGTAAAATACTTTTCAAAAAAAGGATTTGTAAATGGCTTAGAAAGAATTTAAAAAGGGTATAATAATGTATATCCCCAAAAATAAAAATTAAATAATTATGGAGGTATATTTTAAAGATATTAAAGTAATATCCATACTGAAAATAGTGAGAAAGATAAGATATCCCAAAAAGGGAATTGGGTTAGATAATTCCACTTACCTTAAATCCCACATTATTTCGTAAGATTTATATCTTCTAAATAATAAAAATATTTTCATTAAAATATGAAACCAAAATAGAATTTTTGTTACTTTTATCTCTACTTATCAATTATAATCACTGGATTATATTTCATAACTCCCTTCATTAAAGGGGAAATATTTTGATATCATGTTTTCCTTAAAAATTTATAGTTTATCTTTGATTTCTCTATATCGTTCAAGGTCATTTATACATAAGTTAAATTAAATACACAAGAATAAAATACATATATTTATAAATTTATATGTCATAAATAATTTTTTTATAACCATCCATAAGCTTGGTGATGAGGAAATAATTTTCAAAGTCCTCATTGGTGATTAACCAATCGTTAACATGACATTTAACAAAGAGGAGGCATGAGATGTATAATATGTTATTATATTAAAATAACATTTTTATAGTATATTAAAATTATCAACATCATGTTAAAAATTATTTAATTCTTTTATAAATTTTTAAATTATAAAATAAAATGAGGATATGAAACTAGAAAATAAAAATTCCTTAAAAGAACCTAAGTATAATACATCTTTCTTGAAGCGGTTCCTTTTCTACGGCTCTTAACATATAGAAATCTCAGAGTTTGATTACTCCAAAACTTTTCATAGGATTCTAATTGCATTAAGATAGGGTTTATAGGTAGTTTTTTTAATTTGGTAAGTGAGGGGATATTTTTTTCCTAGATGAGGGAGATGGATTATTTATAATTTTTTTAAAAAGAAAGCAGCGAGGCTTCAAATTTTTAAAAAAAGGGTTACATAATTTGGAAGGATGGAAATAAGGGATTATTTATACTTGAGGATAGGGGAGTTTTTATAAAAAATATTGAATAAAATACTATAAAAAAGTTAAATCATGTAATATTGGGTTTTTTACAGAATAAATCATATATATATATAAAATTTAGGACTTTAAACCCCTTTATAATTTGGATTCAATATTTTATTAGAAATAAAACTGAAAAAAATGATAAGTTGTCATTTAAAGGGAACACCATTGACTTTAGACTTTGGAAAATACTTTTTTGGTTTGGAAATTAAGTTTATTGTTTTTGAATGACCCATATATATTATCAAAAAAAATTAGTGAAAAGTAACCAATGTAGTATTTACCAAGTCATTATTTCACTAACATTATGTCATAAAAATATAATATTTGAAAAACAATATTTTTATCATTCATCTAAAAATTTAATTATTTCAGAAAATTACCAAAAAATCACCCTCGACCAATTTTGATGCGCATATCTTAAAAATGGCATTTATTTTATAAAGTTAATTTTCTAACATAGGTTTTTTAATTTTTAATATAAAAGTAAATGTTTTTTACAAAATACCTTAAAATATAGTTTAATAAAAATATTCTTATATTTTATTTGAGTTTTAATATTGATATTTATTTTATGGAATTACCAAATTTTTATTTACTTAAATTAATCTTGATAAATATTATTTATAACACATTTTATTATTTTGAAGATAAATTTTTATTTCAATGGACATGTAACTATTCCAAATGGTCAGGTTAATATTCCCAATAGTCATGTTACTAATCCAACACTCACATTAATATTCCAATAGTCACATTAACTATTATAAATACCACTTCATTCTTTCCTTCATTATTCACCTAAAATACTCTCAATGTTCTATATTTCTATTTTCTAGAATGTTGATTGGTTTACCAATATTATTTTTCTTTTCTATAGTATTGTTCATGGGGGTGAAGATTCTAATAGATTTGGGTGATCTATATTTTACCATTATAGTTATTTTATTTTATATTTTTTCTCTTGTAATGATTGACATTTTCATATTTTTAGCTGTGGACCAATGTAATGATTTTTATTAATGAAGTAAAGTGTTGTTGATTTCGGTATGTGATGTATATGTATAATAGTATATAATATAACATAAAACACAATTATTCATGATAAAAATATCATTTATAAACTCTAGGATGTTATATTCTTCACCCCTTTAAAAAAGTAATCACTAATATCTCAACTCATATTCTTAGTTGAGAATCGATGAGGGAACTTTTGTTTCATTGTTTCCTCTAGCTCCCAAGTATCCTATTCATATTTATAGTTACTCTACAGAACTTTGATATGGTTAGTTGTCTTATTATATAGAACTTTTTCTCTATGGTT
The DNA here is from genome assembly GCA_963277665.1 of Viscum album. Taxonomy (NCBI): domain Eukaryota; kingdom Viridiplantae; phylum Streptophyta; class Magnoliopsida; order Santalales; family Viscaceae; genus Viscum; species Viscum album. Next base: position 1,859,249,041 of record OY728128.1, read on the forward strand.
TGAGATCTTCACCAGCTACTCCCCATACAAGATTTCATTCTTTAGTTATATCTTCTCTAGATTTAGTACATTTGAGGGATCTGGTAAGTACTTCCTCGGGAGAGATGCGTGGAAAACATCATGAACTTGAGAAGTATTTGGTGGAAGTCCTAGATAAAAGTCCACTTATCTTATGTGATCAATGATCTTAAAGGTATAAATGTACAAAGGTCTAATCTTGCCTTTATTTTCAAACTGCATGACTCTCTTTCATGGTGATATTCAAAGGAAAACATTTTCTCTACCATCAAACTCAAGTTCACTTCAATGGTTTTTAGTATAGCTCTCTTATCTACTTTGAGCATATTTTATATGTTTTTAGTTAGATTATACATTCTCTATCATCTCTTTCACATGATTAGGTCCTATTAAATTTCAATCCATAACTTCCTCCCAACAATATGGAGTTCAACGTTTCTTATCAAAAAGATATTTGTATGGATATATTTGAATACTTGTGTGAAATATGATTTTGTAGGAGAACTCAACAAATGGAATATGTAGATATTACTTTCCATTAAATTCCATTGAGCAGGATCTCAGTATGTCCTTAAGATTATGAATTTGACATTAAGATTGTCCATCGGTTTCGGGGTGAGAGGACCAATCAAAATTCAGTTTACTGTTAAAATTATGTTGAATACTTATTTATAATTTAGAAGATAACCTTGGATTACTATCAGATATTATCAAAATTAGTGCTTCTTTAACCTCATAGTTTCCATTACATAATCTTAGATATTTGTTCAAGTGAGAAATCTTCTTGAATAGTAATGAAGTAGAAAGTCTCAGTTAGTCAATCCACTACAAACCATATTTTATTGGTTAATTTGGATAAATTTGGGAGACAAGTGAGAAATTCCATGGTTATTTTTTCCCATTTCCATGTGGGTATGGGAAATGTTTGTTTCATTCCCTTGGATGTCTATCACTCAGTTTCAACTTTATAACATTCCAAGAACTCATTAGTGTACTCAGTGATCAATTTCTTTATCTTATCCCATCAAAAGGGATCTCTAATATCATGATATATCTTGGTTCTTTTAGGATGGTGGAATAAAGATAAGATATGTGCATTATCTAATATCTCCTTCTTTATCTTAGTTTATTAAGGCACACTATTTCTTGTTTCAAATCAAATAAAAAAATATTTATCGATATGAAACTCATGATGTTTCCTTTCCTAAAATGATTTTACCCTCTTTTAAAGCTTCAAATCATCCTTTTGTTCCTCTTTGATCTTATCTTGGATAAATGGTTGGGAAAACATTTGGGCAAGGAAGGATTTCTTCAATGCTATTATGATATCAAAATCTATAATTTTCATATCCCAAAATATATGGCCTTTATCAATATATGACATAGATAGAGAAGCGGGTTCTCTTCTACTAAGAGCAGCATCTACCTTGTTTTTCTTTCCTCAATGTGGTGAATAGAGCAATAATAGTCCTTAATCTACTCAAACCATCATTACTAATGCTTATTAATCTACTTCTGTGTGAATATATACTTTATGTGCTTGTGATCTGTATATATTTCACACTTCCCACCATAGAGGAAGTGTCTCTAAATATTTAAGGTGAAGATCATATATTATAACTCTAGATCATACATTTTGTAGTTCTAATCATGTGTCTTCAACTATCATGAGTCATAGTATATCACTTTATCATTTTTAGGGAATACACAACCCAAGCCTTTCTTTGAAGTATCATTGTATATCACAAAACCTTCTCTACTTGATATTGGTGTTATTACATGTGTAGTAATTAGACTCTTCTTGATCTCTATAAATATTTATTTCCATTCTTCCATCTAGACATACTTTACCCCTTTCCTTGTTAACTTTGTTATCAGACTAGAAAATAATGAGAAATTTCTCACAAAACATCAACAGCACCATATTAATATTAGATAACTATATATTTATATGACACTAGTGGCTCTAGACCATTAATCAACAGCCTTTTTCATTGAAGGGTCCAGAGAAATTCCATCAATTGTGATAATGTGCCCCAAAAAAGTGACTTACAACATCCAAAAGTCACATTTACTGAACTTAACTTACATTTTATCCTTCTCTAATATTTCCAATACAATCCTTATATACTCTTCATGTTTCTCCTTTCTCTTGGATTAAATGATAATATCATTGATAAATACTACCATAAATTTTTTTTGGTCATCTTTAAAGATTTTATTCATCAAATCCATTAATATTTCATGGGAATTAATAAGTCCAAAGGGAATCTCATAGTGTCCACGCCATGTATGGAAGGCTTTCTTCTGAATATATTTTTTCTTTACCTTTCTCTAATGATATATAGAATAAATATTCACTTTAGATAAGTACTAAGCTCCTCTTAGTTGATCAAACAAGTAATGAATCCTTGGAACATGATACTTTTTCATAATGGTGAGGTTGTAAAGCTCTTGATAATCTATACACATCCTTATTGATCTATCCATTTTCTTTATAAAGAGAACTATCTCACCCAAAAGAGATCCACTAGGGTGTATAAAGCCTTTGTCTAAATACTCTTTCACCTGCTTAATTAACTCTTCCAACTTGATCAGGGCCATATTATAGGTATATTTTGATATTGGATTGGATCTCAGTATAATCTCTATTGATAACTCTACCTCAAAATCTTGGGGAATTTTGGGATACTCTTTGAGAAATACATCAACGTATTCCCAAACAATGGGAATTTCCTCAAGGTTGATAATTTCCTTCGAGTCAACCATTTTGTAAAGTTATTATTCTTCATATGGTATCATTACCCATACCATTGAGGGATTCTTGAAATAAGATTCACAATATTCCTTGAATTTGTATTGGATCATAGAATGGTTCAAAATATCAAAGTATATTTCCTTTTCTTGATAATTTTTCTGTTATATATGTAACAAGAGTCGATCCAAGCCTAGTATAGAATCAAATTCTACCAAGGAAAGTATTTCATGATTCTCTAGAATAATCCTCCCATAGACACTATCAAGAGAATATTATAACACTTAGATTTCATTGATTGTACCACTATGTGTTTTTATGGATATCTCTACTTAAAGGTTTCAGGGTTTTGATTCAATAGTCATAGAAAACTCAAAGCTCATAAAGGAATATGTAGAACCAGAATCAAATAAAAAAATCATTCTTCAGTGAATAAGAAGTGTACCTTGTACGACTTCATTTTCATCTTATACCTCAGTAGTAGTGATGGAATTGGCTTTCTATTACTCCTTTATCTTTGGTTATTGCTGACATGGATTACCCTCAATGGCTCATCGTTTAGTTTATTGGATTTCATAGTTCCCTTTATACCTAAAATTGAAGCATTCAACCGTGGGTGGTGCCTTTATTTCCTCCATCATGTTGGTTATATTTTTCATGTCACTTCAATATTCTAGATATTGGTGGCCTTCTATCCCGCACTTAAATAATTTCCCTATCCATTTGAGGAAATTTCCATGATACTTATTCCCACATTTTTGACATGTGGGTGCTTAGATATTCTTTCCCCCTTTTTCATTTTCTCTACGAGTATGAAACTCTATATTTAATTTCTTATCATCATAAGAATAGGACCATTACCCAAACTCCATCTCAAATTTGATATCACATTGAAATACTTATCCATAACTCCAAAAGTCTCAGATAGATATAGCATTTTACAGTTATGGTTTTAGACCACTAAAGAATCTATCTGTTTTTTATTATTATTAATAAAAATCCTAAGGCATATCTTACATGCCTTGTGATGTTTTCCTAATAAGACATAACCAATTCACACTCCTTTTTAAGCTATATGAACTATCTCTCCATATTTTCTAGAAGAGTTCAAGGTAAATACTTCTTAAGAAATATTTTATTAAAATCTTCCGACTCCATATCTTTCATTTCATAATTTGGAATTTAATTTTTTATCAATTATATCCACTGATAATCCTATATAAATAAATGAAATACTTCTAGAGAAACTATCTCCTTTTTTTGATAGTGGGGTATAGAAAATATCTTCTCCATTATGATAACATGTTATTTAGTGACAAGTAGATTGGAATACCCATTGAATTTTGGTGTTAGTTGCCTCATAATAGATTTGATAGAAAGTTATCCTTATTAGGTGAAGGAGGACATTATTCATGGTTAATCTTATTGTTCATAGCATAAGAAAATGGGGTAAGTATCACTATAAAGTTTTGAAGTCCACCTCCAATTACATTTGGAATTTCATTTGTAAAATCATTACATCAACCCTCATATGGGTTGTTGGTTTGGTTTCTCATGGTTCTTACTATATTATAAAATATAAAATGTTTAAACAAAACATAACTCAACAAATCATGGATAAATAATTTTTTCTTATGTGAAAATTAATTCTCAGTTAATATCTTATGGGATCCCTAGGTTTATATTTTTTCTAAAACAATGCTTCTAGGATCATGTTCTTTAATCCTTCTCTTTCTTTAAGAGGCATTATTACTTTAGTTATTTATCCTTTACAATTATTTGTATAAGTTTTATGATTAATCGAATTATATACAGCATGAGTGTCAAATTAGGTGTACAGCATAAGACATTATCATTCTCCAAGTGATGATCAAGTCAAATACCAATGAAACCTTTTTACAGTTATTTCCCCTAGGTACAACTATGTCAGAGACACAATTACTTGTAGTATCTAGAAAGGGATTTCATTTCTCAAAAACTAGACTCTCTCATACTTTACCAAAACTTAGAATGTTTCTATTAAAACATGGCCATTTCCATAGGGTTTTCCCTAATGTTTTATAATACTAATTCCAAAATCAACTAAACCATTCCCTGATACCAACTATACTGACCCGAATTTTCCATACATGATAATTACATCACTTTTAATATAAACAACATAATAATGATACAATACAGGATCGAAAGGTTTTGTGTCTTGGGAATATCAGGCTCATATATCAATTGTACATAATAAAAATTAAACATTATTTAAGTTTTTCTTCATTATCCTTCTAAATATCTGATGATATTCTTAGTAAATATAGTCAAATAAAGATATACATCAAAGAAACATGTAAGATAAAATCCTAGTGAGTGGAGGAATAATGAACATGAATCAATAGTACTTAGGTGAGAACACACCACATCGTCATATAATAAGAATCGGATCAACATCATAATAATGATAGAAACACTTGATAAAGGCATGGAATATAGAATATACATAATTATGAAACATCATAACATAGTGGTTAAATACCACACATAGTTTTGAACAAAGCTAGCATCATATTCATGCATAACATATGTGTATAAATCATAACATCGTAAATATGAACAAATATGACATCATTTTCATGCATAATACACATTATCTCATGAGAAATATCATAATACAAAATACATTAGTGGGATTTATAATTTTGGGCCCACTTATCACATCATAAAATTATCAAATCATGCATTCCACATGGAACATATAACAATCATAGTAATAAAATAATCCCATGAAAAGGGATGGGTTTCAAAATAATTACATAAATAGCATTTTAAGAAAAAAAAATCTAGTTCAAAAATATATAAAGTAAAAAATATTTTGGAATAAAATATCATCATTCTTGAGTGGAGAAGAAACAACTCATGTGGAGCCAAAGATATGTTTTAGTAGTTAAAGTCTGCAAAAAAATAATTATAAATAGATTATAAAATATTTCAAAAAGGTATAATCATGTATATCCCCAAAATTAAATAGAAAAAAATTGTGTAAGAAAATTTCAAGGATATTATAGGAATATACATAATGAAAATAGTCTAAAAGATAAGATAACCCAAAAAATGGAGTCGGGTTAGAAAATCCCCTTACCATAAATCTCACTTTATTTCATTGCTTTTCCATCCCCAGAATAATAAACATAGATTTAATAAAATATGGTACTAGAAATGAATGATTTTTACTTATATCATTTTTTATCTATTATAATATTTTTATTATATTTTTTTATTTCCATTCTTTAATGGGGAAATAGTTTGATATCATGTTTAACTTAGACATTTTCTATTTTACTTAGATTCTCTTATTTCATTCAAGGTAATTTATACATAAGTAGAATTAATTCCATAATGTTAAAAAATATATATAATTATACATTTTTATATCATAAATAATTTATTTTAACCAGCCATAAGGTTTGTGATAAGGAAATAATTTGTGACCTCCTCGTTATCGGTTAACCGGCCGTTAACATTACATTGTCCGAAAAGGAGGCGTGAGTTTTATAATATATTATTATACTATAACAAAAAATTTAGAGTACATTAACATTATCCAGATCATGTTAAAATATTGTATAACTAGTTTAGGAAGTTTTTAAGTAGAAAAGATAATAAGGATATAAAATTATAAAAGGAAAATAAAATAAAATGTTTAAAGGAAATTACAACTTTCTTGAAGTTTTTCCTCTTATACGACCCTTAACTTCTTAAAAGATTGAATTTTGATTACTCTAGAAATTATATAAGGGGTTTAAGGGGATTGATATAGAGGATTTGGGTAGAGGTTTTTCTTTTTTAAGTGAGGGATGAGTGGTTTTCCAAGGGGAGGGAGGGGTTATTTATGGTTGATGAGAGGGGTATTTTTAGAATAAAATATTGAATAAAATACTATATCAATGGTAAACCATATTGTAGTGAAATTTTTAACACTATAAATCATATATCATTAAAATAAAATGTTTTTAATACTTTAAACCCCTTTATAGTTTTAATTCAATAGTTTATTTAAAATTAAAGTGGATAAAAAATGACAAATTGTTAATTTAAGGGAACACATTTGACTTTAGACTTTGGAAAATAAATTTTAGGTTTGGAAATTAAATTTTATGTTTTTAGATGGACCATTTATCTTATTAAATTTTTTTGGGCCGAAATAACCAATTTAGTGTTTATTAATTCCTTTTTGCATCATCATTTTGTCATAAAACATGCGGTATTTGAAAAATAGTATTTTTACTATTCACATAAAAATTGAATTATTTCACAGAATTACCAAAAAACACACTTAGAAAATTTTAATGCGCTGATGTGAAAAATGACATTCATGTTATCAAAAATAATTTTCTAACCTAGGTTATTTTATTTTTTAATATAAAAATTATGATATTTTCAAAATACCTTAAATACAATTTAATAAAAAATGTGCTTATATTTTCTTTGAGATTTTAATCATGATATTTATTTTATGGAATTATAATATTTTTATTTACATAAATTAATAAAAATAAATACTATTTATATTATATTTTGTTATTTTAAAGATAAATTACTATTCTAACTATTGGGTTACTATTCCCAATGGTCATATTAATATTCCCAACTGTTAGGTTACTATTCAAATTGTTGCATTAATATTACAACAATCAAAATTCCTTATATAATTACCACTTAACTCATTCATTCATTATTCACCTCAATTACCCCCAGGGTTTTATATTTCCATTTTCTAGAATGTCGAATGGTTTTCTAATATTCTGTTTCTTTTCTGTAGTGTTATTCTTGGAGGTGGTGATACAAACATATTGGGGAGATCCATATTTTCCCATTGTACTTTTTCAATTTTTTTATTTTTTATCCCATTATAATGTCTATAATTTTCATGGGTTTAGTTGTGGGATAATATAACGATTTTCATTAATGAAATAAAGTGTTATTGATTTAAATATGTGATGTTTGTGTATAATACTATACAATATAATATAACACACATTTATTTAGGAGATAAATTTCATTTATAAACTCTGGGTTGTTACATTCTTCCCCCCTTTATAAATTTCATTCCCAAAATTCCAACTCATATCCTCAGTTGAGAATAGGTGAGGGTACTTCAATTTTATTATTTCCTCTAGTTCTCACATCGCCTCTAGATATTAATGGTACCTCCTGAACAATTTTACAAGGTGAGTTGTATTTATATGTAGAAATTTTTCTTTACGGTCTAATATTATCAATGGATCCTCCTTATACGAGAGTTCATTTTCTAGTTGTATAACCTCCAGATTTACTATATGTGAAGGATCGAGTATGTACTTACTAAAGTGGGATATGTGGAATACATCACGAACTTGATCTATATTTGGAGGAATTACTAGCTAATAGGCCTGTGATCCTGTGTGATAAAGGATCTCAAAGGGGATAATGTACCAAGGGCTAAGCTTACCTCTCTTTTCAAACCACATGACACTCTTCCATGGTGATATTCGAAGGAAACCCTTATCACTAAATTCAAACTTCAAGTCTCTTTGAGGGTTATAGAAAATATCGTCCACTGACTTTGATCATAATTTATGTGTTGTATTATGTATTAAACCATATCTATCATCTCTTTCACAAGATCATGTCCAAGTAGCTTTTATTTACCAACTTGATCCTAACAAGTAGTAGTTCAGCAATGTTTCCTATACAGATCTTTATATGGATTTATTTGAATACTTGATTGAAATTTTTTGTTTTATTAGAATTTAAATAATGGGAGGTGTTGATCCCATTCTCTTTTAAATTCCATTGAGAAGACTCTTGGTATATCCATTAGAGTATGAATGGTCTATTTAGATTGTCTATCATTTTGGGGGTGATAGGCCCAACTGAAATTCAGTTTAGTATTCAAATCATGTTGAATACTTACTCAAAATTTAGAAGTAAACCTTAGATTATGATCAGATATAATCAAAGTAGTTCCCCATGTGTCCTCCCAATTCCTTTACATATATCTTGCAAAGTTGTTCAAGTGAGAAATCTTCTGTAATAAAAATAAAATGTGAAGTCTTGGTGAGTCAATCCACCACAACCAAAGTCATATTTATTACTTTGGATGACTTTAGGATACAAGTAAAGAAGTCCATAGTGCTTTTTTCCCATTTATATGTGGGTTTGGGAAATGGTTGCATCTTCCCATGGGCCTTCTATTACTCTTATTAAACTAGCTGACATACTAAGAAATTTGTGGTGTACTCAGTGATATCCTTCTTCTTGTTGTCCCACCAGAAGTGATCAAGAAAATCACGATACATATTGGTACTTTTGGGGTGGACGGAGAAAGATGAGTTATGTGTATTGTCCAATATATCCTTCTTTGTCTCAGATGATGAAAGATCACAAAACTTGGTTCTAAATTGAATGAAACCATCTTCCTCGATGTGAAAATCATGAATTTTCCATTACTTTACTAATTTCACACTCTTTTGTATCTCCAAATCATTAATTTATGCCTCTTTGATCTTCTCAAAGATAGATGTTTGGGCAATAATTTTGGAAATTTAGGAAGTCATCCCCCCTCTTATAATTTTCATATCTACAATTTTTATATCCTTGAAGATAAGGCCTTTCTCAATCTGCATTATGGATAGATTATCAAGTTCTTTTCTGCTAAAATCATTATCCACCTTGTTCACCTTTCATGAATGGTATTGAAAATATTAATCGTAATACTTGATCAGTTATAACCATCTTCACTAACAAACATTGAGCTCCTTATGTGTAAATATATACTTTAAACTCTAATGATCGGTATATATGTCACATTTCTAACAATTGATGTAGTTATCCAAATCTTTAAGGTCAAGATCACAACTCTTAACTCTGAATCATGAATTGGGTAGTTCTACTTAGGTATATTCCACTGTCGTGATGCATAGGATATCAATTTGTCATTCTAAATGAGTACACAACCCAATTCTTTCTTTAAAGAATTACTATATATCAAAATACATTCTCCAATTGAAGGTGATGTGAGTAAAGGATCAGTGATTGGCCTCTTCTTAAGATCCTGAAATATTTCCTCACATTCTTTAGTCCAAACATATTTTAACCCTTTTCATGTTAACTTCGTAAGCAGGATAGAAAATCATGATAAATTACTCATAAAACATAACTTTTACCCTCCTAATCCAAGAAAACTATTGATTTTCGTGACACTAGTGGGTCTGGTACATTCCTCAATTTCCTTTGTCTTTTATGGGTCCATAGAAATTCCATCACTTTTGATCACATTTCCCAAGAATGTGACATATTGCATCCAAAAGTCACACTTGTTGAACTTAACATACATTTTCTTCTTTCTTAATGTCACCAATACAATCCATAGATGCTCCTGATATTCCCCCTTACTCATGGTGTAAATGATAATATCATCGATAAATACTACCCAAATTTTTTTGAGGTAGTCTCTATAGACTCTACTTAAAAAATATATGAATATTATAGGAGAATTAGTAAGTTCTAAGGGCATATCATAGAATCCATACCTTATATGGAAGGTTGTCTTCAGAATATCTTCTTTTTATGCCTTTTACTGTTGATATCTAGAATGAAGATCCAGTTTTGAGAAGTACAAATCTACACTTAGTTGAGAAAAAAACTCACCAATACATGGAATGGGACACTTAAAATTTATGGTGATATTCTTGAGCTCCCAGTAATCAATACACATCCCCATGGATCCATCCTTTTTATTTATAGAGTACTGTCTCACCCCAAGGATATGCACTAGGGTGTATAAAATCTATTTCCAAATTAACTTGAATCTATTTATTTAACTCCTACTGTTCAAATGGGGACATCCAATTCGGTAATTTGGAGATATGAGGGGCTTTAGTTATAATCTATATTGATAACTCTACCTCACAATCTAGTGGAATTCTGGGGAACTTTTCAAGAAATACATCAGTGTATTATTTAACAATGGGAATTTCTGAAGTTTTATTACTTCCTTTGAATAAACCATTAGTAAAGCTATGCATATTCATAGGGTATCATCACCCACACTATTGGGTGATTATCCAAATGATATTCATGATCTTCTTTGAATTTTTATTAGATCCTGGTATGGTTCAAAATGTGAAACAAGATTTCCTTTTCCTGAAATTTTATGTGTTCTCTACATAATGAGAGATAATTCATTCCCAATGTAGAGTTAAATCCATCTGAGGGTAGTATTACAAGATTCACTAGAATAATCCCCTCACAAATGTTAATAGGATAAGATTCCAAAAAATGTGTTTCATTTATCGCACCACTATATTTTTTTATGGATATCTCTTCTTCATGGTATTGGTATTTTGATTTAATAGTTCTAGAAAACCTGTAGGATATAAAAAAATATGAGGAACTAGAATCAAATTAAACTTTTTTCATTCTTGAGTGAATAGGAAGTATACCATTTATAAATTCATTTTCATGTTCCACCTCATAAAATGTGATGGAATGGTCTTTCCCTTTATTCTTCTTCATTAACGGTTGTTAATGTGAATTACACTTAATGGAACATGGTTTAATTCCTTATCTTGCATAGTTCCCTTTATCCCTACATTTGAAACATTGAATAATCAATGGTGCATTCCTTTACTCTATCACATTAGTTTTATTTTTCATGTTTCTATCAAATCCATGAGTTTGGAGTCTATAAATCTCCCACTTGAATCATTTCTTTATCCCTTTAAGATGATTACAATGATTATTATAACCATATTTATGACATATTGGTGGTTGGATCTTCTTTCTACCTTTGTCATTTCTTCCTCCAATATGAGACTCCATCTTTCATTTTTTATCTCCCTAACAATGGTACCATTCACCAAAATCCTTCTCTAATTTAAGATAACATCAAACTACTTCTTCATAACTCCCAAGTACTCAAATAGTTGGAACCATTTGGAGGTGTTGTATTAAACCAATAAAAAATATTTTTATTTTTTATCATTGATGATAACAAATTTTGAGCTATATCTTTCAACCCTTGTGAAGTTTTCCTCATAACATATGACTACTTCACCCTTATTTTTCTTAATATTTAGAAATTCTCTCTCCATATTTTTTTGAATAGTTTGAGGTAAATACTTATCAAGAAATATTTTTTTAAATTCTTTCCACTCCATATCTTCCATTTTATCCTTTGTCTTGGTAATTTTTATCAATTCCCATAGTGGATCATCCTTTCCATCTAAATGATAGACATACAAAGTATCCTTATCATTCTCAAAATAGTTTTGTACAAAAAAGATCATATCCATTGAGATAACCCATTGTTCAGTGACTATTAGATCAGAAGACCCAGAAAATGTTAGTGGTCACTAATGCATAAAAGACATGATATCCAGTTTCTCTTTCTTGGGGAAGGTGCACATTACACATGGTTCAGGTTATTATTCATATCCTAAGAAAACTGGGTAAGCGTCATCATAATTTTTTGAAATCCACCTCCCATGGAATTAGGAATGTTCTTCAAAAAATCATTACTGTTAGGACCAATAGGGGCCTATATACCCTAAGAGGGGGGGTGAATCAGGGTATGGATATTCTTTTTCAAAGTTCTTCCTGCCCCACTGGATCTTGACCTCTTTGTTACAAGGGTCACTTTGTTTGCACTTGTGTGTATGTTATGATCACTTACGTTCTCCTTTATCTGATGATGATGATTTAAATGCAATGTAGGCAAATTAGCAGGCAGACGCAGAGATTTTTACTTGGTTCACCGCAAAGGGCTACGTCCAAGGAGCATACGCCGACAAGTTGCCGGTCGTACCAATTCCACTAGAATTCACTATTTGTGGATTACAATGTTCGGGCTAGATCACTTATATGCCCAGGCTCACTGCCTATACAATGTTTAGGGTCAGCTCACTTCTTTCCCAAGGTTCACTCCCTGTTTCTCTCTCTCTGGCTCACTGCCGGTGGAGAGGATCACCTTTTTCCTCTTCCTAAGCTCACTGCTCTTGGAAAGAATCCACTCACAGTTTATAGACCTGTAGGTCTCTTCATTTCCATTAAGGAATGCATCTTTCTCTTTATATAGATGCTCTATTGAAGTTCAACTTTCACCCGTAGATGAATACCCCTTTGCCACTATCCACTGGGCAAACCACTTTGGAAACACATTCGCAAAGCACCCTACTTCGCGAAGCTCCCAATTTTGCGAAGCTCAAACAAGCCCCCGCGAAGCTCCTACCTTTTTGCGAAGCTCTCTCGCGAAGCACTCTCGCGAAGCACTCTCGCGATGCTTAAGTCGTCGCAGAGCAACGACCCTCGCGAAGCTTAGTAAGACAATGCGGAGCTCGCAGGTTTCGCGGAGCTACAATAGCCGCCGCGAAGCACCTCTTTCGCGAAGCACACTGGCTCCGCGAACCACCTTCGCAAATCGAGAGCGAATGATCTTCTATGAAAATGCTCTCTACTTCTCTCGAGGGGTTCAACCTCTATTTATAGGAGATTCCACCGACCCTCGTCCCTTCCACGCTAAGTCAACGCAACGTCATCTCAAATCGCGAAGCTCCAAAGATTCCGTCGGAATTCTGTCCAAATCGCGAAGCACCACGACACTTTGCCGTTCGCGAAGCTTGACGTAGTCGCGAAGAATCACCGTCAACATTCCTTCGCGACTTCGTCGCGAATCTCCCTCGCGAAGCCCAACATTCCTCCGCGCCTTCTCTGAGAAGCTCCCTCGCAAATCCCTTCACTGCCGCGATGCGCTTCAGCCTCTGTCGTTCGCGAAGCTTGACGTAATCGCGAAGCATCACCGCCTCCATTCTTCTGGTCTTCGCGATTTCCAAACCATGCATCCTATCTTCTTGAAATTCATGCCTTTTACATATTAAAATATGATCTTCATGGAAATCCACTTTTCGCGATGCTCACCAAACTCCAAATTTTGGACCCCAAAAATTTGGAAAACACTGGGAAACGTCGCCACCTTGTACTGCTCTTTTGTACCGCCTCCAGATCGTCCATTCCTTTGTCATCGTTCTTTGTCAACAAGGAATGTCAAAAACTTCTAGGGAACTCGACAATTCTCCATGGAAACCTTCTTTGTCAACAAACACAATCAACCCAAAAATACTGCAATGTTACCTTGAGGGATTTTTGCCCAACAATCTCCCCCTTTGGGTTTGTTGACAACTCTTCACAACTCTGCTTAGAAAGTTTTTCTGCACTTTGATACCTCACTGAGTCTTCTTCCAGCCGCTACCACCATTTGCCTCTTGCAATTCTGATGGCGTTCAAGGATTCACTTAACACGTACTCTTAGCCCACATGAGCAATGCTCGGCGTGAGAAACAAGAGTAGTATGAAAAGTTCATCAATGAATCACTTCATGTCAGACCCCAATTGTCGATTCCACCCTGATACCAGTTCTTAAATTGATACCAATTGTTGAACCACACTGATACCAATTGGTGAATTCTTAATTTGATACCAATTGTTGATAGCTGGACACCGTCTCACACCATTCCAACACCATTGTTATGCTTTTATCACGATCCTCAGATGTCGTGATTTCTATGCTTTGATCGATCACTTCTAGCATCGTCATATTTTAAAATACTCTCCCCCTTCCTCATTGCTCCCCCTTTCGGGTTGCTCCACCTGTCAGCTTCTCCCCGTATCTGTCATGATTTCTCAAATAGCCACACTGTCTCCCAATCACTATTTTCTCCCCCTTTAACAAACACTATTTTCTCCCCCTTTGTAAACGAACCCAAAGGTCACTCTTTTGTAGTCTGTAACAGAGTAGAGAACACAAATCAGAACATTAGGGAAAAACACACCATATCTCGGGGAGAGGGGGGGTGTCCCACATCCACACTATTTCAAGTGTGGGGGAATCGACTGAACTCCCAGAGCCAGTCGATGCCTCTCAAAAGCTTCCTTGGGTAAGGCCTTTGTTAGGATGTCTGCAACCTGTAGTTCTATAGGCACATACTCCAACTTCACGATCCCCTGCTCAAATTTCTCCTTGATAAAATGATACTTTATCTCAATGTGCTTTGTCCTAGAGTGATGGACGAGATTTTTGCTGAGATTTATGGCACTTGAGTTATCGCACTGGATTCCGATCGGAGAATTCACTTCAACTCCCATATCTTCAACCTGCTTCTTCATCCACAATAATTGTGTGCACGCTTGGGTGGCCACAATATACTCAACTTCTGACGTTGATTTCCTATCATCCGCTGAATCGGCCCAGTATGCATCAGTATATCCCAATAACTCTATCTGAGATTTACCATTATATGTCAAGCCGAAATCCACGGTGCCCTAGATATACCGAAGTATTCTTTTCACTGCAAGAATGTGGCTTTCCTTGGGATTGCACAGATATCTCGCTGCTTGGCATGTGGCGAAAACCAAGCTTCTTCAAAAACTGATATAGCCTTCAGTACCATGCTCTTGGTGCTTGTTTCATCCCATATAACGCCTTCTTCAGCCTGCAAACTTTGTTCTCATCCTCATGAATGAAAAAAAACATCTGGATACTCAATGTACACCTCTTCTTCCAGAAACCCATTTAGAAATGCAGTCTTTACATCCATCTAGAACTCTTTGAAATTTCTTTTCCCTGTAATGGCTAGGAATAATCTGATTTTCTCCTGCCTTGAAATCGGTGAAAATGTCTCATCACCATCTATTCCCTCTATCTGGGAGTCTCCTTTGCACATCAGTCGTGCTTTGTTCTGAATCACTGTGCCATATTCATTCATCTTGTCTTAATAGACCCATTTAGACCCGATGACATTCTTGTCCGCTGGCCTCGAAACAATCCCCCACGTCTGGTTCTTCGCAATCTGATCAAGCGTTTTATTCATAGCATGAACCCAGCTTTCAACGTCAGCTGCATCATCAAAGCATTTCAGCTCTACTTGAGGTAGGAAAGATGTCTACTGCAGTGACTTCATTATTCTTGTTTGAACAGGAGCTTCCTGATCACCAATGATATTTTTTCTATCAATTTTAGCTCATCTCTTTAGCTTCCTTGCAGGCAAAAACTAGACACTTTCATGTTCATCATTGGTGTCTTCTTCTAAATCAGCATAAGCCACTTATGCTCTCCCTGTGTTGCTTTCTTCCTCAACACTTCCATCAGGAAGTTGTTCACTGACTCATTTTTCAGTGGATTTATTTCTTTCAGCTACGTTTCTCAGATTTTTCCTCCTGCATCATTTGTTCTCATCTTCCACTTAGATTTGAGCCATTAACAAAATCTCTAAGCCTACTGAGTTGAAACTCAGTGTAGGAAACAAAAGAAAAAGTTAACAACACAATCACATTCTATTGTTCTCTGTTTCTCCCTTTCTTCTTCAACTCTGGTACCTGATTTGAATCAATTGAAATTGTAGAGCATATCACATATCCACTTCACATCCTTAGATGCCACTTCCCCTTAGATCATATCTCCCTAGAACCTGAAACACATGAATCATCAGTTAATAGAATTTTTATACATAAGGAGAGGGGTTTATTCTTCTGGACTCCTTAAGATGAGGATTTTGGTTGATCATGATGGGTCAACCCTTTTATTCTTTTATATAGAGCATCACACTCCTTCCTGGATTCTTCTAGCTGCCTAGCCAACTTCAAATGTTCTGGCCATATGACTAGGCATTCATTGCCTACATTCTGAGCCTTTTTCTGATATGTAGATTTCGTAGGCTCATCCTTTCTCACCACTTGGGGTATAAACCCGCTAGTACACATTTCCTTCTTTGAGTTTCTACCAAAATTCCATTTTCCTTGATTATTTCTCTGAGTAAGAACCTCTCTGTTTGGCATCTTCCCTTTCTTCTTCTCCCATCTTAGGGGTCTTCCTCTTTCCTTCACTTCTCGCTGAGAAACACGACTTGTGAATTTTTCAATGCATTCTTTATTTATCTGCCTTTTATCAGATGTCTGAATCACTACACTCTTTTTCACTAGTGGTGAGTCCTCCATTGAACATTCATTCTTCTTTATCACAGCTGGAGTAGATCTCCCCTTAATCTTCCAGGTTTGTTCACATTCTCTCCTTGAGAGCGGTTGTGAGTACGATAGAGGAGGTGACTGATACACTTTTCGTTCATCTCCATGTGATTCTCCTGAGGCTTTAGGCCTATTTTTCACCTTACCACTTTGTCTCCCAGTGTATAATTTCTCATTATGTACCACTAGAGTTGGTAATCTCTTTCTTGGGTCTTTTTCCTTCCCTGCTTTCTTCTTGATGCACTGTCTGGCCAAATGCCCATGATCAGAACATATGAAACATTTTCTATTAAAGGCATACCTCATTTCATCACTTCTCTACTGAGATGTTGATGCAACTTGTTTTCTTCTTCTGGCATCGATCTCCTGAGCTTCCTGACACATACTCATGGTGTGTCCCATTCTTCCACAGTAATAGCATTTTATAAATGCTTTCCTTTGAGAGACTCTACTCTCTGATTTCTCCGGATGCTTCTTCTTATTCTGGGATTCAGCAAAGTTTCTATTTTCACAGCCTGATATGTATTCATGAGCCTCTAAACAGAAGCTTGATGTGTGGCCGTGAATCCCGCAGAAATAGCACATGTCATCACTTCTTTTTGTAATTGTCCTTTTAGGCCTATCTCCAGCACCTGCAGGATCTTTTCCATTTCTAGAACTGTTCACGGATCTCTTTCTATCATGCACAGGAGGGGATTCATCGAATCCAATACCAGCTTTTCCGAAACTTGTTGGTCTTTGAGCTGAGAGAATATTCTGTTGTTTCTCTTCAGAAATAGCATACCTATTCTTCATTTTATCATCACTTGTCAAAGGATGATCAAATAGCAAGTGTAAGGCATCCTTTATTTTTGGAATTCCTTTAGCATTGGATTTCTCCACATCCTTCTTTACTGATTCTAGATCCTCTTCCAACTCTTTAATCTCCATCTCCCTTGATTCAAGTTGGACATCCAGTTCTTTCTTGAGAAGATTCCCACTACTCACCTCATCTTCTAGTTCCTGTGTGAGCTTTTCCACCATTTCACTTTGCTTCACTACTTCTAATTTTTCCTCAGAAACAGATTTAGAGACAGATTCATTCTCTTGTTGTAGGCTTCGATTCTTCTGAACTTCATCAGACAACTGTGCTACTAGATCATCATTTCTAGATTTCAGATTTTTTACTTCATCTGACTTTTGATTCTCTTCATAATCATCAGCCTTTTTCTTTCCTTTCATTTTAGCCATCTTTTGTAGTTCATTGGCATGAGAATCATTCTTCTCTGTTAGGTCAGTAACTATGTCAATAAGCCTTTGATTTAAGCCTCTTATCTTGTTGACCTCAATCTCCAATACTTTGATCCGGATATCTTTAGATTTTACTTCTTCGGTGTTTCCAACGTCAATTGGAATATCAGGTTCTTCTATGACTTTGACTTGATCTCTCACTTTTCTATTCAAGCCATCGATCTCCCTTTTCTGTTCTTCAATATTATGCTTATACTCACAAACGGATTCTGAGTTCTCTGGTGCTGATAACTTGAGTTTCTCAATTTTATCCATCAACTCAGACTTCTCTTCTTCCTGCTGCTGCATATAGACTTTGGAATCACGAACCAATTTGTTATCTCTCTTGGTTTTGGCTCTCCAAACATCTATCTCTTCAAGAGAAGCCTCTAACTCAGATTTCATATCTATTCTTCCTTCAATTGCTTCTTCTTCATCATCACTTGTTTCAATATCACTTTGAAGTTCATGTACTTCACTCATTACTGCATCATGCTTGAGTGAATCAATATTTTCCCTGTCAGATTCATCCAAACCTTCCTTCAGCAAACTGTTTGATTCTTTTAATTGAATCACACTTTTTCCATACACACTTCCACACTGAGGAATACCACCTGACTTCTGCATCTTATTGGATGTTTTTCCCTTTCCCATGGCTCACCGAGATAAGAGGAGACTGATTCTTTAAACACACAGATCGACTACACCAAGTTGGAGCAAACAAATCTGATAAAATCTGATAAAATCAACCTATCGCTCTGATACCAATTGTTAGGACCAATAGGGGCCTATATACCTTGAGAGGGGGGGTGAATCAGGGTATGGATATTCTTTTTCAAAGTTCTTCCTGCCCCGCTGGATCTTGACCTCTTTGTTACAAGGGTCACTTTTTTTGCACTTGTGTGTATGTTATGATCACTTACGTTCTCCTTTATCTGATGATGATGCTTTAAATGCAATGCAGGCAAATTAGCAGGCAGACGCAGAGATTTTTACTTGGTTCACCGCAAAGGGCTACGTCCAAGGAGCATACGCCGACAAGTTGTCGGTCGTACCAATTCCACTAGACTTCACTAGCTGTGGATCGCAATGTTCGGGCTAGATCACTTCTATGCCCAGGCTCACTGCCTATACAATGTTTAGGGTCAGCTCACTGCTTTCCCAAGGGTCACTCCCTGTTTCTCTCTCTCTGGCTCACTGCCGGTGGAGAGGATCACCTTTTTCCTCTTCCTAAGCTCACTGCTCTTGGAAGGAATCCACTCACAGTTATAGACCTGTAGGTCTCTTCATTTCCATTAAGGAATGCATCTTTCTCCTTATATAGATGCTCTATTGAAGTTCAACTTTCACCCATAGATGAATACCCCTTTTCCACTATCCACTGGGCAAACCACTTTGGAAACACCTTCGCAAATCACCCTACTTCGCGAAGCTCCCAATTTCGTGAAGCTCAAACAAGCCCTCGCGAAGCTCCTGGCTTTTCGCGAAGCTCTCTCACGAAGCACTCTCGCGAAGCACTCTCGCGATGCTCAATCCGTCGCAGAGCAACGACCCTCACGAATCTTAGTAAGCCAATACGGAGCTCGCAGGTTTCGTGGAGCTACAATAGCCGCCGCGAAGCACCTCTTTCGCGAAGCACACTGGCTCCGCGAACCACCTTCGTAAATCGAGAGCGAATGAACTTCTATAAAAATGATCTCTACTTCTCTCGAGGGGTTCGACCTCTATTTATAGGCGATTCCACCAAACCTCGTCCCTTCCACGCAAAGTCAACGCCACGTCATCTCAAATCGCGAAGCTCCAAAGATTCCGCCATAATTCTGTCCAAATCACGAAGCACCACAGCACTTTGCCGTTTGCGAAGCTTGACGTAGTCGTGAAGAATCACCGTCAACATACCTTCGCGACTTCGCCGCGAAGCTCCCTCGCGAAGCCCAACATTCCTCCGCGCCTTCTCCGCGAAGCTCCCTCGCAAATCCCTTCACCGCCGCGATGCGCTTCAGCCTCTGTCGTTCGCGAAGCTTGACGTAATCGCGAAGCATCACCGCCTCCATTCTTCTGGTCTTCATGATTTCCAAACCATGCATCCTATCTTCGCGAAATTCATGCCTTTTCCATATTAAAATATGATCTTCATGGAAATCCACTTTTCGCGATGCTCACCAAACTCCAAATTTTGGACCCCAAAAATTTGGAAAACACTGGGAAACGGCGCCACCTTGTACTGCTCTTTTGTACCGCCTCCAGATCTTCCATTCCTTTGTCATCATTCTTTGTCAACAAGGAATGTCAACAACTTCTCGGGAACTCAACAATTCTCCATGGAAACCTTCTTTGTCAACAAACACAATCAACCCAAAAATACTGCAATGTTACCTTGAGGGATTTTTGCCCAACAATTACATTGTTTCTCATATGGGTTTTTGGTCTAGTTTCTCATGTTTACCACCATTTTCTAAAATAGAAAATGTTTGAACAAAACATAAGTCAAAAAATAGTGATTAAATAATTTATTCTTATGTAAAAATTAATTCTAAATTCATGTCTTATGTGATTCATATGTTTATACTTTTATTTAAGATATTTTTCTAGGATTATGTGCTTTAATCCTTATCTATCTTTAATAGGAAAAATTACTTCAGTGATTTATCCTTCATAATGGTTTGTATAAATTTTTTTATTAACCAAATCATATCCCCAACGAGTGTCAAACCTTGCTTCGGTGGATTTCTTTTTCATGTTCACGTGTTGGGGAGGAGTGCTCCGTGTTGTCAGTTTGTGTTTCTCCTCACCTTTAGGTCGTGAAATGTCTTAAGTCTTGATGTATGTTTGGGTTTCCCCCTTCATCCCTTAAAATGGGGTTCTTTATTTTAATAAATTAAAAAAATTTAAGGCCTTCGGGCCATTGGATAGATACATGTATTTCATTACCCAAAATCCATGCACACTCATACATTACCAAAAAGTATGATGTTTCTCTTAAAAATTTGGATTATCCCTAGGATTTTCACTAATATTTTCTAATCCTAATAACCAAATTAACTAAACTACACTCTAATACCAACTATATTAACCCAAATTTTCCTTTCAATACTATTATATAACTTTCAAGAAAAAACAACATAATCATGATACAATCAAGGATCTAAGGGTTTAGTGTCTTGGGAAAATTAGTCTCATACATCAATTGTACAAAACAAAACTTAAAAGTTATTTAAATATTTATTATTTTTCCTTATAAATATCCCACTACCTCCTTAGTAAATTTAGTTACTTAAGTATATAAATCAAAGAAAGGGGTTACCTAAAATACCAGAAAGAGTGGGAATGAGGGACATGAATCGATGGTACATAGGTGAGAATAATTAATATCAGCATATCATAAGCCTAGAATCATCATCATAATCATGAGGGAAACATTTGATAAAGGCATGGAATGTTTCATATGCATAATAATGAAACATCGTGACATAGTGGTCAAATACCACACATAGTTGTGAATAAATATAGCATCATGTTCACACAAAACATAAGTTTATAATCATAATATCATAAATGTGAACAAATATAGCATCTTTCTTAGGCATAATACATGTTATCTCATGAGATATATCACATTTACAATTGGATTGGGGACCTATATAATTCTAGGCCCATCCATCACAATGTATAATTCTCATAATCATGCATTCCACATGGAACGTATAACAATCATAATCATGAAAATAAACCCACAAAAAGGGATGTATTTCAAAAGAATTTCATAAATCATATTTTAAGAAAAAAACCATTTAGGGTTATCAAATGAATAAATTAAATCATATTTTGGAATAAAGCATAAATATTCTTGACTGGAGAATAAACAACTCAAGAGGATTCAAAGATATACTTTAGAATTTAATACCTTTTCATAAAAGTATTATAATTGGAATAGAAAACATTTTAAAAGGGTATAATCATGTATATAACTAAAAATAAAAAGTAAAGAATAATGTAAGTTCATTTTAATGATATTATAGGAATATACATATTGAAAATAGTGTGTAAAAAATATAACCTAAAAAAGGGAGTTGGGTTAAAGAATTCCACTTACCTTAAATCCTGCTTTATTTCTTCGCTTTATCATCTCCTGAATAATAAAAATAGTTCCATTAAAACATGGAAAAATAAGTGAAATATTTTTAGTTTTATCAATTTTTATCAATTATAATCATTGGATTTTATTTATTTATTCCCTTTGCTAAAGGGGGGTGTCTTGATATCATGTTTTCCTAAAAAAATTATCATTTTACTCTGAATTGTCTATTTTGTTCAAGGTCATTTATACATAAGTATAATTAATTCAAGAAGATTAAAATACATATTTTATACATTTATATATCAAAAATTATTTATAATAACCATCCATAATGTAGTGACCAAGCTTCTCATACAGAGATATTACATCTTTTTAAATGACTATTTATTACATTACACAAACACTCTCTTGGGGACTATAATAGTTTAGTGACTTTGGAAACATTGACCACAATACTCTTAATTAAGGAAAGATATTAAATGTCTCACATAAATATCTTTACCTTTATAACTTATACTTAAAAAACTTTATTCATAGCCTGGGGAAAGGAAACATAACAAAGGGTGAGACTAGTGGCTCAGCAAGGGTAAACATGGTAAATAAGTAATCTTAACAAGATCATAAGGGTATGAGAACATGATAATAACATTTGAAAACCATACCATGCATATCAAATATTAAAATCTTGAGTCATTTAATAATAATTGGTAGTTTGTAAGACATGAATCATATGTGAATCAAAGAACATGTGCCATGAGAGCATAGTAACAGAATAAGACATTTTATTGTGGTATATAAGTAATCATATAAAATCAATTAATAGTAGTTAAGGATCACTGACAAGGAAATCATAGTGTAATTGGTTCACTACCTAAACAATAATAGTAGTCAAGTTTCACTCCCATGTCCATCATAGCATACAAATACCCTTACTAGACTGGGTTTACTCCCCATTCCAGTATTGTCTATCTAATGATATATAAATATTTAATCAATTCATTTTAGGGAGATATAGGTACCACCAATCACATATTAAAAATTATACATATGTGTTCCACAAGATCATAAAACATTCATCATATAATAACCGTTGAAAGGAAATGGGGTAAATAAACATTTAACTATATTATATCCTATTTAAAACAGGAAAGTTTTATAATCATTTCATCATTTTATCATATCATAAACCATGGGGAAAGAAGTGAGTTTCATAATAATTATATCATGGAATAACCCATAGAAAAAGAAATGGGTTTCATAAATATAATTTAATCATAAAAATAAATCATTCTGAGAAAGAATAAGAATAGTATTCTTAGATTATATCCCCAGTAAATCATAAGTAACCTAAAAAGGATATCATCTTAGATAGATAATTATTTTTTAATAATAATAACCTGGAATGTTTCTTGATAAAAATTAACATTATTTAAATATAAATTTAGAAATAACATTATAAAATATTTTAGAAATCATTTTCTTGGAAAATAAAATTTAAAAACTTATAAAGGAATGTTTAAAATTCATTTAGCACATTTCTGGTGGAAAATATCCCTTCCATATTAAAAACAAAAATTAAAATATAAAATATTTTCAAAATCCTTTCCATTTTGAAATAATTTATTTAAAAAATAAAAATTTACAAAAAATTAAGGAAAACACTTTATTTGGAAGAACTTTTAAGAATTATAAGGTAATCCTTAAATAATTTAGTGGTAATGACAACAGAAAATATTGTTCATGTTGTTTAGTTTAAAAACAAATATTCCTTTCACATTTTCATAAAAATCCAAATGTTCATTATTTTTGAAAATTTCATGAGGATTCATTTTAAAAAAAATTAAAATTAAACATGGTTAAAAATTACTTTAATAAATAATATAAAAATATATATATAAACATTTTAGGAAAAAATTTTGAGAAACATGGTTTTGGAAGAAAAGGGGGTTTTGACCAAAAAGTTGACTTTTCCTTAAAAAAATATTTATGAACTCTTCAGTACATTAATATAGAAAAATGAAGGGGAAACACAAATTATCATGACATAAAAAGAGGCGAATAAAATTCAAGAGTTTCATGAGAGATGGATCATAATATTATATAATTTAAAATACAATCATAAACAATCTCGATAAATGATGAGATTGTAACATAAAATATTTACCACTTTGATAACATTGAAACATAATCCCTAAAAAGTAAAATAATTAAATAAAAATTAAAATATAATGATAATAAATAAATTAATCATATTAAATTTCAAAGGGGTATTTATATACACATCATAAAATAAGATAGGTGAATAATATAAAAAATGTCTCAAAGAAGGAAAATTGAGACAAATATCTCTTACCGTTTTGGTAACTTTTAAATTGTAAACCCTAGAAAATAGAGATCCTAAAATGGATATTTAAATAAAAATAATTTTCATTAAAATAATCAACAAATAAATTCATGGGTAGTATAAACACTACATAAAATAAATATGTGGTAAATATGACAAGTGTCTCATAGAAGAAAAAAATGAGACGGAAATATATTACTACTATAGTAATCTTTCGAATCGTAATCCCCAATAAAAAAATAACATAAAATGAAACATTAATTATAATTAAAATAATATTATTCATTATAAAACACTTCATTTTTTCATTATATACACCACACACACAAAACGAGGGTGAGTTTTCATATGTCTCCCATAAATAAAAAAGAGGCTAGAAAACCCTTGCCTTAAGTCTTGGATTCCTTCGTACATGTTCGAACCTAATATATAATAAATATAAATTTATTATAAATGTATTAAATAATTTTAACTATATATATCATACCATATATGATTTACTTATGACCTTTTATTACCCATTTATTAACAATTGCATGTTAAAGTCATGTTTTAAGTAATAACCACTTTGTTTTTCATATATGTTTTGATTTGTTATTTTTGGTCATATAAATTTGATAAAGGTTACATTAAATCCATAATAATAATTATAAAATATTTATAATATTTATACATTAATTATACTTTTAATACCAATAATGAGAATGGTTTTGAGAAATGATGTATGTTATGATCACGGAGACGGCAGATCATATATACGCTTTAGTAACATTTCAATTTCTCAACAATCATTATGGAAAAGAAATAAGTCATATATTATATTTCCAATATGATAATAATATAAGAAATTACATATTGTTTCTTTATTCATATCATCCATGTGGTTTGGTGATTAAAATAGAGTCACATCGCTTCATGAAGGCGGTAGCCAACACATACACGAATGATGTTACCATCTTTGAGTGAGTGAAAAGGTAAGAAATAAAATGATATATTATCTTTCAAGATTGATAAATATGTAATTAGTAACATTATTATGTCATTTATATCAAATATATTTATCCTTATTGTCTTCCATGTAAAGCGGTAGTGAAAAAACAAATCATATCACCTCATGAGGCAGTAGTCTGTCGTACACAAAAGTGACGTTATCGTATCCCCTGTGGAATGGAAGTAAAAAAGTTCTATATTATATAATAACTCCATAAGTATTATTATTTTATAAATTTCATATATATACTTTATATCCCTCATCATTCCCAACTGAGTTATATTTTAATGAAAAAATAAAAGAAATAGGTTCGCATGGCGGTAGTCCGTCGTACACACAAATGATGATTTCATAACTCATTTGATGGAAGTGGAGATGGTTTTAGGTCATTAACTTAAAATAAAGAAATATAATTATATGGAATATACATAGGGTATTATATAATAATGTTTTAATAATAATTATAGGTTACTGAGGAAGAAATAAAATAAAAATTCTCATTGAATAATGTTACCTCTTCTTCGGGTAACTTCCTTAGGTTTTCACCAAAATCCTTCCAAGTTTATATTTCCGGCCAAAATATGTCTTCTAGACTGAGAGGAGGAAATTTTAGAAGTTATATATTTAGTTATTTTCTGAAAAATGGGGTTTTATAGTGTAAAAAAGATATGACAATGGGTGGATATTTATATGTGAGGTGAGTGGAACACTTGTAATGTTTTGAAAAGAAAAAGGTGTATTCACATTTTTATCATTTCAAAAAGATAGAAAATGGATTATTCTAGATAATTATACATTATAGGGCTAAAATATTTCAATTCAATATATTTCATACATTTTTTTGTCATTTTAACAATTATATTTTTAGTTTAACCCAAAGGTAAACTCAATTTTACCTTAACCACAGTAATTAATTTTTTACTATTTCACAATTCAATTTGGTAAAAAGTTAATTTAACATTATTATAAAATATAAATCATGATAATTAAAAATATTCAAACCATTTTTTCACATTCAATTCATATAATTAGAAAATTTTAATTTAAAATAAATTCCACAGACATAATGAGAAAGCAAGTTTTCAAAGAGAAAATATTCCAAAGTTTACAAAATTTTTATATAAAATTTCAATATGAAATTGATTAAAATGAACCAAATCGGATTAATTGATATATATTTGAACTAATTTTCATTAAAAACTCTTTAAAATATAATTTAATATTCATAAATAATTTAAATGAAAAGGTTGTTTTCAATTAAAATTCAGTGTTTTTAATATTAATCAAAAAAATAATCTTTTCAAAAAAATCTAAAAAATCACGCTAAGATAATTTTCAAATGATGATTTAAAAAATAAAAAAAAATGTCAAATTAATTTTCTATAATTTTTGAAAAATAACTTTAAAATGATTTTAAAAATGTGATAAAACTACATTTTAGAAAATTATAGTATTAAAGTATAAAATTGTATTTATTTTCATCTCTTATCTATAAAATACATAGGATGAATTTTAAATATTTTATTGAATACATAATATATATATTTTATTTAAATAATTCATAAAAGTTATTAGATTAATTTATTGAGGTAAAACATGTTTGTTCGCATAAAAAAATCATAAAAATATTTCTGTTATTTTAAAATAGTTTTTATTTTCATTTATAATTAATTGATAACCAAAAAATAATTTTATATACTTTTGAAAACCATTTATTTTCATAATATAGTTAATTATATTCACACTCACCATTCAAATAGTTATGTTATAACTATCAAAATAACATTTTAATTGTATGTCACGTTTAATTTATACTCTATGATACATGTAATGCAAGACAGACTCAGTGTTTCATGTAATAAAATCCAAACTCGATGTTGTGTGTAATGTAATAAAAACTCAATGTTTTACATAACACAAAATATATGAAAGATTAAAATCATTTCAAAAATATATATTTCACAAAATCTTATGGTGTTACATTCTACCCCCCTTAAAATGAATTTTACCCTTGAAATTCATCTTAGTCATCAAAGGTTGAGAATTTCAAAATAACTTCATAAAAACCCACATCATGCTAATGAATAATAAAACTCCCCTTAATAAAGGGAATTTGGAAACATAAAGGTTACCTAAAGTAAATCATATTTATGTTTCCACATAGGATAACATAAATGGGAAGTAAAAACATGGTGATAGAAGAGAAACTGACACACAAATACTAATGAAGATTTATAGAGAACATGGTCAGGATAAAGTTTATAAATACAATACCATAAACCAAATATATATAAAAAGGTCATAGATATCATCAAAAATGATGATAATAGGATAAAATTTTATTTCAAGATCCTTTTCCTAATGTTGGGGAATTTTATTTTCATCTATATTGAGAACATATGAAAATGTACTTATTTGATATCTTTTTATTTCATACGCACAGTTTTATCATTTGGTTATGCCTTGATCAATTTACAATTCATATATTACTCTAAAAGATAAAATTTTTTCATGTCTGATGCACTAAATAAAATCCATAAAAAATTGATAAGTAATTACTTTTATCTTTAGTTTAAAAAAAGGTCAATGCTGGTTTTCCAATATGGATAAAAATTTATATGGTGAAGTGATAAATCAATCTCTAAAACCTTGTCCAAATTTCAACTTAAACTGTTCCATAAATGTTTAACCTTATGACCCTTCCAAAATTAAAAATTTATAAATAAGTTCACTAAATTTCTCAAACCGAACATTAATCCTCGATAAATCATTAATCACCTGGTAATGGTCACTTACCATATATTTGAATACCTTGTTTATATATTATTCTATAGTTTGGTAATAACCAAAATTACCATAAAAACTCAATTAAAACATGCATTATTCCTCATTACTTGAATAAAACAACAGATTATTTAACATATTCCATAGATCCAATAATGTTGTAAACTCCTTGAGGGATAACATAAACTTATTTTTTTCAACAAATCCTTTATAAGTTTTGAGGTTATCAACACTATAAAATTTAATTTATTCATATCAGTCATATATTCATCCAAACTAAACACTATTTTATTAACATTAGGAAAATATTAAGTATTATCTTCCCTTAGTCATGTGTTTTCCATAAAATATAACATTTCCATTAAATCACTTTTTGAGGTCGTAAGTACCATTCAATATATTATTGAAAATCCTAAAAAAATATTGTACAATACTTATATATTTTATGATTCATATAACATAATTAATGAATTACAGTACATAAGTACTTCAACCATCCCACTTCCTTCTCAAACCATTAATAAGGCTTTATCATCTTATCCCTTAATAACCCCTTCCATTCATATGTAATTCGTACTATCTTCATCATCAACAACAAAAACATTACTCATACAACCTTACTGATTCTCTTCATGAGATTTCCCCTAAGGACATTGATTTTTATATTACCATACTTTCTCCATTTGAAACGTTCAATCATCGATGATATCTTATAAAGACCATTATTCTCATTTATTAAATTAATTGAACTTATCTTTTTTTTACATTGAAAATACTTGATTTATGTCCTTATTTTCCACACTCAAAACATTTTCTCATTCCTTAAATTCATTACCCCTAGTTATTGTTCCAACAGTTTTGAAATATAGGAAACTAAATATTCTTTACTCTATGGCCTCCATCACCAAAACTCTAAAAAAACTCTATCCTTATCTTCTTTGGTTAGTTTAAGAGTTGATTAAGGTGAAAGTTTTTAATCATATATTATGATCACTGGTTAGACATAATAACAAAATCCTTCACTCTAGTCATCATACCATTTGGCTTATTAACAAAAAAAATTACATCACATTAAATCTTAACCCACTTCCTTATGGTTTGAACCAATGACTAAAACTAAAAAACATAGTTTGAGAAATGCTAATAATAATGGGAAACCAAATAATCATGAAAATCACTTATGAGATGTCTAAATAATGAAAACTTATTTTTAATATATGATACCTTAGGTTTATATGAGTTAATTAATATTTATCATCTATTTAAATCATTCATGATGGTTGGTAAAGAGTTTTTAAATTTCCAATGCATGTCCCCAGGGAGTGTAAAACCAGGTGTACAACAAATCCCATTTCCATGCATGAGGTGATGATCAATTCCATATCTATGCACCCTTTTCATATTTATTAACCCTAAGTACCTATGTACTAGAGCCACATCCACTTATATTATATATAAAGTGATGTAATTTCTTGGAAACCACTCACTCTATCCTTTACCAAAATTTCAAGACATTTTCCTACACTTTAACTCATCCCTAGACTTATCCTTAGATACATCCCTAGACATATCTTTAGAAATATTCCTAGGTATATCACTAAAATATTATCATCCTAGTTTAAAAAGGATAACTAAATCTATCCTCTTATAGAAACTATAATGACCCAGGTCTCCCAAACATGGATATTACATCTTTTTAGATGAATATTCATTACATTACAAGAACACATGCCTAAGGACCATAATATTATATTGCCTTCATAAACATGGAATTTAGTCTTATTAATTCATGAAATATATTAAATGTTTCCCATAAATATATACCCCTTTAACACTCCCACTTAAAAAACTTTCTACATAACCTAGGGAAAAGAAATATAACAAAGGGTCAACTCAGATGCTTCGTAATGGTAAAAAAGGGATATATATAATCATAAAATTAGCATAAGGGTATAATAACATGAGCATAACATTTGAAAACCATAACCTACATATCAAATATTATAATATTGAGTCATTTAACAAATATTTTAAGTTCGTAATAAATGGATCTTAAGGTAATCAAAGAACATGATCTATGAGAGCATAACATTGGTGTAAGATATAGTATTATGGAATATAAATAAGCATAGAAAATCATTCCTATAGTATTCAAGGATATTTTCTAAGGATAAAATAGTGGAATGGTTTCACTACCCAAACCATCATAGTAGTCAAGGTTCACTCCAAAAATCATTATAGATAATAAATCCCCTTATAGAATTGGGTTCACTCCCCATTCAAGTCCTTTCTATCTAATTAGATATAAATCTTTACCCAATACATTGGAGAGAGATACAAGACCCGCCTGTCACATAGTAAAAATCATATATATGTGTTCCATAAGATTATAAAAAATTCATCATATCATAACCCATGAAATTAAATGGGATTTATAAACATTTAATCTTATCATAACATATGGAAAAGATATAAGTTTCTTAATAATTTCAGTATTTCATTGTAGCATAACCCATGGAGAAAGAAGTGGGATTCATAATAATTCTGTAATGGTATAACCTGTGGAAAAAGAAATAGGTTTCATAAACATCATGTCATCATAAAAATAAACCATTCATATAAATATGATAATGGTATCCTTGTATCTTCTTCCTAGTAAAGAATAAGTAACCACAAATGATTTCATCTTATATTGACAATTATTTTGAATGAATAATCACTTGGAACGTTTTTTGATGAAAATAACCTATCTCTGAAAATAAATTTTTTAAACTAAACTTTATAAAATATTTTAGTAATTTTTTTCTTTTAATATAAACATTTAAAACATATAAAATAATCTTTAAAAAAAATTTAAAACATTTCTTGAGAAAAGTAGTCTTTCCACTTTGAAAATAACTTTTTAAAACGTAAAACATTTTCAAAATAATTTTCATTTTATAACAATTTATTTAAAATATAAATATTTACCAAATAATATGGAAAAAATTAATTTCAAAATAACATTGAACACTTTTAAGTGAATCTTGAAATCATTCAGCGGTTATGACAACTATAAATATTGTTCATCTTAAGCATGCTAAAAACAAAGATTCTTTTCACATTTTCGCTAAAATCCAAATGGAAATTGTTTTTGAAAAACAACATGAATATTCCTTGTAAAAAAAATTTAAGAATTAAAACATGGGTAAAAATATAATTAATAAATAATTTTCAAAAAATGTTATAAAAAATTTGAATGTTTTTTTTAGAAAACATGGTTTTGAAAGAAAAGGGGTATTCGGCCGAAAAATGGTTTTTCTTAAAACAATATTTTTGAACTCTTCATACATAAAGATAATAAAATAAAGTAAAAATATATATTATAATTACATAAATATAGGATAATAAAAATCATAATTTTCTTGATATATGGATCATAATATTCTATCATCAGAAACATAGTCATAAACAATCTCGATAAACGATGAGATTGTAACATAAAATCTTTAGCACTTTGGTAATTCTGAAACATAATACTCATGAATTAAAATCATTAAATGAAACTTAAAATATAATGATGATAAATAAATTCTTGATATGACATCTCAAAGTGGTATTAACATAAACCTCGTAAAAGAACATAGGTGCATGAAATAACATATGTCTTAAAGAAGGAAAATTGAGTCAAAAATATATTACCTCTTTGATACCTTTTGAACTATAAACCCCATAAAATAAAAATAATAAAATCGATATGTAAATAAAAATAATTTTCATGATAAAATTTGTAAAATACATTCATTTGTAGTATATACACAACATAAAATAAATAGGTGGCGAATATGGTATGTGTCTCACATAAGTAAAAAAGTGAGACGGAAATCTATTACCACTTTAGTAATATTTTGAATCATACTCACCAATAAATAATTACATAAAATGAAACTTTAAATATAATTTAAATAATAGGATTATTGATATGAAATTTCAAAGGGGTAATATATACACCATAAAAAAGAAATGAGTGGTGAATTTTCATATGTCTCCTAGAAATAAAAGAGAGACTATAAATCCTTAACATTAAGTCCATAATTCTTTTGTACATGTTAACACCTCCTATATAATAAAAATAAGTTTATTATAAATATATTATAGAACCATAAATATATATCAAACCATATATGATTTACTTATGTCCTTTTATTACATTTTTATTAACAATTCCATCTTAAAGTTACGCTTCGGGTAATTAAAGCTTTGTTTTTTGTATATGTTTTGATTTTTTATTTTTGGTCCTCATAATTTTATGATGGTTAAATTATATCCATAATAATAATCATGAAATAATTATCATATTTTTTCATCAATTATACTTTTTATATGAATCAGGAAATATGGTTTGGAGAAAATGAAGTATGTTATGATCATGGAGATGGTAGGTTGTACTTACGCATAAATAACATTTCCATTTTTTCAATGACCATTATAGATAGGATATAAGTAATATATTATATTTACATTATGATTATAATATGATAAATACCATATTATTTCTTTATACATATAATCCATGTTTTGTGGTGATGAAATGAGAGCCACATTGTTTCTTGAAGGTAGTTGTCCACGCATACACAAACGGTGTTATTATCCAACAGTGAGTGAAAAGGTAAGAAATAAAATGATATATTATATTTTAAGAATGATAAATATGTAATTAATATCATTATTATGTCATATATATCAAATATATTTTTCCTTATTATCTTTCATGTAAAGTATTAGGAAAAAATGAATCATATCATAGCATGAGGCTATAGTTTATCGTACACATGAGTGGCGTTATCATATCCCCTATGAAATAGAAATTAAAAAAAAGGTATATATGATATAATGAAAAAATAGGTATAAATATGTTATTAATATCATATAAATATTTTATATCCATAATCATACTCAACCATGAGAGGTGGTAATGGTAAAATGAATGACATCAGTTCGCGAGTCGGTAGTCCTCCATACAAATAAATGATGATTTTGTAACCCATTTGATGGAAGTGGATATGGTTGTAGGTCATTAACATAACATAAAAAATATTAGTATATGTAATATACTGATTTTATTATATTATATTGTTTTAACAATAATTTAAAGATGTGTAGGAAGCAATAAAATAAAAAATCTTATTGAGAAATGTTACCTCTTCTTCTGGTAACCACATTAGGTTTTCATCGAAAGCCTTCCTAGTTTAGATTTTTCCCCAAAATAAGGCATCTATAATGAGAGGAGGAAATTTTTAAAGTAATTCTTGTAGGTATTTTTTGAAAAAAAGGTTTTTAAGGTGTGAATAATAGAGGATAGGGGGTGTTTTTTTATAAGTGAGGTGAGTGTCACACTTGTAATGTTTTGAAAAGAAAAATATATACCCACATTTATCTCAAATAAAAAGGATCCAAAATAGAGTATTATAGATAATTAAACATTATAGTGTATAAATATATTTTTAAAATAAGATTGAAATTTTTTTTGGTTATTTTAGCACTTATCTTATTAGTTTAACCCCCCATTAAACTCATTTTTCCCTTAACCATAGTAATTAGTTTTTCATTTTTTCACTATTCATTTTGGTAAAAAATTAAGTTGAAAATATTAGATAATATAAATCTTTTTTAATCCAAATTTGAAATACATTTTTCCAAATTCAATTCATATAATTGGAAAAACTTTATCTAAAATTAATGTCGTGGATGAGATAAGAAAGTGGGTTTTCAAAAGGAATATGTTCAAAAGTATACAAACTTTTTAAATACAATTTCAATATGAAATTGATTCCAATTACATAAATTAGATTAATAGATAAATATTATAACTAATTTTACTTTAAAATAAATTTAAAATATAATTTAACTTTATAAATAATTTAAATGAAAATGTAGTTTTCAATTAAAATTCAGTATTTTTCACTATTCATTAAAAAATTAATATTTTAAGAAAATTATCAAAAAATGACCATAAGATAATTTTTACAAGATTATTTCAAAAAATTTATTTATTTTATAAAATTAAATTTCTAAAATTTTAAAAAAGTAATTTTAAAAAACAATGAAAAGGGTTCAAAAACTGCTTTTCCAAAAAATACAGTTTTTAAGCGTAAAATTTGGTTAATTCTTATCTCTCTATTAGAAAGAACATAGGATGAATGTTAAAAAATTTATTGAATATATAATATATAAAATTCATTAAAATCATTCACCAAAATTTATTTTCTTAATTTATTGAGGTGGAATACATTTGTGTGCATAAAATTGTTTTTTTGGAAAAGATTTCCTTCATTTTTAAAAAGTTTTTTTCATTTATAATTAATTGGTAAATAAATAATTAATTTTATATACATGTGTAAACCATATATTTTCATAATTTACTTAATTCAATTCATACACTTCAATTCAATGGACAGGTGATTACTATCACAATAATAATTTAATAGTATGCCACATTTTGTTTAAACTTAGTGTTATGTGTAACACGACCTAAACTCAGTGCTTCATGTAATGCATACTAAACTCATTATTATGTGTAACATGAGATAAAATCAGTTTTTCATGTAAAAAAAATATCTAAAAGATTAAATTCATTTGAAAAAATATATCTCACAAAATCTTAGTGTGTTACACATAATTTTAGTGATAAGGAAAGAATTGGTAATGTCCTCACTAGCAGTTAACCGGCCATTAACGAGACAACATCTAAAGAGATTGTGTGATATATATAATATATTTTTATATTAAAGTAACATTTTCTTTTTATATTTACATTATCAAGATCATATTGACAAACTATATAATTGGTTTAATAATTTTTGAACTATAAAAAAGGAGGTATAAAATTAAAAAAGGAAAATGAAATAAAAGGATAAAAGGACATTACTTCTTTCTTGAAGTGGTTCATTTTCTATATCCCTTAACTTCTTAAAATATTAAATTTTTATTACTCAAAAAATTTCCAAAGGATTATAAGGGTATTAAGAGAGGGGATTTGGGATACATTTGTATTTGGTAAGTGAGGGGGGTATGGTTTTCCAAGGGTAAGGAGAGGGATTATTTATACTTGAAGAGAGTGTATTTTTAGAATAAAATATTGAATAAAATACTATATCAAAGGTAAACCTTATAATAGTGAATTTTTTTACACTATAAATCATATATCAATAAAATAAAATGGGTTTATAACTTTAGATCCCTTTATAATTTGAATTCAATAGTTTATTAAAAAGGAAAGTGGAAATAATAAAAAATTGTTATTTTAAGGGAACACTTTTACTTTAGACTTCGGTAAAAAAAAATTTGGTTTGGATATTAAGTTTATTTTTGTTAAATGACCCATTTATATTATTAAATTTTTTTGGGCATAAATAAAAAATTTAGTATTTGTTAATTCATTAATTTATCATCAGTATGCTATAAAACATGTTGTACTTTAATAACATTATTTTTACTATTCACATAAAAAATCAAATTATTTTAGAAAATTATCAAAAAAATAACCCTTAGAGAGTTTTAATGTGATGATTTCAAAAGTAACCTTCCTTTTATCAAAATATTTTTCTAACATAGTTTATTTTAATTTTAAATAAAAACTTATGATTTTTACAAAATACATTAAAATATAGTTTATTTAAAATGTGGTTATATTTTCTTTAAGTTTTTAGTCATGATATTTATTTTATGAAATTTTAATATTTTTATGTACATCAATTACTCATGATAAATAATTTTTATATTAATTTTTAATATTTTGAGGATAAATTACTATTCCTATAGTCAAATTACTATTCCCAAGGGTAAGATTATTATTCTCAATAGTTATGTTACTATTATAACAGTCAAATTACTATTCAAACAATCACATTACCTCCTATAAATACTACACCAATCCATCATTCATTATTCACCTCAATTAATCTCAAAGTTTTACACATCAATTTTCTATAATGTCGATTGGTTTACTAATTTTCTAATTTTTTTATAGTGTTGTTAATGGGAGATGATTCAAGTAGATTGGGGAGATCCATATTTTCTCATTATAGTTTTTTTAATTAATATTTTTTCCCCCATGCAATGTTTTTCATTTTCATAGGTTTATTTTTTTACAAGTATAACAATTTTCATAAATTAAATAAAGTGTTGTTTATTTCACTAAGTGTTGAATGTGTATAATACTATATAATAATATATAACACACATTTATTCAGGAATAAAATATCATTTATAAACTCTAGGTTATTACATGAATTGGGGTGGCAGTCATCTTAGTATACACTTAAATAACTTCACATCATCTAGGGTTTCTCCAAGATTTCACATGTCCTCCACAATTCCATTCACTTGGTCAAAGAATGCGATAACATATTATTTTTGGTGTATCCTCAAGCCCTCATAATTATTACATAGAAAATTTACTTTATCTTCCCTAACTTTTGAATCACCTTTAAAGATATTGATCATTCTATACCACATGGCATGTATGGACTTACACGCCATCAACTTCATTAAAATTGTGTAGGATAAGGCTCCCACTAAAGCATTAATTATTATGGCATCAGCATCCATTTATATTTATTATTATTTTAATAAAGATCCAGTTTCCATACTTTCATAAATACCAAGCATCATAGCTATGAAAAAATTCATACCAAAATATCATAAGTAGTGTTTCATCTAATTCTTCCATGGATAAAAATAATTTCTAATGAAGATCAAAATCACTTTATAATTAAATTCTTCCATTTCCTCCATCAATAGAGTTGATCATTGACTTTAACCTATGGCTTGGATTCCAATTATTGACCTCCCTATGTTAAATGCCCTGAGAGGGGGGGTCAAGGTATAAAATATTAAAATAACCATCCCTTTGATCTTATATTATCATTAAATAAAACTCTCTTCTCTTTTATTCTCATAGAAATATATAATTTCATAAATAAAAGAATTCATGAGACATAGTAATTTTTTTGTTCTACCCTAATCAGGCTAGTTCATGGAGCATAAAAAGGTGATGTATCAATGTAACAAATCCACTATAGTGCACAGTTGTTGTATAGTTTAGAGGAGACTCACTGTCCCTCCTGGTTTACAACCTTTCACACTTAGAGAACACACAGATCCTCCAGAAGATACTTAAGATGATCTGTTTCCATTCTAATTTGGTTTTCACTAAAATAAGTGTGACATGAAGTTTCCTTTTAATCCAATAGATTAAATACACCCTTCCAAATACTTAACATCATGTAACACTATTCCCCATGAAATTCAACCTTGAGAACCCAGTTCACTATGAACTCTAACCTCATGGATGAGGTTCACCATGAACTCTCCAACCACCTCACATACTTTAACTTCCTGAAAAAGGTTCACTATTAACTCTAACCTTAGAGACAACTTCCACCATAAAATCTGTTAGGTCCACAAGGCTGAATACCCTGAGAGGGGGGTGAATCAGGGTATGGATAATTTAAAATTAAAGCTCGTTATGATCTTGTTTCGCTGTTAAGCAAAACACTCCTCTCTCCCTTTCCTGTTGCACAATGTAAACCGAAAGTAAAGAAAACACAGTACACAACAATTTTACTTAGTTCACCTCTAAGGGCTACGTCCAAGGAGCATACGCCGACAAGTTTCCGGTCGTACCAAATTCCACTAAACTTCACTAGTTGTGGATTACAATGTTCGGGTACAGTCACTATGTCCTAGGCTCACTACCTTTGCAAGGTTTAGGGTCATCTCACTGTTTTCCCAAGGGTTTCTCCCTATTTCTCTCTCTTTGGCTCACTGTCGGTGGAGAGGATCACCTACTTCCTCTTCCTATGCTCACTACACTTGGAAGGGATCCACTCATAGTTTATAGACCTGTAGGTCTTTTCATTTACATGAATAAATTCATCCTCAACTGTTGATAGATGCTCTGTTGAAGTCCAAATTTCATCCATAGATGAATATGACTTTGCCTCTGAACACTAGGCAACTACCTTTGGAAACACCTTCGCAAAGCTCCCTACTTCGTGAGGCTCCCAATTTCACGAAGCTCAAACAAGCCTTCGCGAAGCTCCTTTTTTCGCGAAGCACTCTTGTGACGCACTACCGCGAAGAACTACAGCGAATCTCAAGTTTTTGTAGAGCAAATTCCCTCACGAAGCTCACTAATCCAATGCGGAGCTCGCACCTTTCGCGGAGCTACAATAGTCGCTGCGAAGCTCTTCTTTCGTGAAGCACACAGGCTACGTGAACTACCTTCGTGAACTGAGAGCAAATGATTTTCTCTGAAAAATCTCTCTCTACTTCTCTCGAGGGGGTCGGCCTCTATTTATAGGCAATTACACCGACCCTCAAACTTTCCGCGCGAAGTCAACGCCACGTCATCTCAAATCGCGAATCTCCGAAGTTCCCGCCGGAATTCTGTTAATATCGCGAAGCACCACGGCAATTTTCCGATCGCGGAGCTCGTCGTAATCGCGGAGCATCCCGTCAATTGCATTTCTCCTTCGCCGCGAATCTCCCTCGCAATGTCCTTCATCGCCGCGAGGCTCCCTTGCAAAGCCCTTCACCGCCGCGATGCGCTTCAGCCTCTGCCATTCGCAAAGCTTTGACGTAATCGTGAATAATCACCACCTCCATTCTTCTGGACTTTGCGAAATCCAAACCATGAATCTTTTCTTCACGAAATTCATGCCATTTCCATATTTAATTATGATCTTCATGTAAATCCACTTTTCGCGATGCTCACAAACTTCCAAATTTTGGACCCCAAAAATTTGGCAAACACTGGAAAACAGTGCCAACTTGTACTGCTCTTTTGTACCACCTCCAGATTTTCCTTTCCTTTGTCATCGTTATTTTGTCAACATTAATTTTCAACAACCTCTCTGGAACTCGACAATTTATTAACGGAAACATGCTTTGTCAACAAACACAATCAACCCAAAGATACTTCAATGTTACCTTGAGGGATTTTTTCCCAAAAAAATCCCCTTTTCATAAGTACTTCACCGTGAACTCAAGCCTCATCAACTCCTTTATAAACTCCCAAGACACCTCACATACTACAACTTTATAGGATTTAATTTAGCATTAGCTTAAACTTCATGGGATACACCTCCATAAACTTCCCTCTACCAACTAAAATTCATAGACAACCTTTCAAACTTATCCAAATTCCTCCAATGATGATGCTCTCTGATGGAATTAACTCTATGATGAATATTTTGTTATGGGAAATTTATATTGGAAAATGTATCGGACAAATATTCTAATCACAATTATTGTTTATCCCTTCACATAAGAATCATTTATGTACTCGGCATCCCATATCGTGAACGGTTAGGGTACTCAACTTCTACTCCATTTATGCATACAATCCTTTTAGGTTTGGATGTTTTATAGTCACATTACACTCCATCTATGCATACTCAACTTCATTACTTTCTCTATATAATCGGTTCCAAATTATGACCGCATACTCACTTTCCACATAAAAACCATGTACTCGACTTCTAGTCCATGTGCCTGACCTCATGGTCTGCTATCCTCAAGATTCTATCATAATTATAAATACTTTACCTTTTTATCCATATTCTCAACCTATCATTCCACATTATGGAAATTTTTTGTTTTCCAAAAACTAACTTTGAACATCTAAATTTTTAGGCCAAAAAAATTAGAAAACACTGGGAAATGATGCTACCTTCAACGTGCTTTAAAGAAGATTTTAAATATTCTATTTCAAGGAAAAAAATCGAAAAAAATATGAAAACTTATTTATGAATGCATTTTTTCCAACAATCTCCCCCATTGGGTTCATTTACAACACTTAAATACCACTCATAAACTTCTATTTCCAAAAAATCATTCACCTTTTACATAAACCACCACTCACACATTATGAATCTAGTGAAAGATCAAATATTTACTCAATACATGCTTTAATACCAAATGAGACATGCTCCCAATGAGAAAACATGCTCAGAAATATAAAACTCTACTGATTTCTCTACTTCCCCAGTAGCTTCTCCCCCGTTCATCAATAATATTTCGTTAACTTTAAAAAAACTCAAAGGTAAATATTTTGTATATTAATACTATATTATAGAGACCTTAAGATTAAACTAGGGTGGTAGTCTTCTTATAATTCCTTGGAAGATATTCACATTATTGATACTTTCTCCAAGAACATGTTTATCCTCCCCAAAAACATTCACCCAGTCAAAGAATACATCAACAGATTCATTTGGGTCCATCCCCAAGTCCTCATAGTTATTCAATATAACCTATAGTTTAGAATCTTGAAATTTTGAATTAACTTCATAAATATTGATGTGGTTTTCCCAAATTTAATGTGAGTACTTACACAGCATACCTTTTTTTTGAATTTTATTAGATGAGGATGCCCCTAAAGAATTTATTCCTCTAGTATCGGCTTCCAATTTACTTTGGTTTAATTTTTATAAAGCTCCATTATCCATAATTTATGAACTACCATGCATCATATCTATAAAAACATTTATACAAAGATATTGATGGTAGTTCTGTATTATATTCTTTAACTTTTGAAAATCGCTCCATCAAATATCAGGATCATTTTAAAATTAATTACTTTAATTGCTTCTACCAATAGAGTAGACCACTAACTTTAACCTTGGGTTAAAATAATAGTTTTTATCCCCACTTGGTTAAATACCCTAAGTGGGGTGGTGAATCAAGGTATGAAAGATTAAAAAAACTACACCTTTAATCTTGTTTCATAAAAAAACTCATTTTTATCTCTTTTTCTCACAAAAATATATAAGTGAAGAAACAAAATCACACTTGAGGCATGAAATTTTTACTCGGTTCACAATAACAGGGTTAGTACAAAGAGAATAAAAAGGCAACGTACCAATGTACCAAATCCGCTATAGTTCAATTTTGTTACATAGTTTAGAGTGGACTCATTTTCTCTCCTGGTTTACAAACATTCACGAATTGAGAATGAATTTATGACTCAACTGAAGTGAACACACTACCTCTCCAGAAGGACCTCCTGATGATCTATATCAATTATGATTTGGTTCACACTGTAATAGGTGTGGCATGAAGCTCTATTTTCTTTTAAGAAACAAAATACACCTTTCCACATACTTGACCTCGTGGAATATTATTCACCATGAATTCTATCCTCATAGACTTCGCTCACTATGAACTCTAACCTCATGATCTAGGCTCATTGTGAACCCCCTGCTACGTTGAAGAATTCAACCTCATAGAAAATGTTAACTGTAGACTCTAACTTCACATATCACCATCACCATAAACCCCCCTTTACATAAGTGATCACCATGAACTTTGAGCTCAGAAACTCCTCCTTTATGAACTCTTAAGCCTCTTTTCATACTAAAAATTCATAATCTCTAATATACTATAATCCCAAAATTCATGGGATAAACC
The DNA here is from genome assembly GCA_963277665.1 of Viscum album. Classification (NCBI taxonomy): domain Eukaryota; kingdom Viridiplantae; phylum Streptophyta; class Magnoliopsida; order Santalales; family Viscaceae; genus Viscum; species Viscum album. The sequence goes on from OY728128.1 coordinate 1,859,290,778, forward strand.
TGAGAAAACTTCCTTCTTCTGAATAAACTTCATAACAACCTTTCATCATCATAAATATAAAAAAAATCCAGTAGGGCATGGTCCAATCCCAAACAACATCAAGGTATTCTGAAATAGTGAAGAACAAGTGCATCTTCTCTAACAATATCTCCACGCGCATGTAAAGGATAACATAGATAGGAAAAGAAAATACATTTAAACTCCTAAGTTTTCCAAGATTAAAGGAATTCTACCACCTTATTTCTCTCACTCCATGTGTGGAGGATGTTCACCCATGGATCCAGGAGATCTTTTCACTTATGAATATGGTGAGTTATGGACCAAGGAACGTGTATCTTCTCCTAAAGTATGTTGTGAATGATATGAGAGTATTTTTCCACCACCTCTAGATCTAAATTGTGATTTTTTTAAAATTTCCATACCACACTTCATCATCCAAGCCTCCACCAATAGAGAGTCCCTATGACCATACCCCTCGCTAAAAGCAAGTATCATCGATCTGTTGTGGTCATGAATGACACCCCCACCCCACATGAAACTTGAGTTTCAAGATCTATCAATGTTCAGTTTATAATCGCTATTTGGAGGTGTCCAAATCACTTATCTTTCTTGTCTACTAAGATCTCAAGGTGCAGGGATTAGATTATTTCCCACCAATAATCTTATCAATGATAGAGAGAACTCCCATAGCTTAACCGGAGGCACTAGATTAGCCACCTGATTTAGGGTTTTAACAATTATTCCCAGCTATGAACATGGAGTTCCTTCATCACAAAAATAGTTCCTCACACTCCAAATTCTCTAATAGCCTATCGCTGTCTACAGGGCTCTTGTCATCCACTCCTACGTGTTACTCACAATATCCTAAAACCAAGTGTGAAAGAAATTAGCATGGATAAAGAAGAGATCCCAAAGAATAATGAGTTCTTCAAGACCATACCACATAGAGTTATCCCAATCACTTTAAAATAATTGATGGTTATAAGACTCCTCATTTTATCCTTGCAGCATGAATAATAGGAGGCCAGCCTGACCCCACTCTTTTTAACTTCTTTATCCATTGGGATGGCACAATTATGAAGACACCACACTAGAAAATAGAACATCATGGGAATGTCACTCCGCCAAACCATTGTATTACACTCATCTTTATCACCTTGAGTTTCTGTCATATAGAAATATCCTTTCACCAAGAACTCACATGAATTAGATCCCATGAAAATTATCTTGTTCATGTATTAATTCATGAAAATTTTGTTAAAAAAATCCAATTGTTAATGTTTGAGAATGGAATGGATGAAAGTATTGAACATTATAATTTGTGAAAAAAGTGATTTATGGTGTTGGGAAACCTAAAAATCTAAGAATTTATCCCAGCCAATTTTCACTCTAGAAAATAATTTTTCAACTACCAACAATCTATTTGGAATGATTCTATAGTATGGGTACTTGGTGAGAGACCAAGAACCATAACTAAGAAGGTCTCACTTTAGAATTGTTCCTTGAATTGCTATATCTCTTTGTAATGAACTTGGTTCATATGGATTTACCTTACATAAAGTCCCATTCTAGTTTTTATTTCAAGCTCATCATGGTTCCTATGACTTTCCTTAGGTTGATACCTCTTGTGTTCACCTCCTTAGCCATCATGTCCCATGAAGCCCAGTCGTACCAGCCTTCATAATGAAAATCCAAAATAAATCATTCCAATATATTTTTAATACTTATCAAAACCACCTTGGGAACATTAATCAAAGACATAACATGCATGAGAATAGAGGATAAGACACAATTGAAAAGAGTAATTTTCCCCCCAAATGAGAGAAACTGGTTTTTCTAATTTGAAATACGTGTTATAATTATATTGAAAATACCATCAAAGTGGTGTATTTGAATCCATACTAGAGAATTTGGAGCCCCAAGTTATTTCATAGGGAAATATATCCTGATCAAACCTAGACTTTCCTCCATTTCTTTTCCCATCCCTTTTTAACACTATTTAAATATGAACATGCTACTTTTTTTCCAATAAATAGACTATCCGCTCCACTTGAAATAAATATCCATCATATTATTTAATTCCCAGATTTATTTTTTAAAATAGGTGGTGTCTCAGTCAAGGACCAAGATGCAATTTATTAAAGAAATAAGGAGAGATTACATGATTCTGAAGTAAGGGACTTTTTTACAATCCCTTTCATAACAAGAAAGGAGCTCAACAGGTAGATCATCCTTCCAAGTAATTCCCTGACTGATACCCATTTTAGTAAGACTATCAGCAACCTTATTCGCCTTATGAAATTTGTGTGCAAAAATGTAGTTGATCTCCATGAGATAATCCAGGCATCTCATCCAGAGAGTAATGATAGGCCAGGCTAGATGTAATTCTCTGTTCCATATAGCTTGAAAAATGGTGGATGAGTCACTCTCAATCCAGATGTTGTTCCATCCCTTTTTCATGATGAAATCCACAGCGTGAATCACACCCATAATTTACACCTACAAGGATGAGGTCGTACCACAGCTGCCAAAGAAGCATCCATGGCATCACCCATTAAAATCTTGGGAAATTGAACCATAACCAACAGGTCCAAGATTGCATTTGAAAGCTCCGTCAACATTCACTTTAATCCATCCTAGAAGCAGGTTTTCCCCAAAAACTTCAATGGTGCGCTTCGGTTGCCTATAGATACCATCAACTCTGAGGCGACGAAGAATCTAGAAATCACCAACCGAGTTATCACAATAGGATTTTTTTAATTGAATCGGCATCCTTGATGGCCATTCGAATTCGCGTACGTCCTGCGTTAAGATTGAATGAGTAATTATTATGAATAATGGCATTTAGATCACACCAGATCACATGTAGGATCTCCATCACAGCTTCTAAGAAGAGTTTTTTTATCTTTTGTGAAGAATTTAGCTCCACATAGTATTTTTTTTGAGTATTAATTAAGTTTGAATGTAACCATATACATCCAAACAATTCAGTAACATGATTCCAAAGAACTGAAGTTATAGCACAAGACAAAAATAGATGGTTAGCATCTTCCCTACGCTGATGGAAAAAATGGAACTTAGAACAAATTTGTATTCCAAAATATTGAAGACAAACCTCAGGGGGAACAATATTGTGGGCAATACGCCAGAAAATATTAAGTCTCAAAGGCTTAATCCAGTTCTTATTAAAGTACTTTATCCAAACAAAACTGAGATTCAAATTAGTAATGTTATGATTGTAAAAAAAATTTATTCAAGGATCCCATTGGGATCAGGTTCCCATATAAGAAAATAATCATTAGCATAGGGATAATTATCAATAATATGTAAGATGTTATCAGGAAGGTTGTATCTACCAGAAAGCATGATATATTTAACAGTAAAATTAGTGTTTACAGGAATGGCGGTAGCAGGTAACTTAGTGATAATAGGGGCACTAGTCCAGTTATCCAACCAAAACTTTATGGAAGAATATACACTTACCATCCACCTAGAGTTGGCCATAATTTTTGTAAATGATTGTTCAATGGAGGGCCAGATGGACGATTGGACATAGTTAAAATTTCCTTTCCTAAGTTTGTTAGTGAATCTATTTCTAAGAAAAGAAATGGAATTATAGTTATTATTAATCAACCTACAAGTGATTCTAAATTGAAGAGCATCGTTAAAGTGTCTATGGTTTTTAATACCAATACCACCTTTATCCAATGGTTTGCAACAAGTATCCCACGGGATGGTCACAAGTTTCCTTTTAAGAATTCTACCAGTCTAAATAAAATTCTTGATGTGAACATTAATTTTTTTGAGAAGACCAATTGGCCATTTTTAGATCATCAGCGAGTAGACCAACTTTGACACAATAGTATATTTCACCAAACAGATCCTTCCCACCATGGAGATGGATTTACCCTTCTAGGAGGAAATCTTGTTAACCACTTGATCAACAATGTCAGAAAAGAAAATGGTTTTAGGGCTTCCCCAAAATATAGTAACACCAAGGTAGATTAAGGGGAAGTATCCTTCCTTGATATTGAGACAATTGATGATGTCATTTTTTCTATTATGTGTAACGTTTTTCCTAAACAAGATAAAATATTTCCCCCAGCTAATAGATTTACCAGAGAGTTCTTCATAATTGGTCAAGGAATTTTTAAGATTTTGAATATTTTTTTATCTCCTTTTAAGAAAATAATGATGTCATCGCCATAAAAAAGATGTGTAGGCACACTTAAGTTTCTATCCACCTGAATGGGTTTAAGTTTGTTTTGAGTAACCAAGTTGGTGAGAATCCTACTAAGGTAATCTTCGGCTATGACAAAAAGAGCACAGATAAAGGATCACCTTGCTTGATTCCCTTGGTACATTTGAAATAGCCCTTAGGAGAGCCATTCACAAGAATAGAAATAGAGTCCGAATTGAACAAGGAATTGATTCTACTAATGAAAATATCACTGAATCTGAAGGCTTCCAAAACTTTGAAGATAAAGCTCCAGTCAATAGTGTCAAAGGATTTATTAATATCAATTTTAATGACGACATTGCCTCATATATTAGCTTTCTTCAAAGTGTTGGTGCATTCCGAGGCAAGGAAAATTCAATATTGAATGTTCCTTCCCTTTATAAAACCAAATTGATTCCATGAAATATTTTTTTGACAAAGAGAAGAAAGTCTATTGGCAAGCAGTTTGGTGATGATTTTATAGAGAGAGTTAATAAGTGCTATGGGCGGAAAAAGATGTATTTCAGAAGCATTTTTAACTTTGGGTATTAAAGTAAGGAATCGATAATTTAGACCATGCGGGGGAACCCCATTAGAGAATAAGGATTTCACAAGTTTCCATACATCCTTATTAATGACTTTCCAATGATGTTGAAAAAAACCATTATTAAAACCATCAGGGCCTGGGGAACTATCAGGATTAAGGATGAAGACAGTGTCTTTGACTTCTTGGTCAAGAGGGATGCTTAGAAGATAGAGGTTATCTTCTTCATTCACCAAGATCGGAATGATCTCAGGACAAAGGTCTTTATTAATATTTGGGCCATTGAAAATGTTATCAAATTAATTGACCACATGAGTAGTAATGGCCTCCTCTATTTCAAGAAGGGTGTCATTGTCTCTAAGGAAAGCAAGAGGATGACAAACTTTCCTCATTCATTGAATAGAGTTTTAAAACTTAGTATTAATCTCACCATCCGAAATCCATTTTGCTTTAAAAATTTGCTTAATAATGTTGTCCTTTAAAACAAGGAGAGAATTCAATTTGAGAGTAGTGTTGACTTCATCTTGAGGTTTAGTAGAAAAATCAGAGCAAGTAGAGTTATGTTGAATTTTTGAAATATCTTTTCCATGGATAGATATGTCATTGTCCATTTGCTTTTATTTTTCATTACACCAACCCTTAAGGCATTGTTTTAGGTGATTTAATTTAGTAATGCAGGAAAAAGAGTCTTTGTGATGGTTCATAGACTCCCAGTAATTTTTTATGATGTTAGAGAAATATAAGTCAGAAGAACAAGCATTGTTAGATCTAAAAGGGCAAATGGTTTTCATCTTATTAGATCTGAGTCTGAAAAGGATTGGTTGATGATCATAATTAATCTTGGGTAAGGTGATGCTGGAGATGGTATCCCAATAGTATAGAGCTTGAGAGTTAGTGAAAGCCCTATCCAGATTGCTTGCAACTACCCTATTGTAGTGTCTTCTGTACCATGTGTACTTGGAACCAGTGAGATTAATTTCTAAGAGATTGCAATTTCCAATAGCACTTCTAAAATCTCTCGAGGAAATGGAGGAGAAGGAATGACCAATTTTCTCACTGGAGGTAATAATAGAATTTAAATCACCTAAAACAATCCAGGGTTCATGAGTGTTGCGGGATAAATCAACAAGATCTTTCCAAAGGGACCTACGGTACTGATATATATTTTTGGCATAGATCATCGTACAAATATTGGGCTTTCCATCTAGAGAAAATTTACAAGTAAACATTTTCTCAGTGGAAAATAAAGCACTAACATTTTTTAAAGATCCATGATAAAACATCCAAAGAGAGTAATAGATGACCCAGTTTTGAAAGAACCTAGATAATTATAACCACAAGCACATAGATGTATAAACTTTAAAGAGAAATTGATTTTTACATCAGCTATATAAAAGAGTTTAGGTTTGTGCATCAAAATAAATATTTTAAGAGTAGAAAAAGTGGCAGGGCTCACAATGCACTGATAGTTCTAAAAGAGGCTATCCATTAAGACCTGTTCTTGGGGATAGAGCCCCCTTTTCTCTTTTTGGATCTACCCAAATCCCTCTTCCTTTGTGATCTTCTGAAACTTTGGGAAGGAGTCTGACTAGATTGTTCAACCTATTCATTCATATAAGAAACAGAAATTTCCTTAACAATACCTGTAATAGGAATATTCTGGTTTTTTTAGGTGTTTCCAGAGTCTCAGGTGGACTATTGTGTTTAACTTTTGATTCCATTGAGGGATTATCCTTATGGATAATAGAGTCTTATCCAGTGGGCTGCGAACCCTCTCCTTTTGGTTTTTCTTTTTGTTAATCCGTACTAGATACAAAACTCTTATTGGGATAAATATGTGTGTTCAATGTTAGTGTAGGTTCACTAATTAGGGGTAGGTCCTTTTTATGGGAACCACCAGAATTTTTATCCAGTGGAGACAAAAAAGTGGTAGTTTCCTTACTTTTTGGAGTTACAGCACCCATATTATGTTCAATATCTATAGAAGAATTGGAAAACATGATATTAGAGGTACCTGATTTTTTGTCCAGTATTGCCGAAATAGCAGCATCCATAGGAGATCTTCCATCTTCAACTTGGAGTCCCATTTCCAGAAGCACACACTTTCCATACTCATGTGTCTCACATACCGGCGCACTGCCAACCAACTATTCTGTGCCCTTAGAAGCTTCAGCAAAATCATTTTTCCAATTCGAGACCTCATTTATATCCAAAGTGTCTCCTTTGAGACCACCATTGGATAAATCTGAGACCTCAATATGAGTAGAGGTAACTGGGACTGTAAGATCTATTTGAGTTTTCTTAAAAGCATCCAAAACAAGATTTTCAATATCTTTTGTAATGATCAGATCAGCCTCCAATTTCACTTAAGTTTCTACCATATCCGCCCAGCTTTTACCTGAGTTTTCTCCCGAAAAGGTGGGATTCTTCATCCAAATGTCCAATTTTTTCTTGGAGACTTCTTGAGAGTTCTCAGCCATTTTATTTTTGTGCTTATGTACTTACATCCAACCATCATCATTCAGCTGAGAAACCTACTTCTTGAAAATCCTACATTTGAGAAATGAGTGTCCTAAAATCTTACATAGCTCACAATAAAGAGGCATATGTTCAAATTCTGTTCGGACCTCAGTTTTAAAGCCATTTTCATTGAATAGAATGGTCTCTGGGAGCTTTTCTGTAATATCTACCTCCACCATGACCCTAGCATATAATCCAATTTCAGCATTGAGGGTTCTTTGATCGATTATCAGAGGAGTTCCTATGCATGAATAAATGTCGTTCAATATATTTGGATGCCATAAATACCAGTTAAGTCCATGAAGCCTAACCCAAATTTGCACCATTGTGTTCCGAGCATGTTCGGGTTGAACATGTAATCCCATTCAAATATGCAAAAAACTCCTAGTTTGAGTTGAATATTTCTAATTTTCCAGGCACAATCAGGAGCTTCCTACGATATTAATATCATATGGAAATAAACTTTTCCAATTGGAACAATTTTCCAATCTGCAAAGCCCCATACGTGCGCAATTTTAGCCTTCAAATTAGTATTCGACCAGGGTTTATCTCCTTTTATATATGATATGTGACCCATCAGAGAAAACGTACAGAGTTTCAAGAGTTCATGAAGTGCATCTAGATCAGCCTCTACCGCATATCTTCTATCTTCCAGTCGCTTGTACAGAGGAACCCTCGTCGAGGTAACGTTGCACGAATCCGAGCCTTTGAGAGAATCCAAGAAGAATATGACTTTAGGCCTCTTAGTCGGAAGGGTTTCCTCCGAATTCATTTTGGAAGCTGGACCTTCAAGAACATTTTCCCATTTGGGATCAAAACCCGCCATTAAACGATGGGGTTGGATAATCAACAAATAAATTTATGCGCAATGAGGTAGAACCCTAGACGTCGTTTCAGGGTCGAGAGATCCATCCTAACCCTCCCAGGTATTTCTTATACTACCATTTAATAAAAATATCATATCATATGAAAAAAAATATGGGAGATTTTTGTATTATTTGACCTACCATGATAAAGATGAATAATGCCCCTGAGAATATTTTTATCCAAATACCTACTAAGAGAGTCATGGGTCAGGCTGAAGAAGCCAAGTGAGCGGGGGGTCTCCCTCAAACAGCCTTAAAAAACCCATACTTTTTTACCATAAATGAAACTGTTATCCACAGTGAGATGAAGGCTCTAAAGAGGATATCAACTTCCCATAAATAGAAACCCATGATGTTCAACACCCAAAAAATAATACTCCAATTAATTTTGTCATAAGCTCTATGTATGTCTATCGTTATCACAATATTGGATCTAGGATATTTATTTTTGACATCCTAAACCATTTCATGACCCATGGAAATGGTTATTTGTGTGGATATTCCTTTAATAAAACCTTAATAATTATCTATAATCTATTTAGTCGAATATCGTTCAAGTCTTTTATTTGTAATATTTTTCAGCACCTTTTATGGAAAGTTGAACCTGAAAGTTGGACTCTAAGGATTAAGAGATGAAGGATCCTTCACCTTTGGAATGAGTATTAGGGTGGCTGCATAGACCACACTGTGTAATCACCCAGATCTAAATAAATCATGGACGTCTATCTATAGGACCTCTTTCACAAGCTCCCAAAAGGAGATGTAAAATGAACTTATAAATCCATTAGGACCCAAAGAACTTTTGGGATTAAGAGAACAAACTTCCTCTTATATCTTAGGTTCCTATAGATATCTAGATGCATTAATAATCCCCCCTCACATGGGATTATTTTAAAATCATTCAAAATTGTTAGAACTTGAATGAAATTATGTATTTACATATTATATAGGTGTTTTCCACCCAGTTTCGTCCATAAAATAGGTTGTGTTTCTCTCATTTCTATTCTTTCTTTGAAATTGGTTTTTCTCCAATTGATATACCTTTTAATTTCAATGAATTAGTAGCCCAAATAGTATGAATTATTTCCTCTCAATTCCTCAACAAACATGAGAAAATGGGAATAAAAAAAATAAATTCACAAGTGTTTAAAATCTATTTTAGAAAACAATTAATTCTAGTTTTTACTATTTGTGTTTTGTTCATTTTATGGTTTTATGCATTATATCTAATAAAATGAATGAAAATTAGTGAAAAAACCACACCTGTCCCTAGAAAAGATACCTATTTGTGGTTATAGAAAATGTGGACATGAATATCGATTAGTATTGAGTCAGCTTCATAGGTATATTTGGTTTTAATCACTAATTCACTTATATATAAATAATTTAAAACTCAAATGTGATGGGGATTTTCATATGTGGGGTATCCAAGAATATAAATTTTGATTATAGTGTATTTATAATATATATGGTACAAGTTAGTGAGATTAGTAAACAACTTCTATGACACTTAATCCAAATTTAGTTAAGTGTGTGCGGATTTAGGGTAGTTTTTTTTCTCATGGAGTATTTTAAGTCGGTTAACCAGTAGAAGTGTATTAGCAACATCACATATCCACCTAACTCTTCTCTCATGGTGGTAAGCATTTACTCGTAATGTCAAGAGTCTCTATTAGGTTTCTCTTATCCCTTATAAGTGCTAGTTAGGTTCCTTGTATATGATTTTGTTTCCACCACACCCCTAGGATTCTCATCCATCAGGGTGTAGTAATGGTCAATTAATTTCATGGATAGGGATTTAATTTTCATTACCTTAATCTCACCCTCATATCAACTCACCAATGGACAATCTAAAAATATCTCATATAATCCAAACTAAATAAACATAAAAGAAATTAATTTAAATGAATTTAATTTAAATGAAACAAATAAATACAAATTGAATGGACTATAAGTAATTTTAATTAAATTCCACCAAAACTAATAAAACTAAACCAAACATATGCTTTTAAACTAAAACCAAATAAAACCAAATTGAAGGGATTCATCACCAATACCCATATACCTATCCATATGGTCATTCAAGTCCCAATAAATCTAAATCAACTCACACTAGCCTCGATTAACCTAAGAGGACAGCCCTACCCCTATCCATTGAACATGGTGATGTTTCATCTTACCAGATCCATTATACCCATATCCACCCTCTAGGTTGTTAATTTAGAAATCAAAACTCACCATGCCACTTGGATATCAAAAAGAGATCATTTTTAGAAAACACACACACACAAGAAATAAAAACAATTCATACATAAAATTATATAATAGAATGATACTAAATTAAATAATCCTTCATAAAAAAATTAAATTACACCATTGATAAAAAACTTTCATCTTAATTTTAAAGAATTTATAATATAGTAATCATAACATCACATATTTTTAAAATTATATAAATTCACTATATATTTTTTAAACCACTAACATAAAATATTAACTTGTAAATAATAATAAAATGCACAAAAACAATTAACCTATAATAAAAACATAGTTAAATTAATTCAAGTATCCATATTTATGGAAATGAAAGGGTATAAACTAATTCCTAGTGTTATTTCACTAAGATAGATAATTAAAATTCCTTAGTTTTATGTTTTTAAACACGAAAATTAAAATAAAAACCCCAAATGAAATTTCTCAAACACGAAACCCAATATTGTCATTTTAATATATAGATTAAAAATGAATATAGAATATAATAAAATAAGATAAAAGGGTAATAGAAACATCATACAATGAAAATTTCACCTAAAATTTATTGAAAAATGATGATGAATGGAGGAATAACTAAGGAAATTAAAGGGGATATAGAATACTACCATAAAAAATCCTAACTCATGGGAAAGGGGGGTCGCAAGGCTAGTATAAGGGGTCACCATATACTATAGATTTTAAAAAAACTATTAGCATAGCACACTAATATACCAAATTTATACCAATAGTTCCATGAAACCATTGCTATAGATCTATTGGTATTTTCATGTTTTCCAACAGTTTTAGAAGCATTGACAAAAAAATATGAAATTCAGATTTCATATAAGTATGTAAAGAGTTTCCTATAGAAAATCATAAGTGTTACTCAAGATACTAAGGGGTCAGGTGTGATCTATATAAAAAATACTCATATATATATATATATGAGCAGTCTACCGCAATAGGTATCACATAAATTATATATAAAATATAAAATTCCTTTTTCTAGGACATCAAGTGACTGCTAGATATGGAAAATTTCAATCTAGTTTAGGACAATCCACATTTTCTTGACCCCTAAAATAGACTTTCCATGTTGATGAATACATCACATTTCATTCATCAACTGATGAGAACATAGCATGTCCCTCATTTAAGTGTCTAAACACATCATATGTGACATTAAATAAGAATGGTCTTGCATTTTCCTTAGTATAATTCTATCAAGGGATATATGTATTTACTCATCAAAAAAATGGAAAAATTACATCTTGGTTTCACTCTAACTGATGACATGATTAACAACATACACAAACACCCCCTGATTTTATTAGTTTCTTTTGACTTTCATAATTAAGGTAGTATGAATGTTCGTATTCTAGGTATGTAATTAACTATAAGAAATATGGATTGATAATAAGCATTCACCCTTAAGTATATGAGTGACTGTATTAAATTCTATAAGATATACCTGGTCAAATCAACCCAAGTAATAAGACTCTACTTATTACCTCATGAATCTATACTTAATATCTTATATACAACCCCTTGTAATGATTACAATATTTTATTCATAATAATATTAATATATCATCACAAACCATTATATTTTATGATGATCATCAATTAGGGATAGATCAAAAAATGTATTTTGAGAGAATATTTATCATTTCGCAGTTCATCTAAAGTTTTTGCACACGTTAATGAATAATAAATGGAGATTAACTTTATTATAAAACCATGAAACATTTTCTATTCATAAACACTTTTAGTAATATTCAATAAAACCATACATAATTGCATATTTATAATGTCATATATGATAAACTACCAGTTTAGTACTATATTTAATTTATTTTATAGGTTATATGTAATTCATATCACCTTTATCTATGAAGACCTGATAAAATACTCCTAATAGTGATTAAAATCTATGAATTAATCTAGTTTTAATGATTTTGAGAGTTAGGAATCATATTCCAAATGGTAAAATCTTTGAAAATATTGAAACTCACTAATGTCACAACATCAAATGTTGTGATTTCTAAGCATAATATCATCATATGTGGAACCTTATTCCACCAAAATTTTACCTGGAAATCAATGAAGATATTTACATTTTTAAAATATAGAATATCACAAACTATTTTAAGTTAAAATTACATTCACTTTATAGGATACCATAATCCTTTTTTAAATAGTGATATTCACTTTCTCAAACTAACTATATGTAACAATTTATATTTTTATTTACTATAACATATCCATAATTTTTAGGGGTTTGGGTGCATAATCACTTAATCTAATATTGGTGTAATTTTTTATGTAATAACTTTGAACTTTTATAAGTTAAAACATACTACCACTAACCTCTTAGACATTAAATTATTCTCAAAATAGTTTTATAAGATTCAACACAAACTTATTTTTCTTAAGAAATAACATTTTTTCCTTTTAGGAGAAATATTTAAAAAAATAAACTATTATTTTCATATCTCGTATAGTATTCTATGTGTTTATAGAATATTCCTTGAAAATAAGATTATTCTTAAAATATTTCACTGATTATTTATGGGAACAAACTTCCTCATATTTTAAAAATAACTAGATAAAAAATTTATCCTTGTGTCCATCCAAATATGTTATCGAATCTGATGAATCATAAACCATTTTTATTTAATTAATCATCTCAGGTTATTCATAACAACTTCTTATTAAAAAAACTCTTATCACATAAGAAAAATAATATTAAGACACAAATCCTTTATTTTAAATTCGTCTGAACCTAACATATAACTTTACATCCCAATCCATAATATAGTAATTGTTTCCATTATCACTTGAAAACAGACTACAAGCTATATAATTTCTTCCCTTTATTTTTTTCTTGTTACCATATCAGTACAAGATCACTAAGAGGGGTATGGTGAATTATCGATCACTTTTTTTATGAATTCATCTCATAAATCAACCTCTTAAACGTGTTGGTGTTCTTAACCCCCTCAAAGATATCTCACAACCTCGCCTCTTATGCAGTAAATATAAATAGATAGATTATCATAGAACATTAACAAGGTTTGATCAATGTGACCTCCTATTTTACAAGTTTGTTATACCCCTAAACATGGATTCTCTACTAAACACTTCATTGGATTAAGGAGGTATAGGAATAAATTGGTTCTACACCTCATTAATCATTTCTCTAGTTGATCCAAGTTCTATCCCCAGTGACCAAATCTTCTACCAAAGTTGTTTATACCCACCAACTATCATTTTTCTCTCTTATTCCTTCTATAATAGTTCTACCACCATCCATTAGCTTCTTCAGAAACTAGTTATACCACCCAGTAATGATCTATTAAATCTTCTTTGTTGATCCAATGTAGAAATATCTTCTTCCTTATATAGAATTCCTCTATAAGAAACTCAGATCACATTTTCCAATGTATAACTTCTTCATAACCTCCAATAGCTCTCTAAAAAATCTTATGGTATCAATACTTATTTATAAAATTTAAATACATGGATATACTAAAATATCAACTTTTTAGAACTTTTTTTAGAATATTCCTCATAAAAATTCCATATAGTAATAATTCATCTGATATGATCTGTATGTTACCCCTTAGTCTGATACACCTTTATCCAATGTATCTTCATCTGCCACACCTTTTTCTACTATATCTCCATCTAGTACACCTATGTTTGATACACCTATGTCTGATTAAACCTTTCTTTAACCAAGTAGATTCTTATCAAAAATTAATGTTGTGATTTCAAAAAAAACATCAACAATTTTAATCTACAACAACAGCAACAACAACAACTTTGAATGATTTATCCTTATTTTATAGGCATACTTGCCCCACAAATCAAGGAGGAAGAGAATGTTTGAAATTTGAACTTCTAGCTCAAATTATTCTTCATTTGACCACTTGCAAAGCCTCTAAACAAGTCAGAGTTGACATTATTTGTAATAACTTCCTCATATATCAATGTCAATGATCACTTAAAGTATTTCTCAAATGTCATATAGATTTATAATCATTGAAATTAAAGCTCATAATTTTCATAATTGATTTACTTTACATGGTTTTTTAAAGATCCTCAAACCTCTATCTTGTGTACAACCTTATATGTCTGATCTTTCTTCATATGATATACTCATTCCATTAACCTTGTACCAATTGAATATCAATGTTTTATCTAGTAACCTTGGTAATTATTCATTCGATGACATCACATTTCTCCATTTAATAATATCTCATTTCTCCATTCAATAACATCAAGAATGTTTATTCAGTAACCCTAATAATCCTTTGTCTGATACAACTTTTTTAATCTCTGTTGGGTGATCTTTAGATATTCTCTCCCTTTGGTATTCTCTATTTTATGAAACTTATATAAAATTTAATATGATGCAACTCCAACTTTGTAACTCGATATTTTTAAAGTATTCATAACTAGAAATTTTTCATATCACAAGATTTGAAACTTGAAATTTATACATTCTTCATAATTGTGACTCTATAAAACTTTATCCTTTGAAAAAAAATCATCTAGAATCATGAATGTATTCATATTATTTGTCCATTTAAATATCAACACAACATCATCTGACTTAATAATATTTCTCTAAACTTAAAAAAATCCTTCTTTACAACTTTTCAATAACTTATCCTATAAACA
Source organism: Viscum album (assembly GCA_963277665.1). Taxonomy (NCBI): domain Eukaryota; kingdom Viridiplantae; phylum Streptophyta; class Magnoliopsida; order Santalales; family Viscaceae; genus Viscum; species Viscum album. The sequence continues at coordinate 1,859,305,869 of OY728128.1, forward strand.
CATATTGACATATTGAAAATACTTTCAGCCAAAACAACTTAGGAACAACAATCACCCACTTTGTGTTTGTTGAAAATATTCCCACACACAATCATCAAAGTCAATATGTGTGCAAAATTATTTATCCCCCATATGTGTGTGAATTTTCTTTATCCCCCTTATTGATAATAAAATGAAAAGGGAAACATATGGGTCATATCTTCTCATCCACATTCATCTCAAAATCTTAAAAACATTCCTCAAGAGAACAATAATATCACATGAATCTCTAAACAAAGATCCTTAGATTTAAAAACTCTATGTCTATATGGGAAAACCCAATGTATAAAAAAAGAGTACACAATAAAGGAGATCAATGTAATTCATAAAAATTATTTTATACAATAATTTCCTCAAGATTATTCCATAATATATATCAGGGACTATCTTAGTATGTTATATGAGATAAAACCTATATCCACCTCAACAAACACATCAAAAATATTCAAGTGTATAAACACAACTCCCCTAAATCTCATATTTCTCAACAATAATTACTAATCTTTAAAGATTATATTGATATAAAAAATGAAGGTGCCTAAAGTGTGATAGTAATAACTCAACTTCATCTTTTCTCCCCCTAAATGGTTGCACAACATCCTTCATCACGGGGATCATAAGGTTCTGTGATGGATATATCTTTTTTTTTAAAAGCACTACATTACTTAGTCATATTCTCTACTAATTCTCCTTTAATTCAATGAAAATTTTTTAAATAAAAAATAATAATTGGAATAAGGAGGTGATGACCTATGGTGGTGGACGAGGGCCTCGATCAGAGGGAGTTTCAAGGCTCAAGGAATGACTTGGGAATCAGGTCAGCCTCGATACTCCCCACTATCTTGTAAATCTATTCATGTTAATTTCACTGGTTTTGTAACTTGATTTTTTTTGAATTTAGGGTGGGATCGTGTATCAAATCTAGATAAATTTGAAGTTTTAATTTTGGTTGGGGATCTGGTTTTGATTTTGATTTGTTTGTATGGTTTTCCCTAAACTGTTAAAATTGGACTATTCAAAAATAAAAAAACGATTTGGAGGATAGGGACAAGAAAGAACCTCATTGTCACTTAGAATAAACATTTTGGATGAGAGTATCCTCTCAATCAATGATTTTTATTCTTCTTCCAAGATATATCATGGAATATTCTATATTTTTTGTGATCATTCTTCATATATTTTATAATATATTTTTTCTCATTTGTTGAGTCTCCAGGTGAAATTGTCGACTTATCTTAGGTTTTTAAGACAACTTTATTTCCTTGATCAAGAAAAATCATTTCCATACTTTCCTTTTAAGATGGTAAGATAGTCATATAGTTTTTATAATTATTACTAAATTTCTCACACCTTTTACATTTCTTTTTAGTCTCTAAACCAAAATTTTTAAATAAATTACATTCAAATTTATTCCTATATTCTAATAATGGTATCTTCCCTATATCTTAGTCATAATTTTGTTATTCCTCCATATTTCTAGACTTACTTATTTGTTCTATCCAAATAGATAAAAAATCTTTCTTTTCTTTCTCAAATTTTTTGAGATTCTCACATGCCTCACTTGAAACTTTATCATTTCACACCTATTAAATTGTTTTTATTTATTATCTTTCTTTCTTCAAAATTTTGTTCTCATATGATTATCATAGATTCCCCCTTGATTAATATCTATTTATTGGTAAATACATGTACTCTATAACACTAGTAATAACCTATGAATCTTGATCATTTATATAGATAGTAGCTTAGCTCTGAAGTTTTTTTGTCTCTTTACAAACTATGGGTATCTTTGTTTGGGGTAAATATTCTCTAACTATTCTACTCTTTATTTGAACAAGATGTGTTCTTACTAATATTCTTGTCCCCGTATGATTTAGTTTTATCTTTAAAACATTCATTATTAGTAAATTCATATGCATATTGAGATTTATTGGCAATAAAATTAACCAGCCCCAATAGACCCTTGTTTTCACCAGCTTGATAAGATTAATATTTAACCTCAAATACTTTATATAATTATTATCTAATCCTTTTTACCTAACTTTGTGCAATAAGATGCATTGATTTTGTGTCAAAAAATCTCCCTAATTCTCATCCAATATTTCCTCATTATTTTTTTCATCTTATCAAATTAATCCAAATTTAATATGTTCTTATTACTTTCATCATCAAGTGTTTTTATTCATAGTTAAGCCTCTCATTAATGTGAAATTTTTCTTCATGATCTTTCAGATTATATATAAGATCATCCACTTTCAATTTATGTTCTCTAATATCATTAATGTTTGTTGCTTATTTTTTGATACACTCATCATTCTCAATAGTTATCTCCACAGCTTATTTCTTCAACTTCTTCTACTCCTTATTGAGTTATATAATTTACTCAACATATAATTCTAAATTTTATTTTAGAATCTAAATTTATTCTATTTTATTCAACACAATCACTGCTTGATGAAGAAATTTCACTTTTAACATGAGATAAAAAATTTGACTTCACTAACAGATTCGTTTTTGGATGGTTAATCATCCTTCTCTATTTTTATCAATAAATTTATCTTCTTGAGAGAAATATTTTTCTTATGGTTCTTAAATATCTATTTTCATGACTTCTTATCCTCTCCCTCTAACACAAAGTCATCAATCTTCTTCTTTGGATAATTACCAAAAAAAATGACCACTATCATTATAATTCCATAACATAAAATATTTTTTAGCTTTTTCTTTCCAATTTCCCTGTTTGTATCTATTAGAAAATAAAGAAATAATTTTATTGAAATCCTATTTATCCTCATTAGAGTCTAAGTCACTTGATTCTTAATTTACTTCTTGATCTCAGAACTTCCAACTTAACATTTCTTCAATAGCTATTTCTTCTTTATAATTCTTCTTAAATACTATTTCTTTTAACTTTTCATATGCAATGATAACATTATGAATTTTATTTGAGGATAGTTCCTCTCAATATTATAGAGCTAAAACCTAGGGATTAAACCTATATAGAAAGTTTATCATTAGTTTTTTAACAATAGTAGAATCTTCAAACTTCTAACAAATACCACTTATGTTACTGAATGTTTTATTATAACTGGTAAAGTATGGATCAATATTTTCATTATCATCCATCTTGATATCTTTTAATGTACTTATCCATATTTTTAACATTGCCTCATTGACTTTATTTTTTTTCATAATGACTTCTCAACTTCTTCCACATCTCTTCATTAGTTGGTATCCCCATAAATTTTATACAAACTTTTTCAGCGAGATCCACCAAAAATAACATTTTGATCTTTTATATCAACTTATAGATTCCTCTTATCAATAAATATCATAGAAACCACATTAAAAGTATGAAATCCCATTATATTAGCATCTATAACTTCTAGGATAAGTGAAAAAAAGTATTGTAACATCATATTACTCTAACTATTATAGTTATTTCCTTTGAATATAATAAAAAAAATGTTGTGAAATGGATTTATATTCTCTATAATTAGTGTATGGTTTGATGTTTTATAACAAATCGTCCCCCTAATACAACTTTTACTTCCAAATCAGTGTCATATCATTGAGGGGGGGCTTGAATCAGTGATCACTGTCTTTTATGAATTATTCTCAGAACTCAACCTATAAAATGTGTTAGAGTTATTGATCAACTCAAAGATATCTAACATCCTCACCTCGTATATAGGAAATATAAAGAGAAAAATCAAAACATGGTAATTAAAAGGTTCGGTTAATGTGACATACTACTTTCTAAGTTTGTTATACCCTCTAACATGGATTCTCCACTATAAAATTTTTCAGGATTACAAAGGCATAAAAAGAAACTATTTTTACACCCCAGTAATCATTTCTCTAGTTGATCATGGTTATACCCTCCATGACCAACTCTTCTATCATATTTATTTATAACCCCAACTATTCCTCTTATCTTTACTTCCTTATTGGATGGTTATACCCCCAAGCCATGAGCCTATTTAGTAATCGGTTATGCCTCTCAAAATACAAGATCTTCCACCTTTATTGTTGATCCAATGTATAAAGATATTCTTTTTCAAATGGTCTTACTTCATAAGAAAGGTGTATCACCTTTTTCTATGTACAATTTCTTCAAGATCTTCAACTGCTCTCTGAAAATTATGGTGGTTTGAAAACTTCCTCCTGATCTTTAGTGTCTTGGATCTACTCAAATATCAACTTTCCAAAACATTTTTTGGAAATTTTCCTTAGAAAAATTCTATCCAATAGTTCTCCATCTGGTATGATTTTTAAGGTATGATCTATCTAGTACCCCTAATTCTAATGCTCGTTTATTCGATGTATCTTTGTATGATGAACCATCTTCTAATTTATCTCTTCCAGATATACCTATATCTGATGGACCATTGTCGTATGCACCTTTTCTTTAACCAAGTAGATTTTTTTTCAAATCTCATGTTTTGTTCTCACTAAAACTTTAGAAATTTCATTATACGACAATAGCACAATAATAGCTCTAAGTGAGATATAATCCTTTTATAGAAATTCTTCCTCCAAAAATCAAGTAAGAAGAACATGCAACAAATTTAAACTTCATTCTCAAATCATTCTTCATTTGACCACCATAAAATCCTCCACAAAAGTCAGATTCAGCATTCTTCATAATAACTTTCTCAATTATTAGCATCAATGATATCCTCAAATATTCCTCAAATATTAGCTAGATTTGTGATCATTGAAATTATAGCTTAGTATCATCGTAATTGATTAACTTTACAAGGGTTTTTCAAGTTTCTAAAACCCCCAACCTATGTACAACCTTCACTAAATGATAATTCTTTATCTTATATACTCATTACATTAACCTCGGCCTGATAAGCTCCCAATGGTTCATCTAATAACCTTCATAATTATCTATCTGTTTACATGAAATTTCTCCATCTGAAGAAATCACATTTGTTTGTCTGATGAAATCAAGAAATTTTTTTGATAACCATGAATATTGAATGATCTATAGATATTTTATCTATCTGGTTCCCTCCATCCAATAGAACTTCTATAAAAGTTAATTTAATAAAACTCAAACTTTATAACTCTAATTTTTTATAGTATTTGTAAATTGACCTATGTTTCATCTCAAACATTGTATCTAACTTTATATAGTATTCAAAACTCAAAATTAAAAGATTCGACCCAAATCACCGGGTTCAAGCCGAAGTTCCACATGTCCTCATATGTTCCTCCCCATATGTAAGTGGTTACTAAATAGCATCAAGGATATGAGTTACATCGGTGGTTATAATATACCCTTGGTATCAAATAATAATAAGAATAAATAATATGAAAAATAAATATAAATTAATAAATAGGTAATTTCATAGAATGTGACATGGTAGGCTCCTCAAGTCATATCGAATAAATAAACAAGGACCCCCCAAGTTCTAGGTCAAACAAGAATATGATAAGAAACAAAAATAAAATGAGATATTATGGAATCCCTATAGAGTCTATCTGTATACCACTTATGAACACCATGATCTATCTCCTATCTCTCTGTCACATGGAATTCTCCTTTTCCTAGGTATTTGATTATAAAGTCTACACACACATAAAGATTCCTATATTGGGTATTAGTAATGAAACCCAGTAGCAAACCACCAATGTGTCCCTAACAAAAGTGAAAATGAATATATGATAGCTTATATCATGGTAATGTAAATGCACAAGAAAACATGAAACTATGCATGCACCGAGTCATCATGCGCTAAACAAGATTCCATAACCCCCATCCCTACCATATTTGGCATGATGCTGGTAAGGATTTATATATTTTTCACTACACAGAATAAGACTTTCCACAAGTCCATATCACCCTATACAAGTTAGTCCAAATTCCACCTTTAAAGAAACTCTACACACCCCACCCTGATGGTGGTAGTTATTAGGGACACTACATGACCTACCCTAATGATGGTCGTTATCCTTGGATGATGGTAAGTCCCGCTAGACATGTGTCATGTAATTAGATAACACATCACCCCTGCATGGAATTCTCCCACTTTGGCCTATAGCTAATGGATTATTAATTCCCATGTATGGTATACTCCCAAAAAAAAAAAAATCATGATCGGACCCATACCATCAATTTATCCATATATTGTATCCATCACTATGTCATCATGATCCCCCCAAGGGAATATCTAAGTGAAACTAAGAAACCCGGTCATCCTGAAACCTAATCAAGTTGAACATGCTATGCAATTCTAAAAACAATATGTGTCATAGGAAGGAAAAATATGTCATATCAAGAAAAATTATCAAGATACTACACGCAAATCATATGACCACACACCAAGAAAGGGTAGAATACATAATAATTCAAAATAAAAACATCACATACAAGGCCATATATTGTAAGGAACTTCCTATCTTAAGGTTTCTGGCATCAACACCAAGGTTAGGAAAGAAGGTATTCACCTAATAAAATACCACACCCAAGACCCTGTGAACCATATACAAAGTAAGATGGGAGTATAATAATAGATATACCAATAGAGAACCATCAAGTCTATAAGGCAAGAGACTCACCAAAGAAGAGTCACTAAGAGAAATACCACTAAGACATCATATAGTTACAACAATACAAAAGAACTTTTGTAATTAAACCAATACAAGGAAACACATTCCTATACTAAAAAACATACATAGTATAATCTATTATAACCTCATTATTTGATTGTTCAAGAATATTTAATAAATTAAGCCAAAAAAAGAATTACTCACTGGAGTTCTCCACTGAAACATCCAAAAATGGAGGCACTAACAATGGTAGTCGAAAAGAGGCTTTAAATAAACTAAAGAGGTTAAGATTAATGGAATTAAACAAGTAAAAATACTTCACGTGAGAAGGTTCAACTTTTCACCATAGGTTCATCTAGTAGTTTTCTGGAATTCATCATATTTAATAAATCAACAAGAGAATGGTGCCTGATTTAATTAATAGGGGTTAGAACCGATTAACAAACACATTAAAAACCCAAAAATTTAATCCATGTGTATTACCCTTTAATTTAGTCAAGATCTTATAATAAAGGAGAAGACTTTAGGAATTTGAAAAACAATTCTGACAGCCGATATAGACTCCATCACATATTAAACTTGTTCATGGTGTTCTTAAACACTCCAAGATGAAATGCCCATGCCTTATAGCATGATACCAAAACCCTGTCCATTTTCCCCACACCATGTCCTCCAAAACGGCTATGGCGGGGTCACCCAAACCATAGATAATAGTATTCATCCTTGAGCACCATGGATTATCCAAGTCATCCCCCCTGTCTGTTTTACACCAAGAAAAACCATATCCAAAACGGATTGCACTAGGTCGTGGTGTTATCCATTTTTGTACCAAAAATTATCAAAACCCACATTTAAGCTTTTAAAGTCATCTAACAATAACTAAACCCAATGTCCATCCAAACCATGGTTAAAAACATCACTTATGAAAGGAAGGCTCAAATAAAAACACATCCACCAAAAAAGAGGGTGTTATAATTATCCCCCTATAAGGAATTCTCATCCTTGAGAATTATATCCAAAGTCAACCTCTAATAACTTAGGCCATTGTGCCCAAACATCAGACTCTCGTTCCCAAGTCTCTTTCTTTACCCATCTATTCCTCTATAATATCCACACAGGTGGCACCATCTTCCCTCATAAAACATTATTTCTCTATTATATGATCTGCATCATGTAATCCAAGAAAGATACATCTAATTCCAAATACACATCCTTACTCCCTATAACATGAACAGGATAGGGCATGAAAATATAAAGTTGATATATATGGAACAAATTGTACATATCTCGATAACACTGAGGAAGACCAAAATACTAATCCATTTTCCCTATTTGGCTGTTGATCTTGAACAATCTAAAAGACCTTGGATCCAGCTTTCCCTGCTTCTGAATATATCAATTCCCTAACCAAGGATTCACCCATAAGAAAACATGGTCACCCATAGTGAACTCCAATAGAGTCCTATTATTATTGTAATATGATATCAATCTACTATGAGCGGTGGACAATCACTTCTAGATCTTATACACTCTATCCAAAGTATAATGCACCAGGATCAGAACCACAAAATCTGCCTCACCCACCTAATGCATCAAAGCAGTGGGAAAAAAGTTTGACCATAGAGAGCCTTATTGGGTTCTATCTGAATAAAATCATGATAAATATTATTACAAGAAAACTCTACTAAGGCTATATAATCATCCCATGATCCTAAAAATTCTATGACTTAAGCTCAAAGAAAATATTCATGAATATAGATCATCTTCTCAGACTGTTCATCTGTCTATGGAAGATATGTCGTGTTCAATCTCAATTGAGTCCCTGGATCCTTCTATAAGACCTTCTAGAACATCAATGTAAACCTTGTGTCTATGTATGATATAATTCTTAAGGGTACACAATGTAGATTTACAATATCATAGACATATACCTTTACCAACTTACCCATGGAAAGAGTCACTTGACTCATCTTGAAATGATCCACTTTCATCAACCGATCCACTATCACCTATACAACATCATTATTCTTGAGTTCCTTGGTAACCCTTTTGAAAAATCCATCATGAAATCTTCCCATTTCTATATGGGAATCAAAAGTGTTTGTATTAAACCACCAGGATATTGATACTCATAATTTATCCTCTAGATGGTAAGGCATCGTGAAACAAAACCAGAAATATCCCTCTTCATACCTAGCCACAAAAACTTCCATTTGAGGTCATGATACATCTTCATTGACCTGGTACGAACTATCCATCCAGAGGCATGGGAATCTCTAAAAATATCTTCATTTAAGGAAGTAGGAACTAAAACCCTCCCATGGATATAAAGTATATCGTCATCATTTATGGGTTAAACTACTATTGTATGATCCCTACCTACAATTCTCACATTACCACACACTCGGAATCTAACTCTTGGTTGTACATCACCCATGCCACTAAAGCAGATGTGTTAAATAAAGGTACACATGTGACTACCCCTCTCACCTTAGCCGTATCAATCCTCTAATTGGACAATAAATGCATCAGAAACCACTCTTCCTCCAAAGACTACTCTCTAAGTTTCATTGCATCTTGTATATTTCTATGAAGAGCATCTGAAATTATGCTAACGTTTCCTGGTGTATAAGCCATCTTAAAGTAGAACTTCTGTAGATACTCCAATCAGTACCTCTACCTAAAATTTAGGTCTCACTATGAGAATATATATCAAATGATCTTTTGTCCCATGTAAACAAAAACTCTCTATCCTAAAAATAGTATCACCAACAACTGAAATTGAGAAACAAAACTACCAACAGTAGTTCATGCGTCAGGTAATTCTGTTCATAGGGTCATAGTTGATTTGACCCATGAGATATTACATGGTCTCTATGCATTAGCGCAGCTCGTAAAACAACTCCTATAACATCCTAAAAGAATTAATATCTCATCCTAGGTTCTGGAAATGTCATCACTAGAGTTTTCATTAATCTCTTATTCATCTCAAGAAAAGATTCATCACATTGATCTAACAACTCAAACTTCACCCCTTTTTGGTTAAAGTTGTCATGGGTTCTTCCAAACATGAGAATTCCTAGATGAAATTATAGTTGTACCCTAATAATCCAACAAAAAATCTGATATTGAATACATTTGGAGGGAGAGTAGAAGATATCATTTCCTCCACCTTCTCTGGGTCCACTAATATTATAGCTTCTGACACCAAATTCCCTAGGAAACGCACCTCCTAGATTAAAAATTGACAATTAAACGTCTTGGAAAAAAGGCAATGTGCTCAACATACACTCAAGACTATCTCTGGATACTTTAAATGCTACTCCAAGGTCTCAGAATGGATAAGGATGTCATCAAAAAACGCCATGATAAACGTTTCCAGATATGGGTTAAGGATATTGTTCATGAGATCCATGAACGTCGTTCGGGCATTCTTTATAACAAACAACATCACCAGGAACCCGTATAGACCATACATAATCCCAAACACCATATTTGGCAAGAATTCATCCCTGACCCAAAGATGATAGTATCCTAAACATATATTGATCATTGGAAAACAATGATCTCATCACAAATGATTCAACAGACCATCAATCATAGGAAAAGGATACATTTTTTCCACCATCACCTAGTTTAACTTTCTATAATCTGCATAGATTTTAAGGGTATCATCCACCTCTATGGATAACAACACCAAAGTAACCTAGGGAAATGTTCTTAGTGTAATGAATCAATTTTATCCCAAGTCTTCAAGTTGAACTTTGAGTTACTTTATCTTGGTTGGCATCATATGATAAGATGTTATTGACATAGGCTTCACCCCTAGAATGAGTTCTATTTTGAAATTAATTTCTCTATTAGGTGGTATACCTAAAAATTCTTTTGAAAACAAATCCGGATACATATCAACAATCTAAGTAAAATATGAGGGGATAATTTTGATCTTATAGAAAGAGAAAATCCAAAAAATCTTACACCACAATAGCTCTACCAGACTCAAATCTTAGCCCACTCTACCTATTCCCAAATCTCATTCACTACTAATTAAAAAATATCCCCCTTATAAAAGGTAAAGGATACCCATCTCTAATAGCATTCAATGTGTGCATGATAGAACATAATGCATACCATCCCAAATAACACATTTAATCAATTCATCTCTAAGATAATGAGATTATATAAAAAGGATATTACTAGAAACCATGATAGGACATCTTGTAAACCTTTGAAGAGGGTCCACTTTAGTCCCTATGGGTGTGTCAAGAGAAAAAATATCCAAATATATTCTAATATGTTAGTCCAGGCCAACTAACACTTCAGTGGATATAAAAGAATGATAATCACCAATATCAAACGATGTTATAGATAGTGTAGGCAGTCCCTCAACACCATCAGCTGGAGTCTGATCCACTATAAAAACTCATCCTACCTTAACTTCATTCCCTTTACCCTGATTTTTCAAAGCCTAGGGAGACTACATCCTCTATTGAGGTCCTCCACATCTATCATTCCATGATCTCCCAAAACTCTTCCAATAATCCATCAAAAAAATTCTAAAGATAACCAGCCTTTACAAAATAGTGGAACTCCATATGCGTCTTCCTACATACATTTTTGAAATGCCCACTTTTCCCATAATTGATGACCCTAGTAGAATCACCTTCTAAATAGAAAATTGATAAAGTCCCACTCTAAACCATATGCCTACTTCCTTTCTTCTCCTAATCATATTTTCTCATCATACTAATAGAAAAGTCTCCTATAGTAGTGAGGTAAAGCTTAGTCACCTATAAGGCTTCGGCCTTAAACATTACATAATCTTGAATTAAGTTAATAATTCACATTGAGGATATTTTCAGGTTTATATATTTAGAGAATTAGTTCATAACATATACATAAAAACTTTAATATTACATGTAGACACTTCTACTCTATATCCATTTCTTTCATAAAATAAAAACTCTTTGAAAAAAGAGTCATGTCTAGTTCCATGTTTTAGACGGCATGACTTTTCCTTTATCTCATACATGACCCTATTCCACTTTATGCCCTATGATAAACAATTCAAAAAAAGGGATGGGCATAAAAAGATCAATAAGGGATACACAAAGAAGGAAAACTGTTAGTTTTTCAAAAACAACAAGTAAACCATGAATACCTTATCATAAGTAAAACTTTTCACCTTTATAAAGTAGTAAATACTCTTCACTTAATAAAATATCATTGCTTACAATTTTTTAACCAAAATATTACTATAAAACCCATATAAAGAACACATAACATATAAAGGTAACTTGGGACATAAATATACTTAAATGGAATAACCATACGGTCAACTTCCACACATATCACTAAATGGACTAGCCATACGGCTGACTTCCATTCCCAATGCATTGGAGGTTATAACGTAACCACCCATCCTAGTTTATCATGGCACCACCTATAATTTGTTTTATCACGTAACCACCCATCAAATGTCCAATTACCATTATAAAATCATAACACATAAAATATTTCAAATATAAACATTTCATTAATAACATTTAATTTGTAATCATAATAAATCATTTCAAGATATTGAAATAATAAATCCATTTCAAAAACCATTTTCAATACCAAAACACCCAAAAATAGAATAAGGGATTTCTTTTCCTTTTAAAAACATTAAGGCTTATAGAGGAATCCAAACAACAATTACGACAGCGGAAATGTCATTGTCATTGCAAACGTTAAAAACATTATTTTTGTCATTTAGTAAAACTCTACGTAAAAAAAATATTCCCTTTGAATTAAAATAAAATTAAAAGGTTTTATTATACACAGTATAAAATGAGGTGTATGTTATCAAAACATGCCTCAATAAAAGGAGTTTGAGATGAAGTCCCTTACCTCGTGTCTGACTTGACCCATTCGTTCTTTAATTATTGAATAATAAAATTAATTTAATTTCTACTTGATTAAAAACCTTTATAAAGTATATTATTCCTTTTATATCACTTATTACTTTTATATAACAATTATTTATTTATTTGAGTTCATATCGGACATTTTGTTGATGTTCAGAACTTGAGTTGAAAATGAAATTCTTATAATTACAAGTTGTTCAGGAGGTCAAAATTCCATTATCTATATAATGATATTCATGATTTATATATCATATATATCATATATATCATATATATCATATATATCATATATATACAATATATATATGTATTTATAATTTTACATTACATTTGGAGATAAGAAATGAAATGCACCGTTCATGGGGACGGTAAGCTGTACTTACGTATGAACGCTACATTCATTTCTATTTTGTATTTTAATAGAATGAAAACAAAATGATACATAGGTATATTATAATTACAATATAATACCATATAAAATCTTATTAACTCTATCCTTTATACATCCTATGTATGGTATGAATGAGTCATATCACTTTAAGGGGGCGGTAGTCCGCACTTCCTCAAATGAAATTATCGTGTTTGCCCATTATGGAAACCATAAAGGTATGATATAAATGAAAAATACAGAAGAATAAATAAAAAATAAAAATAATATATATCATATATAAATATAGTTCCATCATAATTTCCACCATAGAAGGTAGTAGAAGATAAACAAACAATCATCATTTTGTGAGGCAGTAGTTCGTCGTCCACAGAAACAGTAAGTTCCTCATCCATTAGAAGGAGGTGTGTGTAAGTGTAGTTAGAATAATTCTCATAAAAACAACCTAGTATATTGAGGATAATTTTTTTGTTATAAAATAAAGTAATAAAAAGATTTTAGGGGGTTGCAAAAGTAAAATAAAAAAATAACTTAATAGAATATGTTACCTTAAAACTGGGTAACTCCCTTTGGTTTGAACCAAAAGGATTTATTGAAGTTCCATATGCCTAAGGTAAGGCTTATAGTTGGAAGAGAAGTATGTAGGGAGCTTATTTTAGAAGATGTTGGACAAGCCAAGGAGCTTGAGATGTGTGGGTAATTGGTTAGAGGTTATGGCTTTTTATAAGGGGAAGGAGGGGCTCTTTAGGAAAGTTTGAAAATATTATTTTATTATATAATGATTTTCAGTTTCTAAAGGTCCAAAAATCATTAAAGTAGTATATAATATGACTCGTGTTAGAAATAAAATCATTAAATAATAATTGAACGGGTTTTTGATATTGTTCTATTTTTTATAATCTTACTTATTTAAATTATTCATTAATGAGGTAAACACTGCATCATTATTATGTCAAAAATAATTTTATTTATTTAATGTCTAAAACATATAAAAAAATACCATGATGTAGGAAATATTTTTATATTTCAAATAAATAATTATAGTGGAAGATATAACTTATATAACACCATGTAAATATTGATTTACTAAAATATAAATGTTTATGTCATTTTAGTCATTACTTTAAATTAATTAATATAAAGTGTCATTATCACTCTTAAGTACCTCCATGGGGTCCCATAATCAATCCAAGGATTCCCAGGGTTGGAAATGTATCAACCAATAGGATTAGGACTCATGTTAGAGTAATTTAATATTATTATAATATTATTTTTACCTTGAATTACCCGATTTACATTTAACCATGGTAAATGAAAGTCAAAAGTTACTTTTCACCAAAAAAAATCATCTTATTGAAACACATTTTAATTATTAATAACAACCATGAATATCATATTTTTGAAATTTATTTCATAGAAGCGGTAAAATTTAATTTAAATGAAGATGTCAGTTTTTTAACTACTACTCAGAGTTTTCACTATTCATCAAAAATTAAAGTTTTTCAGAAAAATAACAAAAAATAAGCCTAAGTTATATTTGATATTATGAATTCAAAAAAGACGTCTATTTTAACAAATTAAAAACATAGAATTTTCATTAATTAAGTTAAAATTAATTCCCATTTTCAAAACAAAAAGCGTGTTTTTCAGAAATAATAACTATCAAAAGATTGACACTTGTTTGTATCCAATTTCAAAAAAAAGTTCCAATGACAAAAATTGTATTAAATGGTAAAAATATAATCCAATTACACTTTAGAACCAATTAATAGGATAATTTAACCATATAAATAAATTATAGTAAATGGCAGTTTTGAATTAAAATACAGTATTTTTCACTATTCATTCAAAATGAATTTTATCAGAAAAATACCAAAAATTTACCCAAAGTAAGTTTTGATGTCCCGATTATAAAGAAGAATTTTATTTTGTCAAATATAACATATAAAAGTGACAAAAACTAGTTTTAAAGAGGGTTCGCCATCAAAAGGCGGCAAATTGACATTTTAAAGAATATTAGAGTATTTATGATTAAAATTAGATTCATTCACATTTTAAGCCTCTAAATTTTATTGGATAAATGTAAAAACATATAACAAACGTGTATAATCATATTGTAGTTAGTTCTGTTCATTCCCACAATTATAACAGCAAGGCGTTAACTACCATTTAAAATAATATTATATTATTATTCTTCAGTATGACCCAAGGTTTTGTGCAATGTAATATTTCAAAGAAACTCGTTGTTTCATATCGGGTATGCTATCAAACATAGCATCCCTTTTAAATTAAAATTATTATTTAAATAAAAAATATTAATAAATATGAAAATGTGTTATTCTTTATTTTCCTAGGATGTTACATCCTTCTCCATTTTGGGAATTGTGTCCTCGCAATTTTATTCACTTATCAAATAAATGGGGGTATTTATCCCTCATAGAATTTTCATATTCCCATGTTGCCTCTTCAACCATATAGTTTCTCCACAAAACCATTACCAGATAAATTACCTTATTCTATAACACTTGCTCTCTTCAGTTAAGAATCTGGACTAGTTGTTCCTCATAATAGAGATTCTCTTCCAACTAAACTACCTCTGGAATCAAAACATGAGATGCATCTGGCATATACTTTGTCCACATTGAAACATGAAAAACATTGTGTATCAAGGATAAACTTGGAGTTAAAGTCACACTGTAGCAAGTGATCCAACTTTCTCTAGGATTTTATAAGGTCCAATGAACCTCAAACTCAACTTTCCCTTCTAACCAAAATGCATCACACTTTTCCATGGAGAAAATTTGAGAAAGACATGATCACTTACCTCAAAAGAAATATCCTTCCTCTGGTTATCTGCATAACTTTTCTACCTGTTCTGAGCTGTTCTCATGTTCTTCTGAATCAACTCAACATTTTCTTCCATCTCTTCTACCAATTATGGTCCCATAAACTTCCTTTAACCTACTTCATCCCAAAAAGCTGGAGTTCGGCACTGCTTTCCATATAATGCCTCAAATGGATCCATCTGTATACTAGAATGAAAGTTGATATTATAAGAAAATTTAACCAAAGAAATATGTTGGTCCAAACTTCCATGGTAATCCATTAAGAAAGCACATAGCATATCTTCCAATCTCTGAATTTTTCGTTCTGACTACCCATCTGATTGAGAATAAAAAGTTGTACTAAATTTAATTCAGTACCCAACAACTTCTAAAGGCCTTTCCAAAATTTAGAAGTAAACCTAGGATCACAATCATATACAACAAATAGGGGAAATCAATGCAACCTGACTATCTCTTTTACATAAAACTAAGAAAGATGATCTGGATAAAAAGTATCTCGAATGGGAAAGAAATGAGCAGATTTATTCAATCGACCAACAATAACCCAGATTGCATTATTACCATGATATGTACTTAGAAATCCCACAATGAAGTCCATGGATATATTTTTCCATTTCACTCTGGCACTGGTAAATGCTGAAGTATCCCTTTCGGTAATTATCACTTTGCTTTAACTTCTTGACAAGTCAAACACTTCACTGTAAAGTCAGCAATATCTATTTTCATTTCATCCCACCAGTAATACTCCCAAAGATCTTTTTACATCTTAGTACAGCAAGGATGAACATAAAATGGAGAACTATGAGCCAAATCACTGTCTTCCTTTTATGCTTGCTTAATTTTGCAACTCACTGTCTTCCTTCTATGCTTGCTAAATCCCACATGATCTTTGCTCATAGTTCTCCATTTTCTGTTCATCCTAGCAGTACTAAGATGTACAAAGATATTTGGGAGTATTACTGGTGGGATGAAATGAAAATAGATATTGCTAAGTCCCACATGATCTTTGGGAGTATTACTGGTGGGATTTCCTTCTATGCTTGCTAAATCCCACATGATCTTTCATTTCATCCCACCAGTAATACTCCCAAATATCTTTATACATAATCTCTTCTCAAAACTCAAAACACAATCATTATCAATGTTAAAATCAGGCAACTTACCCTTCTGAACCAACTCTACCTTTTTCTGCAACTCACTGTCTTCCTTCTATGCTTGCTTAATTCAGTCTGATAGAGATGATTTCACTAACACCTAAAACAAAACAGAGGAATTTTCTGCACCAAAAACTTTTATGTCAAAGTTCATCAAATCTAAAACCGAAGTATCTCGTTCCAAATGTATCATGGTTAATGTAGCGTTACTTTGTTGACTCAAAGTGTCACCGACTTTATTTTCCATTCCGGGATGGTAATGAATTGTGCAATCATAATCCTTGATTAATTCCAACCATCTCATATATCTAATGTTTAATTTCTTATGAGTAAATATATACTTCAAACTTTTATGGTCAGTATATATTTCACATTTTACTCCATACATATTATGCCTCAAAATTTTTAAATCAAAAACAATAACAGCTAATTTAAAATCATGTGTAGGGTAATTTAACTCATGAGGTTTCAACTGAAATGAAGCATAAGTAATGACCTAATCATTCTGCATAAGGACACATCCAAGTCCTTTCAACAAATAATCATTGTAGATAACAAATTCACCATCTCTGGAAGGTAATTCCAAAACGGGACCATTCACCAATCTTCTTTTCAATTCCTAAAAACAATTATCACATTCTTTTTTCTAGATGAACTTAACACCTTTTCGAGTTAACTTGGTCATTGGACTAGATAATCGTGCAAAATTCTCAACAAACCTCCGGTAATAACCTACTAAAGCAAGAAAAAATGGTTCTTGGTTATATTTGTTGGTCTTGGCCATTCTTAAACAACGTTTGTTTTAGTAGGATCAACATTTATGCCATTTTTTTAAACAATTTGACCAAGGAATGAAATTTTTTGTAAACAAAACTCACACTTGATGAATTTTTTATACAGTTTCTTTTCTTTTAAAGATCTCAAGACAACCCTTAAATGACTTTCATGCTTCTATTTAATTTTAGAATAAACAAAAATATCATCAATGAACGAAACCAAAAACATATCCATGAACTCATGGAAAATTTTATTCATAAGATCCATGAATACAGTAGGTGTATTGGTTAACCCAAAAGTCATAACTATAAATTAATAATAGCTATATCTAGTACGAAATGCAGTCTTTGGAATTTCTACTTCCTTTACATTCAACAGATTGTACCCCGACCTCAAGTCAATCTTTGAAAAATACTAAGCTTCTTGGAGATGATCAAAAAAATCATCGATATGAGGCAAAGGATACTTGTTATTAACAGTGATGTTATTTAATGCTCTATAATCAATGAAAAGTCTCATTGAACCATATTTATTTTCAACAAACAAGACAGGATCACCCCATGGTGATGTGCTAGGTTGAATAAAACCATTATCTAATAACTCCTGCAATTGCTTCTTTAACTCTAAAAGATCAATTTGATCCATTAGATAAGGGTCTTTTGAAATTGTCTTTGCATTAGGAACTAAGACAATAGTAAATTCAACTTCCTGGCAGGTATAATACTTGGTAACTAATCAAGAAAAACATAAAGGTACTCATTTACCACTGGCACATCATTAATCTGAACAGTTCCTTTGCATTCAACAATATGTGCAAGGTAACATTCATTTCCATCTTTTACTAGTTTCTCAGCTTCCTAATATGTTAACAAAAGTAAGGGTTCATTATTGTACACAAACTGAAAATCTTTATTAAAATAAACCTCTTTAGCTATGCATTCAATCTTAACATGATAAACAAAAAGCCAATCCATACCCAAAATAACATCAAACTCTAATAGAGGCAAAACAATAATGTTTATAGGTAGATTCTTTCCGCACACAAGGATAGGAAGGTTCTTATGTTTTCTTTTTATCTAAAAATTTCCTCTAGGTGTTTTTACTATAAGTTCGGGATTTATATCGTGAGATGGAATTCACAATTTACTAGAAAAACTTCTCATAAATGAAAGAGTGTGTAGACCCTGAATCAAACAACGCATTGGCATAATCTGAAAAAACAAACAGTGTACGTGATACTACATCATTCAATGGCCCAACATCTACTAAAGTAGTTGAAAAGGATTTCACCACCCCTTTCTGCTTGCAGTTCGGATACTTTTCCTCAGTTGAGTTCTTAGTTGGACACTAATTTTCATAATGACCCATTTCGTTGCAGTTAAAACATCTCACCATTGTCTTTTCATTACTTTCTTAATCATCTTCCTTATAGTTATGAGCAATATGACCAGACTTACCACATTAGAACCACTTTCTAGACTTTGATAAACTTTCTCCAGGATGCTTTTACCACACATCTCACAAGATGGATATTTAATTTTCTTACCTTGAGGCTTGTTTGATGAATTCTTTCCCTTTTCCTGCCAACTGGACCTCTTATTTTGTTTACTCTCCTGGAACACCTAATCATCAGAAAACTCCATTTCTACCTTCTCGGCATATCTGAAAAGTTTTTCATAGCATTTAAATTCACAAGAGGCTCATTCTCTTCGATATCGTAGCTTCAGTCCTGAGTAAAATCGATTTATCTTACTATCAAGATCTCAGATGAAATTTGAAGCATACCTTGCCAGTTGAGTGAATTTTTCTTCATAACCAGCCACTAATTCATCCTCCTGCCTCAATTCTAGGAATTGTTTTCCATCGTAAGACGAACCACCTTAGGAAAATATTTATCAAGAAACATGCCTTTCAATTCATCCCAATCAAGAGAATAAATCTCCTCACTATCCCTGATATTTTTCATCATCAACCACCACTGATCAGCTTAACCTTAAAAATAGTAAATAGAGAGACTAAACTTTTGATGTTCTGAACACCCCATGACATCAAAAAATTTATCTAATGCTTTAATCCACCCTCCAGCTAGCACAAGGTCAGATGATCCTCTGAATGATGAGGGATGTTGCCTCATGAAATGCTCCAATACGGACATGTTTCTATGTGGTTGATCCGGCAGATCTCGTGCATGGATACCACCACCATTTATATCCTAATTCAATTGTGCCATCACTGTAAAAGACTATTCAACTCCAATTCCGACCATATCAAGTTGCTGATTCTAAAGGTTGTCTTCATCTTGATTTCGTCCCATCATAGCTGCCATGTTTTCTCTATGGAAAACCACTCTGAACATAGAAATATCTTAAGCGAAGCAACATGGTAATCTATAAATTATATATCATTTCAATCTTATCATAAATTAATTTATGCACATTAATTTAACAATATTCTAACTCCTAAATTTGTCTAAATTGACCTTTGATACCAACTATAAGGCCCTGACCATAAACATTACATAATCTTAAATTAAGTCAATAATTCACATTAAGGATCATTTTAGGTTTAGAGCCTTAGAGAATTAGGTCATAACATATAAATAAAAACTTGAATATTACGAGTAGACACTTCTACTCAATATCAATTTTTTCAAAAAATAAAAACTCTTTGAAAATAAGATTCATGTCCAGTTCCATGTTTTAGACGGAATGACTTTTTTGTGATCCTATTTGTCACACCCCGACCTATCCTTTATTTTATTTTATAATTTTATTTTAATTTTAAATTTTTTTGGGGGTTCGGGTTGAGTCCCGGATGAAAAACTTTTGATTTGTTTTAAAAAGTGCATGTTTTTCAGCTGACGATGTTGGGCGCATGGGTGGAGTGCGTGTTGGAAACCCCGTGCAGCCCCAATTAGGCATTGGCATGATTCGCCTACCTTCGGAAAATTAAAATGAGTAAATATTATGATTTATTGTGTTATTTAAAAATTTTATTGTTGGAAATAATTTTATAATTATTATTAAATATGAAATGATAAATATTATTATTATTATTATTATTATTATTATTATTTTAGAACAGTACGTGGGAACTGTGTGGCTAGCGAAAGTTGTACAGTCTGCCCGAGTACCGCACGGTTGCAGAGTTTGAGTCGGCAAATAGAAATAAATTAAATGAGTTAAAAAGAAAATAATTAAAATTAAAATTTAGTGAAATAATATTATGTTATTATTAAAGAATTGATATTATTAAAATTATTATTTTTATCATTTCAATTATTGTTATTAAAGTTGTTATTATTATTATTTGGTGTATTATTAATATTATTATTATTAGGGTTATCATTAGTATATATTAAATTTATTGTTATTTATTATTATTATTGTTTTTCTTTTCTCAATTCTTTTATTTTCCTTCTTTTTTTCTTTTCTCTATTTCTTTTTTCTTTTCTTTTTTATTTACTCTCTAACCCTATCACCCCCCCCCCCCGGTTTCTTTTCTTCTCACTCAGCCCATATAGCGCTGTCATCTTCCTGTTGCGCTGCGGCTCCCTCTCCCCTCTCTTACTCAGAACAAGCAGGCCCTGGTGACGTCCTCTTGTGTTATACTGGCATCCCACGCGGATCCTTCTTTATACCATCCATGATACCGGCTTCCACCTCCAGCCGGCTGTGATGCCCGCACCTCCCTATGTCTACCTCCCTCAGGCCACCTGTGCCTCCCAACCCTCACCCGGTCCAGCGACTCCCTTTGGCTCCACCTCCACCGGTCTGATGCCATCCGGTCGTGCGACGCTCCTGCCCAGGCCCTCCTCTTACTTAAGCCGCAAAACCGCATATCCCCCCCCCCTCCGGATCCCCTTGTCCCAGCGCACCCAACCGCTGACCTCCCATGTGACACACCAGCTGGCCTTCTGCCTTGTATCGTCAACATCCCCTGACGCCATCCCCCCTTGTTGTTGCACCAAGTTACTGGACTCCCTGATGAGCAGAAAAAACCTATCACCCCCTTCCCTTATCTAAATGGCTCATCTGTTGCGCGTTGAAATCTCACTTGTTATCTCCATAATTTTATGAATTCGATTATTTCATTCCCAATTTACTCTTTGACTGTGTCTATTTTTTTATATGTGATAAGATGGATAATAAGAAAGAGAAGTCGGTGAATGTCTTGGGGAAGCTAAAGCATTCTCACTATGTGAACCGTAGTGCCGATGGAAAGAATAACGGTCAAAGTACGGCCATTGTCTAGCGACTCAACATGTACAGCCAAGCCGAAGAATAACATTAAAGTAAAGATTCTCAAGCATGAATTTCAGTCCAGAGAGATGTCGTCTACTAGAATCCAAACAAATCATCACTGGTTTGGGAATACACATATTGAAGGAAAAGAAACTATCGATGTCCCTTTTAGTTGATCCCCAAAAGGTTGGACTTTCTTCCACACAATCAGAAAATCACCGTGATAATCCTTAATTATTACATTTTAATTTCTCATTTTCAAGACACAAGGTTCGATTACATTTCATGTAATTTTTATTATTTATTTTTCTATGTATGTAACATACACCCCCTTCCCTGCACCAGCACCCTCCGGCCGACCGAGAACCCTCCTCCGACTCCTGTCACAACAACATTTAGCGCACTATTTAACCAGGCCCACTAGTGCAACGTGTGTTCTTCTGGCCAACGTGCCTCTATTCCGGCCATCGTGCACCCTCCCAGTCGGGCTGCACTCTTCACTGCCATCATTTCCAGTTGTTTCCTCTTTCACATGATTCCTTTCATTGAGCGCACCCATGCACTGGCTCTTACCTCCTTCACTTGATTCTTTTCTCCTATACTGAGGATTAGGTGAGGGTTGCCTTGTATTTTGTTTGATTTTTTTTAATTTATCATTTATGTGTTTTTAGTTATGTTTTCGGTTTCAGTGTATTGGCAAGTTTTTATCCACTATCCTATAACTGTCAGCTAGTGTATGCTTGCACGCCCGCTCGAGGCGTGTTGCATAATCGTGCTTGGACTGCGAGTTGAGGTAGGTCCCCCACTACACTCTCCTTTAAATTTAAAATTTATTGATTGCTTGATATTTTATTAATTTTAATAAATGTGAAATAATTTAAGATAATTAATTTTTAAATGATTATTTGGTGTAAAGAGAGCTAGTTATTTTATACACGACACTTGAAATATTTTCTTGATGAACAAACTCCCAGTGGTGAAAGAATGCCCGTTTGGCCTTTAAACATAACTCATTAAATTTCAAATGTAGTTTTGGTTTATTGATAAATGGTCTCTTTTGAAGCATGAATAAGTGTTTTGGTTATCTTGAGAAATGAGGATTTTCTTTAAGATTGGTGAAGGCCTGTTTGGCACTTTAATAAAATAAATTATTTTGGAAAACTCTCTTTAGGGTGATTCAGGGGTGATCTTTGGTGTACCTTGATTTCATTAGTTGTGTGTGCTGTTTGTGCTACTTGATTGACTTTTTTGACTCACCCCTTACCTTTTTATTATACGTGCTGACATGTGAACCTGGCATAGTAGGTGAATTTTCTGAGAACGATTTTCGCACTAGTTTAGATTATGCACTGGCTAGTGGCCCTTAGTATGGATTATACTCTACTAGGGGATTGGGAACCTCAGTTAGGCCATGTATAGAAACACCGGGCCTTAGGTAATTATGACGTCATCGAGAGAAGTCATTCCTTCAGGATGAGTCTTATGTATGGTATGTTCTGGATTGTTCACGAGCTCCTAGGTTTGGCCCATGTTCCTTTTAGGGCTTATTTGTATGTGGTGGTTGATAGAGAGGTCTAGTTCGGTTGTTGGCCCATGTGTGCCACTTTTTCCATTTCCCTTAGTGTGTGTTGTGTGTGGTTTTCCTTTTTGACTAACAACTAAAATTTGGATTTCTAAATTGTTCGCAAAAATGTTTTAAAATGAAATGCACCTCTTTCTTTCAAACATTAAACTTTTTTTTAAATTAAAAAGGGAAATGGACCATTACTTGTTTTAGAAATGAAAGTGTGTGTATGGAAACCCATATTTTATATACTTTAATTAAAACATGAAATTAGGGAATTATTTATTCAAAGGTAGTACATTGGGAATAGTTTGTTGGGAACGCCTACAAAGTTTTAATACTCACACCTATAGTTTTTTCTTGTTTTTTTTAGTTTCTATTGCAGGTTTGACTTGAACTTACTCGTTGGGGGAAAGAGTTGGTTTTGGATTGGTGAGCGACTCTCAGAGTCGTGAGGAGTTTTGGTCGTGGTCAGGTTAGTTGGTTGTTGTTGGTCATTCTTCCTTTTCGTGTCCTTTATTTATTTTTCATTGTTCTATTTTATTTCTGCTGCATTATTTATTTTCATTGGGCTAAATTGTTCTCATTTGTACTCTGTTGATGCCCTGGTATTTTTCTCCAGCTAAGGAGTATCGGGAACACCTCTCGGGCCACATTATGGACCGGCTTGGGTGATCAGTTCATAGTCGACCTAGGTTGGTTCGTGACAAAATGGTATCAGAGGAGGTAGGCTCCTGAGAAGACCTTGTTTTCTCGAGTGCACATTGTTATTTGGGGTCATCATTGTAAAAGGAGTGGAATTGTCGGGACTTGGGGTGTACAGGAGGGAAGGACATCATGAAACCTTTCTTGTTCCGAACCTTAGGTTACCATGGGATATCTGGGCATGTTGGTGTCCATTGATTTTTTTGAATTGTTTTATGTTAGGAAATGAAAAGGAAGTTGGGAAAGTAGCCTTGTGAGCTCGTAGGGCTAGGAAAGCCATGTGGAACTGGGGACTTTATCCTAAAATTCTCTTAGTAATGGTGGCGTTACTGGCGTATGGATGCCAACCATATGTCTGAGTCACCCATCGACACTAGTTTCCTCTGGTGAATTATTTGGGTCTTCTTTAATTCAAAAAAAAACTGATTTTAAAGTTTTATTTTGGAATTTGTGGAAAGTCAAATTTGAAATGGCAGTGACCATGTTTTGATCCTGCTCATTGTTTTCTTGTTCCTTAGTGTTCGCCCCCACGAAGGTTCGATGGATGCCCAAGGTGCAGCTTTGGGTGGTGCATCCTTAAAAGTCCTCCAATTGATCATCCCATAGATTATGTCATCGAGTTTCGGAAATTGAACCCTCCTATCTTTTATATACAAGCAGAGCCTCTGGAGATAGAGGAGTGGTTGCAGAAGATTGAGAGGAAGTTCAGTTTCATTGGGTTTCCTGAGTCGTTAAAGGTGAAGTTGGATACCTTTATAATTGATGGTCCAACCTAGAAATGGTGGAAGTTTGTGTCTCGAAGCAAGCCTCAAGAAGATCTCACTTGGGAGTTTTTCAAGTCATCGTTCATCCAATAACACTTCTCTAAGTTGATGAAGATGGGGAAGAGGATGGAGTTGTGTTGTCTTCACTATGGCATTGAATCAGTACTGGAATTCTATCGACGTTTCAAAGACCTAGTTCTGTATGATAAGTGGTTTGTTGCGAATGATCCCAGGAAGGCTCGACAATTTGAGTCTGGACTCCGACCAGAACTGTGGTCGAATGTGGAAGATCTCAACTTAACCACCTTCTCGGATGTTGTGGGGCAAGCCTTTTTGGCTGAATCTGAGGTACTAGGAGGACTTGAGGTGGTGAATCCTCCCCCATCCTTGGGAAGAAGTGCAAAGAATGGTGATAGACAGAATGGGAAGCAACCTGATGTGAGTGGGTCAACTAGAGGAATCAAGAGGCCTTCAGACCTCCAGTCATCTTCTTCACAGTGCAAGGTCATGATCTGTCATCAGTGTGGCAAGCAAGGTCACAAGAGGCCGACGTGCCTAACTGCTCTGAGACCCTGCCACACCTATGGATGTCGGGGTCACTTGCAGCGATTCTGCTGAGGTGTTTCCAAGAAGCGCGTTGAATCCAGACACGGTTCATCGAAGGTCACCTCATTTTTTCATCTAGAGTAGGGTGATGTTTGGGGATCATTTTAAGGTATTCTCTTTGTAGTGTTCCCTAGATGTAGTGGTTGTCTCTTGTGGAGTTTTGTGGTGTTTCTTTTTTTTCCTTCATCTATAAGAATGGTTATTATCGAACCTCTTTTAAACTTTTATTTTATTGGAAGTCTGTTTGGTAAAATTCTGGTTTTTGTGTTATGTTTTGGAATTTTTGAAGCCTGACTACAAGGAAGGAGATGCTTCAATCATCGGTGCTCCAGCCATAGGCCCTGGAGTGAAGTTGGCTCATAGTTAGAAGAACCCCAATGGTGAAAGAGGGCCTTAGTTTAACCTTTGTCCATAACGTGTCATGGTTTGTTCTATTCCGAGTGTGTGATGTTGTTTATATAGTAATGGTGGTAGTTTTGATGCTCTACCAGTTCGTACCTTCCCTTCTTCCACCTCGTGGTGGGGGTTTTTGGTCCATGCAGAAATTTTTCATGTTCGGTTAATCTCATCAGTTATTATGATGGGGAGAGCCACAGTGGGTCTCGCAAAGTCACACCAGAAGTAATTTAGTTTTTTCCCGATCCTTATGGTGGGGATTCTGTTCAGGCCTCCCCATGTCAGTGTCAGATTTTCTTTTCATGTATTGTTTGGTGGAAGGTGGTCTCATGGAGAACCACTTATTTTTTAGTTCTTCCACTTGGGTAAATGTCGGGATTGGGGTACACCCAACAGTTTTGTTGGAGTAAGATTATGGGTATAAGTGTCGGAGGTAGTTAAAGTTCATTCATTCCTAATTTGAAACGGATAGTCTGGGTGCTGTTGGGTGGTGGTTAAGGTGTTCGTGTTTTAAGGATGATTTGTGTATCATGTTTTCTCGGTGTATGTTTGGATAAATCAACTGGAGGCGCTTAAACTTTTGGAGGTGGGTGACACTTTAGAGGTTTTATCTTTGGGGTCTTGATCTTTTTTTGACTTTCCGAGGGCAAAAAGTATTATGGTGGGGAGAATTGTCACACCCCGACCTATCCTTTATTTTATTTTATAATTTTCTTTGAATTTTAAAATTTTGTGGGGGTTTGAGTTGAGTCCCGGATGAAAAACTTTTGAGTTATGTTAAAAAGTGCAAATTTTTCAGCTGACGAAGTTGGGCGCATGGGCGGAGCGCGTGTTGGAAACCCCGCACGGCTTCAATTAGGGATTGGCATGATTCAGCTACCTTTAAAAAATTAAAATGAGTAAAGATTGTGATTTATTGTGTTATTTAAAATTTTTATTGTTGGAAATAATTTTATAATTACTATTCAATATGAAATGATAAATATTATTATTATTATTATTATTATTATTATTATTATTATTTTAGGCCGGTGCATGGGCACCGCCCGGCTAGCGGAAGCCGTACAGTCATCATGAGTACTGCGCGGTTGCAGAGTTTGAGTCGGAAAATAGAAATACATTAAATGAGTTGAAGATAAAAGAATTAAAATTAAAATTTAATGAAATAATATTATGTTATTATTAAATAATTGTAATTATTAAAATTATTATTTTTAGCATTTCTATTTTTGTTATTAAAGTTGTTATTATTATTATTTGGTGTATTATTAATATTATTATTATTAGCGTTATCATTAGTATATATTAAAGTTATTGTTATTTATTATTGTTGTTGTTTTTATTTTCTTAATTCTTTTAATTTCCTACTTTTTTTTCTTTTCTCTGTTTTTCTTTATTTTCTTTTTATTTACTCTCTAACCCTTGCGCCCCCCCTGTTTCTTTTCTTCTCACTCGGCCCATATAGTGCCTCCATCTTCCTGTTGCACTGCGGCTCCCTCTCCCCTCTCTTACTCAGTGCGAGCTGGCCCTAGCGACGTCCTCTTGTGCGGCACCAGCCTCCCGCGTGGATCCTTCCCTACACCTACCGTGATGCCGGCTTCCGCCTCCAGCCAGCTGTGACACCCGCACCTCCCTCGGTCCGCCTCCCTCAGGCCGCCTGTGCCTCCCATCCCTCGCCTGGTCCAGTGACCCCCTTCGGCTCCACCTCCACCAGTCTGACGGCCTCCTACTGTGCGACGCTCCTGCCAGGCCCTCCTCCTACTTAAGATGCAACACCGCAGAGCGCCCCCTTCCAGATCCCCTTGTCCCAGTGCACCGATCCACTAACCTCTCACAGCCCGCACCAGTCGGCCTTCTTCCTTTCACCGTCGACACCCCCCGATGCCATCCCCCACCCCCTTGATGTTGCACCTAGTTTTTGGCCTCCCTGCTGACCCGCACCAACCCGGAACCCCCTTCCCTTATCTAAACGGCTCATCTGTTGCACGTTGAAAGCTCTATTGTTATCTTCGTACTTTTATGCATTCGATTATTTCATTCCCAATTTACTCATTGACTGCCTAGATGTTTTATCGTGTCTATTTGTTTTTTATATGTGAGAAGATGGATAAGAAGAAAGAGAAGTCAGTGAATGTCTCGGGGAAGCTGAAGCATTCTATGGATAAGAACAAAAGTGTCGATGGAAAGAATAACAGTCGAAGTGTGGCCACTGTCTGGCGACTCAACATGTACAGCACCAAGCCAAAGCATAATAGTAAAGGAAAGATTCTCAAGCATGAATTTCAGTCCAGGGAGTTTCCTTCTACAATAATCCATTTGGATCATCTATAGTTTGGGAATACTCATATTGAATGAAAAGAAACTACTAATTTCCCTTTTAGTTGATCGCTAAAAGGTTGGACTTCCTTCCACATGATCAGAAAATCACTGTGATAATCCTTAATTATTACATTTTGATTTTTGGTTTTCAAGACACATGGTTTGATTACACTTCATGTAATTTTAATTATTTATTTTTCTTTGTATGTAACGTACACCCCCTTCCTTGCACCAGCACCCTTAGGCCGACCGAGAACCCTCCTCCAACTCCTCTCACAACAACCTATAGATCGCTGTCCAACTGACCCTGCCGGTGTAATGTGTGCGCTTCTGGCCAACGCACCTCTAATTTGGCCATCTCACACCCTCCCAGTCGGGCCACGCTCTTCACTGGCATCCTCACCAGTTGTTTCCTATTTCACACGATCCCTTTGGTCGAGCGCACCCCCGCACTGGCTCTTGCCTCCTTCGCTCGTTTCTTTTCTCTTGCACTGAGGATTAGGTGAGGGTTACCTTGTCTTTTTTTTGATTTATTTTAATTTGTCATTAATGTGTTTTTATTTATCTTTTCAGTTACAACACATTGGCAAGTTTTTTTCTACGGTCCTACAATTGTTAGCTTGTGTATGCTTGCATGCCCGCTTGAGGCGTGTCGCGTAATCATGCTTGGACTACGAGTTGAGGTAGGTCCCCCGCTACACTCACCTTTAAATTTAAAATTTTTATTGATTTCTTGATATTTTATTAATTTTAATAAATGGGAAATAATTTATGATAATTAATTTTTAAATGATTATTTACTGTAAAAAGATATGGTTATTTTATACACGACACTTGAAATATTTTCTTGATGAACGGACTCCCAGTGGTGAAAGAATTCCCCTTTGTCCTTTAAACATAACTCACAGAATTTCAAATTTAGTTCTAGTTTATTGATAAATGGTCTCTTTGGAAGCATGAATAAGTGTTTTGGTTCTCTTGAGAAATGAGGATTTTCTTTAAGATTGGTAAAGTCTCGTTTGGCACTTTAGTAAAATAAATTATTTTGGAAAACTCTCTTTGAGGTGACTCATGGGTGATCTTTGGTATACCTTGACTGTACTAGTTCTGTGTGATGTTTATGCTACTTGATTGACTTTGTTAACTCACCCCTTACCTTTTTATTATACGTGTTGACATGGGAACTTGGCATGATAACTGAATTTTCTGAGAACGATTCTTCCACTCGTTTAGATTACACACTGGCTAGTGGCCCCTAGTATGGATTATACTCTACTAGGGGATTGGGCCCCTCGGTTAGGCCAAGTAGGTCAATACTGGGCATTAGGGAATTATTATGTCATAGAGAGTAGGCATGCCTTCAGGATGAGTCACATGTCTGGTATGTTCTGGATTGTTCACAAGCTCCTAGGTTCGATCCATATTTATTTTAGTGCTTATTTGTATGTGGCAGATGATTGAGAGGTCTAGTTCGGTTGCGGGCCCCTGTGTGCCACTTCTTCCATTTCCCTTAGTGTATGTTGTGCGTGGTTTTTCTTTTTGACTAACAACTAAAATTTGGATTTCTAAACTGTTCACAAAAATGCCTTAAAATACAATGCACCTATTTCTTTCAAACATTAAACTTGTTTTTAAATTAAAAATAGCAATGGACCATTACTTGTTTTAGAAATGAAAGTGTGCATTTGGAAACCCATATTTTATATACTTTAGTTCAAACATGAAATTAGAGAATTCTTTATTTAAAGGTAGTGCATTGGAAATATTTTTTTGGGAACCCCTATTGAGTTTTAATACTCACGCCTATAGTGTGTTCATGTTTTTTTAGTTTATGTTGCAGGTTTAACTTGATATTGTTCACCATGGGTGAGAGTCGGTTGTGGATTGGTGAGGAACTCTCGGAGTCTCTAGGAGTTTTGGTCGTGGTCAGGTTAGTTGGCTGTTGTTGGTCATTGTTCCTTTTCGTGTCCTTTATTTTTTTTGTGATGTTCTATTTTCTTTCCGATGATTTATTTATTTTCATTAGGCGAAATCATTCCCATTTGTACTCTGTTGATGCCCTAGCGCATGTCGCCTTCCCAAGAGGATCAGGAATGCCTCTCGGGCCATGTCGTGGACCGGCTCGGGTGATTAGTTCCGGGTCGACCCGGGTTGGTTTGTGAAACCATCCTTGACCCTATTCCACTTTATGTCCTATGAAAAACATATCAAAAACTTTGTATGATCATAAAAAGTTTAGTAAGGGATACACAAATAAGGAAAACTATTAGTTTTTCAAAACAACAAGTAAACTATGAATACATTATCATAAGTAATACTTTTCACCTTTATGAAGTAGTAAATACTCTTCACTAAATAAAAGATCATTGATTTCCATTTTGTAACCAAAATATTACCATAAAACCCATATAAAGAACACCTAACATATAAAGGTAACTTGGGACATAAACATACTTAAATGGAATAACCATACAGTCAACTTACACACATATCACTAAATTGAGTAGCCATACGGCCGACTACCATACCCAATGCATTGGAGGTTATAATGTAACCACCTGTCTTGGTTTATCACGGCACTACTTGTCATTTGGTTTATCATGTAACCACCCATCAAATGTCCAAGTACCATTATAATATCATAACACATAAAATATTGCAAATATAAACATTTCACTAATAACATTTAATTTTCAATCACAAGAAATCATTTCAAGATTTTGAAATAATAAATCCATTTCAAAAACCATTTTCAATACCAAAACACACAAAAATATAATAAGGGGTTTCTTTTCATTTTAAAAATATTAAGGCTTATAGAGGAATCCAAATAACGAATATGGCGGCAGAGAGGTCATTGTCACCGAAAACATTAAAAACATTCTTTTTGTTGTTTAGTAAAATGCTATGTAGAAAAAAGATTTCCTTTGAATGAAAATAAAATTCAAAGGGTTTTATTATACACTGTATAAAATAAGTATGTGTATATTATCAAAACATGCCTCAATAAAAGGAGAGTGAGACGAAGTCCCTTACCTCGTGTCCGACTTGACCCATTCATTCTTTAATTTCCTAAATAATAAACTTAAGTTAATTTCTACTTGATTAAGAACCTTTTTAAAATATATTATTCCTTTTATATCACTTATTACCTTGTTGTAACAAATTTTTAATTATTTGAGTTCATATCAGACATTTTCTCGAGATTCAGAACTTGAGTTAAAAAAGAACTTCTTATAATTACAAGTTGTTCATGTGGTCAAAAGTACATTATCTCCAGGATGATATTCATGATTTATATATCATATATATAATATATATCCAGTATATATATGTATTTATAATTGTACATAACATTTGGAGATAAGAAATGAAATGCATTGTTCATGGGGATGGTAAGTCGTACGTACGCATGAACGCTGATTTCATTTCTACTTTTTATTTTAATGGAATGAAAACATAATGATACATAGGTATATTATAATTAAAGTATAATTTCATATATAATTTAATTAACTCCATCCTTTATATGTCCCACGTATGGTATGAATGAGTCAAATCACTTTGAGAGGGTCGTATTCCGCACTTCATCAAATGAAATTATCGTGTTTAGCCATTATGGAAAAGATAAAGGTATGCTGTAAATGAAAAATACATAAGCATAAAGAAAAAATAAAAATAACATATATCATATATAAATATAGTTCCATCATAATTTTCACCATAATAGGCAGTAGGAGATAATCAAACAATCATCGTTTCGTGAGGCAGTAGTTCACAATCCACAGAAATAGTATGTTCTTCACCAATTAGACGGAGGTGTGTGTAAGTGCAGTTTGAATAATTATAATAACAAAAACCTAGTATATTTAGTATACTGGTGTTGTTATAAAATAAAGTAATAAAAAGAGTTTAGGGGTTGGAGAATTAAAATAAAAGAAAAGAACCTAAGAGAATATGTTACCTTTAAATCGTGTAACTCCCTTTGGTTTGAACCAAAAGGATTTCTTGAAGTGCCTTATTCCAAAGGTAAGCCTTCTAGTTGGAATAGAGGGATGTAAGGAGATTATTTATGTAGATTTTGGATGAGCCAAGGGGTTTGAGAGGTGTGAGTAATGGGTTAAAGGTTATGGATTTTTATAAGGGGGAGGAGGGGCTCTTTAGGAAAGTTTGAAAATATTATTTTTGTTATATAATGATTTTTGGTTTCAAAAGGACCAAAACTCATTAAAGATGAATATAATATGACTCATATTTGAAATAAAATCATCAAATAAGAATTTTACAGGTTTTTTATTTTATTTTTTTAATTTTTATAATCTTATTTATTTAAATCATTCATTAATGAGGTAAACACTGCATCATTATTGTGTCATAAATAATTTTATTTATTTGATGTCTAAAAATTATAAAAAAAATACCATGATGTAGGAAATATTTTTAGCTTTTAAATAAATATTTATAGTCAAAGAGATAACTTATATAACCCCATGGAAAAATTTATTTACTAAAATATATATGTTTAAGTCATTTTTGTCATTACTTTAAATTAATTAATATAGTGTGATTTTCACTCTTAAGTGGCTCCATGGGGTACCAAAATCAACCCAAAGATACCCATGGTCAGAAATATATCAACCAATAGTATTAGGACACATTTTAGGGTAATTTAATGTTATAATAATATTATTTTTACCTTGAATTACCCTATTTACCTTTAATCGCGGTAAAGAAAAGTCAAAAGTTACTATTCACCAAAAATTATTTTCATCTTATTGAACCAAATTTTACTTAATAATAACAACCATGTATATATTATTTTTGTAATTCAATTCATAGAAATGGTAAAATTTAATTTAAATGAAGAAGTCAGTTTTCTAACTACTAGTCGGTGTTTTCACTATTTATCAAAAAATGACATTTTTCAGAAAAATACCAAAAATTCAGCCTAAGATATATTTGATATTCCAAATTCAAAGAATTTGTATATTTTACCAAATTCAAACCATAAAAGTTTCACTAATTAATTTAAAATTAATTCCCGTTGTCAAAACAAAAAGCATGTTTTTAAGAAATAATAACTATCAAAATATTGACACTAGTTTATATCCAATTTCAAAGAAAAATTACTTCCAATGATAAATTTTGGATTAAATGGTAAAAATATAATCTAATTATTCTTTAAAACCAATTAAAAAGATAATCTAACCATTTAAATAAATTATATTAAAAGGTAGTTTTGAATTAAAATACAGTATTTTTCACTACTCATTAAAAAATGAATTTTATCAGAAAAATACCAAAAATTGACCCAAATTAAGTTTTGATGTCCCGATTATAAAGAATAATTTTATTTTTTCAAATAAAAATATAAAAGTGACCAAAAATATATTTAATGAGGTTTCTCCATCAAAAGGTGGTAAATCAGTCTTTTAAAGAATATTAGAGTATTTATGCTTAAAATTAAATTCATTCACAGTTTAAGCCTCTAAATTTTATTGGATAAATGTAAAAACATTTAAAAACATGTATAATAATATTTTAGTTAGTTCCTTCCATCCGTTCCATTACAACGGCTAGGCATTACCTATCATTTAAAATAATATTATATTATTATTTTTCAGTATGACCCAACGCTATGTGCAACGTAAGATTTCAAAGAAACTCATTATTGCGTATGGGGTACGCTATCAAACATAGCATCCCTTTTACATCAAAATTAATATTTAAATAAAAAATATTAATAAATATTAAAATTTCTTATTCTTTATTTACCTGGGTTGTTACATCACCAGTCCTCTAGGGACTTGAAGTACGCCTACTAATTTGTCCTCCTTTAACCCCTTTTTAATGGTCAAGGCCTTGCACAATACCTTCGGGTAATATGTCAAATAAAATCTCTTAACATTCCATTTGAACTTAGGTTGGGGGCATATCTCTATCTTTTATGATTTTTGGGATGTGTTTCAAGTCAAAAGAGGGGAAAAGTGCAGTAGCTCTATGGAAGGTACAGAATATGCAAAGACAGATATAGTTCCCTATTTTAACCCGATGAAATCCTATGCAAGGTCCAAATTCATCACATTATGGTAATATTTCTCAAGGAATATCTCTTTAAAGATTATCTAAGTAAGGCCCTCTCAACTTCCAGGCTGATTTAAGGCAGTCCACCATCTCTTGGAAGATCCCCAAAACATGAATGCCTCAAGCATCACTCTCCCATGCGTTAAAGTATGCACAAGATCAAAAAATTTCTTGATGATTTATATCTAGTGCTCAGTATATTGTGGCCCTCATCTACCTTAAAAGACTAATGGATACTATAGATGGAAGTCCTAAGTATGATCAGTCATTTTCTTTGGAAATTTCCCACCTAGAATGGGGAAATCCAAAAAATCCTTGGTTGAACTGGCTCTGCAGCCTAAATCACTAGAGATGGTATAAGAATATGTTGGGGTGCATCCTCCTATACTGGTAGCAATGGTACTTTTACATCCTCTCTAACAAGAGTATCTCAGGATACCTCTGTTGACAGTCCTATAATACATCTCTATAGTGGAATTAAGAAAATACTAAAATAACTCTTAATCTTCCTAAATCTATTAATTCACAATAGATCCTGATTATTCTAAGGAATCACAAAAAAAAATATACTAAGAGGCTACCTGTATCCTAAAGTATATCCCTCCTAAAACTATTTAAAGGCTCTCATCCCTCCAAATTAGTCACAATCACACAAACCCACACACACACACACACAAACACACATAACATAATAGCTTTCTCAAGTTTAAATGACTAATGATAGTATAGATATATAACAATAGCATTGAAAATGGTTATATCACTAAATGTAGAATACAGGTCTATCCCAAATAGATAGACTAATTTGATTAATTAAATTAAAAACTACTATGCAGCACAAAATAGGTATATATATGGAATGTGATCCTAAATGCTTACTCATGATAAATGAATTCACCCAAAATCCCATAAAACTATAACAAAAATCTAGTTAATGTTAACCTAGAGGTCTATTACCCATGAGCTAGTCTGGTACATTGTAACACCACTACCCAATTCTCCCACAACCAATCTCCTTTCACCCATTTCATAGAGTAACCAATAATATAAGAAAAGAAACTTCCTTTAATACCAATTTTTAATGACCCAACCCAAATCACTTGGTCCGAGTGAGAATGCCACATGGCCTCATTTATTCCTCCTCGTACACAAGTGGATTCCAACTAACAGTGAGGATCTGAGTAATATCATAGGGGAGACTATACCCTCTGTTTTAATAAGAAAAATAATAAATAATATCAAAAATAAACACAACAAAATAAATAAGTAATGCTACCACATTTCATATAGAATAAATAATTAATGAACTACCAAAATGGTACATCAAACAAGAGTATAAGAAAGATACAAAAATAAATAAAATATTATGGCATCCTTCAGATTCTATCTTAGTACTACATATGAACAACATGCTTTGTATCCTATCTCCCTATCAAATGGCCTTTTCCTTGTCCTAGGTCCCTCCTTAGGAAGTATGCATGTGTATCGAGATGCCCATGCATAGTGTGTGTAATATAACCTAGTAAGACACCACCAATGTATCCCTAATATAAGTGCACATTAATATATGACAATTTTTATAATGATAAAGAAAAGTAAAAAATAAAAATACAACCACAAGAGTTTTGAGTAATCATACACTAACCAAGCCTACATAAATATCAGCCCCACCTGCTTCATCACGATGTCGGTAAGGATGTATAGGTTAGTCACTACACATCATAATACATGTCCCAACTCCTAGTGTCGGTTGGAACCATATTCTTGTCGGTCCAAGTTCCATATTTAAGTAAATTCCTCATGCCTCACCTTAATGTTGGTCATTATTTCTAACACCACACACCCCATCCTGAAGGTGGCTAGTATCCTCAGATAAGGGTAAGTCCCACTTAAAATATTTGACGTGATTGGTTATCACATCACCCATGCATGGAATTCTCCAATATAGTCCTATAGGTGAAGGATTCTCGATTATCATGCATGATATACTCCCATGTAAATAGACATGTATGTGATTTGACCCATACTATCAAATGAGCCATATCCCATAGCCATCATCATGTCATCACGCTCCCCCTCTAAGGGGTCATCTAACTAAAAATAGGAAACCTGAGAAGGGTTCCATGGGATATACAATACCAAAAATGATACATATCATAGAAATAAATAACAAGGAATATCAAGAATAGATATCAACAAGATACACACAAATCATTTGACCACACATTAAGAAATGATCTCAAGCATAACAATTAAACATGAAAACATCATATAAAAAGTATTATATGGTAAGGAACTTCCTACCATAAGATTTTAGATATCAACTCCAAGGTTAGCCAAGAAAGTATTCACTTGAGACAAAATTACACCAAGTAAACTATGAACTATCTCTAAATTCACATGGGAGTTCAAGAACATAGATTCTAAGATAGGAACATCAAGGCTAGAAAGAGAATCACCAAGGAAGATTCTCCAAGAGAATCACCATCGAGTTGTTATAGAATTCCATTGATCCTCAAGAAAGGTTATAGTTACAATAATATATAGAAACACCATTTTAGAATAAAAAAATCATTGTATTCTAATATATAACAACCTCATTCCATGATCATTTTACAATATATAATAAATTTGGCCAAAATAAGAATGACTCACAGGAGTTCTTCATTGAAATGCCCAAAACAAGAAGCACAAAAATTGGCAGGTGGAAAGACAATTTATATTGACCAAAGTGGTTAAGATGAATGAAATTAAACAAGGTAAAAATCATAAATGCATGAAGGTTCAACCTCACACCCTAGGTTTATCTAATATTTGTCACAAATTCACCAAATTCAAATAATCAATAAGAGAATTGTGTATGATTTGATTAATAAGGGTTGGAACCATTTAAAGAACACATTAAAAACCCCCATATCTAATAAATGTTCATTTTCCCTTTAATTTGGTCAAGATATGAGAATAAGGGAGAAGATATTTTATGTTTGAAAAATAAGACCGACCACCAAATTAAAGGGTAAATTCACTCTAGAAATAAGGGAGAAGATCTTTTATGTTTGAAAAATAAGACTGACTGCCAAGATGGGATCCACATTACTGGAGTTTTACAATTTTGTGATTGATCATTAGATACAAACTACCATCGCAAATATCTTCTTGTGATGGTAGTCTATTTATAATGAGGTATCGCAAAAAAAGATGGAAGAAATACATTTTTTTGTGATGGCTCATTGTAAATAATTAGTATTTGTGATGGTGATTTCATCCATCACAAATAATACTTTCAAATTTGTTAAATAATCAATTATTATGGGTCCATCACAAATAACCAATTGAGATAGATATAGAAATCTATCACAATTATTAATATTTTCAAAAAAATAAAAATAATAAAAATAATAAAATTTAAAAATAATTAAAAATAATAAAAACAAACAATACATTAATACATTATTTAACATATAATATTTTTATCACCCCAAAATAAAAAAAAGTAATAAAAAACATAGAGCATCAACTGGTATCAAGTGTAGGAGGATCACTCGGAGAATCAGGGTGAATAAACTCCATACTAATGTGATGAGAAATCCATTTCATATACTCAAACATCTACTCATCTCTTTGATGGTTCTACTCACACTCCTCCTACATCTCTCTTTTCATTCGGTGTATCATCTCATTCTAAGATCTCAACCTCTCCACATATTATGCAGCGGACGTCGATGAGGAATCTCTATGAGCTCTTTTCAAGTTGACTGATGACATTGCATAAGTACCTTAATAACTCATAGGTGTGAGTCATGAACCAATATCAATCACTCTACCTTTCTCAACACCTTGAAAAGTTGCATGTATCCAAGCCCCCTCATCAAAACCTGACACACCAATGGCATCTGGTTCACTCTCAGCTAGACTCCCTCATGAATGATAAGTCATGGTCTTATTCTTTTCCTTCAAATATAATTAGAAATTATAATAAAAATAAAATTAATATTAGTAAAAAATTTAAAAAAATTGTCAACCATAATATAGAGATATCGATCTTCTACAACATATCTTATATGGGGATCGGTGCATATCTTCTTATAAATATTGAACTCCATAATAGAGGGTTTAGTATCAGCATATATAATATATCAAACGTTTTGTATTTAAATTATATATATATATATTAAAAAATAATATCACTTACCAAATATTCTTGATGTATACCAAATTTACGACTTCTGGGCCTATGTGTGACCTCTTGCCTCCCTCAGATCTGGTGTCCAAATGATGACCTCCTCCTAAAAGTATCACCCAATCAATAGGATCACAATCCATCCCATACTATATTTGAGATATATTCAGGTCGATGGGAGATACAATACTGGGAAAAAAAGTAACATAAACTTTATCTATAGCACGCTTTCTGAGGTTGTCTAAAAACTGATGAAAATATTCATGTATACAAATCTCTCTTGCCTCCCAAATAGGATCTATTAGGCTATCAGCAATCAAAGGATATAAATTCTACAAGAAAATTAAAAATAATATTTCAATAATAAAATTAATTTAATATATATATATATATATTAATTACATTCAATCAGGTGGTTGAACATAAACAGAAGAATGGCAATGGGAACCTGATCCCTTAGAAAAATAATTTCATAGAATCACACCAGCCTGCACAATAGAAAAATGTGAAAAACTATTCAAATAAAAAAAACAAGAATATTATTAAAAAAATAAATACAAAAACTTAATATAAAATAAATATCTCAAATAATTGAACATA
The DNA here is from genome assembly GCA_963277665.1 of Viscum album. Classification (NCBI taxonomy): domain Eukaryota; kingdom Viridiplantae; phylum Streptophyta; class Magnoliopsida; order Santalales; family Viscaceae; genus Viscum; species Viscum album. The sequence goes on from OY728128.1 coordinate 1,859,345,008, forward strand.
CCTTTATAAATGAGAATCAAAATCAAGATATGGGAATCTCTCTATAATAGGGACTGGAATCATCAATCAAGAAAGACCACACCCCTTCTTAATAAGTGCAACATCCTATGTATTAGATGAATTGGACCCATCGTTAGGAAGTTCAAAATCAATTAAAGAATGAAATAGATTGTCGAGATCATATCCATCCATCTAAAAATAATAATATTACCTGTAAGAAATTTTTAGTAGGGATATCAAATGTAAATAACTAATAAATACCATAATATAATAATTTTACATTAAAATAATTGTTAATACATATATCAAATATAAAAAACTAAAAAAAACCTGAATATAATAATTAATTATAAATAAATACCAGAACATAATAATCAAACATATAAATATTTTTTAATATAGATATCATATATATAAAAAATACCATGAAAAATATAATATTCTTACCTATCAATAATTGTCAATATGGGTATAAAATATAAAAAACTAATAATTATTAGCATCAGTGAAGGAACAAAACAGATCCTCGAGTCCAGACATCATAAAAAAAAGACATAAATAATTATTAATAAAAATATAAAATATAAAAAAAATACCTAAATATAATACATCAATCATCATCTTCTTCCTTATCTTTATTGAGGACAATGTCTTCATGATCATATTCAGCATCATCAACATTCATAAAACTTTCAATTGCATCATCCCTTATTACTTCATCAACATTATAAATATCATTAGACTATAATTGGGGGGTTTCATAATCGATATTTATATATCATTAGGTAAGAGATATATTTTGGGATGTTTCTTGAAATTTTTTAATATGTTTCTCTTCCACAGAACCGTTTTCATTTTCAATAAATTGATTGTCCTGATATTTCATTTTTATTACACATCAAAAGTCATTCAAATATCTTAAAACATCATAGTAATTTTTATAATAAACTTGATGTGCTTTATGTGCCAACATAAATGGTTAATTTGATGTAAAAATACCAATATATTTAATGTCAATGAATCCATTTTGTGGATGAACTCGCAACCCTTGATCTGAATCAAACCAATGTCATTTTAACATTGTTAAATAATTAGGTCTTGGATAACATAACTCGATTATTTCATCCACCATACCATAAACATTAGCTTCACCTTATTTATGATGATATACTTCGAAAAAAATATAATTATTCATTGATTTCTTTGATTCACCACATATGTGTGTATGCAATCAAAATCTATTAACCACATACCCATTATAAGATTTTACCGATTTTGATGGAGGGGTTTTGAGCACACATAATTGACTATCCATTTTATTTTTATGTTGTGTTTCCTGCAAACAATAAAAATTATTAAAACTAGATACAATTAAAAAATCGATTTAATGCTCCATCAAAAGTAACTAAAATTACCATTCTTTGAAACCAATAAAAAAATTCTCTTGATGACGTTCTTTAAGAGTAGCAGATGTATTTTTTTTATACGGTTATCATATATTCTAAAAATAAAATAATTTAAATGAATTTATCTTTTAAAAAAATTAAAAAAAATTATAATAAGTAATGATTACTAAAAAATCATGTCATTTCTTTAAAATTTGGTACAAAATATGTATGATACCTATGTAATTCTTCATTTAAAATATATCATTCATGATAACCATCAAAACCTAACTAGAGATAAATAAAAATAGGAAACTGATGGTCTAGTACATCATCAAAATTTGTCTCATTATGACCCATACGGTTATGTTTTTAAGGGTATTCTAATTGAAAATAATAAAAAAAATTGAAATTTCATCCTACAAGTACACTTATAAAATTGACCATTAAACTAATGCTTTGTTATATAATTTATTCTTTAATTTTTACATACATCTCTCAAATAAATACATCCATCAGAATTATATTGCCTCTCCACATTTAGCTTCATACTTAAAATGAAATATAAAATGTTCCAATGATAAAAAGAATCTTGGGAGGAATAATTTCTCCAATTTACATAAAATTAAAACAACAACATTTTATAGCATACTCAATGCATCAAAATCCGATTTTTCTACACAAATATCTTGGAAGAAATATGAAATTTCACTCAACATGTCCTATATTAAAGTATTCAACAGCCCTTTAAGACCAACAGGTAGTAATATTTCCATTATGACATGGAAATCATGACTTTTACACTTGTTAATATTCCTATTTTTGATGTGGCGAGACAAATTATAAGCATAACTATATGGTAACATAAATCTTTAATCTATTGATAGAATAATAAATGAATTTTATTTAGAAAGTTAATAAGATGCATTTGCATTTATTAAATTGTGTGATCTTTCATCTTCAAAAAATTCAAGTTCAGGACATCTGTAAATTTTCACAAGATCTAATCATGACTTTATATTATCATTGGTCTTAAGTGGTGTGTCCAACACAGTATAAGATATTTTATCAAAAAATATTTTCTCAAAATGTATTACATCTGACATGTGATGAACCGAAAAATCAAACCAATATGGAAGGTCCCGGAAAATAAACCATTTTATCCAATTATCATCTCACCCAAAACAATTTTTTTTATTTGTTGTTGCTCTAAAAGTAATAGACGGTAATGTAGTGATGGTAGATTTTACCTAAATACCTAAGATCGCTACTGGAGGATCGTCTCTTTTAATTCTACCTTTTGTAAAATTATTTTTGTTCCTTCAAAAAGGGTGATCCATAGGAAGAAATATTTGATGGTGTCAAAAATAAATAGTATTTATCCCATTACAAAGAATATATTCTTTGTTCTCATCTAGGCATTACACACATGATTTTAGACCATGTGTACTCCATCCATGTAACACAACATACGCTGGAAAGTAACTGATCAACCACATTAATGCAACCTTTAGAGTAAAATTACTATATGTAACTATATCAATAATAGTTACACCATTGTTCCATAATAAAATTAACTCATCAATTATTGGATTACAATAAACATTAGTATTCTTCTTAGAATTTCCTAGAATTATTAGTTCAAAATATATATATATGTTTCCTTCATCAACATCCAAGGAGGTAATTTGTACAGTGTGATGAAAATAAGCCAACAAGAATATTGACTTTCATAATAACCAAATAGAAAAAAAATCAGTAGAAAGACCTAAATATATGTTACGAGGTTTTGAAGAAAAAGAAGTATGAATCTGATCAATGTATTTCCATGAATCACCATCAAATAGAATATTTATTCTTTCTATGATGGAAATATTTTATTTATTCCATGTCATCAATTCATCTATGTTGTGAGACATAAATAAATCATATAAATAATGTGTGATTGGAAAACGCCTCAACGGTTTTATAGGAAATATGTACATTCCTTGTTTTTATTATTTATACCTTGATTATATAAATGCTAGAAAAATAATGACTCATAATCACCATAATATTAGATACAACCATTTGAACACGCATGGATCTTCTAATAATTAAGACCCAAATTATGGACCAACCTCTTACTTTCAAAGAAACTTGCAGGCCATGTATTTATGTTATGAAACACTGATTTTACCAAAGATAATATTTGATTAAAGAAACTATTTGACATTTGAAAATCTAATTTAAGTAGCCATAAATTTTGTAACAGCTTCATGTTTTCTCATCTGACATCCTGGATATAAGGCCACCTCAATAGAATTTAACAAATTATAAAATTGAGAAGGATTGGATTCAGGATTTGGAATATCATTATGAGTTGTTGTCTCATAAATAGATGGGTCAACAGACTCATTTACTAAATTTTGAAATGATGGATTTAGAACTAAAATTTTGTATTGTCTATTGAGTTCTATTCACCATGTTGATACCAAAAAATATAATCTTTCTAAAAACCAAAACGTAGTTGGTAAAGTCCAACAATTTCAAATGTTTCAAATCTACTAAGATGAGATTTCTCATATAGACATTTAATTATTCATTCATAAAAAAATTCTAAATTTGATTATGTGAATGATGTAAATGTTTCAACACCCTCAATATAGACAGGACAAATACCAGATTCGTTTGGATTTTTTAAATGATTTATCCAATCATGATCGTGTAATAGAATATGATATCTACTTTCTTAGTCCATAATTATCCATAAAAATAATGGAAATAAGAATAATCATTACACATTGTGAGAAAATACAAATTATTATTATATTTTAGTTATGTCTAATTATTATTTAATATATATTATATATATAATTTATTACAAATTATCATAATTTACTAACATTTACAAATTATTAACAATATTTTGTAATTAATTTTAACATTTACTAATTATTACAAATATTAACTAATACTTTATTAATTATTACAAGTTATTTAATGATTAGTACTAATTATTTTAATTAATACTACATTTATATGAACTATTGTGAATTTCCAATAGTATTTATTATTTTTTATATTTTTATACAAGGTATAAAAAAACTTTAGTAATTAATTCAAATATTTTTTTTTATTTTTACTAGTTGATAAAATTATTAATTAAATAATACTAATTATTTATTAATTATAAATATTTTTTTAATAAAAATTGCTAGTTTTTAATAATTACTAGTATTTCAAATATTTCTTTACAATTTATTACAAATTATCATAATTTCCCCAAATTTACAAATTATTGATAATATTTTGTAATTAAAACTAATATTTACTACTTATTAATAATTTTAAATTATTAATTATTAATTATAATAAATTATTTAATTATTATTATTTTTTTAATAATAACTATTTTTTTGAACTTTTATATAATTGTTAGTATTTTTTATATTTTTTTACAAGGTATTAGAAAATATTTACTAATTATTTTATCTACGTTTTTAATAAATATTACTTATTTTTTAATTTTATTATTTTTTCATTAAAATAATTTTTATAATGTTTTTTTATAAAAAAATATTATAAATAATGTTTTGTTAAAACGTTTTCTTTAAATTGATCATCTAATCATTTTTATAAAACACTCATGTCTTGTTTATTTCATACGTTATATATATATATATATTACATGATTTCTTAATCAAATTTATTTACATAAAATTTATTTTTACACATTTTTTTAAACAAGTATACATGTCAAATCTATGTACATACATACATATATACATACATATATATATCAAAAAACTTACACATTTTTTAAAACATTTATATGTGTATATTCACATGTTTATATATATATATATTTCAAAAATTCTTAATCAAATTTATTTTTACAAGTGTTTTAAAAAAAATATACATATCATATCTATATATACATATAAATATATATATATATATATATATCAAAAACCTTATATGTTTTTTTAAATATTTATATATATATTTATATTCACATGTTAATATATATATTGTAAAGACCTAGAAAATTCTATCTAATTTTTTTTAATTATTTGATATTTTTACGAGTCTGTGAAAATTGACGGTGCATGATTCTGAGGCCTGGTATGCTCGGAATGAATTTCTGAACTTTTTTTAAGGTAAGTTCAGTAAACGTGTGGGTGGAATTTTCTATCTTTTGAACTGGTACTCGGATAAAAAATCAGAGGGCACCGTTGAGTCCACAGCACTGGGATTCGCTTAAAGAAAGCTTCACTTCGATCGCAGCAGGTCAGGAGAAAAATTTTGTTTTGGACTTTTTAAAGAAAAGTGAAATAACATGTAATTGTTATTTTATTTTATTTTTTTCCAAAGAATGAGTGGCGGTGGTGGAATCAGTGACTTGTCAAGACAATAAATAGCTTGAATCATCAACTGTGTAACTCCACCATTGTGAATTAATAGAGGTTCGTTAATTCATTTAATGAAACTCATTAATTCCTCAACATGTTACTTACCTTTTCCCCCTCCTATTTAAATGGATCTTGGGGTGGGGTTTGGGCATGGATTCATCAAGTGAGGAAACTCTTGCGAAACCTACAGGAACATCCACCTGGAGGATGAGACCAGATTCAGCGAGCGGTGACGAGCGCCACCGAATCACGAACTGACAACAACGACGAAGGAGGTTCTGTCGATCGTCATCAACAGACGTCTCATCCAGGTAGGGGGTTTATGTTTGGTTTTGGTTTAACAGTATTGAAATGAGTTTATTTAATTATTGGTGTTAGATAAATATTCTCCCGCTTGTTATAATGTTAACACGGAGGGTGCGGGCCGAACAAACAAGGCCTGGACCCATCACTGCTTTATTCGTTTTACATTCTTCGGGGATGGTATTCCTTAGTTTTTTGACGGAAATGGGAGATAGAGGGTCACCCTATGACAGCGGTAGTCTGGGAGGCTCGTAGATGCAAACGACACCAAGAACGGACCACAAGAGCACGTTCGGTGGCCCGTGGAAAGAACAGTCGACGTGCCATGCAGGCGGCGGCCGGAGGAGGCCCGTGGAAAAAAAACGTGGGCGGCGCAGAGGGGGCGAGTCATCGCATGCCGCGGTGGCCAGAGGCGGCTGACCCAAGTCGGCCGTGCGGGAGAAGGAGGCGCCTGCAGGTGCAGCCAGCGGTAGCAGTCGCGGCCAGCGGGCCGCAGCAAGAGGGGGGCGCCACGGCCTCGCACCGAGCCGCATCAGCTGAAGACCGATCGCCCATCTAGCCGACCATTACAAATGGTGGTAAAGCACCCCAATGGATAGACGAAACTGCCTCGTGTCCGCGGCGCTAGCTGGAGAGGCGGTCCGCCTTCAGGCGGATTGGGTCGGAAGCGGGCCAGACCCACGACCCAGCTGGCTAGCGCAAGTGGGATGAGACCCACCCAACGAGCCGGGATCGCGAACCAGCTAAGCCGAACTTGATGGGCCAAACCTAGTAAACCAGGCCAACCTTTAACAGGCTGGACCCGAGCGAGGTTAGGTAGACCCGAGGACCCGTTGCGTCGAGGCGGCCTGACCGAGTCGGACCGGGCCGAGACCCAACTGACCCCTGAATAAAGAAACGCTCGAAACTGACAAACTGGGTGTCTGTTTGACACGCCTTCAGTGGTGTTGGGACCCTTTTTGGGAAGTGGTCCTTTGGGCATATTCTGATAGGCCCTACCGAGCCGGGCCAGACCGAGGTGTGATCACCCCGGTTTCATGAAAAGGGGTGTAACTAACAGACCGAGAGTCTGATTGATGTGTCGTCTATGGAATAAGGAACCTTGTGACAAGGTGGTCCTTTGGAGATACTCTATGTGCGTTTTGACAGAGTTTGACGTGTGACCTGGGTTGGATCAGACTTGAATCTAACCGTGCCCTTTTTACAAAATTGTCAATATCTCACAAACCGGGCGTCCGATCGACGCGCCGTCTGTCACGTTGGGACCCCTATTACGGGGTGGTCTCTTGGGTATAATTTTTGTGGGAATTATAAACGGTTGAAATATGACTGATGGCTTGAGGAACATAATCTTCTCGATATCAGGCGTGCTTCGTGCGGGAATCCAATAGATGACTGTGACATGAATAAGAAGAAGAATAAGAAGATAGACCAATATGGGTCAGAATTAGAAACTCCAGAGTGGGATGATATAGCTTTACAATTAATAATACGTACCTCTGTACTAGAAACTGATACGGTTCAGCACCAGCAACAAATACAGGTCAGCACCAGCGACCAATACAGGTCAGCTCCAGCGACCAATACGGGTCAGCACCAGCGACCAATATAGGTCATCATATAGTGACCTATACAGGTCAGCAGTAGAGTTACTATGGATAAGATGATATGGCCTTACGACTAGTCATCTATATCCAACTAACCTTGAAGTTATACCGTTATAGTGAGATATCTCTTTTGCTTTGTGCTTCATGATTTAGAGCATGCTTGTGATATTACCTTTGTGGTATTTCTTGTGATGTTTTCCTTTGTGGATTGCTGAGAGACACTCTGGGATCTCGGAGTCCCCTACTGAGTTGTTATACTCTCCCCTGCACAGGCTCCGCCCGCACATGTGTGTCTGTTGCAGACTACCGACGCTCCGAAGCAGACTTTGGAGGTTCAGGACTTGGTGGAGATTGGTGTGATGGGAACAGTCGAGATACTCTTCTTCGACTTCAGACTTATATCTACTACCCTCTAGGTAGAGCTCCAGGTCAGATGCCACAGTTGTTTACTTTCTTTTCAATTTCTAGGGCTTGTATTCTAGCCCACTATTTTCAACCGGTTAGAATTCCCTGGCCTATGGAAGACGGGCTTAGGGTAGTCACGTTCGGGCCCCATGGGATTGGTCGTGACAAAGTGGTATCAAAGGGTGGTCAGTTCTACCAGAAAAACTAAGAGTCTACTTTTAATTATGCAATGGTGTAAAGTGTCTTGAGTTTGGTTTTCAGTACATGGATTATAGTGTTGGTGCATTGGTCGATGTATCCATACACCAGGACCCTGAATTCTGTTTTCTAACATGGTACATGAAATCATAGGTTTCTAGTGTTCTGAAAAGTTTTCTTGATCTTTCTTGAGTCATCTCACCAGGTATAACTTATTGACCTTGGCGCATCTGTTTCTTACAGGATTCCTCCACGAAGATATCCAACTAGAATTCTGGTTAGAGATCGTGACAGTGGCCCACCGAATGACGAGGTGTTGGTACAAGAACTACTCATAGTGATGGAACTTTTGTGTGGTGTACTAGCAGCACCACCACCCATTGAGTAGTAGATGCTACCAGTGGATCATGCACGTTGGATGAGCGTGTTGCATGAGTTCCAGATACAGAGGCCTTTGAGGTTTCAAGGTGAGATGGACCCCCAGGCAGTAGAGGACTGGTTTGAGGTGGTTTCATGGGTCTTTCTCTTAGTAGAGACACCCGCCGAGCAGATGACGATCATGGACGCCAGCATACTTCAGGGGTCAGTAGGACGATGGTGGAGCTCGATGCTCTAGGTGCATGAGGAGATAACCCTCACCTGGATGGACTTTGAGAGTATTTTTAGGATGGAGTTTGTGCCGGAGAGACTACGCTCTGTGTGTATTCAGGAGTTGTTGCATCTACAGTAGGGCAGCCAGACTATGGCTCAGTACTCTGTGAGATTTACTGACCTCTCTCGATACTCCACCGACATAGTACAGGACCCTTAATTTAGGGGCTGAACCTTTGAGCAGGGTCTCTGACGAGAGATCAGAGTTACGATAGTTTCTCTCAGCATCCTGACAGAGGCTAGGGTGCTAGAGTGAGCTTTGATGATGGAGAGCTTCCATGCCGAGCAGGAACCGATAGTGAGATCCCCTTCTAGACAACTGGTAGAAGATTCATCTATAGTTGGTAGTAGACAAACGACGTAGAATCCCAAGTGGGCTAGACCTTCTGGAGGGTGACCCGGGGATGCAGGGTTAGAGGTGAGAGGATTGATAGGTTGAGGTATCCACCAGTGAGGCATTATCTATTTTTCCTATGGGGGATAGGGTCACAGAGCAAGTTATGATATGACTCCCTGTGCAGATGATCGACAAACAGTTGAGGATTCACCGAGGTAGTGGCACCAACATGAGTATAAGCATCATCCAAGTGGAAGATGAGGTGGGGGAGCAAGATGTGTAGTGGGAGGTGGTCAGGGTCATCAGGCACTACCACCACCACCCCCAGGTGGTCCACCATGAGCTAATGGAGCAGGTGGACGGGGACAGGCCCAGCTACAGGTAGTATAGGCTCACGATCGTGATATCCCTGAGATGATATGAGGTACGGTCTGTATCTTATCTATGTTAGCGTCAGTGCTTATCGACACAGGTGTCAACCATTCTTTCCATGCCACAAACTTAGTTCGGGACTCTGAGATCCCTACTAAGATTTTAGCTCAACATTTGCATTTGGATACTCCTATGGGAGGAGATTCAGTGGTCACACACTAGTGTCGATAGTGTGATCTTAATCTCAGAGGAGAGAGTTTCAGATGGGATCTTCTAGTAGCAGTGTTGAATCCATATGACGTCATTCTAGGTATGGACTGCCTATCAGCAGATCACACACAAATTGACTGCTTGATACATACAGTGCGATGTGTACACAGGGATGGAGGCTAATTTTCCTCTATTGGTGAGAAGTAAAATAGAGATGCACGAGATAAACTTGTGCTCAGGAGGGTGCAGCTGATTATATATCAGCTAGCTTGCATGACCTTTGACACGGTGGATTAGGCGAGTCCACAGTTCCCAATGGTGGTGGGAAAGTATGAGTACGTCTTTCCAAAAGATGTCCCAGGACTACCTCCTCGTATAGATGTAGACTTTCGCATTTACTTGTACCCAGGAATAGCACTGATATCTACACCAGCATATCGGATGTCCCTTGAGGAGCTCCAGGAGTAGAGGTTACAGTTGGAGGACTTACAAAGGAAGTGATTCTTAAGGCCCATTGTTTCTCCATGGGCATCCCCGGTGTTGTTTTCCAAAAAGGAAGATGGAAGTTTGAGGCTATGCGTGGACTTCTGATGCCTAAACCAGGTGACTATGAAGAACAAGTATCCTCTATAGAGGATTGATGATCTATTTGATTAGTTGAAAGTAGATATGTGGTTCTTGAAGATAGACCTTTGATCAGGCTATCATCAGCTCAGGGTACGGGACAAGGACATACCAAAGACAGCCTTCAGATGTCGGTATGGACATTATGAGTTCTTGGTGATGCCTTTTGGCATGACCAATGCTCTAACAGTGTTCATGGGGATCATGAACATTATCTTTCATCCATACCTCGATCACTTTGTGGTGGTATTTATCGACGACATCTTGGTGTACTCAACATCTGAGGAAGAGCACGTTGTACACTTGAGGATAGTTCGGGACACACTCCAGGGGCACTAGTTATATGGGAATCTCTCAAATTGTGAGTTATAGATATGGAAGGTCTACTTCTTGGTACATTTCATCTCATAGGATAGAGTTGCAGTGGATACAGTGAATATTGAGGCAGTGCTAGCTTGGGAGCCACCCAGGAGTGTTACTGAGGTACGGAGCTTGCTTGGATTGGCAGACCACTATCTGAGGTTCGTACCAATTTCTCCAGAGTAGTAGGAACTATGAATAACTTGAAGAATAAAGGAAAACCATTCATGTGTTCAGAGACATGCCATCAGATCACTCAACAGCTGAGGTAGAGCTTTACCAGTGCTCCCATCCTGAGGTTTCCGGAGGAGGGAACTGACTACGTGGTTTACTGCGATGCATCAGGGACCGGACTCCGTTGTGTCCTGGTGCAGGATGATGCAGTGATTTCTTATGGCTCATGATAGTTGAGGCCTCATGAGTAGAATTATGTGACTTAGGACTTGGAGTTGGTAGTATTAGTCTTCAAATTGAGGATGTGGTAACACTACTTGATGGATGAGTGGTTCATTGTTTACTTAGACCATTAGATTCTCAGATATATCTTCACATAGAAAGATCTGAATCTGAGACAGCAATGTTGGATAGAGTTCCTCCTAAACTATGACTTTGAGAAAGTCTATACTTCTTAGAAGGGGAGCGTAGTGGTAGATTCAATTAGCCTGAGATCGATTTAGCAGCTACTGAATGAGGCTTCAGAGTAGTTAGCCTCGCTTTAGATATCCTATGTGGATAGAGATGAGACAGTATACCTTCAATAGATGGTAGTTTTCCCTCCACTCCTTCAGCGAGTCAGGGAGGTGCAACTCAGAGACAGTAGTTGTGAGACTACACGTACTCAGATATCCTTAGTTCATACACCTAACGGATATTTTGAAGGTGGGGAGCATGCTATACTTTTTAGAGGATGTATAGTTATAACATTGGAGATAATAGAGGAGGTGATGATGGAGTTCCATACATCCCCCTTGGTAGTACATCCAGGTGTGATGAGGATGTATCAGGACCTCTGGCATCAGTACTGGTGGCCATGGATGAAGAAAGTTGTGGCAGAGTTGGTTTCTAGATGCCTCACTTGCCGGCAAGTGAAGGCCGAGCACTAGGTACCAGCAGGCTTGACCCAAACCCGGGAGATACCAGAGTGGAAGTGGGAAAGGATATCGATGGACTTAATGATGGGGTTACCAAGTACGTCTAGAGGGAAAGTTATCATCTGGGTGATCATTGACCAACTCACCAAGTCGGCCCACTTCCTTGTTATTCTGGAGAAGGGTTCGGTAGAGAGCTTGGGACGTCTCTACATTTAGGAGATCGTGTGACTTCACAGGGTTCCATCGACGATAGTCTCAGTCCATGATGCGTGCTTCACATCCCGGTTGTGGAAAGGATTGTAGGAGCCTCTTGGGACTTAGCTTCACTTGAGCACAGCTTTTCACCTGCAGATAGATGGTCAGACTGAGCGGACCATCGAGACCATGGAAGACATGCTTCATGCATGTGTCTTAGATTTTTGTTGTATTTGGGAGGACCACCAACCCTTGGTGGAGTTCACTTACAAAAACAGTTATCACTCCACCATTGGTATGGACCCTTTTGAGGTGTTGTATAGACAACCATGAAAATTTCCCTTTTGATGGATGGATCCAGGAGAGCCAGCACTCGTGGGCCTAGAGATGGTATAGGATACCACTGAGAAGGTGCAGGTCAACTGAGAGTGGATAAAGACTGCACATAGCCGATAGAATTCCTATGCTGATAGTAAACGGAGACAACTGGAGTTCCAAGAGGGGGACCATGTATTCTTGTGAGTCTCCCCTTGATGGGGAATATGAAGATTTGTCTGAGGTGGTAAACTCTCACTGAGGTTTATCAGACCATTCCTGATACTTCGGAGGATTGGAAAGGTGGTGTATCACTTGGCACTGCCACCGCAGTTGGAGAGGGTGCACGACGTCTTCCATGTATCCCAGTTAAGGAGATATGTTCATGACTCATCTCACGTCATCGACCGTGGAGAGTTGGAGATTGACGATGGGAAGACTTTTGCAGAGTACCCAGTGGAGATAAAAGATCGACAAGAGCAGATCCTTCATGGGCGGTTGATACCTTTGGTGTGCGTTTTGTGGTAGTACGGGAATCTCCAAGAGAGCACATGGGAGTGAGAGTCTCATATGTGTGTCCAGTACCCCTATTTGATTATGTATCCTTGTTTGGATTTCGGGGACGTAAATCCCCAAGGTGTGGAGAATTTAAAGTCCTGAAAAATTCAACATAATTTTTTTTAACGATTTTGGATTATTACGAGTCTACAAAAATTGATGGTGCATGATTCTGAGGCCCAGTGAGTCCAAAATGAATTTCTGAACTTTTTATTAAGGTGCGTTCAGTAAACGCGTGGACGGCATTTTCAATATTTTGAACCAGTGCTCGAATAAGAAATCCAAGGGCACCGGTGAATCCGAAGCACCGAGATTCACTTAAGGGATGCTTCACTTTCACCGCAGTAGGTTGGGAGAAAAAGTTAGTTTTTCGGACTTTTAAAAAAAAGTAAAATAACATGTAATTGTTATTTTCTTTTCTTTTTCTCCAATATATGATCATTGGTGGTGCTACTAGTGACTTGTCAAGCTAATAAATGGCTTGACTCATCAATTTCGTAACTCTACCGTTGTGAATTAAAAGAGGTTCATTAATTCATTTAATGAACCTCATTAATTCCTCAACGCGTTAATCACCTTTTCCCCCTCCAATTTAAATGAATCTTGGGGTGGAATTTTGGAATGGATTATTCAAGAGAGGAAACTCTGGTGAAGTCCTGTGGCAACATCCACCTAGAGGACAAGACCAGAATCAGCAAGTTGTGTCGCGAGCCACTGAATCACAAACCGAAGACAAAAACGAAGGAGGTTACGTCGATCGTCGCTAGTGGATGTCTCATCCAGATTGGGGGTTTACGTTTTGTTTTGGTTTAACAGTATTGAAATGGTTTTATTTAATCTTTAATGTTAGATAAATATTATCTTGTTTGTTATCATGTTAACATGGAGGGCGCGGGCTGAAAGAAAAAAGTCGGTACCCTCCGCCGCTTCGTTCATGTGGTGTTCTTCGGGGATAGATTTCCTCAGTTTTTTAGGGCAACGCGAGACAGAGGGTCACGGTATGATAGAGGCAGTCTGGGAGGCTCGTAGGAACAGAAAGTACCAAGAACGGACCACCGGAGCACGTCCGGTGGCCCGTGGAAAGAACTGCTGGTGTGCTATGTTGGTGGTGGCCGGAGGAGTCCCAGCCTAAGCCGGCCGCGTGGGAGAAGGGCAGCGGCAGCAGCCGTGGTAGGAGGGGGTGGCACAACCGCATGTCGTGCCATGTCAGCTTAAGAATAGTCCACCATTTGGATGACTATTTCATGCAGTGGAGCAGTTCCCCACCGACCGGACGAAAGGGCCCCACATCCAGAGGGCCAGTTGGAGACACGGTCCGTCTTCAGGCGGACCGGGCCTGCCAAACGGGCCGGACCCGCCCAGCGGGCCAGACCTGCGGGTCGTGCCAACCACATCCCAGGCCCGTGAACCAGCCGGGCTGATCCCGACGGGCCAGACATAGTGAACCAGGCTGACCCTTAATGGGTCGGACCCAGGCAGGGTCAGGTAGACCCTGGGACACTTTGTGTCGGGCTGGCCTGACTGAGTTGGACAGGGCCTAGACCCAACCAGCCCCTAAATAAAGAAACTCCCATAACTAATGAACTGGGTGTTTGTTTGACACGCCATTAGTGGCGTTGGGACCATTTTTAGGAAGCGGTCCCTTTGGCATATTCTAGCGGACCCAACCGAGCTGGGCCGAACTAAGGTGCGATCACCCCCATTTTACAAAAAGGGGTGTAACTAACAGACCGGGCTTCTGATTGACGCGCCGTCTGTGGCATATGGACCCTTATTACTAGGCTGTCCTTTGGAGATACTTTAAGTGAGTTTTGAAAGAGTTTGATGTGCGACTTGGGTTGGATCAGACTTGAATCCAACTGGGGCTATTTTACAAAAGTGTCAATATCTCACAGATCAGGTGTCTGATCAACGCGCCGTCTATCAAGTTGGGACCCCAATGATGGGGTGGTCCCTTAATTATGATTTTTACGGAAATTTGAACCAGTTTAAATATGATCTATGGATTGAGGATCAGAATCTTCTGGATATCAGGCGTGCTTCGTGCGGGAATCCAGTGGCTAGATGTGACATGAAGAAAAAGAGCGACCAATACGGGTCAGCATCAAAAAATCCAGAGTGGGATGATCTAGATGTATGACTAATCATCCCTACCTCTATACCAGTGACCAATAAAGGTCAGCACCAGCGACCAATACGAGTCAGCACCAGCGACCAATACAAGTCAGCACCAGCGACCAATACGTGTGTGTTTGGAGTAGACTACTGACGCTCTGAGGCAGACTTTGGAGGTTCAGGACATGGTGGAGATTGGTGCGATGGAAGCATTCGAGATCCTCTTCTTCGACTTCATACTTACAGTTACTACCCTCCAGGTAGAACTCCAGAGCAGATGCGCCAGTTGTTTACTTTCTTTTCAGTTTTTGAGGCTTGTATTATGGCCCACTATTTTCATTTTACATTTGTACTTGTGGTTGTACTTTACTCTCGTGGTTATACCTTACTTTTTTTGGTTGTTTACTTTAGTTTTTCATTTTGAGTGTGTACAGATCTCTAAGGCAATGCCTTCCCTATTAGGGAAAATCTTTCAAGTGCTATTCACCAACCCCTAGCCTATGGAAGGTGGTCTTGGGGTAGTCACGTTTGGGCCCCGTGGGATAGGTCGTGACATATATATATCAAAAACCATAAAAGTTTTTTAAAAAAAATTATATATGTATACTCCCATGTTAATATAGATACATATATACATATATAAATATATATATTGAAAACCTTACATTTTTTAAAACATTAATATATGTATATTCAAAAAAAAATATATATATATATTTATATATATATATATATTACATGATTTCTTAATTAATATAAATACATCAAATATATTCAGACACTTTTATTTAACAAATATACATATCAAACTTATATATACATACATACATATATATATATATATCAAAAACCTTACACGTTTTTGTAAAAACATTTATATATGTATATGAACATATTAATACATATATATAAATATAGATATATCCAAATATTTAAAAAACTATATTCACATGAATTTTAAAAAATTAAAATCAATCATAATATAACAATCAATCATGGTTTAATATCATAGCCACAATTAAATTATTATCACAATTCATCAAAAATAATATCACCATAAGCATGAAATAAAATTGACCAAATAAATAGATTTATATAAACTCTATCAATATCATATATCCCTAAATAATTTCAATAATAAACATATTTATAATAATAGCATAAAATAATATACTTATAGCAACCTAAAATACAATACAAAAAATTCTTTTAAATCTAAAGATTAAACAATGGGGAAATACCTCACATAAATTGGAATAACTCATATAGAACCGATGGACACCCAAATAGGGAATAAAAATTTTAAAGTAACCCTAAATTCCAAATAAACCATAAAATCTGTTAAATTTCTTAACCTAGGGTTTTCCCAAACTAATTCATGTATGATTAAATGAAAAGTTTTCAAAAATAATGGAAGAGGGGATAAGGGGAGTATATACCAAGATGATTTGAACCCAGATCTATAAATACCTGAGTGTTACATAGGATTTTAGAGGGGTAAAGTTATCGATGGTATGTTGTGTGATAAGGGTAAGTGGGGATGGGTAGGAATAAGGAAGGGATCATGTGTTTTTAATTTATTATTAATTGTGATTTGTTATTAGCGATGGAATAAATTTCATCACTAAACCTAATTTTCATAAACTTTTTCATGGTGGAAATTATTACCCATAGAAAAATGATCATGTGGGATGAATAATAGATAGATATATAAAAATCATTTCTACTAGCCTATCTCAAATAAGTTTCCTCCAAGATGACATGCAGTCACACCAAATTTATTTACGATGGACCCAATTTTATGTTGTAAATTATTTTTATTTGTGACATAAAATTAATTCTATCACAAATACCTCTTTCTATGGGACTATTAATGATGGGTATCTTACCTATCACAATTAACCATCAAAAATTAGCTTTTCTCTAGCAGTTCCACCACAACCTACCCATGGCCATGGTGTTCTTGAATACTCCAAGTTGAAATATCCATCCCAATGGTTTAATACCCAAAACCTAGCTATTTCCCCTCACCACATCCTCAAAATGGTTGTAGTGGGATCACCCAAACCGTGGATGACAACACCCACCCCTGAGCACCATGGCATGGCCAATCCATTTTTCCCTCCTTGCCTATTTTACATTAAGGAAAACTGGAGCCAAAATGACTTTTCGCAAGGTTTGGTGCTAGCTTTTTTGAGCCACAAAATCATCAAAATCACTTTAAAGATTGTAAACACATCCATTACTAACTGAAACCAAGAATCAACTAGAACATGGTGAAAAAACATCACTTCATACATGAGGTTCTTATAAACACACATCCACCCAAAACGTGGGTGTTACATGAACTCAATAAAACTTTATCCTTTGAAAAAAATCAGCTAGAATCAAGAATATATTCATGATTTTTGGTACTTTTAAAATCATCACAACATCATCTAACTTAATAATGTTTCTCTACACTTAGAAATAACTCTTCTCTCCAAATTTTTAAGAACTTATCTAACAAACATGTAACATCTTACCCCCACTCCTTGGATTAAGAATATACAATATTCCAGTAACCTTAGGTGAAATAGCCCATAAATAAAATAATTTCAACAAATTCTAAGGGATTAGAAAACATTGGGGGAAAATTTTACCTTTAAATATTAAAAAATCTAACAATATAAAATATAAAAATATAATCCACCTACATGATGCATGAGCATAAACAATAAAAACCAAATAAAAATCCAATAGAAAATTAAAATTATAATGACAACAGAACATCGTAGAGAAACTAACAAAACCAAAGACGTCATGACCTAAATACATCAAAAACAACATCCCTAGAACCACCCAAAAAATGGAAATCTCCAACACCACCTTCCATGATCAATGAATAAAGATGCATCACTGGAGAAATAATTTATCATCCATTTCCCTCTATCCCAATAGATGAAATCAACAAACACATGAAAGGGACCAAGTAGGGGGTGAGTATAAACTCAGTAGGCATTCCCCAGTGACTTCCCAACACACACCACTAGGATAAGAACCGTTTAGCACAATTTATATAAAACAATTAAAAATTAGTTAATGAATTTATGTAAATCCATAAGTGAAATCAATGTGAAAAAAAATCATTTCAAAATCCATTAACATTCATTGAAATTTGGAACAACCATTCCCATGTTCACACACACACACATCCATCCACACAAACAACCATACACTCAATCTTGGTGATACCATTGATGGTGGTACTCTATGACCATAACATGTATAACCTTGATGGTGGAACTATTCATAACACCCTTCCACTTTGAACACACGCCAACCCATAAATACCAATACCATGAAAACTAATTTCTATGAAAAAAAATCCTTCAAAACAATTTTATCAAACACTTTGCGTGCATCAAAACCATTCTATAGTTTTAAAATCATCATTTTAAAATTAAAAGAAAATGGGTTTTCCAAAATACATCCAATTATCCATTAATTTTCAAAACACAAACCAAAGCGGTTTCCTTCATGAAATCACACAAACAATTTCACAGAAAATTCAAGAAAAACTATTTTATAAAACAACTTATTCAAGTTACATAATAGTGGAGATAAGAGAGAATCCACCTACCACTCAACATATGGTTAAAAATAATAAATATAGTATGAACTTCTAGATTCAAGTGTACAACACCTTCCCTTCAAGAGATTTAACAATATCTTATCATATTCACACCCTATCACATATATCTATCCATAAAATCTTAAATATATGTCTCTAATAAAGAGGATAAAAGTAAATATAAGAGAACATGGAAGAATGAGAACTTACCAATGATTCCAAAATCTCCAATACACTTTGTTTCACCTAAAATTTTCTTTTGGGTCAAAGGTAATTGTCTTGGAAGCCTAGGGAGTAAGATGAGTTTGAGACCCCAGAATATTAGATGATTAATGAGTATTTTGGGCCTTAATATGAATTAAAACCATTATTTTCAAGGTATTAACTATATATCACACGATTAGTTTATATGTTTTTTCAAACTACGCGTCAATCATGCATGTGCTACTAGATAAGAACCAAAGGGCCTCACAGTTAGGTTGTATAGTTTATCAAATCGTGTTCCATCCGTGTGGTACTACTATCTCAAATCCAACACCCCACATGATTGGCATGTAAAATTTAACCAACCTTGTTCCAAACATGATTATCTCACAATCCCATGTAATATGGTGTCCCTGAGGCACTAACACAGTTTGGTTAAACTTTATGCCAACTGTGCGACTACCCAATGCCTCCCCTCCTCACTTGAACATTTTCCTGGATGTGGTGCATGGTTTCTACAAACTATGATCCTCCATAAAAACTTTAAACACATTCCAAAACCTTCTAGAAATTCCTAAAAATTATCTTAAGTATAATATAACTTGAAAATATACAAAATAAGAGTCACATACCAGAAACTGGTGGTGTCACATTCTCCCCACCATTGGTCCTTTCATCCTCAGAAAGTAGAAAACCCATGTTTCTCTACAAGAGCTCATGCCACTACTCCAAAATTTCCTTTTCACACTCCCAAGTATCTTCCTAAATCCAACCATGTTTCTATAAAACCCATACCAAACCGGTGCTTTTCCCATGTAATAGATTCTCTTGCTTATCTACAACCTATATCGCCACATTAATCAATGTAGCATCCATTTCAAAATCAATATGGTTCTATAGAATCGCATGAACAGAAAAAATTTGGTACTTCTTCAATTGAAATACATTAAACACATTATTCACTAAACTGAACTTTGGTAATAAATCAAAAGGATAATCCATGTTTCCCACTTGATCAAGTATCTCCAAAGGTCTAATATAACATGGAGAAAACTTTCCTTATTTATTAAAATAATGATTCCCTACCCTTAGAGAAATACTCAAGAACACATGATCATCCACCTCAAATGATAAAGTTTATTGATGATTATCTGCATATGATTTCTGTCGACTCTGATCAATCTTCATGATTTTCTTGATCAATAGAATTTTCTTCATTTTCTCTTGCAAAAGTGTTGGTCTGATAAGTTAATTCTAACATGTTTCCAACAAAAAAAGTGGATAACAATAAGAGAAATCATACAATGATTTTATAGGAGCCATATGTTTTGATTCCTCATAACTATTATTGTTTGAGAACTTTACCAGTGGTAGATTATCCTCCCATCGGCCTCTAAAGTCCATCACACATGCACCGAGCATGTCTCCCAATATTTTTATCAGCTGCTTGGATTTTTCATTCATTTGAGGATGATAATATATGGTCATGATTAATTATATTCCAATGGATTTTTTTAAGGAATTACAAAACTAGGACGTAAAAATAGGGTCTCATACAAACATAATTGAAACTAGAACACCATACATCTTTAAAATTTCTCAAATATAGAGTTTGGAAAAATATTCCCCCATATTGGATTTATGAATATAGATGAAGTGAGATGACTTTGTGAGATGATCCACAATCTCCCATATGGAATATTGTTTCCTAAAAATTATAGGAAGAACTTTTATAAAATACATGGAGATCTACTCCCATTACCACATGAGAATCGGTAGAGTGCTACATACCATTTGGTTATTGGTGCTCTACCATGACCTGCTGACATGTGAGGTATATCAAGACAAACTCTACCATTTTACTCTTTATGAAATCCCACCAAAATTTTTCTCTAAATTATTTATAAATATTATGGATTCCTAAATTAATAGTTAATATTTAATGGTGGTATGCATAATAAAGTTTTTCCTGATAGTTTCGGGAGGTCCTACAATATAATCTCTAAAATATAGCATATATCTCCTATCTATTGTGCACCCCTCATTGGTATCCCCACCACTATGTTTTGACCTTATGGATAAGAATTTAGTATAAGATATATGAGTATCTCTAACTATCTCAACTAAATCAGGAACAAGAGAAACTTGAAAGAAAAATGAAGCATCACCATGCTATACACAATCCAGATGAATATCATTTATAACCAGTATTATCTACCCTTGATCTGAACACTCATTTTCTAAATTATTATATGTATTATTTCTTAATTAAATAACTATATAATTTTATTTTGTTGGTGTATACATCATTCTAAACTCAACCATTTGTAGATATTCCATCCATTATTGTTTCCTTAGATTCAAAACCCTTCATGAGAAATGTGTTTCAATTCATTATGATATGTGAACATCATGAATATATCAAAAAAAGGATAGTGATTACAACTCTTTAAGGAATGAACTAAAATATCCAACTATAAATCATGTATTGCGTAATTCTTCTCATTCACTCATAAATATTGTGAGTTATAAGCAACAACATGATCTCCCTGCATAATAAAACCACCAAACCCAGATTATGATGCATCAAAATAGCCTACATACCCTTGTACTGACTACTAAATCATAAGGATAGGTGCTTCTATAAGTTGAACCTTAATTTCTTTAAAGGATTTAGAGAACTCATTTCTCTATTTTAAATGGATACCTTTCCTTTTCAAGGCTGTCAGTAGTGAGGATAAATGTGAAAAATCATGAACAAATAATTGGTAGTGTTCTTCTATGCCAAGGAAATTATGTCTCTCAAAAACATTCTTCAATAGTTTATATGAGATAATATCTAATATCTTTTCAAGATATATGGAAACTAATTTTTTAGAAATGACATGACTAAGTAAATGTACTTCTTGTATCTGGAAATCACACCATGAAAGTATAGAATAAATTAAATGTCCCCATAAGATACCCAACACTATATCCAAGTGTTTTTCATGATCAAATTTAGTCCTAAAATGCACCAAAATATCATCAACGAACACTGCTAAAAAGGAATCAAGATACCAATAAGAAATTAAATTCAACAATTCCATAAATATAGATGGTGAATTTTTAAGACCAATGGAAATAATGAAATATTCATATTGGACATAGAATCTTTAAAAGTTTGTGTTTGGAATATCCTCCTTCCGTACTCACAGTTGGTGATACCCCAATTATAATTCTATCTTATAGAACCACTTAGCTCCCTTTAATTTATCAAATAGATCATTGAATCATGGAATAGGATACATATTATTTATCATAATTTGGTTGAGATTATGATAATCCATGAAAATCCTAATATTTCTATCCACCTTATTTACAAAAATAACTGATGCTTCCCAGACAATGGTACCAAAGGTCCCTCCCTTCTTGAATTCATAGATCAATATACTTTAAAAAGATTATTAATTCCATCTTAAGTTGTGAAACTCACTTTTCAAGCATAACGATCGATGTGGGATTTAAACTGTGTCAACCAATCCATTCCTAAAATAAAGTCATAGGAATTCATCTCAATAATATAGAAATCTTAAACCACATCTTCCCCATCAATTATTATCAAACATGTTGCACACTTAAAGGATTGAGACTCCTATTTTCCCACTGGTGTTTGGAGTTTCAAAATAGAATGCATCATCTCAACATGAAAACCCATAAGATTCATGGCATGATAAGTAATAAAAGAGTGAGACTTAACCATATCAAACAAATATTTCATAAGGGTAGAATTCAAAATAATCATACCTCACACCATCAAAGCACCATATTGGCCATCCATCGTTATATAGTCGATACCATAAATATTCTTAGTTTCTCCTCTATATTCCTTCCTTCCTTGATGCAGTTATTAATCAAAGGAGTCAGGGTGTTACTAGAATCACCATGAAATCTTTAGTTCTAAGGATGACAATTAGTCTCCTTTGATCAACCCGTATAAGCATAGGATTTATATGAAACATGAGACACATGTCTTATGCCAGAATTTGAAGAACTATGATAATAACATTGAAATTTTCCCATCATATTATAGTTACAATGATCTCTCAATAGTGTTTTATAGTCTCACTTCTTATTTGAGGTAGAACCACATTGGAAATTGCCAAACTTTATATTAGGTCAAAGAGGGAAATTTACTGATCCCATTATCTAATTTTATGATCCTCCACCACCTTTGAATTATGTGTCTATATTCTACTAATTCCTAGTGTTTGAGTTCTAACCTATTTTTATAGTGATAAGTAGACTCCCTCTAGCCAGATTTTAAAAAATATATCTTTCCTCCACTATTTCTCAATTTACCATCTTTATATAGTTTGTAATACAAAGAATAGCAATCTTATATAAAATATTTGGTCATAGCCCAGAATCAAAAATTCATTCCATTAAGGATGCACTAACAGTAACTTCTAATGAAAAGTGAACTAGATTCATGAACTTAGTTTCATACTCTATGATGGATAAAGTCTCTTGTTTCAAGATGAAAAATTAGTTCTTCTTATAATCTTGAATGTGTGAGGATAGAATAGTTTTTTGAAAAATTATTCAAAATGCTCCCATGTAATTCCTTAGTAAACTTTATATTGGATATCTAAATCCCAATATTGGAATGCAAGATCATCTAGAATATAAGTTTAAAGCTTAAATTTTAACTTGGATAGTTTTCCTAAGAATTTAAAAATTTTGTTCATCTCATTCAACTAAACTTCTACTTTTTCAGGTTCAGAATCACACTAAAATATGGATCGATTATGCCTTTGAAAATAAACCAAATGATCCACTTATCAAGGATTTTCAATCTGATTTCCACTATATATGTATTGAAAAGCATGAATGGTGCTTTAGACAATCTGTTGGTTCGCCTATGGATCAGGTGAAATCATGATTTCTGAAGCTTCCTCTTTCTAATTATTATGACATATACCCAGTGTCAATCTCTATAATTAAAAAAATCCATTTATTTATCACTTACTAGTAACTTAAGGCTTAGAAAATTCCAAATCACCATGATTAATAAGCATTAAAACCGGTGTTTCCAAGAATCAACCATTTTATCTATTTGTATAAATCATCAGATTCATGGTGAACTATGCAGTCCTAGTGTCAAGTCTTAATAACAATGCATGATATGCAACACTCATCGAATAAACCCATGATGATGAGGTTAAAACACACCTAGAAGTGTCTTGGAATAATTTTTTACCCAAACCACCCTAGTAACTTTAAGTTCAGTATAAAATGGTAAGCTAGGAATTTCTAAGATTTGTCAAAAAAATGTATTTTTAAGCAATACATTTCATGTTCTGGAATTCCTATCTCCTGTCCACCATCCCATAAGAGAGATTTGCCATCCAAGACTAATATCATTTGCAACATCCTGGCCCCACTAATTGGATTTAGAAGTGACAAAGTGCCAATAAACTTAGGTGAAATCCCTAATACACTAAAGGTTGGGAATAAATTTCCAAGGCCTAGGAAACATTGGGGTATTATATTCCCTCTATAGATAGAACAATTTTACAATATAAAATATGAACATCCAATCCTCCTATATGATTCATGAGTATAAACAATAAAATACAAATACAAAAATAAGAGAATAAGAAAATCAAACTGACAACGAAACACGGTATTACAACTAACAAAACCCAATACAAAATGAACCAAGACATCAAAGAAAAAAATCCCATGTACCACACAAACAAGATATAATCTATAACACCACCTTTAATTCCATGTTATCAAGATGAATCTCTAAAGAAATAAGATATCATCCCTTTCCCAGTATCCTGATAGATGACTTCTGCAATTTTAAAAAAGTTACCAAAAACAGGGTTAGTATAAACTCAGTAGGTATTCCCTAGTGAATTCCCAATACACACCCATTGGATAATAACTGGTTAGAAAATTTTATATAAAATATTTGAAAATAAATTAAAAAGATTAAGTAAATCCATAAGTGAAATACATGTGAGATAAATCATACAAAAATTAGTTACCATTCATTGACATTTGGAATAACCATTCCCATGTTCAGACACACACACATCCATCCATACAACCAACCATACACTCAAGATCAATGATACCATTGACGGTGGTACTCCAAAACCATAACCCATCCAAACTTTATGGTGGCACTTCTGACCATACCCATCCACTTTGAACACACACCAATCCATAAATACTAATTCAATGGAAATTCATTTCTATGAAACAACTCTCCCTTTGAAACCATTTTATCAAACACTTTGTGTGAATCAAAACCATTTTATAATTTTAAAATCATAATTTTAAAATTATAAGAAAAGGGGATTATCCAAAAGACACCCAATTCTCTATAATTTTCAAAACACAAACCAAAGGGCATTACTTCATGAAATCACACAATGTTTTCATAGAAAATTTAATAAAAATAATTATTAAAAATAATCCTTAAAGTAATATAGTAATAGAGATGAGAGAGAATCCTCTAACCTCTCTAATAATGGAAAAAACAAATGATGAAAAAAAGAACTTATAGATTCAGGAATCCAACACCTCCCATTTAATATATTTGATGAGATATCATCACAATTCACATCCTATCATGTAGATCTATCCATAAAGTTCTTGATATATGGATCTGAGAGTGATTAAAAATGTAGATCTAATAAAACAAGGAAGAGCAAGCCCTAACCAATTATTCTAGATCTCCAACTTACTTTATTTCTCTTAAAGTCACTTTTGTATTGAAGGGAATTGTCTTATAAGCTTAGGGAGGAAGAGGAGTTCGAGACCCAAGAATATTAAAAAACTAATGAGGATTTTGGGCCATAATCTAAATTAAAACAATAATTTTTGGGGAATTAATTATATATTGCATGGTTAGTTCATGTGGCTTATCAAACCATGTTCCAACCATGTTATGTATTACGAGAAAAGATCCAAAGGGTCATACAGTTTGGTAACATGGTTTGGAAAATAGCACACCAAAGTGTGATGATACAATCTCAAGGCCAATACCACACATAGATGGCTCACACAGTAAGAAAAACTATTTTCCAGGCACACTTCTCTTGTTTTATCGTGTATCATTATTTCACCTAGACACTCCCATGTTTTGGCTGAATCATGTTCCAACCATGCACCTGTCCAGGGACTCCTCTTTTTACTTTCACGGTTTCCTGGAGTTGGTGCAATTTTTTCACTAACCATGTTAAAACTATGAACCTCTATAAATATGTAAAAAACTTTCCAAAAACTTTTATAAACTCCTAAAACATAATCCAAGGATTATATAACATGAAAATATATAAAAAATGATAACATACCTTTAACTATGGGTGTCACAAAAAATATATTGACATATTGAAAAAACAGCTAAAATAACTTGGACACAAAAAACTCCTTTATATTTATAAAAATTATAACATATACATTCAATATCACATACCCTTCAAAAATAAAATAATTAATTTTTATAACTTACATAATTGACAAGGACATTCCATAGAGTTTCAAAAACTCTTTCAGGTATTTTAGATAATCTCATCATATGTAATTATTAATTATTCTTGATAATACCCATAGGTTTCAAATGATCTTAACTATTAGAATAAACATTGTTGAAATCTCCAATTTTACTTTTCTTCTTCTGGTTTAAACTTTCACCCATTTGTACTGTATATATAGCACCAGTTCCTATACATAAAATTCCCAGTTCATCTATTCTCAACACTTGAGAACATTGGATTGAAATTTTTTGAATTTATCCACATTATTGATACACTTCCTTTAAAGACAATAAGATAAATTCATTAACCAAAATAAACCTTAAAGAAAAATTAGTCTCACCAAATCATTAACTTATCCAATCATATTGAATATCATTAGTATACCCAACTATATTGGGTATATAAGAAGAGACTAAAATTACATTATTCATTTTTCATTAAAAACTATTGAAATATTAAGGGAGTCATTCTATGATTCATATGCGCATATAGGTTCACATGTTGAACAACTTCAATACCGGGTTACTCAAGAAGATGTTTCTTTAATACAAAAAAATCCCTTATATTTAAAAACTCTTTTTAAGTTACCAGTCTTTGGTGTTTCTTACATTAATATTCTCTTTACTAAGGATTAATCTAAGGGTTTAATTTAATGATGATTATTTTATTTATCTATAGTGGAATCTTTTATTAGATGAATATCATGATTTGTATAATTTCATTAATTAATTTTTAATTAAAATTATCCCACTAAAATTATAAACCCAAAAATAATATCTATTTAGTGATACAAGATCCATATTTTATCATAACTTACATAGGGTATCATGTAAATAAGTCATGGATATTTAGGTGGGGTTTCATCCTATTAATAACGGTTACGATTATTGGATAGTCGAGCAGATAACTCTTTATCTAAATCCATCAAATGGATAAACTCAACTATATCCTTATCATATCCTAACCGTTATGGTTTTCCAGTTAGTGTAGCCTAAATCAAACACAAAGAATAAGCTAACATTGGAAAATAAAGGGGTACTTGGCTGAGCTCAACCTACCCAATAATATAATCTAGAGTCACTTATATATTTCTTTCCTTACACAATATAATCCAATGGTACTTGGATGGCCTTGACCTTCCCAAATGGAAGATCGAGGTCTTGAAAAGTGACACTTTAGAATAAATCTCACACTTTGTATTTTAGGGGTTTTCTTAAAACGTCACCAAATTAATATACACTATATACATAGTCAGTTCATAACTATGACATCATATATAATCTTTATCTTCTCATGTTTTATTCCTATGTGTTTTCATGATTATAACAATTTAGTTTTGAAATCTTTATTGCATTCATATTATAAATGTGTCTGCACCACATTAATATGTAACCATTTACATAACCCAAAAGTTTTTGTTACTTTTCCTAAAATAGAATCCCATTATATTTATATATATCTAAATGAATATCATTCTTAAGGTACATAAACTTTTCATGAAAATTTATAATCACATATGATATTGTAAATTCCAATATAAGAAATCCCAAATCCACTGATAGCCAACCTCCACCTTTCTAGAATAATGAATAAGCCTTCAGGCCTGTGGGAAGTCCAGCTCAAAGTCCTCATACTGAGGGATACATTACTTAAGAGTTAATTCAACTCCTCATATCTCTAATACCTAATATGCACAAACTAAATTCCATAATTATTCTCAATCTCATAACTCTAAATACAAACTATGGTCAACATAAATGAAAAACAAAATGTATGGAGTTGTACCCGGTGTGTAATGTAGGGATCGAACCCCTAAAATCAAATTATTACACAAATTTTTCATACACAATATTCAAAATATAAACAATTTTATATACATAAATAAATAAAGGAATAATTTAAATAAATTAATATTTTATAAATTTAAATAGGAGAACAATTTATAAAAAAATTTATAAATTAAAATCTTACTATAAATATTTTATAATTAAGAAAAACATTATGGATATTTTTATATACTTGGACATAAACACTTTTATATCCAATTTCAATATAAATGATTTCATATTTTATATTATATATCATTTATATA
Organism: Viscum album; assembly: GCA_963277665.1. NCBI lineage: Eukaryota > Viridiplantae > Streptophyta > Magnoliopsida > Santalales > Viscaceae > Viscum > Viscum album. The sequence goes on from OY728128.1 coordinate 1,859,373,572, forward strand.
TATATAATATTATGAATTATAAATTTTATAATTCATTTTTTATCAAGTAAACCTTTTATATAATCTAAATATCATATACGTTACATTATTTAAACCTCTAACAAAATTGGTCATAAAAACCTTTCTGATGTGGTATGAATAATACCTTTAAATAAGGATCTCTTTAATTTAAAGAATTCAAATTAATTAATTATTAACAACTCATAATTTTAAATATAAACCTCTATATATTTAATCCTTATTTAGGTAATTTATAAACTCTTTATAAATTATCATTATAATTTCTAAATATTTTTTTTATAGATCAAAAAGATGCTATATAATTTAGTAAAAAAGTTTAATACCTTTTAATTATGATTTATAAACATTTTATAAACCAAATTAATTTGAAAATGATATTCTAAATGCCAATAGGGTGCATCATGCACCTATATACGATATCTCATGGGTAAGGGATCATGTTTGACCCCTTCCTACAGCACATCACTCTCTAATATATTTTTGGGGTGGCCCTCTTTCTTGTGCATGTAATATTTGGGTGTATTATTATGGTGGACACTTAAGGAGGGTCTAAATAAAGTTCAGAGATGTCAAACCAAAGGGAAAATTCATGTGGGGACGATTTTCAGTGGCTGCTCAAACCGGTCGAGTGACCTCTGAAAGTGAAATGCTATCATGCACTGTGAAGTCAAGGTCGAAAAAGGCACAGAGTGGGTATGGTCATCAATAGACACATGAATCGGGTAGGAGGCCTCCAGTAGCGGAGCTCTAGCATGTTCTAGGTATGTAGGATTGATGACAGACCGGGGTGGGGACGATCATTGGCGGGAGATGGGTTGTGCGAGGTAGAAACCTCCAACTGAAGGAGCACAATCAGGACTGTGAAATAGTGGTGGTGTGGGCACAAGACATGCCTAGGTCTTTCGGGAAAGTTTGGACCTATGGTCCATGGAGCTACTTTGAACCATGTATTTGGCCCAGGGGTCTTTGGCCTTAGGGCCATGTATTGGGACAGCTCTGCCTAGATAAATAGAGGAGTTTCTTGTGTCTAATAAAAAAATGGGGGGGAGGGTTCCCCTACCTATAAAAATATATTTTTAATATTAAATTTTAATATTAAAGGAATGTTTCTAGTAAATGTTTCTAAATGTTTTAATCAATTAACCATAAACTGTTTGTAGTTAATTAATTTATAAAAAACATTTTTAATAAATTTTACAAACATTTTAAAGTAACTATTAATTATTTATAAACAATATATAAATAAACTAACTCAATTATTAATTGAATTATCTTAATTAAAATAAATACTTTAATTAATTTTTTATAAAAAAATATGTACAACTTATACTTTAATTTAGGCATGTAAAATCTCATTTTATTAAGACTAACAACAATCTATAATCAAATTATAAATTAAATATACTATATATATACTATATAAATAAATAATTTTATATATATATATATATATTCAAAATATATTTTATTATAATTTTTAATATTATTTAATCCATCCAAGAAACTAGATAGAAACTTAGTTAACTCATGCGAGTAGTCCAACCATTATAAGGATAGTTGGCTAGGCTCAAGGACAGGACTTCCAGGCATAGTGAGGGCATATGATCATGGTTCAATGTGTGAAAAAAGAGCATGGGTCAGTGCTTAGGCAAGTTAGAAATGCAGGGAACTGAGGTCGTCATGTGTGGGGTGATACGTGACTTAATCGAGCAGTATACTAGGTAAATTGATTAATATGGTAGTGCTCATTTGAAGTAAAGTATGATGTAGGATTCACTCGGTATGGAATTTTTTCATCCTATCTCATGCATTATCCATCCCACATATGTCTCCCTCTCCTTCTGCTAGGAGATATGACCACTATGGACAATGCATGTACTACATCCATATGTAGTGGTTGATGTACACACATCATACTACGCTTGACATTTGGATGCCAAGATCTGGCACCTACATTTTACAAAACACCTGACATCTTTATGTGGAGTTCGTGTACCAGTTCGTTGATTATTTTTCACATATGGGAATCTTGAGGATCCATTGTATAAAAAAATTGACATTATATTATCATACAATGTAATTATGATCCATACACTTGACTTCATGTTGGCTATAATGACCCAAGCTTGACATACATTGACATTACATAATTGTTTTCACAATATTTCATAAATTATAAAAACACACACCCAAAGACCATATTAGTTTAGTGCCTTTAGAAAATTATAACACAAACTTATAGTCTAGTGAAAGATCTTCGATGTTTTCTACAAAGATCTTCCCTTTTAATACCCTTACCTAAAACCTTTCTTTAAAACCTAGGGAAATGAAACATATCAAAAAGGGGGAGATCAGATGCTCAGTAAGGGAAAAAAAGGGATATATCAATCATAACATAATCATAAAGAATAATTATATAAACAAAACATTTAAAAAAACATATCCTTTATATCAAAGGTCATGATAACGTGTCATGGAATAAATCATAGAAGTGCATAAAGAATCATAGAACATATTCCATGAGATCATAACTTGGAATTGTTTAATACAAATAATCATAGAAAATAATTTCCTTATTATTAAAGGCTTTCTTCTAAGACCAACATAGTAGACAAAGTCCCTTACTGAATTGAGTTCACTCCTCATTCTATCCCTATATTACTGAACCGAGTTTACTACCCATTCTAGTCCTATTTATCTCATGATATATAAATATTTATCTAATTAATTGGAGGGATATATAGGTCCCACCCATCGCATAATGAAAACCATACATATGTGTAACACAAGAACATAAATCATTCATCATATCAGAACCCATAGAACAAATTGGGGTTTAAAAACATCATTCAATCATAAAATAACCAATGGAAAAGAAATGGGTTTCTTAGATATCATTCTATCATAAATATAAACTGGCCATAGAAATAACATGGATCATATCCTTGAAAAAATATCTCCATTAAAACATAAGTAAAATCAAATATTGTTATCATGGATAAAAAATAATCTTGAGATATCAATATAAAATAATTCTTTAGTAAAATATACTTTCTTCTTTGAAAAAGTTTTCTTCTCTTGAAATTATGCGTAATTTTAAAAGAAATCATTTTATTTAAAAATAACCATGTAATATTGTAAGGATAAATTCCAAATGGAAAAATATATTGTTCATTCCATATAAGTTAAAAAAATATTCCTTCCATATATTTTTTTCGTAAAAATCACAATGAGCCTTGTTTAGAAAATAAAAAAAGTATTCTATTCAAATTGTTTCATAAAAATTAAAACATGGGTAAAAATAAATTTAAATATTCATACGATAATATTAAAAACATTTTTCAAAACATATTTAGAAAACATGGACATGGAAGATAAATATACACCAATAGAGTCTTAAAACAAAACAATCCTAAATATTGATGAGATTGTGAAATAAATACTTATCACAAAATAATTAGTATAATCGTATTCCCCATGATTGAAGGAAAATTATATGGATATAAAAATTCCATAATCTTCAAGATAAGACACATAAAATATATTCATGTGTAGTATATATACCATGTAGAAGAAAAAAGTAGTGTATAAGGCATGTGTACCATGGAAATAAAAGTGAGACAAATGTCATGAACTAGACCGAAGTGCAATCCAACCCAGCACCTGACCCGATCTGCAGCATGGCCCGAAGGGCATTCCCGATCCCCACGACATAGAAACTAGTGTTGGGAATCAAACATAGAAAAGTTGGGAATGATTTCATCCTAAACATAACCAACATAAAATAAATAAACTAAAAATTGAGCATGAAACAACCAACAATTGAGTCCTAATAAAAATATTCAAATAGATCTGAAAACAAGATATAACTAGATAAACTAGAAACTAAATACAAAATCCAACCAAACTGCCACTAACACGATCTTCATGTGATGTCATGATCACCACCATCTACTAACCGACCATCCCCATAGACTAACTTATCCAACGATGAGCACTCAAACCATAAAACCTGAACCTACAAAACAACTCGGGTCTACCGACACTGAATGGTATAAGTAGGGTGTGAGATAAACAGGTTAGTATACATCCACCAAATAATTTTTGTGTTTAATTTCCCAAAAAAAATCCATTAACACTAGTTTGAAATAAAATTATAAAAATACATTTTTCTCACTTTAAATAAACAACACAACTTTCAGTTTTCTAAAACAGCACATGGAACAATTTCATTAGTTAAAAACAGTAAGACATTTTGGAAACCCAAACCCAAAGAAAGTTCCTAGAAAAACAAATATCAGGCTATGCTGACAGTAAATAGGCAGTGTAACTTGAAAAATAAAAGTAATATAAAATAAACAAGAAAATATTAACAATTACCATGGGTGGTCCTAAACATCCCCAGAGTAACCCCTGGATGTACTCAGTTCAAAACCACCAGTCAGTGTATGGTGAAACTTCACAATCAATAACCAAAAGGATGCCTTAACCTAGCCTCACTAGTGGAACAACCCACTTCACCTCTAAAACATCCAAAGGGTACCAACCCATTTAACCAGGGTTGATGATAAACAATCACTCAATCCTCTAAAAGACACCCAAGAACTCATGGTAATAGTATATTATGTAAGTGGAAGGCCCTCGTACACGTGACTCACCTTACCTACCATCACCGTACTTGCCTACCCCAAACATAGACACCACTATAGGATAACCCATTAATGGAAATCCCTCCTATAGAGGTTCCATATATATATATATATATATATATATATATATATCACATCATTGAAGGTGCCAATCGGGATGTCACGTTACTTAGCATTCAACCACTTTCTTTAAAAAAGTGAAAATTTCCAAACATGCCTTTACTTTTACACATCCAAATGCATTTACCAAAAAAATTACACAAGCACTTTCCAAAAAAACACAAATCACCACTTTTATGTTTGAAATTCCAAACGGTTCAATAATAAAAATATTTACCAAAATTTAATCCACATTCTAAAATGTCTTATCTTTGAATATTACATTTGTAATCAATTTTTAAAATTACACAGGGGAACCAAGACCACTTGATAAATCAAGGTTTAAGGAAAAAATTACTTTAAGGTGTCATAATAATTTGAGTGCACATCCTTATGTGCACTGGGTGCACCCATGGATGTGTCATCATCCAATGACACCCTATAAATTTCTATGAAAACACCCTTAAATCATTTTGAAAATCATAACTTGTTTTTTAAAACAAACCCAATCATTCCACAAAAGTTCAAGAGCGTAAACAAATTTCTTTTGAAATTGTGAAAACCCTTCTAAAACATTTCACTATGGCTATCAAACCAAAAAGGCATCCAAATTTCAAATTAACCCAAATTAAAAAATTAAAACTAAATTTCAAAAATATTTAAATGGCCAAATATCCTAACAATTCTTGATTGCAACTAAAGAAAACAATAGGCATTTTATCAAACACTTTAAGTGCACCAATACTTAGGCATAATAAAAGAATCGTTCCAAAAATATATTTTTAATAATTTCTACCAATTCAAAAACACCACAATAATCTAAAAAAATTCATCATAGGGGTGATAATCATTTCTATAGATTTATTAAAAATTATCAAGCATCAAAGGAATGTGTAGGAAAGGAAAAACATGGAGATACCTACCTAAAAGGAATGTAGATGAAATGGAGCTTCAATGGGAAGGGTTACAAGGCCTCACGGACCAACCGCACACCCTAAAATCAATGAAAATACAACCAACACACAAACCCTAGCCATTACGGTTCGGTCAAAAAAGAAACCCACAAAGGAAAACCAAGAAATATGGAGAAAAGAGGAGAAAGATAGAAAAAAGGACAAAACCCCTAAAAACTCACCTTGGATCTTTGAGGAAGAAAACATAGAGGAGTGGAGGCCATGGGAAGAGGGTTTTTGGGACCCCTTGGTGTGCCAAATTCAACAAATAAGGAGGGGGAGAAATATGGTTAAAATGGTAGGAGGTAGAAAAAGAATTTCAACTTTTAAAATTTCTAGGTGGCTCACACAGTTTGGCTACACGGTTTGACAAACCGTGCACCAACCGTGCATCCCTCTATATCCATAAGGGATACCATGTATGGTCTAAAAACCATGTTCCAACCACAAAAAATGCCTCTTCCCAAAAATTACACCAAGTTGCATGGCTTCCTGGGCAAATCGTATGGTTTCCCCTAACTATGCACAGGCCAAAAACCAGCCAACTTCCAAAAACCCCAAAAAAATAATCGGGACTCAATCCCAAACCTCGATCAAAAGATCCAATACCAAGAAAATAATAAAATAAATAATTATAAAATGTCAGGGTGTGACCATTCTCACCCCCACAGACACTTTATTCCCCAAAAATTCACCAAGAAAAAGGATAACCAAAACCTAAGTCCATGACCAACTAAAACCAAAGGAAACCATAAACCCCAGGGTGACCATTCACTCCACAAGTCACACCCAACCAATAAATTGTAAACCACAACACAAACAAAATGATAAAATGAGAGGGTTCTATCCACCATAATAACTCAACTAATAGAGAAACCTCAAACCCAAAACAACACTACTAAGAGTAAAATAAGAAACCCACTACGGAGCGACCCAAAATACCAAGACCCTAGAAACTAACTCAACTTCTCCACACCTACCAAAAAGCATCCTTACCTCAACTGAGAACTAAGGAATTCTCAAATCAAACTCCTTAAATTTCCCCACACAACCAAACTAAACTGGAAAGACTTAAATGAAAACCCACTATGAGGAAACTCGGTATATCAGGATGCCAGGACAACGGAACTCCCAAGAGGAACCCACAAGGGAGAACCACAACAACGCATGTACTAAAACCTTCCCATATCAATCAAATACTTCCAAAACAAAGGGAGGGTAAACCCATGAAAAGAAACTCACACTAAAAAATGAACTAGAAATATTATACATTAACTCCACAAAACACAATAACTTCCCAACAGTCACAAATAAAACTGAAACCAACACCACTCATCCAAGGGTCAAACACGCCTTAAAGAAAACAAATGGTTTTATAAATCCACATTCATATACACACAACTACTTGGACTATGATAGAATAATTCTATCATTCATTTTCAATGAAATGAATAACTCACAAAAAATAGTAAAACTATAATAAAAAACTTTAAATATTTTCATCCCAATGCTTAAAACAAAAATCGGGCCAAGGTTTCCCACACCCTTGGAAACTCCTAACTATGTATGAGCTTCACCCCAAGACCTGTGGCTGGGGATCTAATGATTAACTCATATCCTTCCATATAGTAAGGAACTAGTATCCCCTAATTAGGATCTCTTCTTCGAGAAACACTTCCTGTAGAACTTTTCTAGATGACCCAAATGGCCACAATGATGGAAGGTCTCTGGAGGGATGCGACAATATGGATTATAATTCCTAAACCTACCACACCAGTGTTACACAAGAGAATGAACTGATAAACTGAAGGCTAGAACCAATGAAGATGAATCCTTATAGATAGTTTCCTCTGGAATCCACTCCTCTCCAGATGGGGAACCTTCTTGAACAGCAAGAGACACCAAATTTTTGACTAACTGTACTCTAGAAATCAACTTAGCTAAGAACACCTCAACCATGAGCTTCTCAAAACGAAGGTCCTTAGAAGAGATTACCCACTCTTTGATCTTTGTTCAAAGACCCCAAAGGAAAAGAGAATCCTTCAACAGATCATGTGATCCCACCTCAAGAGAAAAGGAAATTAGGCCCTTGAAGTGGTAAACATAGGCCTTCACCATCTGTTGGCTTTGTAGAATACTCATGATCTCTTCCCTTTTCATCATCTTTACCTCCTCGGGTATGATGACGGACTTGAACACTTCCCATGTCATCCCAAATTTCATTGATTGGGGGGTGATTCTATCCCATTCATCCAAATATGGACTCTTGAACAAACCTAAAACAGCTCGAACCCTAACAACCTCTGGATTTCCCAATGATCTAAAGACACACTTTACCTTTTCAAGCCACACAACTACCTCTATTATACTTCTATCACCACTAAATATAGGAAACGTTTGATAAAAATAAGAAACTAGGAATGACTTTGTAGAAACCTTGGGGACCTTTCTAGATGAAATTCTCTAAATAACATGAAAAACAAAAAACTTAAACCAACATCAGACCGAAGCACAATCAAAAGGAACACCTCGAGCTAAAATAGTAGGATCATAAACCAAAAGCAAACATACACAACCAAAATCCTCCTTCCAAAATCCCATTTTCATTTTAGTTTTCAAAACTAACTTATTTCAATGACACTTTACAAATACAAAGACACTCTTCACAAAACCAAAACCCGTATTATAAAACAAAAACCAACATCTGAAATCATTTTCCTCTCTCAAAATCACTTTGAAAAAATGAGGCCAAGCCTTCTCAAACACATAAAAATAGAATCCCATGAACCATTTCACATGTTTTCATCCCCTTCCATCCACACATTTTAATAGGAACTTTCCACATACATACCTTCACATGTGAAAATTTTCATAATAAATATCATCGGTTGTGCAAATCCATTACTTTACTGATTTCAAACAAGAACTAAATCTTTCAAACCAAAACGATTTCCTTTAAAACCTATATTAAAATTTTCAAAAACAATTAAAAAATTCATAATACATTTCTAAACCACTTTATTTTCAAAAACTAACTTTACCAATTTAAAAACATTTACAAGAAATCACTTTCATTTCAAAACCATTTTCATTTTCAAAATACACTTACACCAACTAGAACCAAAATGGAACACAACTTACAAAGGACTACTGTAATGAGGAACTAGTGCCTATGCCAAACCCTAGAGACATGGTAGTGGGCCATACCATAAGTAATCCATAACACTAAGAGGACCATCAACCATTAACTTGGACTCCACATGGGTCACTGCTCCATATAATCCCACAACATGACACTGGATCACCTCTATTTCTATACCTCAATCCAAAATAGTGACAGAAGACTCAAAACCCAGACTACCCCAGGTAACTCAAGTTTTTTCATGAGTGGTCGTGATCAGGAACCGACACATAACCTACGTCCTAAGTACCGACAATCATAATCTCCAACTACTAGACACACCAAAAAATAAGGGCCTCCTCTAATACCATTTTTTCATGAACCAGAATTGAGTTCCATCCAACCCAACACTCGACCCGGTCCGCGGCATGGCCTGAAGGGTGTTCCTGATTCCCACGGGCAGAAAACTAGTGTCGGGCATCAAACACAAACCAATTGGGAATTTTTTTTATCCCTAACATAACCATGATCAAATAAATAAACAAAACAACAGAGTACACAGCAACCAACAACTAAGTCCCAATAAAAATATACAAATAGATATGGATACAAGATACAACTAGATAGACCAAAAACTAAATACAAAACCCAACCAAACTTCCAATAACATGATCTCTATGTGACCTCATGGTCACCACCATCCACTAACCGACTAAACCCATGGCCAAACTAATCCAACTATGAGCACTCAAACAAGAAAACATGAACCTACAAAACATCTTGGGTCTACCGACACTGAATGGTACAAGTAGGGTTTGATCTAAACAGTTCAGTAGGTAGCCACCAAAGAACCTATATGTTTCCTTCGCTGAAAAAAATATGTTAACATTAATTTGAAATTGAATTATAAAAATAGTTTTTTCTAATTTTAAATAAACAACACAACTTCCTCTTTTCCAAAACAGCACACACCAAAATTTTATTAGTTCAAAATATCTTGACATTTTTGGAAACCCAAACTAAAACAAAGTTCCTAGCAAAACAAATACAAGGCTATGAAAAAATTAAATAGGTAGTGAAATATTAAAACTAAATGCAATATAAAATAAACAATAAAATATAAATAGTGACCATGGGTGATCCTGAACATCCCTGGAGTGACCCCTGGACATACTCAGTTCGAAACTACATACCGATGTATGGTGAAACTCCACAGTTTATAACCAACTGGTTTCCCTAACCTAGACTCACTGGTGACAAAACCCACTTAGCCTCTAAAACATCCAAGGGGTATCAAACCGTTCAATCAGGGTTGATAAGCAACTATCACTCGATCCTCTAAAATACACCTAGGAACCCATGGTAATAGTTTACTGTGTAAGTGGGAGGCCCCCGCACATCTGACTCACCTTACCTACCATCACCACACTTACCAACCTCAAACACAGAAATCACTATACAATAACACATTACGGTAATTACCTAATATAGAGGCTCCCTATATATATATATACATATATCACATCATTGAATGTTCCAATCCGACCATCACATCACTTAATATTCAAACCATTTCTTTAAAAATATACAAATTTTCAAATGGTCCTTTAGTTTTACAAATACAAATGAATTTACAAAAAACATTACAAAAGATCATTCCAAAACAAAATCAAACACCACTTTTATGTTTGAAATAGAAAATGGTACCTTAAGCCAAACATTTACAAAAACTTAATCCAAGTGCCAAATAGGATTAGCTTTTAAGATACCATTTAAATCTAATTTTTAAAATTACAAAAGGGAACCAACACCACTTTAGAAACAAAGGATCAAGCAAAACATTACCTTAAGGTGTCATACTCATTTGAGTGCACATTCTTGTGTGCAGCGGGTGCAACCATGGATGTGTCGTCATCCAACGACACCGTCTAAATTTCAATGAAAACACCCCAATATCATTTTGAAAACCATAACTTTCTTTTTTAAAATAATCCCAATCATTACAAAAAAGTGAAATAACATAAACAACCATCTTTTGAAATCATGCAAACCCTTCCAAAACATTAAACTATGGCCATAAAACCAAAAAGCAATCCAAATTATGCATTAACACAAATTTATAAATTAAAATGAAATTAAAAAAATATTTCAAGGTCCAAATATCACACCAAGGCTTGATTTCATATTAAGAAAACAATAGGCATTTAATCAAACACTTTAAGTGAGACAACACATAGGCATAATTGAAGAATCATTTGAAACAATTTTTAACAATTTATACCAATACCAAAACACCACAATAATCTAAACAAAGGAACCATAGGGTTGCGAATCATGTTTATCGATTTATTCAAAATTCTCAAGAATTAATGGAATGTTCTGTAAAGGAAAAACATAGAGACACCTAACTTAAAGGTGTGAGGATCCAACAGAGCTTCAATGGGAGAGAGTAAAACGCATCACAGACTAGCCACACACCTTAAACTCAAAGAAAACACAAACCATGCCCAAACCCAAGCCATTAGGGTTCGACAAAACAAGAAACACCGAAAGGAAAACCAATAAATAGGTAGAGAAAATCAGAAAGAGGGAAAATGAAAAAAAAACCCAAAAAAACTCACCTTTGATATTTGAGAAAGAAACAATGGAGGAGGGGAGGCCAACATAAGAGGTTTTTTGGGACCCCTTGTTGCACCAAATTTGATCAAGAAGGAGGGGGACAAAATAGGGTTAAAAAGGTAGGAGGGTAGAACAGAAATTTCCACTTTTAAAATTTCTGGGTGGATCACACGGTTTTTCCACATGGTTTGACAAACTATTAGCCAACCATGTGCCCCTCACTATCCATAAGGGACACCCCACATGGTCGGGCCACATAGTATACAAATCATGCTCCAACCGTACAAAATTCCACTACCCAAAAATGATACCAAGTCGCAGAGTTTCTTGAGCAAAGTGCACGGTTTCCCCAAACCGTGTGCAAACTGTGTGCAGGACAAAAACCACCCAACTTCAAAAAACTCAAAAAAAATTAATTTGGAATCAATACCATACCTATAGAAAAATATCTAAGACCAATAAAATAATTAAATAAATAATTTTCTTAATTCAGGGTGTGAAAATAAAAATCTCTTACCTTACGTATTGACTCTCAACGTACTCAGAAAAAACCTACTGTATAATAAATATAAGTTTATTATATATATATATATATATATATTATAGAACCTTATTCAATTATATCATACCATATATAATTTACTTATGGCCTTATATTACCCATTTATTAATAATTCCATGTTCAAGTTACATTTCACATAATAACCTCTTTGTTTTTTGCATGTGTTTTTATTTGTTATATTTTTTCCTCTTAATTATATCAAGATTTAATAATATCCAGAATTATAACCATGATATATATTCATTATATAAGTATTTATAAAAATCTATAAAATATAGAAATAGAAAAATAATGCCATTCATGGAGACAGTAGGTCGTTCGTTCACATGAACGTTTTTTCCATTTTCTTGTCGTATTGAAAGAAAGTAAGTAAATTTAATATATGTATATATATATAATAATTAAAATATAATTATTATGTATAATCCTTAATATATTATATTTATAGTGTAAACGAATCACAAGATTTTGAGAAGGCGACAGTCCACATGTCCACAAATTAAGTTATCGTATTTACACAAAATGAAAAGCATGAAGTTATGTGTTATATAATAATTACATAAGAATAAATATATAATATATACAAAATATATCAAATAAAAACTTAAATTTAATCATTATTACCAACCTTGAGTTGTGTAAATGGAATAATTAACAACATCAGTTCTCAAGGCGGTAGTCCGCCTTACACACAGATAATGATTATGTATCATGTTTGATGGAAGTGTGTGTGAGTGTAGGTTGAACCCTTAATATATAAAAAACATTTTATATTGAGGATAATGAGAATATTATAAAAATATGAAATAAAAATAATTTAATTAGTTTAATGAATAAATAAAACAAAGACGTTTTTTGGTGAACGTTACCTCTTCTTTGGGTATCTCCTTTTTATTTGCACAAAAGGACTTCCTTGGTTGGCATTCTGCCCAAAGTAAGGATTCTAGGATGAAGGGATGTATGTTGGTAGAATATTTGAATAGATTTTTTATGAACTAAATAGGTTCTTAAGTGTGACTAAATGAGAGGAAGATGTTCCCTTTTATAAGAGAGGGGAGGGGCACTATTGAAATTTTCTCAAAATATTAATTTATAACAAATTCAATACCAATAAAAATACCTCCAAAAGGCCTTGTATTATAAGATAAGATGATATAAGGCTATAATATCATCAACCAATATATTTTAGACATTTTTTGGTATTATTTTAAATCTAATTATTTTGTTTAACCCTTAGTTAACCTACTTTAATTTTAACTAAGGAAACAAATTTTTCAATATCAAAAGGTTGTAATTTCTACTTATGTGATGAAAATTATAATATTAAATGCATAATTTATAAAATTTTAGAAAATATTATAATTTTTTTTAAATATGTTTTATGATTTTTAAATAATTTAATAAAATATTATTTCCATAAAATATCATTAGTGTTAATTCTGACATTATTCATTACATAGACTTTGAGAAAATCAATACATAAACATAACTTAAAACCAATTTATTTAATACCCCCTAATATTTCATATTCACCTATAAAATTAATTCATAATTTTCAGTAACTCAAATGATATTTCTTTCAATATTTTTAATATCACTTAATTGAGTTTTCATTAATTGAATAATTATTGCATCATCATTTTGTAATTATTTATGATAATTTTTTATTCACTAAAAATTAAAAAAAATCAAAATATGTTATAAACCATTTATATTTCATAATAATATATATAGTTAGGAATATCTTCTATTTGACCATATATTAAAAAAATTATACTTTTTAAAAGTAAGAGTATGACATTTTGTCACTCACATTGGTTTTAATAATATCCTAGTTTTATTCATGGTATAATGTCTATTAAATTATTAAATTTTGAACCTTATGTATTAAAGGTAGAATTAAATTTAACCAATAATATTTTTACAGGTTTTAGGGTCATTTTATAATCCTTATCACTTTATTTTTAACATAAATTACCCAATTTTACCTTTTATCATGGTAATAAAAATTATCAATGTTTCTATTCATATTGTCTAAAAATAAAATAAAAAAATTTACTAAATTTGGACCTTATTTTTAAAATTATGGAATCCATTTTTCAAAATTTAAAATACATAAATGCCTAAAATTAATTTAAAATTAATCACGTAGATGGGATGAGAAAAAGGGTTTTTAAAATGAAAACGTTTAAAATATTGAAATGTTTTTATATCTAAATCCAAATTGAAATTAATTCCAATGAACTTAATTAGATTAAATGATATAAAATTTACCTAATTATACTTTAAAACAAATCAAAAATATAATTTAACACTATAAATTATTTAGACGAAAAATCTCTTTTCAATTAAAATTTGGTATTTTTTATTATTCATCAAAACATTAAACTTATTAGAAAAATAACAAAAAATAAACCAAATTTAATTTTGATATATCTATTTAAAATAATAATTTTATTTTATAAAATATAATTTATAAAAGTTTCAAAATCTATATTTAAAACAAGTGTGCTCTTAAAAGGAAGAAAAGTTGTCTTTTAGAAAAATACATCTTTTATGTGTAAAATTGGGTTTATTTTTTTATCATGTCTAGAAAATAACATTGGATTAATGTTAAAAATTATATTTAATATTATATATCTATATATATAATTAATATAATCCAACAATATTTATTTCTTTAATTATTGGTATAAAACAAACCTGTGCATTATTAAATATTTTTTTAGAAAAATGGTTTCCTTTTATATTCAAATGGTTTTATTTTAATTTATAATAAATTGGTCACTAAAGAATTAATTATATATACATGTTTAAGACATATTTTCATAATTAAATTAATCCTCTTCATACCCTCCACTAAAATGGTTAGTTTATAATTGTCTTGTTTAAATAATTACAATAATAAAAATATGTTTCATATAAAATAAGTGTTGCATGTAACACAAGATAATACGATGTTGTTTGTAATTAAAGACATCAAGAAATAAAATTATTTAAAAAAATATATCTCATAAAAATCTCTATGTGTTACGTTATATCCTCCTTAAAATGAATTTCACCCACAAAATTTGTCTGGGATATCAAAGGTTTAATACTTGAAAGTTTTTTTCATAGAAACTCATATCATAAAATTGAATAATTATAATTTTATTTAAAAAGAGAAATTTGGAAACTTAATGGTTACCAAAAGTAACTCATAATTTGGTTTCCACATAGTAGAACTTATGTGGAAAGTGAAAACATGGACAAGGAAGAGAAATCTAACTATAAAGATCTGATGGATAGTGATAGAGAACATGGTCAAGATAAAGTTAACAATCATAAATACATAAATTTGTGATGATCTAAGGGACAATTTGATTCATCAGAAAAGAAGGTACTAGGATAAAAATTATGGTTTCAAGATCTTTTCCCTAGAGTTGAATAATTATCATGAGAATAAATACTTACTTTACTTCATTACATTTTATAAGAATATCTCATTATTTCATTGTTCCATGATCACATTCCAATTTATCTCTTATTCTAAGAAATGAAGGTGAATTTTTCTTTCCTAAAGAATTAGAATATCATAAAATCTATAGAATGATAGGTTATTCCATATTTTTTGACATCACAACAAAAAGTTTAACATATGTTATCCAATAGGAATAAATCCTCATATGGAGAGATAATAATTTAATCTCTAAAACTTCGTCCAAATTTCAACATAAATAATTGTATAAGTGGTTAGCTTTATGATCCTTCCAAAAGATTAAAATCCAAATTTTTGAAATAAGGTTGCTAAAATTATCATTTATCCTTCAAAAACAATATGAAGATCTGAATTGTCACATATCAAACATGTGAAGAATATTAACAAGTATTCTCTTAAAACATGGTAATAACCTGAATTACCATAAAACCTTAGTGAAAACTTGCATGATTTCAAAATTTCACTCTTTCCTCGCACTATAAATCCTAAATATTCTATAAACACAATCCATGATATCATAAACTATTTTTTCATGATATCAGTCTCAAGTTTATTAATACTGTCCCATTTATTTCATAAAAATAAATAATCTCTTTATTTTAGTATCCCAACATCATGCACATATTAAGGGTTATTTTTTCGTTAATCTTGTGTTCTCCAACAATATCATTTTACCACCTCAATCACTTTTCATGGTTACAAGTATTATTCAACATATTCTTTAAAATCCTTAATTAAAACTATAGTAGACCAATTATTAGATGTTTCATTACTCCATAATACAATAAAATTAATTCTAAAACATTATTGTTGAATTCCATTGCATAAACACTCAATAATTCCACTATTTAATTGTCGTACTCCATAATTCCAATACTGATCGCATGATATTTCCCTTTGGCTTTGTCTTTAACAGGTTTCTGATGTCAATCATCATCATCAACATTTTTATTTGGGCACTTATTATCATAATTCCCATTTTCCTTTCACTTGAAGCATTGAAGTGTGGGGGGTTTATTATGTGAAGCTTTTTCTATATTCACATCATTAGATAACTTTTTCCCATCACTTTGGCAGTCAATTTCCCGATTTCCATCTTTACCACACTTATAACATCTACCAATACCCTTAAGATAATTTCCTCCATGTTTCTTTCCACACATTAAGTATAAAGGAAAGCTCATATTCTTTTCTCTATGGATTTTATGTTTTCCTTCAATTTACATCATTTGTTTCTTTTCCAAACCATGAGATTTATATGTAACTCTATCCTCCATTTCCGCATTGATAAAACAATGCATAATCGCTTCATCACTACTAAAGTCTCTTATGTCTAACATCATTCAAAGACTTGGTTTTAATCCATTGAAGAATCGGTCAACCTTACTTTCAAGTTGGATGATAATGTTAGAAGTGTACCCTGCATGTCTTGTAAAATTTTCCTCTTAGGTACAAATGGATTCATCATATTTTTTCATAAGCTCAAGGAACTCATTTTTCATATTCATACAAATAATACAAATAAAGTACTTCTTGAAAAATAATTTCTTAAACTCATCCTATTCCATGGATTCAACATTATCTTGTTTCCTTGTATTATTGATTAGAGTCCACCACTTGTCTGTTTCACATTCTAAATGATAAATATAAAAAATGAATTTTTCTTGTTCTAAACACTAAAAGATAGAAAATATATTTTCAATGGTTCTAATAAATTATTCCGAAACAAGTGTATTTGAAGAATCACAGAAATAATGTGGATGTTCCCTCATGAAGGACTCAATATAAAGTAATTCGCTCCTCTACTCATTTGGAATTTCATCATGATTCATAGATTGTGTGAGTATAGATATAATATTTTTCATTCTAGATCCCATAACATTTAGTTTTTTGGGTGAAAATTTGTTTCATTTCCCATCACATTCATAATTAATGTGGTTCCTTTAGGTTCCAGCCATTAACTAAAACCAAAATTATAGTGTTAGTAACCCTAATCATAGTGAAAATCCATATAATCAAGGTAAAGTAATTTCAATCTATAACATATTAGTTTTAATACTAGTTTATCCATGATCATTACCAAAATTCTAGGATTTTAACCTATACTTAGACTTATCCATATGGATCTTACTAAGGTTTTATCATCCTGGTTTCCAAAGGTTTACTAAACCTATACTTTGATACCAACTATAATAAACCAAGATTAACAAAAATCGACATTACATAATTTTTTTGGAACATTTCATACGTTACAAAAATAAACTCCCAAGGACTGTATTAGTCTAGTGCCTTTAGAAACTTGGAATGAAAACTTCTAGTCTGGTGAGAGATCTTCAATGTTTCCTACAAAGATCTTCCCATTTAGTACCCTTAACTAAAACCTTTATTTATAACCTAGGGAAATGAAACATATAAAAAGGGTGAGATCAGATTATTATTAAGGGTAAAAAGAAGATATATCAATCATAACATAATCATAAGACATAAGTACATAATCAAAACTTTTAAAAATCTTATCCTTTATATCAAAGATTATGATATCTTGTCATGGAATAAATCATAGAAGTTCATAAAGAATCATAAAACATATTCCATGAGAGAGTAAAATGGAATTGTGTCCTACACATAATAAGAAACCATTTCTATATTATTCAAGGATTACTTCCAAGACCATCTTCATGGTAAAAGTCTCATACTGAACCAAGTTAACTCCTCATTCCCACCCTGTATTACTGAACTGAGTTTACTACATGTTCCAGTCATGTATATATCATGAGATATAAATATTTACCCATTTAATTGGAGGGAGATATAGGTCCCACCCATCACATAATGAGAACCATAAATATGTGTTACATAAGAACACAAATCATTCATCATATCAGAACCCATATAATGAAATGGGTTTCATAAACATCATTTAATAATAACATAACCCATGGAAAAAATGGGTTTCATAAATAATCATATAAATAATAGGGATATTATCCTTGAAAAAATATCTCTATTAAAAAATAAGTAACATCAAATAGTGTTATCATAAAATAAAAATAATCTTGAGAGATTAATTGAATATAATTCTTGAGGAATATTTCTTTTTTCTTTGAAAACATTTTATTTTATTAAAATGCTGTGAAATTTTAAAAGAAAAAAAAATTCTCTAAAAATAGCCCTATATTATTGTTAGGTAAGCCTAAAATAATTAATGTGTCATGATGGAAAAAAAATTTGTTCATTTAATATAAGTTAAAAAATATTCCTTCAATATATTTTTATTGCAAACATCAAAAAGATCATTGTTTGGAAAAATAAAAAAAATATTCTTTTTAAAGCATTTCATAAAAATTAAAACATGTGTAAAAATAAATTAAAATATTCCTAGGATAATATTAAACATCCTATTTGAAAAAGTTTTTATAAAACATAGAAATGGAATATAAATATTCCCCAACAAAGACTTAAAAATAAATAATACCGAATATTGAAGAGATTATGAAATAAACACGCATCACTTTGTAATCAGTAGAATATTATTCCCCATGAAAGAAGGAAAATTATATAGATATTAAAATACAATAATATTATGTATAAGAGTCAAAAAATTCATTCATGTTCATTATATACACAACGTATAAGAAATAATTAGTGTATAAGGCATGTGTCCCACAAAAATAAAAGTGAGACAAGAATCTCTTACCTTATGTATTGACTCTCATCGTACTCATGAAAACCTCATGTATAATAAAAATAAGTTTATTATATATATATTATATAATTTTATTCAATTATATCATACCATATATGATTTACTTATGGTCTATTATTACCTATTTATTAACAATTCCATGTGAAAGTTACGTTTCAGGTAATAACCGATTTATTTTTTTCATGTGTTTTGATTTGTTATATTTTTTATCATCTTACTTATATAATGATTTAATAATTAAAAAATAATTAAAATGATATATATTCACTAAATAATTATTTATAATAATCTATAAAATATAGAAATTGAAAATGAAATACATCGTTCTTAGAGACGGTTGGTTGTACGTATGCATGAACATTGTTTCCATTTTCATATCATGTTGAAAGAAAGAAAGTAAATATAATATATATATATATATATATATTATCCTTATAGTATAATTATTATGTCCCATACTTAATACTTTCCATCTAAAGTGTGAATGAATCACATCGCTTTGAAGAGGCGGTAGTCCACATGTCCACAAATGAAGTTATCGTATTTCCACAAAATGGAAAGCATGAAGGTATGTGTTATATAATAACTAAATAAGAATTAATACATAATAAATATAATATATATCAAATAAAATATAAATTCTATCAGTATTACCAACCTTTAAAGGTGGAAATGGAATAACATATGACATCGATTCACGAGGCGGTAGTCCGCCATACATATGAACAATGATTGTGTATCCCATTTGATAGAAGTCTGTATGAGTGTAGGTCAAACGCTTAATAAAAAAATATCAGTATATTTAGGATACTAATATTATTATATAAACATTAAATAAAAATAATTTAATGGTTTTAAGTAAGAAATAAAACAAAAAATTTTGTTGTTGAATGTTACCTCTTCTTTGGGTATCTCATTTTTATTTTTACAAAAAGACTTCTTTGGTTGGATTTATACACAAATTAAGGATTATAGGATAAAGGGAGAAAAATTGGGATGATATTTGGACCAATTTTATCTAAACCAAATAGGTTCTAAAGTGTCAAGTAAAGAGAAGAATATGTTCCCTTTTATAAGAGAGGGGAGGGACACTTTTGCAATTTCCTCAAAATATCAATTTATAATAAATCTAATAACAATTAAAATACATCCAAAAGGACATTTATTCAAATATAAGATGATATAAGTTTTTAATATAATCAATAAATATATTTTAGACATGTTTTTTATTATTTTAAACCTTGTCTTTTGGTTTAACCCTTAGTTAACCTATTCTAATTTTAATTAAGGTAGCAACTTTTTCAATATTAAAAGGTTGTAATTTTTACATATGTGGTATAAATTAAATAATTAATGAATAATTTATAATATTTTAGATCATATTATAATTATTTTTTATTTTTAAATATGTTTTATTATTTTTAAATAATTTAATGAAATATGTTTTCCAAAAAATATTATTAGTGTCAATTTTAAAACTATTAATTACATTGAATTTAAGAAAATCCATACAGTAATATAACTTCAAAAAAATTATTTTAATAAACCCATAATTTTTCATAATCACATATAAAAAAATTAGAACCATAGTTAATTAAAATTATATTTATTTTAATATTTTTAACATCACTTAATTGAGTTTTTCATTAATTGAATAATTACAACTTCATCATAGTGTAAGTATTTATAAAAATTATTTATTCACTAAAAATTAAAAATAAATTCCCATGATGTATATAAACCTTTTATATTTTATAATAATATATATATATAGTTGATCATATCTTCTATTTAACCCCATATTAAAAATATTATACCTATTAAAAGTAAGAGAATGACATTTTGTCCTTCTCATTGGTTTTAATAATATCCAAGTTCTTTTCATCGAAAAATGTCAATTAAATTATTCAATTTCGGACCTTATATGTTAAATGTGGAATTAACTTCATCCAATTATAGTTTGAAAAGTTTTAGGTTCATTTTATAATCCTTATAACTTTATTTTTAACCTATGTTACCTAATTTTACGATTTACCGTGGAAACAAAAATTACCAATGTTGTTATTCATATTGTCAAAAAATAAAAGGGATATATTTACAAAAAATTTACCTTGTGATTAAAATTATGGAATAAAATTTTCAAAATTCTTAATACATAAATGGTTAAAATTAATTTAAAATTAATCCTAAAGACAGGATGAGAAAACAGGTTTTTAAAATGAAAGTGTCCAAAAGATTGAAATGTTTTTATATCCAAATCCATTGTGAAATTGAATCAAATTTCCTTAATTGGATTAAATGATATAAAATTGACATAATTATACTTTAAAACCAATCAAAAATATAATTTAACACTATATGTTACTTAGGAAAAATATATTTTTAATTAAAATTCGGTATTTTTTCACTATTCATCAAAACATGAAACTTATTAAAAAGATACCAAAAATTATACCAAAGTAAATTTTTAGATATATATTTCAAATTAGAATTTTATTTTTTAAAATATAATTTATAAAAGTTTTAAAAATTATATTTAAAAAAAGTGCTCCATCAAAAGGTGAAAACTATCATTTAAAAAAATACATCTTTTGTGGGTAAAATTGGACTTATTTTTTATCTTGTCTAGAAAATACATAAGATGAATTTTAAACATTATATTGAATATATAATATATATATTTCATTAATACAATCTAGCAATAGTGATTTGTTTATTTATTGTTGTAAAAAAAACTTGTGCACAATTAAATATTTTTTCATAAAAAATATTTCCTTTTTATATTAAAAAGGGTTTTATTTTCATTCCTAATAAATTAGTAGAAAAATAATTAATTATATATAATTTTGTAAAAAATTATAATTCAGTTAATCGTGTCTATACCCTCTATTCTAATGTCTAGGTTATAATTGTCTTGTTTAAATAATTAAAATAGTAAAAAAGATGTTTCGTATAAACTCGGTGTTGTGTGTAACAAAAGATCACATAGTGTTATGTGTAAATCAAGAAATCAAGTAATAAAATTATTTAAAAAAATATATCTCATAAAAAATGTGGGGTGTTATATTGGAATTCAACACAATAAAGAGAAAAATGATGCTTTGTTTCTATCATAACTCACAACCAGCAGCATTATTAGATAATGCTTAATTTACATGTCATAATAATCATGTTAACAGATTAACATCATGGTAGTTGATAGAGTAAATGATATATAACAGTGTTATCATATAACATTAATTGTTTATAGTTTAACCAGTATCATTCCAAAAAAAAGTGTTCTTCAGTAATAATGAAGTATGTAGGATGATATGTCAAGGAAGATGAACCTAATACCAATAATGGGTATTGAAGAATTAATGTATGATCCTTTTCAAGGTTAAGAAAAACCAAATTTATAAAATTTATCTTCAGAAGAAGAAACATATAAGGAAATGGAAAAAAATCGAAAGCAGTTCATATCTAGTTCACTATTGGAGTGGTCATTTTATTTCTTGTTATGGGGTGAATGCTTGACAAATATCACAAGGAGCAGTTGAACTAGGACTACTACTTATGGGGGGGACACCGACCATTGGATCCAAAAAAATTTCACGAGGATTCCCACACATGGAATGAGAATTGAAACCTTTACAGTGTGATAAACCATATAATGAGAAGGCATACATCCTCAAGAGATTTTAATGAAATTGATGTTACTATTAGCATTGAACGTGATTAAACCACACACCAATGTGTAAAACTCCTTCTCCTTTTATAGTAAAATCCTCAACATTCCCCATGAATGAAGAATGTGTTGGTAATTGTTGGTATCATCAAATGACACCCCATAATTGATTCCTTATAGATGAATGTATTCAACAATATTAATTCAAATATTTTAATCCATTCATAATGGATTAAAACAAATTGAAACAAAATTGGGAGAGATCGATATGTCACCATGCAGTTTTTTGGAATTTTCAGGTTTCATTGCATACAGCCAAGTCGCATGTATACATATATCACATGCTTGTATTATACATGCATCATATGCCTGGTTATATATACATTCATCATATACATGTATAATATATGTGCATGATGTATATTTATATGTAGGATTATTTATTGTTTATTAGTATGAAATATGTATATATTTATATACATGTACGTACATATACTAAATGCATCATATACATGTATTCAATATACATGCATCATATATATGAATTCATGATTTCACCATATATGGGTGATTGACATCATACAGTGGTATTATATTCACATTTATTTTAGAATATGTATTTTGAAATTTTAGAAAATATATTTTTTTATTTCTATTTGAGCAGCTCGATGCTTTGTTGTCAAACCATGGGATTTGTAATGTGGACATTGAAAATATAAAATACATGGACTTTAAAAATATAATCTTAACAATAAATCCATTTTATAATGTTACTTATGATGAGATACAATGATTTCATTTTTTAACTACCAATTACAAATAAGTGCTACATTCCACATGTGTCTCCCTCTCCTTCTTCCATGAGCTAGGATCATGATGTACGATTGATGCATTGCATCCATATGTAGTTCTTGATGTGAATGCATCATACTACACTCCAAATTTGTATGTTGATCTTGGGAACCTCCATTACACACAACAACCAACATTTGTATGTTGAGGTTGAGCACTGGTGCTTCGATCATTTTCCACATATGGGAAGCTCAAGGATCCAGTATATATAAAACATGACATTAAATTGTCATACAATGTAATGACAAACCTTAATCATGTCTCCATATTAGAATTCAACATAGAAAAGAGAAAAATAATGCTTTGTTTATATTGTAACTCAAAAACAGTAGTATTATTATATAATGATTTGATTACTTGTTTTCCTGATCACGTTAATAGATTAATGTGATGCTATTTGGTGGAGTAAAGAATATATAACATTGTTGTCATATAACATTGATCATTTATAGTTGTTCACCAGTATCATTCTGAAAAAAATGTGTTCTTCATTAATAGTGAATTATGTAGGATGATCCGTTAAGAATGATGGCCCTGATGCCACTAATGGGTATTATAGAATCAGCATATGATCCTTCGTAAGGGGAAGAGAAACCAAAATGGTAAAATATATCCTGAGTAGAAGAAACATGCAAGGAAATGGAAAACAACCTGAAAATAGATCATACCTAATTCTTAATTAGAGTGGTAATCTTCTTTATTGTTGTTGGGTGAATGCTTGAAAAATATCACAAGGAGCAGTTGATCTAAACCTACTGCCTCTAGGAGGACACTAACCACTAGATCCATAGACATTTCACAAGGATTCCCACACATGGAATGAGTGTTGAAACCTTTACAGTGTGATTAACCATATAATGAGAAGTAATACATAAATAATATATTTCAATTAAATTGATGTTACTAATAGCATCGAACGTGTTTAATCCATGCACCAATGAGGATAACTCCTTCACCTTTTATAGAAAAATCCTCAATATTCCCCATGAATGAAGAATGTGTTGGGAATTATTGGTATCGTCAAATGACACCCCCTAATTGATTCCTTGTTAATGAATGTGTTTAATGATCTTAATTAAAATATTTTAATACCTTTATAATGGATAAAAAATTGAAACCACGTAGGAAGAGAACGATCTATCAACATGTGGTTTTCTGACATTTTCAGGTTGCATTGAATGAAACCAAGTTCCAAGTATACATGCATCACACGCATGTATTATATGTGCATAATATTCATGATTATATATACATGTATCATATACATGGATAATATGTGTGTATGATATATGTTTATATTCAGGATCGATTATTGTATATTAGCATAAAATATGCATATCTTTGAAATATTCATATATTTTATATGATGGGATTCTATTGATATTTATTTTAGAATATGTATTTTGTGATCCTAAAAAATATATTTTTGATTTCTGTTTGAGCAGCTCATTGAATTGTTATCAAACCATGGTATGTGTAATGTGGCATTAAAAATATAAAATATTTAGACATTAAAAATATAATCTTAATAATAAATCCATTTTATGAAGTTACTCATGAGGACTTATAATTTTTTCATTTTTGTTTCTCCAATTATAAATAAGTCTTTTTTTATTATGGTATCCAAATCATTCAGTTTTTCTCAAAGATAAAATATTATATTTATAAAATTATTAACATTTATCATAATATTATAAATTTATCAAAATTTCCTTTTTATTTTTCAATAATTTTTCATTTTCTTATATTGAATTTTCATTATTATTATTATCAGAAAGATATTGTATAAACTAAACCATAATGTCAGTGGTGTTTTGTTCCAAACAACATATGTGGTGTAATGTGACATACAATATGATTCTATTAATGGAAGCAATAGAGTATGTCATGGTTAGAAATGGAAAACCATTGAACTAGAATGATTAGCCTTACAGTACAATAATAGTACCAAGATAATAATATAAAGAGAAAAATGAGAAAAAAGTAAAATTATTATGGGATATAATGTGGAGAATATCCCCTTAAATGATTATGGGATTAAAAAAATTAAAAGTAAGGAATAAAATGATATCACTTTGGGTTGCTTTGGATATATACACTCTCCATTTTATAGTCTTCATTACTAGAACTCTATCGCATCGCAAACTTTTCATTGTTTTTATAACTTAAACCGTAATTCCCCAACCATAGTCATTGGGTCCTAGTCAAAGAACCACATGGACTCATGTTCACCTCCCCATTCGTAACAGATCTCTGACTAATATCAAGGGTATGAGTTCCATCAGTGGGGAGATTATACCCTAGTTATCAATAAGAACGTGAATAAATGATATTAAAAATAAGAACAATAGAATAAATAAGTAATTTATAGCATATGACATGGAAAGTACCACAATTCATATAGAATAAATTACCAAGGACCCCCCAAGTGTAAATTAAAACAATAGTATAATCAGTATAGAAAAGTAAATAAAATATTGTAGCAACCCTCTAGAGTTTATCTCGATACCACCTCTGAACACCATGTTCTATCTCCTAACTCCCTCTTTCATAGAATCTTACTTTATTTGGGTCCCTAATCATTAAATATTTATGGGCATTGAGATGCCCAGGCAGGTTTTGAGTATGAAGCTCAATAGGACACCATCAATGCATCTTTAACATAAGTTATCATGAATATATGATAATGTATATCATGAAAAATTAAATGCTCAAGTAAAGATAGAAACAAACATATACACCTATTCATCATACTATAACCAAGACTCTTCAATCCCTAGCCCCAGCTACTCTGGCACAATACCGGTAAGGATGTTTATGTCTATCACTACAAGTCACAAGATGTACCACAAGTCCCAACATCATTTGGAACCATATGCATGTTATTCCAGGTTCTTCCTTTAAGTAAACATAACAAACCCCACCCTAATGGTGGTCATTATCATGAGCATTGCACGCCTCATCTATATAGTGGTCATTATCCACAAATGATGGTAAGTCCCACCTGACATGTTTGATGTAATTAGATAACACATCACCCCTATATGGAATTATCCAACTTCATCCTATAGCTAAAAAATTATCAATTCCCATGCATGGTATACTCCCACATCAATTAACATGTACATGATTCAATTCATACCATCAAATGATCTATAATATATATCCATCATAATGTCATCATGTTCCCCTATTAGGGGTAATTTAACAGAAACTAAGCAACCTGATCATTCTAATACTTGATCAAGGTTCCACAGGCTATGCAATACCACAAATAATATATATCATAGCAAGGGATAATAAGTAATTTCAAGAATAGTTATCAAGATTCTATACATAAATTATATAATCACATATCAGGAAAAGGTCATAAGAATAACAATCAAACATGACAACATCATATATTGTGCCCTATATGGTAAGGAACTTCCCACCTCAAGATTATAGATGTCAAACCAAGGTTATATAAGAAGGTATCCACCTAATAAAATCTCACACCTTGGACCCTATGAATCGTCCCCAAAGTCACGTGGGAGTTTAACAACATATATTCCAAGAGAGGAACATCAATTCTAGAAGGAAATATACTCTCCAAAGAAAGTCTCAAAGAGAAACACCACTAAGAAATTGTAGAAAACCAACTATCCTCAATAAAGGTTTTTGTTACACTAATACAGGGAAGAAAATTTCTAGACTACACAAGGTACTATATTCTGAGCCATAAAAACCTTATTCTATGATCATTCAAGAAGATAGAAGAAATTCATCCAAAACAAGAATGACTCACTAATGTTCTCCACCAAAACATCCAAAACCAGAAATGCCAACAATGATAGGAGGAAGAAACCTTTAAGTTGTAAAAATAGGTTGAGACAAATATAATAAAATATGGTAATAATACCCAACATGTGAAAGGGTAAACCTCTCACCCTAGGTTTATTTGGGAGTTTTCTAGAATTCACCACATTCAAGAAATCTACAAGATAAGGGTAGTGGATTCGATTAATAGGGTTTGGAACCAATTAAATAATGCATTAAAAACTCTACATTTAATCCACATGCATTTCCAATTTAATTTGTTCAAGATATAAGAATAAGGGAGGAGATTTATAGCATTTCAAAACTAGCGTAGCCACCAAAATTGTCTCCACCATAGCCTGTCCATGTCCCTGGTGTTATTGATCACTCTATGACTAAAAAACCAACCCTACAGTGTGATATCCAAACCCAACCCATTTTACCCTCACCATGCCCTCCAAAACAGGCATGGCAAGGTCTCCCAAAAAATGGTCAACAACATCAACCCTCAAGCACCGCGGCTTGTCCAAGTCGTTTTCCTATCCATGCCTATTTTACACCGAGGAAAAATAGATCCAAAACAGCTTTCATCAGGGCATGGTTCTAGTCATTTTGATCCAAAAACTGTCAAATACCACTTTTAAAATTTTAAACACCTCCAACACTAACCAAACCCAATATTAAACCAACACATGGTTCATAAATATAACTTAATACATGATAGTTCTTACAAAAACACATCCACCCAAAATGAGGGTGTTACGATTCTCCCCCTCTAAGGACTTATTTTCCTCAAGAAGTATCTTCTAATTCTACCATGAATAACTTAGTCCATTTTTCACAAATGTCATACTCCCACTCCCAATTCTCCTTTTAGACCCATATATGCCTCCATAAGATCCACATAAGTGGCATTATCTTCCCCCTTAAAACATTCTTGCTCCATTATACAATATGTACCAGGTGCCCCATGAAAGATGAATCTAGTTCCAACCCAACATCCTTATAGTCTATAAAATTTTTAGGTTTAGTCATGTATATATGAAGATGACATACATAAAACAAATCGTGAAAACCTTGGTCATATTGAGGAATACCCAAATGATAATCCACTATTCATATATTCTTGATGATCTCGAATGGTCCAACAAACCTTAGATCAAACTTTCCCTAGTTATGAAAATGTTGATGCTCTATATGAGGAGTCACCCATAAGAAAATCCAGTCACCCATAGATAAATCCAATAGTATCCTCCTATAGTTGGTGTATGATCTTTATATGCTCTGAGTGGTGACCATCCATTGTAGATCCGTTGTACTCCATCTTAAGTCTCATGAACTAGGCTCATACCCCCAATAGTTGCCTCACCCATCTCATGCCAGCAAAGCAGTGAGTGAAAATGTCGACCATAGATAGCCTCATAGGGTTCTGTATGGATAAAATCCTAATAACTATTATTATAAGAAAACTCTAATAAGGATATATGTTCATCCCACAATCCTCCAAATTCTAGGACACAAGCTTGAATAATATCCTCAAAAATCTTGATCTAACTCTTAGATTGTCCGTCTATCTATGGGTGATATGTTGTTATCAATCTCAATTCAGTCCCTATATCCACCAACAATCTCTTCCAGAATTATGATGTAAACCATGAGTCTCTATCCAATAAAATGCTAAAGGGAAATATGTGCATATGTAAAATCTCATGGACATATATCTTTTCCAACTCATCTATAAAAAGTGTATCCTAGATCAGTAGGAAATGATCCACTTTCATTAGTTGATCCATTATCACAAATACAGAGTCATGATTTCTTGAGGTCCTTGGTAACCCTTTCACAAAATCTAGTATGACATCTTCTATTTACACATGGGAACCAGTAGTGGATAGAGTAAAAGACCATCATGTTGATGCTCATCCTTTGCGCTCCAGCAGGTAAGGAATTATGAAATAAACCAATGATATCCCTCTTCATACATTGCCACCAAAACTATCATATAAGGTCATCATACATCTTCATAGACCTAGGATAAACTATTCATCATGAGTTATGGGAATCTCTCATAATATCTTCCTGGATAGAAGTAGGAACTAAAACCCTCCCATGGACATAAATCACATTGTCATCATTTATGGACCAACCTAGTTCTGGATAATCTCCATCTAGCCATTCCTATATTAATTCATACTTGTAATATAACTCTTGGATAGACTTCACCCGGTTCACTAATGCAGATGTGATAACCAAATGTGCACATATCACTACCCCTCACACCTCAATTGAATCCATCCTTCAATCATCCAATAAACACATCAGATTCCACTCTACCTCTGAATACCACTCTCTAGAATCCCAGGATTCTTTTGCCTTTCTACTAAGAGAATCTACAACAATGTAACCCTTACCTGGTGTATAATTCATCTCGGAGTCAAATGTATGTAGATACTCCACCCAGCATCTCTGCCACAAATTTAGGTCTCACTATAACACCCTAATATTTTATGATATAGTTATATATAAGTAAAATTTAATTCTTTGATATATTTCTTTACACGCAACATCAATTTTAAACAAATTGTGATATACTATTAAAATATTATTTAATTTGATAGTTATCTCCTATCCATTGGACTAACGGGTATGGATAGGACTAAATAAATTATAAAAAATTTGTAGTATACACATGTATAAAATGGATTCATTAATTATAAATTAGTTATAAATATAAATGAAATCATTTGAAAGTAAAAGATATGTTTTTCTAAAAAAACTATTTTTATGCATGCAATATATTTTTATCTTAATAAATTAAAGTAATTGCTATTGATGAATAGTTTTAATGAAATAAATATATTATATATTAGGTAAAAAAATTAACATTCATATAATATTCTTTCTAGGAATGGGAAAAGAATAAATCGAGTTTTATGGTTAAAAATACATTTTTCTAAAAAATGGTTTTCATCGCGTTTTGTGCACTTAATTTAAAATGAATTTCTTTCACTTATAGAAATTCAGTCATGAAAAATAGAAACTATATTTGGAATCTAGAGGATCAAATTTGGTAAATAGTTCCCTTTTATTTTTTATCAATATGAATAGTAACCATAGTAAATTTTTACCACCTCAATAAGGGTAAAATAGGTAAAATATGGTTAAAACTTTGGGATAAGGCTTTAAAATTTATCTAAAACTATACTTTATCAAATTGGATGATATTATATTAGTCATATCCCTAAAATTATTAAATATATGGCCACTTGGTTCCATATTTCTTTGAATATGACATTTAAATTAATTATTATGTTACATGAGTTTTTTAGATAAATATAACATAATAGTGATGTGTTAAAATATTATATTTGAATTCCATCATTCTATTTATGTCTTTAAAGTCAAGTTAAATGAATAGTTTCAAAAATGACACTAATGATATTTTATGAAAATAATATTTTAGTAAATTATTTAAAAATAATAAAAATCATGAAATAAGACAAGGTGGATAGGATATCATTGAAAATTTTATCCATTGGCCGTTTATGATTCAACTTTCACCTTATAAGTAAAATTATAAACCTTTAATATTAGAAAATTTATTACCACAACTAAGGTGAAAATTGGTTAACTAAGGGGTTAAACCAAATGATAATGTTTAAAATGGCACCAAAACCTATCTAAATTTCATTTGATAATTGTATTTTTATATTATCCCATTTTTTATTCTAACCTATTTCCATTTGGAAGAATTTTTATTGAGAATCACTTAATTATATTTTAATATTTTTAGTAATTCCAAGTGTTTCCTTTCCCTCCCTTATAAAAGGACACCCCTTATCTTTTTATTTACACCACTTTTAACCATCTATATCATAAAAAACCCTACTATAATATCATCCTAGATTCCTTCACCATATTCTATAGATTATAGTCTTTCTAAAATATCATCCTTTCAAGTCTTAAAGTGTAATCCAAAGAGGGTTTCTCAACAAAGTGGCATAACTCTTAACTAAGTGTTTTCAATTTCATTACTTATTATACCTCATATAAATATATGTTATGATTTGTAAAATAATAAATTAATTGTATTAAATATACTTAATTGTTATTATTATTATGTTATAACATTTTTCCACCTCTTTTCCATCCTATAGAAAATGAAAACATCACTCGTATGTACGTATGGCTTTCCGTCTCCACTTCGTTATGTAATTAATTTTTCATCACCAACTTTCATGGATGGTTATATTAATATATTTAGTATTTATATATGATATTTACGAAATAATTATTCCTTTCTAATTTTAATATCTTATATACCTTCTTAAATTTCCATCCTTTGTAAAATAAAATTTTCTTTCATGCATACATGTGGCCTACCACCTCCACAATGTGATGTGATTCATTTTTCAATTTATTTTGACATCGATGGTATTAAGGATAGATTTAATGAATATATATGATATATATGATAAAATATTGATTCTATAAAGATGAATTATTATTCACCTATATTTTTTCTATCCTTTAAAAAATGTAAACAGCATTCATGTGTACATACGGGCTACCGTATCTAGGAATGGTGTAATTCATTTTTCTATCTATAACTTTTATGGATGAATATAAATATATATATATATATAATTAATATATATGATATTTATATCATGACTAACATTTTGGATATATTTTAATCCTGATCTAAGTACAAGGAAAAATGATACTTGAGGTAAGAGATTTATGTTTCAATCCTATTTTAACCAGGATTTTTTATTCAAGAATTATCATTGATGAAATTATATGATCATTATCTAATAAATATATATAATTTTATTATAATATTGTTATTTTTTGAGAGAAAAAAAATTCTTTTCATTTTCATCACTTTAAGTACTCAAAATATCAAAAGAATTTTTTTAAAGAAAATTGAAAATGTTTTATTATTCGGTCAAAAATATTTTTCTTCTATATCTAAATTTTTTAAAAATTCCCTCAAGAATGATTTTAACATTATAATATAATTGTTTGAAGTAATTTTTACCTATGATTGATTTTTTTACAGAATGTTTTAAAAGGAATTTTTTTCTTTTTTTGATTGATCTACTTTTTGAATTTTTATAAAAGCGCAAAAGGAATTTTTTCTTTTAACTTATATAGCATGAAGAAAATTTTACACAGTCATGACTGATCAATGGCCTAAATATTACTTTATAATTTTCCTAGCATATTTTCAAAGAAAATTTTTTCTATAGTATTTTATAAATATTTAAAATTTAAATAATTGATTTCAAAATGAAAAGGGTATTTTACTCATAAAATATTCTAGTGATTCTTTTAAAGGAATTTTCATCTCTAATAACATCCTTTGAAGTTAATTATGTTTTTTGAGAGATATAACCCAATGATACCATCCTTATCCATTATATGGATGGTTTATAATTATTATGATGCAATTTTTATAAAACCTATTCATTTTTTTGGGTCATTATATGATAAATTTATGAAATATTTATGAAACTTTTTTTCTTTAAATGGGTTATGATATGATGATACGGTAAATGTTTTATGACATTGTGAAACACATAAGTGTGCTTTTCATTATTTTATGGGTGGGACCAAAATCATATAGACCTCCAATGCATTGTGTAAGGTTTTATATCTCATGAGATAATTATGGGAAAAATTCAATGTGATTAATATACTATGGAAAAAAGTTAATGATGTCGGATCTGTTGTGATATGGAAAATAGGTGTTGATTCCTGATCCACTATGATTTTATGGTCTTAGTAGTTAACCTTGAAATATGAAATGGTTTTATACCAATGACCTTGCCACACTTTTATGAATTTAAATTATGGTTCATGATTGATTTATGATGATTTCTCACTCATATGATTCATTTATTTTTAAATAATAAATATTTATTCCATGATAAATGTTTACGATACATAATAGATTGGGTATAAACTTTATAATTTATGCTCATGATCCCATACCCTTATACTTATTTTATGATTTCATGTGATCATCGATTGATATCTCCCACATTTACCCTTACTAATCATATGAGTTTCCCCTTTATTATGTTTTCTTTCATAAGGTTATGAATAAAGGTTTAAGTATGGTATGTCTATGAAGAGTACTATATGAAAGTTCTTTATAAGATATGTTGATGATATTTCATGAAATAAAAAGATAGTGTATCGAATCTCTAAAGACAATAAACCTTTAAGGTCCTTAGGCATATATTTATGAAATTTATGGAATATTCATCTAATAATATATAATACTTTTGTCTAAAAATTATGGGTTGTTATACTAGCTATGAGAAGGTATATCACGGGATCTTGTGGTATATGTAAAAAAAAATATATATATCCAAAAATATAATGTCTCCAATAATTCACAGTAAGGACCAGAGCTTTCAAGTCTAGTTTATGTGTTAGGTAGTTCTACTCATGTGGTCACAATTGATATAACCCATAAGCTACTTCATCATCCCTCTATATAACCACAGATCCTAAACCAACTCCTAAGGAATCACAAAATATAGTTATCCCATCCCAGGTTATATAAATTTCAGCACTAGAGTTGTTGTTAACATAATCTTTATCTCAATAAAATCTTTCTCAAACTGATTAAACAACTCAAACTTCACCCCTTTCATGGTCAGAGTTATCATGGGAGCTTCTAAATGTGAGAAGTCTGAGATGAAACGTCAATAATACCCTTATAATCCAAGGAAAATCCTTATCTCAATTACATGTTGACGGAAACTCTAAGACATTACAACCTCCACCTTCTTTAGGCCCACCAAAATTCCAAATTCAAACACCACATACCCTAGGAAACACACCTCCTATATCCAAAAGTGGCACTTAAAAATCTTGGAATAAATCCAATGTGCTCAAAGTGTACTCAAGACTATCTCAATATTCCTATAATACTACTCCATATTCCATGAAAAGATGATAATTTCATTAAAAAATTCTATAATGAATGAGTCGGGATATGGGTAAAAGATTTTGTTCATGAATGCCATGAACACTACTGGATAATTCATCAGTCCAAATAGAATCACTAGGAACTTGTATAGACCATAAATAATCTTAAATTCCATATTTGATATGTATTCCTCCCTAACCCAATGTTGATGGTAGCATGAACATAATTCAATATTGAAAAACCAATGAGATCCCCCCAACTAATCGAACAAATCATCTATCCTAGGAAAAGGTTACATGTTCTTCACCATCACTTGGTTGAAATTTTTTAATCCACACATATTTGTGGGGTACCATCCACCATTTTAGTAAAAAACATCAGAGAACCCCAAAAAGATGTTCTTGGTCTAATAAATCCCTTCCCTTCTAAGTCTTCAAGTTGAAATTTGAATTCATTCATCTTGGTTGGCACCATATGATAAGGAAAAATTGACATAGGATGCACCCCTGGCATGAGTTCTATTTTAAACTCAATATCTTTATTATGTGGTAAACATAATAATTCTTCTAAAAACACATTCTGATAAAGATCAAAAACTTGAGGAAAAGATGAATGGATAACTCTAATCCTATATAAAAAGAAAAACCTGCAAATTTCACTGTAAGATCTCTAATCTAGATCAAATTCAAGACCACTCTACTAGATCCAAACTCCCATTCACCAATCATAAAAAACTTCTCCACCTTATGTGAGGGAAAGGATACCTGTATCTAGTAGTAATTGATGTGTTCATGAGAGCTTGTAATCCAGTCCATCCTAAATATATCATTAAAGAAATTCAACTCTAAGATCATGAAATCCCACAAAAATCCCATAGTTTTAAACCAATATATGACATCCTATACACCTCTAAAGATGGTCCACTATAGTCCCAAAGGGTGTTTCAAGATAAATAATCTCCAAATATATTCCAAATATTAAGTCTAGGCTAGCTACCACTTCAGAAGAGATAAATAAATGAGAAGCACTAGTTTCAAATAAAGTTATTGATGGCATAGATGTTCCCTTGCCGCAATAATCTAGAGTATGATCCACTATAAAAACCTAACCTAACTCAGTGCCATTCCCTTTCCCCTAAATCGTCAAAGCTTGGGGAGTTTTCATCCTCTGTTGAGGTCATCCACCTCCATCTTTCCTTGATCTCCCACAACTCTTCTGAGAATACCTCTAATAAAAACAATGAAGATGACAATCCTTGACACAATAGTGGCGCTCCAAAGGTGGATTCCTATATGAATTACTATAATTACATATTTTCCTAAAATTGAACCACCTGGAAGAATAACATTCCACATAGGACACTTAGGAAGTACTACTCTAACCCATCTTTTTATGCCCAACTACTCTTGATCATATTTCTATTTCTAATTCTGAAAAAGTCTCATATAGTAGTGAGAGAAGTATAACTCGTCAATATTATATGAACTAGAAGTATGCTTGCTACTATATCATCCTCTATCCCCTTCTCGATGGTTAGGGCCTTACACAACACCACTGGACAATATGTTCAATAAAATCTTATAACATTCCATTTGAACTCAAGATGAATTATTTAATAAAAATTATGTGACTTTTCTCATTTCCATCCAAAATTGGGGGAAATCCTAGTAGTTATATGACATGTACATAATATACAAATACATATATAATTCCTTTTTGAAACTCTATGAAATTATAGGCATGATCCAAATTCAATGCATCGGTGAAATATTTCATGAGGAATGTATATTTAAAGGTCATACAAGTATGACCCTCACATATTCCATCCTGATTCATAGTAGTCCAACATCTCTTGAAAGATCCCTAGAGCATGATGGCCGCCAACATCACTATCCCATACATAGGAGTCTATACCATATCAAAAATGCTCTCAATGATGTATATCTAATCCTATGTATTCTTGAGGGCCTCTAGTAGCCATAAATTTCAATGGATTCTAGATCTAGAAGTACAGAGAATGATTGGTTAGGGTCATCTAAAAGTTTTCACCTTAAAAAAGTACAATCCAAAAAATACCTAGTAAAACTGGCTATACAGCCTGAATCATCAGAACTGGTATAGGAATATGTCAAGGTATATCCCCTTACACCATAGGAAATGGCACTACTATGTAATCCCTAACAAGATAATCATGGTCTTCCTCTACTGGTAGTCCCATCAAACATATCTATAGTGTATCATCCCATGTTTTTAGATCGGATGAAATTCCAACGGAACATGAATTTTGTATTTGGTGGATGGTCGTTTTGTAAACCGAGAATTGAAAATAAATTATTATAGTTTAAACACTTCAATGTGTGTTTTTTAACATGGTTCAAGTCCAGAGATGTCCCTTGAGTGTTTCTTTGAGTTTCAAAAGTGACAGACCCCAAAACCTTAAAATCAAAGGAAGCTATCAAGGGTGTATATTTTTTATGAAATCGTACCCCCCCAAGGGGAAACTATGCGGCATGTTTTAGTGAAGCAGGAGATGTCACATGGTTTGGCCAAAGAATGTGGAAGGATATTCATGGTCGTGTGACTAATTATAGTTTTTTTACAGTGTTTTTTTGCACAGTTTGTGCACAGTTAGGAAAACCATGCACCTTAACCATGTGGGGTACTCCTTGGGAAGTTTTTTAGCATGCAATTGGCAGATGGTTTGGCCAACCATGTCGACAAACCATGTACCCTATTCTATTTGGTTGAAATGAATATTTCACCCTTAATTAATTTAAAACCCTATCTTCCTCCTCCTCCTTTCTTCCCAGTAGTGTGGAGCACCCCTCCCCTGTTCAAGCTCCACCTCTTCTTCACTTCTAGAAAATGCGATATATCCTCCATCAATTATCATATTTGACCACCATTAGTTCCTACAAATTCCTCTTAGTAACCTCTTCATTTCAATTACCTTCATTTTTCATTTATCATCCCTCTTTTTGTTCTATTTTGGTACAAGTTTATTGATCTTATTTTTAGGGTGGATGTTTATTTCTTTGATTTACCTCGAACCAGACTAAGGAAAGCCTCAATATTTGACATGTGAGTCTTATATGGTTTATGGTAGATGTTCTATATAATTTCCCTTAAGTTTTTCCTCTTTATAAAATTTCACCATGGTGTCATGCACCGGACTTACCCAACATCACTTCAAAATAATAAATTGATTTAAATTTAATTATTTAGATTTACATGTGTTTTGTTTGAACACCTCTAGGAATGGTAAGAGTTTATGACCTAAAATTAAACCACCCCTTTAGGGTAGGATCATTAAATAGCGTGTGTTGAAAAATTTATGCCTTATGTATGAGCCACCCCTTTAGGTGTGCCGTTTATATATGTATATACTCTTATTGAATAGAATTTCCATATAATTTAAACAACCATTGTAGTAGGTTACTTTAATCCTCATAATGGAAATGAATTATTAAATTAAATGAAATTAATTGTTGACACCAATGTCATTTTTTTCAAATAAACCCCCTTAATGAGGTTTATTGTCTTTAATTGGAAATATGATATGTGTGTGTGTGTGTGTAATCCTTACTTGGACTTATGGAATGGTTTTTTTACATGACCATTTTTTTTTAGCATTTGAGTATGTATTTTTAATTCTGATTGCGTGTGATAGACTTATTTATTACTTTTTTTGAGTTGTGATGGAATAATCATTCTTGTGAATAGCTTTTCTGATAGAGTGTGCATATACTAGGGGAAATACCGGTATGTGAGGATGGACTCATCATTCATTTTTATTAACTCATTATGAGAAATACTATTTACCTTCGGGAGACACCTTGGATGGGCTCGTTGGAGATATAGTTTTACCAGGAAAGGAGTGAGACTTGGTCCCCTATATGAGATACCAGGTATGGGATCTTAGGTCCATATCTTATATTAGTTCTATTTGATACATGTGATCCCTTTCACAGATCGCATTGGATTGAATCTGATAGAAATGGGCATTTATGGAACTCATGGCGTGATACATGGGTTCCTTGTTAAGGTTTACCTCAGATGGGCCCCGGATGATGCTTATTTAATTTTGATAGATTAATTTTATAATAAAGTTTGTTAAAGTGTATTTTTTATCTAGGGGATTCATCCACCAAGCCAAAACACATGCTTGGGTTTGGTCCATCACATAACACATATTTTATGGCGTCTATTATCTCTTTCCTCACATCTCATTTGTACAAGATGCCTATGGTTCATACATTTCTATATTTGGCTAAAGAAGGTATGGTTAGGCTAGGTTTCCTTGAGGAACCTGGTCCCAACTTGGTTATTTATTTATTTCATATTGCTAATTTACTTTTGATATAATGGCACACTATTTTTCTCATAAACATGAACTAGATTATGTTTTAGACACTTTTTTTGGTGGCCTACTAAGTATATCTCACACCCATGTTCGGGCCTCCATTAGACTGGGGTACCCAAATAAACCTCCTCGGTTGCAAGATCGAGATCCTCAGTTCATTATTAGTGTTGTGTTGTGTACTTGGGAGCTAGGGAGCATAGGAATGAGCTAGTACTCAATATGCTCATTGAGTTATACGTTGGGCTCTTATTCATGTTATTATATTATACTGTCTATTTTGTTTCCTATTTTATTTTTATACACTCTCAGGTACATTCATGAATAGTTATATTATTAGATTTGTCTATTTAATTTAACCCAATTATTTTATTTTTCATCCACTATTTGGTTTTATTTATTTATACTGCTTTCATTGTTTTCTACTGATTTATCATCTCTTGTACCAATATGCTACTCTGATCATGAGGGTATAGTCTCCCCACCATACCACCATTAGGCCCTTTATTCTAGTTAGAAACTTTTGGCATATGGGGAGGTGTTCCTGAGGACATGTGGAAACCGGTCCGGCTACTAGTTTAGTGGTCAGTTGGACTAGGACATTACAAAGAGGTATCATAGATTTTTGTTTCCTTTTGTATTTCTATTTTGGTCAGGTAGATAGGAGACTAGGAATGTGTTGGTACTTGATAAATAGTTATGTATGGGATTGATCCTCCCACATATGGGAAAAATTCCAAGTGTCTAGGGATGGGATTGTTGTTCATGTTGTTCATTATTATAGTTTATTTTGATTTTACCTTTAGTGATTGGATTTCTTTTTGCTTATTACTAATTTATGAGATTTATAACATTTACCCTTATCCTAGTATGGAAAGGAAGTGTCATTACATGCATCATAATAGGCACATAAAAATTCATATGCCATGCATATTTCATTCCAAATAGATTTCATTATTAGGATACTTGATATTGTTGACATGACATATGTGTTTTAATATAATTCCTTTACATGCCATGTTAAAATTTTCAACAACCTATTTAGTTCACAACTGCTTAGGTATTTTATTAGCATGCTTGTATTATAACATGGTTGTTTTAATTAGCATGTCTATTTATACTTGTTTCTACATCTATCATGCCTTGTGACTTATTAGTATGTTTTATTGTACAATATGATTTTATAATTTAAGTTATCATGCTTTTCTTATATTCTATAACTGAGTGTTTCTTTATTATATAGTATATTTTCATGCTCACTTTACATGATTTTGCTTACTTAGAATGTATAATTTCTTATCATGTTTTGGTGACAAATTAACGGGATTTATTTACAATTTCTATGCTTTTATTCTTGTTTATCTTGGAACGAAGCATGCAGGTTGTCATTAAATGGGAGACCATTTTCAATTTTTAAGGTGTATAGGAGACTTGTAAATTGGAAAATAGTAACCCATAAAATTGAACGATTATATATGCACTTTATATACTTAAGTAAATTTTCATAAATGTTAAGGATGTTAAATTTTCCTTCAATCCTAGATAAAATGTTTGTGGTTATATGGGAGTTTCCTATAATTTGTAAGGTCTATGGGAACTTTATAAATTGAGAAGTGGTTACCCATATAATCTAACCATCTATTATGAGAATTCTACTTAGATACTGATGAGTAAGTATGAAATTTTTTCTCTTTAGATGAATTGGTTGCCTTATTAAGGGCTTGTACCTATTTTTCTTTGTCTTAATGAGCCATGTGGTTAAATTTATAAATGTACAACTGGACCCAAGTAGGTTATTTGGGGTATGTTTCTTAATAAGTAAACCTCTAAAGGGTTTTTTAAATAATTAATGTTTAAAATGTTCAAGTTGCTTTTAGTGGAACTTAAAATGGATCAATGGGACCCTACTAAGTCACCCTTTTATTTGATATTCCTTATTTCTTAACCTCGTGGGGGTGTGAAAATTTTGTGTATTGAGGTAATTTTTAAAGTTCATATAGCTGCCTATATAGATTCGTATGTAAACATAAGGTGGATTCCTTTCTATCTAGTACCCCTTTAATTAAAAGAAAACCCTTTTTAATCTTCTTTAGTTATAATGGTGTTTAAAATTAGGTTATGTGATAGAAGGGCCTAATTATAACAGAATGTAAATAAATAAATAGTGTTCAAAAACTAATTTTATACAAATTTCCTTCTTTCCTTGTGGTGTTTTTTTCATTAAAGTTAAACCTTGAAATGTTTAAATAATTAAATGAGTTCTGATTTAAGGCCTTAAAATATAAACTTATGGTGTGATTTTAGTTTCAACCCTCATATAAGTGTATTTTGAATCCCTTTATCATTTTTAATTTGATAATATTCCTTGAAATGGGAGTGTGATCTTACCAGTAGGCCTCTTTCCTTATAGCTCAAATCTAGGTGATAGGATCTAAATCCTGGTGACCTTTTTGTGGCATGATACCTTGGTAGGGTCGACGTTTCATGTTTTAGTAAGGCTTCGGCCTATGTGGGTAGCTCCCTTAGATATTCAAGCCTTTTCTAGTCACTTGTCACTCTTTTTATAATATACAGTATTTTTTGGGTGTTGTTTTCCCTGTAGGACTCTTAGTTTTCAAAATGAAACCCTTTTTTTTGACCGGT
This sequence comes from Viscum album, assembly GCA_963277665.1. Classification (NCBI taxonomy): domain Eukaryota; kingdom Viridiplantae; phylum Streptophyta; class Magnoliopsida; order Santalales; family Viscaceae; genus Viscum; species Viscum album. Next base: position 1,859,415,049 of record OY728128.1, read on the forward strand.
GGTCATTCAATTTTTTAACCCTCGTTATGGGTATGAGCATCAGGTAATGATCAATTTCAGTAGGGTAGACATGTTCAGGGTATGTTTGACTTCTTAGTAGGTCCTATGACCCTTCTTTTCCTTCCATTTATGTTTTTTATGAATCATTAGTTCATTATCTTGCTCTATAGTCATATGGGGTAATATTAAATCGGGTTCAATCTTTTAAATGTCATCTGATACTCGAATACATATGGTTGTTACACCTATGGATAGTGTCATGGATGTGTTGTTCAGCTTCTAAAGCCTCGGAATAATATGCCTGGTATACACGATACTCGTTGAGTTTCTGAAATGGGAAAATAAACCATTTTTGTTTGGTGGTACATTTTTAATCCTTGGGATGTTACATTGTAAACTAGGGTCATATTCAGAGTAGAGTGGGTTGATCTTCTGATGAAATCAAACCTGTCCCAATGCTTGGGATGATGTTCTAATAGGATCAGGTGTTGAAACACTGGTCGATTGTTTTTACTTTATGCCTAATGTTATAGCACATGTGTACATAACTTGGGAGTAGAGTCACGTGTACCTATGAATGTGATCCTTATCTAGCACACTTTTAAGTGGATGGTTTCGTTATCCCTTCATTTCAACATTTTATGGAAGCATGTTGGGCACCTCTAGGACTCATGGTTAGTGGTTGATAGAGTGTATTCTGTGAGATGAGATCTCTTTCTTTGTAAATCCAAAATTAAGTACACTCATAAGGTAGGGAGTTTCACTTCAATTATTTTTAAATGTGTCCTTCTAAGTATAAGGGCATAACCAGGAAAACCATTCGGAGATGTTGAATGCTACTTAAAAATTCATTGTGGCTAGTAATCCTTTATTTTAAGTCAATTCATGCAATAGATCATGATGATGTTGTTCTAGGTGGTACATGAAACCTTTGAAATACACCATTAGTTGAGAATAGTCTATGGTGGTTGTGTTTGAGCGATCACGAGATTCCTCGGGTGGTAAAGGTATTATGATCGGTCAATGTTGATGCATCGGCGAGTGAAGCTAAGGCTTTTCTAAAAGTTGACCATTTGTGGTTTTACTATTTCTCCTTTTAATGGTTTGGTATGGTTTGGTAGAATCCATATAGATCACTTCTCCCTCTTGGTAGAGGGAGTGTCTCGGTTTCCTTCTAGAAACCAATAAAATACTCTTAGTGTACTCTCGTCTAAATGGAGATCATGTCCCCTATCTTGGTATCATCTGGGTACACTAAGAGAGTGTTGGTATTACAGAATTCTAAATTTTTAATGTTTTGTTGGGCTTTTTTGAGTGGTTTTTATCATATTTTACTCTAGAAGTCATGGTTTTCCTTAGAATCATGGTAATTCTTGAGTGATGCACGGGTTCCCAAGTATGAATTCCATGGATGGGCTCATGCGCACTAGTTATTTTTCTTTTACTTAATTATTAGGATGATTCCACTTTGGGTTTAGTTAGCATTATTGGTATTTTGATGTTCAAATTTGTACCGATATCAGTAAGCATCAAGGTTTTCCTTGGATGAGCTCCTTGAACTCATGTTGTTGATCCTGTGGTTTCCCTGAAAGTTAGTTAGTCTTTGAAAGGATGTTTAAAAGGGTGACAATCCTAGTGTGCTGGATCAAGAATACACCTATGTTCTTAATGATACTTGATAGCTTGAAGTGGGTTTTTGGATAAAGATATCACCAGGATCTGGTTATGGGCTTCGATGATTATGCTCTGAGAAAATTCCAATTTACCTTCATTTAAATGCTTCAAGTTTAGCTTTTCTAGTACACCAGTCATCTAAGTCAAGTATTTCAAGAATGTTCATCCAGTAGTGTCTTTACCTTTATTACTCTAGTATCATTAAATAATTTCAGTTTTGAATCAACACTTAGATTGAATCATGTCTCATGTTTTGAGTGTCATTGGAACGCTACGAGCACGTTTTGAAACAAAATTCAGATGGTAGAAATAACCTGATTCTAAATTGTCCCTTAAAATCCAGAACCTGTGGTGGAAGTACCATAGTTTGGTTGGTTGAATAGATGATATTTAGATCATGTATCTAGTTTTATGGGATTAGTTAAGCTGCTTTTCAATGTTACAGTTCATAAAAAATAAGTGTTGGTTTATATTTTTATGGCTCTTGTATTGTATGTTAAGGTCATGCTCATAGGTGTGTTGGGCATTTAGAAATGCAATGTGGTTTTTTTAATAAGAATTCACAACCCAAGTAGGTCGAGTGATGTTATATTCATTTCCCCAAGGATTATTATGGATTGTAAGTTCTAAGGTGGGGAGATTGTAGTGTCCCGTGTTTTAGACCAGATGAAATTCCAAGGGAACTTGAATTTTGTCGTTTGGTGGATGGTCCATTTTGTAAACCAAGATTCAGAATGGAATTCAGAGATTTTAAGTGCTTCAAGGTGTTTTTTTAGACATGGTTCAAGTCTTGAGAGGTCCCTCAAGTGTTCCATTGAGTTTTGGGAGTGTCGGACCCCGAAACTTCAAAATCAGAAGAAGTTGTCTGGGGCACACGGTTTGTCTAAAACCGTGTGGCCCCTAGGGGAAACTGTGTGGTCTAGTAAAGTGGAGCAAGATATTTCACATGAAATGAATTTTTGAAACAAATGTCATGTTTTCTAATAAAACCCCTTGATGAGGTTTTCAATTAGAAATGTGATATATATATATATATAAGCCTTGCTTGGACTTATGGAATGGGTTTTTTTTAATGACAATTGTTGTTTATAATATGATCACGTCTTTTTTAATTATGATTGAATTTGATGTCCTTTTTCATTACTTATTTTGAGTTGTGTTGTGGCATGCTTATGTATATGCCCCTTTTTCTTATAAAATGGTATGGCAAAATGGTTATGGCCCTCTTAATATGTCTTTGTTCATGATTATGGAATCATTACTATCTTGGACCATTGTATTATTAGTGTATTTGATTAAATAAATTATGGAAATCAAGAGTGACACTCAGGTTACCTTCCATGAAATGTTAAGTACGGGATCATCGTGCTTATGAATAGTTTTTCTGATAGAGTGTGCATACACCGGGGGAAATATTGGAATGATAGGATGGGCTCACTACGCCTTCCTCTTACCTCATTATGAGTGATACAGTTTCCCTAGGGGAGAAACCTTAGACGAGATTGTTTCTGATATAGTTTTACCAAGACATGAGTGATACTTGGTTCCCTACATGACATTTCAAGTATGGGATTAGAGGTTGTAGTCTCAAATTGGCCTGGGAGTGATATTTGTGAGGCCTTTCATAGATCACATTGGAAGAAATCTGATAGAAATGAGCATTTATAGTTCTTATAGTGTGATACATCAGTTCCTTGTTAAGGTTAACCTTGGATAGTCCCAGTATGAAGCTTATTTAATTTTGGAAGATTAATTTTATAATAAAGGTTGTTAATTTGTATTCATTATCCAAGGGGCGTGTTCACAAAAAAAATCACATTCTTAGGTTTGGTCCATCATATGAAACAAGTTTTATGGAATATATTATCTCTTTCCCCACATCTCATTTGTATAATATACCTTTGGTTCGGAAATTTTTAGCTTAGGCCGATGCAGTTTTGGTTGGGCCAAGGCTCATTGAGGAACTTGGGTCCGACTTGGTTATTTATTTATTTCACATTGCTAATTTACTTTTAATATATTTATAAATTGTTTATTTTATATGAATGAACTAGATTATGCTTTATACACCATTGGTGGTGTACTACTGAGTATATCTCACACAATATTTGGGCCTCCATTTCACTAGGGTACCCGAAAAGACCTCCTTGGTTGCAGTATCAGGATCCTCAGTTCATTACTAGTGTTGTGTTTTGTACTAAAAAGATAGGGATTATAGAAATGATCTAGTACTCGAGATTCACATGGAGTTATATTTTGGGATCTTATTTGTTTTATTGTATTGTACTATTTTTTGTGTTTCCTATTTCATTTTTATATACTCTCAGGGACATGAATGCATAGTTGAATGATTGGCATTGTACATATACTTTTATTCAGTTATTATATTTTTCTTTCCTTTCTTGGTCTTATTTATTTATACTTCTTTCATTTTTGTCTATTGATTTATCATCTATTGTACCATTGTTCTACTCTAATCACGAGGGTGTAATCTCCCCATTGTACAACCATTGGACCCTCACTGCTAGTCGGTAGCCTCTGGCATATGGGGAGGCATTCTTGAGGCTATGTGGTGACCGATCATAAAACTGCTTTAGAGGTCATTCAAGTTAGGACATTGCATAAAGTGGTATTATAGAAATGTAAAAATAACTCTTAAGACACATGAATCTGTTAATTCAAGATATATCCTAATTGGTCTATGGGACCATAAAAAGGTTCTCTTGGGAGGCTACCCATAACCCAAGGTATATACCTTCTAGCACTATCTATGGTTTTCCATCCCTACACATTAGTCATAGTCACATATATACAAAACATAATATCATGATCAAGTTTATCTAACTAATGCCATTATAGATATATCACAACAACACAGAAAATAGATATATCACTTAATAGAGAATATAAGTATATACCAAATAGATAGCATAATTGAAGTCATTAAATTAAATAAGTAGTATTCACCACACAAAGAGTATATATATGGAATTTAATTATACATGCCTACTCATGATGCATGAATGCACCCAAAATCCTATAAAATTGTAATAGCAATCCTGTCAAAGGTAACTTGGAGGTTCGTTACACATGACATGCCCATGAACATGAAAACTCTCCTACCAAATTCCCATATATCTTATCTCCTTTCTACTATGTTCTAGATTAACCAATAAGAGAATAAAGGAAACTTCCTCTGAGACCATTTTGTAACACCTCATCCTAAATCACCAAGTCTTAACTAGAGTGCCACATGGCCTCATGCACGCCTCCTTGTATGCAAGAGGTTTCCATCTAACAGTAAGGGTACGAATGCTGTCAGTGGGGAGAATATACCCTCAGTATCAATAATAATAATAATAAATAATTTCAAAAATAAAAATAAGAAAATAATTAAGTAATGATATAACATTTTACATAGATATTACCTCAATTCATCCAGAATAAATAACCAAGGACCCCCCTAGTGGTAGGTCAAACAAGCATGCTAGAAGGATAGAAAATTAAATAAAATATTGTGGCATCCCTATGGATTTTGTCTTAGTACTATCTCTAAACAAAATTCTCTATCTCCTAGATCCCTGTTGCAGGGTATTTTACTTTCCTTGGGTCCCTGATCAAAAAATTTTCATGCGCATTAATATTTTCGTGCAGGGTGTGAGTAATGAAACGTAGTAGGACACCACTAATGTGTCCTTAATATAATTTTACATTAATACATGATAGTGTATATCATGATAAATAAAATTCACAAGTAAATATACAACCACACACGCATTGAGGCGTCATGTGAAAACCAAGACACCACAAACACCATACTCACCTTCTTCAGTATGATGTTGGTATGGATATCTATTTATGTCACCACAAATCACATGACATGCCATAAGTCTCAGCGCTAGTTAGAACCCTACCCCTTTCAGTCCAAGTTTTGTATTTAATGAAACACCACATACCCCACCTTGATGGTAGTCATTATCTAGAACACCCCACACCCCACCCTGATAATGTTCATCATCCTCAGGTGATGTTAATTCCCACCTTTCATGTTTGACAAAATTTGATAATAAAACACCCTTGAATAGAATTATCCCACTTTGGAATGTATCCAAAGGATTATTAATTCCCATTCATGGTATACTCCAACATCAAAAACATGTCTTTAATATAATTCATACCATCAAATGATCCATAGTACATAGACATAATCATGTCATTAGTCACCCCCTCCAAGGGGTCTTCTAACTGAAACCGATCAACCCTGTCATCCTAATACCTAGGCAAGGTTCCACAGGCTAGACAATACCGCAAACAATATATATCATTAGAATAACAATAATTCATATCAAGAATTGTTCTCAAGAGGATACAAACAAATCATATGGTCACACATAAAGAAATGGTCTTAAGTATAACAATCATACAATAAAACATCATATAAAAGGCCCTATATGGTAAGGAATTTCCAAGATCAAGATTTTAGATGTCAATGCTAAGGTTATCTGAGAAGATAGTCTCCTATAAAGAGATCACACCCTAGACCCTATGAATCATCTATAAATTCACATGGGAGTTAAATAATAGAGATTCTAAGATAGTAACATCAAGGATGTAAGGAAATATACTCAGAAAAGAAGTTTCTCCAAGAGAAACACCACTGAGTTATCATAGAATGGCACAAATCCTCAAAAAAGGATTTCGTTGCACAAATATAATGAAACCTCCTTTCTAGACTACACAAGGAAACATAGTTTAATACATGACAACCATATTCCATGATTGTTTAAGAATATAGAAGAAATTAATCCAAAAAAAGAATAAATCACCAGAGTTCTCCATCGAAATGCCCAAAATAAGAATCACCAATAATGATAGATGAAAGGATCCTTTAGATCAGATAGAGAGGTTAATATAAATAAAATTAAATATGGTAATAATCATCAATGCAAGAAGTTTCAACCTCAAAACATAAGTTCACCTATTAGTAATATGGAATTCACCGGATTTAAGGAATCAACAAGAGAAGGGTGGATGATTTATTTAATAAGGTCTGGAACCGATTAAAGAATGAATTAAAAACCCAAAATTTAATCTACATGTATTTACCATTTAATTTGGTCAAGATCAAAGAAGAATATAGAATGTTTATAGAATTTGAAAAACCATATCGACTATTGTAATGGCCTCCACCATGACCTATCCAAGGTCGGGGTGTTCTTGAACACTCCAAGTAGAAACAACCATCCCTCCAGTGTGCTACCAAAATCCAAGCTATTTTTCTCTCACTATGCCTCCAAAATGGGCATAGTGGGGTCACCCAGACTATGGATGATAACAATAACCATCTAGCACCACGTATTTTCCAATCCTTTTTTCCCACCTTACCTATTTTAGACCAAGATACACCATAGCCAAAACGACATGCAGTAGGGCACTGTACTAGCTGTTTTGAGCCAAAAATAATCAAAATCCACTTTTAAGATTTAAAAAACCAACAAAACTAATTGAACCCAATATTCAAACAAAACATGGTTCAAAAACATCACTTAATACATGAATGTTCTTAAAAAACATCAACCCAAAACGAGGGTGTTACTTGAACATTGTACAGCTTCATCCTTTGAGAAAACTCAGCTAGAATCCTGAATATATTTTTAATTTTGTTTCTTTGAAGATCAGCACAACATCATATGACATAATAATGTTTCTCTATACTTATAAAAAACCCTTCTATCCAACTTTTCATAAACGTTTCTTATATATATGTATTAATATATTGAAAAAAATACATCCAAAACAACTTGGTCACAAAAAACTAATTTATATTTACAACACTTGTAAAATATACATTTTTTATCCCATACCCTTCAAAAATAGAAGAATCAATTTATATAACTCACATTCCTAACATGGAAATTCCATAAAGTTTCACAAACTCCTTTAGGTATTCTGGATAATCTCAACCTATGTAATTATTACTCCTTCATGATAATACCCATAAGTTTCAAATGATCGTAACTATTAGAAGAAACATTATTGGACTCTCCAATTTCACTTTTCTTCATATAGTTTAAACTTTCACACATTTTTATCTTTTATACACCTTTATAACATACTATTTAATATATTCTCAACACATGTGATCATTGGGTAAACATTTTTTGAATTCATCCACATCATTGGGACATTTCCATCAAAAACAACAAGATAAATTCCTCAACCAGAACAAGACTTAAAGAAATATCTAGTCTTACAAAATTATTTTCATATCCAGTCATATTGAATATCATTAACATACCCAATTATATTGAGTATATAAGCGTAGATAAAAATTCCTTCGTCCATTTTTCATTTAATAATATTTAAACCCTAAGGGAATCATTCTATGATTTGTATGAGCATCTAGATTCGCATATTGAACAAATTCAACACTAGGTTAGTTTAACACATAAAATTTTACCTTATACTTAATAAATATTATTAACAATATTATTTGTTTCTTACATTAAGCTTCTCCTTCATGAGGATTAATATTTAGGTTAAATTTAATAATGATTACATTATTTATCTATAATATAAGTTTTTATTTGATGAATATAAAGACTTGTATATTTTATTCAATGGATTTTTAATGAAATTGATCCTACTAAAATGATGACCCCATAAATCATATATATTTAGTGAGCCAATATCGATATTTTATCATAACTTACACCATGTATCATGCAAATAAGTCATGAATATTTAAGTATGGCATCATCTCAATCATAATAGTTATTATTCTTGGATAGTATAGTAGATAAATCTATATCCAAATCCATAAAATGGATAAAATTGACTATATTCCTCTATTATCCTAAACATTAGGGTTTTCAATTTAGTGTAACTGAAAGTATACACCGAGAATAATCTAAAAAATTAAAATCAAGAGGTACTCAGCTGATCTTGACCTACCCAACAAGATAATCTAGAGTCGCTTATAGCTTGTTTACCTTACACAAGATAATCTAGGGGTGATTGTCTGAGCTTGAACTACCCAAATGGATGATTGAGGTCTTGAAAAGTGTCACTTTGGAAGAAATCTCACACATGTTTGATGGTTTTTCTTAAAATCTCACCATCTTAATATACATCATATTCATGTTATGTTCATAACTATTACATCATATGTAATATTTATTTTCTCATGTTTTATTACTCTGTGTATGCATGATTCTAACCATTTCATTTTGGAATCCCTATTTCATCCACAAAATTAATGTGTTCACACCACATTAATTTATAACCTCTTATACAACCCACAAGTTTGTGGTATTTTCCCAAAAACTGAATCCAGTTATATTCATACATATCTGAATGTATCTCATGATTAAGGTACATGAAATTTTTGTGTAAAGGTGTAGAGATATATGAGTTGGAAATTTCCACATAAACAAACCCAGAGTCACAAATAGGCTACCACCACCTTTCTAGAATGAGGCATAAGCCTCCAGGCCGGTGGGAAGTCCAACCCAAAGTCCCTTTGCCCTTGTATACCTTACACAAGAGAGAATTCAACTCATCATATCTCTAAGACCTAATTTTCACATACTATATTCAAAAATTATTCTCAAGATCCAAAATATAAATACAAACTGAGATCAAATTAAATGAATACTAAATTTTATGGATTCATACCTAGCATGTAATGTAGGGATCTATCTCCTAGAATAAATTTATCACATAAATTTTTCATACTAAATATTATCAATATAATAAATTTTATACATAAGAATAAATCAAGGAATAACTTAAATAAATGAAAATTTTATAAATTTAAACTTGAGAATAATTTATGAACTTTTTGTAAATTAAATTCTTTCAATAAATCTTTTATAATTAATTTTAATATTATGGATATTTTATAATCAAAGACATAAACACTTTTTATCCAATTTCAATATGAACTCTTTCATTTTTTATATTATATTTCATTTATATATATTTAATTCATGAATTGTACATTTTATAAATTCATTTTCTATTTTGTAAACCTTTTATATAAATTAAATATCATATACATTACATTATTTAAACCTTTAACCAAATTTATCATCAAAACTTTTTTGATATGGTCTAAATAATATATTAGAATAAGACACTGTTTACTTTAAAGAATTAAAGTTAATTAATTATGAAAAAATAAGAATTTTAAATATAAAACCTATTTATATTTAATCCTTATTTGGGTAATTTATAAACTCTTTATAAATTATCATTGTGATTTCTAAATAAAACTATAATTTGAAAAATACAAAAAAAAATCATATAATTTGGTAAAAAGTTCAATAACTTTTAGTTATGAATTATAAAAATTTTATAAACCATATTAATTCAAAAAATATAATCTTAATATTAACTTTTAATATTAAATGAATGTTTTTAATAAATTTTTCAAAAGGTTTTAAAAAATTAACCATAAATATTTTATAGATAATTAATTTATAAAACACCTTTTTATAAATTTTAAAAACATTATAAAAAAAAATTCATTATTTATAAACTATTTATAAATAATCTAATTCATTTATTAAATTAATTATCTTAATTAAAATAAATATTTAATTTAATTTTTAATAAATAAATATGAAAAATTCATACTTTAAGTTAGTAATTTAAAATACCATTTTATTAAGCCTAACAACAATCTATAATCAAATTATAGATTAAATGTACAATATATATACACACTATATAAACAAACATTTTGTTTATATATTCAAAATAATTTTTATTTTATTTTTTAATATTATTTACCCCTCCCAAAAAATTGGAAAAAATCTTAGCTAACTCATCTAATAAGGTCATCCATCATAAGGACAATCGGCTAGGCTCAAGGACAGGCCTACCAAGTATGACACGAGTCAGTGCACGCAATAGGAGAATGGTCCAATGCTTTGGAAAGGTGGTAATGCGGGGAAGTAAAGGCATTGTGTTCAAGGTGACACATGAATTAATTGATCAGTATACCACACATATTGAGTAATAATACAATTCCCATCTAGCGAAATATAATATGGGATTCACACAATATGGGCATTATTCATCCTCTCACAAGTGTGTAACATCCCACGTGTTCCTCCATCTCCTTCTACCATGATCCAGGGTTGTGATGCAAGATGTGTACACTAAATCCATATGTAGCGCTTTATGTTCATGCATCATACAACCCTCAACATTTTTCACGATGAAGATGCTTGGGAGGAGCAGTTCCAAGTAGTTAGTATGGGTTGTATGTAATGTTTGAAGCCTACGGGCAATGAATTCCTCTAAGGCCTACGGGCCATGTAATACTTACATTTAGGGGCCTTGTAAGGGTTCCACCTCACCCCTTGAAAGGTGGATTATCAAAATCAATAAAAAATAAAGGCCTTTGGGCCGTTGGAGTGTGTATATATCGGGTTTGAGCACCAGCGCTTCAATTGTTTCTGCATATGGGAAGCTTACAGATCCCCTATTTACAAATCTTGACATTACGTTGTCATACAATGTAATTTATATCCTTAATACTGTATTCATATTTTAATTCAACACATTAAAGATAAAAAAAATGATTTGTTTTTACCAAAACTCACAACCACACTACTACACATAAAGCCTTTAATAACACTAAAATAGGGCTTTGTTAGTGAAAAAAAGCACTGAAAATTAGATCACCCTTAAAATACCTAGGTGTTTTTCATTTATTTTTCTAGCACTAATAAAGATTACCTTTATCATTGATTTTTCTAACACTAATAAAGGTACATACTGATGCAGGTTCTCTTAAAATTACAACATACTACAGTAGAAAAAACATGGAGAAAAGAGAAAATAAAGGGAGTGAAAATAAATAATTCAATTGAAATAAAGTTTATATAAAAAATAAAAGAAAAAGGAACTATTATAGACATTTAAAACACTGGTTTTTATAATTAAATGAATAAGTACAATTTATCATAGACATTAAAAAACATCATTTTTACTTTTTCTTTGGCCCTCGACCCCCGATCATGCCATTAGTTATTGAAAAAACCAAACCATCTCAAGAAAAATAATGATCCTATATAAGAAAACAATATTAATTTTAGTAATACTATAATGAAATAAATTAAATAGAAATTGAAAATTTTAAACTAAAAACATGTTATTTAATTCATTCCAGGAACACCGTGTATCAGATTGAGTTTCAGTTGATTCTTATATATCACACCATTTCTTAATGTTATCAAAATAAAATGATCTTGAATTTTCTTGCATTTGTGGTGATAAAAAATCAATATAGATGTGATCCAATTCAAGAGAAATTTCCTTTTGAGAATAATATTTCTACTATTACACCATTTATTGTTTGGATTCAAGCATTATCTCTATAAAAAGTAACTAAATAAGTTTTAAATAAATATGATAAGGAAATTAATTAAGTAATAGAAGATAAAATAATGAGAAAAAAATCTAAGATTATTGTGCTCAATTTTTTCTATGTGATGGGTGTTTAAAACTAAAATGACACTTATATATTGAAAACATGCACTTAGATTTATATTGACCACATCATGTGTCAGATTTATGTGCAGTCAATTTATACACATAACAAATGAATTATAGATAATTTTTATAAAGTTTGAAAATAATCTGAGTTCTCTTTATCAGTTTTGGCTAGTGACATGTGATTTAATCTAAAATGACACGTTTATATTGAAAACACTCACTTTGAGTCATATTGATCACGTCGTGTTTCATATTGATATGTGGTCAATTATTACATGTCAAAAATGAATTATGGACCCCTTTCCTAAACATTGAAAATAATATGAGATCGTTTTCTTAATTTTGGAGATTTAATGTGTGTTTTAAACTAAAATCACACTTTTATATTGAAAATGCATACTTTGAGTCATATCGACTATATCATGTGTTGGATTGGCATGCGGTCAATTCCTAAATGTGAAAAATGAATTATGGACCATTTTCCAAAAAAATTAAAATAATCCAAGCTTGTTATGATCAGTTTTTTCAATTTTATGTGTGTCTTAAACTAAAATGGCACTTATATGTTGAAAACGTGCACATCGAGTCATTTCGACCACATCGTGCGTCATATTGATGTGCAGTCAATTTCTACACATCAAAAATGAATTATAAATCATTTTATTAAATTTTAAAAACAATCTAAGGTGATTTTCTTAGTTTTGGCTAATTATGTGTGATTTAAACTAAAATCAAACCTTTATATTGAAAACACATACTTCGAGTCATATCGATCACATCGTGTGTTAGATTAATGTGTGGTCAATTATTAAATGTCACAAATGAATTATGAACCATTTTTATATAATTTAAAAACAATATGAACTCATTTTATCGTTTTTGGATATTTGATGTGTGTTTTAAACTAAAACGGCACTTTTATATTAGAAGCACATATTTCGAGTCATACTAACCACATCATGTGTCATATTATCTTATGGTCAAATCCTATATATGAAAAATGAATTATGGATCATATTCCTAATGTTTGAAAATAATTCGAGTTTATTTTCTTAGTTTTGGCTATGTGACGCGTGTTTTAAACTAAAATGACACTTCTTTATTGAAAACACGCACTTCAAGCCATACCAACCACATCAGGTGTCGGGTTGATGTGCGATTTATTCCTACAAATAAAAAATTAATTACATATCATTTTCCTAAATTTTGAAAATAATATGGGCTTTTTTCTTGGTTTTGTCTAGTGATGTGTGTTTTAAACTAAAATGGAAGCTTTATATTGAAAACACGAACTTTGAGTCATATCATCCACATTATGTTTTGGATTTATGTGTGGTCGATTCATACACATCAAAAATGAATTATTGACTATTTTCTTAAAGTTCGAAAAGAATCTGGGATCATTTACTCAGTTTTTTCTATTTAATGTGTGTTTTAAACAAAAATGACAATTTTATATTGAAAACACGCACTTCAAGTCATACCGACCACATCATGTGTCGGATTGGCATGAAAAAAATTACTATATATAAAAAATAAATTAAGGGTAATTTTACTAATGTTTAAAACAATCTAAGCTCATATGTTCAGATTTGGTGATGTGACACATGTTTTAAACTAAAATGGAACTTCTTTATTGAAAATACCTGTAACGTCCCGACCTGGAATCCACTAAACCAGTGATCCGAGCCGATTCACCATAAGGCCTCAAACGTGCCTCCCTTTACACCAAAGGCTACCAACTAGCAGCGAGGTCCTAGGGTGTGATAGTGGGGAGACTATGCCCTCATACCAGAGTAATCAAACAACATAAATAACTAAGTATCATACACAGTAGAAAGTAAATAGAGTGCGTAAGTAATAAAAAACTGAAATAGAACAAGCTGTAATAGTAAAATGTTGTAAAATCCTGAACAGATATGCAATACAATACAACACTGGTCACCCACCAGGCCGACCATACAGATACAAAAGAAACTAAAAGTAAAATTACGGGGCTCTGCTACTAACTCCGAGCCAATCCACATACCCAATCTCCAGACACTGTCGAACTGCTGGAGCCCGATCAGTAGAACCACTCGAGCAGCTCCGCTCAATCATAAAATTGGGCCTCAGCCCTATCCACCATGTAACTCATGCTCAACCTAACAAAGTAGACATAAGGTCTATACGTACACTGAGGTGCACATGTAGGGGTGAGAAATAATCTCAGTAGGGAACCCCGACAAGCAACCTATAACTGTTCTCCTAAAAGTATATGCAACAACAATGTGCTCAGCATAGCTGGAACACAAAAAAGAGGAAGTAAACCCAATGTGCAACCACAGTCGAACTCAGGGTATGTAGTCCCTATCAACTAGGCAAGTGCCACCATGGATGTCCATATCTATATACGTACACATGTATAGTCCCATACCTATACACATATACATAAATATGAATATTCATGATGAAGTGATTCAAATAATAAGAAACAACATCAGCAGTCGATCCTTGGGACCATAAGACCGATCTCTTGGACATCCTATTCAAGGTCATTGAGTTGGATGTAGTGCCACTCAAGCCGTATATCAATAAGTCGATCTCTAGGTCTGTAATCCTATTGACATGTACCTTCCTTGGATAACTCCGAAAAATATGCCTCTGAATAAGATAAACAAAGAAAAGTTACCCTCTAGTTCAACCAATCAATCACAAGCAATCAGATCAAACAACAGGTAACCCTATGGGAAGTACTCGCAGCCATCCCCTTTGGTCCTACCTAACAAGTACTAACAACCCTCTAGGCAGTACACTCAGCCTAACCCCTCTGTTTTGGTCATACGAAAATTATAAGACTCTCTGAGGAAGCTCACTTGGTCAATTTCCCTTATAGTCTATGGTAGTTAGGGACTCTCTGAGGAAGATCACATAGTCAATTCCCCTTATAGCCCTAAGGTCAAGAGACTCTCTGAAGAATCTCACTCGGTCAATTCCTCTTATAGCCCCAGGTCGTTCACAGAGTCTCTGAGGAATCTCACCCGGTCAATTCCTCCTATAGCCTAGAGTGGTTCAAGGTAATTCAAGTAAAACAAAGACTCTCTAAGGAAGCTCACTCGGTATATCCCCTTATAGACTATAAATATCAAAGAATCTCTGAGGAATCTCACTCATTATATCCCCTTATATTATATAATTTCCAAAGACTCTCTGAAGAATCTCACTCGGTCTATCCTCTTATAGTCTATAATACTCAAAGACTCTCTAAGGAAGCTCACTCGATCTATCCCCTTATAGTATACTACACCAGGTTCTCATAGCCCCGTGTAACTCAACGCATAGTAATGCAATATGGCCAAATTAAACCTCAAGAACTCCTTGGCTAACAGTCTACATCATATCACAACATGTCAGATTAAACCACTCCATCATAACAATACTAGGCATGGAAACAAGGTAGCATAATAGGAAAGCTAGACCAGATAGTCAAAATCAAGCAACATGGGAAAACACATCCATAGTAAGGTAAATAACCCCATTTACAATCAAACCACCTCTACTCAGGCACACAAGGAATAGTAGGAATCCAAACAAACAAGAAAGATGCCTCATGTCAGGCTCAGCAGCCACCAACTAGAAAGAACCTCTAGTAACCACTACAGCATCAGCAAACCAAGTCAGATATAAACAAACGAGTGCGGGTGGCCCGAACACCCAACCTAACAATACATCCATAGCCCAAAGGGATCACCAGTTTGGAATGGGTACTAGGTGACACCTGATCACCATCTCTACCCAAACCTGGCGTAACAACTCAGGGTCGGTCAAACAATGAGCACCCACTAGGTCCCTCAAGAAAGACACCTTGTGTTAGGCTCAGTAACCACCAACCAGGAAGCACCTCTGGTAACCACTACAGCATCAACAAACCAAGTCAGATATAAACAAATGAGTGTGGGTGGCCTGAACGCCCAACCCAACAATACATCCATAACCCAAAGGGATCACGAGTTTGGAATGGGTTCTAGGTGACACCTGATCACCATCTCTACCCAAACCCAATGTAACAACTCAAGTTTGGTCAAACAATGAGCACCCACTGGGTCCCTCAAGTCAAACACTGAGGAAGCATCATACTCAGGATTATCCAGGTAAACATGAGCGAAGGCATTCTACACGGGATCCTTAGCAAAGAGTAAGGGAGGAATCCTACATGAGATCCTAAAAGGAAGGTCAACATAGGCATTTCATAACATGGGTCCTATCAAAGTAAAAACAGGAGAGGGATCCTACAAGGAACTCCCAAGGTCAGTACACAAGTAAAGGCATCCCTCAGGGGATCCTTAGAAGTATCTGGTCTCACGGACTCATAGGCCAGAGGGAACATCTCACAAGGGGAACATACTCTCAATCATAGGTTATGGTATATATCTCATAGCTCATCTCATATTAAAGGTTTCAACTAAGTTTGTCTGAACACCCAACCTATCATCCACGCCAAGTCTCACTCTCAGGTAACAACTGAACTCGATAACTGGAGGAAGAACCCCTCCATTTATATATAAACCCCAAAAAATCCCTTTATATGACCTCTAAATTCAAAAAGGATTCCACCATTTCAATCTACGTGGAAAAATTCTCAGAATCGACTACTCACACGCCCAATTCTGACTTCCATAGCATAAGATATTCCAAAATTACTAAATTGAATTAGTACATGGTCAGAGCACATGGCCAGAACCCATTGGGCCTGCCTGTTTAATAGTAAATGGTATGTAATTTACTGTACACAGCGTGTACTATTTAAAAAAAGTCACCTTGTATTTTTTTTAACTAAAACACATGCCCAAGTACCACTACACGGTGTGTACTCAAAGTACATGGCGTGTACTCTTTAAAAACCACTATTTCGTGTTCTATTCCACACGGCCAGTCACACGGCCACTAATTACACGGTGTGTAATCAAAGTACACGGTGTGTAGTTAAGAAAACTTCATCTTCCCAAAATGGGAAGAATACACGGCATGTACCCCTGGAATACACGCCGTGTATTCTGGGTTTTCCGACGGGAAATCCCTGAAAATGCCCGAAACGCCCGTTTTTTCCCCCGAAACAACGGATCGAGCCCCATGGGCTTACAAGAAAGAAATATAAGACTTTAAAGAATTAATAAAAAACATTTTTAAAGGTTATATATGGAAAAAACATAAACGGACCTACCTTTGGGTGGAAATTTCCGAAGCTTCGGTTGATTTCACGGCTCCCGGTTGCCGCACGCTGACTCAGCGCATTGAGAGCTTCGAATCGGTACCCATCTTGCCTCCCAACTCTCTCTCTTTATCAATATACAAATCCGCCCAAAAGACACGTCCAAGGAGGAGCACATATGGATCATGCGTAAGAAGGAGGAAGAAGGAAGATAGAATAAAAGAAAAGGAAGGAAGAAAAGAAAAGGAAGAAAAAGGGGCTCGGGCCGGCCCCGGTGCTCGACATGAGTTTATGCCTTTTCTAGGCTAAACTCCCCATTCTGGACTCAACAGAGAAGACAGAATCTCAATTAGACACTCTGTTTAAAATTTATTTCCAAAAAAACCTGCATGAATAATTTAATATTTAATTTAATAATATTAAATATTAAATATTCTGCTAAAATTCGAACAGCTCATATTTCCACTAAACTTCTGTCCTAGGGTAAAAACCATATTCAGGGACCAACGAAGTGGTCAGAAAAATTATCTGAGATCAGATGGTAGGGGAAAATGACCATTTTACCCTTCACAAGCATCCAATAGCAAAAATTCAAATTTCTGCTCAAAACGACTGTCTGGAAAAACACGGGTTCTTACAACACCCACTTTGAGTCATACCGACCACATTGGGTATTGGATTGATATACGATCGATTATTATACATAATAAATGAATTACTGATCATTTTCCAAATGTTTAAAAACAATTTGAGCTCATTTTATTGATTTTGGATAGTAATGTGTGTTTTAAACTAAAATGACACTTTTATATTGAAAACACACACTTCAAGTCATATCGGTCACATTGTGTGTCAGATTGATGTGTGGTTGATTCGTACACATAAAAAATGAATTATGAACCATTTTTCTTAAAGTTTAAAAACAATCCGATCTCATTTTCTTAGTTTTTTCTTTTTGATTTGTGTTTCAAACTAAAATGAAACTTTTATAATGAAAATAAGTACTTTGAGTCATACCAACCACATCATGTGTCCGATTGGTGTGCGGTCAATTCCAAAATATGAAAAATGAACTATGGATCATTTTACTAATGTTTTAAAATAATAAGATCTTGTTTTATTAGTTTTGGTAATGTGATGTGTGTTTTAAACTAAAATGGAACTTCTTTATTGAAAACACAAACTTTGAGTCATACTAACCACATCAGGTGTGGAATTGACGTGTGGTTAATTTCTACATGTCACAAATGAATTATTGATCATTTTACTAAATTTTGAAAACAATAAAAACTATTTGTCTTGGTTTTTAATAGTGATGTTCATTTTAAACTAAAATGCGACTTTTATATTAAAAACACACACTTCGATTCATATCAGTCACATCGTGTGTCGGATCAATGTGTGGCTGATTTGTACACATCAAAAATGAATTATGGACTATTTTTCTAAATCTTGAAAATAATAAGATCTCATTTTTTTGGTTTTGGCTATTTTATTTTTGTTTTAACTAAAATGATACTTATATTGAAAACATGTACTTCAAGTCATACCGACCACATTGTGTGTTAGATTGGTGGGTGGTCAATTCCTACATGTGACAAATGAATCATGAGTCATTTTTTAAAAGTTTGAAAACAATCCAAGATCCACTACTACAAAACTGTATTTATCTAGCACTGGGGTTTTAACAGTGCTAGCTAAAAGCACTGTTAAAAACCCCCCTTTGTCAGCACTAGGAAAAGCACTATTAAAAGGGGTCTTTAACAGGTTTTTTTAGTATTGTTAAAGGGGGAACATTATCAGTTATTTTAAAAAAAATTGATAAATTAACCTCATTTATCAGCACTAGTAAAAAAGTGCTAATAGAAAGGGGCCTTTATTAGTGCTTCTAAAAAAGTGCTCATAAAGGGGTGTCTTTATCAGTGCTTGTCAAAAAGTCATGATAAAGTGTATATTCCAAAATATATATATATTTCATTAAAAATAGTTTATTAATATATATTTATATTTATATTTATATAAATATAATATATTTTTTTAAATATGTTTTAGATAAGGCTAAATAGGCATTAACACAAAATATATAAGATACTTAGTGAAACTGGATTATAAAATAATTTATAATATATTTTTAATTAAAAATTTGATAATTATTATTGAGTAATAGTAATTTAATAATAATTGTAAGTTAAAAAAACTAATAAAATATCTAAAATAAATTAAAAACATAACTCGAACTTCTAACATACATAACTTTTGATTCATGTGTCTGTTTGGTCTCTACCACATATCAAATCAAAGCCTACAATGAGCTCTATGCCGTGTTTACTAGGGTACCCCAATGACTATATTTTCTTGGACAAAAAATGCCTAAATGCCTCCAAAATTGAGTTTTTAGTCAGGGTACCCAAATTTTTTAACATTTGTTGGATTTTCAGCCTAGTTTAAGGGGTTCTTTTTTCCTTTTTAGTGGGAATTGAATTTATTCCCAAGCCTTACATTTATATTGATATTATGGGTTTAAATTTTTTTGTTTTCACAATTTAATGTTACTTATAATCAAATATATAACAATATATACATATTTTTTATATATTCACACATAAAAAATGATTTTATAAATAAATAATTAAACATATTTACATATAAAATATATTTATGTATAAATAAACCTTATCTAAATAAAAACTAATATCCATTTTATTTAAAATAAAAATGTATGAATATTTACATACCTATACAATTAATATATATATATAATGTTTAAATATATATTTATATTTGTGTGTGTTTATTGACAAACAGATATATATTTATCTATATATTCTAATAAATATATATAAATATTAATATATAATATATTTGAATAAATATAAACATGTATAATTGTATTTATAGATTGATATATATATATATATATATATGATATATGTATGTTTGTATGTATTTATAAACACGCACATAGACACACACAAAAACAAATTTTATATATGTATTTAAAAAATATATATACAAATATATATATATATATATATAAACATATCTATAAAAATATATATAAATATATGGATAAAAATGTAATGAAATATACATAAATATATAGATATATCATAAAATGTAAAATAAACGAAATAAGGAAGGGGAAAAGGTGCTGGTGTATAAGTTGGAGGTCTCAAGTTCGAAAATCGTTGAAGGCAAGGGCACATGAGAGAGGGTATAATTATCTAAATTGATGATAAAGGGGTGGGGGAACTGATAAAGAGGATAGATCTGATAATGGGGGAGTGAACAAAAAAAATATCCACTTTATCAGTGAGGGCTTTATTAGTGTTGTTTTAGAACTGTTAAAGGGGGCCTTTATTAGAGCTTTTTAATAGCGCTATTAAAGCTAACTCTTTAACATAACTTAAATTATCAGTGATTCTATAACGATTATAAATCCCTTTAACTATAATTTTTAAAGGAACGATTTTCAATAGTACTCGTTTACTCAGTTTTGGTGATGTGGCTTGTGTTTTAAACTAAAATGGAAATTATTTTTTGAAAACGCACACTTCAAGTCATATCGACGACATCGGGTGCCATGATGATGTGTGGCTGATTCATACACATCACAAATGAATTATTGATAATTTTAATAAATATTGAAAACAATATGATATAATTTACTCAATTTGGTCTATTTGATGTGTGTTTTAAACTAAAATGACACTTTTGTATAGAAAACATGCACTTCAAGTCATAATGACCACATCAAGTGTTGGATTTATGTGTGGTTGATTCCTACATGTAACAGATGAATTAGAGATCATTTTCCTATAGTTTCAAAATAATCTGAGCTCATTTTCTTAGTTTTGGGTATGTGGTATGTGTTTCAAACTAAAATGACACTTTTTATTGTGAACATGCACTTTGAGTCATACCAATAACCTCGTGTGTCAGATTAATGTGTGTTCAATTCCTATATATTAAAAACTACTTATACATTAATGTACTTAAGTATCAAAATAATCTAAATTTTTTTGATTGGTTTGGATCATGTGAAGTGTGTTGTAAACTGCTGTTTAAATTTAACAAAATAAGTATTGGATAAAAATGATAAGGAAATTAACTAGAAAAGGAAGATAAATGATGAGAAAATTAACTAAATAAGTAGTAGGAAGCCACCTATTAATGTTGTTTTTATAAATTCTGACACCATGTATTTTTCCCATTCATTTCTAAACAAATTTATTTCCACCATTATTCTCCTCCATGAGAAACATATTAAAAATAATATATAAGCATTTTGATACTAATTATTCATATACTAAATATATTTCTAAGGACAAAGCCCATACTAGATCCCAAAAATAATAGGTAATCACATAAATTTTATTTCATAAAACATTTTGACACCATGTACTCTACCCATCCATCTCTAACAAAATTATTTCTTCTTTGGAGTACATAGATTGTTGGAAATATTGGTAGTGCTAAGAAAATATATACAATAAAATTATATAGAAATATTTTTAATGAAATTATAATTACCATAAAAAATTACCTATTTGGGGATGATAGTATTTTAATGGTATATGATATCTTCTATAAATTTGAAATTTTAATATCTACAATCATTATTGTTTTCTTACTACAGAAACTACAAAAATATTGACCAAAATAAGTAAAAAAATTTAAAATATGTTTTTATAGTTAATATTTCCATATATACCATAATATTTATCCATTTGAAGAAATTTATAGGCTTCCTATATTCAGTGGTCAACTTTATACCATGATTTATACTATATTTATAAATCACCATATCATAACAAAATTCTCATTAAAACACAAACTGAAACATATAATTCAATGTTTATATGTAAAATATTGATTATAGTGCATTTAAAATTCAAAGTACACATCATGTGTGGTTGATTTGATAGAAATCCATTCATTAGATCCAAAAAATAAATATTTGGGGTATCCAAATTGATTGCGATAAGAATCTAGTGATTAATAAAAAATTGAAATCAAATAAGTAATTAAAAAAATAAATGTATATTTTATATAATTAGAATATAGATTTTTACACTTGTATTGTAGGAATAAACAAGAGTTTGTTCTCTATTATTTTTATCTAAAATTTCATGGTTGTCAATTTCTTCCAACCACAAATAAATTTTTTTCATAGAAATGATACATGGATTAATGGATCCAAATCATGCTTCTTTGCGTTTTCCATTTATATTGTAGTGATATATATGGGTATAGAAAATATGAATAGTTATTAACTTTCATGAACATAGTAGATGTTTTTTTGGATAGACGTATAATGAAAACGTACTTGATGTATGTATTCACAACTAAGACTCTCATCCATTCAAGATTGAGAACCTCATTTATACTCTTGAGACCATGTGTGTCTGTAATGACATATCCAAATATTTATTCTTAATATTTAATATAGGAAAATATCCATATTTGAATATGGTGTTTGTATAAACTTGTAATGTTAATATATATTGTAGTAGAATTGGTGGGGAGAAGGTACTTCAGAAAGTTCATTTTGTTTTCATGCTCAATTCCCTAGATTTTCTGTATCCAACCTTCCATTTTTCACATTGTTCAATCCATCTTTAATACCATACCTCAATTTAGAATTTTTTCATCAACTTTTATGGGTTTTTTAATTGAAATTTTTTTAAGGACATACCTCATGTATCTTTATAAAATTATATGGTCATGTTAGGAAGGTTCCAATAATATCATTAAATGTTGTAATATCTAGAACATCTAGTGGAATATGCAACTCATCACTCGACTCTTGAGCTAATTCAATCCCCACTCTCATGTTATATTTTGAGAGTTCTTTATTTTGCAGCATGTCTCCTGGGACATTATACACTATACCCCTATCAACGAGGTGGTGTGTGGGTGTTGATAGATAGAAATCACATACAACTTTACCCTACATAATTTTTGTAATATAAAGTTATCAAAAGTTTTTTGATTCACATTTAAGAGAAAGAGTAATGAAAAGATTGATTACCTCATGTAAGGTATGTTGTTGAGGGGAATGAATAGCCTCAATTCTAGTGGGTTCATTTGGTTATTCATGTGTTGATCTTTGTTACACTACAAGTTCTCTTTGATCCGTTCACATAAATTGGTCTGCCAAACCCAATCAGACAATAATATTTTGAAAAGAATCTATTTTCACCTACAACCCATTCATCATCTGATATGTATCTTATTTCAGTTTTTTCTTCTTAAAATATGATCTAGGTGAAACTCCAAAACCTACACCTCTAATGGGACTATATTGTTCAAGTCGCTTCAAAGCTACTGAAAGTAGTTTTTCTTTAAGTACAATCGTTATCAATTCTTGTGTCTGAACCATATAAAAAATATGAAAATAAATAGATATATTTATTTAATACTATTATAAATCATAAGGAATTACTATTATTACATACTTACATGTTTTTCTCATAATATTTTTTTTTCATCAACTAGTTTACCCTGTTTATTTATACGGGCCTCCTACCATAGAATATGATGTGGGATGGATGTGGCTTTATATTTTGATTCATCAATATGTATATAAAAAAAGGTGTATATGTTGTTTTATATCACATAAAACATTTATTGTAGGCATAAAATACATACCATTTTCTTCTCTAGTGAAGTGTACTCCATCCTTCCTTTATGATAGGGGTACAATGGTTTTAATGCACGTTTTTTATTTTCATCACCCCTTTTTTGTTTCATAAATTAAAAAAAATTAATAAAATTGGATAAAATAAATAACTTCAAATAATATATTATTAACTAAAATGCACCTTAAATGATTTCTCATCATGAAAAATGATGAAATCATTCCATGTTTCCTACTCTATAATGTGTTCATAAGTAACTGGTGGGTGGGGCTTTACTTTCCCATCGGCATCCCTAAGATGAAACTTGGTAAGAAGTGTTTGGAAGGATCTATGGTATTTTCCAACATCCAATAAGATATATTTCTTATGTAAATCAACTCAAATAAACAAACTCTACAAGGTATAATGAAAAGTAAATCATTGTTTCATTATAAAATTTTTCAGTAAAATAGAGAAAGTATATTGTAATATTACCTTAATATCTCCCTAAAGGGTTTCCTTCATTATAGCATAGACATGGTGCCACAAATATATATCAACTTTCACATTCATTCTCATTGTGACCCCAACATAACTAATGAATATTGACTTATTAGGGTCAATAGGTTGGCCTCCTTGATTCCAACCAACCTCAAATTTTATATCTTTGCTTCTTTCCTTGATAATTTTAGTCAACACAGTGATGTTACATTGTTCTTGTTTTCTTCATTAACATGTTTTTGATCCCCTAATAATTATTTTGTTTCAACATCAACTATTTATTCTTCCCAAATATTTTTGACATCATCATATGCAAAAGTCATTTTCTTCTTGAGTAGTCAAACATTTAATTTAGAATATATTAATATGGTAGATAACACATAATGTTATTAGTAAAAGAATAGTATATTAAAAAACACTTTAACCATCTCATTAAAATCTCCTTTTTTCTTTAAATAATAAAGGAATTTAACTCCTCTATAGAAATTCCAAATCCCCTCTTTGTGGTCCCCTCTAACTTAAAATACATTGTCTACATTGGGAACCTCATGAAATGGTTGTGATATCCCAATGAAAGGGTCATCCTCAATTTAATTTTCATTTCAACCTACATTTTTTTTATTTACCAGTAGGAAAATTTACCCATTCTTGTTTTTTGGATTTGTGACATAAAATACCTTTACTTATTTTGATTTCATTATGAACGGATTGTCCTTATACCCTTCCACACTAAAATTCACCTTCATAAATACCATTTCATAATCTTTTACTGAACTCCTGTTGTCAACTAATTTGAAATAGAAAATCGGTTCTTGAAATGCTGTATAATACAACTCTTATATATGTTTGATGATGCCAAAATATGACATATTCACATAAATTGGATTTCTATCCTTAGAACTAGATATGTTCATCTCTTCCTTACAAGCATAACTCCACTATTTTATATCATAATTTCATTGTCGTGTTCTTTAATATAAAATGTATAACCATTAATTACAAAACTAGTGTGAGATATAAATTTTTTTCATTTGTTCCCCTGGCTAGACATCGAAGTCGTTTAGCAATTGAATTTGGATTTTTAGATAACTCCTTATAAATATGATCTCAAAACCATCCTATAAAATATTTATTATGTTTATTTGATATTCATCCTTCATCCCTTGATGGATTCAAATTTCTAGGAATTATTTTTCGGGCTTCAATAAATGGATCAATATATTCACTACTATATGAAATGTAAAGGTGTGTTTGATCTCAATTTGTGATGGTAATTGTAACAGTATCTCTTCTAGAAATCCCTTCACCCATAAGTCATATGTTTTGACAAGACTTTGGTAGACTGATGAAATCAACATTTAATAGGTAATCAGTACAGAATTCAATAGCTTCTTAAATAATATATTATTCTAGAACACAAACTTCCGGCTAACTTCGATACATTATGTACCCTTTAAAAATATTCATATATAATTCAAAGGGTTACATCAATTTATAATGGATAGGACCACATATTTGAACCTCTTTAACCAAGTGAACCATCGGGTATACCATTATATCAAAGAATGATAGTGGAAAGAACATATCTAGTTCACATAATATGACTGAAACATCCTTATTCATGTTGAAAATACCACAAAGCCTATAACTTTACTGTATATGTCTTTGAAAAAGAATTAGAGTCTCATTAATATATGACATACATTTTTAGAAAGAATAAAACATAAATCAAAAAGCATCAAATCTTGCATCAAAACATGAAAATCTTGTGACTTTAGTCCCTATAACTTCAAATCAGTCATTGAAATGAAATTTATTAATATTTTATGAATACCCCTATAGAAATTTTATATAATTAATGAAAATAAAAAAAATCTTCTTTGGATATAGTGTAATCTACTGGAGGAAGAAAAGTTTTCCTTTTACCCTTTACTGATGCAAACTTTTCCCTTATCCCTATGTAAATCATGTCCAACCTAGACTTGATGCCATATTTTATTTTCCTAGGAACATTTAGTAACATGCCAATAACACTATGAAATACATTTTTTAAACATTCATGAAATCAAGAAAATTTATGACATATAAACAATTCCAGTTTGGTAATTCAAAGAAAATTAATCTCTTTTTTCAATCTAATTTCATAAGGTT
This sequence comes from Viscum album, assembly GCA_963277665.1. NCBI lineage: Eukaryota > Viridiplantae > Streptophyta > Magnoliopsida > Santalales > Viscaceae > Viscum > Viscum album. The sequence continues at coordinate 1,859,441,695 of OY728128.1, forward strand.
TTTCAAAAATGGTTTATCAAAGAAATTTCAATATCTTTTACTTTATAAAATAGTTTATCACCCATTAGTGGAGACGGTGTGGTACCATATTTAGTATTCCCATCAAATTTTTTCATCTAGGATTGGTATTTATGTTATCAAGGTAAAAAAAATTGATTTCCTAAAAACATGGTCTTTGAGTAATGTTTCAACTAAACTAATTGTGTACATTATTCACAAATGGGACACCCCAACATTAAATTAATGTTATAGCCTGAAAATTTACATAAGAAAGAAAGTCATTTATCATCTCATAAAACATGGCCCTCAATGTAAATTCTTTACTTCTATGATTAACAAACATTATAACACCTATATACCACATCAATTTCAGATCATCAATCAATAGAGCCAAATAAACATCAATATCATTATAGGGTTGTTTTGGTTCAGATATAAGCAGAGACCACATAATGTATTTTTTCTTCATGCATAACCATGGAGGAAAGTTACAATTTACCAACATAACTAGTCATGTAATATGAGTATTACTCTATACACCAAAATTATTTATTCCATTTGTAGATAATACAAGAAGAAAGTTTCTCAGCTCACTTACAAATTCAAGATAAGCATAATCAATTTTCTTCCACTATGAAGGGTCTATTGGATGTGATTTCCCCAATTTAATTCTTTTATCTGCATTCCATGTCAATTTTATCATGGTTTCCTAACATTTATATAGTATTCCAAACTTTGGAATGATATTGAAGTACCATACATCTTTCAACAAACTTGATTCATCTATCTTGTATCGATTCTCACCACACTTAGGTGATTTTATGAGTGATTCATGGTCCTTGCGAAACAATATGAAATCATTTAGACAAGAATGTATTTTTTTAGAGATTATTCCCATGGAACATAATATTCATTTAGAATTATATGTTTAAAAAGGAATTTTATTTTCTTTTAGTAGCATATCATTCAAGAGACTAAGTAGTTCTATAAAGCTGGTGTCACTCCATCTACTACCAGCTTTCAAATTATATAACTTCAATATAGTTGACAATGTTGTGTATTTAGTACAACATGTATAAAATGGTCTCTTAGATCAACTATTTAACTTCTCAAACAACTTTGGACAATCAAAAATTTCATCTTTAATTTTCATTACCATTTCCCCCATATGATCTCTATAACCATTTACATGGTTATTCATATCAAATGATCCATAAACTTCAGTATCATCCCAATCTGTGTCCATGTTCTGTTTTTTCCTATATTTAGTCCAAAATTTATAGCTCTAATCTATTCCATTACAAATCAAATGTTCCTACAACTCTTAGAGAATAATTTTACTTGAATAAAAATAAAATAAATACGAAAAATGGATTTGAGAAGGTCGTATTCATTCTCTATTAAAAACTTAATGAACTCTTTAACACCATATTCATACTCTTTTCTCATATGATTAAATTTCATCCATTTATAATTCATATCCATCCTATTAGGTTCATAAAATATTCATTTCATACAAAATTAATAAATAAATACACATAAGATATTCATAATCAAAGGAGAAAGTAATAGATAATTAAAATAAGGGGAACCCACCATTTTAATGTTATCGATTATGATTCTTGACATGTTATCATTTTACACAAGGGTGACATGAAAATAAATAACATGGGGTAAACATGTGATTGCTGGTCTAGGTTCTCGATTTGATGTTGTTTAGTTCAAAAAGGTGTTAATAAATATGTTGGAAAACAAAATTTATTTATTATTAGATAGCAGGTTTCCCTTGGAAATTATCATTTTTATTTCCATTTAATTATTACCTGGATTTATAAATTTTTGTAAAAATATCTTTCCTTGGAACATAAAAGGTCATGTAATCAACATATTTTGACACAGGGTTAAGGATCTTATAATTTCATGAAACGAATGGATGAAACTATTATTGAAGACATAAGTGAAGTTGGATTCCATGTTACTCAGTTTTTCTATAGATTATTCTAGACCATATATTATAAGAATACCAAAAACTATATTTATACTATAACCCAATGATGAACCCCTATTTAAAAAATAATAGACTTATCAATCTTAGTTATGTTTCACATATCCTATAAAAATATATTTCCTTGGAATATACAACATCATGTAATCGCCATATTTTGACATAGGGTTAAGGAGCTTGGAATTTCATGAAATGAATGGATGAAACTGTTATTGATGATAAAAGTGAAGTTAGATTCCATGTTACTCACTTTTTCTATAGATTATTCTAGACCATATATTATAAGAATACCAAAAAATATTTATACTATAACCCAATGGTGAACCCCTATTTCAAACATAATAAATCTATCAATATTAGGTATGTTTCACATATCCTGCAATATCAATTTCATTAAAAATGACACAAATAATTTCCATTAATAAAAATTCCAAAAAATTAGTTTGCATTGATTTCATATAATTGAGATATAAAACATTCAAATTCCATGTCTAACAATGACAGAGATTGCTATAAGATATATCCCATATCTAGTATTCAAAACCTTCACCGGTATATCAAAAATAGTATATTAATTCTTAATAAAATACATGCCACATGTATAGGTAGGGGATATTATAGTAAACTTTATAAAATTCTTCCACTATCTTATAATCTTTTATGTTTTTGAGATAAATGTGTTTTAAATTCAAAATTTTTATGGGTGAAACTTAAACCATTCCAAATGTTGCACAATAGATCAAAATAATAATAATAATAATGTCTAAATGGATTAATCAAAATAAATAATGTTATAAATAAGAATATGAAACATATACATTCCCACACACCTCAAACCATTACTAAATATTTCCTTTTCTACCCCTCATATTTAAGGTATCTAGATGATAAAATGAATCTGAAAAATCATTTTATGAATATCAATATTTACCAAGGGAAAATCAAAACACCTTTGGTTTTAAATGCATAATTGGTGCCTGTTTTTTATATTTCAAACATTAAACTCTCCTGATACATTTTAAACACTAAAACATACCTTTTATATGTGGGTTTTAGCTTTCAAAAATTAGTTTTTATGAGATTTACTCATTCCACCACTCATTTATTTAAAAAACATTATACATTTAATGAGTATTCAATAACTCAATATTCTATTTTCACAAATCTCATTCAAAATCAATCATCAGGCCTCAGAGCGGCATTGGTAATTCTCCACGTAAAACCTAGGGTTTTCCCCTTTTTGATCTTCCTTCCCCCTTCAGGCTGGGATTTTCTCGCGGCGGCGGTGGTTTTCGACTCGTCGTGGGCTCCGTTGCTGTACGGCAGTGTCCTTTCTTGGAGGAGGTTCTCTGGTTGGCTCAGCTCAGTTCTTCGAACAACATCGACGACGTGTTGGCGTATCCTCTTCTTGGCGGAGCTTTGGCAGTCAACTCGGTGTTTCCTCTCCTTCTGGTGGCGACGAGACTTTGGGTGGCCCGTTCTTGGTTCGGTTTGGTCGGATCGTCCAGTGAACACAGTCGATGGAGAGGGCTGGTCTCTCGGCTATCCGGCGAGACCAGGGTTCTTTTCCCTCTTCCTCTTGACTGGTTGCTCAGCTGTCCGACTAGCCGGCATGATCAGGGCTTACTTTCAGTGATTTCTGGCGCAGCTTAGGATCATATCTTCAGAACTCTGGAGGGGGGAGGACTTCGGTCTCTGTGAGTTTTTTACAAGCTTTTAATTTGGAAGAGTTGTGGTTTAGTTCTCTGGTTGGTTTTTTTTTGGTTTATCTGGTTCGACATCGATGGTTGTTCATTCTAGATTTCTGAATTTATGATTGATCTTCCGCTGCATGCTTGACGAACCAGCTGCTCTTCTTGCATTTTCTATGCGATATTTTGATGAATTTAATGTATTGGTATGGAATTTTGGCTGGTTAGGATGTGAGGGATGGTTCTATGATGATGATGAAGGAGGAATTGTGGTTTTAGGGTAAAGTGGATCTTCTGAGTTGTCCGTGGATCAGGGTGTTAATGGCGTCAGGATCTGGTCATCTTCATTATGGTTTTTTTGACGTCATTTGTGGAAGGATTCTCCCTAGAGGTCTATATCACTTATATTGAAGGCTGGGTGAATTTTTCTGGAGTTTTCTGATGGGAGGATTTGGGCCGGTGTCGATGGTCGCGTCAAGAGATGTTCAAGGTAACCCTTTCTGAGGTTTGGCCAGCTTTTTTGATGTTCTTGTGCCCTGGTTCGTGGTTTCTTGGACATTTCCATTGGTTTATGATGTTTTTGTGTAATGGTGAAAGTGGTTTTATTGGAATCATGTAATGGGGTACTGGTAACCCATAAACCGGCTTTTGATAATGAAAAAAAATGATTAGCACATTCAAAATCAATCAAGATAACACAAAATATGGCTATTTATTCATATTACATATGGTTCATGCCTCTAAATAATTATTTAAATCTATATGATCCCTAAACCAATAGAGAATAGTCAAGAAACATATAAAAAGTTTTAAATAAATAATTTCACACTATTCTACTCAATCAAAACACATCCCAACTGTAAATTCAAACAAAAATAAAATATAAATCAATAATCAAATAAAAAAATTCCAAAATTAATGAAATAATCATAAAAACCCTTTTAAATTTATGAGCACGAATAAAAAAACAATATCAACTAAACAAAAGGAAGATTTAAACCTAAACCATTAGAAAAAATAAGGTTTTGAAAATAGACACAAAACAAAACAAGGAATAAAACATTTAAAAGGTTCAAGAGAAACCATATAACTATTTTTGAATAAATACAATACATTAGTTTTAAAAACACATCCCAATATCTTACGAAAAAATTTAAAAAAAAAGTGAAATATTCCCCACAATAACCAACCTTTCTAAAATCAATGAGCATAATTAATTTTTTGAAAACATTTTGAATTATAAAAACAAATTAAAATAACAACCAAATTCAAAATATATATATATATATGATAAAAACCACATCTTATTGATACAAAACCCAACCAAAATTACTCAAAATGAATTTAAATTCATCATTTCCAAAATAATCCAAAATAATTATATAAATTCATTTAAAACAAAACCTAATGAAACCTTATTCTTTAAAACTACATTATTTTAAATTATAAGTCATCTTTAAAATCAAACTGAGCTCCACCAACATCCCCATATTTTGGAATGAAAATTATTTTATTTGGCTTTATAAACCACTCTAAAACCAAACTCATGTTACAATACAACCTACACCATTTCCTCAAGAATTTTTAAAGGTTCACTACACTTAGAAGTAAATTTTTTCTAAAATATTATAAATAAATAAAAAATAGGTTTAAAAATAAAATCTATTATCATAAACTTACCAATCCACTTAAAAACATTCAAAAGAGAGAAATCAACAAAAAATCACTCAAATATTTCTATAATAGTTAGTTAAAAATACATATATTCAACTTTATTAAAAATATTCTCAAACATGGATAAAAATTTAAGATAAATCCACTACACTCAAAATAATACCATTACTCATTTAAAAAAATAAATCATAAATCTAAAATATAATTTAAATCCATCAGTTTCTATAATTCAACTCAAATCAAATACTTGCTTCTTGACTATTAAATTTTAAAAATGGTCTTTTTCATGGAAAATACAAATAGTTTAATACCACCCAATAAATTTTAAACATGAATAACCTTATACCATAAGGGAATAAATATGAAATAAATCTTAAAATGATTTATCCATTACTCATAACACAGTTCATTAAAATAAAATGCATTAAATATGTTTATATAAAATAAGTTTATTAACCATAAAATGAACTGAAAACCTTTGAATAATTAGGTAACCTCTATATATAATTATTTAACCTATGTTATGTATTTTTCAATGGATTTTAAATTGGTTTTGAGTCTACCCCATTTTATGGTATCCTAATAATTGGGAAAAAAACTTAATAAAACACACGTACCTAAAAAATAATAAACTACAGACCATAAATCCTCATATACAATCATTTCAAACAAAACACCATATGAATAAAATCATTCAAACATATTAAATCTTACACACACATTCAAAGAATAAAATAAATGAATTTAATATGGTTAATTTCAATTTATTTAATTTAAAACCCCATGTTTTCCTCCCTACGATTAAAAATATTTTCATCTTATGAAAAAAATTATCCATTCACTTCAATATAAATTTATCAAATGAAAAAAATTATTTTTAAAGTGTAGAAAAAATGGGTCATTAACAGTCATCCAAAGGCATACAAGGATCCAACATTGTAAAAATGATCCAAGCATGGGTCAGCTTTAGGTAGAAGCATTAAAAATCAAGAGGACCCCTTGATGGGTGGAGGTACTGGCCATGTGGACTGATGTGGGGTGGCACTAGTATTGTTCATCAATCCTAGTGTTTTCGTGCTAGAGAGATCGGGAGAGATCCTTGATACTCACAGAATTCAGTTCACATCGCAATTGAGTTTACAGTATGAAGAGATATTATTGAAGAAATTGAGAAATGTGGGAGAAGAAGAAAAAATAGCATACCATAGATTTGAGAGTTAATTCATCTAAGAGAATGTCGAGGGGGAGCGGCAAAAGAGCTAGACTTCTATGAGAACTTGAACAGTGTGTGGGAAATCGATTCAGTTAGGGTTCTATTTAAAAGATCGAGAAGAGTTTTATCAATGATAAAATAAAAAAGTGCTAATAAAATATATCTTTATCAATGCTAAAGTTTTAGCGCTGATAAAACATATATAATTAATTTTTAATAATAAAATTGATATAATTAAAAAAATGTATATAATTATAAATAAATAAATAAATATAAATGTATATAATTGTAAATATATTAAAATAATTGTAAATATATTAAAATAATTGTAAATATATTAAAATAATTGTAAATATGTATTTAAAGAAATAATTATAAATATATATTTATAATTATAATTATAAAAATATATATTTGTAAATATATTTATAAATATTTGTATATAATTATATATATAAAATAAATATATATAAATATAAATATAGTAAATATATTTATTATTTAAAAATATTTATTATAATTGTATAATTATTAAAATATATGATTATTTATTTATAATTATATAATTACTTTTTAAAAAATTATATTTATTTATTTATAATTATAAATATATATGAAAATGATTGAGTCATGGATTTGTAAAACAAACCCATGACCCCAAATTTATTAATAAAAGTAAAGCATACAAGAAATTAGGTGGGACAAATAGGGCATAAAATTCCCACACCAAAAGACATGCAGCATAAAAAGTAAGTCAATCCTTGCTCACTCTAGATCCCAAATTTCTAGGAAACCTTCCTCTACCCTTTGGATGTTTAACTCTACACTGTGCCTTTTCCCTTTGTGGGGCCTTATATTCTTCATCCTATGATGATTCGGAGAAGTCCTATAAAGTGGAGAAATTTATGAATTTCCAAGATAAATCCTGAAAGTCCATCTCTGGATTGGATCAGACTCTGTCTTCAATATTAATGGATAACAAGTTATGAACTATTAAATAATCATTAAAACTGAATACCTTTAGCTCCATCATTGGATTAATGACTTTAGGCTGTGAAAAAAACCAATTTGTCACTTCCTTGCTGAGGGCTTCAGTGGGCCTTTCACCTTCTTGGTCTCCTGGAGTTGTGATACTAGAGTTTTTTACCTCTGCAATATCACATTACTCATCCAATTCCTTGCCAAAGGAGACATGTGAATTTTTCATTAGAATGATAAAATGGGGTGAATAAGACCACTCTATATTCTCAGAACCATCAGTGCTCCTGTTTGAGGGATTGTTAATTAGATGCTCAACCTGCAAGGGGGGAAACATGAAAAGACTTGCTAAGTGGTTCTGCTTCCAGAGTGTCTGCTTCCTTAGACCTTTACCTATAGGAAAAATTAATTAGAGTCCCACCCAAAGGGGAACCCATATTATCCTCTTTAGACATAACCACCTGAACATCTTTGGGATTCGTGATCACCTTCTCCTTTTCATACTCTTCAATATGAATAGGTGAGTCGTGTCTATGCACAAGTGAAAAGGCCATGAGATTTCGAGGAATAACCAACTGGAAGCCCTCATCATCCACCACCTTAGACTTCCCCTTGAACAGAAGCCTCATAGTCAGACTGGTCCTCCTCCTCTTCAGCAGCAATGTCAGCCCATGTTGCCTTCGGGTCCAACGGTGGGACTCAAACTGCCCCCCCCCCCCATTTGGTCCAGCAACAAGCTCACTGGAATCCTTATTGCCAGAACCCTACCTCAAAACAGTGTCAACCATATTCTTCCCCTACCCTTCTGCGAATCATCAGGTTTTTCTAGGCTAGCAGACCCTCCAAGAGCACATTGCATGACTGTGGCGGCATAGGACGTGCTACCATCGACCACTGCATTGCCCAACTGAGGTCCATTTCCATCCCCAACCTTAACATTAGATCTGTCTGTGGCCAAGGATGTCCCTCTAGCCAGATAGGATTGCCCATCAGCAGCCTCTCTAGAAAACCTTGATCAAAAATTGTCACTAGAGTGTCCAGTCTTCTTGTAGTAGGAGAAAAGTAATTTTTTAACATTATTAACGAATATATAATCTTAAATGCATCAATGTTAAAAATGAGTGAAATTGAATAATTAAAGATGAGTATACTTTAAAAATATTAAGATGATAGATTAGTTTTATTAATTATACAAATTATTAAAAAAATATGGATATATATTGAAATAAAGATTAATACATATTGAAAATATTAAAAAATAGTAAATAAATATGTATAAATAAATATTATAAAATGACTAAATTCCAAAAAAAAATATTAAAAAAGAATAAATAGTACTAGCTGAAATAATATTAAAAATAAATAAATAAAATTTACCAATTAAAATATAATATATTAAATATTTTGTGTTACTAAATAAAATTCTAAAATTAATATTAAAATTTGAATAAATTACATAAATATTATGTGTGTGTTTCTATATAATATTTCATTAATTACATAGACATTTATGTGTGTGAAATTAATGTGTGTGTGTGTGTGTATACAGGTTTTATATATGTTAAATTGAACAATAAAATTATATAATATGTAGTGTCTATTAATGGAATAAATAATAATAAGAATGAATAATTTAAAAAATGAATAACACCTGTTAATTATATACATAATTTAAAAAATGAATATTTATATATGCTAAAATGGAAATGAATACATATTAATTATATAAATTATAACCATATTAAAAACATTAAATGTTAATAAACAAACATATATAAATAAATATTATAAAATTGATAAAATTACAAAAATATTGAACAGTGAAAAATTGAAATTGAATAAATTAAAAATAATAATAAATATATTAATGAATAATTATATATAAAAAACATTAAAAATAATAAATTAAAAAAATATTAAATGCATAAATATTTAAGATCTATAAATTATAAAAAAAATATTCACACACTAAATATTATCAGTAAATAAATTATATTAAATGAATGCATATTAAAATTAAGTAAAATTTAATTATATATATAATTAAATAATTAATATAATGTTTATAATTAATAAAAATGAATAAAATTATTAAAAAGGAATAAAATTAATATGTATATATAGAAATTAATAGAATATTAATTATTTAATTAGTATATTAAGTATTTAATTAGTATATTAATTATTTCTGAATGTACTCCTAGGTTGGTTTCAACTCATGCTGATGGTTGGGACAAATTTTTTGTTGTTAAACCATCGGACACTGAGGATTCCATGGCTGCTTCTCATTTTGGTGTTATGCCACATGATTATGTGGTTGGTTCTGATATTATCTCACCTGATCATATGCAATCTACTACACATATAGGAGCCTCATATGTAAAACGGGGTACTCTTCCTCCTATTCAGGATAGTCTTAATGTAATAAGTGAGGTTATTCCCTTAACATCAGATAGTGAAAAAGAGGATGAGAAATTTGTGGATCCATCTTGTAGGCACCAGGTTCATATTGAACTTACTTCTATTAGAAAGGAGTTTGAGGAACCAAATGTGAACTCTCACATGTTGGACAAAGAATAAGCTACTGAGGCTTTGGAACAGGGATACCAGGTAAGGGATAAATCAAAATTAAGGGTCCATACTCATAATTGTTTTGAGCAGCATGCTTCAGGGAGTAGTGAAGAGGATGGAAGAAATTATGATCAGGTATCTAGAGTGAATGAGGAGACGGATTTTGTTGACATTAGACTTCTAGATTATGGAGGCAGACCTTGGTTGTTGGTCAAAACATGGAGAAGAGGATGGCATCCTCATGGATGGGGTGGGCACTCCTTACACCATAACATGAGCACTCAATCTCAAGTTGCTTAAATGATTACTTTTGAACTCTCATGTCTGGACTTTCATTATGTTCTTTTTATTCCTCCCTTGTACTTGTTTTTATTTTAATAAAGGGGTCATTAAGCCTCACCTTTTCAAAAAAAAATGAGGATTGGCCCGGTCCAGCTCATGAACCCACATGAATATATGTTTAAATAAAAATGAATATATATTAATTATATAAATTAAAACTGTATTAAAAACAATAAATTCTAAAAAAATTATTAAAAAAAATTATTAATGAAATGCTTATTAATAAAAATGAATATATTTAATATATATATAGTAATAAATAGTATATTAATTATTTAATTAGTATATCATATATTTAATAAATTTATTCATTTTTATTAATTATAAATAGAATTTTAATTATTTAATTATATGTATAATATTTTTTTAATTTATTAATTTTTAATTAAATAATTAATATACTATTTATTACTATATATATATTAAATTTAATAAATTATATATATATAATTAAATAATTAATATATTATTTATTAATATATGTCAATATATATTAATATATATCAATATTTAATATATATCAATATATTTATATATATATCAATATATATTTTTATATATGGAATAATAATTTAATTATAAAAAATGAATAAATGTAAATAAATATTAAAAATGGATAAATTTAAAAAAAATATTAAACAAATAGAAATTAAAAATACATAAATTTAATATATATATATATATATATATAATATATTCATATATATCAATATATATTTTTATATGTGAAATAAGAATTTAATTATAAAAAAATTAGGAAGTCAGCTAGCCCACAACTTAAAGGGTCAGCCATTTAGGCAGCCCAACAGGGAAGGCCTACTGAGCAGTGGGTGGACCAAGGCCCATGGTGCATATAGGGTGGGATAAGGCCCATGCGGGCCTGTACATGTAGGTATGGACCTATTTAGGTGTGTGAAGAGTGTATGTGGGAGCTCATCCCTACAGCGGGCTTCTAGAGTTACTACTACAAATATACCCTTTAACAACATGCAAAAAGGCCTTTAACAGTGCTAAAAATGTATTTTTGTCCTTAGATCCATTAAAGGGGGTCCCCTTTGTCGACATTATTAAAAGCACTAATAAAGGGGAGCTTTTATCAGCACTAAAAATAGCACTGATAAAAGGCCCAACCTGCTGCAGTATGCTGTTTTTATAAAACCATGTTGCAAAAACCTGTATAACCTGTATAAAAAATATATAATTTAATTAAAATAAATTTTACATCAAGAATACCAAAAAACACTAATATATACATTTCAAACAATTTTTTGTATAATTACATTTACAATTACTATCCGCAAATATTTAAAAACATTAATGTTTCATAGTTTTTGGCACCCACGATCCCCTCTCAAAAAATTTCGTACATGGTATCAGTTACCGAACAAATCACCTCAACCTGATAAAAATAATCCACTTATATAATAAAATAAATCTAATTTTAGTAATACTATAAATAAATAAATTAAACATTAATATAAAATAATACATTAATAAAATGTTGGTTTAAAATAAAAAGACACACTTTGAGTTATTTCAGTCACACCGTGTGTCATGTTGAGGTACGGTTGATTCCTACACATTAAAATGAGTTATAGATCATTTTCCTAAAGTATAAAAACAATCCAAATGTGTTTTCTCAATTTTGAGTATGTCACTTGTTCTTTTTACTAAAATTAATTTCAATTTTAAATAAAGACACACTTGGAGTTACACTAGTCACACCGTGCGTCGTATTAAGGTGCGGATAATTCATGCACATTAAAAATTACTTATGGGTCATTGTATTAAATTATCAAAACAATATGAATGCATTTTCTCAATTTTCAGTATGTCACTTGTCATTCCAAACGAGAAACATGCACTTTGAGTCATATCGGTCACATCATACATCAGTTTGATGTGAGACTACTTCCTACAAATCACAAATGACTTATGAATTTATTTCCTAAATTATCAAGACAATCAGAGCATGTTTTCTTGGTTTTCAAGGAGTGACACGTGTTTTGAACTAAAATGTCAATTTTAAACTAATAACGGATACTTTGAGTCATATCAGTCACATTGTGCATCGTATTGAGGTTCTATTGAATCCTCCACATCACAAATGACCAATGGGTCATTTTCCTAAAATATCAAAACAATCCGAATGAATTTTCTCATCTTTTAGTATATCACTTGTTCTTTTCACTAAAATTAATATTAATTTTAAATAAAAAAGAAAACTTTGAATTATACCGGTCACACCATGTGTCAGATTGAGGTTAGGATAATTCCTACACGTTATAAATGACTTATGGATTATTTTACTAATGTATCAAAATAATCCAAAATCATTTGCTCAGTTTTGAGTATATCACATGTTATTTTTACTAAAATTAATGTCAATTTTAAATAAAAATACATACTTGGAGTCATATTAGTCACACCGTGCATCAGATTAAGCTTCAGTCAATTCCTAAATTTCACAAATGACTTATGGATCATTTTTCTAAAGTATAAAAATAATTTGAATGCGTTTTATTGGTTTTCAGTATGTCACTCATTCTTTTTACTAAAATTAATGTCAATTTTAAAATAAATAGACTCAAATGGAATTATAGTGGTCACACCATGTGTTATATTAAGGTAAGGTTGATTACTACACATCATAGATGACTTATGGATCATTTTCCTAAATTATCAAAGCAATCTGAATGTGTTTTCCTGGTTTTGAGTATGTCACCTGTGCTTTTTATTAATATTTTATTTGAAACTGGAAACACACACTTTGAGTCATATATGTTGCATCATGTGTCGGTTTGACATGAGACAACTCCTTATATGTAACAACTAACTTATGAATCATTTTTCTAAATTATCAAGACAATAGGATAGTGTTTTTTTAGTTTCTAGTGATGAAAACACGTTTTAAACAAAAATGATAATTTTAAACTGATAACAGATACTTTGAGTCATACTGGTCGCACCGTGCATCGGATTGAGGTTAGGTTGATTTATAAAGGTAAAAAATGACTTATGGATCATTTTTTGAAAGTATCAAAATAATAAAAATGTGTTTGATTGGTTTTCAGTATCTCACTTTTTTTACTAAAATTAATATCAATTTTAAATAAATAGACACACTTGGAGTCATACCAGTCACACTGTGCATCGGGTTAAGGTGTGGTTGATTCCTATGCATCAAAAATGACTTCTAGTTCATTTTTATAAAATATAAAAATAATATAAATTTATTTTCTTGGTTTTTAGTATGTCACCTTTTCTTTTTACTAAAATTAATGTCAATTTTAAATAAATAGGCACACTTTGAATTATACCGATCAAAAAGTGAGTCGCGTTGAGGTGAGGCTAATTCATAAATGTAAAAAATCACTTATGAATCATTTTTATAAAGCATCAAAAAAATCTAAATGAATTTTCTTGATTTTAATTATGTCACTTTTTTTATTAAAATGTCATTTGAAACTAGAAACACGTACTTTGAGTCATATTTGTCACATCGTATGTTGGTTTGAAGTGAGACTACTTCATACATGTCACAAGTGACTTATGAATCATTTTTAAAAATTATAAAGATAATCGTAATATTTTTTTCTTGGTTTTTAGTGAGTGACACACATTTTTAACTAAAATGATTATTTTAAACTGATAACAAACACTTTGAGTCATACTAATCGCACTGTGAATTGGATTGAGGTGTGGTTGATTCATACACATAAAAAATAACTTAAGGATCATTTTACGAATGTTTAAAAACAATGAAAATGTTTTTACTCAATTTTCAGTATGTCACTTGTTCTTTCTACTAAAATTAAAGTCAATTTTTAAGAAAAGACACATTTTGAGTCATACTGCTCACAACATGCCTCAAAATAAGATGAAATTGATTCCTAAATGTCAAAAATGACTTATGGATCATTTTATTAAAGTATAAAAATAAAACATATGTTTTTTCTTGGTTTTCAGTATGTCACTTGTTCTTTTCACTAAAATTAATGTCAATTTTAAATAAATAGACACGCTTGGAATTATATCTGCCACACTGTATGTCAGATTGAGGTGTGAATGATTCTGACACATCAAAAATGAATTATGAAATATTTTCCTAATGTATAAAAACAATCTGATTTTTTTTCTCAGTTTTGAGTATGTTACTTGTTTTTTTATAAATTTCATTTGAAACTGGAAACATGCACTTTGATTCATATTTTTCACATTGTGTGTCAGGTTGAAGTGAGACTACTTATTACACATCATAACTAACTTATGAATCATTTTTCTAAATTATCAAGACAACCGGAGCATGTTTTCTTGGTTTTTAGTGAGTGACACATGTTTTTAAATAAAATGATAATTTTAAACTCATAATAGACACTTTGAGTCATACCAATCACACTGTGCATCGGATTGAGTTGAGGTTGATTCCTACACATCATAAATGACTTATGTATCATTTTTTAAAAGTTTAAAAACAATATAAATGAATTTTCTTGGATTTAAGTATGGAACATGTTCTTTTTACTAAAATTAATGTCATTTTTAAATAAAAAGACACACTTTGAGTCATACCAGTCACAGTGTGCATCGTATTGAGGTTTGGTTGATTTCTATATGTCAAAAATGACTTCTGTATCATTTTACTAAAGTATCAAAATAATTTGAATGTTTTTTATGGGTTTTTATTATATCACTTGTTAATTTTACTAAAATTAATGTTAATTTTAAATAAATAGACACACTATGAATTATGCAAGTCACACCATGTATCGGATTGAGCTTTGGTTGATTACTACATGTTAAAAATGACTTATGGATCATTTTACTAAAGTATCAAAATAATCCAAATGCATTTTCTTAGTTTTGAGTATGTCACTTGTTGTTTTTACTAAAATTAATGTCAATTTTAAATAAAAAGACACACTTAGATTCATATCGGTCACGATGTGCGTTGGATTGAGGTGAGTTTGATACCTACATATCACAAATGACTTATGGATAATTTTTCTAAAGTATAAAAACAATATGAATGTGTTTTATTAGTTTTGAGTATGTTAATTTTCTTTTTTACTAAAATTAATTTCAATTATAAATAAAAATATGCACTTTGAGTCATACCAGTCACACCATCCAATTTCCTTTATTTTTCTATTTGTCAACACTACATATTGAGTCAATGTTATTAGCCAAAAAAACTTTCTCTACACTTCTATTTTTTAACAATGAGAAAGGTTTTTCAGCTAAAAACATAAAATCAGTATGTAGTGCTTGCAGTTCGACAAAGAATGGAAATGTAAATCATGTTAACATAGGAAGAAAGGAACATGTTATAAATTTTTTGGCTTGTTTTAGATAGTTGAAAGAAAAATATGATTTCCCAAAAGATCTGTGAAAAAAACAAAATAAGTAGTAGATAAAATTGATAGGAAAATTAACTTACAAATATTAGATAAAATGGTGAAAAAAATAATTAAATAAGTAGTAATAATTCACCTTTTCATGATGGTTGTATACATTCTTGATCCATTTCCTTGTTTTCATTATCTCATTTTTATTCTCAAATTCCAATCTCCAATGAACATGAGCAGCTTCAAACAAACCACCCCAACTCGAAAAAAAGAATCCAATTATATAAGAAAACAATTCTTATGTGAGTAACAATAAAAAGAAATAAATTAAACATAAATATGAAACAATAAATTACTTTTATAGATAATTATTTTTTGTGAAAACATCAATATTACCTTTGTTATTGAGAAGAGGCAGTGTCATTTCTCTTCCTAAAAAGGCAGTGGAGGGAACTTGAAGGAAATTGATAAATGCCAACACTGTGGGGGTGAAAATATTTTGAGGGAGAATAAGTCTATGTAAGTTTTGGTATAGAAAGTCATGAAATATGGAAAAAAATATTATAAAATAAAAAAACACTATGAGGAATAATGAAAATAAAATCAAAGTTTCATTTTATAATTTTTTGTTAAAATAAAGAAAGTATATTATAACATTACCTTCACATATTTCTAAATGTTTTTCTTCATTATAGTCTATTCTTCTACGGAATTTCTAACATCATCATGTGCAGAATTCATTATCTTCATGAGTAGTTAAACATTTAATTTAGATTATGTTAATTCAGTAGATAAAAAATAATATTATGTGGAAAAACATTGTATATTAAAAAACACTTTAACCTTCTCATTGAACTCTCTTTATTTTTTTTAAAGGTAGTGGGAATTCAGCTTTTCATGATGGTTGTATATACTCTTGAACCATTTCTTTATTGTCATTATTTCAATTTCAACCTCAAAGTCCAATCTTGCATGAGGTCATTTCTTTATAATCTCTATGAAAATTAACAAAATAAGTATCATATAGAAATGATGAGGACATTAACTAAAAAATTAGATAAAATGATGAGAAAATCAACTAAATAAGAAGTAAGAAGTCGCATCTTAATGATATATATGTACATTCTACCATCAAGTATTCTTTCTATTCATTTCTAAACAAATCTATGTCGTCTTATGAATAAGAGAATTTTTTACAATCATAATAGTGCTGTAAAAATATAAATACACAAATGATTAATAAATATTTTAAATAAAATAGTAATTATCTTCAAAAATTCCTCTTCAATTATGCTAGTTTGTAGACGGAATATGATCTCTCTCATAAATTTATAAACAAAACAACTACAATCTTTTTCATTTGTTTGTTTCAAACACTATAGATACATTGAGAAAAATAAGTAATTTATTTTGATATGTGTTTGAATAGTGAAATATTTTTATATATACCCTCATACTTGTTCACTTTTAGAAATTTTTAGGCTACTTGGGCACATGGTATGTCCTCATGTCATGACTTTTACGATATTTAAGCACTACCCTGTCATAAAATAATTCACATTAAAACATAATATAAAATATATAGCTTGAAGTTTAGTTCTAAAAGGTCAAATATATTGTATTCAAAATTGAAAAACATCATCATGTGTGGTCAGTATGTTGGGTATCTATGTAGTGAATCCAAAAAATAAATTTTGGAGTATCCAAATTGACTACAATGAGAATCCAATGTTTCCTAAAAACACAAAAAGGAATAAGTAATGAAATAAATAAAAATATATTTTAAATGATTAAATTTTAGAGTTTTACCTCTATATCATTGGTATTAATAAGAGTCTGTTATATATAATTGTTAGCACCAGTATGATAAGAATAATGATTATTTTTAGGTATTGTATTTTGTTTTCAATAAAGTTTAATAAGAAAATAAATCACCTAACTTTTTATTTGGTGAAAATCAAACTGACCATCATATTCAAAAAATCATGCTCATAATGTTTATAAAATCATATTGTATAGAGGAGAATATGGCTGGAAAAAATGTTCATCGGATTCACACTGAATCTAGAATGAAAGGTTTGATTGTAATGGGGAAGAATCAGAGTCTCTATGACTACGATAAAAATTTGACAATGCTTTTTTGTTTTATATTTCTCACAAATCGTAAGTAAGTTGTGAAAATTTTGATGCAAACATGTTTAATGAAAAGGGTAAAAGAGGTGTTTCTAATCATATTCAGATTAATTGTATCCGGTTGGAAAAAGAGAAAAGGTATTGGAAATAATATTCAGTCTGATTGTAATCATGCCAATTGTATTCAGGATGAGAATGAAAGAAAGATGTTGATAGGGACGTTATAATACTTTCCTTGGTAAGTCAGATGATGTTAAAGATGATATTCAATGTATTCAAAGTCATGAAAGAAATCATGATACTTTCTTAAAGTTTTAATAATAAGAAATTTGGTGAATCTGAATATTTTTTGTCTCAAGAAAATCATAATCAGTTCATTGGATTGATATTTGTTTGATAGTGGGAAGGTTTGTGAAAAATGTGAGAAACCAAAGGTAATAGTTTTTAGTCAAACCAAAATCCAAAATATTTAAATCCTAGATGAAAAAAGTTTATGAGAATCATATTTAAAAGAGAAAGAAGATGTTTAAGTTAAAGTTATTGAAACCAGTCCATCGGACTTGGTATGCCATCGTAATCATGAGAGGAAGAATTGTTTGGATCGATGAATGAAATGAAAAGAAAAGAAAGATTATAAGGTGGTCAATATAAAGAATAAATTCAGAGCTTTATCAACAATGTAGTCAAACATTTAAAATGGGATGAATTACTTTGTTTATCATTTAAGAGGATCAAGATAAGAGATGAATAAGAACATATTGTTTTACAGTTTCCTTTATTATAATGAGGTAGATCGTAATGACAATTGAAATGGAGAATTGAAATCAGACTAATTTTTGTGAAGAAATTAAAAAGTGAGGTGAAGTTGTTAGAATATTAATGAAGAATTGAGAAGAGATGATAAGCATTTACAAAGTCATAAATGTATCTGAAATTTAAGGGAACGTGCAAATTTGGATAATTTGGTTGAGTGGGAAAATTTTCAGGAATCATACCCAAACTATTTTTAGGGTGAGTATAAAAGGAGAAAATCATATTTTACTTATTTGATGTATGTACTGTTTAGAAAGGAAGAGAGAGAAGCTCTGCATTTTTAGGGAGAAGAAGTTTCCATATTGATCTTTCTTGAAGAATTAGTGCTAGAAAGAAGTGAAAGTAGAAGAGACAAGATTTCAACATATTTAGGTGATCATAATATTAAATAGATAATCATATTCAACTAATTATCATATTCATCTTGTCATTGTATTCAGTAGGTCATCATATCAGGTTGGATAATCAGAATGAGATTATTGTATTGGGTTTTCTAGATTGAGGAAGATAGTGTTCATAATTTTCTCAACCAAATTCTGACAAAGCCATATTTTTCGAATTGAGAAATCATATTGGGAGAATCGAACCGGGAAAATCGGACAAAGTTTTATTACAAAGTCTAGGAAGTTATTACCAGCTTCTGGGTAAGAAAGTGAAGATTTATTTTTAAATGAATACATTAGTAAAAGTTGATAAAGAACCATAGTAACATGTTTTGTTACAAAAACTTTATATTAAATCATTTATGAGAGAAGTAAAACACACACTGTTAGATTTTTTACATAGTGATACACGAGTAAAAGGGTATATTCTACTCATTGTATTCCAAACAAAAGGATTTTTTCTAGTTTATTGTGTGGTATTGGATCATTTCCAAAAAATTCCTAGGACGTAGTTGTTCTTATTGAATAGTGAACCTTGTAAATTGTTATGTTCCTATGGATGTGTGTTTGAATTGTTTTTAGTAGGGAAAGTGATATTTAAGGATTAAAATTTTTCTTCATAAGTAAGAAAACATAAAATAAAAATATATCACTTATTCATCCTCTCACCCCCTCAGTGATACAATTATCTTGACTGGGCACTTTTAACTAGTATCAGAGCAGAAGGTTCCCTTCACTTATTATTTGCTGAAGTTTTGAAGAGAAGTTGATGGAGAATATAAATTGTGTGAACAATAAATGAATTCTGGTTTTTTATGGTAAGAATTATCATATCTGGAAATATAAAATGTTTCCTTATCTCATGTCTATTGGATATGATATTCTGGAAGCTTTAATAGATGGGTTTCCTCCTATTGATGAAAAAAATTCTCTTACATCAATTGATAAGAAGAATCTTGAGAATGATGGAAGAGACAATATTAATTTACTATCATCACTTTCTAAAAGTGATTTCTTAAGATTGAAAGTTATTACAACATCCAAAGGTATAAGGAACAAGTTGAAAAATATATAGGAAGGCAATACAAAAGTGAAGAAGGATAAATTACAAATCTTAGAGGCTAAAGTATGAATATTTGTAAATGGGTGAGTATGAATATATTGAGGATTTATTTACCTGGGTGAATGAAATTTTTAGCACTCTTGGATGTCTTGGTGAAAATTTATAAGATTCTACAATAGTTGAAAATATTTTAAGGATCCTTCCAAAAAAAATTGAAGTTAAATTTTCCTCAATAGAGGAAAGAGATCTTGAAACTTTGTCTCTAGATGATTTTCATAGCACTCTCATTACTTATGAAATGATAAGGGATAGATATATAAAAAAATAGCTGATAGATAAATGTATTTCAAGGATTCTAAGAAAGAAAAATCAAACAAGATTCTTATTAAAGAAAAGAAGTAGGTTATTCTGATTCTAAAAATGAGGTATGTAAAAATTTTGATGATATTTTATCCTTGTTTTCTAAGAATGTGAAAAGATGTATAGGTAAATAAAAAGTGAGACTTCCCTTGAGATGCTTTTAATGTGGATTCATTGGTCACTTTTTAGCTAATTTTCCTTGAATAAATAAATAATAGGATAGTGATGAAGAATAAATAAAACCAAGAATATAGTGAAAGAAATATGTTGATCAAGATAAGTCTTTTTTATAGAGGGGAAGATAAAAAATTCTTCAAATCCAAAAGAAGAAGATTATTATCTAAAGATGATAAAGAAGAAGATGGTGATGGTGAGTTCAAGAAATCTATTGATTATGTTAGTGAGAATACTTTTATTGCAACAGTGAAAATGAATAATTTGGAAGCAATACTTCTGAAGAAGAAGAAACTCGATTATAATATCATCTAAAAGAAGAATGAAAAGAATGAATAATAAATATTAGAAGGAAAGAGAAAGAAATCAGTAAGTTGAAGAATTAAAGTTCCTCAAAAAATAATAAATAATATTTTCCTAATGATAAATTAAAGCTAGTGAAAGAAATAAATTATTTAAATAAATCTATTAAATAAGAAAAGAATTGTAATGAACTTCGAAAAGTGAAGTTGAAGAAAAAAAGAAGAAGAGATGGAACTTGTCCAAAAAAGACTCTATAAATCCAAATAGAAATGTACAAGTTTCAAAAATTGTATCTTTGAAGTTGGTGAAAGTTCTCGTAATGAGAAACCAAAGATGGTTCAATAAAATTTTCCTTCAAAAGTCGAGAATAAAGATAGAATTGTTTCTGAAAAAAATGTTGGGAAAGTTATGTATGTGGATAGGATTAAAAAAGTTGAGAATTTAGAAGTTTTAAAGTACCCTGAGTCTAAAAATGTTTCTAAATATTATGAATCTAAATGATTTTATAATACTTACGATTTTTTTAAAGTTGGAAATAAAATTGAGCTGAAAAAGAACATTCTGATTTTTAATAGAAAGGTTTCTGAGAAACATGCTCATAATTCCGATCAGTATGGAAGTTTCAAAGTAAAATATTCTTTCAATGGCTACTGTTGGTAGTGTGGTTGATTTGAATATATGTAAAATATGTGGTTTTTAAAACAACAATATTACTATTATTCCACAAGTTATGGAATAAAAATTTTTAAGGGGAGTCAATCTCCTCAAAGGAAGAAGTCTAATAAGGTTGTTTTGAAGAAGTATGATAAGGTTGGAGTAAAAATTGAAAATAGGTTCCTACCCCTAGAAACTATTTGTGAAAGATATAAAAAACCTAGACATCTTTCTAAGGGTTTTCTTATTTTGTTACCAGTGTAACAAAAGTTTCTTTACAATTATCAAAATATAGAAGTCATGAAAGAAAAGGGAGAAGCAAAATCTCTTGTTGTTAAAACCGCTTTAAAATCCACAAAATTAGAACAACCATGGATTCATGATATTGGTTGTTATTCTCATATGATATAATATTTAAAGTTTTTGAAGAATGTGAAATACCTTAAAGAATAAATAGTTAAATTTTCCAATGATGAATCCTTGAGAATCAAAGGTGTCGGGTCAACCATCATTGGGAAAGAAAAGATGAAATCCAAGAAAACTTTATATGTTGATGGGCTAAAACACAACTTACTAAGTGTTTCAAAACCTTTTTATGAGGTTAACAAAGTTATTTTCATAAAATATGGTTTTTTTGTGAAAAGTGAGGAAGATGGAAAGATAGTTACACTACTAGAAAAACCACCTATACCCATAGTTTGGAACTGTGGGTATAGCCCCTAAAATTGTGGGTATAGGTTATACCCATGGTTCCATAAACCATGGGCTACTGAGGCGTTCGTATAAATCTATGTCCATAGTTTTATAGAAACTTTGGGTATAACTCTGGAGATCTCCATAATACCCAAGATTTTATTTAAACTATGGGCATATATCTATACCCACGGTTTACAAAACTGTGCATATAGATTTTCACACCAGACATAATATACCCACAATTATTAAACTATGGGTGTAGGTCCTTGACCTATAAAAAATACAGCCTTCCTACATTGGTGTGCAGTATGGGAGATGATGTAGGAACATCTAGATATGATTTATAGAAGCATTATTTCTGAAAAAATAACATTACATAGAGGATAAAGAATTATAGAATTTATTGTCCCAAAGTTACAAGATAAGTTATTGATGCTAATATTAAGTGAATATAGAATATGATAGATAAATAAAGGTGCAAATTTGGAAGATATTTTTAAGTGAAAAAAGAATGCAGATACATTTTCAAAAGATGATTCGTAGACAAAAGCTATTGTTTATCCAAAAGATAAAGTACCGGTCACTAGAATTAGGGGCATCAATGGAAGCTAAATGATACAACCTTGAAAAAATTCATAATACTTTACTATAAGATAAAATATCTTAATAATGTTGAATGAATTATCCTAGTAATATGTAAGATTAATAGTTTCTTATGTAATATCTAGGAAGATAATATGTATGTGTTAAAATCAAAGAGATACATTAGGTTTATCTATTTAGAATAATTCGAGGTTTCTTGAATGATATTCTATAAGTTACTTAAGAAAATTATATATTGATCATTTAATGTAACAATCATCATGACTGTTTGAAAACAGTTCATGATTCATGTTGAGTATGGAAGATGGATTTTTTCTATGATTGATGGAGAAGTATCTGAATGTTTTGAGTCTAAAACATGACACAGAAACATAAGGGATAAAGATTTTGGAATGTGAATCTAGAAATTAAATCAATAGATGATAAGGATTCTCTTAGATCATCACATACTAGAAATAAATTCCAAAATCTGAAGTAGAAATTGAAGAGGTTGATGTAGAAGAGTGGAAGTTAGTAATGATTCTTACTTTAGTTGATGTAAATATGAAAGTGTTTGAGTGTTGAATGTTTTATTAACTAATTTAGATGTTGAATAAGTTTATGATTATAATATAAGCATCTAAAATTTAGAAGATCAAAATTTAAGAAAAATTGAATTATTCATAAGTTAGATGATTGGAAAAGGACCTTGCGCTGGAGCTTATAGAAAATGGTTTTTCCAAGTATGTTGAATGGATTATTAACATGTTGGAAGATGAAGAAAAATAGAAACTAAAATCCACTGAACTACAAGTAATGAAAAATTGTATCAGAATTTGGATAAATAATGTACCACCAAATTCTAATTCAAAGAAATTTCACAATCATAATTTTTCTGGAAAGGTGGTTGAGGTTGTGAGTGGAGACGTTGCCATCGTGGATGATGATTATATCACATTTGGAAGTCTGTTAGCATAGTGGTGTGTTAAACTTTCTAGAATCGGGTGTCCCAAAATGGGGAATCCTCGTCGATGTGAAAAACATAATCCCAATGACCGCAAGGCAAAGAAGTTTATAACACGCCTTATTGTCCAACAAGTGAATGTTTTGATGGAATATTCGAGGAAATTCAGTTTTGCTGATGGACCCTCTCCAACACCTGGATCTAGAGATTCAAAAGTGATGGATTTCGGATCAATGTTCCTGGTGGGTGATGATGCCACCTCAAATACTTCCCATGTTGTAGCTGGCCAACCTACCAGCATGAACATTGCTGAGCTTGTGGTTGCCCATGGGCTTGGCATTGTCATCTGACATCGAGATTTCGATGAAAGATAAAATTATTATTAAGCTCTTCTTCATGTGGAGTCTCATGCCATTGCTGGGAAGAAAGGAATTTATACTACCAAGGACTCCCCTTGTGGTCGACATCACTAATTTGCTAACAGTAAGTGTATATCTATCCCTAAGATGAACTTTAGCTTGCGTTTGATATTTAATAAATATTTCATGTTTTTGTTTTCTGAATATTATCATATGAAATGTTAGAAAATGCATTGAAAAAAATAACATAAAAAGTTTTCCAAAACCATGCACAATGTTGATTTCTATAAAAATTAAAATATTCTCATTGCAATGTTGGTACATTGGGTGTGGTAGCCCTACCATTTTGTTAATTGAATGTTTGAGATTTATTTTTCTTGATGTTTGATTGAATTCTCAACATACTCCTTTATATATTGAGAAATACAATATAATTATCCATAATTTTGAATATCAGAAGATGTTACAAAGGAATAACTCTTGACGATCCATATTTATGAATGAATAACATTTATTTGACCCTAAAAGGGGTATCAAGATGATAATTTTTCTAAGTTGAGAAGATAAAATTTTAAGGAAAATAAATCCTGAAGAAGTTCATATATCTAAATGTAGAGAATATTAGAAGTGGGATTGCAGATTTTTAAAGTTATTCTTTGAATAAAGGAAGGATTCTATTACCAATGAAGCTAGAGTCACGTGTGATTCATGTTATGTGGAACACATGTTGGGTGAACCCAATAATATACATGAATGTAATGTGGTGTGTTTTTTAGAATCACAGGGGGATCAGTGGAGGGACAGGTATATAAATAAATTTTAATCAATCCAATAACTAGATATTTAATTGAGAATTGAGAAGATGACTACATGATTAAATCTATATGAAAAACTAATTTGATACATAGGAGTATGATTTTTCAACCCATGAGTTCCAAATATGATTTGTCTTGAAGAATTTTATGGTATAGAGCTTCAACTTCCAAATCATTAGGGTGTGAATTCTAGATATTATGGAACTGGAAGTTACTATACAAGACCAATATTTAAAAACAACCAATCTAAGTTTCAAAAATTGATGTACTTGAATAATTTTAGGGTATATCAATTAAGAAACAAAAAGATAGTGAGTTTAACCTATATGCTCCAAATCATCTACTGAGTCTAGGAAGTTCAGTTTGTTGATTCAAAAGTAAAATATTATAAATATTCATTAATCCGTGGAAGATGAAAACTCAAAGAAACTTATATAATAAGTGTACAGGAATCAAGGAATCACCACTCGGGAACTATTTCACCCAAAAACAATTAATTAAAATAGAATCATTAAACAAATAAAATCTTGGCACGACTCATCCGTACGTCGTATGTCCACACCGAAGGAAAATTAAATAAACAGAAACAACACAGTACAAAGGTATAAAAAATGAAACACAATAATTAATCCCTCCACTACCCCAATATCCTTCCCCTACAAAAAAAACTACATAGCCACCTCCAGTTCCCTTCTGGACCCCTTCTCAGAATATAACTACCCTTCATTCGTAGAAATATGTAAAAGGCCTAAGTAGATGATGAGATAAAGAAAAGAAAATAAAAACTAAACTAGATCATACTTATGTCTTGTGACTATGCAAGTAACTACCCAAAAATAAGAACCACAACACCCTAAGGGTAAAAAACATGTTCCTACATACAAGGAGAAAATATATTATATTAGTTAAAGAGGATGTGGTTCCAACTATTTTTTTGGTTTTGTTTAACCAGGATTCATTTTTCTTGGTTATATTATATATAGTTTAATTTTTTTGATACT
Source organism: Viscum album (assembly GCA_963277665.1). Taxonomy (NCBI): domain Eukaryota; kingdom Viridiplantae; phylum Streptophyta; class Magnoliopsida; order Santalales; family Viscaceae; genus Viscum; species Viscum album. The sequence continues at coordinate 1,859,467,817 of OY728128.1, forward strand.
GGTTATTTCTATTTGGGAAAATTCACATTACATTAGTTTTTACACTTCAATTTTATTTTATTTATTTCATTCCAAATCCAATTTATTATGTTCATTTCAATTATGTTTTGTTTTAGTTATGTATTTTCAATGTATGGTTCATTTTAGGTTTTTTCCATTCATTTTAGTTTGGATTAAATTATCATAAACAAGGAAATGTTGGATCATTTTTTTCAATACAAGTTTTTTTGGGAAATTTTCATTATATTTAGTTAGTCTTGTTTTTTTTATATTATCTTGGACAATTTCATTCATTTGGGTTCTAATCAATTCAGTTTGATTGTATTCGGTTCATATTAGTTTGGTTTAGTTCAGTTTAGTTCAAGTCTATTGTGATCATATTGGTTTGAATTCATTATATTTGGTCCAATTTTATCCATCATTTTTAATATCATATTACTTCAAGTTATATTAGTTTTTCCAATTTAGTTTCATCTGTTTTTTTTCTATTTGAATTCTATTTTCTTGATTTTTATCATTCTAGATCTATTTTGGTTTATCTGATTTACATTACCAGTAAGGTTCAGTTAGTTTTTGAATGTTTTTTTAAATGTTTGATTCTATTTTTTATTTGTTTTTATTCTATACATTATGGGTTTTTATGGTTCCACTTTATTTTGTTCAACTCATTTTGGGCTTACACTTCTTAATCTTATTTTGATTGGTTTACTATCGTTCATCTTGGTTCATTATGTTTGATGCAATCCTAATTGAGGCAGGTCAGTAGAGGTCTAACTAGATTATATTGGTTATGTATTATTAACTTTGGTACAACATGATATGATTTTGTTTATATCTAGTTAGTTTTAATTAATCTATTCGATATAGGGTAATTTAATTTATTCTAGGCTCATTTAGGAATATTCAGTTTTTCTCTTTGTTAGGCACGTGGGGTGATTGGGGCTATCTATGTAGTGAGAGGGTTAATTGTTACTGGTTGGGTAGTATCACCTAACACTTTTTATAGGTTAATACAATTCAAATTATTTTGGTTTTTCCTACTAATATTATGTTCTAATTCATTCAATTCAGTATAATTCAATGTAACTTGATTTTATATCGGTTAGTTTTGTTTTTTTCGAGTCTGTTCAGGAAAATTATTATAAGAAATCTATATCACTGTTTATATGAAAACATGGTCTGAAATATAATCAATCAATGATTATTTAAATTTAAAGGACAATGCATAAGGGAACCTACCTCAAACTCAAGGCACTCTGCTTATGATGATAGAAACTCGAATCTTCCCTTTACCGCTTGCATGCATATGAACTTTTGAAAATATATAAGGAAACATAGACCCTATGTACATATTTTCATAGTAAAATATATACAAGGGGATCCTTACATATATTATTATACTTACATACACCCCTTTACCTTACACACGTATGCATTTTTCATATATATACATAATCACACCTAGCTCCAATATATATACTCATATTTCCATTAGTGAATATATATATATATATATATATATATATATTAGGGAAATTATATATTTATATTCATACATATGCATACATGTGCAAGTTTCCTTTGACAACGGCTACCCGAAACCACCGCAGCAGGTCCAAAATACTCTAGAAAAACACCGAAAACTCAAAACAAAAAACCCCTAAATTAAAAAAAATGAAAAGGAACAAAACATACTCAAACCCCATGGAGAACCCACTGCCCTTAATGGAGGTGGATAGAAATGGCCTCAATGGGACTCAAGATCCTTAAACATCAATAATCAACTAAAAGAATAACCCACAAAACAAGTTAGGATTCAATTGTAGTGATCTAAAATGAAATGAATAGTGAAGAGGAAACCAAAAATATCACATAAGTTGATCCATAATAAAAAAACACATGCTAAATAAAACACTACTTCTGCAAGAATTTTTTCATTGGGAAGAAAAATAAAAGCACCCAAGAACATGGTGTTCCTAAAAGTCAAAAAAATTTATTAAGAGGATTATAGAAAAAATTCCACCTACAAAAAATCATATTGAAAAAATTGACTTAAACGTACTAAAACATCCAAAAATGATAACATGAAATAGTAGGCTACATAGAATTCAGATAAAGATTATATTAATACATCATCTTTAAACTTGTAATAAGGAAAATGTATTTCAAAAGTGGCACAAAGGTGTTGTTTTTCTCACTCTAACCAAGGCTGTGATTCATTTTTAAGTTTTAAGGAGTATCAAAGTCATCAAGTTTGAAAAGTCATTTCATCTTAAAACAAACTTAATACCATTTATTGAAATCAGATTAAATTGTCTTACCATTAATTATTTAATCCAATAATCAATTATGAAACATTATCTCTAATTCAAAATAGGTATAGCCTATAATCTGACCGCAATTCACTAAATTTTCTTCTAACAATCGAAAAAAAATGATCAGTGGCCCTTAAAAAGTTACAAGAATTATAAATTATTAAACTCACATTCAACACTATGTAAACCCAAAAAATTAATCACATCCTAAAGTATCAACTCACTACTCAAAAATTTCAAATTATATTTCTTTACTCTAAGGTTAATCAATATGAAAATTGACAAAAAAATGATGGATTTTGATGCAATAAGGAAGCAGATCACTTAAGAAACAAAAAATAGTTTTTTTCAAGAATGTGTAAATATATTATTGATATTATAAGAAAATAGGTTGAGATTCATAGTATGTTTACCAAAGAACACTCTAATAGTAGCTGAAAAGAAGATATGGTAGGACTAGACACAAGCAATAGATGAAATTAGACAAAATTGATGACAAGATTAAAACTCTACTATGGAAAGAAATGTGTATTAAAACACTAAAAAATCAAAATTAACAATAATCTAAAAAAATCCTATGACCAAATCTAAATCTACAAACAAAAATTAATCGATTATCTAAATCTACTACTAAAGTGTGAAAGAAATAAAAAAAAATTGATAGAAGTAGGAGAAGACAGCCTAAGGATACAAATTACAAACTATTAAACAATATACAAACAATTAAACATGTAAAATGATATTCAAGAATATAAAATAGAACAAAATTGGGGAAGAAAGATAAAATATTGGTATCAGAACAAGTTTCTCAGACATGTGTATCTCTATCTCCCACCAGAACTTTAGTCAAAATTTGGTGTGTTAAAAAGTTTCACTAAGATTTCATGCATAAAAATTGTTTTCTTAAATCTCTACTAACATAATATTAGTGTTACTCTGGTTCAAATCTCTCAATTAAGTTGGGAATCCTAGAACTTTAGTCAAGTTTGGTGTGTAGAGCACTAAAAATTGGCTCTAAATTGGAAAAAAAAAGTGGTGTTTTTCTCTTAATAAACAAGGAGATGATTCATTTTTAAGTATTAAGGAGTATCAAAATCATCAAGTTTGAAAAGATACATCATCTTAAAATGAACTTAATACCACCCATTAATACTAGATTGAAATGTCTCATCATTAGTTCCTTAATCCAAGAATTAATGATGAAAAATTGTCTCTAATTCAAACTAATGATAACCTATAATCCAAGAGCAATTCACTAAATCATCTACCAATAATCCATATAGAATGATCAATGAACCTTAAGAAGTTTAAATAATCATAAATTATTTCATTCAACACTACTTAGACCCCAAAAATGAATCACATCCTAAAGAATCCAATCACTGCTCAACATTTTTGCACAATATTTCTTTACTTCAAGGTTCGGTAGCATGAAATTTGACAAATAATGATGGATTTTGATGAAACAAGGTATAATATCACTTAATCAGTAAGAGATAGTGTTGTTTAAATCAAGTTTAAATAGATAAATGGAACTAGAAGAAAACGGGTGAGATTCATAGCAGGTTTACCAAAAAGACACACTAACAATTGCTGAAAAATAGACATAATAGGACTAGACACAAGCAGCATGTAACTCCCCGACCCCAATTACCCAAAGTCAGTGCATTATTACATAACATTAGCATGATCACAAGGGATCAAATCCCAAAATACCGATCAGTTTAGTAGCCTTGAAAGTACTAGATACATTCATAAGTTTTACATTACATCATGAAATAAAAAGATCAACACCATTTTTCCCCTTTTGAACACACTTATATCCTTAGATTATCCCTACAGGTCAACCATAAAATACTTCTTCACATCCTAGGAAAAATAAAACATAGAAAGGGGTGAGATTAGATGCTCAGTAAGGATAATAATATAGTGGAAACTTTCATAAATAAGCATAAACATTTAAGGAAATGTATAAGACTAAAACAAAAGACTTTTAAACTTAAACTTCAGCATAATATAGAAAAGATAAAATCAAATAATTCCATTTACTTATTCTCATTGATATTCTACTAGTAGAATAATCACATGCAATATCAATAGCCACTTTCATAATGATGAAATGCATAATGCCAGACTTCATAACCACATAGTCAGGGCCTTGTGAAAAGACTAAAAATAAGATTTTTTCAAGGCCTTGTGCCAAGACACTAGTTTTTCTCATGAGACCTATCGATGTATCTAGGAGATATAGCGATCTCCACTCATCACTTACTAAGTCCAATGCATTCCTCATATGAAAATTTTTAAACATAACATAAACATTCATATTAAAACTAGCATAAGAAATGTGAATAATTTATCCATAAACCATGAATGGTATAAAAATAACACATCCATAGTAAAACATATCACAAAACCTTAAATACAATATGGAATTTTTGTATCATAATAAATCAACTTCAAATAAGCTCACAATCCATCAAAGGATGTTGACATAGATGAAATCAAAACTTTTTTTAGAGAAATATCTCTTTCTATTTTGAAATAATTTAAAAGTAATATAATTATAAAATAAAACATTTATTTTGAAAATATTCTTATAATATAGTAAGGGAAACTTTGACAATGTTATAACAGTGGAAAATAGTCGCACCCGCTGTATAATTTTAAAAAAGACATTCTTACCTTAATTTTGCCGAAAAAGGTCATAAAGTACCTTGTTTGGAAAACAATGGAAAGATTCCTTTCAAAAAATATATGGTCAAATAAGGATATAAATTACTTTAATACATAGTATAGTAAATATTAAAAAAAAAAAATTACATTTTTAAGAAAACACGGATGTGGATGATAAAGAGGTCCCAGTAGATACTTACGTAAAAACAACCTCGAATAATAAAGAGATTGTGAAATTAACCCTTACCTTGTACTTTTCCTTGGTTGAGGGTAGGTTAACCTCATTTATAATGGTGAAATAATTGTTATGAAATTATAAAATAACCATATACATTAATATGATATCATATATGATCTTCTAATATTGCTTTGTTAATGATATTTTAGTAGTATCATCGTTTCGAGTGTTAACTAATTCGTTTTCCTTTATATGCTTGGTTATGTAAGCCATGTTATTTATGGATAGAATGTATTTGATTCATATACAGAATGATATTATGTTCATAAAAATTATTTTTAATCATAAAATTAAAATTATTCTTGAATGATTACGATGGGGAATGAATCTCATCGTGTTCGTGGAGAAGGTAATCTGAACGTACGCACGAGCGACAATATCATTCTTTTGATATTAATATATTATATAATTGGGTGATATATCATATGTAAATAATCATTATCATGTTATATTTATTATTTACATCAATTATATATCATTATTATACCCATCCAAATAATAATGTATTGAATAACAACTACACCACAATGTGGAGATGGTAAGTCGTATGTACGCACGTATGGTGACATGTCACTCAAAGGATGGATAGAATAATGAATATGGATGTAACATTTTTATAATAACATCACATTATATAGAAGATACTGGATTTATTATTTTAGGATGGAAACAACAAAGAAAGAGGAAGTGGAAGAAGAAAAGAACTTGAAAGAGGTGATTAAATAGTTACCTCTTCTTCGGGTTATTCCTTTTGATTTGATCAAAAGGGATCCTTAGGTTAGATTTCTGACTAAAGGAAGGCCTCTAGGATGAAGGTAGGAAATTTATAAGGATATTTGGATAGGTTTTTTCCGATCCAAATGGCTTTGAAGGTGTGAATTTTAGAGAAGGGGAAGTGCCCTTTTATAAGAGAGTTGAGGGTCACTTTAAGAAAAGATTGAAATATTATTTTATGATAAAATAATTTTCGGTTTCTAATGGCTCAAAAATAAATTATTTAAAGACTAAGGTGGTTATGGGTCTAAAAAATCTCAACCAATAGGTTTTAGATAGGTTTAGGTCATCATAATAACCTTATCTTTTAGATTTAACTCTTAGTTAAATAGTTTGACATTCACCATGTCTCTTTGTATTTTTATATTATATGGTTAATAAACTTACTATAAACTGTCAAGAAAACCCCAATAGGTTCATTAATGACATATATAATATTATTAAGTCCCTTTTCTGAACCTTATATTTTTAGGAATATTATATCAACCAATAATATACTATTTGTTTTAAAAACTCAATTATGTCAATTTTGACATTATTTAATAAATGATTTTTGTTAAAGTCCTAAAAAAATTATTACTTATAAATAAATTCATATGTTCAATACTAACTTGTCATATTAACCTATAAAATTATTGGAATTCATCAAAAGTCTCAAATTACTTTTATTTAGATATTTATAATATCAATTATTTTAATATTTCATTATTAAGGTAATTACTGCATCATCATTGTGTCATAAATAAATTAAATTATTTAATGTATAAAAATTATAAATAAAATATAATTATTTAGGAAATATTTTTACCTTTCTAATTAATATTTATAGTCGAATTTATATTATCTATAACCCTATAGTAAAAATGGTTTAGTTATTAAACTTTGAATTTAACTCTTTTAACTCTTCTTTAAATAAAATAATAATAAATGTCCTAATCTAATCCAAGTGGATCTAAAGGATCATATTTTATTCTTATGGTAGTTTTTGGTCTAATTACACTTATCCAATATAATTAGGACATGTGTTAGGGTAATAATAATATCATTTTTACCCTTAATTACCCTATTTACTTTTAATCGTGGTAAATAAAAGTAAAAAGTTACTATTCACCAAAAATTATTTTCATCTTATTGAACCACATTTTACTTACTGATATTAACTGTGTCTCTCAGATTTTTGAAATTCAACTCACGGAAGTGGTAAAATTAATTTTTATACAAATTTGCAAATGCTCCTAGGAGGTGGGTAAAAGACGGTAAATAGTTCGATAAAATTTTATATATCAAAACTTATTATAAAATGACTCCAATGAATTACTTTGAACATATATGTGTATTATGTATCTATTTTGACCTAAAATAAATTAAAATAAAATAACTAATTATTTAAATAAAAATTCGGTTTTAACCAATAACACAGTGTTTTTTCACAATTCATCAAAAATTGAAAGTTTTCAGAAAAATACCAAAAATTCACTCTAAGCTAATTTCGATATTATGAATCCAAAAATGAAGTCCATTTTGAAAGATAAATTTTATAAAATTTCAAAAAAGTGGGTATTACTATTTATAACAGCTAGTTTGATTGGTCACGGTGTGTTAAAATCTCGAAGTTGAGTACAATGAAAATTATTGTATTATTAAAAGGGAAACGTACTGTAGAAACTTGGGGTGTTACATAGAAGATGAAAAGTAGACAAAATAGATGACAAAATTAAAACTCTATTATGAATAAATACGTATTAAAACACTAAAACAAAAGTAAACTAACAATAATCTAGAAAAATTATATGACCAGATATAAATTTATAAATAAAAACTAACGAATTATCTCAACTTACTACCACAATATGAAAGAAATGAAGAATAATTAGCAAAAGTAGAATAACACCGTCCGTGAATAAAAACTACAAAAATAAAAATGAATGTCTCTATAATGACTTCTACCCTGATTAAGGGGTCTAATAATTGATGAAATGTCATATTTATTAAATTCATGAACACTATTGGGGAATTTATCTAGATGAATAACATATCTAGATATTCAATGTGGCCTCACTAGCCTTGAAATTATGTCTCTCGAATGACTTCTACTCTGATTTGATAGTAATGATACCTTGAATGTAGATTGTTTTTTGAAAACCACTCGGTCCCTTTTTGGTGATCAAATAAATCATCAATCATGGTTTGAATTTTATTAATGTACACAAATTCATAGACTTACATCAATTTTCATGGTGAATAGGACTTGAGCATTCTAAGAAGAATTATTATTTCTAATAAATCCATTTACCTAATTCTTTGTTGGTTTAACTTTGAATTCATTGATCTTAATTGAGGAAATACTTTATAGCAGAGTGAGAATCGGTTTCATTTGAGGTTATAAATTAGTAGAGAACTCCACATCTCATTTAGTGGTTATCTTTAAACATGTTTTTATAAATGCATCAAGATATAGGAAAACCATCAAGTATATCCTCTTCCTCCTTATATATAATTACATTAAATGTAAAACATTTCATTTTAATATCAATAGAACCCACCTTCCCTTGATTAGTTCCTTATAGACTATCATGGAAATCAAATCTATGACAAGATCATATTAAATAATAGTACGAGATAACAAAGTGACCCATATTCAATAACAATCGATATGGGATCAGATATGATATAATTAATCTATGCCAACAATAACATCAAGATAAATCCTATCAAGGGTAATGAAATCCAAGAGATTCCCACAGGTTCATACCACAATTCACAAGATGGAAACATCCTTCTCCATTTCACACTCTTATCTAGATAAGTATCAAGGTTCATAGGTTTTGAGTAAATCTATACTTTCATCCCCAAAATAGATATCAATTTATCAGATATAAAATATTGATAGGACCATGTATCAAATAAATATAAAGAATGTACAGAAGAAACTAAAAAAGTACCTCTCACTATCACCGGTCATTGCGAACCAACTTATAGAATGATTAAAAAACTTGGATTTGAGTACCTTCGAATTTTAGCCACCTTTTAGAACCCTGGATTAGCTAATAATCCTCTCTTTACATATTATAAATGGCACTCAGTGATAGGATCTCCCTTTTGGAACCCTAGGCCGCAGATTGGGTGGGGACGTCTCTAGAGGAGAGGGAGCTGAGAGGGGGGAGGGGGATGTCAGATGAGGAGAGGGAGATGAGAGGGGCTGGGTTAGGGAGGCGGAGGCTAGGATGTTGAGGTGGAGGAGAGGGTTTGGAGGCATAGGTTAGGGAGGGGAGGATAGGGGAGGGTTCACACGGAGGGATCCCGATGGAAATGAGAAATTGTGAGGGGAAGCGTGATACAATTGTGAAATCGGGGCATTGTATACCCACATTTTTTCTAAAATATGGGTATAGATGCATGGGGATAGACCTATTTTCCAGTAGTGTTTTGAGATTCCAGTGTAAAAAATGAAAAAAAATTCAAGTTGGTGAAATACAAAACTCTTGTTATTTAGGTATGGTGGAAGAGAATAAATTGTGGCATAAAAGTCTGGGACACATGTTTCAAAGAAACATGGGCAAGTTATCAAAGTGAGATAGTGTTTTTGATATTCTTGATTTTCCAAGAATAAGATATTGGTGTTGCACTATTTTTCAGAAGGTAAAAATTACAAACTCAATGCATAAGAAAGTTCAGATTTGTTCAAATCAACCCCTAGAGCTTATTCATTCTGGTTTCTATGGGCCAATGAGAAAAAATAAACAAATGGAGATAAGTACTTAATCACTTTCATTGATGACTTTACTCACATTACTTGTGTTATGTATATGAAACATAAGTTAGATTCTTTGAAAATGTTTAAAAGTTTCAAAAGGAAATATGATAAGGAATGTGATTATTAAAGGAAGAATTTTAGAAATGATAATTGTGGTGATTATAATAATAAATAATTTAAAAGTTATCTTGAGAATAATGGAATTCATCATGAGTATAGTTCCCCATACACTCCTCAAAAAATGGGGTATCTAAAAGAAATGATATAAATTTAGTGTAAATGGAGAGAACTATGTTACTTGAACATGGTATTTCTCATTACTATTAGAGGAAAGCTATGAGTATTTTTTTGTATATCCAAAAGCAATGTTTCTACAGGAAAAGTTTTTAAATGAATCTATATGAATTGTTTTACATAAAAACTACAAGTTTTAAGCACTTAAGAGTTTTCGAGAATCTATGCATTCTAAATAAGAAAGGTGGAAAGTTTAGAAAGTTTGAGCAAAAAGGTGAAGATGGGTTTTTTATTGGATATGCTCTGAAAGGAAGAGGATACATATTTTTTAAAAAATAAATAGGAAGAATTTTTTATTTTTTTGATGTGAAAGTTATTGAAAATATATAAGAAGATAAACATACTCATAAAGATAAGGAAGTTGAGTAGGATAAGGAAAACATTTCTAATAAGGATACAAACAATTTTAATTCTACTTAAGAAGAAGAATCAGACTCAACTATTTCTAGTGATGAGGAAGATACTCAAAAATCTCATCCTAGGTTGAGGAAGAAATTGGATTCTCATAATATTATTGGTGATCAATGTCAAAAGGTTTAAACAAGAGGAAAAACAAATGCTATTACACATACTTCCTTGTATTCAAAAGTCAATTCAAATGACATGAATGAAGCGTTTGAGTATCCAGAAAGGGTTTAGGCCATGAATGAAGAGCCGGATCAGATAGAAAAAAATAATACATGGGAACTTGTTCCTAATCTAGATAAAAAAATTATTGGTATAAAGTGGATTTTTCAGAACAAGTTGAATGAAAAAGGTGAAGTGATAAGAAACAAAGAAATATTAGTATGCAAAGGTTACTCACAAATTGAAGGTATTGATTTTGATGAAACTTTTGCTCCAGTAGTATGATTAGAAACTATTAGAATCCTTCTTGCTATTGCTGCACAATGAAGTTAAAAAAAATTTCAAATGGATGTTAAATATGAATTCTTAAATGGTGATCTTAATGATTAATTTTACATTGAACAACCTTATTTCTTTGTTGTTGGGAAATATTAAAGTTGTGTGTGAAGATTAAAGAAATATTTGTATGGGATGAAAAAGCTTTAAAGTCATGGTATTCCAAATTGGATACTTGCTTAATAAATATGAGTTTTAAGAAAGTAAGAGTTGATAGAAATCATTACATCAAATAAAGTCAATAGTTTTCTCTCATTGTAATTGTTTATGTTGATGAAATTATCTTTGCTGGGAATAATGAAAGATTTTTTTAAGAAATGAAAAGGTTGTTTGAGATGTCCATGTTGGGGGATATGAAATACTTTCTTGATTTAAAAATTTTACAAAAGAAGAAGAACATTTTTATTTCTCAAGAAAAGTATACAAAGTAACTTCTTAAGAAGTTAAGCATGGAAAACTCGAAACCTATTTCTACACCAATTTCAATGGGAACAAAGTTTTTTAAAGGTGGAGAAGGAAAGGAAGTTGATCAAAAAGAATTTAAGAAGTTTATTGGAATTCTTTTATATTTGAATCCCTCAAGACCTGACATTGTTTATGTTGTTACCTTATGTCCAATATTTTAGAGTTCTCTAAAATAATCACATTTACTTACTAGAAAAAGAATTCTCTGGTACATAAAATGTAAAACTAATTTTTGAATTATGTATGATAGCTCAAAAAGTATTGATTTGTTTGGGTATTTATATGTTTATTGGGTAAGAAATTTTGATGATAGAAGATACACATCTGGTGGAGTATTCTTTCTGGGGAAAAGTTTTATTAGTTGGTATACAAATAAACAGAATTTAGTAACTCTTAGTATAGATAAAGATGAGTAATTTTCTGCTACTCAATCTATAACCCAACTTATGTGGATGAAAACTCAATTAGAATACATACTTTTTGAAGTAAAGTTACCCTTGCTCTTGGGTTGTGATAATCAAAGTGAAATCAATCTCACCAAGAATCCAGTTCAACATTCTCATTAAAAACATATTGATATCAAATATAATTTCATCAAAGAACATGTGGAGAATAATTAATTGAAGTTGAAGTATGTTCCTACATCAGAACAAGTTTCTGACATTTTCACAAAACCTTTACCGAAGGAATCTTTTTCTAAATTGAGGTTGAACATGGAAATTAAACCTCTTTCTCATCAAGTTTGAGGTATGTGTTTTTTTAACTCTCTCGTATTACCTTTGGATAGTGTTCTCAAGGGGGAGAATTGTTTCATAAATGGAATCATGTAAAAAGGGGGAGTTATGGGTAAGATGTAAATTCATCATTATATGTGTATGAACTATTCTAACTATTTTTTGGAGTGGTTGTAGAAAAAAAATATTCTATAAATGTTGAAGAAAAGCTGAGGAAGAAAGATAAATAAGGTTTTTATGCTAACTACTTTTATACAACATGTCTTTTTTGTCAATAATTCTTGTTTCTTATAATGATTTAGCTCACATAGGCTTAGATTTGTTGATAAGTAATCCATTGTTCGAGGATAAAAAGTTTAGTAATTTATGAATCTTAGTTGAAAAAAAATTCAAAGGGAGAGATTTTTATGACTGGGATGATAAGGATGATGATTTTTTAGGTATTTTATTTTATTATCAATAAAGTTTAAGAAGAAAATAAATCACCTCACTTTGTATTTGGTGAATGTTGGACTGACCATCGTATTCAAGAAATCAAACTCACAATGTATATAAAAGTCCATCGTATTGCGGAGAAGCTGTATAGAATAAAATGTTCATCAGATTCACACTAAATCTGGAATGAAAGGTTTGATGGTAATGGGGAAGAATCAGAGTCTGTATGACTATGATAAAAAACTGATGAAGCTTTGTTATTTTGTATTTCACACAAATAATAAGTAAGTTGTGAAACTTGTTATGAAAGCTTGATTAACTAAATGGATAGAAGAGGTGTTTCCATTCGTATTTAGATTAATCATATCAGGTTGGAAAGAGAGAAAAGGTACTGGAAATCATTTTTAGTATGATTGTAATCATGCCAATCGTATTCATGCTATGAAGGAAAGAAAGATGTTGATAGGGAAGTTATAATACTTTCCTTGGTAAGTTAGATGATGCTGAAGTTGATCTTCAACATATTTAAAGTCATGAAGGAAATCATGATACTTTCTTAAAGTTTGAATAAGAATAAAGTTGGTAAAGCTTAATATTTCTAGTCTTAAGAACATCGTAATGAGTTCATTGGATTGATATTTATTTAAATCTTGGGAAGGTTTTTAAAAAATGTGAGAAACCAAAGGTACTAGTTTTCAATCATACCAAAAGCCAAAATATTTAAATCCTTAATGAAGTAAGTTGATGAGAATTGTATGTAGAAGAGAAAGAAACTACTAAAGTTAAAGCTATCTATATTGGTCCATCGGACTCAGTATTCCATCATAATCATCAAAGGAAGAATCTTTTAGATTGATAAATGCAATGAAAAAAAAGGAATATTATGTGGTGGCCAATACAAAGAGGAGATTTAGATCTTTATCTACAATGTATTCAACCATTTAAAATGGGTTGAATTACTTTGTTTATCGTTAAAGAGGATCAATAGAAGTGATTAATAAGAATCAATTATTTTATATTTTTCTTTATCATAATGAGGCAGATCATAATGGCAATCGTATTAGAGAATCAGAATCGAACTAATTTTTGTGAAGAAATTCAGAAGAGTGATGAATTTTTTAGAATATTTGAGAAGAATTGAGAATAGATGAGAAGTGTTGATGAGGTTATAAATGTATCTAAAATTCAAGGGAACATGCAAATTTGGATAATTTGGTTGAGTAGGAAAATTTTCAGGAATCCTGTCCAAACCATTTTTGGGGAGAGTATAAAAGTGAAAAGTACATTGTACTTATCTGATGGATGTACTATTCATAAAGGAAGAGAGAGAATCTCTATATTTGTAGGTATAAGAAGTTTCCATATTGAGATTTCTTGAATAAGTTGTGTTAGAAACAAGTGAAAGGAGAAGAGACAAGATTGCAATGTATTGAACTAATCATTGTATTCAGTGGATCATCATATTCAGATAATTATCATATTCATCTTGTCATTGTATTTAGCAAGTCATCATATCGAGCTTGATAATCATAATGGAATTATCATATTGGATTTTTTAGATTGAGGAAGAGAGTGTTCAGAATTGTCTTAGCCATATTCTAAAAGAGTCATATTTTTTGTATTGTGCAATTGGACTGGGAGAATCAGACTGATTTTTATTACAAAGTCTAGGAAGTTCTTACCATATTTTGGGTAAGAAAGTGAAGAATTTTTTTAAAGGAATACTTTTTTAGAAGTTGATAAAGAAGCACAGTAACATGTTTTGTTACAAAAACTTTGTATTACATCATTCGTGCTTGAAAGATCACACACATTATTGGATTATTTACATAGTTATACACAAGTGAAAGTGTATATCCTAATAATTTTATTCCACACAAAAGGATTGTTTTAGTGGATTGTGTGGTATCGGATCATTTCCAAACCATACCAAGGATGTAAATATTCTTATTTAATAGTGAACCTTGTAAATTCTTGTGTTCCTATTGATATGTGTTTGAATTGTTTTCAATAGGAAAAGTAATCTTTTACAGGAGTCAAATGTTGTTTCATAATGAAGAAAAAATAAAATAAAAATATATCACTAATTCAACTCCTCCCCCTCTCAGTGGTTCAATTATCCTGACTCGTCACTTTCAGTAAGTTTAATTTCAAATGATTTGGCCAGTTTCGCCACTATTTCATTATTTTTTTTAATCTATTTATTTTTTTCTATAGGAGTGATGTGAGTACTAATAAGTCCAAATTTATGTTCATGTGGTAATCCCTTCAATTGTTATTGATATATATGTTTCAAAAAAAATATGAAATGTATTTATTCATAATTAACATATTATATAAACTATTGGAAAAACAATTCATGAAAACACACCTCATGTATACATTTACAACTGATAATCCTATTAATTCATAGTTGAGGATTTCATTTAAATTCTCTAGAGTAATGTAGTATGTAATTTCCTCTATACATTTTTTCTTGAAAATCAAATATGTGAATACTACCACTTTGTAACTTTGTATCTGTATGAATCTTCAATGTTATTAAATGCAGATATTGAATGGGTAGGGTAAAGGTTCTTTCTGAAGATCTTTTCAATTGGTTAGTTGATCCTTTAGATAGTTTTGATTCAAATTTTCATTTCACCCCTTCCATTTTTCCATATATAATAGCATTCATCGGTTCGGACCTTTTTTCATTAATTGTTAAAGGTTTAGCATGAAAAATAAATTGGAAATTAATACCTATTTTTTGAAATGTTTTTTACAATATCTGAAACCCAGGGAATATCTATTCCAACATCTTATTTGATTTTATAAATATCTACATCAATAATTGGAATAGTTATCTCAGTGCTTGGCTCATGAGCTATGCTAATCACCACTCTCACATGACCTTTTGGAAGTGGTATGTTGTGTAGAGTGTCTTCTTGGATATTAAACATGGTATCTCTCTCAAAAAGGTGATGGGTGAGTGTTGATAGATATAAATCATAGTTATTTTCACTTTGTATAATATATATACAGTAAATGTATCAGTGCCTGTCTGATTCACATTTCACATAAAAAATTATTAGAATATTTATTATCTCATCTAAGACATCTCTTTGAGGGGAATGGCTTGCCTCAAAGCTGGTGGATGTGTAGGGGTGGATCTTCGTGTAATGGTTGTTCTTGAGTTGTTTCTTCTCTTCCCCCCCCCCCCCATAACATTTTATAGTAACTCATTCTATCAATGAGTTTTTTCTTCAATAGAAGCTAATATTTCCTTTATATCTTCCATTTATTTATCTTTATCCTCTTTTTCTAAAAATATGTTTGGGGTGTCACCCCAAAACATGCACCTCTGATGTGGTCATATTATTCTATACACTTCAAGGCCACTGATAGTAGGTGTTCATCTGGTACAGGTTTTGATGGTTCCTACATCTAAGTCATATAGAAAATATAGGAAAATAAGTAATCAATGTTATGTAATAGCGATTTAAATAAAAACAATTTTTTATTATTTCATACTTACACATGTTTTCCACACTTTTTGTGTGTTTTCATCTATTAGTATCTCATATTTATTTACACATGTCTCATTACATAGCACATGATGTGGGATGGAAGTGGATTTTTATTTGGATTCATCAATCTACATATAAACAGAGGAAAATGATTATTTTGTTTTTTCATGTCACATAAAAGTATTATGGTAGATTTAAAATATGTACCAATTTTTTTCAAGTGAAGCATACCCCATGCTTGTTTTATGGTAGGGGTATGTTGGTTTTTCTTCCTTTTCCTTATTTTTAGCACCCAGTTGTTATTTCATAAATAAAAAAAATCAATCAAAGTGATGAATCACATATTCTCAAACAATGTATTCCATAATGTACCTAAAAATATATCTTTTCATGATGGCCAGTAAATGCATCCCACACTGCTTAGCTTATTAGGTGTGGATAAATAAGTGGTGGGCATGGGTTTATTTTCCCTTCATCATCTTTAAGATGAAATATCATTAGAATTGTGTGAAAGCCTCTGTGAGTCCTTCTAGTAAAAAGTAATACATATTTCTTTTAGGATTCATATACTATAAATGCACTCTACAAGGGATGATGAAGAGTAATTCAATTTTTAATTATTTTAATTTTTTAGTAAAATAAAGAAAGGATATCATAATGTTATTGTAATCTCTTCCCAAATCAGTGTCTTAAGTGTGGGAACAACATGGTTCCAAGAATCTACATCAATCAACACGCATTTTTGAGTGATGAGCCCAATGTAACTATTGAACATGAACTTGTTGGGGTTAATAGATTGGTTGTGTTCATTCCATATGATCTTTAATTTGAAGCCTTTTCTTTTTTCCTTAATAATTTTTTATAACACTATCACACTACGGTGCTCTTTTTTTTTCTACAGCATCAGTTCTTCATCATCTACCATTTCCTTAGATTTAACATCATTAATATATCATTCCTCTATATTGGTAGCATTGATATGTACAGAACATCATTGTTCCTCTTCACTAGGAACAAAAATGGGTTGAGAAACCTATTGTTCCTCGGGATTGGGAGCATCACCACGTGTATAAGTCATTATCTGTAGAAGTGGTTTAACATTTAATTTAGATTACATAAATCTATTACTGAACAAATAATAACATGAAGTAACACAATATATATTACAAAAAATATATAACCTAATTATTGAACTTTTTTTAAAAGGTTGAAGGTATTTGACCCCTCTATAGAGTATCTAAATCCCTTAATTGTGGCCTCCTCTAATATAAAAAACCTCATCTACATTGGGACCACTACAAAATGATTGAGAAGTCTCAATGAAAGGGTCATCCTCAGTTGAATTTTCATCTGACCCTTTAGTGGTTTTGGTTTATAACATAACAATTTAACACTTTCATTTTTTAGGATCTAAAATATAAAATACTTGTACTATCTGTGATGCCATTATAAATGGTATGTCTGTGTACCCTGCCTTATTGAAATCCACTTTCAAAAATAACAATTTATATATTTTAATAGCACTCCTATTATTGACCCACTTGCATTGAAAAATCATCACTTGGAATGTTATATAATCCAAATCCCATATTTTTTTGATGATGCCAAATTATGACATATTATCATAAATTGAATTTTTATCCTTAGTACCAAAAACATGCATCTCTTCAGCCACAAGTGTAACTCCACTATTTTTAATTGTGTTTCATTGATCATGTTTATTTGTATAGAATATATAACCATTAATTATATAACCATTGTAAGATAATACATACATACTTGGTCCTCTGGCTATCCATCAAAGCCATTCTGAAATTGAATCTGGATTTTCATCTGACTTCTTAAAAATATGGCCTTGAAACCATACTATACACTATTTATTATGTGTATTTGATATCTACATTTTATCCCATGATGGATTCAAATGCCTAAGAATCTTTTCAGGGGTTTCAATATATGTGTAAACCGATAAACTATTATGAAAAACATAAATCTTGGAATGATCCCATTCTATAATATTGGTTATGAAAATACCTCTTCCAAAAATTCCTTCACCCAAAGGTCACCCAGTGTGATGAGATTTTAGTAAACCAATGCTTTCCTCACCATACAGGTAGTTGTTACAGAATTTAACAGCTTCCTCAACAATATATCGCTATGTGATAAAACCCTCTGACCAACTTCAATTTTTGACATACCATTTCAAAATATTCATATACCGTTCAATGGGGTACATCCATATATAATGTACAGGACCACATAGTCGAGTCTCTCTCTCCAATTGAACCATCAAGTAAACCATCGTGTCAAAGAATTCTTGTAGGATGAACATTTACAATTCACATAATATGATGGAAATTTCCTTTTCCATAGTTAGAAATTTCACTGGTTCTATAACGTTGTTGCATGTATCTTTGAAAAAGAAACATAGGTTGGTTAATGTATAGTGGAAATTCTTGGTCAAAATGTAATGTAAATCTATATGAATTGGATCTTGCATCAAAACATGATAGTCATGTGATTTAAGATGCTTTAACTTCAAATCCTTAATTGATGTGATATTATTGATATTTGATTAATACCCATCTAGATCCTTTACATCATTCAAGAAGTTGAAAAAAGTATATCTCTCTTTCCTAGAAAGAGTGTAAATGGCTAGAAAAAGAAATATTCATTTTTCACCCTTCACCGATGCCAACTCTTCCCGTATTCCCATGTCAATCATGTACAACCTAGCCTTAATTCCATCCTTTTTTTTGTTGGGTGCAGTTAGTAATGTTCCAATTACTCTATCACATACATTTTTTCAACATGCATAACATCAAGAAAATGTTTGACATACAGAAAATTCTAGTATGGTAATTCAAAAAAAATTGATCACTTTTTTCAACTGATTTTCATAATGTTTTTCAAAAAAATAACCAAAAGTAGTGTCCACATCTTTTACTTTCTCAAATAGTTGATCACCTATTAGTGAATATTATATTGTAAATTATTCTAAACTTCCATCAATTGATGTCATCCAAGATCAATACTTATTTCATCAGGGTAGAAATATATGATGTCTTAGAAACGCAATCTTTGATGAATCTTTCAACCTAATTGAATGTGTACCTTGTTCACAAATGGGACACCCTTGAGTTCCTTTAATGTTATATCCTAACAAATTTACATAAGTAGAAAAGTTATTTATCATACTATACATCATAGTTCTCAATGTGAAATATTCATTTCTATAAACATCATACAATGTAACACCTAAATCCCATAATAATTTCAAATCTTTAATCAATGGATCCAAATAAACATCAATATCATTACCCGATTGTTTTTGGTCCTGATATAAGAATAGATAACATAATGTATTTTCATTTTATGCATAACCAAAGTGGAAAATTATAATTTACCAACATAACTATCTATATACTATGAGTGCTATTTTGAAAACCAAAAGGATTCACTCTATCTCTAGATAATGCAAGATGAAGGTTTCTCGGCTCATTTCCACATTCAGGATACCCATCATCAATTATATACCACTAAGGAGAGTCTATCGGGTGATGAATTTTCCCATATTTATTTCTTGTATCTATGTTCCATGTCAATTTTCATGTAGTCTCCTCACTTCTATATATCCACATAAACCTTGGAATGATTGGAAATTACCATACAACTTTTGTAGGACCCAATTTTTCTTTCTTGTATCGAGAAGCACCGCACTTTGGGTATTATTTAAGTGATTTTTAGTCCTTATGAAATAGTATAGAGTCATTTGGACATGAATTTATTCTTTCAGAGATCATACCCATTGAACCACTACTACAAAAATGGGCTTATCCAGTGATAGGGCTTTAACAGTGCTAGCTAAAAATGTTGTTAAAGACCCCCTTTGTCAGTGCTAAAAAAGAATTGTTAAAGGGTGTCTTTAACAGTGTTTTTTATAGTACTATTAAATGGGGTCTTTAATAGAACTAAAAAATCAATGTTAAAGGGGTGGGCCTTTATTAGTGCTTGTAAGAAAGTATTGATAAAGGGGGGGGGTTATTAGTGCTTTTTTAGAAGCACTGATAAAAGACCCCCTTTTATCAGCACTTTTTTGCAAGTGCTGATAAAAGTATACTTAAAAATAAAATATATTTAATTAAAAATAACATATTAATATATAAATATATTTATATTGATATAAATATAATATATATTTTTTAAAATATGTTTTAGATAAGGTAAATTTGCATTTACACTTAATATATAAGATATTTAGTGAAAATAACTTATAAAATAATTAAAAAAATATTTTTAATTAGTAATTTGATAATTATTATTGAGTAATAATCAGTTAATAACAATTTGAAAACACAAAAAAATCAAAAAAATAATAAAAGATCTAAAATAAGTTGAAAACGTAACTCAAACTTTAAACGGTCATAACTTTTGATCTGGGTGTCTGTTTGAGCTCTACCACATATCAAATCAAATATTGTAGCAAGATCTATGCACTTAATGATGAAAGTAAAACTTTGTTACACTTTTCGAGGCTAAAAAGGGTCTATAAGACCTCTAAAACTGATTTTTTTAGTTGGCGTACTCAGATTTTTTAACATTTAATGGATTTTTAGGCTCATTTATGGGGGTCTTATTGCCCTTTTTTTAGTGGGTACTGAAGTTATTACTAGGTATTACATTTATATTGATATTATGGTTTTGAAATTTTGTCATTTTTTATAATGTACTATTATTTATAATAAAATATATAACAATATATACATATTTTTTATATATTCACACATAAAAATTTAATTTCATAAATAAATAATTAAACATATTTACATCTAAAATATATTTATCAATATATAAACATATATATATATATATGGATAAAAAATAAAATGAAATATATATAAATATATAGATATATCATAAAATGTGAAACAAAACAGTATAGGGGAGTGGAAAAGGCTTTGATGTATATATTGGAGGTCTAGGGTTCGAAACTCACTGGAGGCAGTGGTGTGTGCGGGAGGGTGGGATTATATAAAGTGTTGATAAAGTGGTAGGGGAGTTTTGATAAAGGTGTAAGGGTGGGAAGCGTAGATGAAGGGGGTGGGAATGGGGTGTGGAAAAAAATTATATACCTATTATCAACGGGGCCTTTATCAGTGCTAAAAAAATTGATGTTAAAGGACTCTTTTAATAGCATTTTTTTAGCACTATTAAAGGGGGCCTTTAATAGCAATTTTTTAGCATTGATAAAAGCTTCGGGCCTTTAACCATGCTCGAATTATCAGTGCTTTTTTAGAGTTGATAAAGATCTATTATAGTGTTGTTAAAGGCCATTTTTGTAGTAGTGAACATAGCATTATTTTAGCATCATATTTTTGGATAGGGAGTTAATTATATTCTATGATCATCTCATTAAAGTGAGAAAATAGTTCAGTAAAACTAGCATCACTCCATCTATTTTCTACTTTTAAATTATACAGATTCAGTACAGCTGACAATATTATATATTTAGTGTAACCAGCATACAATGGTGTCTTTGTACAACTCTTTAACTTCTCAAAAAAATTTGGACAATCATGAAGTTCATCTTCAACTATCATTGTAATTTTCTCAATAGTATCTTAGTCATTATTCACACCTATAATCACATCCTCAATATGGTCTTCTTCATTATCTATACTTGTAATCATATCAGAAGATCGATAAAACATAGTTTTATCCCAGTCACTAGCAACATTCACTTTTTCTCCATGTTTATTCCAACATTTATAACTTTTATCAATTCTATGAAAACCTTACTCTTTATTTCACATTAATACAAGTTTTATTACATAAAATTACACTTAATACAACCCAAAAGATCGATAATTATAGTGTCTTTGGGAATTAGGTACAAAACATAACATCATGAACATGGGATACAAAAACATTATTAAAAACTTACTTAAAATGATTTATTGAAAACTTATTTAACATGCTCAAAATACTCCTTTAAAATTAAAATTGTATGGGATATCCTGGGGAAAACATAAGCAAGGGGTGAGATATAAAGCCTAGTAAGGGAATAAACAAGGCATAACATGAGAAAGATCATCCATGTTAGACAATAGGCATATTAATGGAGAATAAAAGTAATATTAATAATAAGGTATGATATAGCATGATAATAAAAACATGATAAATGTGGAAACAATATACAACATAACATAAGCATGAGTCAAGGATCATTGCACATGGAGGAGCATGAGTCGAGGCTCATTACACATGGAGAAGCATGAGTCAAGGATCATTGAACATGGAGGATCATAGGTTAAGGCTAGTTTCCAATACTATTTAACATAATGTATCATGATACAAAACACTACCCAATTAATTAGAGCGCTATATGGTTTCACCCATCATAATCATTTCATTCTCATGCATAAGTGTGCCACATAGATCATAAAACATGAATTCACTCATCATCATAATTTATTCAATGATCAATAAATGTGGAATATATACATGTAAGTCCCCTATAAATAATTATATGTGCATAAAGGTGAATACCCTTGATAGAAAAATGGGTATGGTATTAACTACATAATTATTTTTTCATGGAAAATCATGGTGAAATTTTGGCAGTATAACGATGTTCCATAAAAATTCATAAAAAGGGTTGATGAGAGAGAAAGGGGTCTATCATAATTTGGAAATAAAATGGGCGGTAATAGGTACCTGGAAAATCATATCCCAAAATTAGAAATTTGGAAATATAAGGTATAAGGTAATAAAGAAACATGAATAGAGAAAAGAATCCTTATGAAATTCCAGTATGGTAACAGGTAGGATCATAGGAGGCTTAATGAGAGTGAAAGGATGGTGTCATAATTTATGAATCAAATGGATATTAAGGTAAATATGGAATATCATATCCCATTATAATCAAATAAAAAATAAAATACATAACATACAAGGAGTTCTTGATAAAAGAGGAGAGTGGAAGATCCCTTATGAAATTTTGGCATAGTAACGGCTTAGGAAATGGTAAAAATAAGAGAGGATAAATTATATAACATTAAAATAAAAACCATTTTATGTTAAGGTAATATTAATAAATTAATTTAAATATAATAAATTAAAATTAAAATGACTAATTTCAAAATAAGTGCTTGAATTGAAAGGAGAAGAGAGGAATCCCTTACTTGAGTGTGTGACTCCAAAGGCTTGGGAGGGGCTTCATGAAAGATTGGGGGAACCTTGGTAGGACTCTAGGGAGTATAGGAAAGAGTGTGGTCATACTCCAAGGATTTTTAGTGAAGATAAATGGTATATTGTGTGGGGTTATATAGGAAAGAAGAGGGATTTCTTTATTAATTAGGTTTTGGACTCTATACAATAAAATATTCAAAACCATAAACCATATCACGGTTTTTTTCCATATTTTTTACCAAATGGGATTTTATTACATTATTTTATAATTACAAGGGCCTAAATTATTAAAATATTTCCCTTAGTGATGTGGAGGTGAGTCACACTCTTAAAGAAATGGTTTTAAAATCTTAAAATATATTATAAGTCTTGGAGGATTCATAATTGATTTAAAAAATAAATCAAATAAACTTAAAAACACATTTTTTTAAGGGAAAACATATATTTGTTTGTTAATCCTATTTATATTACTTATTACATCATTTTTTTTCATTGTGATGTCATAAAACACAAAGTATATTTATACGGTATTTAATCTTTACCCAAAAAATCGACTATCTCAGAAAATTATGAAAAATTCACCATTGGATAATTTCAACATCCTAATTACAAAAATAATATTCATTTTATCTAAATAATTTTCTAAATATTTTAAATTTTACTTTTAAAATAAAAACCGATGTTTATTGAAAATTATGGGTTTTTGACAATAACATTTTTTTAAACCCTTATAAAAATTACATTTGACTTCATAAAAATTATATAATCATTTATATTTAATAAAATTTATTTAATAATAATATTTTATTAAATATTATTTATTTAAAAAATCCATTAATTCATAAAAATAGATTTCTTAACCGAATTTGAATATTAACCAAAAATATTATTTGTGCTTTAAAATTTATTTACAAAGTAACAATAATAGGATGAAAATATATTCATTATTTTATTCAAAAAAATGTACATAATAATGTTGCTAGTGTATTGAGACATGTCCCTTTAATGCACCAGCATACACCCTAAGAGTAATGTGTACGATGGTGGGGCTTTCATGGGGTCGTTCATTGAACATGGTTTGATCTATGATCTTAATGAGCTTGAACTTCTTCCACAAAAAATTTTGGTCATGTTAAATTTGTTGGATATCAGTTTGGGATTGGTCTAGAGAAAATCTCAAAAATGCGATCTCCCTTGGAAGCTTCGATAAATGGGCTTCATAGGGTATGATCCTACTGGTTGCGTCCATCACTTCCTTTGCCTGTGTCAAATGGATTTGTTAAAACCCTATATTTATATTAGTCGTATGATCACTATTAAACGGTTATATTATCAATGGTAAAGATAATTAACGGTCATTAAAATCTAATTAAATATAATAAAACAAAATAATTGCATGTGTTTTCTATAACCATATTAAATAATAATACATTTAATTGAATCTAAAGGGGAATTTTATTTATAACAGTTCAAGTTGTTATAAATTTCATGGCAGATCAAGTGTTCTTCCAAATCCACTAGACTAATTAGTCTTGAATAAAAACAGTGTAAACATGAAAAAATGATTTGAGAAGTTTTATATGCATGATATTTTACAAACTTGATGAACGCTTTCACCCCATTTTCATACTCTTTTGTCATACAATTGGAATCCATCCATTCTCTATTCATATCCATTTTATTTAATTTGTTAATATTAATATTTAATAAGATAAATACATAAAATATGTTCAATTTAATATGGATCTCATTGATTAGTTGAAAGAAAATGAAAATATTAAAAAATGGTTTATCATCCTACATGATTAAAAATGAAAACTTATTGAAGGAAATTTATAAATATAAAGAAGAAGATTTCAATTTTAAAAACTATTTTTCACTTCAATTTAATGGTGTAGGAAGCACTAAAGGATCAAATATTGTTCTCTTTGTTGATGTATTGAGGTACAATCCCTTGATCATTTCTCAACTTTTTGGACACATTTATTTTATCCTATAATACTTTTGGTTTCAATCTAGGTAGATTAAATATGGTTCCTCTTATACTTTTTTACCTAAACCCACAAAGTAACTAAACCCCACTTTGATACCAACTCATACAAGTCGAATATAACATATATATATTTTACATAATTTTTGTAATTTAAACATTTCATCTCACATATATTCACACAACTATAGAACCAAATGATTTAGTGTCTTTAGAGATTAGCTGCAGAAATGTCTTATTACAATATATTTCTCCAACATCTCCCAAATATGTCTCTAGATAAGTATTCCTTTTAAAAATAATCTTGTATATGATTCCCTGTGGAAATGGGAAACAAAATGTGGGATATCAAATTCTTAGCAAGGTAGGAAATATAAAAGACTCATAAAGTGGTGAGATCAAAATCAAATGAGAAAAAAGAGCAGGGAAGAAATATCATATTAATAGGAAATTTATCATCATGGATTTGGTAACCCAAATCCATGGCCCCGCAAAATTTTATTAAAAAAATTAAATGAAAAAAAACACATACAACATGGTCTGTAGACCCAAATTTATGAAAATCTCTAAATTCAACGTCATAAAGGCCTACAGGCCCAGAAAAACCTTCACCAAAAAATGCCCTTATAATGTCATCCAATAGCTTCCAACCATGAAGACCTCGCGCACCTACCAATCATCCCCATCATAAATCTTCACATAAAATTAAAATTAAAATGGAATCATAATATATTTCTATAAATCATTAAATAAGGACATATAACCTTAAGATATCAAAAATATACCATGGAATAAGAATTTAAAGGCACGTGATAATAATTATGAGACCATCATTACATAAACATGTGGCATAGAAAATTTGGTACATAAATAATCATAGAAAATCATAGCATATGTCAAGTTTATCTAGGAATACCATCATAACATAGTGGATCAAGAACCAAAATATATTTCCAATAGTTTATTAACCACCATAACTCATTTCCTATAGTGGATCAAGAATCACAACTCCTTTCTCGTAGTCGATCAAGCATCAAAACTTGTTTCTCATTGTGGATCGAGCATCACAACTTATTTTCCATAGTAATATCATGAGATATTATAATTTACTCAATAAATTAGAGTTTATAATGGTTTCACTCCTCATATAATGATAAAGCATACATATGTGTGCCATATGAAATTAATTATATATCACATTATAAAAACAACCCACACAAAAATGGGATACATAACATTTTCTAATGACATCAAGAATGAGATCGTTTGATACCAAAATCACAATTTCCTTGAATAATTGTATCATATTAAAATTTATATAGATAACTCATGAATAAAAACTCCTTAGGAGATATATACTTTAGATATGGAGGAGAAAACTGGATTTAAATCATAAAAAAAAGTTTTCATAAAACATTTTGAACATTTTCATAAAAAGTCGATGTTACGAGTAACTTTTAAAAAAAATTGAGATCATGATGAGAAGAATTTTTGAAACATTATTGTTTAATAATCATAAATAAGGGATATTTTAAAGGTTATAGATTTAATGTTTTGAAATGTGTATTATAAGATATAGAATTGATGAAAGTGCAATGAAATTCCGTTTTAAGCTTTTTAGGTTGTTTTTTAGAAGAACCTGCATTGATGAAATTGTTATAAAACTATCATTTGAAAGGAAATGAAGTCAAATATTAATATTATAAAAGATGATGCATCTTTATAATTTTGAAATATAATATGTAGGCATTTTTTGAGGAGTTAAAGTAGAAATGGAGGAAAATGATTCATTAGATTATATGGGAATTATTATTAATAATTTCAAATTTTATGATGAAAGTAATATATTAAAGAAAACGAATATGAAATAAAAATGTAATTTAACTTGAAAAGAAACAAGGAATAGCATTATAAAATCACAGGTTAGAAGAATCCAAACATAAAAATATGTATTCAAAGAGGAAATATTATAAAAGTATAAAAGTATTAAACTATTGATAAATTGAAAAAAGTATATAGGTATAAAAGTATAAATTAAAAATGTATATATATTTATATTAGTATATAAAATTATAGGTGTATATAGAAGTATAAAATTAGGTATAATTTATAAAAGAATGTATATTTTAAAGAAATATACATATTTATAAATGTATATAAATTTATAAAACTATATAAAAGTACATATATGTTATAAAGGTATACATAATTTACAGAAGTATATAGTTTTACAAATTTATAAAAGTATAAAATTATAATATATAAAAGTAAAATTTATAAAAGTATAAAAGTAAAATAATTTATAATGAATAAAACTATAATTGTATATTAATTTATAAATCTAGAAAACTATAAAATTATAGATAATTAATAATTTTTTGTATTTAAACTATATATGTATAATATGATATACTATAAAATTTATAAAAGTATATAAATTTATAAATGAATAAAACAATAAAACTATAAATATTTAATAAAAAAATTATTAAATTATATTAGTATAATACGATATAATATAGAATTTATAAAAATATATAAATTTAAAAACATATAAAACTATAAAATTATTAACTTGAAACACTTTGAATATGTCAAAAGAAATTTTCATACCATACATTTTTAGTGCTTCCTATAATTTAAAAAAACTGATAGAGGGTCCATAGACTAATTATTAATATTTTTCCTTATTAAATGCATATAAAATACTTTAATAGTAAACGTTTCGTTCTTTCAAATGCTATGATAAAATCTAGTCTCAAAGAAAAGTGTCTCCTCACACGTCATAGGCCACAGTTGACAAAAAAATGGGTAAGATCAGATTTAAGATACACAAAACTAGATCTGAAGTGGAGATGGTCCTGCACACCACTGTTGAAGACCTTAAACTCTGCAAGAAGAAAATCATCACCCATCGATCTTCGAGATGCAAAAGAAAACCCTCCACAACTAAGAACTCTACATGAATCACTGAATGCAAAAGGAGGTTACACTAGGTGGATTCAAATGCGTAGATGGCTAGTGTGAAAATGAGTGACACTGCATGGGGGTTCAGCTTATTGTGGGCTTAAGTTATTTTGTGTGGGCTGTGATGTTCACAACATACATGCAAGGGAGGCCAAGAAAGAGGCGATGATGTCGGTTTGCCCTAGTTTATGGTGCTCAATATGCAGAGGGGTGGAGGATGGTGATGTTGCGATGCCCAGAGGGTGGTGACTGAAAGAAAAATAGTGTTGTAGGTGCTAACAAGATAAATCCATACATACCTTAGATCGATTCATCAAGAATGTAGAATGATGGTAGTGGTGGCGGTGGCGGTGGCAGTGGCATTCTCATTCTGCGAAATCTTGAGGGGTGAGCGGCGGAAGGGTTATGTTAGGGTTCAATTTATAAGAATTCATAAGCCTTTTATCAGTGCTTTCCAAAAAGCATTGATAATATAATAGAAAGCACTGATAAAGGTATAATTTTAATAATTTATCTATATTGTTATATATATTTATAAAATTATATATATATAATAAATATATTTATTATAATTTTATTATTATTTATATATTTATTTATTTATAATTATAATAATAAATAAATATTTTTATAAATATTTTTATATAATTATAAATTTATTTATTTATTTATTTATTAATATATATATGTATATATTTATAAAATTATAATAATTGTATTTATTGTAATTTTATAATTATTTAAATATTTATTTATTTATTTACAATTATAATTATAGATATATATATAATTATAATCATAAATAAATATTTATTTATTTATAATTATATATAATAAATATATTTATAAATATTCCTATATATATAAATATTTGTATATATTTATAAATATTTCTATATATATAAATATTTGTATATATTTATGAATATATTTGTAGAATTATATATATTTATAAAATTATAAATATAATAAATATGTTTATTGTAATTTTATAATTATTTAAATATATTTATTTATTTATTTATTTATTTATTTATTTATTTATAATTATAAATAAATATATTTATAAATAAATATATTTATAAATATTTGTATATAATTATAAATATATATATATATATTGATAAGATGGATGGGTGGCGAGAGTTTCTTGCTCCTAAAACATGGCGATTAGGGTTTCTTGGTATGGTAGCTCAATCTCTTCTCCCTCTGACTGAATCATTTCTCACAAATGGGAGGTTTGACTCCCACTAGCCTTTTGGTGATGGATCGAGGACTCAGATAATCAGGTATAGGGAGTCTATTGCGGTGGATGAAGCTACGACCAGATGAACCTTCTCTCTCTACAAGGGATTAGCTTTGTGTGCCATCCGACGGAAATGAAGTGCAGCTCATGTGAAGGTAGATCTGGTTGCGGTATCATAGAGGTTAGAAATCGGTGAGCATTCCATTGTTGCTAGACTGATTCTTCCAAGGGGTTCCAAACTACTGAAGATCGGGGAGATGATTAAGAGAATTTCAGCAATCTAGGGATTTACGAACTGGAAATGTGTTTCGCTAGGTAGTGGGTTCTATCATCTTCTCTTACCTTCTGATGATTTGAAGACGTGATCATGGGGATTCGGTTCGATCTCTTTGAAGCCCAGTTTTCTTCATATACGAGAATGGGAAAAAAATCAATCTGATGGATGTGAGTAACTCTACTATTCAACTCTGGGTCAGAGTCTATGGTATGAATTGAGTTCTATGGCACCCCAAAATCCTCTATGACAAAGCTATGTCGATTGGTGTTCTAATCAAATTGGATAGGGAAACTAAAGTGGCCATATTTTTCCACTTCGCTCACTTTTTAGTGAAAGTTGATTTGGATTCTGCTCTGGTTTACTGTGTCTTTCTCTCCATCGATGATGATGAGTTGGATTTGAATATTTTTTATGAAATAATTCCAAAAAAAAATTAGAATGCAGGGTTATTGGACATGATACTTCCAAATGAAGGAGATCAATTGTCTGTAGATTTTTCTTTGCTCGCAGGCTTGACATGAGTTCATGTCACAAGAGAAGTAAGACTTCGAATACACATGCTTAATCTATTCTACATCACCATGGTGATGATGGCAAGATGGGTTTAAAAACACAGGTGTCAAATGATGGATCTGAAGAAAATTGGTTTAAAGATGGACAACACGTAGCGACCCTAGCCTTTTACATATAACATTACATGATTTTAAGCATAAGTATACATCAGAGTACAAGCCAAGGATTGTTAAGTCTAGTGTCTTGGAAGACTAGGTACATAATACATAAACATGGTACTTAAAAAACACTTCTTTATTTAATCTTCATAAAGAGATTCTAACATCCTTTGAGCCCTTACATCTGCATAGGATAACCTGGGGATAACATGAACAAAGGGATGAGCTAAAAAGCCCAGTAAGGGAGTATACATAAGAATAAGGCCTTAGAAAATGGATTAGAATTCATGACATAAAGATTAAAAAATCATGGAACATATGTAATCATAACATATAAACATGGGATCATATAAACATGGAGTTATAGAAATGTGGCAGCAACATAAAACATGAATTTAGTACGAATCAAGGCTAACTGCCAAGACCGTTTCCCATAGTAGTGCAATCCAATTCTAACTGGAAAGACCATTTCACATAGTAGCACAAGCCAAGGCTAACCGCCAAGACCATCACACATAGTAGCACAAGCCAAGACTAACCGCCAAGACAGTCACGCATAACGTCTCATGAGACTCAACTTTTCCCAATGCATTGGAGCGCTATCTGGGTGCACCCATCTTAATATGTTCATGAATATTCTTTCCACATAATTAATCATATATAATCAATCATATATAAACATAAGGGTTGTCCATGGAAAGGATTGGGTACCATAATCATGACATAAATCATAACAAATGGGTGTATCATAAAAGTGTCCATGAAAGAAAGGAATTAGAACATACATGGACGTTCATAAGGTAAAATAAGAATATATCATGGTAAGTGATTTCAAACAGAATTGAAAACATGTAAGAAATGTATTTGAGAAATTTTAGCATTAAAACATTTTTGTGTGGTTTTAAAGAAAATACCATAGAGCTTTTAAAAAAGAAAAGGGAACAATATTTTATATAAAACTAGAAGTGAACCAAGAAGTTTTTCATGATAAAAAGGCTGATTTTATAAAGACAATGGTGGCTTAAAACAGAGGATAGAGTTCACTTGAAGTTGGCTAAAAAAATTGGAAAGTTCTCTTAAAATGAGTTTTCTTATTGGGAAGTATCGAGGGGGGGTCACTTAAAAGCTTGTATATCCAGGAAAGAGAATGAGGGTTGGATCTTGAAACATGAGTTTAGAACATATAAACAGTATATAGAATTTTTATATAAAAAGAAAATACAACTTCATTTGGGTAAAAATAAAGATAGAGCAACCCGAAGGAATAAAGGTGGTCTAGGTAGAATTCCTTATGGATTATCGGTATGGTATCGGGTGTACTTAAGAGGATTTAATGAGAGAGAATGGGGTTTATAATCACTTATAAATTATGAGGAAAGTATGAGGGAGGTTCATAATCATACCCCATCACTAGTAATTACACATAAAAGAGCATAACATAGAGGACAATCTTGAATAAAAGTGAAACGGAGAGGATCCTTTACCTTAATTTCTGCTTAATTTCGTCTCTTCTACACCTACTGAATAATAAATTTATGTTTATTAAAAAAATTATCTAAAAGTTAATTATATTCATTTTATAAAAATATTTATCAATTATATTCATTGCATTTTATTTCATAATTTTCGTTGATGAAATTGAAGCGTTTTGATATCATATTTTACTTAAAAATTTCTCATCTTGCGACGATTTCACTTTTTATTAAATGTAATTTATAAATTAGTATAATTAGTTTCAGAAGCATAGAATACATGTAATTTTATATTAATATATTATATATAATTTATATTGTCCATACATGAAGGTTTTTATAATAATTATCTTGGCAACGTCTTCGTAGACGGTTAACCGACCTTTAACGGAACGTTGTCGATAGTGCGGGAAAGGGAAGTATGACATTTATATTTTTCATTAATATGAAAATTAAAGTATGTTAAAATCATTAATATAATGTTAAATTACCTTATAATCAATTTTGTAGCATAAGTTTTTGAAAGGGATAGGGTAAAAGAAAAAAAGGTTGAAGAAAAGAGAGAAGATTTAATAGACTCTTACTCTCTCCTTGGTGTAGCTTCTCTTGCACGAAACTATAACTCCCTTGGTGATTGGAGTTGGAGGGCTCCAGAACATCCCTAAGTATTCTAAGAGGCTTGAGAGGGATAATTTGGGCAGATATTAGGCTTAGTAATGGATTAGAGGAATGGTTTTCCAAGAGGAGGGAGAGAGATTATTTATACTTGAGGGGGCGTTTTTAGAATAAAATATTAAATAAAATAATATATCAAATGTTAGACTTGTAATAGTAGTTTTTTGACAACATAAATCATATATTAATATAATATAATTCGTTTTAGACTTTAAATCATCTTTATAATTCAAATTCATTAATTTATTAAAAGGAAAGTGAGAAAAAGAGAAAATGATATTTTAGGAAATCACTTTTTGACTTTAGGTTTTGAAAAGTTCTTTTTAGGTTTGGAAATTGAGTTTATTGTATTTTAAGAAACCATTTATAAAATTAAATAGAACATGGATGAATCTAAAGTTCTAGAAATTTTATGACATCATTACATCATGAATGATGCAATTTAAGATATATCGGTTATGTGAAAAACTGTATTTTTACTATTCACCTGAAAATTGAAGTATTTTAGAAAATTACCAAAAAAACACCCTAACCATTTTTTGATGTGTAGAATCCAAAAATAAACTCCATTTTTTAAAAATAATTTTATAAATATGATTAATTTAATATTTAATTAAAATCATAATTTATTCTAAAAACAGTTTTAAAACATTTATTTACTTATTCCAAAATATAGGTACATTATACTTTCACTTGATCTTATTTATATACTATCATAATTAAGGTTACTATTCATTAGGGTATATCACTATTCATAAGGGTAACATTACTATTCATAAGGGTATGTTACTATTCACCAAAAATTAAGTTTATCTTATCAGACTCCAAACATCTTACTGATCGCAACCGTGAATGTCAGATTTTCAAAATTCCAAACACGGAAGTGTCAAAATTATGTTTAAAGGTCACATAGTACTTATTAGTTCATTGTGTTCTAATTTCATGTGATTATATGGCATATTTATAAGAAAATAATTTCCATAGAAAAACATTGGGTCGTTACACAACATGTTAACGGAACATCTGTCGCTGCTAAGGAAACCCTTGGTGTAGCTTTAGCTTTTACTGAAAGTGGTGTTGTAGGAGACTCACAAAATCATCAGCAAGCTAATACATTACCTGAACAGAACTCTGGCAGCAAGATAATCCATAAGTCTGATGAATTTCCCATCTGCTCCAAACTCAATGGATCCCAACCGGATGATGTTGACAGGGCATTAAAAGCAGATGCATATGATAATAGAGCTATAGAGGCTTCTCGAAATTTTGAATTCAACACACAACAGGCTACCAAGGACCAATACTCTAGCAGCAAGAAGATGCTTTGGTCTGATATTATTGCTAAGGAAGAAACGGTGGTAGATAATAGGCATTTTATGGTTCCTCTTGATGGCAATGGATGGTGTGACTTGGAAGTTAGCTTGGAGAAGCCTCCCTTGGATGAGCAGGATGACATGGAATCTAATGCACAACATGTGCCTGACGAACAGGGCATGCACAAAAAAGTTATTGTTGTATGAAATCGTAAATGGAAACAAAGAATAGATCACTCAGTGATTTATATTAAGGGGGTGAGCAAGGCCTGGTTGAAAAAAAGAAGGATAATGGAAAGAGATCATTGGACAATGAAGGCTTTCAACTGGCCTCCTATAGGAAGACCATCTCTCCACCTGAGTCAAGTTTGATTAGTCTAAATCTTAAAAAGGAGAGGTTGGGAACAATTTCAAATCCTTTTGGAGTGCTTGAGTCACATAACGATGATGCAAGGATAATAGAACCTAAACCATGTGGTGGTGATACTACAACTCTGATGGATAAACCTTTACAAGATTCACAAGTTCCTGATGTCTCAAACATGACTCCAATAGTAAGTCTACTTGGGGACACCAAGGCAACAAAAATCATGCAGCCATTGAAGGAGCTTGATACTTAGAATGTGATGGATGTGGTGGTGACCAACCAGGTGTTTGTTTCAAATCAGTCTATCTTGGAGAAGGACAAGCCACATGTAGAGAGCAAAGAAAATTTAATTAATGATGGTGACTCTTTTGTGGATACAGTGGATATAAATTCTATGGAGCAAAAAAATGACACATCTGAAGTGGGGGAAGACAAACCAGAAGGGACTTGGTGGAAAACCAAGTCATGGAGATGGGGACGTCATCCAAAGAGTTGTGGAAGAGGGTGTGGTTGTGCTGAATGTGATGCTAAGAAGGAGGATACAAATCTAGAGGTTATGGATTCAGATGCTTTTGAGTATTATACGAGGGGTCGTGGACATGGTCGTGGTTGAGGATATGGCTAAGATGATTGGGTTATTGCACGAGGGCGTGACTGAAATGTGTCTATCAGGTCTTCTTCCAGGGAAACTAAGAGTCAACTCACTCCGAAGCAAGAAAAGATCAAGGAGAAGTACTTTGTGATCTTCAATCAATGGAACTCACAGTCATAGTGGGAAACTGATGATGATGATGATGACTCTGACCATGATTATAGGAATGATCTTGTTCTTGATTTGTAGTTTTCCCTTATGGATGAGGGCATGCCTTTTTGTTTGACATCATCCATCCTCCTCTCGTCTCTTTGTCAACTTTACTTTTTTAATAGACTTTTTTAGGTGTGGGCTTGCATGTCTCCTGAACCTTTTGAGTATATATATTTATTTATTAATATATAAATATATATATTTATAAAACTATAATAAATGTTTTTATTATAATTTTATAATTATTTAAATATATATATATTTATTTATTTATTTATTTATATTTATAATTACATATATAATAAATATTTTTATAAATATTTTTATATATTTATAAATATTTGTATATATTTATAAATATATATATATATATAATTATATATATTTATAAAATTATAAATATAATAAATATATTTAATATAATTTTATAATTATTTAAATATATTGGTTCAGGAGCCAGACGAACCTGCTGCTACCAAAATTTTTTGATAAATAAAAGACAAAATCATGTAAAAGAGAATGGACGGGGTCAAACAAAGGAAAATCCCTCATCTAAAAAAGAAAACTACAAATGAGTAAAAGCAGGGTCATCTCCATAATCATCAGAGATGTCATCAACTGATTCTCATTCTAACTGCGAAATCTACTGACCAAATAGCACGGAGTACTTTTCCCTGAGTTTAACCTGCTCCAGAGTGAGCTCCTTAGAAGAAGACGATCGGCCACACCCACGTGCAGCAACTCGATCATCTTTGCCACGTCCTCGACCACGATTTTTTGGATGACGACCATGTTTCCATGTCTTAATTTTTTGTCAAGCCCCTTACGGTTCTTCCCTCTCCAAATGAGGGATATTCTCCATGAGAGGCTTCCCCTTAGTGTGTCAAGTGAGAAGATTCCATATGTGAAACATCCTTCATAACTGAGGAGACATCAATCTTTATCTCGTTCTTTCCTTATTTATTCAGTACATGGTTTGAAGACCCAGTGGGCATGAAACCCATTACATAGCCCAACAAACTGGTCTGAATGCTCAGTGCAGCGTCATGCATGCATCATACTGTCTACGTCACCTGGCCCGCATCATACATGTGTCACCGCTTGCCTGCGTCATGCATCATGTCTGCATCACCGTTTGTCTACGAAAATTCGATCCCGCCTGGATTTGAACCCGGATCTGATGCATGATTACGGGGATATTTTGCCACTCGGGTAAGCCCCCAACTGTATTATTAATATATATAATAAATGTATTTATTGTAATTTTATAATTATTTAAATATATAATTATTTATTTATAGTTATAATTATAAATAAATATGTTTAAAAAGTATTTATATATAATTAAAAATTTATAATTTTAAATATAATAAATATATTTATTTTTTAAATATGTTATTTTAATTTTATAATTATTTATGAGAATACAAATAAGTTAATGAGTATAACATGAATAAAAAGTATAAATCACAAAAAATGAGTCATCACATACATAGAAGCATGAATAATAGGGGTGTCAGTGTATAAATGAACATTTCATTAGTCATGAATACATAACATGTGCATGTGTCATCATAAGAATATGTAATCTAACATTTAGAACATATATAGCAATCCAATCATGTCCACAAATAAACTTATGATCATAATTAGTGTTAATTATACTTACACATATCAATATATGAACATAAACATGTCCATGAATATAATAATTATCTCATGATATATATATATATATATTTGTTTGTTTGTTTATAATTATAATTATAAATAAATATATTTAAAAAGTATTTATATATATAATTATAAATACAATAAATATATTTATTATTTTTTAAAAAATATTATAATTTTATAATTATTTAAATATGTATATTTATTTATAATCTTATGAATTATTTTTTTTAAACATTATATATATATTTGAATTATTAAAAAAAATATATTAATATATCATATTTATATTAATTATAAACATGCATTTTTTAATTAATGTATATACTCAAAAGATTCAAGAGACACGCGAGCCCACTCCAAAAAAAATATTAGAAAAATAAAGATGACAAATGAAAGATGGATCGGGTCAAACAAAGAGGCATGCCCTCATCCAAAAATAAAAACTACGAGTCAAGAACAGGGTCATACCCATAATCATGATCAGAGTCATCATCATTATTAGCAGATTCTCACTCTGAGTGCGAGTTCCTTTGATTGAAGATCACAGAGTACTTCTCCTTTATATTTTTCTACTCCAAAGTGAGTTGCCTCTTCAATTCCTTGGATGAAGACGCATTTCAGCCACACCCTCGTGCAGCAGCCCAATCATCTCTGTCACGTCCTCGGCCAGACCTTTTGGATGCGTACCCTGTCTCCATGATTTTTGGTGCCAAATTCCTTCAAGTTCTTCCTTCTGAACGTCCAGATTGTCCGTCACGCGACCAGCGTCTGAAGGGACATTCTCACCCTCCACAACATCCTTATCCTTGTATGTGTTAATGTCCACCTCTAACACAGCTTCATCAACCTCTTTTGGCCCGCATGGGTCAATCTGCAAAAGAGTAACATTCCCAAGAATGTCAGTTCCAGCTGAATCTATCCAGGCCAAGGTAATAACGTTCTGTCCCATCTTTGGAGAGGTAGATTGATTCGATTTCTTATAGGATACCAGTTGAAATCCATCCTCATCCACAGTTTGCTTGGGTCCTTCATTTTTAGAACATCCAATGAGGGCCTCTTTGAAAGAGACTCCGCCACCTTCAACGTCTTGACTACATTCAGGCGTCTTTGCATCAGCAACAAGAGGTCCAATCAAGTGCTCATCCATTCCTGAAGGGAGTTCATCATTTCTTAATGGTGTCTGGGCTTACACAGGCTTCCCCTTCAGGTCAGCATCTGTATTTGTTCCCCTAGAACCTATCTCAGCAGTGATGCGATCATTCGCAACATCTTTTCTCAAAAATTTCTTACCAAAAGGCTACAAGGTAACTGCATGCTTGACTTGAATATTTTGAACATTCATACAGTTGGAGACCTCATGCCCTACAACTTTGCAAAAATTACAGAATGATGAGATGAATTCATATTCAAAGTGAACTTCAAGGCCTTCAGGCCACATGCAGTTGCCCAGACAGATTCTATAAAAAAAGGAGCAGCCCTAGAGGAGGATTCAGAGCAAGCACACTCACCAGAGCAGAATCAGTGGATTTGGAAGAATGAGATGGTATGTCTACCCCATCGAGACCAGCCTGTGCTTGCACGAGAAGTTTAGTCAGACGGCCACGCGAAGGTGGAGAGCTACCATCACGATGCAGATGCTGGGGAGGGGCAGTTCTTTGTAGTTAGAGTCTGGTTGAATTCCCTAAGACCTTTGTGTCATGTAATGTCTCTTAAGCCTATGGGTC
Organism: Viscum album; assembly: GCA_963277665.1. Taxonomy (NCBI): domain Eukaryota; kingdom Viridiplantae; phylum Streptophyta; class Magnoliopsida; order Santalales; family Viscaceae; genus Viscum; species Viscum album. The sequence goes on from OY728128.1 coordinate 1,859,506,289, forward strand.
ATGTAATCACTAAGCCTACGGGCCTTGTAAGGGTTTCCCCTCATCCCTTGAAAGTGGGGTTATCAAAAAATCAATAAAAATGAAGGCATTTGGGCCATTCAGGTATCCAGATTTCCCTTCAACTGTTTTTTCATCCATCTTAATGGACGCACCAATACAGGCGACAATATCATTAAGAATTATAGGATGTCAAAGCACCCAGCGAAGACCATGAATTCTGGTCCAGATTTGTGTAGGTGTATGTTTTTGTGAATGCGGGTTGAAGCTCAAATCCCAAGCAAAAATGCGAAAACCCATAGATCAAGCGTATAGAAACTGGATCTCCAAGCACAAACCAAGTCATTTGCATTAAAGAAAATTAAATGAAAATATCCACTATCAATGGGGACAATTCACCACTTGGATATGCCCCAAATTCAGGAAAGCCGACATTTGGAGTTTCAATTTGAGGACTTCACCAAAGGAGACATCGTTGCGCAGGGGCTTCGACTGTGAGGGTCCTGGATTCTTCGAATCAGACTCACCCGACCCCTGAGCTGAATGATCAACCCTTGTTGACACTCCATTTTCAAGACAGTGTTCAGAATCGCAAGCATCATGCAAGATTGGTGGAGAAATCTTCAGATCTGAAACCCTCGCAGCGTGGTCGTCGCGATCGCCAGGAGACCCGCACTCCTCTTCGTCCATAGCGGCTATGATGGTGAATCAGAGGATCGAGAGAGCATGTCCGCACAACAACGAAATTGAACTGATATTGCAGTGCACGGGTTGAAGACCGTCAGTGTTGTGGTTGGCCAAAGGTCATAATTAATGTATATAATCAAACATTATTTTTAAATATAAATATAATAACTATATATATATTAATAATATTTTTTATTAATAACTTTTATCAATGTTAAGAACAACACTGATAAAGATAACTTTTATCAGTGCTAAAGAAAGCGTTGATAAAGGTGTGACTTTTATCAGCGCTTTTTCTGTTTAACGTTGATAAAAGTAGGTACACCCCTTGCGCTAATTTGTGGTAGTGAGTTGTCATGCGGCATAATCATATAAAAACAAAGCGCCCAGCCGCCCACAAGTTTGATGTGGGATGCGCACACAATCACGACCTTTATCAATGCTAGAAAATGAACTCATAAAAGTTATCATTTATCAGTTGTGCAAAGAAAACGGTGATAAAGTGAACTTTTTATGATTGCTAAAAACAAAGTGGTGATAAATGAAACCATTTATCATCTCTTTTTTAGTATTGATAAAAATGTCTTTTATAAGTGTTTTTATGTAGCGCCGAATAAACCCAAATATGTAGTAGTGCCATAAACAGTGTCAGATAATTCTTTTGTGCCTTGTCCTCCCGGTCATGTTAACAAATTAACATGATTCTAGTTGATAAGTAAAACACTTATAACTGTGTTATCATATGATTGTTTAAAGTCGAACCATGTATCATTTAAAAAAAACTTGTTTATTAATAGTGAAGTATGTTGGATGATCTGAGGAAGATGTCTATGATGCCACTAATGGGTATGAGAATTGTCGTAGGCAAATAAATTCTCAGTAAAAGCAAAGTGCAAGGAAATGAAAAACAATCAAAAAACAGAGCAAATCTGGTTCGCTATTGGAGTGGTCGTCGTTTTTCATGTTGCAGGAGAACGCTTGACAAAGATCACAAGGAGCAGTAGATCTAAGCCTACTGCATTTTCGTGTTGCATGTATACATGCATCAGATACATGCATTCTACATGAACAATATGCATGATTATATACACATGGATCATATGCATGTATAATATATGTGTACTATATATATTAATATCATATTTGTGGTGTTCGATGCATTGTTGTCAAACCGTGGGATGCGTAACGTGGAAAGCTAACCGCCACAGGTTGGTCTGCGTGCGGGTCCCCTTTTTTATTTTTGGCCGGCTAACCGACAGTAGGGAACCAGATTATGCGAAATTCTGGCCGTTGCTTTTTCCCGTACCTGAAATTATATAATTTTGGAAAAAATCATAAGCATTTTCGAGGAACCGACCGAAGATCATATCGATTCGGAGAACGTGATCATTTGCAGGGGTCAACCGTCAAAAGCGATGCCTGCCAAAACGCAGGCCCTTTACTTCTTTCCTTTAAATTAATTCCCTCGTATAAAATGCGTCCACATTAAAAAATAATCTTAACGATAAATCCGTTTTATAAAGTTATTTATGAGGATATTCAAAGATTTCGTTTTTTTAACTGTCCACTACAAATAAGTTTTTTTTAATTGCGATACACAAATCATTCAATTTTGCTCAAAGTTCAAATATTGGATTTATCCCATTGGTAACATTTGTTGCAATATTATAATTTTATCAAAAGAATCTTTTTAGTTTTCAACAACTTTACATTGAAATTTGTAGATTATTATTATTATTGGAAAGATATTGTATAAACTAAATCATAAAGTGGGTGGTGTTATGTTCCTAACACCAAATGTGGTGCAATGTGACATACAATATGATTCCATCACTGATTTGGTTTTATTCACCACTACTCTTTATCAACGTTAAAAAAAAAAATCTTGATAAAGGGCGTATTTTTATCAGTGCTAAAAAAAACACTGATAAAAATAACCATTTATCAATGTTTTATTTAGCGCTGATAAAAGTACTCATTTATCATTGTTTTTTTATCGTTGATAATAAGTACTTTAATCACCACTAAAACGATTGTTTTTAGCATTAATAAAAGATATATTTCATAAAAAAGTTATATATCATTAACAATCATATACTAACATATAAATGTATTGTTATTGATATAAATGCAATATATTTTTTTTAAATATGATTTGTATAATACGAAATATGTAATCACACATAAAATGTAAGATATTTACTGGGAGATGGTTTAAAAAATAATTAAAAAATAATATTAATTAGAAACTTGATAATTTTTATTGAGTAATAGTCATTTAATAACAATTTTAAGATATAAAATTCAATAAATTAATAAACGATATAAAATAAATTGAAAACATAACTCGAACTTCAAACAGACATAACTTTTGATTCGAGTATTCATTTAAAGTCCACCACATATCAAATCGAAGCTTGAGAAAAAATCTACACCGTGATAACTAGAGGGAACCCTGGTCATCATTTTTTGGGGTCAAAAAAGGTCTGGAAAGCCTCCAAAATTGTTTTTTTGTTGGGGTACCCACATTTTTTAATATCTGATGAAATTTCATCCTCGTTTAATGGAATATTATTATCTTTTCTTGGCGGAGTCTCAATTTATTCTAAAAGCTCACACACATATGAATATTATGACGGTCAGATTTTATCATTTTTCATATAAAACTGTTATTTATAATTAAATATATACACATATATACATTTTGTATCTATTTACACATACAAATTTAATTTTGTAAATAAACATGTAAACATATTTACATATAAAATATCTTTCTAAAAATATAAACCATATCTAAATAAAAATAATAATATATGTTTTATTTAAAATAAAAATGTTTGAATATTTATATATTTATGCAATGTATATATAATGTTTATATATATAAATATAGTTGCATGTGTGTATTAACAAACAGATATATATTTATCTATATATTCTAATATATGTATATAAATATTGCCAACGAGATTGTACCCAAGTGGTACAAGCTCCTGCTTGGCATACAAAAGACCCATGATCGAATCCGGGCAGGGGCAAATTTCCGGGCTACTATAGCCGTGGTGATACTGTAGCCGCACTGGTACTGTAGCAGTACTGTTTACTAAAGGGTCCTTTGGGCCAAAAATTGGGATTTCAAGCCTTGTATTCAGACCACTTGGCCATTAGCCTTCGGGCTATGTAATGAGTCTTCCTCCACCCAATCAAAAGAAGTCTTTGCTTTAATAATAAAACGAGACTCCGACCCCAACCTTTTAAAAAAATATGTATATAAATATTAATATATAATATATGTAAATAAATATACATATATATAATTATACTCATAGACACCCATAAAATATATATATATATATATATATATGTACGTATGTATTTATAAATACAAAAAACACATTTTATATATGTATTTAAAAGTAATTATACATATACATACATACATACATACATACATACATACATACATATATATATATATACATATGGATAAAAAATGCAATGAAATATATATAAATAAATAGATATAAAAAAATAGAGAACATAACAAATATAGAAGAGTGATAAAGGCACAAATATGTGAGGGTGGGGGGGGGTCTCAAGTTCGAAACCAGGTGAAAACGGGGGCGTGCAGGGCTAGGCAACAGGTGCTCTAACACTGATAAAAGGGCAGGGGCCTCCTCTAGTGCTGATAAAACCCTCCTCACTAATAAAAGGAAAGAGTGATAATCAAGCGTTGATGGGGGGTCACCCCCTCAGAGTTTATAATTTTTTTTTAATTTTTTTTGACTTTTATCATCACATTTTTTAGCACCAATAAAAGACCTATTTTATCAGTATTTTTTTTTCAGTGCTAATAAAAGGTGTCTTTATCATCGTTTTTGTTAGCGCTAATAAAAAAGACCTCCTTTTAAGAGTGCTTAGATTAACAACTCTTTTTCAATGGTGATAAAAACAATTTCTAGCGCTTTTAAAAGAACTATCTGTAGTAGTGAATAATACCGGGATAATAATATAAAGAGAAAAATGCAAAAAAAAAGTCAGATATAATGTGGAAACTCGCCCCTTGCATGGGTGACCCGTATTGGAGACCCCTATGTGGTCACCCTTACGTGGGTGGCCCATATGGGAAATATCCATACGTGATGGCCCTTACATGGGTCACCCACAAGGGTAACCCTTACGTGGCCACCACTACATTGGTGGAAATCCCCTTGCGTGGGGAAATCCCTTTACGTGGGATGAGCCTTTGGAAAATCCCCTCACGCGGGGTGACCCTAACATAGGGAATCTCATTACTTGGGGTCAACCCCTATATGGAATTCCTTTACGTCGACCCTCGTGTGGACTCTTACATAGGTGCGATTGAACAATGTTTTCCTTTAAAAAAATGAAAAGATTTCAAACATGTTTTTAAGGGATTTGGGGGGTGTTTTTATGACATGTACATGGGGGATATGAGACCATGGGGCTCTTGTCCCACCCTTCGATTTAAGGGGAGTGTATCTCCCTCAATTCTTGTCAGAATCGATTGTCATTCGACCCAGAGGAAAGCTAGAGGTAAAAGCTAACACTTCGTGTTGATTCTTCCTCATTTTCTTTCCCTCTTATCTCACCACCGATTTGTTCTATCGTGCGATGAGTTTTAGCGACGATTCTACTAGAGCATGGTGGAATTGTCTCGAAAGATTGGGGTTTTGTTCAAATTAGCTAAAGGAGGCCCTAAGATGATGATCACACTAGGTTATGTGTGGATTCAAAATGGTATGCTGGTGCCGTGATTTTATTTAGGGATTATGACATTTTAGGTGAAATGGATGGATTTATTAAAGAGATGAATTGAGGCTTTTGTGTGTAGGTTCGGATGGATGCCATGTTGAAGTTGGTGTCCTATGACTAAATGTTTGTACTTTGATTACATATATATTCGATGTATTGAATAATAATAAATTTTCTTATTACATATTGTTCATTGTCCTGCATGACTTTAATGTAATAATATCATAGAGTATACGTTGCACTTAATACCACAAAACGACTTTACGCAACGCCACCCTTCAACAACGCTAAAAAAAACGCTAATAAAGGTGACAAGACTTTGTCGTTGATCGAAGGTATATTTTTCTTGGAGGTCCCTCAAATTAATTATTACCCGTTCTTAAAACTTTAGTATAGTTGAAGTGCGGGGTCGATCCACAGGGAACTTTGGCGTGCATGAATTCAATTGAGTTAATGACTAATTTAGTGAACATGCAGAATTTAGAGTGGATTTTCTTGGTTTGGATTGAGTGAAACTGTTCTGTTTACTTTAAGAAAATGATTAACAATTTAAAGGAAACAACAAGTGATTTAAAGGTGTTTTAACAGGAAGAAAAGTGTATTGGGGCTGTGGTGATTATGGAGTTTTTATGCAGATTGCTTAAATGGCTGTGTTGTTCATGATAATTCATTATTCTGGATTTCCTTTTATCACAAGATTCCTTGGTCCGGTTTCTCTTGTTTGGAATTGAAGAAATTGACTCCTTGGTCCGGTAGTCGGTGTTTCTCAAATCTCAATTTGGTTCAGTCCATTTATGAATCGGTGAAACCTTTTCAATGGTCATGAAAGCTTTCACTGTTGCTCTTCTTTTATATCGCTAAGAATTCTTCCCTTGGTCCGGCTCAGAATTCTCAGTAATATTTAGCAATGTTTTAAGAGGAGTAAGAAGAATTAAGAAGAACGAACACAACTATCTAAGTTAATACAACATAATACAATCCTTCATCACCCACAACCCCAACACAAGGGGTTTAGTTACACATGGAAAGCATGATAGGAACAACACAACCATTACCTGATGAATTCATTGTGTAAGCTTCGAGGAGTGGTGTCGGTAGGTGGAATGGTGGAACTACGGCACCACGGTGGCTTGGGAACGGTAGCAGCAGAACTTCTCCCCTCCTTCGAATGGTTTTTGAACTACTAAATCCGAAGGCCAAGACCTCTATTTAAAGAAAAATAAAGTACACGACGTGTATAGAAAGTACACGCCGTGTACTTCCGTCAACGCGCTTTGGGATTCATTTTCTCCGCTGGTAGGAGGCATAACACGCCGTCTTTGACTTTGAACACGGCGCCACCTGGTAGGTGAGTGTACACGGCGTGTAGCGCCGCCCTACACGGCGTGTAATGCCAAAATGTGGCCACCAACCCCTTCTATAATAGCAGACACTGCGTGTAGAAATGGAACACGCCGTGTCTCCTTCAACGGCCACATGGGCGTGTAGACTCTTCTCGACAACAACTGCTTCTAGAATGTAGTACACGACGTGTAGTGCCGTCCCACACGGCGTGTAGCTTCTGCCTGGTGACATGGGCGTGTACTCCCTCTTTCGATCCGTGTCCCTGTCTGGATGTACACGGCGTGTATAGAAAGTACATGCCGTGTAGTTTCAAAATTTTCACAGACTTCCCTCAATTTGTGTATTTTGGCCAGAAAGATCCTGAAAATAGACAAGGTCACCAAAATCAAAGTATTTGTCTTATAATAAGTAGGTATTTGGTGAAAACTTGTTTTTATTTTCAATAATATATATGAAAATGTATACACAAATTGGGTGCATCAAAAAGGTGCGTTTAATAGCGCTAAAAAAGCACTGTTAAAAGTACACCTTTATCAGCGTTTTTTAGCGCTGATAAAAGTACCCAATTTATCAACGTTTTTTTAGCGATGTTAAGAGTTTCTCTTTTATCAATGCTTTTTTAGAAGCCCTGATAAAGACCCCCATTTATCAGTGCCGATAAATGATATATTTCAAAAAAATTATATTTCATTAAAAATAATATATTAATCTATAAGTATATTTATATTGATATAAATATAATATATATATTTTTAAATATGTTTTAGATAAGTTAAATAGACATTTACATTTGATATATAAGATATTTAGTGAAAATGACATCTAAAATAATTTAAAAAACATTTTTAATTAATAATTAACTAATTATTATCGATTAACAGTCATTTAATAACAATTTAAAAATAAAAAAAATAAAAAAATAAACAAAAGATCTAAAATAAGTTTAAAACACAACTCGGACTTCAAACTACCATAACTTTTGATTCGGGTATCCATTTGTGCTCTACCACATATCAAATTGAAGCCTGTGACGAGCTCTACGCCGCAGAGGGCTGGATTGAGCTCTACAAGCTTTGTCCTATTTTTCGACACCCCAAAAGGCTGAGAAGGCCTCCAAAACTAAGTTTTTAGTCATGATATACCCAAATTTTTTAACAATCGATGGATTTCCATCCTCGTTTAAGGGGGTCTTTTAGTCCCTTTTCAGTAAGGACTGAATTTATTCTCAGGTATTACATTAATATTGATATTATGGATTTGAAATTTTATCATTTTTCATAATGTAATGTTATTTATAATCAAATATATAACAATATATATATATATATATATTTTATATATTCACACATAAAAATTTAATTTTATAAATAAATAATTAAACATATTTATATATAAAACTAGTACTCGCCCGTGCTATTGCACGACGTATTCGATTACGAGTTTCTCTTTTAATAAGAGATTAATATTTATAAAATTTCAGAAGAAACAATAATGTTGAATAAATTTTAATATAAAGTAATGATGTATGATAATTGAATAGGAGTTCATATAATAATAAGACACCATTTATATAGTTGACAAAGAAAAAGTCTAGAGTAAAAGTATATGCCATTTAAAATTTTGAGGAAGAAGTTTTGAATTCATTTTCAATTTTGATCACAATAACTTAATGTGGGCACTAAAATATAAAGTGAAAGATAAATCAAAGATAAGATAGTGGTTTTAATAATAAAAATGAGAAATGTGAAAATAAATGAAATAATAATAAATTGAATGAGTGGGCTGTTCGGGAAAAAATAAAACGGAGTAAAACTATTCATCATGTATATAGAACAATATGGAATGAGGGGCGTAGAGATCAGAGACAAATATGAAACATAAGATGCAATTGAATAAAATAAATAGATGAAGACAGAGAGTCGACATCCACTTCATAATACTTGACAACATGAAATTGAATAAAAAAATAGATAAAGACAAATTGAATCTAGTTATTTCTTCACTAAATGTCTATAGTCCTGGGATGTATGTCTATATTTAGTACCCAACCTGTGCATTTTTATGGCATGATCATTTAATTACACGTTCACTTACACATAATTTAGATATTTTCCAATATGAATTTCTGGAAAATAAATACATACAGGAATGAACTTATATTCTATATAAGTTCATACTCATAATGCATAATGGAAAAAACTGATTACATGATCGCATACTGTAGTCATGTCACACTTTTTTTTTATGTAAGTGAAAAATGATAATGCATATGAAAGTTTCTATATAGGTGCAAACAGGTAATGCAGATGAAAGTAAATTTATTTAACGCAGTTAATCATATAAGTTAATTAACAATTCTTTGTTTGATGAAATTGAGAAAACAATATCCTATACATTGTAAATATAGGTATGTGCAAACATAATTTTAAGAGAGCAATGATAATAATTATAGATGTCTTGTATGCAATTTGAATGCAATTTCAAAGAATATATACACATACATGACTATAGAATACATAATGCATATATACATGTCATCACAAATTAATGAAACAATGTGACTGTATACATATAACTTTTTATCATATAATGTGAATAAACATTCCTTTCTGTACATAAATTTACTTAGCATAATATTTGTTCATAAAAAAAATCATGGTATACTAAAAAAATATGTAAATTAATGAATATTGAAACACCTACATATTATACACTCTAAAGTGAAGTCTTATGCATAAAGTAATTAATATGAAAGAGTCAAGTCACTCATAGATAAAAATTCATTACCTAAAATATAATCATGAAACTGAAAAATTATCCATACAACTGTATATGCGGCCAAAGAAGTACATTTCATAGTGTAATTGTAGGAATTTATAAAATGCATGCCTACAATATACAAACTATTGGAGGCAAACAGCTGGATAATAATATGTAAATATAAAATTATTTATTTAAATATAGTTTCAATGTCAAATAGGATAAGGACACTCTGTTGAGTCTTCCAGAAACACTAAAAATAATCACTTTTATTTACATAATGTTTCAATGTCAAATAGAATAAGGAATATTTGTTGAGTCTTCCACAACATTGTAAAGAGGCCTCGCATTTGTTTCCCTCCTATCATCTCAAAAACAGGACCTCAAGAAGTTATGATGTTCCTAAAAAAACAAATGTATCCCCTCCAATTCATCTCACTACTGCATAGTATATTTCCACTTTATAGATTAATTACATCACTCTTGGATCCATCAACTGAGATCAAAATAATGAAAAAAGTCAAGATATATGAATCGCTATAGGATGCGACACATGTAAATGAAATCATTCTATACAACTACAGATGTGCACAGATGTATATAAATTAAATCGATTCAATCATACAGGTGTCGGTGATTTTAAAGGAGTGCCAATAAATTCATCAAGACATGCTACATACAAAAAAATACCAAAGATAATAATGTGCGATAATGAAATTGTTTGATAGAACTATTCGATAAAAACACATGCATAGATAATGATTTTAACTTGTTGCATTTACACAGTGGTAAAAGAATGGGATGTATCATTTTCAACTCCTTATTAACCCAAAATAGTAAACACTAAACAAAAAAATCACAAAATCAAAACCTTAAAAGCAACATACCCTAGGCATCTTGAATGGATCTTCATTAAATGGTAGCTGAGACTGAGTAGACTATTTATTGCTCCATAGGCCCAACTCCATATTTGAAGTCATTCCCCATCATACTCTTCTTCTTCAGTACCCTGCCATGTTCTCATGGCCAGCCACTTTATAGCCTATACTGTTTTCATCCAAGGGATCTAAATTAACCGGCTTATTTCCATTATCGTTGCCATATGAATCTATCAAAGCTCATAGACCTTGTAAATCATGTCGAATGCTATGGTTATACAAATGCAAATCAATTTGAATCCCATTTTCATCTACCTGGTGTCTTCTTTGCAACTCATTGGCCTCCTCATCTATAATTATCACTCTGGTAACTCCAAAATCAGATACAGAATGAGATGGGAATGATGCCCCGTCAAGAACATTTATGGGAGATGAAAAATCATTAGGCAATGGTGATAAAGAGAGGAAAGAAGCTCTTGGAGGAGAGGAGGGCCTTGCAAATTTGACATTTGAAGGAAATGGCTTGTCAGTAGTAGAATCAGGATATGTATGTCTAATAAAACCACTTGATTTCTAAACATATCTATAAAGATTCAAGTTATAATTACTATAAATTCAATGATTAGTTGATTAAAATATATCCAAGTTACCAGGGAAAGTATGAGCAGTAAAATATGAAATAATTTCTCAACAGATCTATGAAGATTCAAATTAAAACAACAAAAACAATGCATGTTCAAACAAATCCATAACCAATGAACCTTTATCTAGTAGTTAATTGAAAGAGCATTGAAATCTGGGTGACCGGAAAGGTCTTGTCCATGAGCTTAAACATGTGAAAAATTATGATACACATGGAATGACAGTAACCCAGAAACATTACATGAAAACAGCTAAGATTCCTAGATGAAAGAGATAAAATATATTTTGAAATGTGCATGCTCTATCTCTATAATCATACGATAAGATAATCAATAATTATAATTTTCATAGTTAAGAATCTAGTAATAAAAAATAACAGTTATAAAATAGCAGATTTTAAAGTAGAACTTCTTATTAGAGGGAAACTGTAATTAAATAAATATATTGTTAATGATATAAAACTAAAAACATAGATACTGATATAAGTGTTGTCATAGAAAATATATACTTATAAACAATTTGGATGAAACTACATCTTGGTATAATAAGAATCAATTGAAAACTATTCACTACTCAACTGTTATAGTATAATTTTTTTTTATTCCATCTCATATTTTTATTCTCATGAAACAGGTTTATATGAATCAACAAATAATGAAAATGCATCAATTTTCACAATTATAATAGACTACACAATTAATTATGAAATGGTCATATCTAGAGGCCTTGAGTTCAATTTCCCAGATCATGAGACATTCATGTCAAATATACTATTTTATTACCTAATGAAAATCCCACATTGAGAAACTAATATAGAAAATTTGATTGTCTAGTTAATGGGGAACACTTACAATGTAAAGAAGACACCACTTCTATGCTAGATCATCCATACAGAATCAAAACCATACCAAAAAATTCCCAAGAATATCCCTTAGTTGCATAACATCCTTGAAAAAATTGAAAGGAGTAGGACATATACACTAATAATGTAGTGAATGTTACCATGAAATACATTCTTTTCATGCCTCATTGAATATCAATTTATATACTTATAGTTAAGGAACTTTGGATTCCATGCTAGCTTTCCAAATCCTAACACAATTTATGCCTTCTACTGATGTTAGGATAGTAAAATGACTGACCCACATCTTTGTGCCTATAAGTAATCACAAAAGAAAAATATATAAGCATCTAATCAATCATTTTATGTATAAAATTTCCAATTTGGAGGCACAATAACTTGAGTTGGGAAGTTCATGGAAAAGGTACATCATAAACATAACCTGAAATTCCTCACGGAAAAGGTACATAAACATAGACATTAACGAATGCAATAAGCTAGAATGTAATAACCTGAGATAATATTATAGGTCCACCTTGGTATTGGAACAATACTTCTACTTTCATCATGTTTATAGTTTTATCTATAAATCTATGCATTCTAACCTTCATTGAATCTAATTAATCATAATTTTAAGGATTGTAAACCCAAAAAAAACATCATAGAAAAATTTCATGAATGGACCATTATAGGTTCCGAAAATAATCCTCAAATTACCATTATTGGTTTCAAAACTATGCCCTGGAACATATTTTATCCAAACAGGGAAACCACTGTACATTGTAAAGAATTAAAAACAACCGTAAAAGTTAATGAATTCAATCACATAATATCATGTAAATACTAAAAACCTTCGAAATTACCTAAAATTCCACTCGGAACGGACATAAGGCCTGATTCTGAGATGAACGTATATGCCTACTTTAATCAAACACAGAAATATCTTGTACATACTAAAAACCTTCATATTTTGTTTTATAAAAAATGAAGATTAATTTTTTTTAAAAACATCAAAATGAAAAAATTTTAGCTAGAATGCAGTAACCTGAGATAATATTATAGGGCCACCTTGGTATTCGAACAATCCTTCATCATATTAAAAAATTTTACTGTAAATTTATGCATTCTCACTTTCATCGCAGCTAATTGATCAGAGTTTTTAGTATTGAAAACCAAATAAACATCATAGAAAAATTTCTTGAATGGACCATTAAAGGTTCTGAAACTAACCTTTAAATGACCATTATCAGCACTAAAACTGATCCCTAGAACATATTTCATACAAACAGGGAAACCTATATATTTTTTAATGAAATAAAAAAACAATCAAATTTCTTGAATTGAAACACAATAATATCTTTCACATAATGAAAACCTTCAAAATTACCCAAAATTCCACTCACCACAGACATGAAGCCCGATTTTGAGATGAACGTATAGGCATGCTTGCTTCACCAGCTTGACGAATCTGAGTAAATCATTTCTCCCTTAGAAATAGTAATTCATGAAAAGAAAAAAAATAGTTGAAACAAATATATATATCAAAAAGTACATGAAACACTAATTTCCTCGAAGATGCAGCAGAATAATATATCATTTCAACATTGATGTCAAACAAAAAAAACATAAATAAAACACTATGTAAATGGAAATAGAAATAATAAAGAGAAATAATTACCTTGAATATTTGATACCATAACATTGAAAAGAAGTAGATTTTGATAAAGATACCTGAATCAAATAAGACATGTAAAGTCATTGGACAATACATAGGGTATCCAATCGTGGATCATTCATAACATGAATATGAAAAATGGACATTTAAAATAATACCTTTCTTGAAAATAATTTAACCTATACATAAAGAGAATAAAACCTATTGGAATAAATAACTTAACAAATCGTAATATTTTTATTAAAGAATATTAAAAAATTCAATCGTTCACATGGAACTAAAACATTTGTATTAATGAGTAAGTGTATGAAAACCTCATAGTCATGAGTGAAGGGAACACATAATATAATAAGTACTTATACTCAATGAACCTATAGACTATGATAATTAATTCAATAATCTTGGCAGACATGGTGTGCTTATTTAGTCACTTAGTAACCCTGACTTGGATATGAGAAGAATTAATGCATGGGTTCTTGGGAAATGTAGTAAAAATAACCCAGTTGCATTGAAGCAGATCCTAGAACTGGGGTACCTTAAAAGTGTAATAAAAATGGTAAATTACAGTAATGTTGAAGAAGAATGAAAAGCATTATATGCTATTTCAACCCAAATTATAAAAACTTTAGATGGTCATGAGTTATTATATACAGAATCTGGGAAATTTTTCTATGCTAAAAATCATCTCGAGTGCAAATCATTGATGTTTCACATCATCTATCAGATTCATGGACATTGCGGATAAACACCTATAAGTATTTAGTAATTTCTATAAGTAGCACATGGATATATAAGAATTTAAAATTTAAAGGGAACAAATGCTTATAAGTTATAGTTGTTTAAAAATTTAACTATCAATTTTAAAGTAAAGGAAAACCATCAAAACATCTTGCCAAAACATCACAATACTGTCCACATTGGAATCATGATAATTATAGGGAGAAAACATTGAAAACACATATTCATTAAATAACTACCCACAAGATCAAATGAATTTAGGAATAGAAAAGACAACTCTCTCTAGTTACGAAACATCTAAAATCTAAAATATGAAAAACTCCATCTAGATCCACCCTTTGAAATCACCATTTGGAAACACCAAAGAGATATCATAATATGGAACAAAAATATAGATTCACATCATAAAAACAATGAACCTACTAAATAAAATTAGCAAAAACATTACCATCTATATCACCAATCATCACACAACACCATTTCATCAATAAATTGATAATCAACAAACCCATAATTCTAGCAGCTTTTCCCGGTGGAGTTAGAGAGCATCAAAACATTTTTCAATGAGAGGGAATTTGAAGAAATATAAGGTGAAGTGTACCTAGAAGCCTGTAATAATCATGAAGGAATTTTAATTAAACCCTAAAGCAACAGATCAAACTTCTTTAGATTTGGATGATATCCTGATATCCTGGCTGGTGACAAGTATAAATTTCACTTTGAACCAAAACCATAGATTATTAAAAGGTTATATGAAAACAACAATAAAAATTTGGAATAGTGAAAATAGAGGTATAGCAACATAGGAACCTGTAGTTGATCTTAAATGTTTAAAGGCACACATATCATTACTAGATTGTCATCCTCAGTTGCATATAAAAAATTTGAATGTATTCGATCCAGTGATGCGAGGGAATTTAAAAATGATAAGTACAATAAAAAACTAATTACATAGAATATGTAACATCAATTAATTTAGATAAAATAAAAATAAATAAATATTGAAACAATATTTCTATATGTCCATGATATAAAATATACAAACAATGCTACAGGAGAATCAATGAACTATTGAGTATAAATCAATGAGTATTGTTCACCTGAAATAACAATAACTGAGAAGAATCTATTAATAATGATGATATAATAATAGAAGGTGGTAAATATTTAATTATAAAAAACCGATGGAAGAGAAAAACTATTGAGAACTGTGAGGTTAATAGATGGAAAATGAAAGATTAAATGAAAAATACTACAAAAAACTGGTTTTCATAATTAATTAAAGCTTTTGAAATAATTAAATGAACTCTTTTACCCACTAAATTAACATCATTGAAACATTATTTCAAAAATAAACAAATGATTCCTGTTAACCTGATATCAAAATAACTGATAATCAATGCAAGAATATGATAATATAATGGAAGGATGTAATCATTTGATTGAAAAATCTAATGCAAGTCAAAAAAATGTTAAGAAAATAGAAAAATTAAAAATTTAATATAAAAGATAAATTAACTATATCTCTAATACAAATGTTATTATAAGTATATATAACGAACAATGATGATAATAATACAAAGAGGTAGAAATACCTATAATAAAAAATTGAGGTTGAATAAAGAATTGTGAACCCTGAAAAAAAAAATAGGTTAATGAATATTATAATGGAAAAAACATGCACCTTATAGATATCAAACTAGTATGTCTGCTTCACTGGGTAGAGAAATCGAATGCTAGACAATATTGAGCTATGGAAAACCATATCCTATAACCTCGGCAACCTAGCTGCTAAATATATATTTGGTCTGCACCCAATAGACTGTCCGTACAAAAAAATATCATCCTGCTTAACCCCATAAGTCTCTTCCAGGTATCTATAGGCAACCTCAATATCTGCATAAGTGTTATGTTCACTCAGCAAGGAAAACAAATTCCAATCATGCGATTTAGCAAACCCCTTACTGGGAGGACTACCTAAACATTTTACAATCTTGTTAACTGAATCCCCTAAATCTGAAACCACTTATCACGTGTGTTTGTACTGTTCAATGATGATTATTATTTTAGAAGAGGGAATTGAAATTCGATTCATAACTCTTTCTCCCTTTGTATCTAAATCCCCTAAAACAAATTTTGAAAAGTTCTAAAGATAGAGATTCTTAATCCTGTTTCCATTTGAGAAATAGCATGTACCTTGTTTGAAGACCATCTATACCCAGAATAATTATATCTACAAACAGCCAAAGGACACAAGTTAAGTCAGTCCAGATTGATAAAAGTAGAAACAAAGAAAGGCTGGATCCAGAAAATTGACCCCATCAAATTGACTCGAATATGAAGGTTGAGTTCACATAACAGCTCATACATTTGACCCAGATCTGCTGCGCTTCCATGAGAGTACATAATAGTCAGGGAAGATGATGTGTTCTTCACATATGACACCATAATTTCATTCTTCCTCTTCGTGGGCATCTTCAAAATGTCAATATTTTCCTTCTGAGAGTCATCCGATATTGTTAACTTCCTGGTGGCTTTTTTGGTGACCAACTTATGCGACAGGGGCTTGGCGGGAGGAACACGAACATAGTCGCCATCAAAGATTTCATAAGCCTCGTATCCAATCCCCCCACCACCCAAAAATATGCAACAACAAAACAAAAATCAAAGGTTAAACAAACAAATCAGAGGGTTTCATTTTTGTTTTCAGAGCCATGTCACAAAAAGAACTTTATCGAAGATGATGGAGGATGATTAGCACATTGAGCCGGAGAGTAGGGTTTTGCGAATGGTTCACTGGAAACCCATGGACATCTAAATGAGGTAATAGAGGACAGAGTGGAATATGGGAGTAGGGGAGGGAGAGGAATCCGATGACGGAGGGGGAGATAGAGGATGGAGGAATCGATTTCCACAAGTAACCATCGTTTAGGGATAGGCAAATCACGAGCAGGAGAGGTATTTTTCAGATGGATGTACGAGCAAAAAAAATTATAGGGAACCAGGAGGAGGATGAAACTGACGTCTGGAGTTTGCAGGAACCTTAGGTCGCAAATAGATGAATCCTGACAATGGACTGGAGAAGGAAAAACACCAAGAGTATGGTGGTAAATGGGAGAAGACGAAGTTCAAAGATGGAGGGATACAGACGAAGGGTAGACCAGGAGAGGGAAGATGATATAGGCGGGCATTTGAGGGTAATGTAGTTCACGACCTGCAATCAACTCACAGGAGCGGAAGAGAGAGGCAGAGAAAATTTGAGATCCTGTGGGGTGGCACGACGTGGAGAGTTTTGAGATACCACCGGGTGGAGCGACGTGGATAACTGGAGAGAGGACATGTAGAGAAAATATGACGTGGAGGCATGGGAGATGGACACGTGGCAGTGGATAATACCTAATATTAGTATATATATATATCTTTATAAATATATAAACCATATCTAAATAAAAATTAATATCCATTTTATTTAAAATAAAAATATATGAATATTTATATACCTATATAATGTGTGTGTGTGTGTGTCTATATTAACAAACTGATATATATTATCTATATATTCTAATATATGTATATAAATATTAATATATAATATATGTAAATAAATAAAAATTTGTATAATTATATTTATAGACACACAAATATATAATATATATATGTATGTATGTTGTATATATGTATGTATGTATTTATTTATTTATACATACACACAAAACATATTTTATAAATGTATTTAAAAATAATCATATAAATATATATTAATATACAAATAAATATATGGATAAAATATAT
The DNA here is from genome assembly GCA_963277665.1 of Viscum album. Taxonomy (NCBI): domain Eukaryota; kingdom Viridiplantae; phylum Streptophyta; class Magnoliopsida; order Santalales; family Viscaceae; genus Viscum; species Viscum album. The sequence goes on from OY728128.1 coordinate 1,859,524,422, forward strand.
AACCATATATATATATAGATATAAATATATATATATATATATATATATTAATATAACTATATATATATATTAATATAAATATATATTAATATACAAATAAATACAAATAAATATATATATATATAAAGAAATAGGTATATCATATAATAGAGAAAAAAACAAGATGAATGAGTGGTAAAGGTGCAGGTGTTCAAAGAAGAGGTCTTGGGTTCGAATCCTAGCGGAAGAAGGGGTGCGTCGTCGGGTGAAGGGAGCTACTAGCATTGTTAAAGGGGTGGGGGCCTGGTGTTGTTAAAGGTGGGGGGTGCACCTAGCGCTGTTAAAGGGGGTTTTTAGTGATTATAAAAGGGGGTTTAAATTTTATTTTTAATTTTATATTTTTTTTCTATTTAAAAATTCATTTTTTGACTTTTATCAGCGCTAAAAAAAGTGATGATAAAATAAAAAGTGATGATAAAATTCCCCCTTTATCAATGAATTTTTTAGCACTGTTAAAAGAAACATTTTATCAATGTTTTTTTAGCACTGATAAAAGGGTCCTTTATTAATGCTTTTTTTAGCACTGATAAAAGAGACCCCATTTTAACGGTGTTTCGATTATCAGCGCTGTTAATATCTTTTTTTAGTGCTATTAAAAGCCTGTTCTGTAGTAGTGATTGATAAGGTCATAAAAGTTCTTTGATATGATGAGAAACTTGAAGTGATACGGCGATATTCTTAAATAATGTTATGCGGTTGGATAACATACTCTGATGAGACACATAATAGATATACTGTCAGGTGTGAGTACTCATAATCGAATGGGGCTTCTTCTCATGAAGTTCACACTTCGTAATCTATAAGATGGGAGATAATGAGAACAAATCCACCAATAGGAATTCATCAAGTTTTGGTGTCATCAGACATTCTTATCTATGAGCGTGTGTAATGATTCTTAAACTTTAATATTATCATTAATGCATGTCATGACTTGTGCACTTAGATTTGTCGAAAAAAACCGCGATGACATATGTCCACGACGAGGTATGGTACATTGGATGCATCACAATTGACATGTCATTAATGAATAAGTTGAGGAAGAATTTATCCCTTCCATCTTTATGGAACTTGATATCTTGACCATTTGATTGTAATAAAATACTCGACCTAAATTCCATGGTCATGGTGTAACGATGTGTTTATTTTAGATAGTTAAAAAAAGATTTATTGAGAAAATAGGTTGGTGACACAGATGTGCAATCTTCTTGATAATATATCACGACAAAGAGATTATATTACACACTGAACGTTCATATGTGGTTGTCATAGTTTCAAAATTAAGTTCTTTCTCTTGGATGGCTTAACCCATTGCTAGACAGCAATCTTGGACTTTAGGGAACCCCACATAAGGCTAATAAGAATGAATCCAAGAGGGTCACACACTATGTGTTTATGATGATCTTGATTATTATTTTTTTGAATTTAATTAATTGAATAAATATTATTCTCAAGACTGAGGGATAATTTTATTCATGTTTCATCAATCACAAATATTTATTGATGAATGAAATATTTAAATCAAATATCTATTCGGATGTTCAATAAATGCTAGAGGAGTTCAAATGGACCAAGACTGTATCCAGTGACAAATATTAATTAACAATCCAGTTAAATAATATTTGTTATTGTGCAAGTTGGCACACCACAAAAAATGATAATAATAATATTAATAATATTATGTGGTATGAGGTTTATTAAAGATTATAATATTATTTAAGGGTTGAAATGTAATTAAATAATATTTTAACCTAAACCCTACCTCTATAAATAGATGGTTATGTATATTGTGTATTGTATCCAAAAATCAAAACTTGATAATTATTGCAGACAATAGAACTCTCTTGACTCCTCCTTTATCTATTTCTCTCAAGAATGAAAAAGACAAGAGAGATTCCTTTAAGATCAAAGGACGAGAAATCAACACGAATAACACAAGACAATCGCTTCACCTCACTAGCACTCGAAGGTCACTTGGCATTACTCAGAGATAAAAGGAGCACATGTGAATCAATACTAGATGGATTATATCCTTGGATCATCACAGCACAACGAATGCAATCTGAAAGGGTCTTTTTAGAAGAATAGAATCTACATCAAAGAATGAATTCTCAGATGAGGTATTCTTTTCTTCCGATATTAACTAAATTAATTTTAAATTTGATGTGCAAGATCATCACTTGGGGTTTTAGGCAACTCAATATTAAAATAAATTTTAATATATCACCCACCATCGCACACTTCTACTGTGCCCAAAACTAAAAAGTCGTATCAGAGCAATCACATTTAAATTTATAATTATTTATTTGATTATTGATCCATATGCAATCACGGTTGAATTTTCATTTCATACTATTAGTTATTTAATCTGTTTTGAATTAACATGTTATCGACATATTACTGATGTTCATTCAGGGTTTCATTTTCTTAAAGGTTTAAGAATAGATGAAGAATAACCGGAGATGCCATCAGGAACTGCCAAATTTTTGGCTGATAATAAAGGGCTACACAATGTGTAGGTAAAGTAAACACCATGTATGCTAGTAAGCTACACTTGGACATGTCGTGAGATACACGACATGCCATGTAGTTATTACACACAGTGTACTCACGTGTTGACCAGCCAACTTGACACACTGTTGTCGGATTACACAATGTGTATACGACGTACACGCCGTTAGTTTATATGAGTTAGTGGCATAAATCATGCAATCTGTGTGATCATTATACACAATCAAACCGCGTGAGACTGAAAAACTGGATCATTTATGATATACACGATGTGTATGTGGTTTACATTACATGTAGTTCATCAATTCCTACATCTGAGATACATGCTGAGTCCTCATTCTTATTATTTGGACACAAGGAATTAGAGATACACGATGTGTAGCTGGAAGCACAGTTCATGTAGTCTCCTGCCTGTGAACATGCTGAGTATTTCGGTGAGTTGCATGGGCACACTATATTCAGACAACACGATGTGTAGCTAGCCTATACACGCTGTGTGATCCCGCCAAAATACACACCAAAGACCCAAGCAAGTATCTCGTGTACATGAAAAACAGATACACGACGTGTAGCCGAGATGTACACACCGTGTAGTTTGGCTGAGTCAACACATTGAATCCCTAGGTGTGTGACCTAGATACATGATAACAGAGGTACAAAACATGTAATTGGATAGTACACGTCGTGTAGTCTCCCAATTACTGGAAGAATTTAATTACATTAAATTTACAATTGCAGCATTAAAACCATATGACTTTGGTTGACACTTTAAGTGTTTGAAAATTTAATAAGGGTTTTAAGGAATTTTAAATTCTCAATTAATTTATTGTAATAAATATACAATTATTGGTTCTGGAATTTATTTTCCATTAATGACTTAATGATGTTTATCTCTAAATGAAATCGTATGGTCATTAAAATGAAAGTGAATTAATTAATCAATGCAAGCATGTTTATCTTAATAATAAAAAATAGATAAAGAAATAAATGCTATCCGTTTAATCTTGCATATACATTGCATGTATGACCATTCATGAGGTAGACCAAGACTAGTGTATGTGTTGATATTTATTTAATTTAATTTATCGCATGATTTGTAATTATTTATTATTAAATTAAATTTGATGGTCTGTGAGTCATCCCTCTCCATTATTATGTAGGACCTTCTTGTCCAATGATATTTATGTAACCTCCTTTAACCAATCCTTTGGTTCTACTCACTTGTGTGTGAGTTATAAATACTTGTAATTAACAAAGTTTCCCAAGGTGTGTGGAGGTGGTTCAAGATGTAATCATAATGATATCAACCTAGGTGTTACACAGGTGGACAAGTGGAAGGCTGTAACTCAAACCAAGACCGTCAACATGAGTTATTTCCCCTGGGTCATAGGTTGATTTAATGTTTGCTCATTAAATCAACCATTAGATAAAGCTCATGAACATGTTATTTATTTATTTATTTATGTCTATGCATTATCTATTCATGGATGTAAGACTACGATAACATAAATAAATAAATGAATGTGAAAATACAAAAATTAAATAAATGGATTATGCATAAATGTTTTATCTAACATGGTTAATTAATTAAGTAACATCCACTTAATATTAACAAGACATGTAAAGTATAAAACAAGATAAAATTAATTCATAATAAATTTAAATCCCTCAATTAAATATTAATTCAGACTTGACCTTTCATTACTTTATTAGGAATGAAAGCCTTAGAAATAAGTTTTTGACCAACCCTTGTTGGGACACTTACTTTTAACATAGAGTTATTATGAAGGTTATGGGTTGAATTAACCATCTTATATTAAGAGAAGTATCCCTCAATAGAATTGATGTAACTTGGAGGCAAGTGTTGAGGAAATCCAAGTCAGGATTTTATGATAGTGAGTCCACTCAATGAATCAAGGAGCCACAACCCCATAGTTGGCAAAGAATTTCCTACCTAACCACCTTCAAGTAGCTTAACCAACCCTTGTTGGGGTTATGCGAAAGAGCATATGGATTCTTTCCACTAGAATTTTCTAGATACTAGACATTCCGAGTTCAATGGTGAGGGCTATTGGGACTTGATAAAATAGTGGGATATTTAATAAAAATCAATTAATTTATTATTTCTCACAAAATTTTTAATCAAAAAAAGTACTAATAATCTTCTATTTTAATTTCAGAATAAAATGGAAAGCTCATCATTCACATTATACCTAAGATCAATATTAGAGAAAGACAACGTCCTCACTAGTATTAACTTACAAGAGTGGTTTAGATGCCTTTATGTTGTAATACACCATGAATAAAAATCTTATATACTAGAATCCTCAATGTCTGATCTTCCTACCAAGGAAGTGAGTGATAAAGAGTTCATTATCTAGAAAAAACATTTGAGCTACATGCTCGACGTTCAATATTTGATGCTTTCATCTATGTCTAGTGAAATCATGAAGTCTCATGAAAACATAGATGCGTATAACATGTTTGAGCACCTCCATGGTATTTACCAAGAGAGATATAAGCAATAAAAGTTTGAGATTTCCAAGGTACTCTTTCAGAGAAAGCTTGAAGAGGGTTTCCCAGTTGGGCTTCATGTAGTCAAGTTCATTGTCAATATTGAGTGCCTATAGGTTCTAGGGTTCAAACTCTTAGAGGAACTAGACACTAATATCATTTTTGTATCACACTCTCATGTTAGAATCCTCAATGCCTGATCTTCCTACCAAGTAGGCGAGTGATAAAGAGTTTATTATCTAGAAAAAACTTTTGAGCAACATGGTTGGTGTTCACTGTTTGATGCTTTAGTCTATGTCTTGTGAACTCATGAAGTCTCATGAAAACATGGATGCGTATAACATGTTTGAGAAACTCCATGGTATTTACAAGGAGATATCTAGGCAGGATTAGTTTGATATTTCCAAGGTTCTCTTTTAGAGCAAGCTTGGAGAGGGTGCCCCACTCGGGATTCACGTAGTCAAGCTTATTGGCTATATTGAGTGCCTATAGGTTCTAGGGTTCAAAATATCAGAGGAATAGGGGACCAATCTCATCATTACATCACACCCTTATAGATTCTCTAGATTTGTTGTAAATTTTAATATGAAAAACATTGAGAAGTCTTTTCCAAATCTTTTCACTATCCTTCATTAAGTAGATAAGGATACGAAATGAGAAAATCCTTTCATCCTTATGGTGAATAAACAGAAAGGTAAAGCGAAGAGCACTAAGTCAAAATATTCTTCATGCCCTTCCAAGAAGGGAAGATCAAGGGGAAAACAAGGGAACGAGATACTGTCTGTTTCTCATGTGGCAATAAGGGCCACTAAAAAAAATCCGAACCCAGCCAAAGAAGTAAGGGAAATATTTAGGTGCATTTTTTATTGAGTGCAATTCATCTATTTATATAAATTGGGAATTAGATATAGCTTGTGGTGCTCACATATGTATTAAAATACATGAACCAAGTAGATTCAGAAAGATTGACCAATGGAAGGTTGATCTACAAGTAACCAACAAAGCTAAAATTATTGTTGTAACTATTGGGGACTACTACCTCACGTTGTCAGCTAGAATGATCTTAGTTTTGAAAGGTTTTTTTATGTTCCATTTTTTACCAAAATCATTATTTTTATATCCAGAATTGATATGGATGGATTTATTTTAAAATTTAGGAATAAATGTTGATTCTATTATAAAGATAACATTTTTTATGCGAAGAAACATTTAAATAATGATTTTTATGTGCTGGATTACATGAACTAAGTAATGACAATTGATAATGAAGCTACATCACATAACTCATACCACACCCAAATTTGGAATCACAGGTTAGTTCATGTAAATGAGAAACACTTAACTAAATTATACCAATATGGATATTTAGATTCTTTTGAATTAAAACCACCTGGTATATGTCATGCATGTCTACAAGGTAAAATGACCAAAGCCCCATTTAGTATAAAAGGTGAAAGGGCCAAATAGCTTATTGAATTAGTTCATAAAAATGCGTGTGGACCATTTTATATTGAGGCAAGGGGTGGATACTCATACTTCATAAATTTTACTGATGATTTTAGTAGATATGGACAAGTCTAATTAATGAGGTATAAGTCAGATTCCTTTTATAAATTCAAGGAATACAAGAATGAAATTGAAAACCATCTTGGTAAGAAGATTAATAAACTTCACTCAGACCGTGGTAGAGAATAATAAACTTCACTCAGACCGTGGTAGAGAATATCATAATCAATAATTCATTGATTACTTACAGGAGTTTGGGATCTTATCTCAACTCAATCCTCATTATACACCTCAATGGAGTGGTGTAAGTGAAAGGAGGAACCACACCTTATTGGATATGGTGATATCAATAATGATTCATATGAGTCTTTCATTATCCTTTTGGGGATACACATTACAAATAGAAGCACAAATACTAAGCCAAGTACCAACTAAAGTGGAAGAAGATATACCATACTATTTATGGAATGGTAAGAAACCCGTGTTGTCATACTTACACATGTGGAGATGCGAAACATTTGTTAAGACCTCTTCAGGTAATAAACATGCACCCTAAGACACAAAGTGTACTTTTATTAGATACCCCAAATAAATAAGGGGATATTACCTATATGACCCCTCCAAAAAAGGTAATAGTGGTAAGACGCACCATATTCTTTGAGAGGGAGAAAATCTCTAAAATAGATAGTGAGAGTGAGATAGACTTCAAGGAAGTTGAGGCTCATGGTACAAAAGAGTTGGCACAAGAAAAAATTCCTCAAAGCCCCATGGAATAAGAAACTATTCTAGAGACACAAGTACTGCATAGGAGTACAATAGAGGTTAGGGAACCAAAACGGTATGGTTTTCTAGTCATCGAGGATGGTGAATCATTATTAGTTAACAATAATAACCCTCTAACTTAAAAGGAGGTAGTAAGTAGAATAGATGTTTCCAAGTAGAAAGAATCCATGAATTCTGAAATGGATTCCATGTACCAAAACCAAGTATAGATTTTGGTAGATCCTCTAGTGGGTGTAAATACTATTGGTTGTAAATGGGTATTCAAGAAGAAACTGGACATGTAAGGACAATTGAGTACCTATAAGGCGTGACTGGTTGAAAAAATATTTAAATAGCATCAATTCATTGACTATGAAAAAACCTTCTCACCAATTTTAATGCTGAAATCCATCATAATTATACATTCCATTGCATATTACCATGAATATGAGATTGGGAAAATGGATTTAAAACAAACTTTCTTGATGGGAACCTTCATAAAGATGTCTATATGACACAACTCAAAGGGTCTGTGACTCCAAAGAATGCCAAAAAGATATGAATAGTGAAAAAAAAATCCATTTATGGATTAAATAAAGCATCTAGGTCAAAAAAAAATGTTTTTATGAAGCCATAACATAATTTGGTTGCATAAAGAATGAGTATGATCCTTTTTTCTATAAGCAGTTTAGTGGGAGTGTAGTTATTTTCTAAATAATATATTTTGATGACATATTTCTCATTGGAAACAAAATACCAATATTATAGTTTATTATGTCATGGTTGAATAAATGCTTCTCTATGAAGGAATTGAATGAGGAAACATATATTCTTGGAATCAATATCCATCATGATAGATCTAAGAGGCTTATTAGCCTAAATCAAAGTACATTCATTGAAAATATTTAGTATGAAACAATCCAAGAGGGGATTGTTGCTAGTGTCACATGGTGTCACATGACATTCATCTTTTCGAGATAATGTGTCCTTTGAAACATGATGAAAGAAATAAAATTACAAGGATTCTATACAAATCAATGATTGATTCATTCATGTATGATATGATATGTAATAGGATAGATTCCACCTATACATTAAGTTTGGTATGAAAATATCAAGATGACCTAGGCGACCACCATTGGATGAAAATCAAGACTATACTTAAGTATCTGAGGCGTGCTAAGGATATGTTCCTGATTTATGGAGGAGATGATGAACTAGTCATCAGAGGATATGCATATGCTAGTTTCGAAATATATTAAGATGAAATGAAGTCACAAATGGGATACATATTCACATTTAATGGAGGTGTTGTGAGTTGGAAAGATCAAAATAGGTTGTGGTCATAGATTCTATAATAGATTATAAGTATATTGTGGCTTCTTAGGTAGATAAATAAGTAGTATGGATACACAACTTCATCTAAGAGCTTTATATGATACCTAGCAGTACAGATTCTATCACACTCTACTATGATAATACTATAGTGGTGGCTTGGTCTTGCCCAAATTTACCCAAGTTTTTATGGTTAAGCGGTCAAATGTAGAGTAGCTTGGGTTGTCGATTCCTCAGAGACCTAAGAAGAAACCTGTAGACACGCACATTCTATGGACTAATTTTGCTATTAAATGGCCAAATTTGGGTTGATTTTAGATAGGTTTAAGCAAACACTATGTGAATTAAGTGAATTTAAATTATGAGAAGGGTTGATCCTAGGTTATTATAAGGGGTGGATTGGATGAAATTCCTCTTTAGTGATTCCAATTTCTTATATTTGAGATGAGTTCATTCAAGGAGATCAAAAAAATTCATCACTTACTGGTTCATAACAACACACTATAATACTAATAACCTATACACTTGGAGGATCATGTTTATGATCACTCCAAGGTAAAATTTTGTATTAGCACTTAAAGTGTGCAGCCTTAAAATTCAATAAGGATGAAGAAGTTTTAAAATCATAAAATAAAAATCTCATTTAAAAGAAGTGATTAGAGATTAATGGAGTGATAAATAACATCCAATACATCCTCTTGATACTACCTTAGATAAACCCATAAGTGTGTTAGCCCTCCATTGATCCTATGATCTTAATGGAAGCGGGAAGTAGACTCATGAGGGAGGAATTGAAGGAAAAAAAATAAAAAACAAAGTAACAAACACTCCACCATTGTGTGATAAACCTCACTAGGTTTGGTGTGAATAAATTCACACCATGAAGAAACAGTATCAACATGTTAATAATAAGAACATAAAATGAGAATAAGAATAAGTTTTATAAGAAAACTAAGGTGATTTGAATAACTTACAATTGAGGAAGAACATTACAAAGGAAAAGCTACAGCATAACATTACAATTAAAGAACGCACCAAAGATCCTCAAATACTTCACCAATACTACCTTAAATAGGAATTTTGGAAGACTTGGATCAAGAATAAAATATTTAAAGTCATCCCACTTGATTATGGTAGGATTAGAGTGGTGGAAATCTTGTGGAACTTAGACTTTTCCACTCTTGACCCGAAGTGGAATCTAGATTGCATACACCAAATTTTTTTGTAGAAATGACCTTATATATGTAAGAATTAGAGTGGTCCATAGAAGAAGAAAATGTATCCCCAGATTTTTCCTAACCTTTTGTAAAATTTCAACCCAAATGAAAATTTTGTTTGCGAGATATGATTAAATTTGTGGGATGTTTTTCTGGGCTGTAGAATCTGGCCCAAAATTTTATCTCCAACTTGGGCCGCATAGAAATATCTTTAAAACACAAAATTATATATTTTTAATGTTTTAATAAATGTTACCCATTATTTCCTATATATTCAGTTAAATTTTAAGAATTATTGAGCTTGGATCTTGGCCTCTATAATAGTTTTATTGGGTTGTTGCCCAGTTCACTTCACCCAGAATGTTGTTTGTTCAAGGCCAACTTTGGTGGTCTTCCAATGTGAATATTCAAGTACTCCAAAAGTATTAATTTTCCCCAATATAATGAGAACCTGAAAATTAAATATGAAAATAAAATCAAGATCATTGGGTATTTTATATGGTGTTAAAAAATATACCATGTAATAGTGCATTTTAAGAAGGAATTACAATTATAATATGAAATAATGTCCAAAGTGTAAAATGCACTAAAAAAGGTGTTTATGATTAATAAATAACATGAATATTGTAATATAAATAATGAATATTATCCTCTTCTAGTGGATAATCACACCCCCAAACTTGAGTTTTTCTAGTTCTAAGCAAAATATATCTCAACAATATGAAATTCAAATTCCCTTTTCCGAAAACATTTTAATACACAATGATCACCAAAAAACATTATACCAAAAAATCATAAAACCCATCAAAATCTTTTAATACAAGATAGTTTCATAAGCATATCCAAATCCCAATCCCATTCCTTTGTTAAAATTCATTGTGATATTTCATCCAATATCAATTAAGCGTGATGATGTGTTGTGCATCTCAATAGACATGGGGGTTCATCATTATTCAAGGGGGGAAATGATGGAAGCGCTAGGTGGAATAACATTTCCATATTAAGATGAGTATTCAATTTATTTATTGTATAATTTTTTCGTTTTTTTTCAATTTTTCCATGGTAATTGAAATTGCACTCAATGGAGTCAACCCATGTAGCGAGACTTTGCTGATGACTCCCAGACTCAAAGACCTTAGGGCACCAAGTGAAGCCCACATACTCGGGCATCATCTCGAGTTAAATCAGTAAAAAACAAAGTCAAATTACAAAAAATAGAGATAAAATTACTAACTTCGGGCCACACAACTATGGAGTCACGATCCCCAAGTGCCGAAAGCCACACATTAGGTCATTTCATTACTCTACGTGCAAATATATTGTTGTTGTTTTTATTTTTTTATTTTTTATTGAATACTAATATTAAAATTAAAATGATCACCAAAACTATGCTATTTATTTGGGGAACCCAATTAACTCAAACTAATACCTCACTATCCAAAGGGCGTGCATTGTGATCTTTTTTAATTTGGATGAAGATATAAATGATGAAATATCACATTAGACAACCACACTTTCCAAAATATATGCTCATGAAATTATAAATGGATTAAAATTAGAATCAGGGCATGCTAAATTATTTTATATTCAATTTAAAAGTTTTCAATGTGTATTATCACGTTCAAGGTTAAAGAAAAATTTCCCTTCCACACATTTTTTTATGCACGCAAAATTAATTTTTTCTTTCTTTTCACCCCCCAACTTAAAATAACATTGTCCCCAGTGTTTAAAGAAAATAAAATTTAGAAGGGGGTGGAGGTAGAGGAGAGGAGTTATAAAATGAATTTGAAATAATAAACCTGGAACAAATTCACCTGGTGGTTGAAGTTGAAGTTCTTGCTGCTCTAATTTAGTCCTTTGATATCCATGTCACTTGCAGAGTTCCCTAGTAGAAAAAGAAAAAAAAAACAATATATATATATATATATATTTATTCATATAATAAAAAAGTAAAATATAAGTATATATACAAAAATTATAGAATAAGAAAGCACTATAAGCCATAGGTCAGTGGTAAGCGCATGCCCCTGTCTCCCTTCGGTCCCGAGTTCGAGTCCCCATGGCTTCGATGATTGTTACGGGGTTTTCTCCATGAACTACGATGTGTCATTTTATATATTTTTTTAATTATTATCATATATATATGTATATTTTTATTTTATCCTAAAAACCCATAAAAATAATATAAAATAAACTGATGATACATTGTCTTCTTTTTAAATTTCTGGGTAAGGTATTACTCAGGGATCACATTGTGTGACACAGATGAATATGATGCTTCACTTTCATACCCATCCATACTCATAATAGAAGAACATGTAAACAGTGTAAGGTACTATCATATTTAGATTTGATTTTTTTTTTAAATATCAAAATTATTCATTAATCCTATTTTAAAATAAAGATGATTCACAAAGATTGGAAACATGAAAACCACGGGTTTCCTCCTGTGCAGTGATTTTATTTAATGTCTCTAGCTCAACTTATACCCCTAATTGTTTAAGTATTTTCCTCATATAAGGTTGGTTCACACAATTATTCATCAACTTAATGTTTTTGGAATGGTTTAATGAATGGTTTGACTCTATGACCATTAAATTTAAAGGTTTGACCAATTGGTCGGATTTTGAATTTCTACAGCCCCATGGGGGTACACCTTATACACTATGTATGAACCTGACCATCTGAACCTCAACTTCCCCTAGTGTAAATGAAGTTTAGATCTATAAAAAAGAATATGTTTATCTGGTATAATGTGTTTGGTTTTAAGATTTCAAGATTGTTAGGATTTAACACTAGCTTTATTTATTCTTGAATTTTCATAAGCCTCCATCCTAAGTTTCTCAAGTTCATTGAGATCTAATTTTCTTTTTGTTCTATCCAATGAGAGGTCATAATTCGTTTTCTTAATTTCCCAAAAAGCCTTATGTTCAATTTCAACTAGTAAATGGCATGATTTTCCATAAACCAACATATATGGGGACATTCATAAAATGGGTTTATATATGGTTCGATAGGCCCAAAGAGAATCTAAGAGTTTGCTCGACCAATCTTTCTTAGATGGATTAATAATTTTCTCAAAAATTTGTTTGATTTATCGACCGACTAACTCATATTGACCATTGGTATGTGGGTGGTATGCTGTGGACATTGTGAGAAATTAAATACTTTTCCATGAGTGATGAGAATGGAATATTACAAAAATGAGTTCCACGATCACTGATAATAGCCTTAGGAATTCCAAATCTAGAGAGGATGTTTTCTTTGAGAAATCTAATCATAGTTTTATGATCATTGGATTTTGTAGGAATGGCCTCAACCCATTTGGATACATAATCAACAACTAAAAGAATGTACAAATATCCCCTAGAGTTTGGGAAGGGACCCATGAAATCGATTCCCCAACAGTCAAAGATTTCAATCACTAATATGGGAGTGAGTGGCATTTGATTCCTTTTTGTGATGAACCATACTTGTTGACACCTGGGACAACTTTGACAAAATGTGTAGGATTCCTTTGAGAGGGTGGGCCAGAAGAGACCATACTGAATAACCTTATCAAAATCTTTCTTAGAGGAAAAGTGACCTCTACGCGCCTCACTATGACAGAATTTAAGGATGGAATCTTGTTCAGATTTTGGGACACACCTCCTAATGACTTAGTCAGGGTAGAAATTATAAAGGTATGGATCATCAAACACATAGTTCCTAACATCAGAAAGGAATTTACTTCTATCTTGAGACCCTTAGAATTTTGTAATGACTCCTGTAACTAAGAAGTTGTCTATGTCGACATACCAAGGGCAGTCACTCACAAAGTATAGGTGTTCATCAAGGAATGAATCAGAAACATAAAGGTAAGATAATTTGTCATTAAATTCTATCCTAGAGAGATGATTATCTACAAAATTTTCAACACCCTTTTTTTCCTTGATTGTGAGGTCAAATTCTTGTAAGATAAGGAACCACCTAATCAGACTATCCTTAACATCTTGTTTCTAGAAGAGGTAATTTTGAATAGAATGGTCAGTGAACACAATGATGGGGGATCCTAAGAGGTAGAACCTAAAATTTTCTAAGAAAAACAAAATAGAAAGTAACTCCTTCTCAGTGGTGGTGTAGTTTATTTGTGCATCATTTAAATATTTTCTTGCATAAGAAATGACACATGGAGTTTTCTCACACCGTTTTCCTAAGACTTATCCTACAACAAAGTCACTAGCATCACAAATGAGCTCAAAAGTAAGTTTCCAATTTGGATATTTCATGATAGGTGGAGAGATAAGAGCTAACTTGAGTCTAGAGAATTATTCCTCATAGCTTTATGTCCATAAAAATGGATCATCTTTCACCAATAGAGCACAAAGAGGTCAAGAAATAGAGTTGAGATTCCTAATGAACCTTCTATAGAAACCAACATGTCCTAAGAAAGACCTCACTTCCTTGACAGTTTTGGGTGATGGAAGGTGGATAATTATGTCAACCTTGGATTTATCAACTTCAATCCCCCTACCTAAGACTAGATGGCCAATGACTAGTCCCTCATTAACCATGAACTGGCATTTTTCCCAGTTTAGGACCAGATTATTTTCTTCAGATCTTGACATGACTCTCTCTAAATTCCTCAGACATCCCTCAAATGTATCCCCAAACACAGAGAAGTCATCAATGAAGACCTCTATAAAATCCACTACCATGTCTGAGAAGATTCCCATCATGCACCGCTAGAAGGTTCCAGGGGCATTGAATAACCCGAAGGGCATGCGTTTGAAGGCAATGGTTCCGAATGGATAGGTGAATGCAGTATTCCCTTGATCCTCTAGGGATATCTCAATATGATTTTACCCTGAGTACCCATCTAAGAAATAGTAAAAGGCATGACCTACCACTCTCTCAAGGACTTAGTCAATGAATGTTAAGGGGAAATGACCCTTCTTGGTAAATGAGTTTAGATTCCTATAGTCGATGCAGACTCTCCAATGACTACTCACCCTAGTTAGAAGAATCTCTCCATCCTTATTGGTTATCACTGTGATTCCGACCTTTTTAGGAACCATATGGATTGGGCTGACCCACTCACTCTTAGTAATGGGATAAATGATACCAAATTTTACCAATTTCAGAAGTTCTTTTCTCACTACTTCCATGAGATTAGGATTGAGTTGCCATTATGGTTGATGACATGGATTTGAATCAGATACCAGAACAATCCTATGAGTCCCGATAAGTAGGATAATCCCAGGAATATCAGATAGGGTCCATCCAATGGCTTTTTTGTGTTTTATAAGGACATCTAGAAGCATCCTCTCACGATCAGCTTAAAGAGAAGAAGAAATGACAATAGGATGTGTTCCATTTTCTCTTAGGAAGGCATACTTAAGTGTAGTAAAAATTTCTTTTAATTCAAGATCAGGTTGGTTCAAAATTTCAGCAGAATATTGGGACATTGGCTCTAGATCGACTTCCTTTTATGAGTTCCATATAGTATTGATTCCCCACATGGAGAAGTTTTAGATACTAGATTGGTTTGATCAGTTTTAGGGATGGGAGTTGGAGTGGTCTCCATGAATGTGGTTTCCTGAAAGATTTCACTAATTTTTGGTCTTAATATTTCATCATAGGAGCAATCTGAAAGTGATTCTAGCCAAGGAGATAAAACTTCCTTCATGTGAATAAAAGAAATTAATCTCGTCCTAACTTAAACATTCCTCAAATATTCCTTGATGTTCTATGGATTCATTACCAACACTTCCTATCATGTTTACTTCATGAATATCCTCACCATCTCCTATTTGTGAGCTTTCATTATAGATGTTCAAATCTAGACTCATATTTCCAAAGGTGATGGTCATGTTTCCATTTTAGATTCGAATAATAGAGTTTATTGTTGCAAGGAAGGGACGACCAATGATGATTGGGGTTTGCTCCTTGTTTCCTAAGTTTGGATTGTTTTCAAGGACAATAAAGCCAGCAGGGTATGATATTGACACTAGCACCTAGGATTTGAAAAATTTGTTCTCTCCTAATTTAAAATTGATGTAAGGACATCTTGAGTCATTAATATTTGGTGGAAGGGTTCCTTATATTGTTCTGCTAAAATTTTCTACTAGAAGGACTTGGTTCTTATGTGAGAATTTCCTTTAAAATGTGTAGAGGTCCTTAAGGTATTTTGAGTATGCAGGAATGGTTTGAAAGGCATCGAGGAGTGGAATGTTCAATTTGACTTGTGATAATATTTCCCTCAATGTTTCACTCAATTCAGGATTGGTTTTTCCCCTCATGCATTGAGGAAATGGTGTAGGTTGTGGGACTGTTTGTTGAAGAGTTGTTTCTTTCACACCGCTATCAGTTTTTTCAGTTCTATCATGTTGTTCATTTGAATTTTTATTATATTTTTAAGCTTTATATGGTTTTTGAATTATTTTTTCATGTTTATCAATTGATTTCCCACTTCTTAAAACTGTCACAACCTTTAGTTGTTCATGAGTTGTTTGAGTGCAACATGAATCTCCCTTTAAAGTTGAGGATGGTACCACCTAAGTAGGCATGGGTGCCTTCCTAGTTTTTATTCTTTTTAGTTAATGTTTAAGGTATGAGACTTTTGAGTTCATTTTCTCCATTTGTTTACACAAGTGTTCAAGGATTGGTAGAGGTACAGACTGGGTAGGGCCTTGTGCTGGTTGGTTTATCCCAGGAGGATACTTTGGATGTTGGATTGGTTGTTTCATGGGTTACTGTATGGTTTGTTGGTATTGGATAGGAGTGTGTTGGTATTGGATTGGTTATGGTTGGAATTGGTTATGATTTTGAATTTTTTTTGGAGGGTAGGGGTTTGGTTATTGTGATTGGATAGTTTGTTGTTTATCTTTCCAGCAGAAGCCTGGGTGGTAATTATAACTTGGGTTGAATGTGTTTTGGTATTAGGGATTTTGGAAGTTTAGGGCATTGAATTTAGGAGGTGGTCCTCCTATAAGAACATACTTGATGTATGTAATGGTCAGGCAGTTGTCTGTTTTGTGGTCATGTTTGTCACAAATTGTGCAAACAGGGTCTACAGTTTGGATTTCATGGATTTTCCTAAGGTATATCTCTTTAACCTCCCTAGTGAGTGGTCCTAAGGATTTCCTATTCTATAAGTGTATGCATTCCAATAGTTCTTTGTGGATTTTCAGAATAAGGTGATATTCCCCATGCTTGGTTTTGTTCAGTAGGACTTTCTAGATACTCGTAAGCATCATTTGGGGCTTTGTTTTTAAAGGTACCATTACACATCATGTCAATGAATTGTTTATTCCCTTGGCCCAACCCTTCATAGAAAATTATCACTTATTCAGGAATAGAAAAACCATGGTGTGGAACCATGTTTCGAGTGTCTTTGAACCTCTTCCATGTTTCATTGAATGACTCTCCCTCTTTTTCAAATTTTTTTGATGCTCTTTTTAAGTGCAATTGTTTTGTGGTGGGGAAAGTGTTTTTTGTAGAATTATATTTGTAATTGGTCCCAAGATTTTATGGATGATGGTCTCAAATTTTTTAGCCAATTTTTAGCTTTATCATTTAAATAAAAAGGAAATATACTCATCTTATCTGATTCTAGTTGATGTGGGGGACACATAGTTTCTACAATGTCATTAAACTCCTTAACATGAAGGTAGGGAATCTCTGACTCCATTCCATGGAATGTGGGAAAGCGATTTAGGACATGGGGTTTAAATATGTAGTTGAAATATCCTAGGTAATTGTTTTTAATTCATGAGGGGTCATTGGTCCTGGCAGGTGTGAGGTAGTCATTCATGGTTTGATCGACTGCATTCCCCAAGTTTGGGGCTGCCTTATTTGGATTTCCATTTTGGTTCCCACCCTGGTTTATGAGTTGATTTATTTGAATAAATTTCATTGAATTGGGATCAATTTTTGACTCTAGAGTATTAGGAAGATTAGGATCTAATGGAAAGAGTTCCCTTGGTGTAATTGACTCCCCAACCCTAGTACCATTCACCCTAACTAGATGGTTTGATTGGTCACGAGTGTAGGCGGACATGCACCAAAAGAAAAAAAATGAGAAAGGGAAAAGATAAGAGAATTTGGATGAGAATAAAAGAAATGGGGGAGAATAAAATGGGTGTTGAGATGAATTAATTGGGTCCCCAGCAGTAGTGCCAAAATTTAGTCTCGCCCAAATTTACCCAAGTTTATATGGTTAAGCAATCAAATGTAGAGTAGCCTGGGTTATCGATTCCTCAGAGACCTAATAAGAAACCTATAGGCCTGTACATTCTATGGACTCATTTTGGATATTAAGTGTCCAACTTTGGGTTGATTTTATATAGGTTTAATCAAACACTAGGTGACTTGAGTGAATTAAAATTATGGGAAGGGTTGATCTTGGGTTATTATAAGGGGTGGATTGGATGAAATTCCTCTTTAGTGATTTCAATTTCTTATATTTGAGATGAGTTTATTCAAGGAGATCAAAGAACTTCATCACTTAGTGGTTCATACCAATACAATATAATATTAATCACCTATACACTTGGAGGATCATGTTTATGAGAATTCCAAGGTAAAGTTTCGTATTAGCACTTGAAGTTTGTGGCCTTAAAATTCAATAAGAATGAAGAAGTTTTAAAATCATCAAATAAAAATATCATTTAAAAGAAGTGATTAGACATTAATGGAGTGATAAATAACATCCAATACATCTTCTTAATACTCCCTTGTATCAACGCATAAGTGGGTTATCCCTCCATTTATCCTATGATCTTAATGGAAGCGGGAAGTAGACTCATGAGGGAGGAATTGAAGGGAAAAAATAAAATAAAAAACAAAGTAACAAACACTCCACCGTTGTGTGATAAATCTCACTAGGTTTGGTGTGAATAAATTCACACTAGTAAGAAACAATATCAATGTGTTAATAATAAGTACAGAAAATGAGAAGAAGAAGAAGTTTTATAAGAAAACTAAGGTGATTTGAATAACTTACAATTGAGGAAGAACATTACAAAGGAAAAGTGGTATCATAACATTACAATGAAATAAAATAGTAAATATCCTCAACTAATTCAACACCACTAAATTAAATAGGAATTTTGGAAGCCTTGGGTCAAGAATACAATATTTATATTCATCCCACTTAAGTATGGTAGGCTTAGGGTGGTGGAAATGTTGTATAACTCATACTTTTCCCACTCTTGACCCGAAGTGGAATCCAGTTTTCATCCACCGAACAAAGTCATCTAAATGACCTTATATATGGAAGAATTAGAGTGGAACATTGAAAAATAAAATTTATCTTCATATTTTTTCTAACCTTATGTAAAATTTCATCCCAAATGGATTTTTTTGCAAGATATGATTAAATTTGTGGGATGTTTTTCTGGGACGCATAATCTGGCCTAGAATTTTATCTCCAAATTGGGATGCATGGAACTCTCTTTAACACTCATAATTATCTATTGTAACTAATGGAATAAATGTTCCCCATTATGTTTTATATCTTAATTTAAATTTTCAGAATTATTGGGCTTGGATATTAGCCTCTATAGTAGTTTTATTGGGATGCTTTCCAATTCACTTCACCAAGAATGTTGTGTGTTCAAGACCAACTTTGGTGGTATTCCAATGTGAATATTCAAATACTACAAAAGTATTAATTATTCCCAATATAATGAGGAACCTGAAAATTAAATAACAAAATAAAATCAAGATAATTGGGTATTTTATATGGTGTTCAAAAATGTACCATGTAATAGTACATTTTAAGAAGGAATTAAAATTATAATATGAAATAATGTCCAAAGTGTAAAATGCACTAAAAATGGTGTTTATGATTAATAAAGCACATAGATATTATAATATAAAAAATTAACATCATCCTCTTCCAGTGGTTAATCACACCCCCAACTTAAGTTTTGGTAGTCTCGAGCAAAATATATCTCAACAATATGAAATTCAAATTCAATTTTCCAAAAACATTTTAATACACAATGATCACCAAAAACCATTATACCAAACAACCATGAAACCCATCAAAATATTTTAATACAAGATTGTTTCATAAACATATACAAATCCCAAGCCTATTAATTTGTTCAAATTCATCGTCATATTTCATCCAATATCAATTAAGCGTGATGATGTGTTGTGTATCGCAATAGACATGGCGTTTCATCTTTATTCAAGGGGAAATGATGTAAGTGCTAGGTGGAATCGCATTTCCATATTAAGACGAGTATTTGATTTTTTTATTATATATATATTTTTGTTTTTTTTCAATTTTTCCATGGTAATTGAAATTGCACTCAATAAAGTCAACCCATGTAGTGAGACTTTGCTGATGACTCCCAGGCTCAAAGACCTTAGGGCACCAAGTGAAGCCCACATACTTGGGCATCATCTTGAGTAAACTTAGTAAAAAATAAAGTCAAATTACTAAAAATAGAGATAAAATTACTAACTTCGGGCTAGAAAACTATGGAGTCACAATCTCCATGTGCCGAAAGCAACACATTAGGTCATTTCATTGCTTTACGCAAAAATTTATTCTTGTTTTTTTTATTTTTTTATTGAATACTCATATTAAAAATAAAATGATCACCAAACCTATGCTATTTATTTTGGGAATCCCATGAACTCAAACTAATACCCCACTATCCAAAGGACGTGTGTTGTGATCTTTTTTAATTTAGATGAAAATATAAATGATGAAATATCACATTAGATAGCCACAATTTCCAAAATCTATGATCATGAAATTATACATGGATTAAAATTAGAATCAGGGAATGATAAATTATTTGATATTCAGTTTCAAAGTTTTCAATGTGTATTATAATGTTCAAGGTTAAAGAAATTTTTTCCTTCCACACATTTTTTTATGCACGCAAAATTAATTTTTTCTTTCTTTTCACCCCCAACTTAAAATAACACCGTCCCTAGTGTTTAAAGAAAATAAAATTTAGACAGGGGTGGAGATAGAGGAGAGGAGTTATAAAAGTAATTTGAAATAATAAACATGGAACAAAGTCACCTGGTGGTTGAAGTTGAAGTTCTTTCTACTCTAATTTAGTCCTTTGATATCCATGTCACTTGCAGAGTTCCCTAGTGAAAAAAGGAAAAACAAACAAACAAACAAAACAAAACAATATATATACATATATTCTTAGAATAAAAAAATTAAAGATAAGTATATATACAAAAATTATAGAATAAGGAATCACTATAAGCTGTAGGTTAGTGGTAAGTGCGTGCTCCTATCTCCCTTCGGTCTCAAGTTCGAGTCCCTACAGCTTCACCGGTTGTGACAGGGTTTTACCCATGACCTAATACATGTCCTTTTATATTTTTTTAATTATTATTATATATATATTTTGTATTTTTATTTTAACATAAAAATCCATAAAAATAACATAAAATAAACTGACGATACATTGTCTTCTTTTTAAATTTCTATGTAAGGTATTACTCAGGGATTACACCGCGTGACACGGATGAATACGATGCTCCACTTTCATACCCATCCATACTCATAATAGAAGAACATGTCAACAATGGTACTATCATATTTAGAGTTTATTAATTTTTTTAAATATCAAAATGATTTATTAATCCTATCTTAAAATAAAGATGATTCACAAAGATTGAAAACATGAAAACCACAGGTTGCCTCCAGTGCAACGATTTTAGAGCTATACAAAATAATAGGTTTACCTGGTACAATGTGTTTGGTTTTAAGATTTTAAGATTGGTAGGCTTTAACTCTAGATTTATTTATCCTTGAATTTTTATAAGCCTCCATACCATGTTCCTTAAGTTCATTGAGATATAATTTCCTTTTTGTTTTGTAAAATGAGAGGTCATAATTAATTTTCTTAATTGCCCAAAAATCCTTAGGTTCAATTTCAACTAGTAAATGGAATGATTTTCCCTAAACCAACCTATATGGGGACATTACTAAAATGGTTTTATATGTGTTTCGATAGGCCCAAAGAGAATATAAGAGTTTGATCAACCAATCTTTCTTAGATGGATTAAAAGTTTTCTCAAGAATTTGTTTGATTTATCGATTGGCTAACTCATATCGAAAATTGGTCTGTGGGTGGTAAGCAGTGAAAACTGTGAAAAATTTCATACTTATCCATGAGTGATGATAATGGATGATTGAAAAAATGAGTTTCGTGATCACTGATGATAGCTCAAGGAATTCCAAATTTGGAGATGTTGTTTTCTATGAGAAATCTAATCATAGTTTTATGATCATTGGATTTTGTAGGAATGGACTCAAACCATTTGGAGACATAATAAATAGCTAAAAGAATGTATAGATATCCCCTAGAGTTTGGGAAGGGACCCATGAAATTGATTCCCCTGCAATCAAAGATTTCAATCACTAAGGTGGGAGTGAGTTGAATTGAATTACTTTTTGTGATGGACCCTACTTGTTAACACCTAGGAAAAATTTGACAAAATGCATAGGAGTCCCTTGAGAGGGTGGTCCAAAATAGACCACCCTGAAGAACCTTAGAAGAAGTTTTATTAGAGGAAAAGTGACCTCCACACATCTCATTATAATAGAATTTAAGGATGGAATCTTGTTTAGATTCTGAGACACACCTCCTAATAACTTGGTCAGGGTAGAACTTATAGAGGTATGGATCATCAAACACATAGTGCCTAAAATCAAAAAAGAAATTTCATTCTAGCTTGAGACCCTAAGAATTTTGGAATTACTCCTATAACTAAGAAGTTGGTATGTTGGCATACCAAGGGAAGTCACTCACAGAGTATAGGTGTTCATCAGGGAATGAATCAAACACAGAAAGGTAAGATAATTTGTCATTAAATTCTATTCTTGATAGATAATCAACTATAACATTTTCAACACCCTTTTTGTCCTTGATTGTGAGGTCAAATTCTTGTAAGAGAAGGACCCACTTAATCAGTCTAGCCTTACCATCTTGTTTCTGGAAGAGGTATTTTTGTGCATAATGGTCAGTGAACACTATGATGGTGGATCCTAAGAGGTAGGACCTAAAATTTTCTGAGGAAAACACAACATCAAATAACTCCTTCTCAGTGGTGGTGTAGTTGATTTGTACATCATTTAAATATTTTCTTTCATAATCAATGACACATGGAGTTTTCTCACACCGTTGTCCTAATACTGCTCCTACAACAAAGTCACTAGCATCACACATGAGCTCAAAAGGAAGTTTCAAATTTGGAGATTTCATGATAGGTGGAGAGATAATAGCTAACTTGAGTGTAGAGAATGATTTCTCATAGATTTATATCCATAAAAATGGAGCATCTTTCACCAATAGAGAACAAATAGGTTGAGAAATAGAGATGAAATTCCTAATTAACCTTCTATAAAAACCAGCCTGTCTTAAGAAAGACCTCACTTCCTTGACAGTTTTGGGTGATGGAAGGTGCCAAATGATGTCAACCTTCAATTTATCAACTTCAATCCCTCTATCTGAGACTAGATGAC
Organism: Viscum album; assembly: GCA_963277665.1. Classification (NCBI taxonomy): domain Eukaryota; kingdom Viridiplantae; phylum Streptophyta; class Magnoliopsida; order Santalales; family Viscaceae; genus Viscum; species Viscum album. The sequence continues at coordinate 1,859,547,798 of OY728128.1, forward strand.
CTAGTAATAGTCCCTCCTTAATAATGAAATGGAATTTTTCCCAGTTTCGGACCAGATTCTTTTCTTCACATCTTGATAAGGCTCTCACCACATTCCTTAGACATCCCTCAAATGTATCCTTAAACATAGAGAATCCATCCATGAAGACCTCTAGAAAATCCCCTACCATGTGTGAGAAGATTCCCATCATGAACCACTGGAAGGTTCCAGGGGCATTGTATAACTTGAAGGGCATGTGTTTGAAGGAAAAGGCGCCTAATGGATAGGTGAATGTAGTCTTCCCTTGATCCTCTATGGATACCTCAATCTGATTGTACCCCGAGTACCCATCTAAGAAACAGTAAAAGGCATGACTTGCCACTCTCTCAAGGACTTGGTTAATGAATGGTAAGGGGAAATGACCCTTCTTGGTAAATGAGTTTATATTCCTATAGTCGATGGAGACTCTCCAGCCACTAATCACACTAGTTGGAAGAATCTATCAATCCTTATTGGTTATCATTGTGATTCCGGCCTTCTTAGGAACCATATGGATTGGGCCGACCCACTGACTCTTAGTAATGGGATAGATGATACATATTTTTAAAAATTTTAGAAGTTCTTGTCTCACTAATTCCATGAGATTAGGATTGAGTCACAACTGAGGTGATGACACGACTTTGAATTAGATTCCAGAACAATCCTATGAGTTCTGGTAAGTGGGATAATCCTAGGAATATCAGACAGGGTCCATCCAATGGCTTTCTTGTGTTTCCTAAGGACATCTAGAAGAATCCTCTCATGACCAGATTGAAGAGAAGAAGAAATTACAATAGGATGTGTCCCATTTTCTCCTAGTAATGCATACTTAAGTGCAGTAGGAAGTTCTTTAAATTCAAGATCAGGTTGGTTCAAAATTTCAGCAGAAGATTGGGACATTGACTCTAGATCAACTTTTTTTTTGAGTTTTAGATAATATTGATTCCCCACATGTAGAAGTTTCAGCTACTAGATTGTTTTGATTAGTACTAGGGAAGGGAGTTAGAGTGGTCTCCATGAATGTGGTTTCCTGAAATATTTCACTGATTGTTGGTCTTAATATTTCATCATAGGAGCAATCTGAAAGTGATTCTAGCCAAGGAGATAAACTTCCTTCACGTGAATAAAAAAAATTAATCTCATATTGACTTAAACATTCCTCAAATATTCCTTGATGTTCTTTGGATTTATTAGCAACACTTACTATCATGTTTAATTCTTTAATATCCTCATCATACCCTATTTGTGAGCTTGTATTATAGATGTTCAAGTCTAGACTCATGTTTCTAAAGGTGATGTTCATGTTCCCATTTCATACTCGGATAACATAGTTTATTATTGCAAGGAAGGGGTGACCAAGGATGATTGGGGTTTGTTCCTTGTTTCCTAAGTTTATATTGTTGTCAAGGACAATGAATCCAATAGGGTAGATGAAGTTTTATACTTTTACCAGAACATACTTTAAAATCCACTTTGGAACCCTAATGCTACGATCAATAAGTTTAAGTGTGACAGATGTGGGTTGGAGCTCTTTCAGGCCTTACTGGCAGTACACAACATAGGGAATGAAATTGAAACTGTAACCTAGGTCACAAAAGACTTTTATTTTTTTTTCTCTCCTAGTTAAACATTGATTTAAGGACATCCCGTGTCTTTTATCTTTGGTGGAAGGGTTCCTTGGATTGTTGTGCTAATATTTTCTACCAGAAGGACTTGGTTCTTATGTGATAATTTCCTTTTAAATGTGCATAGGTCCTTAAGTTATTTTGAGTATGCAGGAATGGTTTGAATTGCATCAAGGATTTTAATGTTCAACTTGACTTGTGAGAACATTTCCCTCAATGTTTTACTCAATTCAGGCTTGGTTTCCCCCCTTATGCATTGAGGAAATGGTGTAGATTATGGGATTGTTTGTTAAAGAGTTGTTTCCTTCACATCGTTATCATTTTTTTTCAGTTTGATCATGTACTTCATTTTAATTTTCATTATATTTTGAATCTTCATATGGTTTTTGAATTATTTGTTCAGGTTTCTCAATTGATTTCCCACTTCTTAAAACTATCACAACCTTTAGTTGTCCATGAGTTGTTTGAGTGAAACTTGACTCGCCCCTTAAATTTTAGGATGGTATCGCCTGAGTAGGCATGAGTGCCTTCCCAATTTTTATGGTTTGTAGTTCATGTTTATGGGATGAGACTTCTGAGTTCATTTTCTCCATTTTTTTAGACAACTGTTCAAGGATTGGTAGAGGTATAGATTAAGTATGGCCTTGTACTGGTTGGTTTATCCCAGGAGGATACTTTGGTTGTTGGATCAGTTATTGCATGGGTTAATGGATGGGTTGTTGGTATTGGATAAGAGGGTTTTGGTATTGGAATGGTTTTGGTTGTAATTGGTTATGGGTTTGAAAATTTTGTGGAGGGTAGGGGTTTGGTCCTTGTGGTTGGGTAGGTTGTTGGTTATCTTTCCAGTGGAAGCCTCGGTGGTCATTATACCTTGGGTTGAATGTGTTTTAGTATTTGGGTTTTTGGAAGTTTAGGTCATTGACTTTAGTAGGTGGTCCTCCTAGAAGAACATCCTTGATGGATGGAATGGTGGGGCAGTTTTCTATTTTGTGGTCATGTTTGTCACAATTTGTGCAAAAAAGGTCTGCAGTTTGGATTTCATGGATTTTCCTATGGTTTATCTCTTCAACCTTCCTAGTGAGTGCTAAAAGTTTATCCCTAAGGATTTAATATTCTCTAAGTGTATGAATTCCAATAGATATTTGTGGATTTTTGGAATAAGGTGATGTTCCCCATGTTTGGTTTTGTTCAGAAAATCTTTCTAGATACTTGTAAGGATCATTTGGGTCTTTGTTATTAAAGGTCCCATTACACATCATGTCAATGAATTGTTTGTTCCCTAGGGCCAAACCTTGATATAAAATTATTACTTGTTCAAGAATAGAAAAACTATGGTTTGGAACCATGTTTGGGGTGTCTTTGAACCTCTCCCATGTTTCATTGAATGACTCTCCCTCTTTTTCAAAAAAATTTTGGATGCTCTTTTTAAGTGAAATTGTTTTGTGGCGGGGAAAGTATTTTTTTGTAGAATTCTCTTTGTAATTGGTCCCAAGATTTTATGGATGGTGGTCTCAAATTTTTTGGCCAATTTTTAGCTCGATCCTTTAAATAAAAAGGAAATAGTCTTATCATAGATGATTCTAGTTGATGTGGGGGACACATGGTTTCTACAATGTCATTAAACTCCTTAACGTGAAGGTAGGGAATCTAAGACTCCATTCCATGGAATGTGGGAAGGTGATTTAGGACATGAGGTTTAAATATATAGTTGGAATCTCCTAGGGAATTGTGTCTAAAGCATGAGGGGTCATTAGTCCAGGCAGGTGTGAGGTAGTTATTCATGGTTTGATCGACTGTATTCCCTAAGTTTGGGGCTACCTCATTTGGATTTCCATTTTGGTTCCCACCTAGGTTTATGAGTCGATTTCCTTGAAGACTCCATTGAAATGTGATCAATTTTTGACTTTGAAGTATTATGAATATTAGTATCTAATGGAAAGAGTTTCCTTGGTGTACTTGACTCCCCAACCCCAGGACTACCTCCCTAACTAGATGGTTTGATTGGTCACAAGTGTAGGCAGACATGCACCAAAAGAAAAAGAAGAAAGGGAAAAGATAAGAGAATTTGGATGAGAATACACTACTGGAAAAGAAGGTTATACAAATGGTTTTAAACCGTCAGTATAGGCTGGAAAACCATTGGTATAGCCTATACCAACGGTTTTCCAAACCGTAGGGCAGTAACCCATGAGGAAATCCCTATACCAATGGTTTGATCTAAACCGTTGGTATATCCCACTGTATGTACTGATTTACCAAAGGTTGTAGGCTAACTGTTGGTATAGGTTTGTATAACATTTTTTCCAACGGTTTCAAGAAACCGTTGGTATATATTAAAGACTAAACACTATAACAATAGTTTTAAAACCATTGGGATAGTTTTTAAATTTCTCTCAAAGTATACCAACGGTTTAAAACCATTGGTATTGTGTTTTTCCAGAACTATTTCACAAAAACCCCTCTAGTATCCCCTCCAGTATACACCTGCATAAAAAATAACACAAAAACCACATACAAACAGACTTAAAACATCATAAAAACACCTAAAATAGCACACACAAAAAAATACATAAAACCATCAAACTCTTCCAACCATGTCATGTAGTACAATTCCCTAATTCAATCTTCATATGACAACAATCATCCAGTAGAGTTAATAACAGTTTCATTAACTCAAACATTATTTACACCCATTTCAATATTAATATGAAAACCACTCTTCTAGTAGTAATTAACCTCACCCCTGCATAACCCCCCAACCAGCACAGCCCCCCACCTCCCCATAAAATTTTAATAGGCAGAATATTCTTAGAAATACTTATTATAGTTGAATAAGAATTTGAAATTGGCTCAAATCCCAATTTTTTTTGATCCTAGATTTGGGTATGCAATGATTTATGATGAATTTTGCCTTGAACTTGTATTTTTTATAATATATGGTGAAAAGGTATTTTATTAGGAGTCTCTTCACTTATGACCCCATGAGTGAAACTACCCAACTCATAAAAAAGAGTTTGCGACTATCGTTGATTAGTGTAAATTTCAGTTGTTGTATTCACTTAAAATAATGTCCTTTTGAAACAAAAGAGAGACACTTTGAGTGGTGATGACCACACCGCACCTCTTATTGAGGAGGGGTTGACTCGTACATGTCAAAAATGACCCATGAATTGTTTTACTAAAGTATCAAAACAATCTGAATGCGTTTGGTCAGTTTTCCGCATGCCGGTTGTTTTTACTTAAAAGCATATCCATTTTAAACAAAAGAATGACACTTTGAGTAGTAACAGACACACCATACCTTGGATTGAGGCGGGGTTGACTCTTACACGTCAAAAATTACCCATGGATCCTTTTCCTAATGTATCAATAGAATCCGAATGCGTTTGGTCGGTTTTCCGTATGTCAGTTGTTGTTTTCACTTAAAATGTTGTCCATTTCAAAGAAAAGTGAGACACTTTGAGTGGTTCTGGCCACACCGCGCCTTGTTTTGAGGCGGGGTTGACTGGTACACATCAAAAATGAGCCATGGATATTTTTCTTAAAGCTTCAATAGAATCTGAATGTGTTTGGTCGGTTTTCCGTACGTCAGTTGTTGTTTTCACTTAAAATGATGTTCATTTTAAACAAAAGAGAGACAATTTGAGTGGTGTCGGCCACAACTCACCTCAAATTGAGGTGGTATTGACTCATACACATCACAAATGACCCATTGATAATTTTACTAAAGTATAAACACAATATGAATGTGTTTGGTCGGTTTTAAGTATGCCAATTGTTGTTTTCACTTAAAATTCTGTCCATTTCAAATAAAAGTGAGACAGTTTGAGTGGTGCCGGCCACACCGGCCCTCATATGGAGGAGGGGTTGACCCTTACCCATCAAATATGACCCATGGATATTTTTCCTAAAGTTTCAATAGAATCTGAATGCCTTTGGTTTGTTTTTCGTATGTCAGTTGTTGTATTCACTTAAAATGATGTCCTTTTGAAACAAAAGAGAGATACTTTGAGTCGTGCCGGCCACACCGCACCTCGGATTGAGTCAAGGTTGAATTTTAAATGTCAAAAATGACCCATGTATCATTTTACTAAAGTATCAACACAATCCGAATTCATTTGGTCGGTTTTCCGTATGCCAGTTTTTTTACTTAAAAGAGTATCCATTTTAAACAAAAGAAAGACACTTTGAGTGGTACCGGCCACACTGTGCCTCATATTGATGTAGGGTTGACTCTTACACGTCAAAAATGACCCATGTATCCTTTTCCTAAATTATGAAAAGAATCCGAATGCGTTTGGTCGGTTTTCTGTATACTAGTGGTTGTTTTCACTTAAAATGTTGTCCATTTCAAAGAAAAGTGAGACACTTTGAGTGGTGCCGGCGACACCACACCTTCTATTTAAGAAAGGTTGACCCATAAACTTCAAAAATGACCCATGGATCGTTTTTTTGAAGTATAAACACAATCCTAATGCATTTGGTCAGTTTTCCGTATGCCATTTGTTGTTTTCACTTAAAATGTTGTCCATTTCAAATAAAAGTGAGACACTTTGAGTGGTACTGGACACACCATGCCTTTTATTATGGCGGGGTTGACTCTTACATGTCAAAAATGACCCATGGATTATTTTGTTCAAGTATCAACACAATCCGAATGCATTTGGTCAGTTTTCCATATGCCAGTTGTTGTTTTCACTTAAAATCCTATCCATTTCAAATAAAAGTGAGACAATTCGAGTGATATCGACCACACCGTGCCTTGGATTGAGGCAGGGTTGACTCTTACACATCAAATATGACCCATGGATCTTTTTACTAAAGTTTAAATAGAATTAGAATGCCTTTGGTTGGTTTTCCGTATGTCAGTTTGTGTATTCACTTAAAATGATGTCCTTTTGAAACAAAAGAGAGACACTTTGAGTGGTGCTGGCCACACCGCAACTCGGATTGAGGCAGGGTTGACTTTTACATGTCAAAAATGACCCATAGATCATTTTACTAAATTATCAACACAATCTGAATGCTTTTGGTTGGTTTTCTATATTCCGGTTGTTTTTACTTAAAAGCGTATCCATTTTAAACAAAAGAAAGACACTTTGAGTGGTACCAGACACACTGTGCCTCATATTGATGCGGGGTTGACGCTTACATGTCGCAAATGACCCATGGATCCTTGTACTAAAGTATCAACATAATCCAAATGCGTTTGGTTTGTTTTCCGTATGTCAGTTGTTGTTTTCACTTAAAATGTTGTCCATTTCAAAGAAAAGTGAGACACTTTGAGTGGTTCCGGCCACACCATGCCTCAGATTGAGGTGGGGTTGACTCGAACACATCAAAAATGACCCATGTATATTTTTTCTAAAGTTTCAATAGAATACGAATGTGTTTGGTCAGTTTTACGTATGTCAGTTGTTGTTTTCACTTAAAATGATGTCCATTTTAGAAAAAAGAGAGACATTTTGAGTGGTGTCGGCCACACCGAGCCTCAGATTGAGGCGGGGTTGACTAGTAAACATAAAAAATGACCCATGTATTATTTTTATAAAGTATCAACACAATACAAATGTTTTTGGTTGGTTTTAAGTATGTCTGTTGTTGTTTTCACTTAAAATCCTTTCCATTTCAAATAAAAGTGAGACAATTTGAGTGGTTACGACCACACAGAACCTCAGATTGAGGCGGGGTTGACTCATACACGTCACATATGACCCATGGATCGTTTTCCTAAAGTTTAAATAGAATCTGAATGCCTTTGGTCAGTTTTCCGAATGTCATTTGTTGTATTCACTTAAAATGATATCCTTTTGAAAAAAAGAGAGACATTTTGAGTGGTGTCGGCCACACCTTGAGGAGGGGTTGACTCTTACACATCACAAATGACCCATGTATCATTTTCTTAAAGTATCAACACAATCCGAATGAGTTTGGTTGGTTTTCCGTATGCCAGTTGTTTTTTACTTAAAAGAGTATCCATTTTAAACAAAATAAAGATACTTTGAGTGGTACCAGCCACACCGTGCCTCTAATTGAGGCGGAGTTGACTCATACACGTCACAAATGACCCATTAATCCTTTTACTAAAGTATAAACAGAATCCAAATGCGTTTGGTCAGTTTTCTGTATGCTAGTTGTTGTTTTCACTTAAAATGCTCTCAATTTCAAAGAAAAGTGAGACACTTTAAGTGGTGCCAGACACACTGCGCCTTGGATTTAGATGAGGTCGACTCTTACACATCAAAAATGACCCATGGATCATTGTGTTGAAGTATCAACACAATCCGAATGCATTTGTTCAGTTTTCTGTATGCCAGTTGTAATTTTCACTTAAAATGTTGTCCATTTCAAATAAAAGTGAGACACTTTGAGTGGTACTGGCCACACCGTGCCTCATATCATGGTGGGGTTGACTCGTACACGTCAAAAATTACCCATGGATCATTTTCCTAAAGTTTCAACAGAATCCAAATGCGTTTGGTCGGTTTTCCTTATGTCAGTTTTTGTTTTCACTTAAAATTCTGTCCATTTCAAATAAAAGTGAGACATTTCGAGTGGTGTCGGTCACACCGGCCCTCAGATTGAGGCGGGGTTGACTCGTACACATAACTTGGGTGTTTTGAGTGCTTTCAAGTGTGGATTGAAGATCCAAGAGAGTCTAATCCTTTCCTTGCTTCCTCTTTTCGATTAGGATTTTCACTCTTCTCTCATCTTCTTCCGAACCTCTAAAACCATATTTTCCATTGGGATTTAGGGTGAATCTTGAAGAGAGATTAGATTGAGATCTGGGGTCCAGGGAGGAGGGTTGGGGGGTGGGGGCTGTCCGGGGGGCTATCCGGGGGGCTGTCTAGGGTCTAGGGAGGAGGGTGGGGGGCCTGTCCAGGGTCCAGGGAGGAGAGTGGGTAATGTATCTAAAACTATATCTAGGTATCATACATCGAATTCCGACAGGACTGCGAACCATCGAGGGGTTTCGTCCTGGAGCAAGGCCAAATCATGGCATTACCGCAGCGTGATCGCGGCGTGACCGCGACGTGACCGCGGCGTGACCGCGTCGTGACCGCGGCGTGACCGCGGTATGACCGCGGCGTGACCGCAGCGTGACCGCGGCATGACCACGGTGTGACTGCGGCGTGACCGCGGTGTGACCACGGAATCCGCGGGGCAACATCTTCCAGCCAGGATTCCAGATAAATCCTATATAGTTGTCCTTCACATTATAGAAACTGATATTATGTTATAAAAATAGACTCTTGATTCAGGATTGTAGTATGATAAAGATATATATTTTATATTCATTGTTTTTAAAATTGGTATTAGGAAGTTGAAACTACTAATTGAGAGTCAAATTATCACACCCTAAACTATCACTGTGAGTTTTCGCAAATAGCACACCTCCGTTGGAGGGGTTTTATTATAAAAACATGACTTTATTTATCAAATGAAACAATTATATTAAAGAAAACTTATTCAAGATATGCAATTCAATATAATTAAGTAGAATTAATAAATAATCTAAATTCAATTTAAGTATTCTTAAATTAAAGAGGCTACGAGAGGGACTTTACCTCAAGGGGTGTCTCCCATGGGTGTCTTGTGGTGTGTAGTGTCTATCTATGATTTTTGTGGTGCTTCCATATTATGGGAAATGTGTATTGCATGATCATTTTAATAAATACATTAGTAAATTATAAAATACACCCATATTCAATAGAGATATACCCAATTTTGATAGAGAATACCATCCAAATAACCAACTCGGAAATCCGAGACCAACATTTTACTTTACCAATTCCAGTTACATAATATATGTAGCACCAACTTATGTTTGATGAACCAATCAATTAAAGGGAAAGAAACTCCTCACAATACCCCATAAAATCTCATATAGCATCACTAACCTCCAAACCATTATAACATCATTAGGATTCCATATTTGGTCAAAAAGAAAGAGTTATACTGAATTCAAAAATATCCATACCAGAGTGAAAAACCAGGTTCAAAAATAAAGAGGTATACAGAATTCAAAAATGTAATGGATCAATCTGCCCCTGATCACCATCACCATCACCACTGTCATCATCTGCCTCATCCTCACCGCTATCTATGTCGTCGTTGTCATCCTCGTCATAGTCCCCATGCTCATCCTCAGTCCCATCCTCGCCCTCGGCCCCATCCTTGCCCTCGAACCCATCCTCACCCTTGTCCTCATCCTCATCCTCACCCTTGTCCTCTTCAACATCCTCATCATCACCAGGAACTTCATAATGTCGACCACCACTAGAAATTCCACCTGGTGCATTGGATAATGCACCCATCGATGACATATATGCCTGACAAGCCGCGCTGGACTCTAGTGGAAGTGATGAAGATAAAAGCTTTCATCAGTTTCATAAATTCTTTATACCTCATTTGAACCTGTTATTCCAACTCTGTGACCCTTTTATCAGAATGTATTGCATGCTTCTTGACCTGTTCCAACTTGGTGGTACTATAATGGATACCTGGAGAAGACCAATACCTCATCGGGACTATATTCATACTAGGTCGGCAGCATACTCGACCAGAGTGCTCATCTCCCAAAACCTGATATAAATGATCATGTGGCCCTAAATTGTCAGGATCATGGGCATTAAGGGCCTCTAAATCAGCCTGTTAAAAATATTAACAGATTATTAAATTTTAAAATAGATATTAAACATTGAAGTAAACAAATTAAAACTTATAATCTTTTCTTGTGTCGATTCATTAACCGCAGTTCCATCTTTTTTCCTTCTACTCGAGCAAAACAATTTTTCTTGAGGGATACGTCCTTCAATATTCAATTTGTGCTTCTATAATGACATTGAAACAATATAAAGTGAAAGTATAATCATATATTCAATAAATAAAATAATTTAAGTAAGAAACAATAAAAAGGGTAAGTCCTAAAGAAAAATTATAAAAAACTATATCATACCAGCTGCCTCTTATGATCTGACATAGTAGTGCGTCCCAAAGTGTGGAGGTATTGCTTTGAATCAATGTTTTTTTTTTTGTTTTTTTTAGAAAATTCCAAAATAATGTTTAATAATAAATAAGATAATATTAAAGAAAAATATGAAAGCTATCATTTAAATACCTCAAATGGGATTAATACCTTAAATTTGGCAGTCGCCCAATAGGTAATCGTTTGGCGATATTGCTCTATCAGGCAGTCATCCACGATAGGTAATGTCTACAACTCCGTTCCCACTCTATCGCACCATCCAAAATAAAGATCATGATTATAAGCTCTCCAAAGATCTCCTAGCTCCTTTAAACTCACTGGTCATTCACCTTCACCATCAGGGAAGTTAAACCAAAGCTGACACCCAATAGATTAATTCATATAAATACAAAAAAAATACTACATTAAATCCAATAGATTTTTTACCCATATTTGTGCCCATGCATTATCCTTGACTTAGTGTGGTAGATGTCTCTAAGAGAGAGGGCTGATTGGAATGATGTCGGAGTATTTGGGCAGCGTTGCCAAAAAACCCTGACATTCCTACCCAGATTTATCAATCATCTGTCCATCATCATTGTATTCAACCATCAACTGTGTCTGGAGGTTCCATACTGCACGCAAGCGAGTACGCCCCCTCCCCCACCTCCTATCAGTAGATGAATTTTTTATTAAAGAAAAAAATATCAGTACAAGTAATAATAAAAATAAATTTTGGTATAATTTTTTTAGAGTTATATAAATATACCTGTGGTAGTCGGATCAATGGGTGTCACTGGATGTGCAAAAGATGAAGGAATATCCTGTACAGGTGGAGTGTCCCTCAGTGTATGCTCCTCAACCACATACTGTGTCAGAGCAGGAGTCGAAGAAGGTGGAATATAATAGCCCATAGATAATGAACCAGAAACAAAAGATTATGGCACATACATCTGGCCAACTGGTAGTGCAAACATCAAAGGCATAAATATCCCGTGTGTCCTTAAAGACACACCCGGATCAAAATGGGCTGTAGAAGATACGTCTGTAGTAGGGGCATAGTCCAATCGAGTACGACCAGTGGATCGTCTAACTCTCGCACCATGAGCCCTCGTACCACCAGCCTTAGTACTGGGACCACTAGATGATCGTCTAACTCTGACACCACCCCCCTCCTACCACCAGCATCTGTACTGGGAGCAATATCAGGCTCCTTGTCGGATATCTCTCGTTTAGGGGTTGGATCCTGAAAAAAAGTTTAACACAAAAGTAAACACATGATATTATAAGTTATTGAAATATATATATTTGAAATAAAATACTCACAACAGGGATGAGTGGAAGAATGCCCATTTATGTCATGCGAAGATTATTTGTTCTCATCTTTTTTCACCGTTTCTCTTCAATGGGTGTCATTTCCTGGAATGAAAAAAAGTATGAAAGTAATTAGAAACAGATAAATAATGTGTAACCCAAAATACAAAATATATAAAAACCATTCTGATAAACAAAAAATAAAGAAATAGAATATTTTTGGTGGTTTGAAGGTAAGTACTAGGATACACACTCTGAATGATGTAGGTGAAACATGTAGGTGAGAACACGACTGTATGAATCTATATATTTCCCACAACAACTCCGGGTTCATAATCAACTCTGACAATTGATCTATTGGAGTCATCATAAGTAATAAATAGACAGCTTCTAATTGCAGTAGGGATAATGTCAACTTCATCATCACCATAATAAAAAACATGTCTGGGATTTACTTCAATAATTACACCGAATTTAGGATGACGATGATCTTTGACTTAAAAAACTTTTTTCACCATTGATGCCAATACATATGGTTCATCGGTGGAAAGAGTGCGAGTCATGTCAATAACTCGAAATCCACAATCATCAATAAAGGTGCCTTGCCTCGTCATTGAATCAAACCATTGATATTTCATCATCGTGACTTGACCATGCGAGTAATAATCAAAAATTATTATTTTCTCCACGACTCCATAATAAGCTACATTTTCAAAACGAGGTCTATTATCCAATGAACTGGCATAACAATCTATTGTGGAAGTTAGCATAACACCATCATGTTGTGTTCTCATGATTATTGCTCGTTCAATGATAATAAATTTTTATCCATTGATCACAAGTGATTTACAAGCACGAACCATGGTATTTAGACCAAAAGCAAAAGCTCTTATTTCCTCAGAAACAGAGTCTGCAGGAAAAATCGATACCTAAAATATAAACAAATAGTAAACTTAATTAAATATTATTTTTATTTAATTATTACAGAAATATTTTTACCTTCAATTTCAACCAATCAAAAAACCCTTTGTTATGAAAAGTCTCTTTCCTTCTCAAAGATAAAGAATGATGCTTTCTATATATCAATTCTTTATGTTCCATGTAGATAAAAGTTATAATATTTTAACAAATATTTAAAATTACAAGAGATAAGATAAGAGATACACGTACAATTTACTTACTTGATATACTCATAGAACAAATCACAATTGAAAAACACTGTGCGATGTGCCATCTCTCACTCTTCAAGGCTTAATGTCGTCAATGTATATGATCCTAGAATTCCTCCTATCTGAGGAAGTGGTGGAAAACTGGGTTCAATTTTCTCATACTGTTCTTCTTCATTTCTCATTGGTCTATTTATTCTCATAGTAAGATCAGACAAATACATTGAGTAGAAATCCATACATTCTTGAGCCAAGTAACCGTTCACAATAGAACCTTCGGGATAATTCCTGTTCCGAACATATGATTTCAATGTGTACATGTTTCTTTCAATTGGATACATCCAACGGAAAGCAACGGGTCCTCCAAGAAGTATTTCAGTCAGAAGATGGACAGTCAGATGCAACATGTATGTAAAAAGTTATGGAGGGAATATTTTCTGTAACTCACACAAAATTAATGGTGTCTCTGCCAAAAGTTTTTTCAAGAAGGATTTGGAAAACTTCTTATCACAAAGATATCTAAAAAAATAACACAACCGAATAACTGAGACTCTTACATTATTGTAAAAGAGATGACAGATTGCTATTGGAATCAACTCATGCAAAAGGACATGATAATCATGAGTATTCAAAGATTTCAGCTTCAACTATTTTCTGTTGACCCATTTTGATATATTGCTTGAATAGCCATCAGGAACTTTAATAGTCTATAGAACTTCTAGAAATTGATTTTTTTCAGCAGGTGTCATCACATAAAAAGCACATGGAACTTTCCATTTATTTTCACTGATACAGACATGATGCAATTCTGGTTTGATCCCCCAATCTACCAAGTCATGCCGAGATCGTAAATAATCTTTTGTCTTCCCCTTGACATTTATAAGAATCAAAAGCGACATTTCACATATATTCTTTTCAATGTGAATTACGTCTAAGCAATGATGTAACATGTCAGTTGACCAATACGACAACTCAAAGAATATACCTTTCTTCTTCCAATTGTAATAGGTATCATTGGAAACATTTTCCCTCTTTCTAGATTTCATTACACCCTTCCCAAATGAATAACTGAAATCTTTCAATTCATTAATCACATTAGTTCCAGACATATAATGAGGTGGATCGTCAATCTCCATGGTATTGTCAAATCTTCGACGATTGTTTCTATATGGATGGTTCATTGGAAAGAATCTTTGATGTCTCATAAAACTAAAACTACGATGATATTTCAGTCTTCTCGATCGAGTATTCTTCATACAAGTAGGACATGGAAAATTTTATTTTGTGCTCTATCCAGACATCATTGCATAAGCAGGAAAATCATTGATCATCCACATAAGCGCAGAACGCATCTAAAATATGTATTTCGAACATGCATCGTATGTGGGAACACCCACATCCCAAAGAAGTTTTAACTCTTTTATTAAAGGTTTCATGTATACATCTATATCATTGCTGGGATCAGAAGGGACAGATATTAGTATACTCAAGAAAGTGTAAGTATTTTTCATACACAACCATGGGGGAAGGTTATAAATGTGTATGAAAACCGGCCATGTGATGTGTGAAGTAAGCATCTGCCCAAATGGATTAAAACCATCACATGAAAGACCCAATATCACATTACATATGTCGGCTGCAAATTCAGGATATCGAGCATCAAATCTCTGCCATGAAAATCCATATGCAGGGTGAACCAACTCTCCATTATTCTTTTTTCTCTCGGTGTCATGCCATCACATTTTTACTGACATTTCATCAGACATGAAAAGGTTCTATAAACCGGGGATCAATAGAAAGTGCCACATTACTTTTTGTGGCACATGATATGGTGTTCCATCATATTTTGGCTTCCATCGGAAGGTTCCACATTTGATACAATCATTTCTTTCAGAAGTTTCCTCCCAAAATAAGGTTCAATCATTCGGGCAAGCATGATTTTTTTGAGAATCCAAGTTCATCAACTAACTTCCATGCCATATAGTGGTTTGAGGGAATATCTACATCATCTAGATGTAAGTACTTTAAGAAAGTAAGAATTTAATCAATTGCAGTATTTGAAATCCCATACATAGTTTTCCCATGAAACAATCAGATTAAAAATTCCAACTTTTTCATTTTACCACATTGCCGATATACTGGAGTCATCGCCGCATCATTCAATTTTTTCACCCTATCAACATCATCAATTTCATTGGACGCATCACGTGTGCTTGTATCGAAATCTTGTTGGCTGGACATCCTTTCCTTCTCATGATGCTGAATAAATGGAAACTAATCATATAACAAACTCTCTAATTTAGTCCTATCATTTGGATCATCAATATTTTGAGATTCCATTTTCTCTCCATTGTGATACCACATATAATAGTTTGTTTGGAAACCATATTTGGTGATATGATAACTAACTGCTTCATGACTCAACCAAGGTCTTCTAACACAATTTAGAACATGGGAAGTGTATGTGACCACTATCTGAAGCCTTGTCAAATGAAAAATCTAAAAATATGTTCAAGTTATTTGAAAATTGGTTGAAATCTGATCAGTTTCGTACATCCAAATTCTATCCATTCTGTAAAAAAATTACAATAAGTCATTTCAAAGTAATTCAATAATATTTAAGTTCAATAAAAAAATATTTAGGTAAATGAAAATTGTTTACTTTAAATAAAATCATAGCTGACACATTACTCTATATGAGAATCATATTAAGAAATACAACAAAATATAGTGTATATAAGAAAATAAGATACAAAATTTCTAATGCCTATATTCAAGGATTGCCCAGTAAGATATTAGAAGTGGATCAAGGAATAAATAATCCTTAAGGGTCTTGTTGGGAGTACATGAGTTTTAAAATTTAACTTCTTCAGGGATATCAGGATGAGAAGTAGGATGAGGATCACATCAAAAGTAGTTATGGCCTCATCAAGTTTCACCTTAACCATGGATTAAAGGATCCTAGGTTTGGAACCATAGATCATATTGAATCATGTACCAATTGATTTTGGAGAGGTACCTTCAATAGTTATAGGTATGGATTGATTAGAACACCTATAAAAAGGATATCTAGGAATTGTGATGTCACAAACTAGGATTCCACTCATTAGTGACCCGAACCCAGATGACCACTCATTGGAGAGGGAGATTCAAGTTCTATTTTGTTTTATCTCACATATGAATAATGATTTTTGGGATGTCCGGGGTCTAGGGAGGAGGGTGGTGGGCTGTCCGGGGTCCAAGGAGCAGGGTGGGGGGGCTGTCCAGGTTCCAGGAAGGAGGGGGGGCTGTCCTGGGTCCAAAAAGGTGGTGGGGGGCTGTCCGGGGTCCAAGGAGGAGGGGGGGCTATCCAGGGTCCAGGTAGAAGGGTGGGGGGATATCTGGGGTCCACGGAGGAGGGGTGGGGGGGGGGGGGGTGGGGGGGCTGTCCAGGGTCCAGGAAGGAGGGGGGTTTTCCTGGGTCCAAGAAGAAGGGGGGTTGTCCTGGGTGGACCTCAAAACACTGAATGGGGTTCCACTCTATATTTATGAGAATATATTATCCAAATATACAAATATTCCACCTGTAAACATGAAAACTTTAAATCAGTGCCTACTGTAATTTCATAACATTTAAGGGATATGTGTTTTGTTAAAAGCCTATACATTACAGTGATGTTCGTGAATGGTGGTTTTTTTGCCCAAATGTGTGTGGAATTCAGTAACGAGGATGATTTATTCCATTTAACCAATGTTATAGTGTACATTTACGATGAATTCTTTCATTTAACCAGTGTTCTGGTTTATTTTTAGGTGAGGTGAGTTAAAAACCATGTTAGGTATGTCATTAGAATATGGGTTCTTCCATTTAACCATGTAGTCTTGAATTTCAGGGATAAAAGTGTTTTGACTGAGATAATTACTACCTACTCTATAGTATGGACAACACATCATGTGGGAATACCCATGAAACAAAGCCATGTGTAAATGAGATGTTTTCAGCACCCCATTTGGACAAACATAATTTTCACCATAAGGAATTGGACATGTATATTTACATGGATAACCAAGTCATGTACTGTGTGTATATTCCCATGTACATTCCTAGGACACTAGATTATCGTAGACACCATGTCAACCGTTATACACACCATGTGAACCCTTATACCATATCGTCATTATTACAACCATTAATAACAACTTATTAAATAACATCACTTGTCAAAGATAATAAAATTGAATATAAATGAATAATAATATTGGATATATCAAGTAAAATGAAGTCATACTATCTTACATCCTAAATGACCACCCACAACCATGATTAATGACCACAAAGCTCCCCTTTCAGCCAAATCAAAAGTGAAAAAAAAACACTTAGTTGCAGAAAAAACTTCCTTTGTGTGAAGAATAATAATCCCATGGTTCTCTTGATATTTGAACCACGCATTCATGATTTTAGAGATGAAATTGTATCCAGGAAACCATATGAGAAGCACGATTCAATACATGTGTTTTTCTGATTTTGCCAAGCATTTTGAGGAACCCCAAATTAGTGAAAATGTTCATTGTGTTTTAAAAAGGTGATTGAATAACTCATGTATGATGTTGAAGGTAGAATGATTAATGGTTATATTAGGAAAACTAATATTCATTAATATTTCTAATTTTACATTCTGTGAATTAGTTTCATGAAAAAGGAATAAGTACTATATGGGAAAAGGAGAGGTCCCACTGAGAGTTCCCTTTGTAGATATTTTATTCATAAATAACATTGGATTTTATGGTTAAGTATTTATTTTTTCTTTTGTGAAGAATAATTAGGGACCACATACTATTTTTCAAAGTTCAAGAAGATACTCTATATGTTCTATTGTGCAAAGGATAAGTGAACAGTGTGTCATTTTATATATATATAGATTTTGATAGAAACATGATACATACTTGTTATGTTATACACATAGTTTACAAAAATTAAGATGAATAAGATCTTCATGTTTGACATGATCTTAATGAAAGGAGTGATTTTCATGAAATACTATGAATAAATATTAAAAACAATTTATTATGAGTTTATATACATGAAGCTATAATATTTGAAGTGTTGAGATTAAAAACAAACTATGAATCTTTAAAATTAGATCACAAGAAAGAGACACCATGCCCTAATAAATGTATATGTGTAATGAAAACATTAATTGGACAATGTGTACACCGATGTAGTGATTTGAGTACACAATTCATGGATGTAGTGATTTGAGTACACAATTCGTGGAGTAGTGAATCATAAAATTTTCCAAATTCCCTAGAAATAGGGAGTAAAGATATCCTTGAGAATAGAAGGATATCCTTGAGAAGATGTGGAAGGATATCCTTGAGAATAGGTGGAAGGAGTCTAACCTATAAGCTGATCGGATGGAAGAGGTGCACCTGTGTTAGGGATTCTCAAGGGCTTCTGGGAGTTGGGTAGCTCTTCTGGGAGTCACGCAATTTTCTTCTGGAATCAGGGGGGGTCACCTGCCTTAGTCGAATTTGGCGCATATTTTTCCCAATGGTTGTTAAAAACCGTTGTAAAATCATTGTTTTCCTAACGGTTTGATGAAACCGTCGGAAAAACTCCATCAAACTCCACCTTTACCAATGGTTTATGCAAACCTTTGGTAAATACAACCTATACCAAAAGTTCAAAAGAACCGTTGGTATACAAGCATTGGGAAAAGAATGATTTCCATTAGTGATATAAGAAATGGGGAAAATAGAATGGGTGTTGGGAAAAGAATGATTTCCAGTAGTTCTATTATGATATTATTAAATAATGTTCTGCGATTAGATAATATACTATGATGAGACACATAGTACATAGACTATCATGTGTGAGTACTCATAAGCATACGAGGATTCTTCTAAAGTTCACAATTGGTAATCTCTAAGATAAGATATTATGAGAACATATCTTCCAGGAGGAATTCCGTATGTTTTGGTGTCATCATATATTCCTATATTTGATTGTGTGTAATGGTCCTTAGACTTTATTACTATAATTAATGCATGTTATGACTCATGCAATTATATTTTCTGATAAAAAACATGATGACATATGTTCGCGATGAGGTGGGGCACATTGGGTGTGTCACTATTTACATGTCATTAATGGATAAGTCAAGGAAGGATTTTTCCCTTATATATTTATGGAAGCTGATATCTTGGACCTTTTATTAGAATAGAACCATAACCCTAAATTCCATGGACATGGTGCAACATCATTTTTATTTTACTTATTCAAAGAAGGACGTACAGATCAAATAGGTTGGTGAAACAAATGTGTAACCTATTTGATGAGATATTGTGACAAAGATGTTATATTACACATTGAACATTCATATGTGGTTTCATCATTGTGATATTAAGTTCTTTCTCTTGGATGTCCTGACCCATTTCTAGAAAGTAATCTTGGACTTTTGGAAAGCCCACCTAATGCCAATGAGAATGAATCCTAGAGTATCACACACTAAGTGTTTCCAATGGTCTCGATTAAATTCTTTTTGAATTTAAGTAATTGAATAAATATCATTCTCAATATAAAGGGATAATTTTATTCAGGTTTTATCAATTGAAAATATTTATTGATGAATGATATATTTAAATCAAATATTTATTCAAGTGTTCAATAAATTCTGGAGGAGTTTTAATGGACCAAGACTGTGTCCAGTAAAAAATATTAATTAACAATCCATTTAAATAATATTTTTTATTGGGAAAGTTGGTGCATGCCAAAATAATAATAATAATAATAATAATAATATTATGTATAATGTGGTTTATTAAATATTAGAATATTATTTAAGTGTCCGCATGCAATTAAATAATATTTTAACCTAAACCCTAACTTTATAAATAGACAGCTATGTCTATTGTGTATTGCATCTAAAAATCAAAACTTGAAAGTCATCATGGACAACCAAACTCTCTTGAATCCTCCCTTCTCTCTTCCTCTTAATAATGAGAAACACAAGAGTGATTACTTCAATATGAGAGGATGAGAAATCAATATGAATAGCGTAAGACAATTTCTTCACTGTGTTAGTACCTAAAGATCGATTAGAATTACTTAGAGATCAAAGGAGAACATGTGGATCACCACTAGAGATATTCTATCCTTGGATCCTCATGACGCAACAAAGGCAATCCGAAAGGGTATTTTCGAATGATCGAAATCTATATTGAAGAAAGAATTATTAGATCCAATATTTGTTTCTACCGATATTAAATAAATTAATTATAAACTTGACTCGTAAGATTCTTAGGTAGAGTTTCAAGAAAATCAATATTAATTTTTTTAATACATTTCCAACCACCTCACACTTCCTCTATGGCCAGAACCAACATTCCAAGGGTGGTGCACACTGCTTGGTTTAATAATTGAACCTCAGTAGGTGACTCGGTGAGTTATTAAGCATTATGCCTAATTGGATAAAATTTAAAATTAATTTAATTTTTTTAATTAATTTTTTTAAATGTTATGACTTGAGATAGGACCTCAAGAGGTGATGTGAGGCTTGGGTAGTCTTGGGTGAGAGTGACTGAGCTTCAATTAAAAGGGAATGACATCAAATGAGGTAGGTGGTCCCTTGAAACCCCCCAGAGTTTATAAATTTTATATGACATGTGATATGTGGTCACACCACTTGCGTGCGATTAAACCTTAAATAAAATGATTTTTTTTTATAAATTGTCATGATATGAATAGTTTCAAGGGAAATGGTGGACCCTTCAATAATGACTTGACACCTTGGATGTTGATGGGTGATAACTTGATTAAAAATACATGAAAAGTGATGGATGGACCCTGAAGGGTTTTAATTAAATGAACTATTTGATTTAAATTCTCATGTATAGAATTTAATCACCAAGGAGCCAGTGGACCCTTGGACATCGATTTATGGGTTAGCCATTAACGACAAAAAACTTGTTTATAAAAGATTACTATGTGAAAAAATGACCCCAAATGGGTGTAAATTTGATAAAATAAAAATATGAACATAATTTACCTTGATATAGATTCCCTTATCTCCCTTTGAGTAGAGAAATGTTATTAATTGGAGATGAATGGCCTAGGAATTTGTCTTTGAGAACCTTGAGATGTCTTATATCCTCCAGACTAGTTGAATAGAAATCAGGCTAAGCGTTCTTCCCCTCTAGCCTATGAGTACCGAGTGGGTATTTCAACACCTAAATAATTTAGTTTCCTTTAAACGAATACTATTTTTGATAACATGCACTACACACAGCACCAAGCTTAAATTAATCATGATATAATATAAAAATATTATTATTTAAATATGACTGTCATAACCTAGCCATCGGGTTGACGAGTATGAATAGGAATAACCAAATTGAGAAATATATGTGGTAAGTATTTCATTAACACAAATAAATAATTCAATAAAAAAAGTTTACATTAATATAATTATTGTTACTAGGAAAATCATAAGAATAAATTCATTTTATTCCATAAGATTTCATTCTTCATAAAAATGGGTTTTCTGTGTTTTATGTGAGAATAATCACAATTAGTTTCTACTATTTTTAAAAATTTTATTTGAAAAAGTGAAATTTATTTTTGAAATTAATATGTTAATATTAGTTTAGGGTGAAATTTTTATATTTTTTAAAATAGTTTTTTTTGGTTGAATAGTAAAAAACATCGATTTTACAAAAGTTGTCCCTTTTATGACATTATAATGATATAAGAATAAATTGAAAGTTCATAAATTTTTTTTAATAGATCAAATATATATTTCATAAGTAATTTCATTCATATAAAATATAATTTTGATCTTATAAATATATTATTAACATTTTGGAAATCTATGTAATGTTTTTGTTTAAATAAAAACTATGTTTAGTTCTTCTCTCTTAATAAAATATTTACAAGATTAATTTAGGTTTTGGTTTGGTTTTAAAGAAAAATAAATATAATTTTATTTAACAAAATCCAATTAATTCTATTGTAATCAATATTATACTATATTTTTCTATAAAATTATTTTTATGCTTAAAACAAGCATTTTTCTAAAAACGACTTTCATTGCATTTTATGAAAATATGTTAAAGGTAATTTTTACCAATTATAGAAATTTAATATTTTAAAATGGATTATATATTTGGAATCATCATAATTAATATTAATAAATAAGGCCAACATAATTTTTGGTCATAATGAATAGTAAAAATAGTGAAACTTTGTTAGCACGGTTAGAGCTAAAACAATTTTACTGGGGGGTTAAACTAAGATAATAGGGTTAAAATTCCACTTAAAATTTTCTAAATATTATTTTTAAGATATTTAATACTTATATTATATTAAATTTATAGTCTTGTCCATTTGGTTTCACTTTTACAAGAAAATGACTTTATATTATTTGAATCTTGTAAGTAATTCAATGTGTGTCCCTCCCCTCACTTATAAAATGGAACTTCCTATCCTTACCCAGTCACAAACTTTGTGTCCTTTATCTTAGAAAAAACCCACCCAAAAAACTTCCTATATTCATTCCATTCATTATTGAGGTTTTTTCTTACCCTAAGTCCATCCTAAGATGGCTTAAGGTGTAAGCCAAAGGAGGACTCTCAAAGAAGTGGTAATCATATTTACCGACTCTTCCAAAGTTTATTACTTCTTATAATTCTTCTAAATATGTTGTATACATCATAAAATAATCAATATAGTATCATAAATATACTAATATTTTATTATGATTATGTTATAACAATTTTTCACCTCATTTCCATCAAATGGGAAATGAAAGTATCGCTTGTGTGTACGTGCGAACTACCACCTCCACATAATGATGTGATTCATTTCCCATCACTACCTCTCATGGATGGTTATAATGATATAATTACTGAATATATATAATATTTATTATATATTAGATATTTTTTAATGATAAAATATTTTATTCTTTCTTTTCCTTTTTCTCATTAGAAAATGGAAGTATTGTTCATGCATACGTACATACCACCTTCTTAATGAGTGATATATTTAATTTTCAATGTCCACCTTTTATATATGATACTAAAATTCTATATAATAAATATATATAATATTTATGGAATGGATAATATTCTATAAATGTTATATTAAAATTCTACCCTAGCATGTTCTTACTCATTCGGTCTTTATAACATGATCTTATTTAGGTCGGTTTTACCACCCACATGAGTGATGTTATAATGTTTATGATGTGAATTATTAAATAATTTTTAATACTGGGGATATTATGTAATAATAATATTTAATTTACATGATTAAAATTCTGGTTATGATGAAACCATGATCAAAGTGAAAGGGCCAGAACTATCGAACCGAAACATGCATGAAAAGCGAAACAATTATCACACAGAATAATGATTTTAATAAAGAATTGTTAATAAGAGGGCGATAAGATGATATAATTGGATCATATATGATATTATAAGTATTAATTTTTTTTTAAATTGAAGTATAATAAATTTAAATTTATTATATAAAAGTTTAAAATAATTTATGAGGAAAGTCAGACTTGAGGTATTGATTTAATATACAATCTTATTTTTTATCAGGATTATTTGTGTTTAAAAATACGTTGAATGAAATTATAAAATATTACTCTTTTAAACTACATATATTTTCTCTTCCTCTAGTTATATATATATTTTAAAATTTTTTCCTTTAATTTTCCTCTCTTTGGTAGTTAATATGATCGAGAAAACATTTTTTAAGAAAAGCCAACCTTATTCCTTCTTTGGTCAATAAACTTTTTCTTCCATGTACATGTTTAATAAAATGTTTTCAAGGATGATATTTTATATTATCAAATGATTATTTATATTCATTTATACCCATATTTGGATTTATATTCAAAGTTTTAAAAGAAATATTCTTGTCATTTTTTGAACAAGGTACTTTTGAATTTTTACCAAGAGTGTGAAAGGAATCTTTATTTTAACATTTACCAAACAAACTAATTTTCCCGCCATGATAACCATTATTTGATTTGAATCACCCTTTAAATTTTTACATGGTTATTTTCAATGAAATAAATTTTCTTAATATTCTATAAATTTTTATTTAAAATATTATCATAAGAAAAGTATATTTTTCTCACATTTTCAAAGAAAGGTTCAAATGTTCTCTTTAAAGTATTTTCATCAATGTAAACATAATTTGATGAATACTATGATTTACTATGGATATAATATAATGATACCATACACCTTATTACTTTGGATATCTTATAATCATTATGTTCTATTTTTTGATTGGGGAAAAATATTGACATTTTATATGCTAGTTTTAAAATATTGATATTTATATTGATTATGTATTGTATTTATTATTCATTACTTTTATACGATGAATTAATTAGACTTATTAAGTGATAGGTGGATCCCTTTATAGTCACTCAATGCATCTTTAGGCCTCATGAGACAAACTAGTTTTATTATTTTTCATACACCTTAATTATTTATGTATGTTGTCTTGGCCCAAGGCCTTAATGGTAAGATTATGATGTTTGACATTATGAATTCTATAATTATGAAACTATTTATTATTTTCCATTTATGGGACTTTTTTCCATTTATTAACTCTATTAACACTTTAAGAGTAAAAAATATTGATATCACCATAATTTTCAAAAGGGTCATCAAAGGGTTAAAATAAAAAGGTAAAATAAAATGTAATCCAAACTTGTCCAAATTTTATTGTATGAGATTATTTTGAATTATCCCCATATTATCTTCGAATATTATAAATTTTGATCCATTTGGGATTAAAAAATAACTTATATTAATTTAATATTTTAATTAATTTCAAGAGTGTCCCTCCACTCTCTTATAAAAGGGCACCTCTTCTTCTTATTTCTACACACTTCAAAAACATTTTGGTTTGACCAAAACCTACCCAAATCCATTCCATAAATATATCCCAAAATTCTTGAGGCCTTATTGTTTTCATAATACCAAACTTAGAGGTCTTAAGGTGTAAATAAAAGGAGGTTATCTGAAGAAGAGGATGATAAATAACATATGTGATGAGTTAAACTCATGGTAAGAGAATTTATTTTTAAAAAACCTATTTTAAAGTTTCCCTTTCAAATATTTTTCTTCCATGTCCATATTTCTTAAAAATTATTTTATGGATATATTTTTATGGAAATAAAAGGATTATAAATGACATTTTATGTCTATTTTTACTTCCTTTCAAAGGTTTTCAAAAGAAATATTTTTATGTGTTTTATAGGGAATGTTTTAACAAAAATAAAAAATAAAAAATCCATTTTAATGTATAAAGAGAAAATTACTATTAATAATACCATAAGAATTATTTAAAGGTTTTGATTCCTTTACATGATTTCATGTTTTATTCAAATAAAAACCACCTTTCCCTTTTTTTTGGGTATTTTGGTATTGAAAATGGGTTAACAAATGGATATTTTGATATCCAAAAGTGTTTTGTATATGTGTTTAAAAGAGTTTTCAAAAGGTTTTATAATGAAAAGTACAATAATAATTTTTTATTAATTATATGGTACTTGAGCATTATATATGAGAAATGGGTGAGCTCGATACATCTTATACGACAAGTTAAACCCCATTATAGCTCATGGGTGATCCCAATATAGCTTATATGAAGGTTTATCCTCATTATATCTATCTAATGAATTGGGTAAAGAGACAGAGTTAACCAATTAAGTTTCTACTTATAGATTATGGGAATTTACCACGATGGTTATTCCAAGTATAACTATGATGGTTATTTCAAGTTTAACTATGATAGTTAATCCAAGTATAACTATGATGGTTATTTCATGTGTAACTAAGATGGTTACTCCAAGAATAATCATGATGGTTATTCCATGTGTAACTATAAGGGTTACTTCATATGTAAGAGTGATATGAAAATGATGATCCAAGTGTCCTAAATTTTTATTTATTCTTGATATGGGTTTTAAAGGTTTTATATGATCAAAAATGTGTGTGTGGTTTTCATGTTAAAATGATTCTAGAATATTCTAAAAGAATATTGAGATAATGGTAAACATTTCATGAGTTTTCATATATTTTACTAGATTAACAAATTTCATTTTTTATGTCCCTTACTGATATTATTTTACTCATCTCATGTTTTATTTTTTTTATAGGGTTTAAGGATGGGTAAAATAAATGAACAATTCAAGTTGAAAGTCATGAACATTTATCATGAAAAGAAAACATGTTTTATTTTAAAAGTTTTATTTTATTTGAAAAATAAATACTTAGGATAAGTGTCCACCTTGTAAAATATGGGTTTTCTATGTAAGAGTTTTGATCTAATTCTCTAAAAATATAAACCTAAAAAGATTCTAAAATATAAGAGAATGAATTAATGACTTAAAAAATCAAGATTATGTAATGTTTAAAGTCAGGTCCTTATAGTAATTGGTGACACCGATAGGTCATTCCAGCTCTGCAGAATTCCAGTCATCGGTTACTGTAGCATAGTGGAGTTACTGTGTTGTTTTTAGAAATGTAGTAACATAGGTTATTGTAGAAATTTATTACTCTATGATCTTATTCGACCTAGGGATTATGTCTGTGTGAAACTGTAATATTCACCCTATAATTTTTCTCCTAAACATAGAGAAATTTCTGACTCTCTATAGACATAGGTATCAT
The DNA here is from genome assembly GCA_963277665.1 of Viscum album. NCBI lineage: Eukaryota > Viridiplantae > Streptophyta > Magnoliopsida > Santalales > Viscaceae > Viscum > Viscum album. The sequence goes on from OY728128.1 coordinate 1,859,574,569, forward strand.
TTCTCAGACCACAAAAATATATATATTATTTATCTTATTCTTATTATTTTATTTTTTTCTTTATTTTAATCTCATTTCTAGAATATTTCATCATGGTTACTCATAACGTTTACGCAACATAATTATTCACTCTCTATTTTGTAAACTACCCTTTTAATCTACTCAAGCCTGTTAATTCATTTAAAAATTAGGTGATCTAAAACCATGTTTAAACATAATCATACTAACTCACACAATGATCTTATATTAATCAAATCAATTATTTAATACATAATAAAGCATTCCCCTAATCAATAAACAATGGTCAATATTAAAGAAAAATGAATATATATAAAAATTATTAAATGGGGGTGTGTGGTGCAAAGGTGGTGGGTTGGGCCTAATACAAGCATGGTGTGGCACCCACATGTATCCCATTACCTAATAACATGTTTGTCGACCAAAGGTTAGTTAAGTGATACTATGTAAGGTGGGCACTCCCTATCAATGAAATCAACATAGGTTTGAGTCCTACTACAATCGAATTTATCGGGGGGCATGTGTCTTGTAGGTGGTGGGTTAGGCCCGAGACATGCATGGTGTAGCACCCACCTATACCTCATTACCCAATAACATGTCCCCCCCCAGGGGTGCAGCCTAGTGGCTATATTTATATGGGTCTCATGGGAGGTACTTTTATCGAGTCTCCCCGAGTAATTATAGGCGTAGTAAGTCACTTAATTTTTTTGTAACCCCCTCCATGAACTATTGTAATAATAAAACTATAGAAAAAAAATAAATTAAATCAATATTCAATCCCCCTTCATTTAAAAAAAACAACACATGGAAATTAATATCTCATGGTATTCATAAGAGGGGTACCTAAAATCCTACAACTAACCATAGCTTATAGACTTTAAACCACCATCCTTATACTTCTTAAAAATGGAATTACCATGTGTGGACTTTTCGAACCCTCCACATAAGGGAACCCCCCTCCCCACGAAGAGGTCACTCCAGAGAGAGCCCTAGTTGGGAAGGAACCATTGCCAGCCAAGATGACAGAGCGTCCCAAAGGGTGACAACCCGGGCGACGATGGTTCGTAAAGAAATCCATCAACACGAGTGGGTTGCACCTCATTTGTTTTCCACCCAGTTAGAAACTGGGTGACCCATCAAGGCGAGTGGATATTGGGGAAGAGGTTCGCCCCGAAAGCGGACTCCCAGGATTCGAACCCTGAACCTCCCAAAAAATGGCGTTGTTGTACCCCTCTCCTTCATCACCACGCCACCACCGAAGCGGCGAATGTGTTGTTGGGTAATGAGGTATTGGGGTGGCCTCCCCACCTATACACCGCACATCCCTAGTGAGGCCCAAGGTGGACAACCCTTGGGCTTAGGCCTGTTCCTAAGGGGGTAGAGGGGCCCACGAGAGGTTTGTTAGCATATAGTGCGCGTTGCCTTGCGAGGACTCGAACCCAAAACCTCGGGGTCAGGATGCCACTACCTTTAACCAACTCATCTATGCCCCACAGGAAAAATGTGTTGTTGGGTAATGAGGTATTGGGGTGACCTCCCCACCTACGCGCCACACGTCCCCAGCGAGGCCCAAGATGGCTAACCCTTGGGCTTAGGACAGTTCCCAATGGGGTAGAGGGGCCCACGAGAGGTTTGTTAGCATATAGTGCACGTTTCCTTACGAGGACTCAAACCCGAAACCTTAGGGTTAGGATACCACCGCCTTTAACCAACTCACCCATGCCCCATGGGCACCACCATCCTTATACTCCAAGAATGATCCTCTTGTAAAGGAATGAATCTATCTGGTGCAATAGAGAGATATATTTGTAGGAAAATATTTCCACTTGTATCTCCTCCCATATCTCAATATATTTATCCTCCATTATTTTCAACTCATACTTCCTTGAAAATATCCCAAAAAATTGATCCATTCATGTCCTATATATCCTAGAAAATATATCTTAAAAACATCATAAATAGAGAATATGAGTTGGTATCTTATCTTTTATAAATATAACCTTTATGATGAAAAGGGATCATTTACAATGCAATACCACATCCTTTTTATATCTGAAAACTCGAACTATAGATTCAATATTATTAGTCTATTTCATATCCTCTTCAATGTACGTCCAAAACATAAGAATACTAACTGCACCATGGTGCCCTTGTATCGCAACATAGGAACATTCCTATAGCTTTCAATATCTCTAGTATATGTAATAGTTCTCTTGATTATGGACAAATTCCATTTCATGGCACAAAATCTTCATGGAGAGATGAACACTTCCCTTCCATGTCGGTGTTCAAGGCACATGGGCATAGGTTGTGATGCAGTTTTCTCCTATTCTTTCCAAGTTATTCATACACAACATAAGGGATTCCATATTTTCAATTACACAGATATAAGTTAAATGTATAGAGCTAGTCACATTCATAAATTAATCTTACATGAACCCAAAAATCCCACATAAATAGTTGTGTTAATTTCATGTATATATTTACACTTTTCATGTTATTCTAACGTTTTCATCGCTCTTGTCATGTTACTCTCACATAGATCATGACACAAGTGATTATTATTACATAGTGAAACCCCTCATTCCTTCTTATTCATACATAGTCTAGGATCCTTAATCTCATGTGTCATCAATTTGTTTACACAGATGAGCCCCCAATCCACCCCACCCCTCCCCCTGTGTGAGTTACTATTATATTAATAGGATTCCTATGTAAATTTCTATTATATTTTCTCCAAAATTAAAATTAAATACATCAAATTCAAATATAAGGTAATTTGTATACCATTAAACTTTAAAAAATTACCAATTAGGAAAAAATTCCTACTAAATAATGAAATTATTTATAAAAAATGATGTATGAATTTTATCTATAACCCCCCCACACATAAACACTTTCTTGTCCTCAAGGAAAAATCACCACATTATTATAAATAAAATACATCCCACCCAAAGTTAATCATCACAACTAATAAAATTAAACAATTAATAATGAATAATAAAATTTCAAGCATCACATGAAAGATATATCTTTAATGTTCACTTTTATAGAAAACCAATCAACCATGTATTTTAATTTTCCTCTTAAATAGATGATACATTATTAACTTCCATTCACATCATTATACTCATTATTATTATCCATTACCACTTTTGATCTACCTTACTAGGAAAATTTTCTCTCATCAATCATGGAACATTTAACTGGATTCATACTTATTCCTTGAGTAAATGTATCCTAACCATGGGATTTCAAAACATCAAAATCCAAACCCTATAATTAAAAAATTGACATTAATCAGAAATTATTTCAATAAAGGTTAAAATGAATTTAAGGATAATGGATGGTGGGTAATTGATGTGAAAACTTATAATAAAATAGGTTGTTAACTTTAAAGTACAATCAGAGGAAGGGAATAGTGCTATATGGTAGAGGCAGGCCCTTGGAAACATTCCCTAATGAAGGAGACTAAGATGAAGGGAGGAAGGGCCCTTGATGGTAGGGGTGATCTACATAGATGGCTTCGAAGGATGATAGATGGACCTCAGTGACAACGGGTTGATGAAAACATGGTGGTAGCGAGGAGTCAATGTCGGTGGTGGTCCAATAGTGGAACGCAATGTCAGGAATGACAGAGGTGGGTTGGTTCATCCATGCATAGGGTCACGGTGGAGGTGGTAATGTGGTAGGGGCTTGGTGAGCTCATCGACAGACACGAGCAATGCTTGGGAACAATGTAGGCAAGCCAGACCCATAGGTTCAAACCTATATGAAGAATATCACAACATGAGGAAACCACTAGAAAGGCTATTCAGATTGGGAATGATGAGAGGGTATATCTTTTTCCATCAGTACTAGTAAACATGCAATTCTGTATGGGGAAATGTTATCCATTCAGTTTTGTAAGGTTGAGAGTTTAAGAGCATCAAGTGAACCAAGGAGCTAGGGATGAGTTGTTTTGTGTGCCTGGACCTTGGTCCTTGGGTCATGTACTAGTCCTTATGAGTATGAACCTTTGGGTCATATAAAAGGGATCCCTCTCGACCCATTAAAAATAGGGGTTATCCAACAAAATAAATAAAAATATAAAAGGCCTTTGGTCTTGCGGAAATGCATGATATACAATATAAAGCTCAATGAAAAAATAATCCTTAAAAAATACACATAAAAATGATAGCAGCCGACAACTCCTTCATCCTCACCGCATAGGCTCACAAATCATGATAATAAGCATAATAAAACATTCCCCCCTTTTTTTCTTAAATATTTTTTTTATCTTTTCCTTTTTAAGAGTGTACCCAATAAAACACAATCAAAGGTATTTTTTAAAACTTTCCACCACGACTAATAAAAAAGCATGATAATTTTTTTTAATACATATCATCCCCTTCAAATCATGATAAAACCTTCCATCCTACACTTATTACATTGTAAATTATTCAAAAATATCAAGAGAATGGTAGGAAAGATAAAAAGTATTGTAATTTTGTTGTCCTATCAAGGTTATTGATGGTTTATACAGGCTTTAAATAAAAGATAAATTATAAAGGCAGGTCTCAAAGGTATAAAGTCTCAAATTAAAAATGATTAAATCATATTAATGTGACTTTTTTCATTCATATCATTCAAAATATATCAATTCAAGCTCTAGTAGTCTACATGCCTCAAGTATCTCTAAAGATATAGGGTATTATAAATAATATGATAAAATGGTTTAAAAACCTCTTGGTAATGGTAATAATAACATTAGATAATCACTCATGGAATGAATAATAATAAGAAATCAATTAATATAATCTTTAGAAAAACAAAGGATAAAAATGTTTGATAAATTTCTACTACATCAATCAATCAATCTTCATAAACCATGACTTATCAAATCAATATTCTCATGCTTAACTTTCCAACCATTACCGTACTTATTAAATTCCATAAAAAATGAAATTTTGCACAAGGTATGATAAGATTTAAGAGTAGTATTAATAATGATATGTATAATAGGGGAATAATAAATGGCTCGTGAGAACGCGCCTCACGCACCGCCTTCCTTTTCAATTTTTTTCCATTGATTATTCATTAGCCTATCCTCTATCTCAAATCCTAGCCTCACTACCTATGGCCCCTAGCTCCTAGGCCATTTTATACTTTCCTTAGCTGCCCCCTGATCCCCCCTCATCCCCCTCATCCCTTCATTCTATGTCCTCCTTCAGGGACGCTTTGCATGGCCCTCCGTGGGATCCCTCTGGGTCCTATTTTTCTATGGTTGAACTGCCCTTGCCGAAGGTGTTGAGGGAGGATTCTTACATGGCTCTGGAAATTCTGGATTCGGCTGTTTGAAACACTGCAGCCTACCTCAGTTGGACATTGGTGGTGAGATTCAGGCATGTGAAGCCACCTCTCCAGGGATTCTTGTGGTTTGTTCTTTCATGGAGATCAAATGCTCTGGTCCGCCTCTCCTTTTTGAACCGGAATTATTTCAATTTGGTCTTTTATTTGGAAGAATATTTCATTAACACTTGGTGAAAAGACCCCTGTGCATGGGGTCGTTGGAGGTTTAACCTGTCGCGATAGTCTATGGAGGTGCACAGGGGTAAGGAGAGCTCCCTCGTAGCTTTTTGAATCTCCATTTTGGTCCTCTCTCTACCTTTACAAAATTAAGTAATCCTCAATATTATTAGTGATTCCCCTGGAGGGTTTCTTTGCTCGGATGATCAAACCCGATAGTGTGATGATATCTCTGTGGCCCATATTTGTGTATAAGTGGATAATCCTCATACCCTTCTAGAAAAACTCTCCCTTCATGTGGAAGATTCCTTCTGCTGGGATGAGACCATCCTTTACCCGTTTTTTCCAAGGTACTTCTCCCACTGTATGATTCAGGGTCACTCCTTGCAGGTTTGTTGAAGGATTCGTCATGGTGGTCGTCATCAGCATCCATAGGAGGTTAACAGGGGAGATGCTCGGCCTTTCCCATCACTTCATACATCAGATGACGATTAGGAGGTTCACCCTATTTTACTTGAAGCTCCTCTGGTGGTGGGACCTCCCCCTCCTATCCATGAGCTGGGGGCGAATCTAGAGGCTTCGATAGAGGGTGGTTCTTCTTGTTGGCCCATAGATGCTACTAAAAACTATCTCTAACTATAATGGTTTTAATTATCACAAATCATGTCATATATTAACATATATCTTACCTCATTTCAAATCCTATATTATGAGAAAGCATCATCTTAAATATCATATCATTTCAACACATAACTATTTGTGTGTGTTTAAGTCTAAACAAGCTTATAATTGATTATCTATGTGTAAATATGAGTTTTACCATTTTCTGAATTTTCTAAAATAAAAGACATAAAGAACATCTAAAAAGTTTCTAAGTATGAGTCATTGACACCGACAGATAGTAGACTCATAGATAGGCATATGAATCACTGACATACAGATCAAATAGGCATATGTTCCAAGTATGTGAAACTAAAACCATTGAAAAGACTCACCATTGGACATGAAACTAACAAAAAAAAAGACTCACCATTTAACATGACACCGACAGACAGACGGATCACCGTTGCATATGACTCACCGACGCAGACGATCTATCATCAATACAAGTGACCTACTGTTTCATGGTGCTACCGAAGCAAGGACTCACTGTAACGACCCAAACTTTAATTAATGAAAATTCCTATTGATATAATTAAATATCTTATTATGGTTATATAAAATGTTAACTTCATTGGTTTTATGTTTCTAGATTTTAAAATACCATTATGAATTGTGACTATTGCTAATATAACCGTTGAACAGTGATCACATGATTAGAATAAATATAGGGCTTTAACAAATCCAATTTACTCAGACAAAGGCAGGGATGAACTCATCCAGTAGACTTTCCCCATACGAAGCCCATTTTTCAGATCTCTTAAAGAAAGTGGAATCATTGGGCTTCACTCTTGACCAAGCCCAATCCAAGCTTGCACACGTTAAGCTTGAGCAGAACTGACTACGGGAGAAGTGGAAGTTAATAGAGATTACCACCCGAGCGATGTTATTTGAGCCACCCCAAGAGTCTGTCACCATCGCACACCTTAACCTTTAGTATTATGTGAGTGTTATAAGGGGTTATGTAACAAGACCCTATCACTATGACAATGTACATTATTTTTGTATAAATAATGTTCATTCATTTTATTATTGTTACTTTGTAAATAGTTTTAAAGAAAAAATAGTATTTTTAGTTAATATTCAACTAAGAAATATATTTTGATGAATTAATGGATTTTTGAATTAAATAATATTTTCATAAAATATTATTATTAAATTAATTTTTATTAAATATAAATGATCATATAATTTTATGAATGAAATTGTAATTTTTATTAAGGTTTGAAAACTATTTTTGTCAAAACCCATGAATTTTCGGTAAATGTCAGTTTTTATTTTAAAAGTAAAAATTCACATATTTATAAAATTATTTAGATAAAATGAATAGTATTTTTGGAATCAGGATGCCAAAATTATCCAATGGTAATTTTTTCATAATTTTCTGAGACAGACGAATTTTTGGGTAAAAATTAAATACCGTTTAAATATAGAATGTGTTTTATGACCTCATAATGACCCAATAGTGAGGTAATAAAATAATATAAACATCATTTTCGTCCAATATATGTTTTAGAATTAAAATAATGTGATTTTATGTTTTTTTGATTTATTTTACAAAGCTTTTGTGGACCCTCCAAGACTTATAAAACATTTTGTCTTTTTAAATTATTTTCCTTGAGAGTGTGACTCACCTCCACATAAGCAACCCTATTATTTTAAGAATTTCGGCCATTGGCCTTATAAAAAATTGTTTTCCACTCCCATTTTTCAAAAACCATGGGCAAAAACCATGAGTTGTTTTGTGGTATTGATTAGTTTAATGTGAGGTGTCCCAAAACTAAATAATAAAGAATTCTCTCTCCTTTCCTATATAAACCCACCCAATCTCCCACTTACTCTTCACTCAAAGACTTTGGAGTTAGACCAACCCCTACCATCCTATCTCTAGAATATTAATAAGGTTCCCCAAGCTCCCAAGAAGCCTCTCCCAAGCCTTTGGGATCACACTTCCAAGTAAGGGATTTCTACCTTTCTCATTTTTGTCTAATTTTCTTTAAGTTGTTATGCCATTTTGTTTTCAATTAAAAATGTTGGGGTATGATTTTTCACCTCCATCATACTGTCCTATTTATGTTTGGATGATGTTAGAACCCTTTCTCTCTCATTAAAGCCTCCCATGTACACCCGTTACCATGCTGAAATTCCGTGAGGGATTTCTCTCTCCTCTTTTACATCCAAGTAATTATTTTGTATTATGCATATAGATTCCATTATGTTTGTTGGGACATGTATCCTTATGACCACTTACTTTCCATTTCATGTACATATGATGAGACACCCTTTTCTATATCTTCAACTATTTTCATGAATCCTTATGTCACACCATTATGCTGCCGAAATTGCACCGCGTTTTTTCAAGCCATGATCATTATGTAGTGAATACCATACCCATGTATCTATCAAGGGTATTCATCTTTATGCACATATACCTATTGAATGGTACTTTAATTTATTTATTAAACATTACTTAATCATGGAATAACTTATGATGTTTATTTATTCCATGTTATGTGATCCATGTGGCACACTTATGCATGAAATGAAATGTTTAAGAAGGGTGTGCCCTGATAGCGCTCCAATGCATTGGGTAAAGTATAGTATCATGATACGTCATGTGAAATGGGTGTTTACTCATGAAAATTCAAGTGCAACGAGGTTTTAATCATGCTTCATGTGAAATGAGGGTTTACTCATGCTCCATGTGCAATGAGCCTTGGCTCATGCTAATTCCATGTTAAGTGTTGTTGCTACATTTCTATGTTATGATTATCATGCTTTATCATGCCTTTATGTTCATGTTTATCTTGTGCTATATTGATATACCTATTGTCTAAAATGTATTTTATTCCTCATTTTATTCCATGTTTATTCTTTTACTAGGCTTTATATCTCACCCTTTTCTTATGAATGTCCTCAGGTTATCCCATGCAATGCTAAGTACAAGGGAATGTAGTGGTCCTGTAAAGGAAGTTTTCAATAAATATGTTGTGTGTTTTATGTTCTAAGAGGTTATTTAATGTTAATAAGACACAAAGACACTAGACCTCTCAATATTCCATGTTTTATCAAGTGAAGATTTTATGTAATAAATCAGGTTTAAATGTGTAATAAAAAGCAGGGTTGTTATACTCACTGTCAGTTGAAATGAGTCACCATTGGTTTAACTGTCACACCAACAGAAGGAAGGACTTTCAATTGATTTGAGTCACCGATAGTTCATCTGTCTCACCAATATAAGGAGACACTGACACCCAGAGTCACTGATATCGATGGAAAGGACTCACCAATACAAAGAGTCACTGATGCTAACAGACCAATACTTATGACTCACCGATAGTCATAAAAAATGTTTTTAATTTATTAATTCATTTTTTTATAATGGTAATATTTGTGTTATTTAATGACTTTAACATAATTAATACCTACTTATAGACTTGACAATAGACAGTACGATGTATGAGGTATCTCCACATGCACATTTTTGGGATAACAATTTTTAATAAGCAAACAATCATGTGAAAAAGGTGATGGATGAAAAGTGGTGCATCTTGTGTGAAAGTGAGAGATACTGAAGAACATAAACTCTCATGAAACAAATATGATCTCAAGAATAGAAGAACACATGAGGAAATCTCAATCAAGATGAAAACCGAATTGACAACTCACTTCATCATCTTAAAAAGGAGAAGAACAAACCTGCACACCCATACATGTAGCTTGAAGCCAGACTATGATACTCTGCTTTGGAGCCAACTTTTATAAGAGGACTCAAACTTCATTTCCACTACATCAAATGAGTCAAAATTTTCACTTCATATCACACAGATCCTTCTAAACCTAACTCTACATCTTTAGCTCTATTGTGTTCACTTATTTACATTTTTGAGCAGTGTGTGTATCTATCTATCACACACACACTGACTACTTTTAATAACTGTAGGATACCTGATATACTCAAACTCACATTCTTTTAATCCATTTGTATCCCACGCAGAACTTTGGAAGAGGTCATGGATGACCTGTTTTCTATTTTCCCATGAAGAACTATGGTAGAGGTCAAGTGTGACTTGGAAAGCCCTGTGTGCTATTATGAACCCCAATCTAGGATGTGGATCAAACTATTTATTAATTTAAACTACTTGGTGGTAGGTGATAACCAATTGGAGAGGACTAAGTCTCAGTTTGAGACTAAACCTCTTGTTTATTTCCACTATGTTTTTACTCTTTAGTCTTACTCTATTTTATCACATTTTTCATAAAACTGAATTGAAATTTGATAGTTAGTCTAGCAAGTGTTTATAACTATTTTGAACTAGTAGGTTAGTTTCAAAATTTTTATTAATATTTAGATTAATATAGCTGAGAACTAATTAATCTTTTGAGAAATTAACTGAATATTCAGGACTCTAATAAATTCACTACAAACTGACTTAGTCTATATTTTTAATTGGGTAAATTTTAAAAGAACCAATTTTTAACAGAAATTTTTATAGATACTTAATTCACCCCCATCTTGAGTACTCTACTCTGACCAAAATTCTGAATTAGAGGTGTTTTTTTTGAAGTTTCAGTTTACAAATATTTTTTGATTCTTTTTAACTGTGATTTTAGTTGGATTTTAAAGATCTTAAAATTTATGTTATTTCTAAATTTTTATATCTTTAAAATATTTTCCAAATTTTATTATAGATAATATATTAGAAGGTTATTCTACCAATAAACCTCCATTATTTAATGGAACAAATTATTCCCAATGGAAAATTAATATGAAAATGCATTTAGAAAGTATGAGTTTTGAAATTTGTTCTTCAATTATAGATGAGTATAAGATTCCTACTACTGCTAGAACTACTTAGGATGACCCAAATAATACTTCTTATAACAATAACTATAAATCCATGAATTCCTTATATTTCTATTTAAGATATGAGGAATTCAAAAGAATTTCTGCATGTAAAATAGCCCATGAAATTTGGGATACTTTGTCCATTTCACATGAAGGAACTTCTAGTGTTAAGGAAATGATACTTAACACATATACTATTAAATATGACAACATTAAGATGAATCCTGATGATCCTATTTCTGACATGTATCTCAGGTTCAATGAAATAGTGAACACTGTGATCTCTCTGAGAAGAGATGTTACTGCTAAAGAACAAATCATGAGGATTCTCAGATGCTTATCTGATAGATAGAGAGGAACCTCTGTATCAATTATAGAATTGTATGACATCAGAAAATTACCTATCAAATAACTCATTGGAAAGATGATGATGTATGAATAAGATCTTAAATTCAACAAAGAAGAGGAGGATGAACTTAAGAGAAAATCTGTAGCCTTCAAGACTACTACCTCTAAGAATAAGGAAAAATAAAAGTTAATATACTCTATTGAAAGATACATTACTGATGAATCAACATCTGATAGTGATGGATAGATGTATCAGTTGGATAAAAGAGTCAATAAATTATATAGAAAGAAGAGGTTTTTTAGGAATCCAAATTATAAAGGAAGACATGATAACAAGGGTATCTGAAAAAAGGACTGGAAAATAAATGACAAATCAGAGGAGATTATCTTCTATGAATACAAGAGGAGAGGACATGTCAAAGCTGACTATCAAAAGTTAAAATACAAAAATAAGTATGAAAATAAAGAAAATAAGTATAAGAAAGACATGAAGGCCACCTGGAGTGATTCTGAGGATAGATCCAGTGAATCAATATCATATCATGATGAGAAATATGGCATAGAAAATATGTGTTTTATGAAAAACACATCTGAGGTAACCTTAGATTCACCTGTACATAATTCCTATTATTATGAAAATGAAAATGAGTCTAAGAATATGAAAAATGATGAACTATTTTAATACTGTAACATGATGGAAGAGACTTGTAATGAACTAAAAGATAAATATTTAAAGAAACAACATGCTCTTATTATAACTTTTAAGTGTGAACTTACTATTAAAAAAGAGAATAATGCTAAAATTCTCAAGGAAAATAATGAATTAAAAAAGTCTAATAAGAAATTGAAGAAAGATTTAGAAAAGTTTACAAATGGGAAATACACTCCTACTCAAATTCTTTGAAAATAGATGGCTTCTAACTACACTTCTGGTATTGGATATTAACCTGGATAGAGAAACTTATCTAAAACAAATTTTATAACTAAATCTGAAAAATCTGTTTTTCTACCTAAAAATCAAAGTTCTGCTACCAGTACAAGTTCTGAAAAATATTTTACTGCCACTAGTTTTTCTAGACCAAATATAGTATATTTTTCAAATATGTTACATAATGCTTATAGGAAACCCATAAGGCAAATGTGGGTACCTAAAGCATTGATTACTAATGTCACTAGACCCAAACAATTCTGGGTATAAAAATCTGTTTTTGTTTGATTATTCTATAGAAAATATATCTAAAGAGATCTTATAAGAGTCAATGGTACTTGAACAGTGGATGTTCAAGACACATGACAAGATACTACTCATGTTTCAAGAACCTAATCAAGATTGATGGTGGATATGTCACTTTTAGTGATAATGCTAAAGGAAAAATAATTGTCCTAGGCTAGATTGGTAACTCTAACTCAGTTTTAATTTCCAAAGTACTTTTTTTGACGGATTAAAGTATAATATGCTTAGTATTTCAAAAATATGTGATGATGTATTTCATTTTAAGTTTGAAAATAATGCTTCTAATTTTTTTAATTCTAAATATGAATTAGTATTTTCTGCTTTTAGAAATGAAAATTTATATTCTGTTAATTTAGATTCTTTAGCCTCTCAAAATGTTTCTTGTTTAAGTGCCTTTCATAAAGAGTCTTGCCTTTGGTATAGGAGACTAGGACACTGTAATGTACACTCTCTTAGAAAGATTAATAGAAAAGGACTAGTTAAAGATCTACCCAAACTTGATTTTTCAAATGAAAAAGTCTATAATCCTTTTCAAAAGGACAAACAACACAAGATATCTTTCAAATCAAAGAAATAAGTTTCAAATTATCAACCTTTAGATTTGTTTCACATGGATTTGTTTGGACTATCTTGAGTTTCTAGCTTAAATGGGAAGCACTATGTCTATGTTCTTGTAGATGACTATTCTAGGTATACTTGGACTTATTTCTTAGCTCACAAAAGTGAAGCATGTACTTACTTCACCAAGTATGCTAAAATAGTTGAAAATCTAAGTGGACTTAGAATGAAATACTTAAGAAGTGACCATGGCTGTGAGTTTGAAAATCAAGACTTTGAATATTTTTGATCACATAATGGATATAATCATAACTTTTCTACCCCTAGGACACCTCAACAAAATGGAGTTGTATAAAGAAGAAATAAGACCTTGAAAGAAATTTCTAGAACTATGCTTAGTGAGTATGACTTAACTATTTACTTCTGGGATAAGGCTGTGAATACAACTTGTTACATAATGAATAGAGTCTTAATTAGACCTATTATTAAGAAAACTCCATATGAGTTGTGGAACAATAGAAAACCCAAAGTTGGTTATTTCAAAGTTTTTGGTTGAAAAGTTTATATTCCTAATACAAAGGATAATCTATACAAATTCACATCCAAGAGTGATAAAGGAATCTTCCTAGGTTACTCAATATCTAGTAAAGCCTATAGAGTCTTTGATAAAATAACCAAGTGTGTGGAAGAATATGTTCATATCAAATTTGATGAAACAAATCCACATGAACCTAATACCTCTCTAGAAAACCTTGAAGATGATATATCACACCTATACATATATGCAAAATCATATAATCCTTCTATCAAGAAATCTATGAAATCAAACAGTTCTAGAATTTCTTCAGAATATGAACATGATGAACCCAAACCTATAGATAAACCTGAGTTACTAGTCCCTCCTTTTCTAGACTAACTAGAACTCTCAAGAGACATACTCTAGATGTATTGTTGGGGACTTAGATAAAGAAACACAAACTAGAGCTTCTATTAGAAATCATGTTGAACATCAAGCCTTCTTGTCACAACTTGAACCTAAAAACATCAATGATGCAATTAAGGATAAATTTTGGGTGATGGATATGCAAGAAGAACTTAATAAATTTGAAATAAATAAGGTTTTGAAACTTGTGGATAGACCCAAAGACACCTTGACCATAGGAACTAAGTGGGTGTTTTGAAACAAAGTAGATGAATCTGGTAATATTGTTAGAAAAAAACTAGATTAGTTTCACAAGGTTATTGTCAAGAAGAAGACATTAATAATGAAGAAACTTTTGCACCTATTTCTATACTTGAAGCCATCAGAATACTTCTTGCTTATATTTCCTATCTTAATTTCAAACTGTACACTACTGGAAAAGAAGGTTATACCAACGGTTTTAAACCGTTGGTATATACTAGAAAACCATTGGTATAGCCTATACCAACGGTTTCCAAACCGTAGGGAAGTAAGCCGTGAGGAAAGCCCTATACCAACAGTTTGATCAAAAATATTGGTATATCCCACTATATGTACTGATTTACCAACGGTTGTAGGCTAACCGTTGGTATAGGTTTGTATAACATTTTTACCAACGGTTTCAAGAAACCATTGGTATATATTGAATACTAAACACTATACCAATGGTTTTAAAACCATTGGGATAATTTTTAAATTTCTCTCAAAGCATACCAATGGTTTAAAACCTTTGGTATTGTGTTTTTCCAGAAATATTGCACAGTAGCCCCTCCAGTATCCCCTCTAGTATACACCTGCATAAAAAATAGCACAAAAACCACATACAAATAGACTTAAAACAACATAAAAACACCTAAAGAAGCACAAAAAAATATAAAACCATAAAACTCTTCCAAACGTTTCATGTAGTACAATTCTATATTTCAATATTCATATGAAAACAATCATCCAGTAGAGTTAATAATAGTTTTAATAACTCAAACATTATTTACACCCATTTCAATCTTCATATGACAACCACTCTTCCAGTAGTAATTCACCTCACTCCTACACAAACCCCCAACTAGAACAACCCCCCCACCTCCCCATAAAATTATAATAGGTAGAATAGTCTAAGGAATACTTATTAGATTTTAATAAGAGTTTTAAATTGGATCAAATCCCAATTTTTTTTTCTGATCCTAGATTTGGGTATGTAATGATTTGTGATGCATTTTGCATTGAACTTGTATTTTTTATAATATACGGTGAAAAGGTATTTTCTTAGGAGTCTCGTCACTTATGAACCCATGGGTAAAACTACCCAACTCATGAAAAAGAGTTTGTGACTATCATTGATGAGTGTAAATTTCAGTTGTTGTATTCACTTAAAATGATGTCCTTTTGAAACAAAAGAGAGAGACTTTGAGTGGTGTCGGCCACACTGCACCTCAGATTGAGGTAGTGTTGACTCGTACACATAAAAAATGACCCAAGGATCATTTTCCAAAAGTATAAACAAAATCCGAATGCGTTTGGTTAGTTTTATGTATGCCGATTGTTTTTACTTAAAAGCATATCCATTTTAAACAAAAGAAAGGCACTTTGAGTGGTACCGGCCACACCATGCCTAAAATTGAGGCAGGGTTGACTCATACATGTCTGAAATGACCCGTGGATCCTTTTACTAAAGTATCAACAGAATCCAAATCCGTTTGGTCGGTTTTCCGTATGTCAGTTGTTGTTTTCACTTAAAATGTTGTCCATTTCAAAGAAAAGTGAGACACTTTGAGTGTTTTTAGCCATAACGCACCTCAGAATGAGGTGGGGTTGACTTTTACACGTTAAAAATGACCCATGGATCATTGACCCAAAGTTTTAACAGAATCCTAATGCGTTTGGTCGGTTTTCCGTATGTCAGTTGTTGTTTTCACTTAAAATGATGTTCATTTTAAACAAAAGAGAGACATTTTGAGTGGTGTCGAACACACCATGCCTCGGATTGAGGTGGGGTTGACTCGTACACATCAAAAATTACCCACGGATAGTTTTCCTAAAGTATCAACACAATCCGAATGCGTTTGGAAGGTTTTAAGTATTCCAGTTGTTGTTTTCAATTAAAATCATGTCCATTTCAAATAAAAGTGATAAAGTTTGATTGGTTCCGGCCACAAAGACCCTCGGATTGAGGAAGGGTTGACTTTTACACATCACATATGACCCATGGATCGTTTTTCTAAAGTTTAAACAGAATATGAATGCCTTTGTTCAGATTTTCGTATGTCAGTTGTTGTATTCACTTAAAATGATGTCCTTTTGAAACACAAGAGAGACACTTTGAGTGGTGCCTGCCACACCGTGCCTCAGATTGAGAAGGGGTTGAATCAAACACGTCAAAAATGACCCATGGATCGTTTTACTAAAGTATCAACATAATCCAAATGCATTTGGTCGGTTTTTCATATGCCAATTGTTTTTACTTAAAAGAGTATCCATTTTAAACAAATGAAAGATACTTTGAGTGGTACCGACCACAACGTGCCTCAGATTGAGGCAGGGTTGACTAATAAATGTCACAAATTAACCATGGATCCTTTTACTAAAGTATTAACAGAATCTGAATGCGTTTGGTCAGTTTTCTATATGCTAGTTGTTGTTTTCACTTAAAATGCTGTCCATTTCAAAGAAAAGTGAGACACTTTGAGTGGTGCCAGCCACACCATGCCTCAGATTGAGGTGAGGTTGACACTTATAAGTCAAAAATTACCCATGGATTGTTTTTTGAATTATCAACACAATCTGAATGCGTTTGGTTAGTTTTCCATATGCTATTTGTTGTTTTCACTTAAAATGTTGTCCATTTCAAATAAAAGTGAGACACTTTGAGTGGTACCGGACACACTGTGCCTCAGATTGTAGCAAGGTTGACTCGTACACATCAAAAATTTCTCATGGATCGTTGTGTTTAAGTATCAACACAATCCAAATGCATTTGGTCAGTTTTCCATATGCCAGTTGTTGTTTTTACTGAAAATCCTGTCCATTTCAAATAAAAGTGAGACACTTTGTGTGATACTGGCCACACCATGCCTCAGATTGAGGCAGGGTTGACTTGTACATGTCACATATGACCCATGGATCTTTTTAATAAAGTTTCAGCAGAATGATAATGCCTTTGGTTGGTTTTCCGTATGTCAGTTGTTGTATTCACTTAAAATGATGTCCTTTTGAAACAAAAGAGAGACACTTTGAGTGGTGCCGGCCACACCGTGACTCGGATTGAGGCAGGGTTGAATCGTACACCTAAAAAACTACCCAAGGATCATTTTAATAAAGTATCAACACAATATTAATGTGTTTTGTTAGTTTTCCGTATGCCAGTTGTTTTTATTTAAAAGCGTATCCATTTTAAACAAAAGAAAAACACTTTGAGTGGTACCGGCCACACCATGCCTCAGATTGAGGCGGGGTTGACTCGAACATGTAAAAAATGACCCATGGATCCTTTTCCTAATGTATAAATAGAATTCAAATGCCTTTGGTCATTTTTTTGTATGTTAGTTGTTGTTTTTTACTTTTGTCCATTTCAAAGAAAAGTGAAATAGTTTGAGTGGTGCTGGCCACAACGCACCTCAAATTGATGCGGGGTTGACTCGTACACATAAAAAATGACCCATGGATCATTTTACTAAATTTTCAATAGAATCTGAATGCGTTTGGTCTATTTTCTGTATGTCAGTTGTTGTTTTGACTTAAAATGATGTCCATTTTAAACAAAAGAGAGACATTTTGAGTGGTGTCGGCCACATCGTGCCTCAGATTGAGGCGGGGTTGACTCGTACACATAAAAAATGACAAAGGATTGTTTTCTTAAAGTATCAACACAATTCTAATGCATTTGGTCAGTTTTAAGTATGTCAGTTGTTGTTTTCACTTAAAATCCTATCCATTTCAAATAAAAGTGAGACATTTTGAGTGGTGCTGGCCACACCGGCCCTTGGATTGAGGTGGGGTTGACTTGTACACTTGAAATATTACCCATGGATTGTTTTCCTAAAGTTTCAATAGAATGAGAATTCCTTTGGTCGGTTTTCCGTATGTCAGTTGTTGTATTCACTTAAAATGATGTCCTTTTGAAACAAAAGAGAGACACTTTGAGTGGTGCTGGCCACACCGCACCTCAGATTGAGGCGGGGTTGACTCGTACAAGTCACAAATGACCGATGGATCATTTTCCTAAAGTATCAACACAATCTGAATGCATTTTTTTGGTTTTTCTTATGCCAGTTGTTTTTACTTAGAAGAGTATACATTTTAAACAAAAGAAAGACACTTTGAGTGATACCGGCCACACCATGCCTCATATTGAGGCGAGGTTGACTCGTAAACGTCACAAATGACCCATGGATCATTTTCCTATAGTATCAACAGAATCCAAATGTGTTTGGTCAGTTTTCTGTATGCCATTTTTTGTTTTCACTTAAAATGCTGTCCATTTCAAAGAAAAGTGAGACACTTTGAGTGGTGTCGGCCACAAAGTGCCTCGTATTTAGGAAAGGTTGACTCGTACACGTCAAAAATGACCCATGGATCATTTTTTTGAAGTATCAACACAATCCTAATGCGTTTGGTCGGTTTTTCGTATGCCCGTTATTGTTTTCACTTAAAATGTTGTCCATTTCAAATAAAAGTGAGACACTTTGAGTGGTACCGGCCACAACGTGCCTCAGATTGTGTCGGGGTTGACTCGTACACATCAAAAATTACCCATGGATCTTTTTCCTAAAGTTTCAATAGAATCCTAATGCGTTTGGTTGGTTTTCTGTATGTGACTTGTTTTTTTCACTTAAAATCCTGTCCATTTAAAATAAATGTGAGACATTTCGAGTGGTGTCAGCCACACTGGACCTCGGATTGAGGCGGGGTTGACTCATACACGTCACTTGGGCATTTTGAGTGTCATTAAGTGCATATTGAAGATATGGGTGAGTCTAATACTCTCCTTGCTTCCTCTTTTCGATTAGGGTTTGCACTCTTCTCTCATCTTCTTCCGAATCTCTAAAACCCTCTTTTCCGTTGGGATTTAGGGTGAATCTTGAAGAGATATTAGATTGGGATCCGGGGTACAAGGAGGATGGTTGCGGGGGCTATCAAGGGGGCTGTTCGGGTGGCTGTCCGGGGTCTAGGGAGGATAGTGTGGGGTGGGGGGCTGTCTGGGGTCCAGGGAGGAGGGTGGGGGGGCTGTCCAGGGTCCAGGGGGGAGGGTGGGTAATGTATCTAAAACTCTATATTAGTATCATACATCAAATTATGACCGGACTATGAACCGCCGTGGGGTGTCATCCTAGAGGAGGGCCAAATCATGGCCTTACCGCGGCATGACTGCGGCATGACCGTAGCGTGACCACGGTGTGACCGCGGCGTGACCGTGGCGTGACCACGACGTGACCACGGCGTGACCGCAGTTTGACCGCGGCGTATCCACGGCGTGACCGCGGCCTGACCGCAACATCCGCAGGGTAGCATCTTCCGGCCAGGATTTCAAATAAATCCTATGTAGTTGTCCTTCACATTATAGAAACTAATCTTATGTTATAAAAAACAGACCCTTGATTCAGGGTTGTGGTATGATAAAGATATATATTTTATATTCTTTGTTTTTAAAAGTGGTATTAGGTAGTTGAAACTACTGATTGAGAGTCAAATTATCACACCCTAAACTATAACTGTGAGTTTTTGCAGACAACGCACCTCTGTTGGATGGGTTTTATTATAAAAAAATGAATTCATTTATCAAATGAACCAATTATATTAAAGAAAACTTATTCAAGATATGAAATTCAATATAATTAAGTAGAATTAAGAAAGAATCTAAATTCAATTGAAAGAATTCTTAAATTAAAGAGGCTACGAGAGGGACTCTACCTCAAGGGGTGTCTCCCATGGGTGTCTTGTGGTGTGTAGTGTCTATCTATGATTTTTGTGGTGCTTCTGTATTGTGGGAAATGTGTATTGCATGATCAGTTTAATAAATACATTAGTAAATTATAAAATACACCCATAGTCAATAGATATATACCCAATTTTGATAGATAATACCATCCAAATAACCAACTCAAAAATCTGAGACCAACATTTTACTTTACCAATTCCAATTACATAATATATGCAGCACCAACTTATGTTTTATGAACCAATAAATTAAAGGGAAAGAAACTCCTCACAATAACCCATAAAATATCATATAGCATCACACACCTCCAAACCATTATAACATCATTAGGCTTCCATATTTTGTCAAAAATAAAGAGTTATACTGAATTCAAAAATATCCATACCAGAGTGAAAAACCAGATTCAAAAATAAAGAGTTATACAAAATTCAAAAATGTAATGGATCAATTTGCCCCTGATCACCATCACCATCACCACTTTCATCATCAGCCTCATCCTCTCCACCATCTCTATCCTCGTTGTCATACTCTTCATCATCCCCATGCTCATCCTCAGCCCCATCCTCTCCCTCATCCCCATCCTCGCCCTCGGCCCCATCCTCACCCTCAGCCCATCCTCGCCCTCATCCTCATCCTCATCCTCACCCTCATCCTATTCAGCATCCTCGTCATCACCAGGAACATAATCATATCGACCGCCACTAGAACTACCACCTAGTGCATTGGATAATGCACCCATAGACGACATATATGTTTGAAAATCCACGCTGTCTTCTGGTGGAAGTGATGAAGATAAAGCTTTCATCAGTTTCATAAATTCTTTCTCCCTCATTTGAACCTGTTCTTCCAAATCTATGACCCTTTTATCAGACTTTATTGCATGCTCCTTGACCTGTTCCAACTCGGTGGTGCTAGAATTGATACCTGGATATGACCAATACCTCTTCGGGCCTATATTCTTACCAGGTCGGCAGCGTACTCGACCAGAGTGCTCATATCCCAAAACCTGATATAAATGATCATGTGGCCCTAAATTGTTAGGCTCCTAAGCATCAAGGGCCTCTAAAGAATTCTGTTAAAAATATTAATAGATTATTAAATTTAAAAATAGATATTAAGCTTTGAAATAAACAAATTAAAACTTACAATCTTTTCTTGTGTCGGTTCATTAACCACAGTTCCATCTTTTTTCCTTCTACTCGAGCAAAAAAAATTTGCTCGAGGGATACGTCCTTCAATATTCAATTTGTGATTATGTAATGAAATTGAAACAATATAAAGTTAAAGTATAATCATATATTAAATATTCAATAAATCACATAATTTAAGTAGGAAACAATAAAAATAGAAAGTCCTAAAGAAAAATTATAAACAACTATATTGTACCAGCTGCCTCTCATGATCTGACATAGTAGTGCACCCCAAAGTGTGGAGGTATTACTTTGAATCAATGTTTTTTTTGTTTTTTTTCAAAAGATTCCTAAATAATGTTTAATAATAAATAAGATAATATTAATTAAAAATATGAAAGTTATCATTTAAATACCTCAAATGGGATTAATACCTTAAATTTGGAAGTTGCTCAATGGGTAATCATTTGGCAATATTGCTCTATCGGGCAGTCATCCACGATAGGTAATGTCTCCAAATCTGTGACCACTCTATCAGACCAACCATCATACAACTCATTCTTATAAGCTCTCCAAATCTCTCCTAGCTCCTTTAAACGTGCTGGTCATGCACCTTCGCCATCAGGGAAGTTAAACCGAAGCTAACACCGAATAGATTAATTCATATAAATACAAAAAAATACTACATTAAATCCAATAGATTTTTTACCCATATTTGTGCCCACTCATTATCCTTGACTTCGTGTGGTAGATGTCTCCAAGAGAGAGGGCTGATCGGAATGATGTCATAGTATTTGGCTAGCGTCGCCAAAAAACGCTGACATTCTTGCCCAGATTTATCAATCATCTGTCCATCATCATTGTATTCAACCATCAATTGTGTCTGGTGGTTCCATACCACACGCAAGAGAGTACGCCCCCTCCTCCGCCTCCTATCATTAGATTAATCTGTTATTAAAGAAAAAAATATCAGTACAAGTTATAATAAAAATAAATTTTGGTATAAAAATTTGTTAGAGTTATATAAATATACCTGTGGTAGTCAGATCAATGGGTGTCACTGGATGTGTAAAAGATTAAGGAATATCCTTTACAAGTGGAGTGTCCCTCAGTGTACACTCCTTAGCCACATACTGTGTCAGAGCAAGAGTCGAAGAAGTTAGAATATAATAGCCCGGAGATAATGAACCGAAAGAAAAAGATGATGGCACATACGTCTGGCCAACTGGTAGTGTAAACATCGAAGGCTTAAATATCCCGTGTGTCCCTAAAGACACAGCAGGGTCAAAATGGGGCGTAGAAGATATGTCTATGGTAGGGGCATAATACAATCAGGTACGACTAGTGGATCATCTAACTCTCGCACCACGAGCCCTCGTAACTCCTGCCTCAGTACCAGGACCACTAGATGATCGTTTAACTCTGACACCACCCCCTCCTACCACCAGCCTCTGTACTAGGAGAAATATCAGGCTCCTTGTCAGATATCTCTCATCTAGGGGGTGGATCCTGAAAAAAAGTTTAACAAAAAAGTAAACACACGATATTATAAGTTATTGAAATATATATATTTGAAATAAAATACTCACAACAGGGATGAGTGGAGGAATTACAATATGTGTCATGCAAAAATTATTTTCTGTTATCTTTTTTCGCCACCTCTCTTCATTGGGTGTCATTTCCTGCAGTAGGTGAGAACACGACTGTATGATTATATATATTTCCCACCCCAACTTCAGGTTCACAATCAACTCTGAAAATTGAGCTATTGGAGTCACCATAAGTAAAAAACGGATTGCTTCCAATTGCAGTAGGGATTGTGTCAACTTCATCATCACCATCATCAAAAACTTTTCTGGGATTTACTTCAATAATTACAACAAATTTAGGATAACGATGATCTTTGACATAGGAAACTTGTTTCACCATTGATGCTAATACATATAGTTCATAGGTGTCAAGAGTCATGTCAATAAATCAAAATCCACAATCATCAATAAAGGTGCCTTGCCTCGTCATTGAATCAAACCATTGACATTTCGTCATCCTGACTCAACCATGAGAGTAATAATCCAAAATTATTATTTTCTCCATGACTTCATAATAAGCTATATTTTCAGAACGAGGTCTATTATCCGATGAACCGGCATAACAGACTGTTGTGGCTATTAGTATAACACCATCATGTTGTGTTCTCATGTTACTTGCTCGTTCAGTGATAATAAATTTGTATCCATTGATCACAAGTGACTTACAAGCACAAACCCTGGTATTTGGACCAAAATCCAAAGCTCTTATTTCCTTAGAAATAGAGTCTACAGGAAAACTCGACACCTGAAATATAAACAAATAGTAAACTTAATTAAATATTATTTTTATTTAGTTATTACAGAAATATTTTTACCTTGAATTTCAACCAAGCAGAAAACCCTTTGCTATGCAAAGTCTCTTTCCTTCTCAAAGATAAAGAACGATGCTTTCTATATATCAATTCTTTATGTTACCTATAGATAAAAATTATAACAGTTTAACAAAAATTTAAAATTACAAGAGATAAGATAAGAGATACATGTACAATTTACTTACTTGATATACTCATAGAACAAATCACAATTGAACAACAATGTACGATGTGCCATCTCTCGCTCTTCAAGGATTAATGTCGTCAATGTATATGATCCTATAATTCCTCCTGTATAAGGAATTGATGGAAAAATGGGTTCAATTTTCTCATACTATTCTTCTTCATTTCTCATTGGTCTGTTTATTCTCGTAGTAATATTTGACAAATACATTGTGCAGAAATCCATATATTCCTGAGCCAAGTAACTGTTCACAATAGAACCTTTGGGATAATTCCTGTTCCGAATATATGATTTCAATGTGTATATGTTTATTTCAGTTGGATACATCCAATGAAAATCAACGGGTCCTCTAAGAAGTATTTCTATCAAAAGATGTACAATCAGATGCAACATGCATGTAAAAAATGATAGAGGGAATATTTTCTCTAACTCACACAAAATTAATGGTGTCTCTGCCAATAGTTTTTGCAATAAGTATTTGGAAAACTTCTTAGCACAAAGATCTCTAAACAAATAGCACAACTGAATAACTGATACTCTTACATTATTGGACAAGAGATTATGGATTTCTATTGGAATCAACTCATGCAAAAGGATGTGATAATCATGAGTCTTCAAAGATTTCAGCTTCAAATATTTTCTATTGACCCATTTTGATATATTGCTTGAATAGCCATCATGAACTTTAATAGTCTCTAGAACTTCTAGAAATTGATTTTTTTCAGCAGGTGTCATCACATAAGAAGCACATAGAATTTTCCATTTATTTTCATTGATACATAAAGGATGCAATTCTGGTCTGATCCCCCAATCTACCAAGTCACGCTGAGATCATAAATCATCTTTTGTCTTCCCCTTAAAATTTAGAAGAATCGAAAGCAACATTTCACATATATTCTTTTCAATGTGCATTACATCTAAGCAATGACGTAACGGGTTGGTTGACCAATATGACAACTCAAATAATATACTCTTCTTATTCCAATTGTAATAGGTATCATTGGAAACATTTTTCCTCTTTCTAGATTTCATTACACCCTTTACAAATGAATAACTGAAATCTTTCAATTCATTAAGCACATCAGTTCCAGACATATGCTGAGGTGGATCGTTAGTCTCCATGGTATTTTCAAATATTCGACGATTGTTTCTATGTGGATGGTTCATTGGAAAGAATAATAGATGTCCCATAAAACTAAAACTATGACGATATTTTAGTCTTCTCAATCGAGTATTCTTCATATAAACATGACATCACAATTTTCCTTTTGTTCTCCATGCAGACATCATTGCATAAGTTGGAAAATCATTGATCGTCCACATAAGCGCAACACGCATCTAAAATATGTCTTTCGAACATGCATCGTATGTGGGAACACCCACATCCCAAAGAAGTTTCAACTCTTTTATTAAAGGTTTCATGTATACATCTATATCATTTCCAAGATTAGAAGGTCCAGATATCAGTATACTCAAGAAAGTGTAAGGATTTTTCATACACAACCATGGGGGAAGGTTATAAATGTGTATGAAAACCAGCCATGTGCTATGTGAAATAAGCATCTGCCCAAATGGATTAAAACTCTCACATGAAAGAACCAGTCTCACATTACGCACGTCGGCTACAAATTCAGGATATCGAGCATCAAATCTCTACCATGAAAATACATCTGTAGGGTGAACCAACTCTTCATTATTATTTTTTTCTCTCGGTGTCATGCCAACACATTTTTACTGATATTTCATCAGACATGAAAATGTTCTGTAATCTGGGGATCAATGGAAAGTGCCACATTACTTTTTGTGGAAAACAAGATGGTGTTCTATCATCTTTTGGATTCCATTAGGAGGTTCCACATTTGATACAATCATTTATTTAAGCAGTTTCCTCCCAAAATAAGTTGCAATAATTCGGGCAAGCATGGATTTTTTTTGAGAATCCAAGTTCATCAACTAACTTCCATACCATATAGTGTTTTGAGGGAATACCTGTGTAATCTGGAAGTAAGTCCTTCGAGAAGGTAAGAATGTGATCAATTGCAGTGTTTGAAATCTCATACATAGTTTTCCCAAGAAACAATCAGATTAAAAATTCCAACTTTTTCATTTTACCACATTGCTGATATACTAGAGTCATCGCAACATAATTCAATTTCCCCCTATCAACGTCATCATTTTCATTGGACACATCATGTGTGCTTGTATCGAAATCTTGTTGGCTGGACATCCTTTCCTTCTCATGATGCCGAATAAATGGAAACCGATCGTATATAAAACTCTTCAATTCAGTCCTATCATTTGGATCATCAACATTTTGAGATTCCATTTTCTATCCATTGTGATACCACACATAATGGTTTGTTTGGAAACCATATTTGGTTATATGATAGCTAACTACTTCACGAATCAACCAAGGTCTTCCAACATAATTAGAACATGGGAAGTGTATGCGACCACTATCTGAAGCCTTGTCAAATGAAAAATCTAAAAAGATGTTCAAATTATTTTGAAAATCGGTTGAAATATGATTAGTTTCCTACATCCAAATTCTATCCATTCTTTAAAAAAATTTCAATAAGTCATTTCAAAGAAATTAAATAATATTGAAGTTCAATAAAAAAAATATTTAGGTAAATGACAATTGTTTACATTAAATAAAAGCATAACTGACACATTACTCTATATGAGAATCATATTAAGAAATACAACAAAATACAGTGTATATAAGAAAAAAAGATACATAATTTCTAATGCCTATATTCAAGGATTTCCCAGTAAGATATTGGAAGTGGATCAAGGAATAAATAATCCTTAAGGGTCTTATTGGGAGTACATGAGTTTTATACTTTAACTTCTTCAGGGATATCAGAATGAGAAGTAGGATGAGGATCACATCAAAAGTAGTTATGGACTCATCAAGTTTCACCTTAACCATGGATTAAAGGATCCTAGGTTTGGGGTCATAGATCATAGGTTGGTAGGGTGTATTCATTGAATCATGTCCCAATTGATTTTGGAGAGGGACCTTCAATAGTTATAGGTATGGATTTGATTAGAAACACCTATAAAAAGGATATCCAGGAATTGTGATGTCCAAAACTAGGATGCCACTCATTAGTGACCAGAACCCAGATGGCCACTCATTGGAGAGGGACCTTCAAGTTCTATTGTGTTTTATCTCACATACGAATAATGATTTTTGGGCTGTCTGGGGTCGAGGGAGGAGGGTGGTGGGCTATCCGGGGTCTAGGGAGGAGGGTGGGGGGCTGTCTAGGTTCCAGGAAGGAGGGGGGGGGGGGGGCTGTACTAGGTCTAGAAAGGTGGGTGGGGGGCTGTCCAGGGTCCAAGGAGGAGGGGGGGGGGGGCTATCCAGGGTCCATGAAGAAGGGTGGGGGATGTCCAAGGTCCAGGGAGGAGGGTGGGGGGAAGTCCAGGGTCTAGGAAGGAGGAGGTTTTCCTGGGTCCAGGAAGGAGGGGGGTTGTCCTGGGTGGAATTCAAAACACCGAATGGGGTTCCACTCTACATTTATGAGAATATATTATCCAAAGCTACAAAGATTCCACCTGTTAACATGACAACTTTAAATCAGTGCCTACTGTAATTTACTGACATTTAAGGGATATGTGTTTTGTGAAAATCCTATACATTACAGTGATGTTCATGAATGATGGTGTTTTGCCCAAATGTGCATGGAATTCAGTAATGAGGATGATTTCTTCCATTTAACCAATGTTATAGTGTAAGTTTACGATGAATTCTTGCATTTAACCAGTGTTCTAGTTTATTTTTAGGTGAGGTGAGTTAAAAACCATGTTAGGCATGTCATTAGAACACGAGTTCTTCCATTTAACCATGTAGTATTGAATTTCAGGGATGAAAGTGTTTTGACTGAGCTAATTACTACCTAATCTATAGTTTGGCCAACACATCATGTGGGAATACCCATGAAACAAATCCATGTGTAAATGGGACGATTTCAGCACCCCATTTGGCCAAACATACTTTTCACCATAAGGAATTGGCCATGTATATTTACATGGCTAACTAAGTCATGTACTGTGTGTACATTCCCATTTACATTCCTAGGACACTAGATTATCATAGACACCATTTCAACTGTTATGCACACCATGTGAACCCTTATACCATATTGTCATTATTACAACCATTAATAAAAACTTATTAAACAACATCACTTGTCAAAGATAATCAAATTAAACATAAAATAGTAATAATATTGGATATATCAAGTAAAATGAAGTCATACTATCTTACATCCTGAATGACCACCCACAACCATGATTAATGACCACAAAGCTCCCCTTTCGGCCAAATCAAAAGTGAAAACAAAAACACATAGTTTCAGAAAACAACTTCATTTGTGTGAAGAATAATAATCCCATGGTCCTCTTGATATTTGAACCATGCAGTCATGATTTTTGAGATGAACTTGTATCCATGAAACCATATGAGAAGCACGATTCAATACACATGTCTTTCTGATTTTCCCATGCATTTTGAGGAACCCCAAATCAGTGAAAATGTACATTGTGTTTTAAAAAGGTGATTGAATAACTCATGTATGATGTTGAAGGCAGAATGATTAATGGTTATATTAGGAAAACTAATATTCATTAATATTGAGAATTTGACATTCTGTGAATTAGTTTCATGAAAAAGGAAGAAGTACTACATGGGAAAAGGAGAGGTCCCACCGAGAGTTCCCTTTGTAGATATTTTATTCACAAATAACATTGGATTGTATAGTTAAGTATTTCTTATTTCTTCTATGAAGAATAATTAGGTACCACATACTATTTTTCAAATTTCAAGAAGATACACATAGTGTACAAAAATTAAGATGAATAATATCTTCATGTTTTACATGATCTTAATGAAAGGAGTGATTTTCATGAAATGATATGAATAAATATTACAAACAATTTCTTTTGAGTTCATGTACATGAAGCTGTAATATTTGAAGAATTAAGATTAAAAAAAAATATGAATCTTTAAAATTAGATCACAAGAAAGAGACACCATTCCCTAATAAATTTATATTTGTAATGAAAACATTAATTGGACAATGTGTACTCCGATGTAGTGATTTGAGTACAGAATTCATGGATGTAGTGATTTTAGTACACAATTTGTGGAGTAGTGAATCATAAATTTTTCCAAAATCCATAGAAATAGGGAATAACGATATCCTTGAGAATAGAAGTATATCCTTGATAAGGTGTGGAAGGATATCCTTGAGAAGAGGTGGAAGGAGTCTAAACTGGCAGCTGATCAAATGAAATAGGTGCACCTATGGAGGGGATTCTCAAGGGCTTCTGGGAGTCGGGCAACACTTTTGGGAGTCACACAATTTGCTTCTAGAATCGGGGGGGGGGGGTAACCTACCTTAGTCGAATTTGGGGCATATTGTTCCCAATGGTTATTAAAAACTGTTGGGAAATCATTGTTTTCCCAACGGTTTGATGAAACTGTTGGGAAAACTCTATCAAACTCGACCTTTACCAACGGTTTATGCAAACCGTTGGTAAAGATCACCTATACCAATGGTTCAAAAGAACCATTGGTATACAAGCATTAGGAAAAGAATGATTTCTAGTAGTGGTATCAAATGGATGTTAAAAGTGCATTCCTAAATGGATATATATTTGAGGATATTTTTGCTGAACAACCCCCTGGTTTTTAAACCCTCATTTTCAAAATCATGTTTTCAAATTGAAAAAAGATTTATATGGTTTAAAATAAGCTCCAAGAGCTTGGTATGATAGATTAAGTAATTTTATTATCTCAAAAGGTTTTACAAAAGAAATTTCTGATCCTACTCTTTTTATAAAATGAATTTCTAAAGATGTTTTAGTAGACTAAATATATGTTGATGATAATATTTTTGGATCTTCAAGAAATTATTTATGTATTGAGTTTTCAAAGATGATGCAAAATGAATTTGAAATGAGTTTAATGGGTGAACTCAAATTCTTTCTTGGATTTCAGATTTTCAAAATAAAGAAGGTCTCATTTTAAATCAAAATAAATATACAAAATATATTTTAAAAATATTTGGAATTGATATCATTAAAATTAGTGACACTCCCATGAGTACTAATTTTAATTTGGATCTTGATGAATATGGTAAATCCGTTGATCAAACCACTTACGGAGCAATGATTGGAAGCTCTCTCTACTTGAATGCTAGTAGGCTAGATATAATGTTTAGTGTTTGTATGTGTGGCCATTTTCAAGCTAACCCCAAAGAATCTCACTTAAATGATGTGAAAAGAATAATCAAATATCTCAAACATACTATCAATTTAGCTTTGTTTTACCCTAAAGGACAATCATTTGATATAGTAAGTTATTCTGATGTTGACTGTGGTGGATGCAAGTTAGATAGAAAGACCACCTCTAGAACATGCCACTTTTTGGGAAAGTCTTTGGTTTCATGGTGGAGTAAAAAACAAAATTGGGTTTCATTATTTACTACCGAAGATGAATATATAGCTACTGGTAGCTGTTGTGCACACATTTTGTGGATAAAACACATTCTTATAGACTACGAATACCAATTTAGATATGTACCTATAAAATGTGACAACACAAGTGCTATTAAAATTTCTAAGAACCAAATTTCTCACTCTAGAACAAAACATATTGATGTAATACATCACTTTTGGAGAGATCATTATCAAAATGATGATATCACTTTATAATTTATTGGCACAGAATATCAATTTGCTGATATATTCACGAAGAAATTGAACTTTGAAAGAAGAAATTACATCAGACATGAGTTAGGAATGATCAATCAGTAAGACCCTATGTTTTCCTTTCCTTTAATATTTTTATGTGAAGTTTTCATACCAACACCATTGTCATGCCGACACCATTTTCATGCCTACACTGTTGTTAGGCCGACACCGTAGTTATGCTGACACTATTGTCATGCCGACACTGTTGTCATGCCAACACCATTTTCATTCCAACACTGTTGTCATGTTGACACCGTTAGTATTTTACAGAGTCTTTTATATCGATATTGATGACTCCCTTTGTTTCTATGTTTTATGTTTTTATCAAAACGACATTGTTTCATTAATTCTAGTGAACCCGATTCATGATTTTGTGATTTTAAAATATCTAAATCCCTAAATGATATAAATTTGAATCGATCTACTCTACTCCCTTTACCGCTACTCTCTCTCTCTATGCCACCTCTCTCTTTCTCTACCCCTAACCTTTCACCTTTATACCTTTAGACTAAACTGATCAGAATAGCATGAGTGAAGCGAGTTCTAGAATAGGGTGAGTCTCGTGCATCCAAGAAACAAAAAGAGGAATCAAGAAAACCTTTAGGCCCTGTGAATCCTAGTCTAGTAAACCATGCTGTAACTTTTGAGAAGGAAGTTTTGGTGGAATGGCGCTTAGAAAGAAAGCCTTTTTTATTGAAATTACTACATGATCAAGGATGGCTTGAATGGTTTGAAAACAATGATATAGTCTTTTATCTAAAGATGGTATATGAGTTTTATATGAATATGAAAATTTTGATGGAAGGAAGTGATGTTTCATGGGTGAAATCGATTTTTAAAGGAAAGATAATCTTGTTCTCTTTAATACATTGGGTTAAATGTCTTAAGGTACCTAATAAAGGAAGATTTGATGATTACTAAGGTACTTCTCCTCTTGAAAGTGAATTCTTATGCTATGAGACAGTTCTGAAAGAGCTAACTGGAAATGAAGAGAACAAGAGACCCATTGCCTCAGAATTGAATTGTGAAGGCATCATTCTATTCAAGTTTATTTAGCATCAGATTTGTCCTAGTAAAGAATACTTTTCTTCTCTAAAGTATCAAGATGTATAGTTGGTTTATTTTATTCAGAAAGGTGTTAAATGGAATCTATGTATATATCTGATGGTTTACATCAATGAGATGATAAAACATGGGTGTAAGTAAAATTATATTTTCTATTCAAGAATGATTTCAGCTATGCTGAAGGAAAAAGGATGTGTAAATGAAGCTAAGGATGTGGTAGTTTGTGAATGAAGTGGAATTTACTTAAGCTATGACATCTGTAAAAGAATAAAGATTAATTGAAACCCATGGAGGAAGGAATGGGTTAGTGATGAAGATAGATTGCATGAGAAGTTTAATCCCATAGATCATCCAGTCAGACCAACAGATCTAGTGGATCCTGGTCTCGGTCTAAATGAACAAGTAACCTATTATTCAGATGAGGAAGTGGATCCTGCTACTCCTATTAGAGATGTGGTATCACCAGTTGATCATCAAAGTGACCTTGACACTACTGGACCATAAAGAAGAGTCTCTATTAGACCAGCAAGTCCACCTATAGACTTACCCTCTCATGAACCTATTCTCAAATCTTCTGGTAGTGAAGAAACCAAAGTTTAAGGAAGTGTAGAATATGTCAGTGAATCCACTGAAGAAGAAGATGAAGAAGAAGATGAAGAGGAATAAGCTGGTAGTAGTGAAAATGGTTCAAAATCACAAAGGGAAGAAGAAGATGACGACGTTGAATATGATCATAATGAAGATGGTAATAATGAAGGAAGTAGTGAAAGTGGGAGTGATAGTGACTCTGGTAATCCTAATGAAAATTCAGATGCTGTGAGTATGGAAGTTGCTGAAGCTAATACTGGTGTCTCTATTGAGGGTGCTATTCAAGAAGAAAATGTTGCTCCAGATGAACCTGTTACTCTAGTTGTTTATTCTAGGAAAAGAACTCTACATAAGGAAAAGAAACCTAGGTAGGAAGCCTTGACGGAGGGGGATAAATCTTCCCAAAGAGTTGACACTTAGGGGGAGCCTTAAGGACCGGTTTCTCAAGTTGATGAAGAGAATAAAACAGGAAGATTAAGGATTTATATTATTTATCCTTTGGATTATGTTATTCTTGTTGAGTGGATAAGGAATCCTAGTTATGTGGCCTTGGGATTGGATTATGAAGATTCTGATGATGAAATTGTTGGCCTTACTGCAAAGGAACCAGTGGATGAAAACACTTCCAGTGACTGTGTCACTAAAGACGATTTTGAACGATTCAAGGAAGAGATATGTGCCTCTATAAGACTTGAAGTACAATATCAGATGAGGTATGATATTGATGAAGCTGGGAGAGAGAATAATTAAATGACTGATAATTTGAGAGCTATCTTATCTATGGATGATGGTGTAAAGCAAGCTGAAGGTTCTAGTTCTACTACTGCCTCAACTAGTCTATCTCAAGCTAATGCTGCTTCTGTTTCAAAGATGGTGATAAAATAAATTAAACCAAATCTAATCACAACTATTGATACAATTGTGAAAAGCAATAACTAGCTCGAGAATGAAATATAGAAGTTAACAACTGGGATCAATGACTTAACCATAGAGTATAGGAATATAATGGAAACTATCATGAAAGGACTTGAGAACCTTATTTCTCATTTTAAATCTCTTGAGTTTTCCAAGATAAGAAAATAAGTTCCGGATATTACCTCCTCTACTCTAGCTTCAAGATTTTCTCCACATGCTCAGTCCTCCCAAATTACAGATATTTCTACTATTAGTTCAGTGTTGAAAGAGGAGATATAAGCCTTAATTACAATTATAGAAAAAGTTAAGGATACTTCAGAGAAGGTGCATGATCATGTAAAGTATTATACAAGGATTTATTTACAGAATTAAGAAGAGTTGACGAAAAGGATTAATGAGTTTTTCTCCAAACTCACCAGAAAGCATAAAATGAAGAGTCTATTTAAGTATTTGGTCACAAATATTACTCTTCATTCAATGACAAAGGCCTTTAAGGACTAGATTCAGAAACTCAGATAATTTAATCCATTTTTGGACAAGTTTATAGAAAATAAAAATGATTTTGAAAAGGCTATGAAATATGGTGGAGAGATCATTGAAGAATTCATCAACCTATTGAAACCGTATCTGCATGTCTAAAGTGAAGACATAATGGTACCTCCTGTTTCACCACTTGGATATTTTGGTTCTGTGCCTGTTCAGCCTAAAATGTTAGTTTCAAAGGCTTTATCTCAGATCAGACCAGTCATCACAGAAACTATTCATCCCCAAATTCTTTCTCAGTAGAGACCTACCCTTTCTTCTACAGTTCTTGAAGGAGTTCCTATACGTCCTCTCAAATTCTGTTCCGAACCTCCTACTTCTTAGTCTAACCCTCATGATGAGACTTCTATTGATCATTATAATAAGGGGAAGGATCCCCTTGACCCTACCCTGTAGTGTGGACTAATTTTAATTTGATAGGGCTGAGTCATTGTATGTATGCTTTTCCAGTGTACTCTGTTTGTTTATGTTATTTCATTGTTTATACTTTACCATTTTTCATGTTATTTTCTCATACTACTTTTTTCTAATCCTAAAAGGGGGAGAAATTTTATTAATCATTATTAAAAGTGAGCGACCTTTAATAACCACCATTATTATGATATTCAACCTTACTATGTGTTTATGCTTCTCTGATACATTATCTTAATATTCTCTCTGATACATTATCTCAATATTCTCTATGATACATTATTAATTGTTTAGTGTAATCATTCTACAATGGTATTCTATAATTCCTTGATTTGTGATTATAAAAAAGGGGGAGATTGTTGGCCCATAGATGCTTATGGACACTATCTATAACTATAATGGTTTTAATTATCACAAGTCATGCCATATATTAATATATATCTTACCTCATGTCAGATCATATATTCTAACAAATCATCATCTTAAATATTAGATAATTTCAACACATAACTATTTGTTTATGTTGAAGTCTAAAAAATATTATAATTGATTATCTATGTGTAATTATGAGTTTTACCATTTTATGAATTTGTTGAAATGTAAGATAGATAGAAGATCTAGAAATTGTCTAAGTATGAGTCACTGCCACTGACAAACAAGTGACTCACCGACAGACATATGACTCACTAATAGACAGATCAAATAGGCATATGTTGAAAGTATGTGAAGATGACACCATTGAAAAGACTCACCCTTGGACATGACACTAACAGACAAAAGGCTCACCATTGGCATGAAACTGACAGACATAGGACTCACCATTACATATGACTCACTGACACTGTCGACCTACCATCAGTACAAGTGACCTACCATTGCATGGTGCTACCGATACAAGAAGTCACCGTCAGTTGAAATGAGTCACCGTTGGTTCATCTGTCAGACTGATAGAAGGAAGGAATAACTTTTGATATGAGTCACTGATAGTTCATCTATCTCACCGATAGAAGGAGACACTAACACCCAGATTCACTGATACCGATGGAAAGGACGCACCAATACAAAGAGTCACTGATGCTGACAGACTGATACTTATGACTCACCGATAGTCATAAAAACTATTTTTAATTTATTAATTAAAATTTATTTAAAATGGTTATATTTGTGTTATTTAATGACCTTGAAATAATTAATGCCTACTTATAGACTTGACAGTAGAGAGTACGATGTATGAGGTATCTCCACTTGCACATTGTTGGGCTAAAAAGTTTAAAGAAGTAAACAAGCATGTGAAAAAGGCAGTGGATGAAAAGTAGTGCATGTTGTGCGCAAGAGATAGATACTGAATAACATCAACTCTCATATAAACACTTTGATCTCAAGAATAGAACACATAAAGAAATATCAATCAAGCTGAACACCGAATTGACAACTCACTTCAGCATCTCAAGAAGTAGAAGAACATACTTGCACACCCATACCTGTAACTTGAATCTAGACTACGATACTCTGTTTTGGATCCAACTTCTAGAAGAGGACTCAAACTTCATTTCCACTACATCAAACGAGTCCATAGATGCACTCCATATCACACAGAGCCTTCTAAACCTAACTCTACATCTTTATCTCTGACGTGTTCACTTAATTACATTTCTAAGCAGTGTGTGTATCTGTCTGTTACACACACATTGAATCCTGTGCATAACTGGAGGATACTTGATATCCTTAAACTCACATTCTTTTCATCCATTTGTATCCCACGTAGAACTATGGAAGAGGTCGTGTGTGACATGTTTACTATTTTCCCATGAAGAACTGTGGTAGAGGTCAAGTGTGACATGGACATCCCTATGTGCTTGTGTGAACCCCAATCCAGGGTGTGGATCAAACTATTTATTAATTTAAACTGCTTGGTGGCAGGTGATCACCAAGTAGAGAGGACTAAGTCTCATCTTGAGACTGAAACTCTTGTTTATTTCCACTATGTTTTTACTCTTTAGTTTTACACTGTTTTATAACATATTTCATAAAACTGAATTGAACTTTTTTAGTTAGGTTAGCAAGTGTTTATAACTATTTTTAACTAGTAGGTTAGATTTAAAAGTTGTATTAATCTTTAGATTAATATATCTGAGAACAAATCAATCTTTTGAGAAATGAATTGAACATTTAGGACTCTTATAAATTCATAACAAACTGAATTAGTCTATATTTTTAATTGGGGGAATTTTCAAAGAACCAATTTTTAATAATTTTTTTTATATATACTCAATTCACCCCCTCTTGAGTACTATAATCCAACCAACACTTCTCCATGCTTGGACCTAGTGCTGTATATTCCTAAGAGTCCACATTCTCCCCAAGAAATTTCTTTTAGACCTTTTATCTCTCATCTTCAGAGGTCTCAAGTGTTTGATGCTATGAAAGGCTTACTAGGGAGCTTGTGTCTTCTAATTTTCTTTCCATTTTCGAGGCTTCCATCAGGCGCACTGCCTTATTTCTAGTCGTTCAAGAATTACTTGACCCTAAAGGGTATCTAAACCATAGGGACCTTCTCAACAATTCCCTAGCAGAGCCTCTTTTGGGTCCTAATCTTCATGCGGATCTGGTTCTCCCTACATATGATAATGGAAGTGAAGACTACCTATCTCATAGTTTGGAGAGGGAACCGATAAAGATGCATTCTCGAGTTTCGAGTTGTTCTAACCCTTCTCCTCTAGTGTTATTTGAGCTAAATTCAGGGATATACATGATATCTAAATCCAGGAAATGTTGGGAGTTCTCCTCCTCCCACTATAACAAGGTCAAGAGCCCTGGGTCCACTGCCATGACACTATCCTTTTCATGTAATGTTTTCTTTTTTGGAATGCCCATGGCCTTGGTTCCCAGGTCAAGTTTGACTTTATCGCCACCTACGTTAGTAACCATAAGTCATCCATTATTTCCATCCTTTAACATAAGCACAATCCTATAAAAATCATTGATTTTTCATACAGACTTAAGTTGCATGGTTTCATGCGTGCTGATCCCTTCAACCGACATATCTAGATTTTTTGGCATAAGAGTATTTCTGTGGATAAATTTTTGGATGACGATCAATATATCACCATAGGGGAACATATAAATCTTCACTTCCTTCATATATGTGAGCTATGATACCCAAAGAATGAGATACTTATGGAATGGCCTTGTTTCTTTTGACCCTGGAAACCTCCCTTGGATTTTTGGGGGTGAATTTAATATTGTTGCAAGCTCAGAGGAGAGGAGGGGCAGGGGTCCTTTTCCTAGGAGGGGAATCTTGTATTTTTTGCAATTTATAGTAGTTAAAGGACTTATGTACATGGGCTATTCTGGTGACCATTTCACATGGTGTAACAACCAAAGGGGGAGCCAATGGTCATAGAGCCACTTGGATGATTACCTAGCTAACATGCGGGTCATCTATATGTTTGATAATTCCAAGGTTGGCCATTTGGTTCGTGGGTCTCTGATCATTACCCTATTTCGGTGTATATTTCCTCTAGTTAGGATAATAATACCAAATTTAGGTTTTATTATCATTGGACCTCTTTATTGGGATACCATCAACTGGTTAGTGAGATTTTGGGGGGCCCTCTTCGGGTCCATCCATGGATTATGCTTCATATCAAAATAAGAAGGCTCATAAATGTGATTTAGATTTGGTCTAGTTCTCTTCCTCCCATCGACAAGGACTTGGATGTGCTTATGGATGTCATTAATCACCTCAAATATAGCCTTGAGGAGGATTGGAATGAGCAAGTTTTTTTTGGATTTATCTATTAATAAGGATTCACTATTTACTTTGATTATTAGGAAAGAAAGAATGGAAAGGGAGGACTCTATAATCAAGTAGCTAAGGGAGGGTGACAAGAATACTTTTTTTTCATTCGTGTATCATGGAATGAAAGTGACGTCTTAATCCCAGCATAATGATTGAAGATGGTATCACCTAGAGGACAAGGATGTTGTTGGGGATCGAGCTCATTCTTATTTCTCTGATCTCCTAGAAGGACCCAATCCGTGCATGCATAATGGATACCCGGTGAGGAATAATGATATTATGGATATTATTACTAACATCATATCTTATTAGGACAATGACATGATGGGATCCATCCCTGATGAATTCGATATTCACAAGTCTATGCTGAACCTCAATCCGAAAAGTGCACCTGGTCCAGATGGCTTCCCAGGCTTGTTTTATAGAATTTCATGGGATATGATAAAAAATGATGTAATTGTGGAAATCCAAGATTTTTATAGGGGAGGGAGTACGTCATGGTTCGTGTCTTCTACCACATTGGTCCTTATTCTCAAGATCATGAATCCATCATCCTTTCTTCACTTTTTTCCAGTGAGTTTGTGTAACATGCCTTATAAAATACTAGTAAGTGTTATCAACTCAAGGATTGCTCCTCACCTACTGGGACGGGTGTGCCTAGAATAACATATCCTCGTGTAGGGTAGATATATTCAAGGGGCTATAACTCTAGCCCATGAACTTTTTAGGGACCTTGATACTGAAATTCATGGTTCCAGCATGGCCATTAAGTTATACATGAACAAGGCGTATGACATGATCGAATGAAGTTTCATTAACATGGTGTGGAAGGTATTGAGTTTTCTTCATAGTCTACAGATCTCATTTTTAGGTGCTTTATATCCTCCTAGTTTGTGGTATCCTATATGGGGAAACACATTGTTTCTTCAAGGTGACTCATGGATTAAGGAAAGGGGACCCTTTATCCCCAAGCCTCTTCATATTCTTCCTTGATGTTTTGAGCCGACTCATCAACAGAAGTGTGTTCAATGGTGATATCCTTCCATACCGTAGGATTAAGGGATCTCTCTCTCACTATTATCTCATGTTTTCGGATGATACCATAGTCTTTATGAATGCCAATCAGATATCAGTTTGGAGCATCACCAAAATTTTAGAAGATTACTACCACTGGAGTGGACAAGTTGTCAATAATTCAAAGAGTAACTTGTTTATCTCCAAAAGATATACCACTGGGTTCATATATTCCTTGTGCAATAGTTTTGATATACAAAGATGTTATTTTCTGATGGATTACCTAAGAGTTCCCATATCCTCAGACATGATTCACATCTGGGACTTTGATCACATTGTGAGTAATATTATAGACATAGTTCTCAACTGGAAGAACCGATTTCTATCCTCTGGGGACCAAATTAATTTGGTGAATATTGTATTTTTGTGCACCCCCATACATGCTTTATCCTTGGTGCATGTTCCTAAAGGAGTCATCTTAAGAATGGATAAGATCCTTGAAATATTTTTTTGGGATTCCCTCTTGGAGGGCAAGCAACATTGGGTATCATTGAGCAAACTAGATCGTCCTGTCCAGTGGGGTGGCATTAATGTTAAGATCCTTATAGACACTCTACACTATATTCATGAAAAAATTTCACGGGAGGTCTTGGAGAGACATACATTATGGGGGAAGGCCATGGGTGGCTGATGGTGTGGGATCTTATATTGGGATGACCGCCTTGCATCTCCTTTTTGGTCCTCGATTTTTTCTCTCATTCCAGTTATTCATCCCTATACACAGTGGATTATGGGGAATGGTGACTTATCCTTTTGGAACCAAAACTGGGCTAGAGTGGTCATTGGTTTTATAGATTTCTCTGTCACTGATATCATGTTCAAGGAGGTAGCCATGCATCCTTCCTTTACCTCAAATGTTCTTGAAAATAATCAAAAAGATTTATTTGACCTCATCGATATCAATGAGGATTCAAATAAGTGCATTTTTACTCTATCCAGCTCAGGGGACTTCTCAATAAGGGATTTTTGGTGGGTCTTGGCTTCCCAAGCCTCTTAAAATGGATGGAATGAAATCCTGTGGTGCAAGAGAATTCCAAAAAAATTTAACTTCCTCATTTGGGGAATAAGGAACAATGGAATCCCCTTAGACAACAATATCAAATGACGTGCTATCAGACTGGCTTCTAGGTGTTTCCATTGCAAGGAGAATCATGACGAGAATGTGGATCATATTTTCTTTAAAGGTGAATTGTATCATGATGTATGGAACTTTTTTTGTGAGTTTACTACTTTCTCTACTCATCACCTGTTCACTACTCCCTTTCTGGATAGATGGTTTAACAGATCGGGCGACTCGGGTCTAAATAAAATGGCTGATACTATGGTGCTTCACTTAGGCTGCTGGTGTCTCTGGCAGGCTCAGAACAAGTGAATATTTGAGGGGATCCAAACCTCTGGAAGGTCTATAATTGCACTAATCCAGAACCTTCTCATTGATATAGTTAGGCTCTTTAATGATTGGTGTGATTCCCTAACCCTTCAACATTTTCTGCTCAATAATCCAATATCAAGCCTAGATAATGATATCTCGAGGTCCCTTTGGGTGCGGTTGTTACCACCTTCCTGTGGTATGAATCTTAACATTGATGGTTCCTATATTTTGAGAGTCATTAGAGGAGGTGGGGTTGTTCGAGACTCTCGAGGATCAGTCATCTTGGCTCTCTTCGCTCACCTGGGGTGTGGTTCCTCTATCAAGGTGGAATCCAAGGCTACCCTTATTAGATTATATCTATATGGATAGGAAAACATTATTCTATCTAAAGTGAATACAGACTCCATGATTCTAAATAATTCTTTTAATGCCATTGTATATATCCCATGGTCAATATCTTACACCAACGGAAAATATAGGGGTATTCTCAATAACAACATCAAAGTGATTCATACTTGACATGAAGGTAATAAAGTGGTGGACCAACTTGCTTCCTTAGCCAAGAAAGGATCCAATATTTCCTACTTCTCAAATTTAGACCTCTTGAAACTTGAAGGGGTGAACCTGACTAGAGGGGATTCCCTTGGGTTATATTAATTTTGGCCTCCTTAGGCTCTTTCTTACTTTGGCCTTTCCCCTTATGGTGCTTGTAATTATTTTTTCCTTATTATTTAATAAATAAATAAATGATTATTATGATGATGATGGTATTACTAAGAAATTCTTTGTATCACAGAATAAAAAATACAGTAATAA
Source organism: Viscum album (assembly GCA_963277665.1). Taxonomy (NCBI): domain Eukaryota; kingdom Viridiplantae; phylum Streptophyta; class Magnoliopsida; order Santalales; family Viscaceae; genus Viscum; species Viscum album. Next base: position 1,859,615,703 of record OY728128.1, read on the forward strand.
AATTAAGCATGGCATGAAAATTTCCAATATTAAAAATAGGGAATATAAAAAAGATAAATAATTCAAAACAACACTCCCCTATCCCTTAATGTTCTTTCCTTAATTTTTTATTCTCATCTTGTGCCTTCCACATTCATCACTATGACATAAAAATTTAAGATGTAAAAGTTAAATTACATGACCCATTCTATTAAATCACAAAAATATAAGGGTGGTTGAATCTAAATCCAAAAATAGATTCCTAAAAAAATTACAAAAACTAAATTTATAAATAATAATACATAAGAAAGAAATAAAAACTCTAGTTTTCTCCGATAATAACTTTGTTTAATTTATTTTAGCTACACATGAACTCACCATGTCAATCACGTAATAGGAGAATGGAAAAAATTTACCAAATCTTTATTTAACCATAATTGAAATTTCTACTCATCCATATATATGATTCTCCACCTTTGTAGTGAATGAAAATTGATAATACATTAAGGTGAAAACCAAATAATGGAATGTCTAAAATAATTGACTAATAACTTATTAACTAACTAAACTAGGTAATATTCCACCTTTACCTCTTCTTCTTGCTGCTTCACTTCAAAATATTCAATGTATCTATTTGTTTCAGCAACCTTTCCTTTAACTTCTCTATTTTATTCTTCCATGAAGGCTTCTCTTTTTTTATTCTTCCTTAGGTTTAGAAAATGTGAGGGTTTATTCCTCCCTAATTTATACCTCATATTTGGATTCATCATTATAATTCACCTCATTTTCAACCTTAAAGTTTTCATTATTATTGGATTTATCTTTACATTTTTCCTTGAGTTTGGATTCTTCTTCGAGTACTTCCTTTTATTGGGTTATCTCTATTACCATTATCTCCAAGTCTTTACATACCTCTTTGAATACTTTTTCAATCAATAGAGCATCAATTCATCATCCCCCGGGTATAGTTGTAGACCACACTGTTAACTTTTTATTTTCTCCTTGATTTGATCATTTTGATGTGTAATGTAAGAAACTTTAATGGAAAAGCACATATTTTCACTCATAGTGAATTAAAAAATGGTCATTACAAAAAAAAACACATTTGTATAAAGAGAAAAAAAAAACTAAAATCATAAAATAGAATGAGATAAGAAAAGTCTTTGTCTTACCCTATTAACTAAAATAATCCTACTAAGTTCCATGTTCCCATCAATGATGAAAAAAGCATTGATCACCCATTAGGTGTCATTAATTAAAATGATGATTCATGTTTTGAAATTTATATTACTACTCCTTAAAACTAAAACTACATGGTTGTAGTATAGTTTAATTATGATATCAAACACAGAGAGAAAAGTATCCCTATGATGGGACCCTAATTAAAAAGTTATTATGAAAAATTCATGAAATTGAAAAGAAATCTAAACTAACCATGGAGAAACAAAGAATGATTCTAGTGCACATATACAATTCAAATATAGGATCATAAGTTATTGAAGCATAAAAATATGTGATGGATAGTCATATTAGTATCATAATTTGATCTAGGAAAACCCATGGGCAAGTATTCACTCACTAATTACTAAACTCTTATTTTCTTATTATTAAGTACTTCAGTTCATCTAAAAATTAGGTGATCCAAAACCATGTTTATACATAACTACCCAAAAGAAAATAATGGTTATATATAAATTAAATAAATTAGACAATGAATTAAAAATCATTTCTTTAATAAATAAACAATTACCATGCTTAATGAAAGAATAAAATACATAGAAAACTAATTGAATGAAAAAACCCAAAAAATACCATAAAAATAAATAAACTTCAATATTCAATAACACTTCATTACAAAGCACTACTATAGATATACTCCTTAACAACACACAAAATATTTTTAATAGTGCTAAAAAAATGATGTTAACCTCAGTGCTGATAAGGGGGGGGGGGGTTACTTTTATAAGTGCTAAAAAAGCATTGATAAAGGAGATACTTTATTAGTGCCAATTTATCATCGATAAAGGCCCAACCTACTGCAAGGTGTTGTTTATATAACAACACACCTAGAAAAAACATGTAACCTATGTAAAAATATATAATTTAATTGAAATAAATTTTACATCATGAATACAAAAAAACACTGCTATATAAAATTAAAACAATTTTTTATATAATTACATTTAAAATTATCCACAAACATTTAAAAACCTTAAAGTTTCACCTTCTTTGGCACCCGTGATCCCTTCTCAAAAAATTCTGCCCAATGTATCAGTTTTCAAACAAATCATCTCAACCAAATAAAAATAATCCAACTATATAATAAAACAAATCTTCTATTGTCAATACTATAAATAAATAAATTAAACATTAATATGAAAGAATATATTAATAAAATTTAAAATTTAAATAAAAATACACACTTTGAGTTATATCGGCCACACCATGCATCATATTATGGTGTGATTGATTCCTATAAATCACAAATGACTCATGGATTATTTTCCTAAAATATCAAAACAATTCGAATATGTTTTCTTAGTTTTAAGTATGTAAATTTTTCTTTTTACTTAAATTAATTTTATATAAATAGACACAATTGGAATTATACCAGTCACACCGTGTGTTGGATTGAGGTGTGGCTGATTCTTACCTATCAAAAATTAATTATGGATATTTTTCCTAAATTATCAAAACAATCCAAATGAGTTTTCTCGGTTTTCAGTATGTCACTTGTGTTTTTCACTAAAATGTCATTTCAAACTGGAAACATGCACTTTGAGTCATACGAGTAACATTATGTGTTGGTTTGATATGAGACTACTTTATACATGTCAAAAATGACTTATGAATCACCATCCTAAATTATCAAGATTATCAAAGCATTCTTTATTTACTTTATGTGAGTGATACATGTTTTGAACTAAAATGTCAATTTGAAACTGACAATGGACACTTTGAGTCATACGGATCACACCGTGCATCAGATTGAGGGAGGTTGATTCCTAAAAATCACAAATTACTCTTGGATCATTGTATTAAAGTATCAAAATAATTAAAATGTGTTTGCTCAGTTTTTAGTATGTCACTTGTTCTTTTTACTAAAATTAATGTCAATTTTAAATAAATAGGCACACTTGGAATTATAACAGTCACACCATGAATAATATTGATATGGAGATGATTCTTACATGTAAAAAATTACTTATGGATCATTTTCCTAAAGTATCAAAATAATCCAAAGGAATTTTCTCAGTTTTCATTTTTTCACTTGTGTTTTTCACTAAAAAGTCATTTCAAACTGAAAACACCCACTTTGAGACATACCGATCGCATCGTGTGTTAGTTTGACATGAAACTACTTCTTACACATAAAAAATGACTTATTAATCTCTTTACTAAATTATCAAGACAATCAGAGCACGTTTTCTTGGTTTTTAGTGAGTGACACACGTTTTGAACTAAAATGTCAATTTTAATATGATAATGGACACTTTATGTCATACCAATCACAACGTGCATCATATTGAGGTGATTTTAATTATTAAACATAATAAATTACTTATGGATCATTGTAATAAAATATCAAAACAATATAAATGTTTTTTCTTAGTTTTAAATTAGCACTTGTATTTTTTATTAAAATTAATGTTAATTTTAAATAAAAAGACACACTTAGAGTTATAGCGGTAACACTACACATTTTATTGAGGTGGGTTTGATTACTAGAAGTTATAAATTGCCGATAACTCATTTTACTGAAGTATCAAAACTATACAAATGTGTTTTATCAGTTTTCAGTATGTCACTTATTCTTTTTACTAAAATTAATGTCAATTTTAAATAAATAGATACACATGGAATTATACAGGTCACATAGTGCGTAGAATTGAGGTGAGGTTGATTACTATACATCAAAAATGACTTATGGATAATTTTCATGAAGTATCAAAACAATATGAATGTTTTTGATTAGTTTTGAGTATGTCACTCGTGTTTTTTTTATTAAAATTTCATTTGAAAATGGAAACATACACTTTTAGTCATACCAGTCACATCGCATGTCAGTTTAATGTGAGACTGCTTCTTACACATAAAAAATGACTTATTGATTGTTTTCTATGCTCTCAAAATAATCCAAATGTATTTTCACTATTTTTTGTGAGTGACACTTTTTTAACTAAAATATCAATTTTAAACTAATCATGGACACTTTGAGTTATACCAAGAACATATTATATGAGATTGTGGTGTTTCTACTTCCTAAACATCAAAAATGACTTAGGGATCCTTTTACTAAAGTATCAAAACAATACGAATGTGTTTACTTGGTTTTGATTACATCAATTTTCCTTTTTACTAAAATTTCATTTTTACTAGAAACATACACTTGACTCATACTGGTCACAATGTATATTAGATTGAGGTGAGACCAATTCCTATATTTCAAAAATGATTTATGAATATATTTTTTAAATTATGAATAAAATACAAGCACATTTTCTTAATTTTCATTGCGTGTCACTTTTTAAACTAAATTATCCATTTTAATCTGATAATAGACAATTTGAGTCATATTGGGAACATCGTTTATCAGATTGAGGTGAAGATGATTCTTACACATAAAAAGTGACTTATAGATTGTTGTATTAAAGTATCAAAACAATATGAATATGTTTTCTTGGTTTTGAGTATGTGATTTGTCTTTTTACTAAAATTAAGGTCAATTTTGAATAAAAAGAAGCACTTGGAGTCATACCAATCACATCGTGTGTCGAATTTAGGTGTGGATGATTCCTAAACATCCCAAAGTCTCAAAAAAATCCTAAATTATAATGTTACTATGATTACCACTGCCTTTTCTTTGTCAAACTGCCAATACTGCATATTGAGTCGCTATTGTTAGCCGAAAAACCTTTCTCGTTGTTGAAAATCAGAAGAGTAAAGAAATATATTATTCCCATTATATCATGAGAAGTTACCACAATGTGCATAATATATTCCTATAATCTTATGGTTTTAAATAAAAGGATAGGTTTTTTCAGCTAAGAACATAAACTCAATATGTAGTGTTGGAAAGTCGACACAGAAAAACAATGGAACAAACCGCCCCAACTCAAAAAAAGGAATACAATTATATAAGAAAGAAATAATTATATAAGTAATACTAAATATAATTAAATTAAACATAAATATGATACAATACATTAATTCTATGGACAATGATTTTACTGTACATATATCAAGATTACCTTTGTGATCTAACAGAGGCGGTATCATTGCTCTTCCTACAAAGGTAGTGGAGGGAACTTGAAGGAAATTGGTAAATGCCGAAACTGTAGGGGTGAAAAGGTTTTGAGGTAGAAGAAGTTTGTAGAGGTTTTGGTTCATAATGGCAAGAAAATGGATATACCACCCCAACTTGAACAAAAGAATCTACCTGTATAATAAAAAAATTCTTATGTGAGTAATACTAAAAAGAAATAAATTAAACATAAATATGAAACAATACATTAATTATATGGGTAATTATTTTACTATGAAAACATCAAGATTAACTTTTTTATTGAGTAGATATAGCATCGTTTCTCTTCCTGCAAAGGTAGTGGAGGGAACTTGAAGGAAAGTGGTAAATGTCAACACTATAGGGGTGAAATGGTTTTGAGGGAGAATAAGTATGTATAATTTTTGGTGCAGAAAGGCATGAAAGATGGATATAAATATTATAAAATAAACATAATCTGCAAGGAATAATGAAAATTAACTCAACGTTTCATTATATATTTTTCAAGAAAATAGAGAAAGTATATCATAATATTACCTTTATATCTTCCCAAAGGGTTTTCTTTGTTATAGTTTGTTCTTTTAAGGGATTGGTAACATCATAATGTGCAGAAGAAATTGCCTGTATGAGTAGTCAAACATTTAATCTAGATTATGTTAATGTAGTAGTGAACAGATAATAACATGAGGTAACTCAATTTATATTACAAAAAAATATAACATGATTATTGAAATCTATTTTTTTATAGGTTGGAGAGATTTTACTCCTCTATCAAGTATCCAAATACCTTAATTGTGGACTCCTATAATATAAAAAACCCCATCTACATTGGGTTTGTTGTGAAATGATTGTAGTGTCCCAATGAAAGGGTCATCCTTAGTTGAATCTTCATCCGAACCTTCAGTGATTTTTATCAATAACAAAACAATTGACCACTTTCGATTTGTGGGATCTGGAATATAAAATACATGTACTACCTATGATTCCATTATAAACAATTTATCTTTATACACTTCCTTACTGAAATCTACTTTCATGAATCCCAAATAATATATTTTAACAACAATCTTGTTATCAACCCACTTTGAAAAAATCAACACTTAGAATGTTGTATAATCCAAATCCTAGATTTCTTTGATGATGCCAAAATATGAAATATTCATATGAATTGGATTTCTATCCTTAGTACTCAAAACATGCATCGCTTCATCCACAAACATAACTCCAATATTTTTTATGGTACTTCCTTTATCATGTTCATTTGTATAGAATGTATAAATATCAATTACATAACCATTTTAAGATAATACATACACACTTAGTCCTCTAGCTATCCATCGAAGTCATTCTGAAATTGAATCCAATTTTTTATCTAACTCCTTAAAAATATAGTCTTGAAACCACCCTATAAACTATTTATTTTGTGTATCTAATATCCATCTTTCATCCCATGATGGATTCAAATACCTAAGTTTATTTTTGGGTAACAATGTATGGGGAAACCTCTAAACTATTATAGAAAATGTAAATCTGGGACTGCTCCCCGATTTGTAATATTGATTGTGAAAACATATCTTCTAGAAATTCCTTCACCCCAAGACACCCAATATGACAAGATTTTAGTATACCAATGATTTCCACACCAACTTGGTAGTTGGTACAGAATTCAACAGCTTCCTCAACAATATATATCTCTGTAATACCACCCTCTTTCCAACTTTGATTTTTGACATACCCTTTCAAAATCTTCATATACCATTAAATGGGGTATATCTATCTATAATGTATAAGACCATATAGTTGAATCTCTCTCACCAATTTAACCATCAAGTGAACCATCATATCAAATAATGATGATGGGAAGAATATTTCCAATTCACATAATATGACGACAATTTCTCTTTCCATTGTTGGCAATTTCATTGGGTCATAACTCTGCTATATATAGATTTAAAAAAGAAACAAATCTTGGTTAATGTATGACATATATTTTTGGAAAAAATGAAACATAAATCTATAGGAATTAGATTTTTCATCAAAACACGAGATTCTTGTGATTTCAAACCCTTTTACTTTAAATCAGTCATTGACACGATATTATTTATATTAAATGAATACCCCTCTAAAACATTTACATCATTAAATAAGTTTAAAGACTAATATCTCTCCTGCATGGAAAGTGTGTAAGCAGCTGGAGGAAGAAAAGTTCATTTTTCACTCTTCATTAGCGCTAACTCTTCCCGAATTCCCATGTAAACCATGTCCAACCTAGCCTTAATTCCATCATTTGTTTTTATATGTGCATTTAGTGACATTCCAATTACACTATCACATTTTTTTTTTCAATATGCATAACATTAATAAAATGTATGATGTATAGAAAATTATAGAATGGTAATTAAAAAAAACGAATCAAGTTTTCTAACTGGTTTTCATAAGGTTGTTTGAAAATGGTTTATCAAAAATAGTGTAAACATCTTTTACCTTCTCAAATAGTCGATCTCCTGTTAACGGAGATGGTTTTGTATGTTTTTTATTAACTTCCATCAAATGATGTCATACAAGATTGGTACATATGTCATTAGGGTAAAAATATGTGATTTCCTAGAGACACTGTCTTCGATGAATGTTTCATCCTAATTGACTGTGTATCTTGTTCGAAAATGGGACACCCTTGAGTTCCTTTAATGCTATATACTAAAAAATTTCCATAAATAGTAAGTTCATTTATCATCCTGTACAACATGGATCTCAATGTAAATTCTTAATTCCTAAAATAATCATACAACATAACACCTAAATCCCAAAATAATTTCAAATCCTCAATCAATGGATCCAAATAAAAATCAATATCATTACCCTGTTGTTTTAGTCCCGGTATAAGCATTGATAATATGATGTATTTTAATTTCATGCATAACCACAATAGAAATTATAATTTACCAATATAACTGGACATGTACCATGAGTATTGCTTTGAAAACCAAAAGGATTCACTTTATTTGTAGATAATGCAAGGTAAAGGTTTCTTGGATCATTTACAAATCTCAGATACTCATGATCAATTTTCGTCCACTCAGGAGAGTTTTCCGGGTGATGAAGTTTCCCATATTTATTTCTTGTATATGTGCACCACATCAATTTCACTGCAGTCTCCTCACTTCCATATAGGCACCTAAACCTTGGAATGAATGGAAAGTACCCTAATTTTTTTTAATACCCAATCCATCTTTCTTGTATCAAGAATCACCACAATTTTTACATTATTTAAGTGATTTGTGGTCCTTATGAAACAATATATAGTCATTTGGGTAGGTATGTATTCCTTTAGCGATCATACTCATCGAACATAAAATTTCTTTGGAATCATATATTTGGATAGGGAGCTAATTATCTTCTAGGATAATATCATTCAAGAGAGCAAGTAGTTTAGTAAAACCGGAATCACTCCATTCATTGCCCTATTTAAACTTATATAGCTTCAGTATGACTAAAAATGCTATATATTTAGTGCAACTTACATACAATGACATCTTTTCACAACTCTTTAACTTTTTAAGCAATTTTAGACAATCATTAAGTGCATATTCAACTATCCTTTTTCATTTATTTAATATGATATTCATCATCATTCACATCTGCAATCACTTCCTTGATGTGGTCTTATTAATTATCCACACTCATAATCATATCAGATGATCTATAAAATGCAGTGATATCCTAGTCACTAGCTATATTCTATTTTCCCCATGTTTATTCTAAAATTTATTACTTCAATCAATTCTGTGATAGATCAAGTGTTCTTGTAACTACTATGAAACAATTAATGTTGAATAAAAATATCATAAACACAGACAAAGTATTTGAGAAGGTTCATATGCATGATTTTTGCAAACTTGATTAACTTTTTCACTCTGTATTCACATTCTTTTGTCATACGATTGAAATCCATCCATTATTTATTCATATTCATCCTATTTGATTTGGTAATATTAATATTTTAAAAAATAAATATAAAAAATATGTTCAATTGAAGCTGGATCTCATGAATTTCTTGATAGAAAATGGAAAGATTGAAAAATTGTTTATCATCCCACATGATCAAAAACAAAAAGCTTATTGAAGGAAATTCATAAATACAACTATTGATTATAATAATTGAAATATAAAAAAATAAAAGCTATATTATGAAGACTCTTTTCATAATAGAAAATAAGACTATTGAATATAATAATGGTTTCACATAAAAAAATAAATTATTATATTTTTTAAAATAATAATCCACACATTTGAGAAAATCAGGGTCATTACATGAGATCCAAGGGTTTTAATACCACGATGTGAGTAAATATTTTTTTAAATGGAAAAAGTGAGATATTTAAAATGTTGTGTAAAATAGTATTTTAAATTTAATAGGTGGTTTTTAAGTATAATTTTAAATGTATATAAATACTTCTCTATCTATTTTAGGAATTTAAATTTGAATTTGATTGTTTTGAAAAAATCAAGGGAAATATTTTATTTTTGAAATTTTGGGATATAAACTGAGCTCTCTAATGATTGATTTAATTCAATTAACACATTTATTCACTTAATTGGTTAGGAAATATACAATTTGGTTTATTTTATTAGTTTTGAGATTAAGCTAAACTTCTCTCTCATGTATACTAGAATGTCCATATCTATATTTTTCAATATTTTCCTTATATTCTTATTTATGGTCTTTATATTGTTGCATGCATAGATTGTAGTAATATAAAAAAATATTTACCAATTTAACATTGACTAAATATACATTTATTTCATCACATGATACTTTACATTTATCATAGAGACAATTTTTTACCTCGATTCCAGATTCATCTCCATATTTATCCTCAATATATGGATTATCCATGAAAACCACTATTACTTATTCACTATGGTATCTTTAGTCAATGATCACCTTTAATCATATCACATATGATATTTCACCTTAAACGATAATAAGTTTTTCCTATTAGATAATTTAAAAAATGGTTTGCACCTTCATTTTTCTCCTTTGAATTCTTTATTCAAAGGTTCTTCCTCTATCATCAATATCAAATGTCATAAAAAACTATAATGTATGATTTAAAAAGTTTTATTTGAGCTCATCCTGATATCATTATATTTTTCCATAAATCGTACAACATTTCTTCTATATTATTTTAATCTCATTCATAGTTCATAAGCATCAACCACATAACATCATAATTCTTACATGTCTTTAGCCACATATATATATGTTGTTATTCATATATCCTATAAGTAATTTAATGCCTCATTTTAATCATTAAATTATTTTTGATTTTCTTCAAATAAGGATCCACTCTCTATGTTTGTTGAGTTACCACACATAACTACCGTATAAACATGTATTTGAGAAGATATAGAATAATGTTGCTCAATCCTCTTACAAAGTTGAAAATTATTTCTTTAAAAATAAGCTAGCCTTTTTGTTTGAAAATCGATTTTATGTTTTTGAGAATACAATACATCACCCTAAATGAATTCATTTATACACCTTATTACACCTCATCAAGGAATATGTAAAATATGTTCAAGAAAAAAAAATACTCTTCTTTATAGATAGGAGATCACTACTCTATCTATGGGGTGAGGAAACAATAGTGTTCGGTGAGGTGGGGGTGGGGTTGAAAAATACATAAAAACAATATTAAAATAGTATACATTTAGTTTTGAGGGTCTTGATTCATTGAAACTGTTCGGTAATAGAGATGCATCGACAGTGGGGTTCGGCGAGGTGGCGGTGGGGTTCAGCTAGTTGGTGGGGTGCGGTAGTAGTGGTGTTCGACGAGGTGGTGGGGTGAGGCGGTAGTGGGGTTTGGCAAGTTAGCAGTGGAGTTTGGTGAGAGCAACAACAATGGGAATACCGTTCTATGAGAGTAGAAACATGATGAAACTAGTGCTGTTCGGTGAGGGGGGCAACGAGGTTCAGTGAGAGTTGCAAAGGGGAAACATTCAGCTTCCGCGAGATCTTGAAGGTCTATGAAGAAGACATCAAGTTAGAGATTCATATAAAAAAAGGGTTAATACTTTTATCAATGATTCTAAAAAAGCACTGATAAAGAGTCGTTTTATCAGTGCTAAAATCAAAAGCGCTGATAAAACAACTCTTTATCAATGCTTTTATAGTGCTAATAAAGATAAACCTTTATCAATACTGATAAAATATTTCATTATTGGCACTAAAATTATAGCACTGATAAAGATTAGTATTATCAGCGCTAAAAAAGCACCGATAAAGATCTAATGTTAATAATTTATTTATATTATTACATATATTTATAAAATTATATATATAATAAATAAGTATATATTTATTTATAATTTTAACTATAAGTAAATAAATATTTATTTATAATTATATATATAATAAATATATTTATAAATATATTTATAAATATCTATATATTTTTATACATATTTATAAAATTATAAATATTATAAATATATAAATATTTATAATTATATATATAATAAATATTTTTATAAATATTTGTATATATTTATATAATTATATATATTTATAAAATTATAAATATTATAAATATAAATATTTATTTAGAATTATAAAATGATAGTAAATATATTTACTATATTAATAATTATAATTATAAATAAATAGAGATATATTTAAATAATTATAAAATTATAATAAATATAATTATAATATTTTTAGAATTATTTAAATAAATAAATATTTATTTATATTTATAATTTTAAATAAATATATATATTTATGTAAATAATTATAAGATTATAACAAATTTATTTATTATCTTTATAATTTTATAATTATATATAATAAATATATTAATTATATATATTTATAAAATTAATTTTTTTAATATTTTTAATATAATTTTATAATTATTTAAATAAATATATCTTTTTTTGTACTTATAACTATAAATAAATAAATATTTATTTATAATTATAAAATTATAATAAATATACTTATTATATTTATAATTTTATAATTATATATAATAATTATTTTTATCATATTTTTAATTTTAGGACTTGGGCTGAGTTTGGTGGCATCCTAAGATAATTTTTGATATCACCTCAATGATTGGGACCCCAATCAGACTGGATCATGCTACAAAGGAGGCACAATATGGTTTTTTTGCTCGTTTCTTGGTAGAACTTAACCTTAGTTCAACCCTGATTGATAATGTGATGGTATCCACTACTGATTAAAATTTTGATCTAACGATTCGATATGAGAAATTACCTCCATTTTGTTACAATTGTAAATCCATTGGTCATTACAAGGAAAGATACAGGCAGGAGTTGTCATATTATAGGTGAAAGGAAGTCCGCAAGGGATGGGAGCATTTTATAGAAGGTTGTGGCTGCCCGCCCCACTCTTGATGGGCCTGCAGTGGTTATTGACAAGAATGGAAAATAAGTGCTTATAAACAGTGATGCAGGGACTTCGACATTGGGTCCAGATGATAAAGTGCAGAATAGATCATGGAATGACATTACTGAGAAAGCATCTGTTCACTCCAAGGAAGAGCTTGCTCCTCCTAAAGGTGATGGGAAGTTGGGCACATTCGTAGCTAGAAGGAATATACCCTCTTATAAAGATATGGTCTCTGAATCTATTGGCCCCCACCAAATATTTGGAAGGAACATTGGATATGGATTTTAGCCTGGTTGAGGACTCACTGAGTGACCAATATCCTAACCAAGATGCCATTCAATACTCTATTGACCAACAAAGCACCATGGTGGAGGATGGTGATGTTCATGATCCTATTACCTTAGACATGATGTCACTGGCAGCTATGGTAGGGGATAAAGGATGTGCAACATGTGTGGGTATGCAAGGGTCCCCCCAAAGGCAAAGTAGTGGAAGACGATCAAATTATGCATGAGAAAATGGTTGCCTCAACCATTAAAGGTATAAAAAACCAATGATATTAAGGATGCTTCTGCTTTGCCAAAAAAATTAGAGTATATCGATAAGGAAGCAGTTGTTCATGCTACATCTCTACGTAATGTGGATAATGAAGGTTTTCAAATGGTTCCCAGGAAAATTGGATTTCATCTTAAGTCACCTAAAGTTTCTGATCATAAATTTGATAATTCAAATAATGATATAGAGGTTAATAATTTTAGGGAACTTGAATCTCTTAATGATGATATTATTCATTTATCTAAAGACAAGCTTGACGCTGAAAATGGTGAGCATGATGTAATGATGCACCAGAAAACATGGAGATGAGGTTGGCATCCAAAAGGTTGGGTCTGGGGTAGCTAAGATGATGCAACTCAAGGGAGTTGGTGAAGTATGTCTTCTAGATCAGCCCAACTCACTCTAGAGTAGGTGAAGATCAAGGAGAATTACATTGCACTCTTTAATTAGAGGAATTCACAATCAGAGTGGGAGACTGTTGATGATGCTGAAGATTCTGGTCATGACTCTGATCATGATTTTGGTGATGCTCGAGTTGTTGTTTTTCATTATGGATGTGGGCTTTCCCTTTTTTGACCCAATCCACATTTCATATGATTTTCTATTTTTCTTTCATTTTAATAATAAGGGGCTTGACCCCAAACCTTTTCAAGTATATATATATTTATAATTATAATTAAAAATAAATATATTTATAAATATTTGTATATAATTATAAATAAATAAATAAATAAATAAATATTTACAAACTAAAAATAAGTGTATTTATTGTAATTTTATAATTATTTAAATATATATATAGTTATAATTATAATTTTAAATACCTATATTTAAAAGGTATTTATATTAAATTAAAATTTTATAATTTAAATATGATAAATATATTTATTATTTAAATATATTTATTGTAATTTGATAAGTATTTATGGGAACATAATAGGTTAATGAGTATAACATGAATGAATCATACCTAATAAGGTATATATTATAAAAACGAGCCATCGTATATATATGGAAAGCATGATTAATAAGGGTGTCAATGTATAAATGAACATTCATGAGTCATGAATACATAAAAAATGCATGCGTCATCACATATATATATATATATATATATATTAGGTGATTGGGGGTAGAATTACATTAAACACACACACACCACACACACAAGGCGAAAAGGCAGGCCATATATAGCATCCCGCCTCTTTATCACATAAACTTTCATTACATTTTACAAAACCGAGGATCTTTAAGGTTGAGTGTCTTGGAAACCAGGAAATTTAAACATGAAAACATAAAACATTCTTCTAAAACACTTGAAAGGCTTCTCCTCATGTTCATCCTAGGTTCATTACTGCATCACATAACCTGGGAGCATACATCAAAAGAAAGGGTGAGAAAAAATCCCAGTAAGGAAAACAAGAGAAACATTTTACATGTGAACTTGAGATACTTCAATAAGGCCATGAAAAAGAACTTTAAGGCATGAGAATGAAATAAGGAGGCATATCATAATAAAAATAACATTTTTCATAACTTGGAAATGTGGCTACATTATTTAACATAGACAATCATGAACATATCACCAAGGTCCATCCCCAAGGTGTCATTTGAAAATTACCAAGGTTATTCACCAAGGTATCGTGAAAATTGTAATCTCTAGTGGTTACATCATTACCCAATGCATTGGAGCGCTATCAGGGCGCACCCTTAAATTTGCCTTTATTATCATGTGAGCCACATATATCATCATCAAACATTTCATAAATAAACCATATAGCATAAAATTAATGGGTTTCATTTCATAATCATAACGTTTTAAAAACTGCTTTAAAGACATGATCTTTACGTCACTTTAAAACCCACAAAAAAGGAAGGTGGGTGTCATGTATGTAAATCATAGAATTTAAAATAGAACATTTTGGTATATATGTGAATACCCCTTTAGAAGAAAGAGCTTTGAGTATTCACTTAATAATATAAAATAACTTTAGAAAAAGAGAGATACATTTTGAGACGGAAATTCTGCAGCATAACGGCTATGTTACGAGGTTTTAGAAGACATTAAAAAGAGAGGGAAAATGGGTCAAACATTCATAAATAAACCATAAAACAGTAGATGTATAGAATAATAAGGATACATGATCATGGTAATGAAATTTCAAGGACATACCATTTGAAATGAAAAACATGGAAGGAAGACAAAAATTAGATTTCTCTTATGAAAGTTCGGCAGCCTAACAACGTTACTTAAACTTCAACAAAAATGATTTGAAAAGATAAAATAGGGTCTCTCATCATGTGAACATAAGAGTTAATTATGATATATATAGAGATAATTCCCCAAAGTAATTAAAAAGGAACTTGAAATACTTGACATGAAAGTAGAACTTTGAAAAGAATGAGAAGGGTGAAACAATCCCTTAAAAATTCGGCAGCCTAACGGCGCCACTTAAAACATCAAAATACTGAATTGAAGAGATAAAATGGGGTCTCTCATCATATGAACATAAGATTCCAGTATTATATATATAGAGATCATTCCCCAAAGTAATTAAAAATGAACTTGAAAGACTTGACATGAAAGTAGAACTTTGAAAAGAATGAGAAGGGTGAAAGAATCCCTTAAAAATTCGGCAGCCTAACGACGCCACTTAAAACATCAAAATACTGAATTGAAGAGATAAAATGGGGTCTCTCATCATATGAACATAAGATTACAGTATAATAGATATAGAGATCATACCCCAACATAACAAAAAGGAACTTGAAAGAATTGACATGAAAGTAGAACTTCAAAACGAGAAGGGTGAAGAACCACTTAATAAATTCGGCAGCCTAACGGTGCCACTTAAAACTTCAAAATACTGAATTGAAGAGATGAAATGGGGTCTCTAATCATATGAACATAAGAGTCAAGTATGATAGATATAGAGATCATACCCCAACATAACAAAAAAGAACTTGAAAGAATTGACATGAAAGTAGAACTTCAAAACGAGAAGGGTGAAGAACCACTTAATAAATTCGGCAGCCTAACGACGCCACTTAAAACTTCAAAATACTGAATTGAAGAGATCAAATGGGGTCTCTCATCATATGAAAATAAGAGTCCAGTATGATAGATATAGAGATCATACCCCAACATAACAAAAAGTAACTTGAAAGAATTGACATGAAAGTAGAACTTCAAAACGAGAAGGGTGAAGAACCACTTAATAAATTCGGCAGCCTAACAGCGCCACTTAAAACTTCAAAATACTGAATTGAAGCGATCAAACGGGGTCTCTCATCATATGATCATAAAAGATCAGTATGATAAATTTAGAGATCATACCCCGACATAACAAAAAGTAACTTGAAATACTTTACATGATAATAGATCTTGAAAATGAGAAGGGAGAAAGAATCCATTACAAAAATTTCGGCAGCCTAACGACGCCACTTAAAACATCATAAAACAAAATAATGAGAGCAAGAGGGGATATCTCATTATATGAACATGAAAATGGCAGTAAGAGGAGTATAAAAGAACATCCTTTAACATAAGAACATGGAGCATAAAAGAAATTACATAAAAGAGATTTCTTGAAAAGAAAGAGAGAGATCAGATCCCTTACCTTAAAACATAACTCTTAAAACTCAAAGGTTGGGACCTTGAGGGCTTGAGGGCACCATGGGAGGACTCCTTGGGAGGTAATGAGACCAGAACTTCATTGGAGGAGAGTGGGGAGTCGAATGGATGAGAGGATGGTTTGGTATTTATAGGGAAAGTGAGGGGACAAGACATTAATGGCAAAGGGACACCTCATTAGTGGTTTTGGCAAAACCATGTGCTTGCCCATGGTATTGGCCACTTGGGACACCTCATACCTTATCTCACTATTCATAATTCGAACATATTGATTACAAACTTAATACATCATTTAATGATGTCATTAAACACCCGTAAATTAAAAACTGTATTTTCACTATTCATCGAAAATTCTACTTTCTCAGAATAATCCCAAAATTTCACCTTAACCAAATATCAACGCTCTGATTACAAATATGAACTCCATTTTATAAAAATAATTTTCTAAATATTTTTAATTTAATTTTTAAATAAAAACACTATTCACCGAAAATTCATTTTTTTCAGAAAAAACCCAAAATTACCATAGCATAATATCGGTGCTCTGAGTTAAAAAATGAAATCCGTTTTATAAAAATAATTATCTAAATATTTTTAATTAAATTTTTAATTAAAAAACACTATTCACCCGAAAAAACTAATACTTGAATAATAATTTATGAAACCTTTATTTAACCATTTTATTGAATCACATTACTTAATCAAGGTGCCTAGATTATATTAATACTTTATTTAAGTGAGATTACTAATCCATTTGGACACATTACTAATCCTAATCATAAAATCACTATTCATAATTTACTATTCATCAAAAATTAAGTTGATCTTATTAGACTCTAAATTTCGTACTGAACATAATTGTAGAAGACCATTTTTTAAAAATCATTACACATTTTTAATTATTTAAGGTTTACACAACCATTTTTAAAATATCCTTTTTATAAAATTAATCAAAAATACGCATACTATATTTATCCGGTCATTTGAAAATTCATAAACTTCATCATAAGAAGAAATCCCAATTTTTATTTAAAACAAAGGATTACACAAGGCAGTTACGGTCTCCTTACACAGCCCCTTATCACACCAGCATAGGACCTATGTGTAAGGTGTGCTAAGGTGAGAGAATCTGAGAGAGGCTCGACCAACATCGCACGAGTAGTGATTTCTATCAGTTTGAACTTCTCGCGAAGGCGATCCCGTTCTAGCTTTATACGATGAAGTTCAGCTTGGGTTTGGTCCAGAGCAAAGCCCAGTGGTGCTACCTCCTTCCCAAGTTCTGTTAGATGGGCTTCGATTGGTCCAAGACTACTGGGTGAGGCCATCAAATCTTCTTTCTATATTAATTAACCAAGATTACTTGTATTTAGAGACAATAATCAAAACGTTTAGTTTTTAGTGGTCATATTGACCAATGGTCATATAACAGTAAAAAAACCAACAGTATCATTTTAATTATACTCATGTTATCAATTGAAACATTTTTGTTGAGTATAAAAATAAAATAACACATAAAATTAGGAAACAAGATTTATTCAAAATTTCGGGTTGTTACAATCTTCCCCCCTTCAGAAATTGCGTCCTCGCAATTTTTTAAAATTAGGTTTTGAAATTTCATTGAAAGTCCCACATCGGAAAAGGAGTCAGTAAAACTATTACTTTAAAAGAAAGAAAGGGAAGTACGAAGGTCACCCGAGTTAGCGCACACTAGGATTCCATGTAGGAAAACATGGACATGGAGGAGA
The DNA here is from genome assembly GCA_963277665.1 of Viscum album. NCBI lineage: Eukaryota > Viridiplantae > Streptophyta > Magnoliopsida > Santalales > Viscaceae > Viscum > Viscum album. Next base: position 1,859,634,317 of record OY728128.1, read on the forward strand.
AAACAAAGGGTCAAGTTCTGAGGGAGAGTGACAGAGAACATGATTAGGAGAAAGTTAACCATAAGAAAATCCCAAACTTATGATGTGTGTAAACGATCTTTGATTACCTAGTAGGAAACGTAAACCAACAACGTTTTTGTTTTACGTTCCTTTTCATAATTTTGAGGAATTCATTTACAACATAGAACAAAAACATAAGGAAATATATCTACCTTCATGTAGAGTTTCACCCTTTAATAAGTTTCTACCAAAACTAATCTTTTCTCCCAAACGATGATCATTCAAAACTACTTGGTCTCATCAAAACACAAGAATCATCTTCTAGAGAATCACATAATCCAAAAAAGATTAACTATCTATTTGTTCTATCTTTAAACATTATCCCAAAAACATAAAGGGTAAGGTTAAACAACTCTTCAAAAATGAAGAATCCCATAGGAATGGAAACTAATTTTAAATCTTCAATGTTCCATGGTAATACCCAAAGTTCATCATAGACCATCCCATAAATAACGGTCCTTAAAATTCCTCAAAATAAACCAAACTAAGATTGAAACCCAAATACAAGAAGGATTTGATAACATAGTCTTCCAAAATAAACTTCATTGTTCATCTCCAAACAATATCAACCACTCCTAACATCTTATAACAAAATTATCTAAACTAAACATTTTTTACCCAAGATAGGTTAATCATTCCCATAAGTAACCTAAATTACTATAAGTCCACCATAAATTCATCGATTCTTCAAAATATAATTCAACCTTACTCCTCAATGAAAATACCGTAGTAATCTATTTACCTCGATCATATAGGGTCCCTAAAATAGTGAACGTATTCCAAAATAATAATCATCCTTTAATCCCATAATCACCTCTATCATATTAATACGACAATCGTCGCATTTCCTATCACATTGGTTTTTGGGACATGTTCTTCCATTTCCCGCCATTAACGAAGAAAAGAAACTATAATTAGGGCTTATTTACTTAGCTAATAATTATGAAAAGGAAACTTTAAGCATAAAAGGATAAACATGTAGAATTAAAGTATATCCTAACTTGTGATCCCCTAGGTTCCAATCTAGGTTATCCATGATCATATATTCTTATGTGAAACTTTATTTTGTTTTATCCATGTTCCTTTAATAATGGTTCATACTAAGCTTATGAATTTACCAAAGCATATCCCCCGGGAGTGTCGTAACCAAGAGTGCAGCAAGGCCCGTTGTCGTGTACCAGTTCCCGTTCGAGTCTAGCTCAAAGCGGTGTTTTCAGGTTTTACCCCTATGTACATCTGTGCCAGAGCCACCTCTACCTGCTCGTATCCAGACAAGGATGTATTTTCTTGGAAACCCCTTACTCAATACTCACCAAAATACCAGGAATATTTCCTATATTTAAACTTTTCTATAGGGTTCTTCCTAGATTTTTCATATCCTAATTTCCATAAATAACTAAACCATACTTTGATACCAACTATATCATCCCGCCTCTTTATCACATAAACTTTCATTACATTTTACAAAACCGAGGATCTTTAAGGTTCAGTGTCTTGGAAACCAGGAACTTTAAACATGAAAACATAAAACATTCTTCTAAAACACTTGAAAGGCTTATCCTCATGTTCATACTAGGTTCATTACTGCATCACATAACCTGGGAGCATACATCAAAAGAAAGGGTGATCAAAAATCCCAGTAAGGAAAACAATAGAAACATTTTACATGTGAACTTGAGATACTTCAATAAGGTCATGAAAAAGAACTTTAAGGCATGAGAATGAAATAAGGAGGCATATCATAATAAAAATAACATTTTTCATAACTTGAAAATGTGGCTACATCATTTAACATAGACAATCATGAACATATCACCAAGCTCCATCCCCAAGGTGTCATTTGAAAATTACCAAGGTTATTCACCAAGGTATCGTGAAAATTGTAATCTCTAGTGGTTACATCATTACCCAATGCATTGGAGCGCTATCAGGGCGCACCCTTAAATTTGCCTTTATTATCATGTGAGCTACATATATCATCATCAAAAATTTCATAAATAACCCATATAGCATAAAATAAATGGGTTTCATTTCATAATCATAACGTTTTAAAAACTGCTTTAAAGACATGATCTTTACGTCACTTTAAAACCCACAGAAAAGGAAGGTGGGTCTCATGTATGTAAATCACAGAATTTAAAATAGAACATTTTGGTATATATGTGAATACCCCTTTAGAAGAAAGAGCTTTGAGTATTCAATTAATAATATAAAAGAACTTTAGAAAAAGAGAGAGACATTTTGAGATGGAAATTCTGCAGCATAACGGCTATGTTACGAGGTTTTAGAAGACATTAAAAAGAGAGGGAAAATGGGTCAAACATTCATAAATGAACCAAAAAACAGTAGATGGATAGAATAAGAAGGACACATGATCATGGTAATTAAATTTCAAGGACATACCATTTGAAATGAAAAACATGGAAGGAAGACAAAAATTAGATTTCTCTTATGAAAGTTCGACAGCCTAACAACGTTACTTAAACTTCAACAAAAATGATTTAAAAAGATCAAATAGGGTCTCTAATCATGTGAACATAAGAGTTCAGTATGATAGATATAGAGATAATTCCACAAAGTAATTAAAAAGGAACTTGAAAGACTTGACATGAAAGTAGAACTTTGAAAAGAATGAGAAGGGTGAAAGAATCCCTTAAAAATTCGGCAGCCTAACGGCGCCACTTAAAACATCAAAATACTGAATTGAAGAGATAAAATGGGGTCTCTCATCATATGAAAATAAGAGTCCAGTATGATATATATAGATATCATTCCCCAAAGTAATTAAAAAGGAACTTGAAAGACTTGACATGAAAGTAGAACTTTTAAAAGAATGAGAAGGGTGAAAGAATCCCTTAAAAATTCGGCAGCCTAACGACGCCACTTAAAACATCAAAATACTGAATTGAAGAGATAAAATGGGGTCTCTCATCATATGAACATAATAGTCCAGTATGATAGATATAGAGATCATACCCCAACATAACAAAAAGGAACTTGAAAGAATTAACATGAAAGTAGAACTTCAAAACGAGAAGGGTGAAGAACCACTTAATAAATTCGGCAGCCTAACGACGCCACTTAAAACTTCAAAATACTGAATTGAAGAGATAAAATGGGGTATCTCATAATATGAACATAAGAGTCCAGTATTATAGATATAGATATCATACCCCAACATAACAAAAAGGAACTTGAAAGAATTGACATGAAAGTAGAACTTCAAAACGAGAAGGGTGAAGAACCACTTAATAAATTCGGCAGCCTAACGGGGCCACTTAAAACTTCAAAATACTGAATTGAAGAGATCAAATGGGGTATCTCATCATATGAACATAAGAGTACAGTATGATAGATATAGATATCATACCCCAACATAACAAAAAGGAACTTGAAAGAATTGACATGAAAGTAGAACTTCAAAATGAGAAGGGTGAAGAACCACTTAATAAATTCGGCAGCCTAACAGCGCCACTTAAAACTTCAAAATACTGAATTGAAGAGATAAAACGGGGTCGCTCATCATATGATTATAAAATATCAGTATGATAAATTTAGAGATCATACCCCGACATAACAAAAAGGAACTTGAAATACTTTACATGATAATAGATCTTGAAAATGAGAAGGGAGAAAGAATCCGTTACATAAATTTCGGCAGCCTAACGGCGCCACTTAAAACATCATAAAATGAAATAATGAGAGCAAGAGGGGATCTCTCATTATATGAACATGAAAAGGGAAGTAAGAGGAGTATAAAAGAACATCCTTTAACATAAGATCGTGGAGCATAAAAGAAATTACATAAAAGAGATTTATTGAAAAGAAAGAGAGAGATCAGATCCCTTACCTTAAAACATAACTCTTAAAACTCATAGGTTGGGACCTTGAGGGCTCGGGGGCACCATGGGAGGACTCCTTGGGAGGTAATGAGACCAGAACTTCGTTTGGGGAGAGTGGGGAGTCGAATGGATGAGAAGATGGTTTGGTATTTATAGGGAAAGTGAGGGGACAAGGCATTAATGGCAAAGGGACACCTCATTAGTGGTTTTGGCAAAACCATGGGCTTGCCCATGGTATTTGCCCATGGTATTGGCCAATTGGGACACCTCATACGTTATCTCACTATTCATAATTCAAACATATTGATTACAAACTTAATACATCATTTAATGATGTCATTAAACACCCGTAACTTAAAAACTGTATTTTCACTATTTATCGAAAATTCAACTTTCTCAGAATAATCCCAAAATTTCACCTTAACCAAATATCAACACTCTGATTAAAAATATGAACTCCATTTTATAAAAATAATTTTCTAAATATTTTTAATTTAATTTTTAAATAAAAACACTATTCACCGAAAATTCATTTTTTTCAGAAAAAAACCCAAAAATTACCATAGCATAATATCGGTGCTCTGAGTTCAAAAATGAAATCCGTTTTATAAAAATAATTATCTAAATATTTTTAATTAAATTTTTAATTAAAAAACACTATTCACCCGAAAAAACTAATACTTGAATAATAATTTATGAAACCGTTATTTAACCATTTTATTGAATCACATTACTTAATAAAGGTGCCTAGATTATATTAATACTTTTTTTAAGTGATATTACTAATCCATTTGGACACATTACTAATCCTAATCATAAAATCACTATTCATAATTTACTATTCATCAAAAATTAAGTTGATCTTATTAGACTCTAAATTTTGTATTGAACATAATTGTAGAAGACCATTTTTCGAAAATCGTTACACATTTTTAATTATTTAAGGTTTACACAACCATTTTTAAAATATCCTTTTTCTAAAATTCATCAAAAATACGCATACTATATTTATCCAGTCATTTGAAAATTCATAAACTTCATCATAAGAAGAAATCCCAATTTTTATTTAAAACAAAGGATTACACAAGGCAGTTATGGTCTCCTTACAGAGCCCCTTATCACACCAGCATAGGACCTAAGTGTAAGGTGTGCTAAGGTGAGAGAATCTGAGGGAGGCTTGGCCAACATCGCACGAGTAGTGATTTCTATCAGTTTGAACTTCTCGCGAAGGCGATCCCGTTCTAGATTTATACGATGAAGTTCAGCTTGGGTTTGGTCCAGAGCAAAGCCCAGTGGTGCTACCTCCTTCCCAAGTTCTGTTATATGGGCTTCGATTGGTCCAAGACTACTGGGTGAAGCCATTGAATCTTCTTTCTATATTAATTAACCAAGATTACTTGTATTTAGAGACAATAATCAAAACGTTTAGTTTCCAGTGGTCATATTGACCAATGGTCATATAACAGTAAAAAACCAATAGTATCATTTTAATTATACTCATGTTATCAAATGAAACATTTTTGTTGAGTATAAAAATAAAATAACACATAAAATTAGTAAACAAGATTTATTCAAAATTTCGGGTTGTTACACCATAGCCCCCCTAAGGGGATAACACACTCATTAAGCCTTATTTATTTAGTAAATGACCTATAGGCCTAATGGGAATGAATCCCATTACATGGCCCGCAAGTCTAGTGGGTATGAAATTCCATTACGTGGTCTTAAAGGCCAAAATTTTTGGCCCAAAGGCCCTTCAGTGAATAGTGCTACTACATTACCTAGGCTGCTACAGTGCTTGCTATAGTGTTGCTGCCACTACAGTCCCCGCCACAGCTCCCACCACCACTATAGTACCACCGGTACTATAGTTCCATCGTTACTACAATATCACTATAGTGATTCTACAGTACCTGCCTCTAATGGGGTTTGAACCCCCAACTTCAATGTAATATCACTACTAAAAATATGGATTTTATCAATTCTAGAAAAGTCAATTAATAGCGCTAAAAAAAGCGCAGTTAATTGAGGCGAAGATAGGGGGTCCCTTTTATCAGCGCTCAGAAAAGCACTGATAAAGGCCCCTTTTATTAGTTCTAAAAAAAGCACTGATAAAAAAGTCTTTTATCAGTGCTTTTTTAGCGCTGATAAAAGACACCTTTTATCAGCGCTTTTTTAATTGCTGATAAAAGTCAATTTTTTTTTAAAAAGAATATATAATGTGTGGGGGGGATCTTTTAATAGTGTTTGACCCCCCATTACCAGCTCTAGGCGGACCCCCTTGCACTATCCCGCGTGTTACCCTTGCTCGCACATCCCCCACATACCCACGTACCCCTCCTTGCTTCCACCTGAACTCGAACCTATGACCTCCCCCCTTGCGCGCCTGCACCTTTACCACTAAGCCATTTTATTTTTTTCTCTATTTAATGATATATCTATATGTATATGTATAATTATATTTATTTTTTTTGTTAATATAGATTCATATTAATATAAATATATTTAGTTATGTGAATAGATATATATTTATTCATATATTAATATATAAATATTTATTAGTATATTAATATATATATATATATAGTTATATTTATTCGTATATTAATTTAGATTCATATTAATATAAATATATTTAGTTATATTAATACATATATATTTATTCATATATATATATATATATTCATATATCAATATATATTTATATTTATTTATATATGTATAAATAGTTATATTTATTCATATATCAATATTGATTCATATTAATATAAATATATTTAGTTATATTAATACATATATATTTATTCATATATTAGTATATATATATTTATTCGTATATTAATTTATATTTATATTTATTTATATATATATATTTTTAGTTATAATTTTTTATTAGTATATTGATTTGTATATTAATATATATTTATAAGTTTAGTTTTAAATAAATTTATAAAATATGTTTTTTATGTGTGTTTATAAATAAATAAATAAATAAATATATACATATATACATCAAACACACACACGCATATATATTTACAAATAAATACATATATATGTGTATTTGAAAAGCCCTAAAATGTTAAAAGAACCATAAATTATAATCCAAAACTTCATTTCAACTCTACAACTAGTCAAATCTAAGAAAAGGAAACAATATTTGATATGATATGTGGTACAAGCCTAGCAGACTTCCGGATCAGAAGTTATACCTGTTTGAATGTTAAAAAATCAGGGTATCCTGACTAAAAACTCAGTTTTGAAGGACTAATGGGCCTTTTTGGGCCTCCAAAAATATTACATAAGGTTCTCTTAGATTATTAGTGTGTAGATATCATCTCAATCTTCGATTTGATATGCTATAGAGCTCAAATGGACACCCGGATCAAAAGTTATGGTCGTTTGAAGTTTGAGTTACATTTTCAACTTATTTTAGATCTTTTGTTGATTTTATTGATTTTTTATGTCTTCAAATTGTTATTAAATGATTATTAATTGATGATAATTAGAAAATTATTAATCAATAATATATTTTTTTAAATATTTTAAAGGCATTTTCACTAAATTTCTTATATATTAAATGTAATAGTCAATTTATAATTACCTAAAAAATATTTAAAATATTTATATTATATTTATATTTATATCAATATAAATATACTTATATAACAATGTATTAATTTTGATTATTTTTTTAAATATAAACTTTATCAGCGCTAGGAAAAAGCTCTGATAAATCCCCCCCTTTATTAGAAAAACTAAAAAAAGCGTTGATAAAGGGGTCCCCTTTAACAACGCTAAAAAAGCGCTGATAAATGGGGGGGGGGGGGCTTTATCAGCGCTAATAAAAAGCACTGATAAATGGAACTTTTAACTGCGCTAAAAAAGCACTTTTAAAAGTAACCATTTCTCAGTGCTTTTTTTAGCGCTGATAATGGCCCCCCCTTTATCAACGCTTTTTTAGCGCTGTTAAAGTGTGATGCTGTGGAAACCCAGTTTTGTGGTAGTGTATTATGGGGTTTTTACCACTAAACCACACCCAAACTACCATGCATCATCTTAATATAGGCAATCTTAACATTTTGAACATAGAAACCCACAATCATGTCTACAAATAAACTTATAATCATATAAAGTCAATTATATGTACTCACGCATCAATGTATAGACATAAATAATGTCAATCATGTCAATGAATATCATCATTATCTCTTTATATATATATATAAATATATTGACCAAATTAATTGGAGACATATATTTATTTATATAATTATAATTATAAATAAATATATTTAAAAAGTATTTATATAAAATTATAAATATATAATTATAAATATAATAAATAAATATATTTATTATAATTTTATAATTATTTAAATATATATATATTTTTAATCTTATAAATAATTTTTTAAAAATATTATATATATATATATATGAATTATTAAACAATATATATTAATTATAAACATGCATTTTTTAATTAATGTATATAAATAAACATTATTTTTCAATATAAATATAATAATTTTATAATTATTTAATATTATTTTTTGTTAAAAAAATTTATCAACACTTTTAGCTATTGCTAATAAAAGTTAGGCTTTTATCAATGCTTTCTTCTTAGCACTAATAAAAGCTGACGCATCCCTTGAATGAATTTGTGGTAGTGAAATATAGTACATGAAAATTAATCTATCATACTTGACATAAGTAGGGAAATTAAAGTCCTAAACCAAACTAAAGCCTTCAGCCTTCAAACCATTAGCCAAGTTCTCCAACAATTATCATCCCATAAGTGAATAAATCCATGTTGTGCAGTAATAAACTCTATTTATAGGTAAATATATCCACTTGTATCTCTTATTATATCATAATATTTCTATCCTTATTTATCTTTAACTAAAACTATCCTAAAAATATTCCAAAAAAATCTAGCCATGAACCTTCTATACCTCCCTAAAAAGTATAGCTCAAAATAATCATAATGATATGAGAAGAGTGGGTCTCTTATCTTTCATAGATATAACTTTCATGATGCAAAGGGATTATTTATCCTGCAAGACCATGTCCATCGTATATCTTAAAACTTATACTATAGACCATATATTTTTAGGATATTTCTTATCCTTTTCAATTTCTAACCGTGGTTCAAGAAAAATGAGGTGTAATATCCTAATCTCATGGTGGGAGAACATCCCTGTGATTTTTAATATATTTTTTTCTAACAATCCTTTTCTTGACCATTACACAATTCATATTTCATTATACAACTGACTCATGGAAGTTCAATCATTTCCCTTTCATGTTGTTCACCACAACACATGGGAAAAGGTCACAACATAGGGCATATTTTCTTCTTATCAAGTTATTCATATGTAACATGAGGGATTTTATATTTACTATTACACAATAAAAAATAGGTAAAAATAATTATTAAATAATGAAATTATTAATAAAATATGATTCATGAATTTTAGTTATTAGAAAGTTTCCAGGTCACCAGCCACAAACTAGATCAAAGCCTAAAATGTAAAATTAATATCTAAATATTGATTAATCATCAACATTTTTCAAATCCTTAAAACTATAAGAATAGTGTTGTAATAGTCGAAAAACAAGAAAATAGAGATAATTGGATGATGAATGATATGCCCTTTCTTAGACTCAATCTTAGGAATTCAATGTCACATATGTATTGATATTTTTTAAAGAAACAATTTTTTTGATATGATTGAAAGAGAGAGGAAAAAATATAGAATTAAGGATTTTACAACAATTTATCTGGTTGAATGGTGGAGAAATATGAATTTTAATCAAAAATTGAAAAAAATTACATTAATACCCCTATTAAAAATAGATTCATAAGTTCCTATGTACCCATAAAAATTCCATCAGCTACTTGGTTTCCACCAATCAACTAGTGGAATATCACTTGTTACCCATTTTTCATGAAAAAATATTGCGACTTAATCTCTTCGTATTACCAAGAACTTAGTGTCATCCTACCATTCACCTAGTGGAATCTACTACATTATACTGGATATTATGGAGAAGGATGGTAGCTACTTATAGATGAATCTTTTTGTATGGGATATTTGAAAGTAACTTGTTATATATTTTTGGTCTATGTCCTAGAGATGGAGCATTGGGAACTGATGAAACAATTTTTCATAAGGATACAATATTCCTGTGAGCTATATAATGTAAAAAATCTAATGATGATGTTAACGCTCAGATAAAATGTTTAATTTTTATAGTTTGGTAATGGATATTTTGTTTTGATGCTGAATAATGAAGGGTATAATCATTAGGATTATTGATGTGTTTCTTTTGAATTCATGTAGTTATTTTTTTTTTGAGATTTGTAATATCAAAATGATTAATATGGCTAGTCTTTTATTTCTATTTTTTTAGGATTTGGATCTTCTTTTGGTTAGTTTTTTTGTCCTTCAGTATTAGTTACTTGTCTTGTTCTTTATTTTATATTATAATAATGGGTTACTTACTTGTTCTAGAAAGAATATTTCAAGGATGTTGAAAAGTGTTAAAATATGACTTTTATTATTAACCACTTATTTTTCAATGGTTAAGTTTTAATTATTAGTTGTGGAGTAATATCAAGGGTTTACAAAAATTAATATAACAAACTACACTTTTAGTTTTAAGTTTGTAGAAACAACAATAATTAATATAGAAGAAGAGTGATTGGATCAATTTTATTAGACATTAAATTATAGGTTAATCAATGTTTGTAATTATTTTACATTGTTAATGTCAATAAATGTTGACTTGAACATATAAAAATACTTATAATATATAATTAATACCCATTTATGTTAATCATAGCTATACTAGAAAATTTGTGAAATATAATATCATTCAAATAAATATTTTTAAAGTGGTTAATAATTTAGTGAATTATCTTCTGAAGGTAATTTTAATGATTTTGTTATTAAAAACTTTTCTTGGGAATATTTTGAAATCTATTTCAAATGTTAAATAATGATGAAAAATCAACTTAACAAGATAAAACTTCGTATGCATAGGTATAGTGTGGAAAAAATCATTACTTGTGAAAAAAAACTCCAGTTACGTAAATAAATCATGAAATGATATTTGGTACCCAAGAAGAAAATGTGTGAATTAGATAATATTGTTGAACTACATATATTAATTAAAGTGTGGTATAATTAGAATATTTTAGGTTCATTTATGTATATCTATGAGTATAATCACTCCAAATGGCCTAGTAATTTATTATTACAATTATTCAAGAAATAATATATGATACATGACCCCAATGATGTTTAGGATACAAGGACTCATGTCACTATGGGTTGTGAATTCTAGAGAAAATTTGAAATTTTGATTTAGTGGGGATTCATTTTGAGAATTGGGAATTTTATTGGTATTATAAGTGTTTAGATATCCTTAAATGGTGTTTTGGATGTGTTTTGAGGCCCAATGAATTCTTTGGGAGTTCATAGAGATGTTAGAACATTGGTCAGGTAGCCATACTACTGAAATTTTTCAATAACTGGGCATTCATGGTTCCAAGGTTTCATTCACATTGTTAATGAACTTTACATGGGCCTTTTATTCTATAAATGAGGACCCCATACCAAAAATGGGTTTCTAGGTTTTTGGGGAACCTTACACAAGTGATTCACACCATGAATTGGGTATTCAAGCCATGATTCATACACTTATGTGATCCATTCATGCTATGTACCATGGTTCATACAGTGAAAGTGTGGGGAAGAGATGTGGTCCCTCTTCATGGAGGAGGATTCATGGTGTGAACCCCCTATTCATGATGTGAACCAGTCCTAGAAGCCTCTTTTTTATGGTCTTTCTAGTAATTTCACTAGGGTTCCATTTTAAGGAACCCCTCAGGCTCCTTTGTTATTGGTCGATCAGACAAAGAGGGAGATCCTTCTTTCAATCTCCTCTTCTATAAGATCTCAAACTTCGTAAAGGTATGTACTTGTTTAAATTTTTGGTTTCCATATCTTTTTGTGTGTTAATGAAGTTTTATCGGGAGATTGAGGGGCCTCAAGGGTGTTTTGGGGGTTCAGGACATGAAAGAAAGGAAAACTGGGCCAACTAGTGAAATGTGCATGGTTGGCGCACAGTTAAGTAAACTATGCAAGGTGGGATGCCAAGCCATGAAATCTTGGATAGTGGTATATCGCATGGTTAGCCTATGTTTTTTCAAATCGTGTGACCTTTCTAGGTTACCATGTGATCCAAATTCTCTTAGATAGTGGCTGACACACAGTTTGCGCACAGTTCATCAACCCGTGCTGCCAAACCATATGCCCCATTAAAAGTTAAAAATTTTATTATTTTTCCATCTTGAGATTTTTACGTCCCAACCAATTTTCCCCGTTCTTCTTCCTTCAGTCCTATTGATTAACTCAAGTGAACTAATCTTTCAAAGGATTGATCTCCCTCATTTCTTATCCGTTTAGAGCATCGTTGGTTGTGGATCGAAGCTCCAGGTAAGTCTAATCTTCTTCTTGATTTCTTTCCCCAGATTAGGGATTGTAGTTTCTCCCATCTTCTTATAAATCTCTAAAACCCTATTTTTCTGGTGGAATATAGGTTGATACTTCAAGGTGTGTTTGAACCTAGATATGAGGATACAATTAAGAGTGTGTTCATCAACATATTCGAGGTAGCTGGTCTATAAGTTATATCCCATGATCGTTGTGTTGATTTGTGCTTATTTAGTTGCATTTTTGGTGACCCCTTATTGTGATTTTGACACCCTTGGTGATATTTGGTAAAATTATCACCTAAATAATTAATTTAACCCCTTATTATCCCTGTGGGATGCATTGAGGATGACTTTACCCATTTAGGGACACCCATGGGGTGTGCCGACCTTCTTGAACATGGTTAATAGAAACATTAAGTGTGAAATTGACTTGTGTCTAAATAGATACCATCAAGAACATGAAAATTTATTAATGTGATGATTAAGAATGGAATATGGGTAGTTGTGTCAAGATTAGGGTAGTGGCTAATGTATTTTTTGGATTGGCATAAAAAATGGGTTAAATGGGATTAATTTTAATGTGCCAAATGAATTGTGTTTTGTAACTGAAATGTATAAGTAAACTAATACATGGAAAATGAGGAATGTGTTGAGTGAATTAACATAGAATAATAGTTAGAAATTATTAATGGTTAGTGTATGTGAATTAGTAGATATGCTTAGTGAGTTAGTCATAAGAAATGGGAATTGGGCTAAATGACTATGTAATATAAATAGAAAATGTGTAAATGGCTTATGGAATAATATTGATTTCCATGTAGATTTTTATGGATTTTGATTTCCATTAGTATTGGTTGTGTTGGTTGTGATATTATATGTGTGTGGTGAATGGAAAAATAAGCACATGCACATGGCTTGTTAGAGTAGAGTATTTACATGAGGTTATACACCCACAGATCGAGTTAGACCGAGGCTCTAAACTCCACACCACAATGCATGGGTAAGGGAAGGGAACAAATTTTTATTCCCATAACAACTGTATTCAATGAGACCACCTAGACTGAGGCTTCAATGTAAGTGTGTTTTATATGTGATGATGTTCTTATACCTAGTGAGATAGGGAACTTGAATTTATCCCCTTATGAATTGAGATTGATGAATATGCCCAATCAATCAAATCCATGATGAAGTGTGTTAAGTAATGAAGATGGTATAAGCATTGAAATTTGGAATAGTTCTATAAATGAATTTAGTAAACCTTATTATATAACGGTACCAATTTGTCTAGATTTACCTTGTTTTTATTTAGCACTTGCATGCACTATTTATTGGCTGGATATTTTGTAGACATCATTGGTGGTGGCCTACTGACTTGTGATCACACCCTTCTCAGGCACTGTGGAGTACCTGAGTAGAATATATTTTTGCAGGTCAGGATAGGGGAAAGGGATCCATGCTTGAGAGTTAAGTCAGGCTTGGGATGCACTTGGATGAGGCTCCAGACTGGGTGTCAGAACCATTTTGGGGATTTAATTGCTTGTCTTTATTTTGGGAATTCATGCAATTTTGTAATTGTTTAGCATGATATATCATGTTTATTGTTTGTTGTTGTTTGTACCCAGTTTAGGGTAATTTTTGATTATGATTTCTCAATGGTTATTACATATTATTTCCTCTATTTATTCTATTGTCTGTTGTGGATTAATCTGGTAAAAAGGGTATATTCTCCCCACATGACTTATTTCGACCCTCCCTACCAGTCAGAAACCTCTAGCATACGAGGAAACACACTTGAGGTCATTCAGTGACCTAGATTGGGGCACCGTTTAGGGGATTCTAGAATGGGGATGCTACATCTTCTTATACCTTTGGTTCCCTTAGATCAAAGTGTTTTTGGGTTGATTTTTCATGTGGATTCATAATAAGATCTCTCCTTCTCCTCCCCATGTTTGTCCTCTCAATTATTCAATTCTTTTTTTAGACTATTAGGGATCTGGGAGGATGATTTCACTGGAGCATGGAGAAATCACCAATCTTGATAGGGATTTTATGTTCTAATTTTAAAATATATCTAGAGATGAGGAAATTAAGTCGTCGTTCATTTTTTACCATCACTTTTATTTATTTGTGAGTTTCTTTAGGGTTTTTGGATATTTTGGGTGAAATTGGCCACCAATACAGCTTTATGATTTAGGGATTTTGTATGGATTAATCCTAGATGCATGTTAGGAGTGGACCACACCCTGTTGCTCATGGTTTTAGTACTGTGAGGTACTCTGGTGATTTTGGCATAAATTATAAAAATTTGAGTTTGTAGTTTTGAATTTTGAATTTATTATTTTCATGGTGTTTATTTATGAGATAGGTTCTCATGGACTTTGTGGAGGTCAGTACAATATTAGAATGAATTATAGGATCATTGGTTGAGGTAGGTGGCCTTGAATTCATTTGAGTCTCTTATCATATTGGTGATTTTATATTCAAGTTCCATCATTATTATATTTATCTACATGTTTCATGAGTTTTTGGTTCTACCATAAGGTTAGGAAAGGCTTTCATCAACTTAATAGTCCTCATGAACTGCATAGCTTGCTAAATGGTTCAATGGTGGTTCCCTGGTCGAATGAGTTATGGTGGGCCTCTTTATGGATTTCTTAGTGGGGTGTGTTTTATTTCAAAAGGTAAATATATTTCTTTTTTAAAATAGGATTTTAAAAATAGGGTTGATTCATAGGGTATTTCAATGGAAATTAATGATTTATGAAAAGGGTTCTAAAATTACATTTCAAATTGAGAAGGTGTTTCCTAAAGAAAGTTTGAAAAGATTTTGGACCAACGACCTAGTGTGAGTAAAATAAATCACATGGTCCATTTTTTAAATGATTTTGATTATTTTTAAAGGAAATAAAGAGGGCATGGTTTAGAAGTGGTTTTGGTCTATTTGACCTTGTGATGGTGATTCATGGTTTTCCAAAGTTTGTGTGCTTATTATTATTCCCATTAGTGATAATGTGTGGAATGTGTTCATACACGATGATTCATATTGTGTGTCTTTTCTAGTGACATTAATTTAGGTATAAAAGTGGAGGGTTGGTATAGGGGGATAGAACAGAACCCTTAGAGGGTTGATATGGGTGTTGAGATGGGTTGGGATGTGAGGCTAGGTCCGGAGTGACTATCTCCCAACAAGTGAGTGGGTGAACTTGTGGAATGGTTTTCATGCCCTATGTTTTTTCCTTTGTGATAAATTTATACTTATGGTAGGAAACATATTTTGGTGGGGGAGAGGATCTTAAGGAATTTCCTTTCCATGATTGAGATGGAATTTTTGGGACTATCATGAGATAGATTCCTTTTAATATATGATGGTGGGTACCTCCATGATTGAGATGGTTGGATTAAGCATTATGGGTCATGAAAGAGTGAGATGGTTGGCCCTGATGGAATGATGTTGGGTTATTTATGAGTGAGATAACTAAACCCGAGATATGAGATCATATACTGGGACCAATTTGAGTGCTATAGGGTCTGAGTTGTGATGTATTGTGGGTTATGGAAGTATTTACCTACCACAAGTGATAATATAGTGCCTAGTTGGTGATATAGCCTCCCTTAAGTGAGAAAGGATGGTCATAATCATGCTATCAAAAATGGTATGGAGGCCTACCCCAAGTATTTTGGTATGGTACACGTTATAGTTTGATAATATTGGATCGATAGTATGAGGTGATTTTATTCATTTCGACATTGGTCGAAGCAGTTATGGTCTGGTATCATGATTTCCTTATTAGTACACGAGGACCCAACTTGTATGCTTTCACATCTATTTCATCTTATGTTTCTTATGGGTGTGTTACAAGGTCACAACTGTATCTCTTATATATTTATTACATACACATCCACTCGATCATCTATAGAAGTCAATGTCATTGAGGAATTGGGGATTTATACTAGTTTAGTGGGATCACCCCTACCCATGTACATGACATGGTTTTATATGTACATTGGTATATCTTTCTATTTTATTTTTGGATAAACAAGAATCACTTGGAGCTGGACATGTAGTTCAGTGAGTAAGTTATAGATTCTGAGGATTTGGAAAGATGATCATGTAAGTTGAGCTAGAGGCTGTGTATTTTACTTTCTATTATTGTTTAGAATAAACTATACAATATGCCATTTAAGTATATGATTCATATTATTCCATGCTATCTATTTATCTCTCTTTATAGTTGGCTCATCATATCGACTGTCTTAATTTTTTCTAATATGAACCTTAGGGGTCATGGGGCTACCTGTTTTGTGTCTATAGCTTTTTCAGCTATATGTTATATGAACATTTCATAAATTTTTTTTAGTATATTTGAGCATGACCCACATGTATTATTTTAGAGGAAATAGTCTCCTTATGACTATCTTAGTCCCTTACCCCTAGTCATCAGCCACTGGAATATGGGAAGGCTCATTTTTGGTCATATAGTGACCCATGATCGAGTGTTGTTTAGGCAGTCTAGGTTGGGACATTAAAAAATTGTATCAGAAAATATTTTGGCACAGGGTAGTGTAGTTATATGTGAAGTTAGGTTATGGAGAACATGAAATTGGTTGAAACCCACGTTTCTAAGGAATTTCCAATTTCTTGATTACTCCAGGATGTGTGAGGCATTGGATATAGTTTATTATTCTAATGTGGAATGGATGAAACTCAGGATGGGTCATAAGGATTGACTGGGTGCCAGTGATTTGTTCTTGTAACATGATATTGGCATCACTACGGGAAAAATGGGTATTTGCGATGAGTTATTTGCGACGGGGATAAATCCCGTCGCAAATAGTCCCGTTAGAAACTTATTTGCGACGGGGCAAGCTACCCCGTCGCAAAAGGACTGGCGCGCTTTGCGCGCCAAATTGCGGAAAAGTTATTTGCGACGGGCGGTAATCGCCCGTCGCAAATAACCGGCGGCGGTAAAAGATATTTGCGACGGGAATATACCCCCGTCGCAAATGGTATGTCGGCAGGTTATTATTTGTGACGCGACCCGTCGCAAATAACTATTTAACCGTTGACCGTAATAAATGCGGGCTAAGTTATTTGCGACGGGTACCGTCGCAAATAATACTATTTACGACGGGTATCCCGTCGCAAATAAACCCGTCACAAATAAGCCAACCTATAAATACCCCCCATCCGTTTTTTTCCATTTATTCTCAAACTCTATCTTCTACTTCTCTCAATACTCTATTTTTAGAGTTCAGCGTTTCTTAAGTTTAAATTTTTTTTCCGGAGTTGATATTGAAGATTTCAACAACGATCAGAGATCAACCTCAGATCAATTTTAAAGGTATTTATGTTCATTTTAATTTAATATTTATTTTAATTTTTTTATTAGTTTCAATTATTCTTAATCAGTTGTAATTTAATTATGTTTACATTGTTTTGTTACTTAATAAATTTAAATTATTAGTATTCATTGTTCATAGTTAATGGTAATTAGGAATAATTAGTAATAATTACCAATAATTAAGAATAAATACTAATAATTAGTAATAAATTACAATAATTAGGAATAATTAGTAATAATTACCAATAATTACCAATAATTACCAATAATTAGTAATAATTACCAATAATTAGTAATAATTACCAATAATTAGTAATAATTTCCAATGATTACCAATAATTAGCAATAATTAGTAATAATTACCAATAATTAGTAATAATTACCAATATTTAGTACTAAATAGTAATAATTAGTAATAATTACCAATAATTAGGAATAATTAGTAATAATTACCAATAATTAATAATAATTAAAAATAATTACCAATAATTAGCAATAATTAGTAATAATTACCAATAATTAGTAATAATTACCAATAATTAGTAATAATTACCAATAATTAGTAATAATTTACTAATTACCCATAATTATCCATAATTAGTAATAATTACCGATAATTACCAATAATTAGTAATAATTTACTAATTACCAATAATTATCCATAATTAGTAACAATTACCAATAATTAGTAATAATTACCAATAATTAGTAATACTTATAAATAATTACCAATAATTACCATTAGTTAGAAATAATTACCAATAATTACCATTAATTAGTAATAATTACCAATAATTATCCACAATTAGTAATAATTACCAATAATTACCAATAATTACCAATAATTAGTAATAATTGGTAATAATTAGTAATAATTACCAATAATTAGTAATAATTAGAAATAATTACCAATAATTACCACTAATTAGTAATAATTAATAATAATTACTAATAATTAGTAATAATTAGTAATAATTACCAATAATTAGTAATAATTAGTAATAATTACCAATAATTAGTAATAATTAGTAATAATTACCAATAATTAGTAATAATTACCAACAATTAGTAATAATTAGTAATAATTACCAACAATTAGTAATAGTTAGTAATAATTACCAATAATTAGTAATAATTAGTAATAATTAGTAATAATTAGTAATAATTAGTAATAATTAGTAATAATTGGTAATAATTGGTAATAATTACTAATAATTGGTAATAATTAGTAATAATTGGTAATAATTAGTAATAATTCGTAATAATTAGTAATAATTACCAATAATTAGTAATAATTACCAATAATTAGTAATAATTACCAATAATTAGTAATAATTACCAATAATTGGTAATAATTACCAATAATTAGTAATAATTACCAATAATTACCAATAATTACCAATAATTACCAATAATTACCAATAATTACCAATAATTAGTAATAATTACCAATAATTAGTAATAATTACCAATAATTAGTAATAATTACCAATAATTAGTAATAATTACCAATAATTAGTAATAATTGGTAATAATTAGTAATAATTGGTAATAATTAGTAATAATTACCACTAATTAGTAATAATTAGTAACAATTACCAATAATTAGTAATAATTAGTAATAATTACCAATAATTAGTCATAATTAGTAATAATTAGTAATAATTACCAATAATTAGTAATAATTACCAATAATTAGTAATAATTACCAATAATTAGTAATAATTAGTAATAATTAGTAATAATTACCAATAATTAGTAATAATTACCAATAATTAGTAATAATTACCAATCATTAGTAACAATTACCAATAATTACCAATAATTACCAATAATTACCAATAATTACCAATAATTACCAATAATTACCAATAATTACCACTAATTAGTAATAATTAATAATAATTACCAATAATTAGTAATAATTAGTAATAATTACCAATAATTAGTAATAATTAGAAATAATTATCAATAATTAGTAATAATTACCAATAATTAGTAATAATTAGTAATAATTAGTAATAATTAGTAATAATTACCAATAATTACCAATATTTACCAATAATTACCAATATTTACCAATATTTTCCAATAATTACCAATAATTACCAATATTTTCCAATATTTACAAATAATTTGGAATAATTACCCATAATTTGAAATAATTACCAATAATTTGGAATAATTACCAATATTTAGGAATAATAACATTATTACATTATTTGTATATTTTATTATTAAAATTAAAATAATATAATTTTCTATATTATATACAATTCTCTTTTCATCTGTGTGTTTTCTGTCTCCATATGTAATATTTGCATTCTTTTTCAAAATTATCAACCTACTCGCCAATGGAGAGGTGAAAGTGAATGCAAATATTACATGTGGAGACAGAATGTTAAACACACAGATGAAAGGAGAATTGTATATAATATAGAAAATTATATTATTTTAATATTAATAATAAAATATACTAATAATGTAATAATGTTATTATTATATAATTAATATTTATGAAAAAATTATATTAGTATTATTAAAATAATAAAAAATCAATATAATATTAAAATTATCAATATTTGTAACATGTTTTACTTTATTCTCAACATATTCAATCTTTGCTTGAGGGGTTTTTCTAACAAATTATTCAAAACCAGTAATGTTTTTATATTTTATAGAAAAATATGGAACAACGAGGTCGTCAACAGTCATTATTAGATGACCGCATATGGATAAATCGACGTAGAAATCCAAACAGTTCTGGTTTAATTCCAGTATATATAGAGGGTGTGGAGACTTTTTTATCATTTGCGACATCAAATCCAGAATTTGTTTCAGAAGGCAAAATAAAATGCCCTTGTAGAAAATGTGCATTGAGAACGTTTGTCACGTTTGAAAAAGTGGGGGGACATCTCTTGCGTTTTGGTTTTCAACCAGATTATGTTTTTTGGTATCAACATGGTGAATGCAGTTCCAGATTAGGTGATACCAACTTGATTCCGGATCCATCCCGATTTCAAAATTTAGTACATGATGTTGCAGGTTCATCTGTTCAACATACAGAAACTCCGGCTGATATAGATTCAAATCTTGAGTTGGCACGGTCTGAATTTTATGAGTTGTTAAGGTCTACTGAGGATGCATTATATCCTGGCTGCAAGATGAGCAAATTAGAAGCAGTTGAAAAATTTATGGCGATCAAATCAGATAACGGAATGTCAAACAACTGTTTTGACCAGATATTTTCTTTGCTTAAAACACTGTTACCCGAAGGAAATGTTTTGACTGCAAATTACTATGAGAGTAAGAGGCTGGTTTGAAATTTGGGACTTACTTGTCAGAAGATTCATGCATGTTCAAATGACTGCATTTTATATTCTGGGGAAAATGAGTCATTGGATAGTTGTCCCACATGTGGGTAACTGAGATATAAAGAAGGGAAACATGGGAAGTCTGGTTTGATTCCAGTAAAACAGTTGAGATATTTTCCGCTTACATCCAAACTTCAGCGTTTATTCATGTCTAAGAATACAGCGACAATGATGTCATGTCATAAAGCGAATATTTCAACCGATAAAAGTTTGAATCATCCATCCGATGGTGATTCATGGAAACATTTTGATAGAGTGCATCCATCCTTTGCTATAGAAGCTATAAATGTTCGACTGGGCCTTTCCACTGATGGTTTCTGTCCGTTCGGATCTTATGGTAGTCAATATTCATGTTGGCCTATTTTTTTAACTCCGTACAATTTACCTCCATGGATGTTGATGAAGGAGCCATATATCCTTTTGACTTTACTAATTCCAGGACATCTGAAGAAAAATATTGATGTTTATTTGAAACCATTGATTGATGAATTAAGTTTATTGTGGAGTACTGGTGTCAGTACATATGATGTTGCTAAGAAACAGAATTTCATACTGAGAGCAGCATTGATGTGGACAATTAGTGACTTCCCGGCTTATGGGATGTTATCTGGCTGGAGTACACATGGTCAGATTTCATGTCCTTACTGTATGGTAGAGAACAAAGCATTTATGCTCATTCATGGAAAAAAACCTTGTTATTTTTACTATCATCACAGATTTCTACCAGCTGATCATCCTTTTCGCAGAAACAGATCTCATTTCAGAAAAGGAACAATTGAAAGGGATGGACCTCCAAAAATGCTATCAGGTTTGGAGTTAAAATCAGTTGTATTTTCATTACCTCCCATCACTTTTGGTCCCACAATAAACCAACAGAAAATTTCTGGTTTTGGGAAAGAACACAATTGGATTAAACATTGCATATTTTGGGATTTGCCATATTGGTCTGATTTGTTGGTCCGCCACATGTTGGATGTCATGCATATTAAGAAGAACTGTTTTGATAATTTGTTTCATACAGTTTTGGATATGCCAGGAAAGAGCAAAGACAATGTAAATTCACGTTTAAATCTTGCCCAAATTTGCAGGCGTCCAGAACTAGAACTATTTGAGAATGTCAAAACAGAAAGGTTACTGAAACCAAAAGAAGCTTATACACTGTCTAAAGAAAACCGTTTATTATTTTGTCAGTGGATTGTAGATTTGAGACTTCCAGATGGCTGTGCTTCCAATTTGGGTAGATGTGTAAAGAATGGTCATATTACTAGATTAAAAAGTCATGATTGTAATGTTATAATGGAAAGACTTCTACCCATTGGATTAAGAGGTCTGTTGAATTCTGTGATTTGGGATTCCATAACATACATGTCTCATTTTTTTTGGGAAATTTGTGCGGCTACAACAGATTATGATGCTCTATGAAAACTTGAAGAAGATGTTGTTGTAATTATATGTAAACTGGAAAAAATATTTCCGTCGTCTTTCTTCGACTCAATGGAACATTTGATGTTACATTTTCCATATGAAGACAAATGTGGAGGTCCGGTACAGTTTCGATGGATGTACCCATTTGAAATATGCATGCAAAAATTGAAAAGAAAAGTATGTAACAAAGCATCTGTTGAAGGATCTATTGTAGAAGCTTATTTGCAAGAGGAAATATCTTTTTTCTGCTCCCATTATTTTGAATCTGAGTATCCTTCAAAACACAACCGAATGGGACGGAACGAGAGGAATATTGATGAAATCTATAATCAATTATCTATTTTCAACCAGCCAGATCTTGGTTTTGGTGGAGTTTATGAACGCTGGCTTTCGGATGATGAACATCACAGAGCTCATACGTATGTTCTGCTCAACTGTGAAGAGATGACATCAGTTGTACTGTAAGTTTTTATATCACTTATTCTATCATTTATGTTACAGTAAATAACTTTGTTTTTTATAGGTTGTATGATAATCATATTAAGAAACAAATTCCACAAATTACAGCAGCTGCTCTCAAAGAACGCCGACAGAAAAATTTCTCTCAGTGGTTTCAAAAATTGGTAACATAATTTCTTTATCTTTTAGCAACTCATTCAATGTATAGTTTACTATGTTGATAATTATTTCACAAATTTTCAGGTGTCTCGACATGCTAATAAAATTGACAAAAGGCTATGTATATTGAGTAACCTACCTTCTAAACTTGTTAAAACTTATAATGCATATGTGGTGAATGGATTTAGATTTCACACACATGCATATGGGGAATAAAAAAAAACAATGAACAGTGGAGTTAGCTTGAGAGGATATCATCATCGAGAAAATGAAGTTGACTTTTATGGCATACTTGATGAAATCATTGAACTCTGTTATCTTGGACAACATTACATAACCATGTTCAAATGTCGGTGGTTGGATACAGAGAGAGGCGTGCGTGTTCATCCGACTCATGTAATCATCGATATTAAATGTAAAAGTGTTCTCGCAGTAAATGAACCATTCTTATTAGCTCAACAGGCACATCAAGTTTATTACGCAAAGTACTGTGCTATATCAAGAGAGTTGACTGATTGGTGGAGTATAATAAAAATCAAAATTCGAGACAATCAGTTTAGTCAAAGTGAATGTTCTTTCACTGATGTGAAAAGAATTGAAGTTTTTCAAGAGAGTACTCAAAATCAATCTTTTTTACAAAGAGACATGAGTATCGATGACGACACCCCACATTTAAGAGTCGGTGATGATGATGATGATGTTAATGATGTCACATATGAATTTGAAATGGATGATGACACATTTCGTGAGTTGGTGGATGCTGACCTGCCTTTCGATGCAGATGAGTTGCTGGCAGATGACCCTCAGCCTGCAGGCGCTCCAGGGAGTACGCGGAGGGGGCGCGGTCTTGCACGATTGATGATTCCTGACCCCGTCCCCGAGCGACGTCCACGTCTTGGGTTTGATCCACGCACATGGATGTGTAATAACCTGTGTGATAACCTGTGGATTTGACTAAGATTTCATTAATCTATTCACATAATAAATGTTTATTATTTTTACAGTTTTCCGCATATAGCAGTCGGACAGGGCAGCGCTATTTTGCGCAACTATTTCTCTTAGCCTTAGACCACATGGGAGCAGATTCCCATTGATGTGCAGCAGGCCATGTTCGGCCATTGGTTGGTACGTACGTAAATAAATAATTTTAATTTTGAAAATTATTTCATTTCTAACTTGATATTTTGATTTATTTGTAGGGTTTATAGTATCCGATCAAGGATACCATGCGTGACGCCATCCACGAGGCATGGGTGGTGGCCATGCATGATCACTTTCGTCAATTTTTGCACAATTTCAGAAAAGCTGCCACGAAGAAAGCAGGAGTGTCAGTTTTTGACGATTCATGTAGAGTACACTGACCAGAGTACATTTCATCCCATGTATGGGATGGATTATGTGCGCACTGGTTGAGTGATGCCTTTCAGAGGAGATCATCGGTGGGGAGGCAGAATCGGGGGAGACAGGAGGTGACTCATTGAGCTGGGAGTCGTACTTTCAGTACTCATAAACAGCATCTAGTACGTACATTATTTATAAATATTTTATATAACTATAAATATTAACAGTTTATTTTTTATTCTTATAGGCTGTCGAGCACCCTGATATTACAGAGTACGACGTATATCGAAGTATGTATAGTGATCCTACTACTGGGGAGCTCAGAGGTGATCGTCAGCATCACATCGTGGTCAGTATTATTTGTTTTCAAGTTTAAAAATTAACTGCATATAATACATTCACAATTTTAATTTTAAATTGTAATTACAGGAGTCATATGAGGCCGCAACGTCACAGACCCGGCCTGAGAGTCAGGCCGAGTCATCAGATCAGACCATTGGCCATCAGTTTGATGAGGCGGCATGGATGCAGGCCACCCAGTATGCCTTCGAGAAGGGCCGGGTAGTTGGTATCAGCTCTCGACTGACTCCCGGAGATTATTATGGCAGTGCTGCGATGTCGGCGTCTAGCTCGAGAGGAGCTCGTGCATCTTCTTCTGCTACACAGTATGAGGATCAGTTTGGATCTCAGACTGCACTGATAGAGAGTCTCTGACAGGAGTAGGAGCAGATGCGTCAATAGCAGCAGCAGCATGAGGAGGAGCGTCGACGCCAGCACCAGCTGTACGAGGAGCAGATGAGTTGGTGGCAGCAGCAGTATCAGGAGCAGATGGAGTACATGCGCCGACTCACTCATGCTTTTGGGATGGAGTTTCCTCCACCAGCAACTGCAGATACCCCCTCCCCCTCCCCCTCCTTCATATTAGAGTTTGTTTTTATGTTATAAAGTTTGTTAAATCAAAATATGAATTTTTTTTCTATTCATAGTTTCTGTCTCATTATAAAATATTAATAATATTATATTTTGAATTAATAATATTAATATGAATAATAATATTATTTATATTTTATAACATTAAATTATATATATATATATATATTAAAATTTTAAAATTTTATAATTTAATTATATATTTTTTGTAATATTAGAATTATTTTAATATTTGAATGTAAAATAATTCTATTATTTTTATATTAATTAAAATAACTTATTAATATTTTTTTTATTTATGAATTATAATTCTAATATTATTATATTAATTAAAATCATTTATTAATATTCTATTATTTTTTATTTTTGAATTATAATTCTATTATTATTATATTAATTAAAATAATTTATTAATTTTTTTTTTATTTTTGAATTATAATTGGATTATTATTATATTAATTAAAATAATTTATTAATAATTTATTTATTTTTATTTTTTTAGTATTTGCGACGGGATACTATGCCCGTCGCAAATAGTATTATTATTATATTGATTAAAATAATTTATTAATATTTTTTTAATTTTTTTTAAAAAAAACTAATTGCGACAGGCCCGTCGCAATTAGTAGTTGCGACGAGCCCATCACAATTAGTCTTTGCGACATACCCGTCGCAATTACGATTTTTAAAAGTTTTCACAAATATACGGACTAATATTTGTGACGGGAAGAATATCCGTCGCAAATAATACCTTTAGCGATAGGCCCGTTGCAAATAATTGTTGTTGCGACGCCGTTTTCAGCGACGGACTATTTGCGATGGGGCCCCATCGCAAAAGCCTATTAGCGACGGGATCCCGACGCAAATGACCCGTTGCAAATGCCATTATTTCTAGTAGTGCATATATAGGGAATAATACATACACCTATGAGAGGTTTTATTTTGAATTTTCCCCCATCAGAATTCATTATTAATTAAAGAAACATATAATATAATCATTATTTTCTTGAATATATTATAATGCTTAATTAGATTAATATTTATATGAGGGGCCTGATTTATTTATTATGATTGTGTTTGATTGGGTTCTATAGGGAATGGTTTTCATGATATATGATTTTTTTAGGAAAATATGGTTTGGAATGGAAAAATCATTTGGTGACATAAGGTGTGTGTGAAATGGATTTGAAGGTTGTTTTTTTAAAATGGATCCTAGAGATGGTGATTTTGAGAAGGGTTGGGATTTTTGGATTTTTAGAAAAATAAAGTAAAAGGCTTTTTGAAATTGTATTTTAAAATTAGTTTTGGAAGCATGAACAATTTTTGGAAAAAATACAATTTATGTTGGGGATTTTGGTGATCTCAATTTTTTGTGAAAACCATTATATGCCAAGGGTATTTTGATAACTTGGGTGAGTTTTAGTGTGCGTAAAATGATGGGTTTTTGAAAATAAAAAACCGATACCTATGTAAACCATGTTTTATTAGATTTTTATGTGGTTTGGATGGGAATAACCCAGATTCTTGAATTGTGTTCCTGGCTTATGGGTTGCGTTTGTAGGAACAACCATGTGTGATAAGAGAGTGTGGACATGTTTGTTCATATTATAGGAAAAGAAATTACTATTTATATAGATTGGGTTTTCTTGATTTTCTATGATTTAAAATGATAATCTTGGGTGTTGGCTCATATGTTCGATGGGTTTATCATGGTTACTTTGATAGAGTCACATATGGTAGGATCGTGGGATGGATTGTTGTTGTGAGGCTCAAGTAATTGGATGTGTGTTGATGGGTTTAGGTATTTGACCCCTTGATGTAATTTTTGATGATTTCATAGGTTTAACTACTTAGTTTGTGTCTTCTATAGATGATTCATTTGGCGGGGAGAACCATTGGTCCTAAATATAATTTGGTAGCATATTATTATGGGGGGGGGGGGGAGAACCATAAGTATTAGGATATAGAATTTTTAACACCTCAGTGTTTGGGATCAACATGTGTGGTTAAGCACTATCTTGGAGTTTGATGATCGGTGTTTCCTATTTAGAACTCGGGTGTGAGTTGATGTGTAACATCCATTTGTTACATGCTATAACTAATGAGATGTGGGTGGTGGAGATTGGGTGTTTGGTTCATAAGTTTAATGATAAGGAACTCCTATTGTGGGGAGCATTAAATCAGTCATGGGTGGATGACCCTAATGTTAGAAGGGTCCTGAACATAGTGAAATTGGTTAGTGGATTGTTATGATGGATGTGGGATGATAGTAAGAAGAAGGGACTGATTTGGGGTGTTTGGAATAATGTTGGGTGAATTTTGTTTATTCAAAACAGGCTTGGGATGGTGGTACTGTGACCAAGAGTAAGTCATATTGATGGTGCATCAATGTCCCGGGTAGTGCATCATGGTTGGATGATCTAGTTGAGGATCCAACAATGGTGTTGAACAGATAGTTGGGTTTGGACCTTGGTATTTGGGTTTTAAAGATTCATCGATGCTTTCAGGTGTCAAGGCATCATGGCCTAGTGGTGTAGTGAAGTGGTGCTTCATTAGTGGGTGCAGTTGAGTGTTTTTTGTGAGAGTCATCTAGAGAAGTACCGACATGTGTGGTTGCATAGATCTTGATGTATTGTGGTGGAAACTATATTAGGATAATCATTCAGGATGTAGTTTAGGCGGTTATAGGTCTGAATCTGTCTTTCTAGAGAAAATATCATGTATTTGGGATTATTGTTAGAGTTTCACAGTGGAAGAATGTTTGGAACTCATAGAGGAGATATAGTCGGTCAGTTTTAAATTTATGATCGTGGTTGTACTGGTATGATGGTGAATGACTATCATGGATCTCAAGGATAATAAGTGCTTTGGGGGGAGTTTATAATGACCCATTTTGTTATGGTTTGTGAGTTTCTAAGATAATTTTATTTTTTGATTTGGCGAGGGGTTTGTTTTGAGAATTATAAATTATATTGGGATTATGAGTGTTTATATATCCTTAAAATGTATTTTTATATGTGGTTTAAGTCTCATTGGATGCCCCTAGAGTTTGGGATGATGTCTATGTAGCGGTCAAGTGGTCAGACTCTTGAAATTCTACAACAGTAGGACAATCATGGCATGAAGGTGTCATAAATATTGTAAATGACCTTTATGTGGTATTTTTATGTTGTAAATGATGTTTTTATGCCATGAAGGGGATTTTTTGGTTTTTAAGGGACCTTATAAAATTAATTCACATAGTGAATGGGGTATTGAAGCCATGAATCGAACCCTTACATGATCTATTAACAATATTATCCCTTTTTCATGCTATGAAAGTGTCAAGAAGAGATGGAGTCCCTATACCTAAAAGAGGATTCATGGAATGAACCCCCTTTTCATTCCAGGAACCTATCTAATCTGCCTCTTTTTCATATAATTTCATGTAAATTCACTGAGATTCCATTTCTAGGAACCCCTTAGACTCCTTTTTTATTGGTTGACCAAATGAAGTGGGAGATACCTCTTTGAAACTCCTCTTACCCTCCTTTTGGGGCCCTTTGATTTTGCTGTTTTGAGGGTGTTTTATCATATAGATTCATGGTAAGATATATCCTTCTCGTCCCGTTGTTTATCCTATCATTTTTATCTAATTTTGGTTTTCCTTAGTGTGGATTTAGAATGAAAATTTCACCAAATCATGGTTAAATATTCACACTTGATGGGGATTTTGTGTGTGGTTGGTAGAGGATGTATTAAGAGGATGAAATGAAGTCATTCTTTATCGTTTACTATGAGGTATATTATCTGACGAGTTTATTTAGGGTTTTTTTTTGATTTTGGGTGAAATTATCCATTGATTCAGGTTTATGATTTAGGTACTTTTTATGTCTTAGGTCATCACAAACAAGTTTGGGGACATCTTAAATAGGCCCGGGAAAAGTCCCTAGAGGTGTTCCTAATCCCCATAGGTTGGATAAAGGTGCCAGGGTAATAGATTATGCATATTGGGAAGTGATTTTGTACCACCCCAAGTTTTTATGAAATATTTTTTAAAAATAAATTTAATTTCTTTGATAGATTTTGTTACACATAATAATGAGTTTTAAGGAACTGGGATATACTATTAATATTATTATTTAAACATGACCATTATAAGCTAGCCATTAAATTTGGTGGTATGAATAGGAATAACAAAATTTTGAAAATTAAGCATAAATTTTTTATATAAATAAAATATATTTATAATTAAGTAATTATTTTTATGTAAAGTCTTTATATGCTTTGAAAAGACCTTTTTCTCAAAAACGATCTTTATTACTTTCTAATAAAAAATAAAAAAAATAATTTTTGACACTTTTAGAAAATTTATTTAAAAAATTTAACTTAATATTTGGAATAATAATGTAAAAATTATCTTAGGTTGAATTTTATTTAATAATCTTTAAAGATTATTTTTTCGATGAATAATGAAAATTACTGATTTTTATTAAAAAATTGCCCTTTTGTTTAAAGAATTTGAAAAGTTAAATGTTGTTTAAAAAGGTTTTAAAAATAAAATTAGTTTAATTATGTTATTTTTAAACCAATTTCTATATTTTTAATCAAATTCATGTTGACTTTTTATATTAAAACTTTATATATTTATGAAGAATTTCTATTTGGAAAACTATTTTTTTCATCATGTCTGTGGGTTTAATTTGAAATTAAAATTTTCCACTTATATGAGTGGACTTTAGAAAAATGGATTACATATTTTTAATCATTATAATTAATATTATATAATGAGGTCAACTTATGTTTTTGTCAAAATTAATATTACTAATAGTAAAAATTAATTATCACTGTTAATGTTAAAATGGGTTTACCGGGGGTTAAACTAAAACGATAAGGGATAAAATGAACTATTTTTTTTATAAATCACATTTTATAGAAATATTTATAAATTATATCATATAAAGTTTTATAATGATCCATTTTTTATCCTATTTATATGTTTAAAATGTGGTTACACCTTTTTATTTTCAAATATTTCATGTGTGACCTCTCCCCCACTTATAAAAGGGAACCCCTCTCCTCTCCTATTCACTCTTACAAATTCATTTGCTTCAGAAAATACCTAAAAAAATCATCTTGTTACTTCCCTATACAAATCCTAGAGGCCTTATTTTGATTAGTAAACCCTCCTAAGAAATCTTTGGGTTCTGACCTAAGGAGGTTGTCCAAAGAAGTGGTATCGTTTTTAACATAGTTTATTTATTTATTTCTTCTTACACCTACTTAAAATATTATTAAAATATGATGATATAAAAAAATAATTATATACCTTATAATTATATGTTATTATGTTAATTTTATAACCTATATCTATGTCCTCTTCCATCAAATGGGAAACTAAACCATCGATCGTGTGTACGGCGAACTACCGCCTCGCGAACCGATGTAATTATTTTTCCATCACCACCTCTCACGACTTGATATAATGGTAGATTTAATATTTATATATGATATTTATAACATATTTATACTCTAGTAATTATAAAATTTATCATCATACCTTACAATCTGTTAGAAAATGATAAGATCGCACGTGCATATGTGTTGATTAGCTCTTCCACAAGAAAGTGGAAACAACGTTCATGCTTACGTACGACCTACCATCTCTATGAACGATGTATTTTGTTTTATATATATAAATTTAATGTATTAATATAAATAAATATATAATAAATATATATTATATTTATATCATGGTTAACTTTCTAGATATGATTGAACAATAATTTAAGTAAAAGGACCAAAATTTCCAAACCAAAACATATATGAAAAATGAAGTAGTTATTACCCGAAACATGATTTTAACATTGAATTATTTATAAATGGGTAATAAATGGTCATAATTAAATCACCTATGGTATGGTATATATGATTAAAGTTATATAATTTATTTATAATAAACCTATATTTTTTATACATGAGTTTTTAATGTGTACGAATAAATTAGAGACTTGAGGTAAGGGGATTTCCATCTCACTTTTATTTTCATGGGACACATACCATATTCATTAATTTTTTATTTTATGTGGTGTATATTGTGTCCATAAACATATTTTATGATGATTAGTATGAAAATTATTAGGATTTAAATATCCATCTAAGGTTATTTAATTCATGGGGCTTACAATTTAAATATTACCAAAGTAGTAATGGTTGTTTGTTATAATATCACTATTTACCAGGATTATTTATGATTATTCTTCTGATGATGAAATATTATAATATACCTCTCAAGAAACACATAAATTTTCTTCTAATATGGTTATTTTATTAAAATACCTTTTTTCCTTTCATTTCACTCTCTCTATGTACACATGAGTCCAAAATAATGTTTTAAGGAAAATTAACTTTATTTCTCTCTTTAGTCAAAAATATTTTTTCTTTTAGGTCCATGTTTTCTAAATTTTTTTAAAGAAAGTTTTTACTATTATCAAAATAATGTTTAAAGTTATTTTGAACTATTTTTACTTTTTAATAAATGGTTTTTAAATAATATTCTTTTCATTTTATGAATGAGGTACTTTTAACTTTTACAAAAAATATGAAAGGAATATTTACTTTAACTTGTATAACATGAACAATATTTTCTTCCATCATTATCACTTAATAGTTTAAATATTCTTATAAAACATTCCAATTTTATTTTCAAAGAAAATGTTTTTTTAATATTTGTGAAGTTTTTATGTTTTAAAAAAGTGATTTAAAAGTGGAAATGATATTTTCCTCAAGAAATGTTTCTAGTGATATTTCAAAATAATTTTCCATATAAGATGACATTATTTTACATTACTTAAGATTTAATAGGGATAAGATCCAATGATACCATTACTATTCTTTCTCAGGATTATTTATGATTATGATGGATATATTTTTCTGAAACCCATTTCCCATCTATGTGTTATGCTATGATGAAATTTTTATGAAATATTTTTTTATGGGTTATGATATGATGAATGTTTTATGATCTTGTGGAACTAAAATATATCAATTATGTGATGGGTGGGAAATATATTTCCCTCCAATCGTAGTGAATGAGATCTTTAGTTTTCTTGGTTTGGATGGAAATTATCAATAATTTGTAGGGAATTTCTCACAAATTTCCAATCTACTCATCAAGTTTACTTGGAAAGGAGAAAAATTCCTTTGAATAGATTATTTTGAAGAAAATTTCAAGGAACATAAGAGAAGTTTGGCCAGAACATCTATTCTTACATTACCCTACAGTGGAGAAGGGTTTGAAATCTAGGCTGTTATAGGGCTTGCTATAGTGTTGCTGCCGCTACAGTCTCCGCTACAGATCCCACCACCACTATAGTACAAGTGATACTACAGTTCCATTGCTACTATAGTAGCACTACAGTGCTACTATAGTACCTGCCTCCAATGGGTTTTGAACCCCCAAATTCAATGTAGTATTACAGGGTTCTTACCTGCCACGAACCGAATCTGGTCGCCAACAAACCGACACCAAACCTGGCTCATAGAAAGGCCTGAAGGGATTTCCCTATCACCACGGGCTGGCACAATTTCCCGGGTATCATTAATTTAGGTTTGGGAATGATTTACCCGAGTATGAAAGCATAAAACATTAAAAACAATCCATTATATAAATCTGAAATTTTTGAGCCAAACATGTCTTAATAAAAAAAACATAACTGAATACATTGGTTTAAAGATAATTAAAGTGGTCCAAATACAAATAAATATAGCAGCAAGATAGCATCAAGGACCCCACACGACTAGGGTTCATCTCCCACAAGCCGTCTCTACAACTCCGCCCCAAGGATGGGGACTAACACCCCGAACTGCCATCACCCTTAGCCTTTCCTTTACCTGAGTCAAACATAACCAAGTCTACTTACACCCAAGGGGTGTAAGTAGGGTGTGAGCCTATGCCCAGTAAGATACCACCCAATGATTTCAAAGATCATGAAATACAATGTGATAAAGCAAGCAGTTTTAATAGGCAAGGAAAAGGAGTGTTAAAATTCCAAGAAATGTAACTTTCATTTGAAAACAATTTTCAGTCCAAAATTTTCAGAATGTCCACACATTTAAATATAAATGTAGATACTGTAATTTAATTCCAAAAACACCCTAATAAAAGGGTAAATACTTCAAATCCAGTGAGCAACAACATTGGGAACACCCCTAGGCACTAGGTTGTCTTGGGCCCTATGTACCTCGTACCTCCGTGTAAAGTAACCATAGCAAAATCTGTTCTCATGCACGATCCACTAGTAGGGAACATAACCATAACCTAGTGGTCCCCAATAATCATCCACATATTTTAGTTAGAGTTTTAGTTATCCAAATGCTAAGTGAAATAGGGACAAAACCCATCTGGTCCACTAGCCGTACTAGTACAAATCCGCCCCACCTATGTACACGAGCTTCCCCTTTTGTGCTCAATCAATTTAAGCATGAAAAATAAATCAATTTTCATATAAAACATCATTACTGGTCAAACAAAACCAATACAGTAGCTATCAAATTTTATACCACTTAAAACACGCAACAAAACACTTAGATTTTTAATAAAAACAACCTCTCAAAAATCTCACATTATTTTGCACAAAAAATTCCTTGAAATATCCACTTTGAACACTATGTACACACTTGTAAGTAACAAAAACAAAATTTCAGTTCAACACCCTTTAATGAAACCTAATATTCAGTTATGGGGCTGCCCCATGTGAACCAAGAAGTTATATCCTTTAAAAACCCCTGTTTTCACACAAACACAGTACTTTAAGCCCATTTTCTTCCCAAACACCATCTAAACAGACATTCGCAGAAAAATAAAAAACAATAAACATTAAAAACATTATTTCCACTCCTAATAAAATTCAATAAAATAAATTATTTAATTATAGGACAACCCCAAATGAACCAATAAAAGATTTGTATTTAAGACCCCCAATTTCACCAAAAATTGACACTTAAAATTCATTGGATTTATAAATGCCTCTAAACCAATTTTTGCATAAACATTAAAATGAAATAAACATGAAAATACCAAAAACACAGCAATCTAAGTCACAAAAATTTCATGCACAATGGAATCATCTACCAAAAGCTTCCAGAACCGCAAATCCTAGTGCAGAACTTCAACCGCACCACCACCGCACCACAAGGGAGTGTGATCAAACCTAAAACCAGATTATTGGATCAAGAAACTCAAAATTAAACCCTAGGTACGAATCCCTAGCTTCTGGAAATTTGGGGATTAAATAAAAAAGGGAGAAAGCTTGAGGAAAAGGAAGGAACTTAGAAGGATAGTGCACAAGAGCCTCAGCCCAGTTGGTGAGGACTCGCTAGGTGCATCCAAGAGACCCAGGATCAAATCCTGGTGGAGGCTTATTCTCTAGGGTACTGTAGCAGTACTGTAGCAGTACTGTAGTAGCACTGTACAGTACTGTAGCAGGCACTGTTCGGTACTGTAGCAGCCGGAACTATTCATCCATCTGGGCCTTTGGGTCACTGGTTTGCTTCTTGGGTCCTGCAAGGCTTTCAGGCCACCCATGGCCTTTGGGCCAGTTGATTCTCAAGGCCTTTGGGCCACCTTAAGGCCTTAGGGCCACCCCAAGGCCTTCGGGCCACATGAATGCAGGCCCAGACACACTACAAAAAAGGAGCAGCCCCAAAAGAGGATTCAGAGCAGGTACAATCACCAGAGCAGAGCCAAATGGATTTTCAGAAAGAGTGGGTATGGCTATGCCATCAGTACCAGCCTGTGGTTGCACGGGAAGCCTAGCCAGACGGTCATGCAAAGGTGGAGTGCTACTATCAAGATGCAGATGCTGGGGAGGGGCAGTTCCTCGTAGATAGTCTGGTTGAATTCCCTAAGACCTTCGGGTCATGTAATCTCTTAAGCCTACGGGCAATGTAATCTCTGAGCCTACAGGCCTTGTAAGGGTTCCCTATCATCCCTTGAAAGGGGGTTATCAAAATCAATAAAAAAATGAAGGCCTTCAGGCCATTCAGGTTAGGTAAAAGGATAGTCCCTTACTTGAGAAATCTGGACGATTTTAGCAACCTGAGAAGTTAGGCCCTAATTCTCGACAGATACGATCTCCAAAGAGGGGTAAACGAAGCTGGGGGTGCGTCTAGGTAGAGTGGGAGAATGTGAGAGGTGGAATCACCTAAAAAGGATAAAAAATTAATATTTTATGAAAGAATTACAAAATAATTTTAAAACTGGAAATGGGCTTTCGGGTTGGCCCAATACCTAATTTGATCACCCAAATCCAAGATGCTAATGAACTTTTAATGGGCCAAAATTTCTTTGGTGGTCTGAATAGTTAAATTAATGTCATATTGAAAGTTTAATGGGTGAAAAAGGTTAAAAAACAAAGGAGTTATTAATGAAACAATATTTATTTTCAAAACTGGAAATGGACTCTCGGGTTGGCCCAAATTTTGGAAACCCACCATTTCCTTCAAAAATGCATGGAAAACCCCCAAAACAAAGAAATAATGTAAATTAAATGAAAAATACCTTTAAAATATGTCATTTATGTGACATTACCACTTAACCAAACCCCAACTACCATGCATCATCATAATATAGACAATCCTAACATTTTGAACATAGGAACCCACAATCATGTCCACAAAAAACTTATGATCATATAAAGTCAATTATATGTACTCACACATCAATGTATGAACATAAATAATGTCAATCATGTCTATGAATATCATAATTATCTCTTGATATATATATATATATATATTTATTTACCAAATTCATTGGAGAAATATTTATTTATATAATTATAATTATAAATAGATATATTTTAAAAGTATTTATAAAAAATTATAAATATATAATTATAAATAAAATTAATATATTTATCTATTATAATTTTATAATTATTTAAATATAAATAAATAAATAAATATATATATTTAATCTTATAAATACTTTTTTTTAAAATATTATATATATATGAATTACTAAACAATATATATTAATTATAAACATGATTTTTCTAATTAATGTATATAAATAAACATTATTTTTGAATATAAATATAATAATTTTATAATTATTTAATATTATTTTTTATTAAAAAAATTTATCAACACTTTTAGCTAGAACTAATAAAAGTTAGGCGTTTATCAATGCTTTCTTCTTAGCACTGATAAAAGCCGACAATCCCTTGAATGGATTTGTGTTAGTGAAATATAGTACATGAAAATTAATCTATCATGCTTGACATAAGTAGGGAACTTAATTTCCTAAACCCAACTAAAGCCGGCAGCCTTCAAACCACGAGCCAAGTCCTCCAACAGTGATCATCCCATAAGGGAATAAATCCATGTCGTGATGTAATATCCTCTATTTATAGGTAAATATATCCACTTATATCTCATATTATATCTTAATATGTCTATCATTATTTATATCTAAATAAAACTATCCTAAAAATATTCCAAAAAATCAAGCCATGAGCCTTCTATACCTCCCTAAAAAGTATATCTCAAAAGCATCATAATGATAGGAGATGAGTGGGTCTCTAATATTTCATAGATATAAATTTCATGATGTAAAGGGATTATTTTTTAAGCTACACCATGTCCATTTTATATCTTAAAACTTATAATATAGACCCTATATTCTTAGGATATTTCATATCTTTTTTAATTTCTAACCATGGTTCAAGAAAACTGAGGTGTAATGTCCTTATATCATAGTGAAAGAACATGCCCGTGATTTTTAAAATATTTTTCTAATAATCCTTTTCTTAACCATTACACAATTCCAATTTCATCATACAACTGACTCATGTAAATTTGATCATTTCACTTTAATGTTTTTCATCACAATATATGGGAAATGGTTGCAACGTAGGACATATTTTCTTCTTACCAAGTTATTCATATGTAACATGAGGGAATTTAGCTTTACTATTACACAATAAAAAATAGGTAAAAATATAAATTAAATAATGAAATTATCAATAAAAAATAATGCATGAATTTGAGTTATTAGAGAGTTTCCAGGTCACCAACCACAAACTATATCAAAGTCTAAAATGTAAAATTATTATCTAAATATTTATTAATCATCAATATTTTCCAAATACTTAACACTAGATAGAATAGTGTTGTTATAGTTGAATAAAAAAATAGAGATAATTGGAATGTGAATTATATGTACTTTATTAGACTCAATATTAGGAATTCAATGTCACATATGGATTGAGATTTTTTCAAGAAATAATTTTTTTTGATATGATTGAAAGAGAGAGGAAAAATAGACAATGAAGGATTTTACAACAATTTATCCAGATGAATGGATGATAAATATAAATTTTAATCAAAACAATGAAAAACAAAATTACATAAATATACATATTAAAAATAGATTCATAATCTTCTATGTATCCATAAAAATACCATCATCTACTTGCTTTCCACCAATTAACTAGTGGAATATCACTTGTAACCCATTTTTCATGGACAAAGATTGTGACTTAATATCTTTGCATTACCAAGAACTTACAGTCATCCTACCATGCACATGGTGGTATCTACTACATTATACTGGTTATTGTGGAGAAGGATGGTAGATACTTATAGATGAATCTTTTTTTATGGGCTTGTTGAAAGTAACTTGCTATATATTTTTGGTCTATGTCCTAGAGATGGAGCATTGGGAACTGATGAAACTATTTTTCATAAAGATACAATATTACTGTGAGCTATATAATATAAAAAATCTAATTATGATGTTAATGCTCAGATAAAAAGTTTGATTTTTATAGTTTGGAAATGGAGATTTTTTTTGATGATGAATAATTAAGGGAAGAATCATTAGGGTTATTGATGTGTTTCTTTTGAATTCATGTAGTTAACAAATTTTTTAAGTTTTTTAATAACAAAACAATTAATATGGTTAGGGTTTTATTTATTCTTTTTTAGGATTTGGATCTTCTTTTGGTTACTTTTTTTAGACTTCAGTATTAGTTACTTGTCTTGTACTTTATTTTCTATTATAATAAAGGGTTCCTTACTTGTTCTAGAAAAAATATTTCAAGGATGTTGAAAAGCGTTAGAAATATGACTTTCATTATTAACCACTCATTTTTAAATGGTTATGTTTTAATTTTTATTAGTGGAGTAGTATCAAGGTCTAAAAAAAAATTAATATAACAAACTCCACTTTTAGTATTAAGTTTTTAGAAACCATAATAATTAATATAGAAGAAGAGTGATTGGATCAATTTTATTAGACATTAAATTATAGGCCAATAAATGTTTGTAATTATTTTAAATTTTTAATGTCAAGAAATACTGAGATGAACTGATAACATTACTTATAATATAAAATTAAGACCCATTTATATTAATCCTAGCTATAATAGAAAATTGATGAAAAATAATATTATGCAAATTAATATTTTTAAAGTGGTGAAAAATTTAGTGAATTATCTTATGAAGGTAATTTTAATGATTTTGTTTTTAAAAACTTTTCTTGGGAAGAGTTTTATATCTATTTCAAAGATTCAATAAAGATGAAAAATCAACTTAACAAGATAAAACTTAACATGCGTAGGTTTTGTGTGGAAAAAATCATTGCTAGTGTAAAAAAACTCCAATTATGTAAATAAATCAAGAAATGATATTTGGTACCCTAGCAGAAAACTTGTGAATTAAATAATAATTTTAATATATATATATTAATTCAAGTGTGGTATAAGTAGAGTATTTTAGGTTCATTTATGTGTATGTATGAGTATAATCACTCCAAATGGCCTAGTAATTTATTTTTTAAAATTATCCAAGAAAGAATATATGATAAATGACCCCAGTGATGTTTAGTATATAATGAATCATGTAACTTTAGGTTGTGAATTCAAGTGTGGTATAATTAGAGTATTTTATGTTTATTTTTTATGTGTTTTGATGCACAATGAATGCTTTGGGAGTTTAGGGATATGTTAGAACATTGTTCAGGTAGCCATACTACTGAAATTTTTAAATAGCTAGGCATTCATGGTGCCAAGGTTTAATTCACATATTTAATGAACTTTACATGGTCCATTTATTCTGTAAATGAGGTGTCCATAACAAAAATTAGTTTTTAGGTTTTTTGGGAACCTTACACAAGTGATTCACACCATGAATAGAGTATTCAAGCCATGATTTATATCCTTATGTGATCCATTCATGCTATGTACCATGGTTCAAACAGTGAAAGCGTGGGGAAGAGATGTGGTCCCTCTACATGGAGGAAGATTCATGGTGTGAACCCCCAATTCATGATGTGAAATAATCCTAGAAGCCTATTTTTTATGGTCTTTCTAGTAATTCCACTAGGGGTCCATTTTAAGGAACCCCTCAGGCTCCTTTGTTATCGGTCGATCAGACAAAGAGGGAGATCTCTCTTTGAATCTCCTCTTCTGTAAGACCTCATACTTCATAAAGGTATGTCTTTGTTTAAATTTTGTTTTACATCAACTTTTTTTGGGTTAATGAACTATTT
Source organism: Viscum album (assembly GCA_963277665.1). NCBI lineage: Eukaryota > Viridiplantae > Streptophyta > Magnoliopsida > Santalales > Viscaceae > Viscum > Viscum album. Next base: position 1,859,674,294 of record OY728128.1, read on the forward strand.
TTGGGATATTGAGGGGACTCGAGGGTGTTTTGGGGGTTTGGGACTTGAAAAAAGGAAAATCGGTCCAACCTGTGCAAGGCACATGGTTGGTGCACAATTAAATAAACTGTGCAAGCTAGAAGGCCAAGCTATTAAATCTTGGACAGTGGCATATCACATGTTTGGCACATGTTTTTTCAAACCGTGCGACATTTCAAGGTAACCATGTGACCCAACTCCTCTTAGATAGTGGCTGACACATAGTTTGCGCATAGTTCAGCAACCCGTGCGACCAAACTGTACGCCCCATTAAAAGTTGAAAAATTTCAAATTTCCATCTTGAGAATTTTAATTCCCACCCAATTTTCTTCTTTTATCCTACCTTTAGTCCTATTTATGAACTCAAGTGAACTAATATTTACAAGGATTTATCTCTGTCATTTCTTATCTGTTTAGAGCACCATTGGTTGCAGATCGAAGCTCTAGGTAATTCTAATATCCTTCTTGCTTTATTTCCCCAGATTAGGGATTGTAGTTTCTCCCATATTCTTATGAAGCTCTAAAACCATATTTTTCTATTGGAATATATGTTTAGACTTCAAGGGGTGTTTGAATCTGGATATGAGGATACGATTAAGAGTGTGTTCATCAACATATTCGACGTAGGTGGTCTATAAGTTATATCCCATGGTGTTTGTGTTTATTTGTGCATGTTTAGTTGTGTTTTTGGTTACCCCTTATTCTGATTTTGACACCCTTGGTGTGATTTTGTAAAATGATCACCTAAATAATGAATTGAAGCCCTCATTATCCCTGTGGGATGCATTGAGGATGACTTTACCCATTTAGGACCACCCATGGGGTGTTCCGACCTTCTCGAACATGGTTAATAGAAACATTAAATGTAAAGTTGACTTATGTCTAAATAGAGCCCATTAAGAACATGAAAATTTATTAATGTGATGATTAAGAATGGAATATGGGTAGTTGTGTCTAGACGAGGGTAGTGGCTAAGGTATTGTTTGGATTGGCATGAAAAATGGGTTAAATGGGATTAATTTAATTGTGCCAAATGAATTGTGTTTTGTACTTGAAATGTAAAAGTAAACTAATACATAGAAAATGATGAATGTGTTGTGTGAATTAACATAGGAGAATAGTTAGAAATTATAAATGGTTAGTGTATGGGAATTAGTGGATATTCTTAGTGAGTTATTCATAAGAAATGGGAATTGGGCTAAATGAATATGTAATATAAATAGAAAATGCATTAATGGGTTATGGAAAAATATTGATTTCCATGTTGATTATTATAGATTATGATTTCCATTGGTATTGGTTGTGTTGGTTGTGATATGATATGTGTGTGATGAATAAAAAAATAATCATGTGCACATGGATTTGTGGAGTATATTATTGACCCGAGGTTTTACACCCATAGGTTGAGTTAGATCGTGGCTCTAAACTCTATGCCATAATGCATGGGTTAGGGAAGGGGACAAAGTTTTATTCACATAACAACTATATTCAATGAGACCAGCTAGATTGAGGCTTTAATGTGAGTGTGTTCTATATGTGATGATGTGCTTATCCCTAGTGAGATATGGAACTTTAATTTCTCCCCTTATGAATTGATATTGATGAATATGCCTAATCAATCAAACCCATTATGGAGTGAGTTAGGTAACGAAGATGGTAAAAGCATTGAAATTTGGAATAGTGGTATAAACGACTCAAGTGAACCTTGTTATCTAACGGTACCGAGTTTTCTTTATTTAACTTGTTTATATTTATCACTTTCATGAACTATTTAATGGCTGGATATTTTGGAGTCACCATTGATTGTGGCCTATTGAGTTGTGCTCACACCCTTCTTGCACACCGTGGAGTACCTAAGTAAAATTCTTTCTTGTAGGTTAGTATAGGGGAAAGGGCCCCATGATTAGGAGTTGAGTCATCCTTGGGATGCACTTGGATGAGGCTCCATACTGGGAGTTAGAACCATTTTGGGGATTAAATTTCTTATCTTTATGTTGTGAATTCATGAAATTTTGGCATTGTTTATCATGAAATATCATGTTTATTGTTGGTTGTTATTTGTACCCAATTTGGGGTCATTTTTTATTATGATTTGTCAATTGTTAGTGCATATTATTTCCTCTATTTATTTTTTTATCAGTTGTGGATTACTCTGGTAAAAAGGGTATAGTCTCCCCACATGACTTATTTAGACCCTCACTGCTAGTAGGAAACCTCGAGCGTATGGGGATACATTCTTGAGGTCATGTGGTGACCTAGACAGGGACACCATTTAGTGACTTCTATAATGGGGATGCTATATCTTACTCTCCCTTTTTCCCCTTAGATCCAAGTGTTTTTTGGTTGTTTTTTCATGCGGATTCGTAATAATATATCTTCTTCTCCACCCCATGTTTCTCCTATGAATTCTTTGATGATTTTTGTTCGAACTGTTAGGGATCATGGAGGATAATTTCACTAGAGCATGGAGAAATCATCAATCTTGACATGGATTTTATGTTCTACTTCTAAAGGACATCTTCAGAGGAGGAAATCAATTCATCGTTCATCGTTTACCATCAATTATATTTCTTTGTGATATTCTTTAGGGTTTTTGGATATTTTGGGTGAAATTGGCCACAAATAAAACTTTATAATTTAGGTATTTTTTATGGATTAATCCTAAGTGTGTATTGGAAGTGGACCACACCTCGTTGATCATGGTTTCAGTATTGTTAGGTTTTCTAGTGAGTTTGGTATAAATTATGAAAATTTGAGTTTCTAGATTTGAATGTTTAATTTATTATTTTAATGGTGTTTATTTTTGAGATAGGTTCTTATGGACTTAGGGGAGGTTAGTACAATATTAGGATTAATTATAATATCATCTGTTGAGGTAGGTGGCCTTGAATTCATTTGAGTCTCTTATTAGATTGGAGATTTTATATTCGAGTTCCATCATTATTATATATTTCTATATGTTTCATGAGTTTTTGTTACCACCACAAGGTTAGGATAGGATTTCATCGGCTTAATAGTCATCATGAACTACATAGCTTGCTAAATGGTTCAATGGTGGTTCCCTGGTCGAATGAGTTATGGTGGCCCTCTTTATGCAATTCTTGGTGGGGTGTGTTGGATTTCAAAAGGAAAATATATTTCCTTTTTAAAATAGGATTTTAAAAAGAGGGTTGATTCATAAGGAATTTCAAAAGAAATTAATGATTTAATAAAAAAGTTCTAAAATTGTATTTCAAAATGATAATGTGTTTCCTAAAGAAAATTTGAAAATATTTTGGAATAATGGCCTAGAATGTGTAAAAGAAAGAATGTGGTCCCTTTTTTAAATGGTTTTGATTATTTTTCAAAGGAAATCAAAATTGCATGTTTTATAAGTGGTTTTAGTCTATTTTACCTTGTCATGTTTATTCCTGGTTTTCCAAAGTTTGTGTGCTTATTATTATTTCCATTAGTGATAACGTGTGGAATGTGTTGATACATGATGATTAATATTGTGTGTATTTTCTGGTGATGTCAATTTAGGTATAAAAGTGGAGGGTTGGTCTAGGTGGATAGAATAGAACCCTTAGAGGGTTGATATTGGTGTTGAGATGGGTTGGGATGTGAGGCTTGGTCGTGAGTGACTATCATGAGATGGAATTTGTGGGACCATCATGAGATGTATTCCTTGTAATATATGATGGTGGGTACCTCCATGATTGATATGGTTGGATTAAGCATTATGGGTCATGAAAGAGTGAGATGTTTGGGCATGATGGAATGATTTTGGGTCATTTATGAGTGAGATAACTAAACCCGAGATATGAGATCATATAGTGGGACCAATTTGAGTGGTATAGGGTTTGAGTTGTGATGTATCGTGGGTTATGGAAGTATTTACCTACCATGAGTGATAATATAGTGCCTAGTTGGTGATATATCCTCCCTTAAGTGAGAAACTATGGTCATAATCATGCAACCAAAAATGGTATGGTGCCCTACCCCAAGTCTTTTTGTATGGTATGGGTTATAGTTTGATAACATTGGATCGATAGTATGAGGTGATTTTATTCTTTTCAGCATTGGTTGAAGAAGTTATGGTCTGATATCATGACTTCCTTATTAGTACACGATGACCCAACTTGTATGCTTTCACATCTATTTCATCATATGTTTCTTATGGGTGTGTTACAAGGTCACAACTGTATCTCTTATATATTTATTACATACACATCCACTTAATCATCAATAAAAGTTAGTGTCATTTAGGAATTGGGGATTTTTACTTGTTCATTGGGATCACCCCTACCCACATACATGGCATGGCTTTCAATGTACATTAGATTACCTTTCTATTTTATCTTAGGATAAACATGAATCACTTGGAGCTGGACATTTGGTTCAATAAATAAGTTATGGATTCTGGGGATTTGGAAAGATGATCATGTAAGTTGGGCTAGAGGCTATGTATTTTGTTTTTTGTTATTGTTAAGAATATACTATCTAGTGTTCCATTTATGTATATGATTCTTATTATTCCATTCTATTTATTTATCTCTGTTATAGTTGACTCATCATATCGACTGTCTTACTTCTTTCTAATATGAACCATAGGGGTCATGGGGCTACTAATTTTGTGTCTATAGCTTTTTAGGTTGTCTGTTATATAAACATGTAATATAAAATTTTTAGTATATTTGAGCATGACCCTCATGTATTATTTTAGAGGCAATAGTATCCCTATGACTATCTTAGGCGCTAGACCCTAGTCTTCATCCACTGGAATATTGGAAGGCTCATCTGTGGTCATATAGTGACCCCCGATCAGGTGTCATTTAGGCAGTCTAGGTTGGGACATTAAAAAATTGCATCAAAACATCTTTTGGCACAGGGCAGTGTAGTTAGATGTGCAGTTAGGTTATGGAGAACATGACATTGATTGAAACCCAAGTTTCCAAGGAATTTCCAATTTCTTGATTACTCCACGTTGAGTGAGGCCTTGGATATGGTTGATTATTCTAATGTGGAATAGATTAAACTTTGGATGGGTCATAAGGATTGACTGGGATCCAGTGATTTGTTCATGTAATATGATATTGGCATGTTTAGGGAATGATACATGCACCTATGAGAGGTTTTTTTGGAATTTCCCCCATTTAGAATCCATTATTAATTAAAGAAACATATAATATAATCATTGTTTTCTTGAATATATTATAATGCTTGATTATATTAATATTGATATGAGGTTCCAGATTTATTGATTATTATTGTGTTTTATTGGGTTCTATAGGGAATAGATTTCAAGATTTATAATTTTTTTTAGGAAAATCAGGTTTTGAATGGAAAACTCATTTGGTGGCATAAGGTGTGTGTGAAATGGATTTTAAGGTTATTTTTTTAAAATGGATCATGGAGATGGTGATTTTGAGAAGGGTTGGGATTTTTGGCTTTTGATAAAAATAAAGTAAATGGTTTTTTGAAATTGTATTTTAAAATTAGTTTTTTAAATAGGAATGATTTTAGGAAAAAGGACAATTTATGTTGGGGATTTTTGTGATCTCAATTTTTTTGTGAAAACCATTATATGCCAAGGGTATTTTGATAACTTGGGTGAGTTTTAGTGTGTGTAAAATGATGGGTTTTTGAAAATAAAAAACTGATACCTATGTAAACCATGTTTTATTAGATTTTTATGTGGTTTGGATGGGAATAACCCATATGCTTGAATTGTGTACCTCGCTTATGGGTTGTGTTTGTAGGAACAACCATGTGTGATAAGCAAGAATGGACATGTTTGGTCATATTATAGGAAAATAAATTACTACCTATATAGATTGGGTTTTCTTGATTTTATATGATTTAATATGATAATCTTGGGTGTTGGATCATGTGTTCGATGGGTTTATCATCGTTACTTTGATAGAATCACATATGGAAGGATCATGGGATGGATTATGGTTGTGAGGCTCAAGTAGTTGGATGTTTGTTGATGGGTTTAGAGATTAGACCCCTTGAAATGATTTTTGAAGATTTCATAGGTTTAAATACTTAGTTTGTGTCATATATAGATGATTCATATGACAGGGATATCCACTGGTCATAAATATAAGTTGGTAGCAGATTCTTATAGTGGGGAGAACCATAAGTATTAGGATATAGCATTTTTAACACCTCAGAGTTTGGGATCAACATGTGTGGTCAAGCACTATCTTCGAGTTTGATGATTGGTGTTTCCTATTTAGAACTCAGGTGTGAGAAGATGGGTAACATACATTTGTTACATGCTATAACTAATGATATGTGGGTGGTGGAGATTGTGTGTTTGGTTCAGAAGGTTAATGATAAAGAACTCCTATTATGGGGAGCATTAAATCGGTCATGGGTGCATGGCCTTGATGTTAGAAGGGTCCTGGACATAGTTATTTTTTTAGTGGATCGTTATGATGGTTGTGGGATGATAGTGAGAAGAAGGGTCTAATTTGGGGTCTTTGGAATAATGTTGGGTGAATTTTGTGTATTGAAAACATTCTTGGGATGGTGGTAGTGTGACCAATAGTAAGTCATATTGATAGTGCATCGATATACTGGGTAGAGCATCATGATTGGATGATCTAGTTGAGGATCCAACCATGGAGTTGAACATATAGTGGGTTTGGACATCGATGTTAGGGTTTTGAAGATTTATCGATGCTTTCAGGTGTCAAGGCATCATGGCCTAGTGGTGTGGTGAAGTGGTTCTTCATTAGTGGGTGTAGTTGAGTGTTTTCTAGGAGAGTCATCCAGAGAAGTACTAACATGTGTGGTTTCAGAGATCTAGATGTGTTGAGGTGGAAACTATATTGGGAGAATAATTCAGGATGTGGTTTAGGAGATTATAGGTCTGAATTGGTTTTTATAGAGAAAATTTCATGTATTTGGGCTTTGTGTTAGAGTTTTATAATGGAAGCATGTTTAGAACTCATGGATGAGATATATTGGGTCAGTTGTAAATTGATGATCGCGGTTGGACTGGTATGATGGTGAAGGACTATCATGGATTCTCAAGGATGATAAGTGCTATGGGGGGAGTTTGTAGTGACCCATTTATTTATGGTTTGTGAATTTCTAGGATAATTTTATTTTTTGATTTGGTGAGGGGTTTGTTTTGAGAATCAGAAATTATATTGGGATAATGAGTGTTTATACATCCTTAAAATTTATTTTTATATGTGGTTTAAGTCTCATTGGATGCCTCAAGAGTTTGGGATGATGTCTAAGTAGTGGTCAAGTGTCCAAACTCTTGACATTCTACAACAATAGGACAATCATGGTAGGAAGGTGTCATAAATATTTTAAATTAACTTTATTTGATATTTTTATGTTGTAAATGTTGTTTTTATGCCATGAAGGGGGTTTTGGGTTTTTAAGGGCCCTTATAAAATTCATTCACATAGTGAATGGAGTATTAAATCCATGAATCAGACACTTATGTGATCCATTCACAATGTGATCCATTTTTTTTGTCATGAATGTGTCGATAAGAGATGGAGTCCCTATACCTAGAGGAGGATTCATGGAATAAACCCCCTTTTCATGCCAGGAACCAATCTGATCTTCCTATTTTTCATATAATTTCATGTAATTCCATTGACATTATATTTCTAAGAACCCCTAAAACTCCTTTTTTCTTGGTCAACTAAATAGAGAGGGAGAGCCCTCTTTATCACTCCTCTTACCCTCCTTTTGGGGCCCTTTGATTTTGATGTTTTGTGGGTGTTTCATCATACAGATTCATGGAAAGATATCTCCTTCTCCTCCCATTGTTTATTCTCTTCATTTTTATCTCATTTTAGTTTTCCTTATTGTGGATTTCGAAGGACAATTTCACCAAATCATAGTCAAAAATCACACTTGATGGGGATTTCATGTGTGGATGGTAGGGGATGTCTCGAGAGGAGGAAATCAAGTCATTGTTTATCGTTTACTATGAGGTATGTTATCTGATGAGTTTATTTAGGGATTTTTTTTTTGATTTTGGGTGAAATTATCAATTGACTTAGGTTTATGATTTAGGTAATTTTTTTTGTCTTAGGTCACACAATCATGTTCAGGGACAACTTAAACAGGGCCAGGGAATGCCCCTAGGGGTGTTCCTAATCCCCATATGTTCGAAAAAGGTTCTAGGGTATTAGATTATACATAATGGGAAGGGATTTTTGAAGGTTCCGGGCACAACAGAAGCATGTGGGTGGATATTCCCACTTGGATTTTTTTTCATTAACAATGATCAATCCGAGATCAATACAACGATAAAACGCCAGTCTCCATGGATCGAATCACAGAAATGGACAAAGAAAAGTAAATTCCTAGAACTAAAAAGTAGGATCGTTATAGGTTGATTATAATTAATTTAATCAATTGAAAAGGAATACCTTTCGGGTGTTCTTTCTTTGTTGATGTTTTTTATCACGTTCGGATGTGATTCATCGTTGCATCGCAGAAGCCAAGTGTAGACTTTCTCTAGCGGTGATCCACACGTGTACCTCGTATCTCAGGATGTCGCCAAAGGAGTCTCCGGGTGCTAGAATGGAGAAACCTTTTCCTGAGTTGTCCGCCTTAGATCGTCTTGATCTGATGGAAGAGGATCTCTCTCAGTCTTGAGAGCGTTCTTGGTGGAATAAGTTCTTTCGGCCTTGAAAGAATTCTCTTATGTGTTTCGCACAGGAAAAGAGTTCGGGTTGTGAGGATATTTATAATTGGGTTTGAGGTTGTAGAGTTATGACAATAAATAAACACGTTACGCATTTTATTTATTCCATTGGCTCTTATTTAAAACCCCATGTCGAATAATTAATTCCTTGACATGCGCCCACACTGATTATAATAAATATCATTTAAAACAATATTATATCCTCAAAATCCCGACTGAAAAAACTACATGGCGTGTATTAATAAATACACGGCATGTACTTGTTTTTCATTGAAAACTTCATGGCGTGTACATTCAATGTACATGGCGTGTATATCTTGTTTTCATTTATTCATTTACTTTCCATAAATAAAACTACACAGCGTGTAATTATTAATACATGGCGTGTACTTGTTTTCCATGAAAAACTACATGGCGTGTAATCTTTAATACACAGAGTGTATATCTTGTTTTTCATTTCCTTCTTCCTCCATTATTAAAACTATTTAGGCTTCCTTGAATAATTATTAAACCACGTACGAGAATAATATTTATTCTACTTGAGATACTTGAATACACTTAGTGTGTGACCCTCTAGGCCTCTTTCTCGTTGGCATTAGGCGGGCTTGCCTACAGTCCAAGATTACTGTCTAGCAACAGGTCAAGGCACCCAAGAGAAAGAAGTTGACGCCGCATTGACGTATCACCTCATACGAATGCTTACTGTGTAATTTAATCACTTTGTCTCGATATCTCATCAAGCAGGTTTCATGGTAGTGTCATAAACCTATATGCTTGATCCATTGTTCTTTAACTACCTGAAATAAACTCGTCGTTTACACCATGACCATGGAATTTCATGAGGCAGTTCTATTTCAATCAAAGGGCCGAGATATCAACTTCCATAAATGGAAGGGACAAATCCTTCCTCGACTTATCCATTAACAACATGTCCCTCGTGACGCACCCAACCTACCATACTTCCCACCAACTGTCTGCATGACGGTTTTCGTCAGTAAATCTAAGTGCGCGAGTCATGACATGAGTTAATGATAGTCTTCTAGTCTAAGGACCATTACACACGCTCATAGATAGCAATTTCCGATGACACCAAGACATGGAGAATTTATACCAGCGAGTCTCTTCTCATAATCTCCCATCTTGGAAATTTCCAAGTGCGAACTCCATGAGAGAGAGTCTCGTCTTCTTACGAGTATTCACACATGATGGTCTGTATACTATGTGTCCTATCATAGTATGTCATCCAACTGTATAAATTTATTTAAGAATATTGTTATAGCATTTCAAGGTTCTCATCATAGCGGGGATCTGCCATGACCTTATCAATGCATCAACTATTTCAGGACATTATTATATTATAGTCATACAGAAAAATGGAAAATATATAATAAGTGAACATTCATGTAATCAAAGTACAAAACAGTTGGTTCTTAGAACACCAACCCTTACAAACTCCCACTTGGACTAGAGCCAACTTCCTACGACTTTTAGTCTGCTAGACCACACATGATGATCATGTTTCTGCTGAGTCAAGGCTTTAGTCAAGGGGTCTTCCACGTTTTATTCCGTGGAAATACTGCTCACTGCAACTTCAAATATCTGAGAAAAATCCCTCAAGAGATGATACTTCCGAAGTATGTGCTTTGTCTGTTGATGTGACCTTGGCTCTTTTGCAAGTGCCACCGCTGAAGTATTATCACAATAGAGTGTGATATGATCTTTACTGCTCAGTATTACATCTAGATCTTGGACGAAGCTTCACATCCATACTAATTCTTTAGCTGCCTCAGAAGCTGCGATATACTAGGACTCCACTATAGAATCTTCCACCACACTCTGCTTTGAGCTCTTCCAGCTCACTGCACCTCCATTCAAACTGAAGATGTATCCAGTCTGTGACTTCATGTCATCTTGATCAGTTTGGAAACTTGCATCTACATTTCCTCTGATAACTAGTTCCTCATCTCCTCCATAAACCAGGAACATATCCTTAGTACACCTCAGATACTTAAGGATAGTCTTGACTTCCATCCAATGGCAGTCTCCTGGATCATCTTGATATCTGCCTACTGCACTTAATGCGTAAGCAAAATCTAGCCTCGTACATAGCATATAATACATGACTGAACCAATCGCGGATGCGTAAGGGATCCTTTCCATTATCTTTCTTTCCTCATGTGTCTGAGGACAAATTTTCTTGGAAAGATTAATTTCATGTGACACTGGCAAAAATCCCCTCTTGGACTGTTCCATACTGAATCTCTTCAGTATCTTGTCAATGTATGCACTTTGACTCAGGCCCAACATTCTCTTGGATCTATCACGATGGATCTTGATCCCAAGAATATATGCTGCCTCTTCCAAGTCTTTCATGGGGAAAAATTTATGCAACCATGCCTTAACGGACTGTAAGACAGGTACTTCGTTTCCAATTAGTAATATGTCATCAACATAACCTATTAGGAAAACGACTGCACTTCCACTAAACCTCTTGTAGACACAACTCTCACATTCGTTCTTAACAAAGCCAAATTCCGTTACAGCTTCATCAAAATGAATGTTCCATGACCTTGATGCTTGCATTAATCCGTAAATGGATTTCTACAACTTTCATACCTTGTTGGCATCCTTTGGAGTCACAAAACCTTTAGGTTGTGTCATGTAGACATCTTCCTGGAGGTTTCCGTTAAGGAATGATGTTTTGACATCCATTTTCCAAATTTCAAAGTCATGGTAAGCGGAAACATCCAATAGGATTCTGATGGATTTCAGCATCGCAACCGGTGAAAAAGTTTCATCATAGTCAATTCCTTGACACTGTCTAAAACATTTTGCAACCAGTCATGCCTTATAGGTGATGAATTTCCCCTCCATGTCTAGTTTCTTCTTGAATACCCATTTATTACCAACAGGCTTTACATCAACTATAGGATCTACCAAAATCTAGACTTGGTTTTGGTAAATGGAATCCATTTCAGAATTCATGGCTTCTTACCACTTGGCAACGTCTGTGCCTTCAACTGCTTCCTTGTAGGTAAGAGGATCATCATTGTCAACCAATAACGAGTCACCATCCTCGGTGACAAGAAAACTATATCGTTTTGGTGCTCTCACCTCTCTCGTGCTCCTATGCTGTTCTTGTGTCTCTAGAATAGATTGTTCTTCCACGGGGCTTTGTGGAATCTGTTCTTGTACCAACTCCTGTGTATCTTGAGCCTTGACTTCATCGAAGTCTATCTCACTCCCACTATCTCTTTTAGAGATATGCTCCCTCTCAAGGAATATTGCGTGTCTTGCCACTATAACCTTTTTGTCTGAGGGGTTGTATAGGTAATATCCCCCTATTTCCTTGGGATATCCAAGAAAGATGCACTTTGTGCCTCGGGGTGAAAGTTTGTTACCTGAAGAGTCCTTAACAAATTCTTCGCTACCCCGCACATGTAAATTCGATAACATGGCTTTGCGTCCACTCCATAACTCATATGGAATACCATTTATTGATTTAGTTGGTACTTGGTTTAGTATGTGTGCTGCTGTTTGTAATGAATATCCCCAAAAGGATAATGGAAGACTCTCATGACTCTTCATTGATCTCACCATGTCCAACAGGGTGCGGTTCCTCCTTTCGCTTACACCATTCAACTGTGGTGTGTAAGGAGGAGTGAGTTGAGATAGAATCCCAAACTCCCATAAGAAATCAGTGAAGTCCTGATTAAGATATTATCCTCCTCTGTTTGAGCGGAGTTTCTTAATCTTCTTACCAAGCTGGTTCTCAACTTCATTCTTGTATTCCCATAACCGATCAAAAGAATCTGACTTATACCTCGTTAAGTAGATATATCCATATCTACTAAAATCATCAGTAAAAGTTATGAAGTTTGAGAAGCCTCCCCTTGCCTCAACTGGAAATGGCCCACACACATATGTGTGAACTAATTCTAGAAGCTCTTTAGCTCTTTTACCTTTCCCACTAAATGGGGCTTTGGTCATTTTGCCTTGTAGACACACATGACATACACCAAGTGGTTTTAGTTCGAAAGAATCTAAATACCCATCTTGATGTAATTTTTTCAAACATTTCTCATCGACATGACCTAGCCAGTGATGCCAAAGTTTGGTGTGGTATGAGTCATGTGAATTGACTTTGTCATCGATTTCCATTACTTGGTTTGTGTAGTCTAACACATAAAGGTCGTTATATAAATGTGCCCTACCAAAACAAATGCTATCTTTATAAAAGTATCAACATTTATTTCTAAACTTGAATATTAATCCATCAGTATATAATTTGGATACTGAAATAATGTTTTTAGTAACAGAAGGCACATAATAACAACCCTTCAACACCGAGATCATCCCAGTAGGCAATGTGAGATGGTAGTCTCTGACAGCTACAACAGCGAGTCTGGCTCTATTGGATGCCCATAGATCTACCTCCCCTCGATCAATCTTCTTGAATCTATTTGGTTCCTGTATTTGGATACAGATGTGAGAACTACAAGTAGTATATAATACCCAATTTGTAGAAACAGATAGATTTCATTTGATGACAAACGCACCTGAAGCTTCCCCTTGCTTCCTTGGCTGGGTGCAGTTTTTCTTCCAGTGGCCCTTCTTGCCACATGCGTAACAAATAACATACTGATCCCTTGCCTCCCCTTTGATCTTCCTTTTATTGGAAGGCCTTGAATAAGCTTTGGGCTTAAATCTCTTCTCCTTACCTTTCTTTTTATTCACCATAAGTATAGAAGGATTTTCACGCTTCATGTCATTATCTACTTCGTGAATAAGGATAAGAAGATCAGATTGAGACTTCTCAATGTTGTTCATGTTGAAATTAACAACAAAGTTCTAGAATCTCTAGGGTAGTGATGCAATTATAAGATCTGTACCTAGTTCTTTAGGGAGTTTAAACCCTAGAACCTCCAAGTTCTCAATTTATCCAATGAGCTTGACTACATGAGGCCCAGCTGGGGAACCCTCTCCAAGCTTGTTGTGAAATAGAGCCTTGGAGATCTCAAACCTTTCCTATCTTGCTCTCTCCTAGTATAGACCAAGGAGGTGCTCGAGCATGATATAGGCATCCATGTCTTCATGAGACTTCATGATCTCACTAGACATTAATGATAGCATCAAACATTGAACGTCAAGTACATCGTTCAAATGTTGATCATAGACTAGGAAATATTCATCACTGGCCCCTGGGGCATGGGAATTAGGAAGTGAGGACTCCAACACGTAAAAATTTCATTCATGGCGTAGGATAACCCAAAGGCGCCTAAACCATTCCTAAAAGTTACTACCGGTGATGATATTGTCTTTATCCAGAATTGATCATAGAGAAAATGTTGTTGACGAGTTTGTCATTTCGATTCTACAAATTAAAAGAGCAGATTTATCAGTACTTTCTTGATTATATTTTATGAAAAATAATAAATGAATTTATTAATTCTCCCACTATTTTATCAAGTCCCAATGTCCCTCACCATTGAACTCGGAATGTCCAGTTTCATTGACATTCTAGTGGAAAGGATCCATATTCCCCTTCGCATAACCCCAACAAGGGTTGGTTAAGCTATTTGAAGGTATTTAGGTAGGTAGGTCTTTGACAACCATGATCTTACAATTCCTTGATCTGTTGAGTGGACTCCCCAATCCTTAAATCCTGACTTGTATTTACTCAACTCTTTCCTCCAATATTATATCAAGTCTAGAAAGGGATACTTCTCTTGATGTAATATGGTTAAGTCAACCCGAAACGTTTCATAAGGGCTTCCTTTATAAAAGTAAGTGTCCCAACAAGGGTTGTTCAAACACATAGTTTTATCGAGTCTTTCCCTTAATCAAGTAACGGAAGGTTTGGTCTGACATAATATGATATTTGAGGGTTTTATTCTTTATGCGTATTTTTGCATTATCACATGCTTGTTAATATTAAGTGATGCTTTCTTAAGTAATTAACAATGTTTCGATAATGTTTACGCATAGTCCGGTTTTTATTTTATTCCATCTTTTCATGCTAGTTTATTTCATTAATTATGTGATCGCGACAACACATACATAATAAATAAACCATGCAATCAGACAAAAATAAAATAAGATGGCATAACATGAGCTTCTACTGGTTAGCTTATCTAGCGGTTTGATAAGCTAAACCCGACCTAGGGAAAACACCTTGAACCTAATGGTTCGTGTTTTTCAGCTCCCACCTGTCCACCTTTTTATCTTCTTGGGTTGGTTTCGCCTCAGCTTCGAGTTTTGAACCGTCTCCTCTGGCTTGGGTAATCCTCCATTACATGAGTTTACATTAAAGAAACCATGGGCATGCCAACCCTACATTTTATTGGAAGAAGGCTCGCAGGCCAACAAATTTAAATTAAACAAATTTAAATGAAACCATACACACATACAAAGGGTCTTTGGTCTAGTTCATGATCATCCATAGCATGAAACGACATTTACACATATTTAGAATTCAAATTCTTTTAATAGTTCTTTTATTTAAGATAAGTCGCGCTTGAAAATAATTAATTATGAGCTTATAATTAATCAAATATTTATCTTAAATTCCTTTTTGAATTTCCTTGAGATTATTCTCATCCATATCCCTTGTACAGGTCTTTGTACTTTTGGAGGAAACCTGGTGAAATTTCTGAAAGTAAACGGCGTGTAGTTTATATTTACACAACGTGTATTTCTTTTCACCTTTTATCCAAAGTACACGCCAGAGGCTTTGGCGTGTTCTCTGTACTTTGGAAATTTTGGAGTACACGGAATGTAGATAAATCATACATGATGTGTACTTCCTTGTTACGCGGTAACCGTCCTGGCGATCCAGTGTACACGGAACACGGCTTCTCCTTGGACACGGTTTCACCTTGGCCAGATCAGACCACACGACATGTTGCTCCAACATACACGCTGTATATTTTGGTTTCCACGCGCCGTTCAATTCTGGTCAACACGACGTGACTAAAACTTAGGCATAATCAATTCACACAGCATGGTTTGGCGGACCAGTGCCGGTTCGTTGAACCTAAGTACATGGCGTGTAGTTTTAATTACACGCCGTGTAATCCCGTGTTGTACAGACAGAAAGAGTGGATCCTCCGGATGAGTTCCTCATTTTAATTTTAATCAAAATTAAAATTAAAAGGCCGTTTCTGTATTATGAATCGAGAAACTAAGGTGGAAGAACATATCTCATTTATTCAGATTTATAGAACGATTTATTTCGAATTGAATCAAATATAAATGCATAAATTATCAATGAAAATTAAATAACTATAATAAACATTGTAACCTCGCTATGATACCATTTGAAGGTTCCGGGCGCAGCGTAAGCGCGTGGGTGGATGTTCCCACTTGGATTTTTGTCATTAAAAATGATCAATCCGGGATCAATAAGATGATAAAATTCCAGTCTCCACAGATCAAATCACAGAAATGGACAAAGAAAAGGAAAGTACGGGAACCACAAAGTAGGATCATTACAGGTTGATTATAATTAATTTAATCAATTGGAAATGAATAACTTTTGGGTGTTCTTTCTTCTTTGATGTTTTTGATCACGTTTCGATGTGATTCATCATTGCGTCATAGAAGCCAAGTGTATACTTCCTCTAGCAGTGATCCACACGTGTACCTCGTATCTCGGGACGTCGCCAAAGGAGTCTCCGGGTGCTAGCGTGGAGAAACCTTTTCTTGCGTTGTCGGCCTTAGATCGTTTTGATCCAATGGAAGAGGATCTCTCTCAGTATTGAGAGCGTTCTTGGCAGAAGTTCTTTCGGCCTTGAAAAAATTCTCTTGTGTGTTTCGCACAGGAAAAGAGTTGGGGTTGTGTGGATATTTATAATCGGGTTTGAGGTTATAGGGTTATGACAATAAATAAACCCGTTACACGTTTTATTTATTCCATTGACTCTTATTTAAAACCCCATGTCGAATAATTAATTCCTTGACATGCACCCACGCTGATTATAATAAATATCGTTTAAAACAATATTCTATCCTCAAAATCCTGACTGGAAAAACTACACGGTGTGTATTAATAAATACACGGCGTGTACTTTTTTTTCATTGAAAACTACACGGCGTGTACATTCAATGTACAGGGCGTGTATATCTTGTTTTAATTTATTCATTTCCTTTCCATAAAGAAAACTACAGGACGTGTAATTATTAATACACGGCGTGTACTTGTTTTCCATGAAAAACTACACGATGTGTAATCTTTAATACACGACGTGTATATCTTGTTTTTCATTTCCTTCTTCCTCCAACATTAAAACGATTTAGGCTTCCTTGAATAATTATTAAACCACATACAGGAATAATCTTTATTCTACTTGAGATACTTGAATACAGTTAGTGTGTGACCCTCTAGGCCTCTTTCTCCTTGGCATTAGGCGGGCTTGTCTAAAGTCCAAGATTACTGTCTAGCAACGGGTCACGACACCCAAGAGAAAGAAGTTGACGCCGCATTGACGTATCACCTCATATGAACACTTACTATGTAATTTAATACCTTTTTCTCGATATCTCATCAAGTAGGTTTCATGGAAGTGTCATAAACCTATATGCTTGATCCGTCGTTCTTTGACTACCTGAAATAAACTCGTTGTTTACCCCATGGCCGTGGAACTTCATGAGATAGTTCTATTTCAATCAAAGGGCTGAGATATCAACTTCCATAAATGGAAGGGAAAAATCCTTCCTCGACTTATATATTAACAACATGTCACTCGTGATGCACCCAACAAACCCTACTTCCCGCCAACTGTCTGCGTGATGGTTTTCGTCAGTAAATCTAAGTGCGAGAGTCAGGACATGAGTTAATGATAATCTTCCAGTCTAAGGACCATTACACACGCTCGTAGATAGAAATGTATGATGACACCAAGACATGCAGAATTGCTACTGGCAGGTCTGTTCTCATAATATCCCATCTTGGAAATTACCACGTGCGAACTCCATGAGAGAGAGAGTCTCGTCTTCTTACGAGTACTCGCACATGACAGTCTGTATAATATGTGTCCTATCATAGTATGTCATCCAACCGTAGAACTTTATTTAAGAATATTGTTATATCATTTCAAGGTTCTCATCATAGCAGTGATCTTCCATGACCTTGTCAATGCTACAAATATTCCAGGACATTATTATATTATAGTCATGCAGAACAATGAACAACATATAATAAGTGAACATTAATGTAATCAAAGTATAAAACAGTTGGTTCTCAGGACACCAACCCATACAATTTTGTACCACCCTTAGTTTTTATGAAATATTTTTTAAAAATAAATTTAATTTCTTTGATATCTTTTTTTATAGGAAATAACGAGTTTTAAGGAACTGTGATATACTATTAATATTATTATTTAATCATGACCATTATAACCTAGCCATTAAATTTGGGGGTATGAATTGGAATAACAAAATTTTTAAAATTAAGTATAAATGTTTTATAAAAATAAATTATATTTATAATTAAGTATTTTTTTTATTTAAAGCCTTTATATGCTTTGAAAATACATTTTTCTCAAAAATGATTTTTATTACTTTTTACGAAAAAATAAAAAAATAATTTTTGACACTCTTAGAAAATTTATTTTAAAATTTTAACTTCATATTTGGAATCAACATGTAAAAATTAGCTTAGGGTTAATTTTATAGAATGATCTTTAATGATTATTGTTTTGATGAATAATGCAAATTACTGATTTTTATTAAACAAGTGCCCTTTTGTTTAAAGAATTTGAAATGTTACATGTTGTTTAAAAATGTTTTAAAATTAACATTAGTTTAATTATGTTATTTTTAATCCAATTTATGTAATTTTAATCAAATTCATGTTGACTTTTTTATATTAAAACTTTCTATATTTATGAAGAATTTATATTTGGAAAACTATTTTTTCATTCTGTCTGCGGGTTTAATTTGAAATTAAAATTTTCCACTTATGTGATTGGACTTTAGAAAAATTGATTACATATTTTTAATCATCATAATTAATATTATATAATAAGGCCAACTTAATTTTTGGTCAAAATGAATAGTACTAATAGTAAAAATTAATTATCATGGTTGAAGTTAAAATGGGTTTACCGGGGGTTAAACTAAAAAGACAAGGGATATAATGACATAATTTTTTTTTATAAATATCATTTTATAGAAATATTTATAAATTATATCCTATAAAGTTTTATAATGATCCATTTTTGATTCTATTGACATGTTTAAAATGCGGTTACACCTTTTTCTTTTCAAAAATTTCATGTGTTTCCTCTCCACCACTTATAAAAGGGCACCCCTCTCTTCTTTTATTCACTCTTCCAAATCCATTTGGTTTAGAAAATACCTAGCCACATAATTTTATTACTTCTCTAGACATATCCTAGAGGCCTTATTTTGATTATTAAACCCTCCTAAGAAAGCTTTGGGTGTTAACCTAAGGAGGTTGTCCAAAGAAGTGGCATCATTCTTAATATAGTTTTTTTGTTTATTTCTTCTTAAACCTCCTTAAAATATTTTTAAAATATGATGATATAAAAACATAATTATATCACATATAATTATATGTTATTATGTTAATTTAATAACCAATATCTATGTCCTCTTCCATCAAATGAGAAACTAAACTGTCAATTGTGTGTACGACGGACTACCGTCTCTCGAACCGATGCAATTATTTTTCCATAACCATCTATCAAGACTTGATATAATGGTATATTTAATGTTTATATATGATATTTATTACATATTTATACTCTTTTAATTATAAAATTTATCATCAAACCTTCCAATCCTTTGGAAAATGATAACATCGCACGTGCGTACGTGTAGACTAGCTCCTCCACGAAGTGATGTGATATGATTTTCATTTTATATTTACATGGATGGTAATGATAATAGGTTAAATGAATATATGTGATATATATGATATAAAAATTATTATTTAAAGGGGAATTAATATTTAACTTTATTTTGTTCTATCCATCAAGAAAGTGGAAATGAGGTTCAGGCTTAGGTATGACCTACAATCTCTATGAATGATGTATATCATTTTCAATATCTAACTTTAATGGATTAATATAAATACATATATAATTAATTTATGTTATATTTATATCATGTTTAACATTATAGATATTATTGAACAATAATTTGAGTAAAAGGACCAAAATTTACAAACCAAAACATATATGAAAAACGAAGTAGTTATTACCCGAAACATGATTTTAACATTGAATTATTTATAAACACGTAATAAATGGTCATAATTAAATTACATATCTTATGGTATATATTATTAAATTTCTATAATATATTTATAATAAACTTATATTTATTATAGATTAGTTTTTAATGTGTATGAATAAATTTGAGACACGAGGTAAGGGGATTTCTTTATCACTTTTATTTTCATGGGACACATGCCATACTCACCAATTGTTTCTTTTATGTAGTTTATATTCTGTCAATGAATATATTTTATGATGATTATTTTGAAAATTATCTGGATTTAAATTTCCATCTAACGTTATTTAATTCATGGGTCTTACAATTTAAACATTACCAAAGTGGTAAAGGTTTTATGTTATAATCTCACTGTTTATCAGGATTATTTATGATTTTTCTTATGATGATGAAATATTATTATATACCTCTAAATAAACACATGAATTTTATTCTAATATGTTTATTTTTATTAAAATACATTTTTCCCTTTCATTTTCCTCTCTCTATGTACACATGAGTCTAAAATAATGTTTTTAAGGAAAACTAACTTCATTTCTCTCTTGAGTCAAAAATATTTTTTCTTTCATGTCCATGTTTTCTAAAAATGTTTTAAAGAAAGTTTTTTCTGTTATCAAAATAATGTTTATAGTTATTTTGAACCATTTTTACTTTTTAATAAATGGTTTTTAAAGAATATTCTCTTCATTTTCCGAATGAGGTACTTATTACTTTTACCAAAAATATGAATGGAATCTTTATTTTAACATGTATGACATGAATGATATTTTCTTCCATCATGATCACTCAATAGTTTAAATATTCCTATAAAAGTTTCCAATTTTATTTTCAAATAATTTTTTTTAATATTATTGAAGTTTTTTATTTTAAAAAAGTGATTTAAAAGTGGAAGTTATATTTTCCTCAAGAAATGTTTCAAGGGATCTTTCAAAATAATTTTCCATATAAGATGACATTATTTGATGTTAATTAAGATTTAATAGGGATAATATCCAATGATACAATTCCTATTATTTGTATTGATTTTTTAGTATTATGATGAATAGATTTTTATGAAACCCATTTCCCATCTATGTGTTACGCTATGATAAAAGTTTTATGAAACCATTTTTATGGGTTATGATATGATGAATGTTTTATGATCTTGTGGCACAAAAATATATCAATTATTTGATGGGTTGGGCATATATTTCTCTCCAATGATAGTGAATTAGATCTTTACTTTTCTTGGTTTGGTTGGGTATTATTAATAATTTGTAGAGAATTTCTCACAAATGTTCAATCCACTCATCATGTTAGCTCAGAAATGAGAAAAGTTCCTTTGGACAGATGAATGTGAGGAAAAGTTCAAGGAAATTAATAGAAATATGTCAAGAACATATATTATTACATTAAAATACAATGGATAAGGGTTTAAAATATATATTATTTCATTGAAGAAGGTATTGTGTTGAATCCTCAGGAATAATGACACAGGGATTGCTTATGCCTCACAAAAATTGAATGTTCATGAGAAAAATTATCAGACCCATGATTTTGAGTTAGCTGCAATAATTATTTCATTAAATTTATGAATGTATTTTATTTATGAAGTAATGTGTGATTTATATTCATATCATAATAGTTTAAATCATATATTCACATTGAAAGAGTTTAACACGTGCCAAAAAAGATAGTTGTAGATGATTAAAGATTATGACTACTCACAACATTACAACCCAAGGAAAACAAAAGAGGTGGATGATACTTTATATCAAAAGGATTATACTATATTATACTTGATGAGGATCATAAAATATCCAATTTTTATGTATTTTTAAAGGATGGATTTATAAATCTTGAAGAAAGTGGATAAATCTTGTCTTTCTCAAATGATTTTTCAACTCTCTATCTAAGTGAACATTAAAGAGGTGAAAAAGAAAGATATAGAGATACATAATAATTTTAGAAATTTTCTAAGTTTTACCTTGATTATAGTGGAATAATAATGTTCAAAAACACTATATATGTTATGTCTATTCAAGATTTGAATAAAGAGATGTTAGATAAAGCTCATAGTTCTTCATTCTCTATTCATCCTAGAAGTACAAAGAATATAGAGATATGAAAGATTATTTATGGTGGAATGGACTAAAGAGAGATATTTCAGAGTTTGTATCTTGGTTCTTGGTATATAAATAAGTTAAGGGCGAGAGAAAAAAATCTAAGGTGATGTTATAACCATTATCCATACCATAATGGAAATGAGAAAACATCACCATGTATTTTTTCATCGGGCTTAACAAAAAATCTAAAGTATACAATGATACAAGGTTTGTAGTCGATCGCCTTAAAAAGTTATCACAATTTATCAATATTAGATAATATTTATCTCAATATTATCCTTCCAGGATATAAATTAAGGAAGTGGTAATTTTGCATGAAGTACCAAATTCTAGCGTGTTAGATCATAATTTGAGGTTTACCATGAAGTTATGGTGAAGTCTTTAGTAGGACATGGATATGAAGATAATTTTCAGAATTATGTATATTCCATATACTTATGTTAATTATGAGAGAAAAATTCAAAATATAGAGGATATTATTAGATCATATTCTATGGATTTCAAAGTTTTTTGCAATCAACACATTCCTCTAGTAGAGTTTTCTTACAAGAATAACTTTAACTCAAGAATTTAGATGTCTCCTTATAAAGATCTCTATAGAAATAAGTGTAAAAATTATATGGTTTGGGATGAGGTTAGATAAAAAAATCTATCAGGACTCAATATAACTAAGGAAATGGTAGTGAAAGTTAGATCCATTTAACATCACATCAAAGCAGCTTAGAGTTTCCTGAAAATTTATGCTTAAAATCATCAGAGTGATCTATAATTTGAAATTAGGGAGAAGTTTTTTCCTATGAATTTTTATATGGAATAAGGTTATGATATTTGAGAATAAAGTAAATCTTATCCCTTGATATATTATCCCATTTAAGATTTTTGATCAATTAGGAATGGTCACATATCATTAGGCACTTCCACAGAAAAACTCTCAAGTTCGTGATGTGTTCCATGTATCACCCTTGATGAAGTACATAAAAGAATAATCACATGTATTGAACTCAGAATTCATACCATTGGAGTAAGATATTTCTTATAAGGAATAATCTATGGAGATTCTGGATCATAGATAGAAAGTTATATGAAAAAAGATCCCACACCTGGTCAAATTTCTATGGTGAAATCATCAATTTGAATAAGATACAAGGGAACATAAGGATATTATGAAGTATAATTATCATCATTTTTTTGTATCAAAGTGAAAAATTTAAAGGGAAAAATCATTTTAATGGGGTTATAATGCAACACCCTGAGTTTTTTTAAAATATATTTTTTCAAATAAATTCAATTTCTTCTATAGCTTTCATGTAAAAACCCAATTTTTCTATGAGGTATGGATAATTTAATTTTTGGTCAAATTATTAATCATAGTCCTAAAATTTATTCCAAATGAGTTTACAAGAGTTTGGGGGGGGGGGTGTCTAGGGCTTGTTCAAATCCTAGTGACTCGATTTTTGGAAAAGGAAATGCGGCTACATTGTTTGTAGAAACTATGTGACCTAATACGCACAATTTGAGTAACCATGTGAGGGATTGATAGAGGTCCTCCAGAGGCCATATGGTTTTAGAAAACTACGTATCCATAGGTCCATTCTCATGTGGGTGGCTCTATGGTTTTCAATATAGGTATTTTCATGGTTTGCAGATAGTTTGTAAAACTGTGCTTGTGAAACCATGCAGGGTCCCTCCTTAGATAGTGGGTGGCACATGGTTGGAACACAGTTTGGAAAACCATGTATCCAAACTATAAGACCCTATTATTTTGTGTAAAATTACAATTTTTCTTAAAAACTAATTAATCTTACCCTCCCTCCTATTTCTCATTTCTAGAAATAGGAGGGATTCTTGTTCAAGTTGGAGCACCCACCATATCCTAACCTAGGTTTCTTAATAAATCTTCCATAAAAAGTCCTATTAAGATTCCCCTAGTCTCTTTGGATCCACATCGTTAAGTTCTTTGATCATATTGTGCATGTTTCTATCTGTCTTTCTCTCGATGGACTAATTTAGGTGGTAGCTCTTATGACCTATTTGTAGGGTGTTCATGTGTCTTTTGATTTTCACCCGATCTAGATAAAAAAAAGGACGATACTAGATGAGTGTTTTTATAAAGACATAATGTAGGTTTTCTAGTCTTTGTCCCTCATGTCTTGAAGTTTTATAGTATGTGTTGTTGCACCGCATGCCATATTCTCTGTACATTTCTCTAAAATATAATTAAAGAATGTTAAATTCATTTTCCTTGATAGAATTGTTCTATTGATCCTTCATTCTGATTGCTTTATGTCCCTTTATCTGTTTTCACTCTTCTAGGTGTGCCTATGGATTTAACTTTATTTTTTAGATGCTTAAATGGAAAAACAATATTCTAAATGGGTTTTTCATGACTCCAAAGTGAGAGAATCATAATGAATGAAATGGAATGTGATTGGTATAACCACATCATGTTATTAAATGGAAAAATGGTTATGCCATTATTATTATTATTATTTTTAATTATTTAATAATTATCTATTAGATAATTTTAAATCCAATGATTACATATCACTATTAAGATGTACGGACATAGAACCCCTTCTGTTATTGTACTATACGAGCATGATGATCCTGGTTAATTATGATTATTTGGAATCATGAACCGTATGGTTTATGGTATGGGCATGTAATACTTTCATAAGACACTTGGGTATGGTGAGATTAATGATATGATACTGGGAATGGTGACCCTAGTGATATGATAAGGGCATAAATACCGTTTATAAATGTGATATCAGGTATCCATCCCCATGATTATGATAATGGGAATGGTGGACCTTACTACTGTTATATTGGGCCTAGTGTCTTATATACTTGTGATATAGGCATGTTATACCTATGATTTTGATACTGGGCATGAAATCCATTATTATTATGATACAGGGCATGATATCCCTTGATACTTGTGACACTCATGCTATAGCTTATAGATGTCAGAGTTACGCCTTAGGTCCAGAATAGTGTAAGTAGCCACATATATAGTTGTAAACATCACTACATATATAGTCTATATGAGTGTATATATCTGGTTACAAGTTCAAACTATCTGGATAAGGCCTAAGTAGGTACTATCAGTATGGTGTTCTTTTGAAACCAGAGATAACCTTTTATAGATTTATTAACTTCTTTACATTGTTACCTATACACTGTAATATTGTATGTACTGAATGGATATTTATAGAAACTGTTGGTGGTGGCTTACTGAGTTTATCTCAAACCCTATCAGGGTCACTAATGGTACCGAGGTAGACTATATGCTTGCAGGTGTATATTAGAGGAAATATCCACTTATGGATGTGGGACTCCTTACTAGACTTAGCATGGGAGCTTGGTAGAAGATGAATTGGATGGAGAATAACATTCTTGGATAGACTTTGACCTTTTTTACTTTTTTATATCATGTATTGTATTAACTTCCTACTTCCGTGTATGCATGTTTTCCCTATTTTTTAGAGACATGACATCGTCATCTTTTGTATATGATTTAGATTATTGTTTTGATTATTATTTAGTGCTTTGATGTTTTTGCATGATTCCTATATCTTTTATATTATTTATATTATTACTCTATTCATATATTGATTATTATTATCATTCTACTCTAATAGGAGGGCATAGAGTAACAAATTTATTTTTTTTTAATTTTTTTCAAATTAATTTATTTATTTTTGACATTTTTCATTTCAGACGTCGCTAAATATAGACTGTGTTATATGAAATCACCAATATATACGTAATTTTTATGCTACACTAAGTAAATATTTCATTATATGATACACAAAGATAATCTTATGCTACACCCAACACTGACTTGGCTTATGTTACTCACAATATTGAGTATCTATAAAGCAACATATTATAATTATAATTATTTAAACGAGATAGTTATAAAACAACCATTAATTTTAGTAAAATTAATAGTAATAACTAATTTTTAAATATTATTTATAATGTTTTTATATAAATAAAACACATTGATAATAAAAAATATAATTTTTGGTAAAGTCTTTATATGTTTAAAAATCCTATTTTCTCAAATGAACTGCTTTTTTATGTCCTTTCATGAAAAATAATAAAATTAATTTTAGAAAATTTTAGAAATTTAATTTGATAATATAAACTTTATTTTTGAATTCATAATTTCAAAATTATCTTAGGGTGATTTTTGGTTTTTTTTCCTGAAAAACTTCATTTTTTGATGAATAGTGAAAAATACAAAATTTTAATTCAAAACTACTTTTTTCTTATTATTTATTTATATGGTTAAATTATATTTTAATTTGGGTTTAAAGTGTAATTATATCAATTAAATATAAATTAATCCAATTTAGTTCATTGGAACCAATTTCACATTGAAATTGGATATAAAAACGTTTCAAACTTTTAAACATTTTCGCATAAAAAAACCAATTTCGTGACATGTCTGTGAGATTAATTTTAAATTAATTTCTGACACTTATGTTTTTAGAATGTAGAAAAATTAAATTCATATTTTGAGTTTGAATAATTTATAATTTATATTAAGTTCAACTTAGTTATGACAAAAAATATTAATGAGATTAATTAAAATTAATTACAGTGATTAAGGAAAAAATTAGTTTACTTAGTGGTTAAACTTTAATATCAAGGGGGAAAATGACCTAGAAACTTGTCCAAAACCATTTTATACCCATATTTTGACCATATCCCCTCTTGGTTCTAATTTTATGAGTTATTGGGACACTATTTACTGAAATTGACCTATATAATAAGTTAAGTATGAAAAAATATAAAAAATGAACCTTCCAAAGCTTAAGAATTTATAAGGCCTTGAGATATAAAAAAACCACATTAGTTCGGTTTTACACACTATTTTTAAATTTAAATGAGTTTTTTGGTATCATATTAATTTATATTTAATTTTTATAAATGAATTAGTTAGATTAACTGCTTAAGGAATGAGAAATGCGGTAATAATTTAGTTAATAATTAACTAAACTAAATGATACTAAAAAAATTAAAAGTGAAGTAAATTGATTGAATTATTGTATTTAATATTTTTAGATTAATATATAATTTTACATAGGTGTGAAATTAATATATTCAAATTTAATCTTTGCGTTGATATTTTTAAATTTAAATTAAGTAAATACTGTCCAATTTGACATAAATGTTATTTTATAATAAAATATATTCTATTGAAATATTTAAAATTTACTAAAAATACTATATTATTCCAAATAATATGTAAATTATAATAAATATAAAATATTTTCTACTTATTGAAAAATTTATATTTTATAATGAACATATTTACCATTAAATAAAAAACATTATCAGCACGGTTCGAGTTAAAGTAGTGTTTTTGCACCCTACATGTGCTTGTCTTAAAATTAATTTCCTACACACATGGTATTTATTTTTTGAAATTATATATCATTTTTATAGTTAATTGGGTCTATATTTTTTAATAATTATCACTTTAATTTACTATTAATGTTTAAATTACTTAGGTTAGAAAACTAGTTACCTTAATATAAACTAAAATGATAAAAGTGGGGAAACATAGATGTTAGGGAACAAATTATAAAAATGCACTTATTTTTTTGTTTTGGAGGATTTTACAGACCATAAATACCATTTAATCCATTATTTTTCCATTTTTTAATCACATGAGTCAAGGGAGACCTTCCCATAATGTTTACCATTTGATATTTAAAAGAATGTCACCCCTCCTCTACAAAAAGGCATTCAATATTCCCCTTCCTCACACCTCTCAAGCCACATTGGCTTATAAAAACTCTCCCTAAATAGGATCTGAAATTCCCTAACTTAATCCTTGAAGCCTCCCTTTGATTATAATTTTATCCAAGGAATACCTTTGTTGCAAACCTAAAGGAGTTACCCAAAGAAGAGGTAAAATCCTTAATTAAAAACTTTTGTTTCATTTTATTTATTCACCAACTCAATTAATATTATTAAATGATTATATAATAACCTTAATAAAATCAATATACTTTGATTTTGTTATTATAATGGTTCTATATGCACCTAAAAAGACTTCCATCAAATGGGTAATGAACTTACCATTCGTGTGTACGGTGGACTACCACATTGTGAAAAGATGTCGTTTGTTTTTTTCCTTTGCCACATCCCGTGATTGGGAATTATGATGTACATAATGTTTTTATATGATATATGTGATATTTATTATGTATTTATTCTTATTTAATTGTCATATAAAATATACCTTCATGCTTTTCATTTTGTGTGTATATGATAACTTTGTTTTTGGACGTGTGGACTACCGCCTCCTCAAAGCGATGTGTTTTTTCACAATTTACATGGAATGTATTAAAGATGGGTTTAGTAAGAATATATGATATATATAAAATAATAATTATCCTATAATGATAATATATATATACATGAATATTTCATTTACTTTATTTCTTTCAATACAAAAAGAAAATGGAAACAACATTCACACGTATGTACGACTTACCTTCTCCATGAAAGGTGTATTCTATTTAATATTTATTTATTTTAAATATTATTATAAATATTTATATAATGAGTATATATGATATTTATATCATGTTTTAAATTTTTTAAATAATTAAATCATGATCTATGTAAGGAAATCAATAATAACAAGTCAAAACATATACAAAAAACAAAGAAGATATTACCCAAAACACAACATTAACATGGAATTATTAATAAATGGATAATATAAAGTCAAAATATAATAATATATTTTATTATATATAATGATATAGTTATTTTATAGATTTATAATAAAATTGTATTTATTATAAAGTAGGTTTGAACTTGTATGAATAAATTCCACACTTAAGGTAAGGGTTTTCTCATTTCACTTTTATTTCTGTGAGACTTATGTCTTATTCACCACTCATTTATTTTGGGTGGTGTATATAATTACCATGAATCTATTATATTATTATTATAATTAAATTTATGGGTATTTACATAACCATTTTATTATCTTTCTTTCATTGGGTTTATGGTACAAAAGTTAACAAATCAGTAAAGTAATTTTGTCTCAATTTTCCTTATTTAAGATAGATGCCATGTTATGAACATATATTTTTATAAGAGGTCTATAATTAGCTTTGAAATTTTATACCATGAATTTAATTATTTAAATGATATTTTAATCTTCATGTAATGTTATTTTTTCATGGGTATTATGATTCAATGTAATCAATTGTTAAGAGTTTATTGCGACAATCTAGTCATTTATCGAGAATGTTTATGATTACATTTTCATTGATGAAATATTATGATCCATATTTTAAGAAAAATAATGATTTTTTTTCTCCTTTTTATATTAATTATATATTCATATATTAAATCCATTTTCCACTCTTTGTTACTTAAGATAATTTAGATTTTCTTAAGAAAATCTGGCCTCATTTCTTTCTTTGGTCGAAAATCTATTTTATTCAAAAACAATGATTTCAAAAATGTTTAAAAAAAATTAAAATGATATTTTAAGATTATTTTCAAGGTAAAATTATTTTAAAAATATGTTATATTTTTCAAATCTTCATTTATAAGTTTTCAAATCTATTTCGAAGAAAAAGGTTTTCAAAACTGTTTTTTTTTAAAAAGTGTTTTAAATGTTTTTAAGATTCCTTTATAAGTTTTAAAAGAAAAAGGTTTTCAAAAGGTTTTCAAGCTTATTTTATAATTTTTAAATGAAAAAGGTTTTAATTTTTTTTTCAAACTTCTTATCAAAGTTTTAACTAAAAAAGTTTTTCAATTTTTTTTATGTTTTCAAAAGTATTTTTTTATATAAGAAAATGATATTTTCATTAAGAAGTTAATTTAAAATATTTCTAAAAAATTATGTTCCATCTAAGATGAAATACCTTAGTGTTACTCATGCCTTACTAGGGATATAATCCAAGGGTTCCATTCATATTATTTCTTTGAATGATTTATGTTTTGATGACATGATATTTATAAAACCTATTTCTATTTCATGGGTTATATGTTTATGAAAACTATTTCTATTTAACGGGTTATATTCTTATGAAACCCACTTCTTTTCAAGAGATATGATTTGATGAAATGATTATGAAACCTGTATCTATTCCACTAGTTAT
The DNA here is from genome assembly GCA_963277665.1 of Viscum album. Lineage (NCBI taxonomy): Eukaryota > Viridiplantae > Streptophyta > Magnoliopsida > Santalales > Viscaceae > Viscum > Viscum album. Next base: position 1,859,704,500 of record OY728128.1, read on the forward strand.
GATATGATTAAATGTTTATGATTCCCATTTTATTTCATGGGTTATGATATGATGAATGATTTTTATCTAGTGGAATACATATTTATGATTTCATTATGATATGGGTGGAACCTATATCTCCCTCAAATTAATTGGTTAACGATTTATATCTCATGACATATACATGAATGGAATGGGGAGTTAATATGGTTCAGTGAAGGAATTTATCCACTAGATGGTCTTGGGAGTGAACCTTGACTACTAATATGGTCATAGGAGTAAACCATGAATATCAATATGGTATGGGGAGTGAACCCATAATACTAATATGTCCTTTAAAATAATCCTTTAATACTGTGGAAATAATTTTTTATTCATATGTGTTTTCCATGAATTATATGTATTATTCCTATGCTATGCTCTCATGGATTATGATCTTGATTCCTTTATAATTAATGAATTATGAACTACCAATATTTATTCCATGACTCATGTATATGATATTTGATATGCAAGGTATGATTGTTAAATTTTATTCTCATGTTTTAATATACTTATGATCATGTTATACTTATGTATCTTTTTTATTTACCCTTACTTAGCATCTAATCTCACCCTTTCTTATGTTTCCTTTCCCCAGGTTATAAATAAAGGATTTAAGTGAAAGTACAAAAGGGTAAGATATTTGTGTGAAACCATAAATATCTTTCACCAGGGTAGAAGATTCTATTTCATTATTTCCAAATACACTAAACTATTATGGTACTTGGGTATGTACTTTTATAAAGTGATTAATATTCATCTAAATTGATGTAATATCGATGTATGTTAATCTTGGGTCATTATAGTTGGTATCAAAGGAAAGGTTTCATCAAACTTTGGAAACTAGGATGAGAAAACTTTAGTGAAACCCCTTGGGATATTTCTAAGGATATATCTAGGGATATCTCTAAGGATAAGACTAAGGTTTCATAAATTAAAGAGGTAGGTTTCATAATTTATAAATCCTATAATTTACTTTTCATGGTTATGTGGTTTTACTCTATGATAATTGTTTCTCACACTATGATTTATAGTTTTAGTTAATTGAGGGAACTATAAGGAACTGGGTTAACATTGGATGTGATGGATTATTTTCTAATGTGTAATCAAATGGGATGATCACTGGAGTGAAGGATATTGTGATTATGCCTAATCAGTTTTCAAGAAACTTGATTAACAACATGTACCTTAACCAAATATCAGAATCACTAAAGAATATAAATAATAAGTTTGCTGAGAGTTAGAGTAACGGATACCATGTAAGAAAGAAGATCCAGTTTTCTTTATGTCAAGAATGTGGAACAAATAACCCAAGTGAATGTCTTAGAGGAACAAGAAGATATTTTTACTGTGGAAAAGAAGGACACAAAGCAAGTAACTGCAAAGAAAAATATAAATAGTCCAGTTAATGGAATGAATTTTAATATTGGACTCCCTAATACATCATTGACGATTAAATGGTTTAAGTGTGGAATGAATGATCATTATGCAAATTGATTTCCCAAATGTAAAGCTCAAGAATAGAATTATCAATGTGGTATGAGTAATGGTTATATTGCTGATGATGATGTGACTACAGGTGAAATTTGAGAGGAAAGAGGTATTAAGTAATAGGATAAGGTAACCATGTTATGTCTTAAGGATAAAGTGGAATAATTAATGTATTTATGTATTTAGATTAAATAATTATGAATGGTGAATTATGTAAGTATTTTTCAGTTTATGTTTTTATCTAAGGATTTACAAGATTTTTTGAATGATTCTAATGGGCTAGAAAAGTTATTTAATGGAAAGAAGATGTTCATGGGAAACACATTATTAAGTAAATACAACTCTTAATATGTTACTTATCTTAGGATAATGATGTTTGGATATAGATATATTGGATATGAATAAGTAATTTGGATGATACTGATTTCCTTGTAACTAATAAAGTATTTGTTGATAAGTGGTTTATGATATCATTGATGAAGTTTACAAAATTTTTTGGATTTAAAGAATATATCTACTAAAATTTTGAATAATAAAACATTCATGTTTTCAATAAGCATTTTTGGTAATTTAGGATATTACCATATTTCAGGAGAATTCATGATGAAGGTATTCACTTATTTGGTATCTGATAAGAAAGAGCTAATTTATGATATATGGGGGATCAATGTTAATATTATTTAGTGATTTAATTTATAATGTTATGTAATTTCATCTTTTATAAGGGTTATAAGATTAAAAATTTATGGAATGGTCTATGTTAAACATCAGATGAGGTTTTATAGATTAATGTATTTTTTGTCCATATGATTATTTATGCACATTGGATAACTTGTGATAACATTTTTGTGTGATAAAGATATATATAATGACCTATCATTCTATTTATGTATATTATGATCTACTAATAAAAAATTTAACTTCATTTATAGGATTAAGAGATGAAGTGGAAATTGATCAAGAAAAAACAAAGGGTGTGGTTGTCCTGAAATCATGTATGTATATCTTCTCATGAAAATTATTCAACTTAAGGAAAAATGGTCTTAAAATAATTTTTTTTGTGTTATCATAATTTTTGATGATATCAATGAACTTTTTCAAGCCTCTTTGGGTTATGTATTTTCATTCGTTAACTTTCTCCTGACCATGTTCTTTATCAATATCCATCAAAAGTTGATAGTTAAATTTCTCTTCCATGTCCATGTTTTTACTTTAAACTTATGTTCTCCTATGTAGAAACTAGGTTATGAGTTACTTTGGGTAACCATAATGTTTCTAGCTTCTCAATTTTAAAGGAAGTTTTGGTATTCATTTTTACGATATGGGTTTTTATGAGATGAAATTTCAAGTATTAAACCCTTAATAATAGAGATTAATTTTTAGGGTGAAATTCATTTTAAGGGGGGTATAATGTAGCACCCTAAGATTTTGAGATTTTTATTGAATTAATTTATTTTTTTTGATATTTTTCATTTCACACAACACTAAATATAGCTTGTTTTGTATGAAATAACCATGTTATTCTTACTTTTTACACTAAATAAATTTTAACTTTTGTTATATGCTATAACAAGATAAGAAAGCACTACACAAAACACCAACTTGGTCTGAGTTTCTACGAAACAACATTTTATTATTATAATTATTTAAACAAGATAGTTATAAAACATATTTTATACTTAGTAACATGAATAGTAATAACCAATTTTTAAATATTATTTATAATGGTTTTATATAAATAAAACATATTTATAATAAAAAATATAATTTTTGGTAATGTTTTTATATATTTGAAAATACTATTTTCTCAAATAAAATTATTTTTATGTCCTTATATAAACAATAATAAAATTAATTTTAAACAATTTTTGAAATTGAAATTTATAAAATAAACCTCATTTTTTAATTAAAAATTTAAAAATTAGATTAGAGTAATTTTTGGGGTTTTTATTTTGAACAACTTCATTTGTGGATGAATAGTGAAAAATACTGTATTTTAATTCAATTATACTTTTTCATCTAATTTATTTATATTAATAAATTATATTTTAATTTGGTTTTAAAGTTTAATTAGATAAAATGTAAATCCATTAATCCAATTTAAGTCATTGGAACCAATTTTAAATTGAAATCGGATATAAAAACATTTCAAACTTTTAAACATTTTCATATAAAAACCCCGCTTCCATGACACCTCTTCGAGATTAATTTTAAATTAATTTTTATCACTTATGTAATTATAATTTCTAAAAATGGGTTCCATATTTGGAATAATCAAAATTTATAATTACTAGTAAGTTCAACTTATTTTTGACCAAAAATACTAGTGAAATTAATTAAAATTAATTATAGCGAGTAAGGAAAAAATTAGGTTACTTAGCGATTAAAATTTAATATTAAGGGGAAAAATGAATTAGAAACTTGTCAAAAATCTATTGGATGCACATATTTATACCATATCACTTTTTGTTTAGAATTTTATGAGTTAGTGGGACACTATTTATTGTAATTGACCTATATAATATCTTAAGTAATGAAAAACACAAAAAGGAACCTTCCTTACCTTTAAAATTTATAAAGCCTCAAGATATTGAACAAAAACCACATTAGTTTGGTTGTACAAATTATTTTGAAAGGTAAAGTATTTTTTGGAATCATATTAATTTATATTTAATTTTTAGAAATAAATTATTTAGATTAACTGCTTAAGGAATTCCAAATACAGTAATTTTTTACGAGTCCCATTACCAAAAGGTTACGATATTTATTTATAAAAAGAAACTATAAGAGTCGATAACATGAGAGTTATTTATAATAATTTTCATAAAGAGAAATGAAGTCACTAGGGAGAGAATCTGACCATACGAGATTCATAACAATGCCCTAATTAACAAGGCCATCCACAACCATGTTGGCCTCCCTAAAGACATGTGTGGTGATATAGTTTAAACTCATGAGAGTATTCATACATTCCATCTATTTAGTTGTAAGTCTCCATGAAATACGAGATTCACCATTTCTAATATCTTTCACAAGTGTGTAAGAATATCTTTATAACCAAGGTTATTCTATCCTTTTATCTTTACAAAAGCGACAACATGAATGATTCCAAGAATCTCTGCCTATAAGGAATAAGTCACTCCACAAGAGCCATAAAATTCGCCTTTAACATTTTACTCATGATCACTAAAGATGGAACAACACTCATAGAGTCATGGGGTTTTTTGGAGGCCCCATCCATGTTAATTTTGATCCAATGAGGGAACTGGGGAAACTATAAAAATTTAATGGTACCCATCACTGGCCTAAAGTTTTCGGAGATCCCCAAATTTCACAAAGTAAATAATTCCAACACAGTTTTATCACAGAATCCCACACATGCCACACTATAATCCTTGAAGGACACAAGGATTTACTGAAATACCACCCCCAAGTATAGTGGCATCCCGACATGAATCAGGGTATTGCGATTCCACCATATGGTGTGAAGGAGTTTTGCTACAACAACAGTGAATAAGGTACATACTTAGTGGGAAGACGATTATGAGAAATCCTCTAGATGAGAGTTAACTGATATAGTCTAATCCAAAACTTCTTGAAAACAGTGATCTAATTAAGATCCATATTACCATCTCTGGAGGTATGCTGTTAGAATATTTTACTATTGAGAATACCACTTCTAGCTAGCTCCCATTCACGAAAATCAGAGCAAGTAAAAAAATTGTAATTTTCAACAATTCCTTGAAGGTCATCCTATAATGGAGGATACAGAAGATCATAAAAATATTTTATGGAGATATAGACATTAGAGTTCTAGCCAAGTGGCTAGAAATCCTCAATTAAAGGATAAATGGTCTAATAATCAAGCCAAAATTTGAGATTAGAGTTCTTATTTACCATCCATTTGAACAAGCCATGATAATTTGGAAATAAGATTTAATTGTAGGTTAGATTGATGATTCAAGTTAATCATCAATACTTTTCTTCAATTTTTCAAGCAAATGTGCTTTGAGAAACCCCAAAGAGTATGTACTACTATAAATGAGATTCCATGTAATCCTAGATTGGAGAGAGTCATTGAAAAACCTATTATTTTTTATACTAATGCCTCTATTTGATAAAGATTTACAACCCATATTCCAAGGGATGGTCACTAGATTCTGTTCATATATGTTCCCACTCCAAATAAAGTTATTTATTCCTCCATTTATGTAATTAATGATCCCACTTTTCCATTTATAAACCATATAAGAGTAAATTCGTTTGGAAACAATAATGGACTTCATTATACTAATCCTACCATCCATTGATAAACTCTTTCCCTCCCATGTTGAGAGTTTTCCATTAACCCTATCCAAAATTCTAGAAAATTAGATTACTCTCAACTTACCCCAAAAAAGTGGAACTCCAAGGTCATTAAAGGGCATATCCCCCTCTCTGATTTCCATCTATGAAAGAACATAATTCTTCTGAACAATCTTAAACCTTTTTCAAAAATTGATGAATGATTTGTCCCAATTGAAACATTATCCAGAGATACTTTCATAGTGAAGTAAGATATTTTTAAGAACTCGAATTTTAATTTTAATCCCCTGAAAGAAAATAATATGAGTAGCATAAAATAGATGGGTGGGCATAGTGAGATACCTGGACGCTTGTATTGGCTTAAGCTTTCCTTGAGAAACCACATGAGTGATGAGCCTACTAAGATAATCCTCAGCAACAAAAAAGAGGAGAGCTGAGAGGGGATATCCTTAGGGAAACCTATAGAGAATTTAAAATACCATTTTGGATAACTATTCATAAGAACAAAAACATGAGTATATTCAATTAGGGATGCAACCTAATTAATGAAATTTCTATTAAATTAAAAGTGTCCAAGCACCTTATACCAGAAATTCCAATATAGAGTGTCAAAATCCTTATTAATATCAATAAATTATACCCATATTCTAATCTTTCTATGTATATTACATCATTATAAAGCAGATACAATGAAATCCTGAATAGATCTCTCTTTAATAAATCCAAATTTATTCCAAGATACAATTTTTTCTCTAATGCTAGAAATCCTAATAGCAATAATTTTGTTAATAACCTTGTAAATTGTGTTGACAAGGGAAATGGACCTGAAGAGATGAATTTAATATGAATTATTAGAGTTTATATATTTACTAATAAATATAACTTTAATTTAGTGTTAATGGTTAAATTACTTAGGAAACAAAATTAGCCACCTTAATAAAAACCAAAATGATAAAAACAGGGAAAGTTATAAGTTAGGGAAAAAATTATAAAAATGAATTTATTTTTGTTTGTTGGAGGTTTTTATCAATCATATATACCCTTTAATCCATTATTTTTTTCATTTTTGGAAGCACATGAGGTAAGGGTGACCTCCCAATAGTGTTTACCTTTTGGTATTTACAAGAATACAACCCCTCATCCTCTATAAAATGGAATTTAATTTTCCCATTCCTCACACATATCAAGACACTTTGGATCATCCAAAATCTACCCAAATAAGATCCCAAATTCCCTAACTTAATACTATAATCATACCTTTTGGAATAAATGAAACCAAGGGATCCCTTTGGTGCAAACCAAAAGGAGTTACCCAAAGAAGAGGTAACATCCTTCAACAAGCACTTTTGTTTCATTTTCTTTCTCCACAACATCAATTATTATTATTATATGATTATATAATAACCTCAGTATCCTACATATACTTATATATTTTTATTATTAATTTTATACCTAAACCTACATACACTTCCATAAAATGGATAATGGACTTACCATTCGTGTGTACGATGAACTACTACCTTGCGAAACGATGTCGTTCATTTTTTACTTTACCGCCTCTCATGGTTTGATATTATGATGGAAATACTATTTTTATATGATATATATGATATTATTATATCTTTATACTTATTTAATTATCATATAAAACTTACCTTCTTTCTCTCCATTTTGTGTAAATATGATAACTTCGTTTTTGGATGTGTCGACTACCGCCACCTCAAAGCGACGTGATTCGTTCGAACTTTACATAGAATGTATTAAGGATGAGTTTAGTAAATGTATATGATATATATAAAATAATAATACTAATGTAATGATAATATATAGACACACAAATATATATGCCATTTACTTACTTTATTTCAATATAACAGGAAAACAGAAACAACGTTCATGCATACGCACGGTCTACTGTATCCATGAACGATGTATTACATTTCATATTTATTTATTTTATAGATTATTATAAATATTTATATAATGAATACATATGATATTTATTTCATGTTTTATATTTTATAAATAATTAAATCATGATCTATTTAAGTGGATCAAGAATAACAAGTCAAAACATATATAAAAAAAGTGGATCTTACCCGATATGTAACATTAACATGGAATTGTTAATAAAAGGGTAATATAAAGTCATAATAAAATAATATATGGTATTATAACTAATAATATGGTTATTTTTTATATTTATAATGAACTTATATTTATTATATAGTAGTTTTTAATGTGTACGAAGAAATTTAATACTTAAGGTAAGGGTTCTCTTTTCTCACTTTTATTTCTGTGAGACTTATACCTTATTCACCACTCATTTATTTTGTGTGGTGTATATAATATACATGAATATATTATAAGATTATTATAATTAAATTTATGGGTATTTACATTACCATTTTATGATATTTCTTTTATGGTGTTTATGGTTAAAAAGTAACCAAATCGGTAAAGTAATTTTGTCTCAACTTTCCTTCTTTGAGATATATGCCATGTTATGCACCTATATTTTTCTATGAGGTATATATAATACCCTTTGAAATGATATATCATGAATATACGTATTTTCATGATGTTTTAAGATTAATTTAGTATTATTATTTCATCGGGATTATGATTCAAAGTTACCAAATGGAAAGATTTTATTGCAACAATTTCATCATTTATTGGGATTGTTTGTGATTATGCTCTCATTGATGAAATATTGTGATCCATATTTCAAGAAAACTCATGAATTTTCTTATAATTTGTTTTTTCTTGATATATTAATGTATCAGTACCATTTTACACTCTTTTTTACTTAAGATAATTAAGAATGTTTTTTAAGAAAATTTGACCTCATTTCTCTCTTCGATCGGAAATCTGTTTTATTTAAAAACCATGTTTTCAAAAATGTTTTCAAAAAAATGTTTTTAAAATAATATTTTAAACTAATTTTTAATAAAAAAGTATTTTAAAAATGTTTTGTGGTTTTAAAAGCTTCTTTTTATGTTTTTAAAGTTATTTTCAAAGAAAAAGGTTTTCAAAAATGTTTTATGTTTAGAAAGTATTTTAAATGTTTTCAAGATTCCTTTATAAGTTTTCAAAGAAAAAGGTTTTAAAATGGTTTTCAAGCTTATTTTATAAGTTTTCAATGAAAAAGGTTTTCAAAATGTTTTCAGACTTCTTTTACAAGTTTCAAATGAAACAAGTTTTCAAAATGTTTTCAAGCTTCCTTTATAAGTTTTCAAGGTTATTTTCAAGGAAAATAGTTTTCAAAATGTTTTATGTTTTAAAAAATAATTTTTTTAAAGAAGAAATGATATTTTACTCAAGAAATTGTTTTAAAATATTTCTCAAAAATTATGTTCCATCTAAGATGACATATGTTGGTGTTACTCATTCCTTACTGGGGATATGATCTAAGAGTTATATTCATATTATTTCTCTCAATGGTTTATATTTTGATGGAATTATATTTATGAAACCCATTTATATTTCAGAGATTACATGTTTATGAAATCTATTTCTCTTTCATGAGTTAAATTCTTATGAAACCCACTTCTTTTCATGGGTTATGCTTTGATAAAATGATTATGAAACCTATCTCTTTTCTATAGGTTATGATATGATTACAGGTTTGTGATACTCATTTAATTTCATGGGTTATGATATAATGAATGATTATGATATATTGGGACACATATGTTTGATTTAATTATGATATGGGTGGGACCAATATCTCCCTATAGGTAAAAATTTATATCTCATGAGATAGACATGGATGGAACGAGGAGTGAAATCAGTTCAGTAAATGAATTTTTCCACTAAGATGATTTTGGGAGTGAACCTTGACTACTAATATGGTTAGGGAAGTGAACCATGAATACCAATATTAATGGGAGTGAAACCATACTACTAATATGTCCTTGTCAATAATCCTTGAATACTACGGAAATCATTTTATATGTTTATGTTTATGTCAAAAATTCCACATTTTATTCTTATGTTATTCTCTCATTGATTATGATCTCGATTCCCTTATAATTCATGACTTATGAACTAACAATATTTATACCATGACTCATTTATATGATCTTTGATATGTAAGGTATGATCTTCAAATGTTATTCTCTTTTTCTCATACCCTTATGATCATGTTATGCTTATGTATCTCCTTTATTTACCTTTACTAAGAATATGATCACACCCTTTCTTATTTTTCCTTTTTCTTGGATATAAAGAAAAGTTTTAAGTAGTTTTAATAATAGGTAAGATCTTTGTGGGAAATATTCAAGATATTTCACTAGGATAGAAGATTATGTTTCCAAGTTTTCAAAGGAACTAAAACTATTACGGACCTCATGTATGTATTTTATAATGTGATGAATACTCATCTAAATTGATGTAATATTGATGTATGTTAACCCTATGTCATTATACATAGTCTCCCCATAGACACACCCTATGACCTAACTGCTAGTCAGAAACCTCTGGCGTATGGGGATGAACACTTGAGGCCATGTGGCCCATAGGCTTGGGGAACCTCTGAGTGGCACCCAGGTTAGGATGTCACAAGGTGGTATCAGAGAACATTATTTTCTTTTGTTTTATTATTTTGGAATATTAGACAGGATATTAGAAATGTATCAGGATTTAGTAATGAGTTGTTCCTAGGATTAGCTAACCCATGTATAGGGAAATTACAAATTACCTAGTATGGGACATGTTGTCATGTATTATACTTATTATAGTTGATTTTATTCTACTATTGGATGATGCACATGATATGTGATAGTTATTGTTATTATAATTAAGATTATTGAGGCTACTTTTTTATCCTTTTCCCTAATGAGATGAGGGAAATGAAGAATCAATCATGCATAATTTTAGGCATCATATAAAGAATTCAATTTCCATGCCATTAAGGATCATTTTATTGCTTAAATTGCCTATGATTTATATGAGTTCTTTGACCGCTATAACAAAACTGAATAACGTTTTATGTAGGGATTGAGAAACATGATTAATACTAAGATAACCTTCCACAACCTAGATAGTGTTTTTTTGTATAGGCTACAATAAACACTCTAAGGAGAAAATCATGGCACATTGAGTCATGTACCATTGGTTGCAAGGACTGAAATGTGTTATGGCTTAGATTAATTGGACACCATCTTTTGATTTATATGGGATATGGTCCCTTAAGGATAATAAGTGGTGAACCATTTGATTCAACCATTTAAATATAATGATATTATAAATATGAATTTAAATTAAATTGAATACATTAGAACACAGATCTTGACCTAGACCCGACCTTAGTACTAGGTAGTAGGTAGCGTCTCTTGTGTTCTATATAATGTTTTATCACCCATACAAAAATCCTTGAGATTTTAGAGGGGTTTTACTATTATATAGAAATTATTTTACATATCTTATTCGTGCATCTATGATGTTATCACTTTTAAATCATATACGAGGCATGTGTTTGGAATTTGTAGAGTTGTTCCACCATGACTTACACCAATTGTTCACTAAGAGGTTGGTCACAAACATGTTCTGAAGGTGGTGAGCCATGAACTGCTAGTGATACCTCCAATAGTGAAACCTATGGAACATCTTCCTATTCTCGATGTAGGTTATGATTCCTAGTTTCAAGGAGAGTTTCTATGATTGATGTAGATGATACTAGGAGCTCTGCGCTCTGCCCCTTATATTGGAGAGTCGACTTAGGAGTTGCAATAATAATATCCACCCATGTTTTTTAGGGATAATAGATCACATGATGCAGAGATATGGATCAATGTTTTTATGTAAATATTCAAGAATATTGAGACACCTCCTAAGAGGATAGTGAATATAGACACTTATATGCTTTGTGGATCTGCCAAAGGATGTTGGGATATTCTAAACTAGGAAGGTCAGTATCAGGAAGTGATTTGGAGGGATTTACAACTGAGCTTATAGGAATAATTCTTCCCTAATACCCTAAGGTATGATCGTTTCATTAAACTCATAAACCTACAACAAGTTTCTATGATAGTTACTGAATATTCAGCTCATTTTACAGAGCTTCAGTTCTTTGCACCCATATGTACTGCTGATGAGCCAGTGAAAGAAAGATGATTTGAGGATGGACTTTGGAATCCTATTCATTCTCAGGTAAACATTTCCTAGTTGACTACAGTATATGATATAGGGAACTAGGAACTTATCACTGAGTAGAACCTAAGGGAAGTATACAGTTTGATCTAGGTTGGTTAAGAACTGATACAAGTTACTAGTTCGACTAGTAGTCGAAAGGAACAATTTGAGACTTCACATGTGAGTAGCGGTATTCGGGTGACACCTTATGATAATTATGTGGGTTTTCACTAGTTTGGGAAGACTAGGAATAATAATCTATAGTGTTCTAGAGACTCTGTAAAGTGATGAGGCTATGGTCGATTGAGGCATCTTCAGTGTTTCTGTAGGACCTTCCCCGCAGTTCTTAGTTGGAGAGGATCCATACTAGCTCCAGCTTTAGAAGTAGGATATGTAGAACCTTTTATAGAAAGTAACTAGAGTACTAATAGCCATATAGGTAGAGGATGGGGTCTTGGATATGGTATCCAAGATTCTGATGTACAACACCAGCAGACCAGACCCTCTTTATATAGTCAGGTTGTAGTACAAGGTCATGGATCCGACCATATTTATGCAGTGCAACCTATACCAGAGGAGTAGGATATCAGACCATCTACAATTCTAGTTACCATCATAGTATACTATATTATAGTGTCTACCTTATTCTATTCTAGTTAATCTAACTACTTTATCTCTTTTTCTATTTATGGAGAGCCTTAGACTTCATGTTGAGTACTCCTACAGTGTTATGACGCTTGATACACCTTTGGGTATGCATTCAGAGAGTGAAATACAATGTAAGGGTTATCATCTTGAGGTTGGAAGACTTAATTTTATATGGTACCTCTTCATCCACAATAAGGCATGCTTTTATTTCATTCTTGGGATGGAATTGTTGGTCCACTATCATGTCTATGTGATTTTTTATTGCCATAGGGTTTTCTTCACATCACGAAAAGGTGGTATGTAAATTCACAAGGGTAAGTGGGATATATAGGAAAGTATAGATGGAATATATAATATTAGGCTAGGTGGAGTGACTTCCTAGATTTATATCCTTTACATGGATGATTAGGGATTACATCAGACTAAGTTCCCTCTAATATTCGATCAATTAAGGGATGTTTTCATCGATGATTTTCTGGGATAACTCCTTAGAGAGAGTTAGAGTTTACTATCAAGATAATTCCTAGAGCTACACCGATATCCTTTCCTCCTTATATAATAGATAATATATAATTTCAGAAGCTTAAGAGGTAGATAAAATATTTTGCGGCCAAGGGTTTTACAAAACCCATTACTTCTTCCTAGAGTTCATCAATAATTTTTCCAAGAAGTTGGATGGAACCCTCAAAATTTTCATTGATTATCAGAAGTTGAACCAAATTACTCTGAAAAACCAATATCCCTCACCTCATATAGATTATCATTTTGAATAGATTAGAGGAGAAAAGGTATTATAGAATATTGACATGAGATTAGGTTGTCATCAGGTTTGAGTTAGGCCTTCTTATATTTCACATACTACTTTCTACAATCAGTAAAATTTATATGAGTGTCTAATTATATTTTTTGTCCGTACAAAGGCTCCTTCCTTATTCAATAATTTTATTAATAGGTTCTGCTATCCCTATATATATTCCTATTTCATGGTCTTCATAGATGAAATATTAGTGTATTCTAATACTAGAAGCGACCATGCAATTCATCTTGACATCCTTTTGAATATAATGAGAGAGCACCAATTGTATGTTAAGATCAATAAATTTCGCTTCAAGATCAGCAAGATTTATTTTATGGGTCATATTATCTCAGAGGTAGGAGTTTCAGTTAACCCATAGAAGGTGAAAACTATGGTTACTGAGGAGCATCCCAAGAATGGATTTGACATATTGAGTTTCTTGGGGATAGATAGTTACTACTATAATTTTATACATGACATATCATGCTTAAAAACACCTCTTACGGGCTTGACTAAGAAGGGATTGAAGTTTATCTAGTCAGAATCCTATGATACAACCTTTTAGGTGTTGAAAGAGAGATTTACTTCAACACTAATCTTGATTCTTCCATTGTTGGGTAAAAGCTATGCAGTATACTGTGATGCATCATGTTTTAGTCTAGGAGTAGTTATCACATAGGAATATTGAGATGTTGCGTATGAGTCATGATAGCTGAGGCCTTGTGAGAGTAATTACCTGATGCACAATCTTAATTTGGAAGTTGTGGTTCATGCCTTGCATTACTAGAGGCATTACCTACTAGGAGATAATTTTGTAGAGTTTATAGACCACAAAATCCTCAGGTATATTTTTACATAGTGTGACCAGAATCTTTGATAGAGAAGATGGGTTGAGTTCCTTTAGTCATTTGAATTCGAGGTTGACTATATGTCTAGAAAGGGAAATACTGTTGTTGATGCTCTGAGTGGGAGGAATAACATGTATATAGTTCAGGATGCTAGTAGTGAGTGGAAGCTTATGGATATGTTTTCTAAGATGAACATAGAGGTGAAAGATTTTCATGGATAGTCTGTACTTTTATTTTTATTAGTGGCCTCTTTACTTGTAGAGAGAGTGAAGGTGAGGTAGTTTTTAGATCTTGAAGGCTTGGTCCTATGAGAGAGTATTTATAGTGAGGAGCCACCTCCAGATTGGACTATCGATGATGATGACATCTTGTATACACATAGGCCTATCTGGGTTCCCACTAATATGATAGAGAAGTTGATGTGTGAGTCACATGATTTCTAGTGGGCAGTTTACCTAGGTATCTACAAGATTTATCATGATATGCATTGACATTATTAGTGGATAGGGATGATGCATTAGATAACATGTTTTATCACTAGGTGTTATGCCTGTTAGTATATGAAGGAAGAACACCAGTGGCTTACTAGATTTCTATATCCATTACCAGCCCCAGAATGAAAATTAGAAGATGTTTCTATGGATTTTTTCATCGGCTTACTGTGGTAACCTTGAGGTAGCAAGGCAATTTTGGTAGTTGTGGATTGACTGACTAAAGTACCCCACTTCTTATTCAGGAGGCTTTGTCAGTTGATGAGATGGAAAGGTTATATATCTGTGAGATTATACAACTAAACAGGGTCCCTTATACCATCATTTCAGATATGGATTCTTTTTTCACATTGAGGTTTTGGAAGGGTTTATAAAGAGCTATGGGTATAGAAGTGCTTCTAAGAATATGTTTTCACCCTCAGACCTATGTAAAGTTGTAACAGACTATATAGGTGTTATAGGACATGATCTGGGCATGTGTCCTTGATTTTTATGGTTCTTGAGTGAATCATATCCTCCTCATAAAGTTTTACTCCATTAAAATGTGTATGGAAATGATATAAATGGATCTTTATGAGGACATATACTGTAGGCTGTGTCGTTCATCCATGTGTTGGTTAGTGAAAGGAGAGGCAGTGCTACTGGGTCTTCATCTCTTTCAAGAGACTTTGGAGAAGGTTCAAGTTATGGGGAAACAAATTTCTACCACTCAGTATAGATAGAAATCTTATGTTTATCACCATCTATGACCTCTATAGTTTGAGGTCAGGAATCATGTTTTCATACAAGTATCACCCAGACTTGGGTATAGACAGATACGAAGGAAAGGGAAGTTATCACCTTCTTATGTTAGGATGTTTGAGATCATGGAGAAAGTCTATCTAGTATCCTATTAGTTCATATTACCTTAGAGGTACCAGGCCACACATAATGTCTTCCATATTTCATAGGTTTATTGTTACCATGTCGACCTGTCGCACACTTTTGATCTTGATGATGTTGAACTGGACATTGATACTTCTATTGAGGAGTATCCTAAATAAATTTTTGATCAGTTAATAAATCCTCTATGAGGCTGGTCTCTCCTTTTAGTATAAGTGCTATGATATAAAGACCAAGTATAGGATGATACATGGAAGTGTGAGGCTTACATACGTGCTCAATGGCTGTAGTTATTATCAGATAGTGTTTCGCCACCCATGGAAGGTGAACTCAGTGATGATTTCCTTTAAGATGGGAGGACTATAAGAACATGGTTTTTAGATGAGGTAAATATACTTTAATTTTTGGTAAAATTATTAATCTTGGAACTAATATAGATTACAAATGAGTTCAATGGAGTTTCGGGGGGGGGGGGGGGTGTTCGGGGCTTGTTCGGAGCCCGGAGGATCAGTTTTTGGAAAAGGAAATTGGTCTGCACAATTAGTAGATATAATGTAACCCAATATACATGCTTTGACTAACTATGTGATGTCTAGATATATGGACTCAAGAGGTTTCATGATTTCAGGAAATGGTGTAGCTTGAGGTGCATGCCCATGTAAATGGCTCTCTAGTTTTTAGAAGTGGGGTTTGGATTCTTTTCACATGGTTAGTCAAACTGTGCGCATGAAACCATGTGAGGTACCTCCTTAAATAGTGGGAGGTGCATGGATGGCACACAGTTTGACCAACAGTGTGGACAAACCATGTGACCCAGTTAATTTGGGTCAAATTACCAATTTTTCCATAAAAACATATTAATTTTACCTCCTCCTATTTCTCATTTCTTGATTCAAGAGGGATTATTCTTCATGTTAGAGCTCCCACCTTTTCCTAACCAATAATTCTTGATAAATATTCCATATGAAGTTTTATCAAGATTCTATTGTCCATGTTGGATTGACACTGGTAAGTTATTTGATCATCTTATGCCTTTGTCTATTTTTCTTTCTCTTGACAGAGTTATTAAAGTGTAGGGTCTAGTGCCCTATTTTCAGGGTGTTTATCTATTTTCTATTTTCTCCTAATCTAAATCAAACCAAAGGCCTATATTGGATGAATTCCCCCCTACAATCATAATATAGGTGGTCTAGTATTTATCCCTCAAGTCATTTTGTTTTATAATATACACCATTGTGCCTCCCACTAGATTCTCCAAGAATTTCTCTAAAATATAATTAAATCATGTTTAATTCATTATCCTTGATAGAATTGTTCAAGTGACCCCTTATTCTAGTTGGGTGTGGTCCCTTCATTTTTTATCACCCTTCTTGTTGTGCCCATGGATTTTATTTGATATTGTTAAATGCTTAAATGTCCAAACAATATTCTAAATGGTTTTGGAATGAATTCCAAGTGAGAGAATCATAATGAATCGAATTGAATGTGAGTGGAATGACAACTTCATGTGATTAAATGAAAAAATGGTTACACATTTTTTATTATTAATTATTAATGAGTTATGAATTTTCCATTGGCTTTTTTTAAAGCTAGTGATTACTTATAACTGTTAAGATGTTTGGCCAAGGCGTCCCTTCTGCTAATTTACTATACAGGTACGGAGACTCAGGTTAAATATGATTAGTGGGCATGGATACCCTTATGATTTATAATATGTGTATTTCATACCTTTATATGTCACATTGGCACAGAGACCTTGATGATATGATACTGGGAATGACAAACATAGTGATATGAAATTGGCATGATGACCCTTTATAAATGTGATACTAGTCATGGTGTCTCTATTATTTTTATGATGGGAATAAAAACCCTTTCTATAGTGATACTGGGCATGGTGTCCCCTATACCTATGACATAGGCATGGTGTGCCTATGGTTATGATACTGGGAATGACATCCCTTACTATTGTGATACTGGGTATGACATACTTTGATACTTGTGATACTCATGCTACAACTTATGGATGTATGAGTGACACCTTGGGTCCAAGTTAGTGGCCGTAGCCACATATATGGTTGTAGATGTCACTGCGTATACAGTCCATATATGTTTATACATCTGGTTAAATTTTCATACTATCTAGTTAAGGATGAAAAAGGTACTGTGCCACAAACCTGAATGGGAGACGAGGCCTATGGTTTGTGCATCAAAATCTCAAAAATGTGAAGCTCTCACAGTTGAAATACTGATGGGAGTATCTTTTGTCAAAGTGCTCAAGGTTTCTGAACCCGGAAATGCCTATGCGACACAAGTTCCTCTATTCAATAAGATTAACGATGGTAAATTTGTTGTTGAAGCAGATTCCGAAGCTTTGCAACAGCAGTCGCGACTCTATGAGTTTTCGATCACGGGGGGAATATCTTATCTCAATGGTGATAAGCCTTGGTCTAACCCAGAACTCAAATAACAGATAACACACATTTGGGGTTTCCCAGACTATAAACGTTATCCAATCAGGAAGGGATATTTTCATATTCTCCTCAAATTTCAAGATGAACTTGATTGAGTTTGGCGGTTCAGGAATCTGCAGTTAAAGCTTGGAGTTCTTCGGATCTCAGACTGGGACTACGCATTCATGCAGAACACTTCATGGAATACTATGGTGCAGATTTGGGTGCGACTCCATGGCCTTATCTGGTATTTCTGGCATCCAAAAATCCTCAATGATATCACCTCTTTCATAAGTATGCCTCGGAAAATTGATCAAAGAACCTTGAATGCGGAGATTGGGCTTTACGCGAGGATGATGGTTGAAGTGGACATTACTTTCAAGCTTCCGGAGGTGATTTACTTCAATGAAAATGAGTTCAAAATGGTGATCTAGGTGGAATGTGAACGAATGCATCTATACTGTGAGTTTTGTTAGATTGTCGGTCACCCCCTCTTGAAATGAAGAGTTGTGGAGAGTCAGGTTGAACATCCGAGCGAAGATGGGTGGACTGATGTCAAGCATAAAAAGAAGAACAAACCTATGGACACTATTATCCCTAATCCTCCCAAAAAATCCCTGGAAGTCTAGGTCAAAAGATCTAATTTCCCCGAGGAGAGCTCGGGCACCACCTGGGCTAATCAGGTTGAAGAAGAGTAATACACCGAGATTGAACATGGAATTCTAGAGGATATCGAGCAAATGGTGTTAGATGTTTTTGATCAGCCTCTGGATTCTACCTTACTTGATGTTTCTGCTTCGATGGTGACTGAGAAAATCGGTCACAGGATGGTAGTATCTGACCAGGAGCTCTTGCGGACTGAAGCTCCCTTACTTTCAGATGGTTCACATGCACTGGATCTATCTTGGGTTGAGGGAGAAATCACTCTTGTCCAGACAGAAGTTCTATAAAACAATACTACTAAGACTGGAAGCTCTGGTACGACTTCTC
Organism: Viscum album; assembly: GCA_963277665.1. Classification (NCBI taxonomy): domain Eukaryota; kingdom Viridiplantae; phylum Streptophyta; class Magnoliopsida; order Santalales; family Viscaceae; genus Viscum; species Viscum album. The sequence goes on from OY728128.1 coordinate 1,859,723,560, forward strand.
CCAATTTTCCTATTCCAATTGTTGAACAAAACATGGAAGTGATCACACATACTTCCCATGAAGGCACTACCACTACTTTTTCTACTCTGAATGTTAACTCAGATGACCAAAACAATCTTGTTTTACCTCTTGTGACTGCCAGGACGGTAGAAAAATAGGATAACCCTGTGCTGCCTATTGTTCCTCAGAACATAAGCTTTAATGAAGCAATACATTATTTTCATATGACCATCCCTAGTTATATTAAATCACCTGGCGATATACATGATTTTGATGCCTCAGATGCTACTAACATCTTTTCTGCTTCTCCTTTGAGAAAACAGGCTATAAAGACACCTTCATACTCCTTCTCAAAGCTTAGAAGATCTAAGAGGAACAAGGGCTTGAATGGTCCTAATAAGAAAAAGAGGAGCTCTGGATCCAAAAATAGGTTTTAAATGGATGTGATTTTTTGGAATTGTTAGGGTATAGCTAACAATGACACCTTTTGGTGCTTAAAATAATTACCTATACTCATAAACCAAAAATCTTAGCTCTAGACGAGCCAAAAATTAACTTTACTTTGAAATTATTGCATCTCTCTTCTGCTGATTATAAATTTCTTGGTGCTTGCAATAATGTTAGTACTATTGAATCTCTTTGGATCTTTCATCACAACTCTTTTCAAGATGTTAAAATTTTCAACTTCTCTGATCAACTGCTCACTTGTGATTTTAACTATGATAACATGCATTTCTTTTGAACCTTAGTTTATGCTAAGAATAGATACCAAGATCATAGGCCTCTTTGAAATGATCTATCTTCTTTATCTAACTCCATCCATAATCCATGGTTGGTGATTTGAGACTTTAATTCAATTATTTTCCCCAGTGATAAACTAGTCCCTTCTCACTCTCCCATTTCTTATAGAGAATTTAGATCCTCGATATAAGAGTGTAATCTGGTCAAAATCAATCTTATAGGTGATAAATTCACCTGGTATCATAGGCATTATAATTGGGTCATTACAAGTAAACTTGATAGGGCTCTAGTGAATGTACCGGATCTCGATGCGTGTGACACCATCTCTAGCATCACCTTACCCAAACTAAACTATGATAATCACCCTATTCTTGCTATCCTTCACTCTAAAAGAGCTAAACCTAGTATTCCATTCAAATTTAACAATGCTTGGACTGATGATTTAGACTGCTCTCACCTCATCCAAAGTTGTTGGGAATCTATAAATCATCACTTTGATGCTTTTTCCTATATTACCAAGATCAACCATCTTAAACATTGCCTCAAGAATTGGTTTAGTACTAAATCTAAACAAATTGACCGAGACATTTAAAACCTTTAGAATAAGCTCTATAAAATTCAAAATAACTCAACTAACTCTAATTTTTCCTATGATCCCCAAAATTAAATAAACATCTTTGTTAAGATCAAATCCATTTTAGTGATCAAAGACTACATTCTCAAACAAGTTTTCAAAACTAAGTGGCTCACAGATGGTGATAGAAACACCACGTTCTACAATTCACTATAGAGGATTGGGAAAGTCAGTCACCCACTATCCTTTCTTAAAGAAAATGACAATATATATGCCTCTGAGGCATCCACAACTAATCATGTGGTCACTTATTTTGATAATATTTTTAATGGTCCAAATAATAATAAGAATATTCTCCCTGGGATCATCCTGACTTTGGTCTATGAGGATGAAAACCCCTTTCTCTCGATTACTCCCATAGACCATAAAATAAAAGCCACTGTGTTTAATCTTAACCATGATAGTGCTCCAGGTCCTGATGGTTTTAATAATTATTTTTTTCAGCACCACTAGGAGGTTTTTCATGCAGATGTTTGCAAGCTTGTTAAATATTTTTTTAATACTGGTATCCTTCCTTATGGTATCAATTCCCAATTCCTCACCTTAATTCCCAAGGATGCCAATGCCTCTGAAATCCATTTTTTTAGACATATTTACCTCATCAACTATCTTTATAAAATAATTACCAAACTCCTCACCAACATAATTTCTTCTTTGTGAAACAAAATCATATCTTGGAACCAATTCGGATTCATCAAAGGTAGATACATACAAGATTGCATTTTCCTTGCTTCGGAATGCACCAACTCTATGAACAAAGTTTCTAGAGGGGGAAATATTTCTATTAATCTCGATGTTAGGAAAGATTTTGATACCATTGATTGGTCCTTCATATTCAAAGTCCTCCAGAGTTTTGGTTTTAATGTTATATTCATAAGTAGGATTCACTGTCTATTCAAATCAGCCTCGATCTCTATTCCTGTCAATGGCTCCCCCAAGGGATATTTTAAATGCTCAATAGGGGTTATCCAAGGTGACCCTCTCTCTTCTATCCTCTTTTCCATCGCGGAAGACTATCTCAGCAGACTACTCACCTCTCTTGTTCATCAAAACAAACTCAAACCTATACAAGCGGCCATAAATCTAAACGTTCTGACCCACCTTCTTTATACCGATGACATAATCATGTTCCTCAATGGGGGTAAAAGAAATATTCTTAACCTTAAAAATGCCTTATCCCACTATGAAGAGGTCTCAGGTTAATCCATTAGTTGAAAAAAACTTTTATCTTTTCTGGGAAACGTTTCCCCCCTTATAGGAAAGGTCACATCATAGAAAATCTGGGCATCAAAGAAGGTTCCCTTACTTTTACCTATTTGGGAGTACCCATTTTTTGGGGTAGGCCTAAATCCATATACTTCAACACTGTTTTTGATCAGGTGATTAATCAAATTTTCTCCTAGAAAGAGAAATCCATATCCATGGCTGGCAGGATATGCCTTGTGAAATCGGCTATTGTCTCCAAAATGGTTTACTCCCTTATGATCTAAAAATGGTCTATTGGTTTTCTCAAGAGAGTAAATACCTATATTAAAAAATTTGTTTGGACCAGAAGTATTATTGAATGAAAACTTGTTACCTTTCCCTGGTCGACCTGCTGCAAACCTCTTGAGAGGGGTGGCCTAGGTATTAAAAATCTCAAACTTTTCAATGAGTCTCTCCAAGACATACTCACCTGGATATTGATCAATAATAAATTCAACTGCATATCCTTCCTTAAAAATAAATCCCTAGAGAGACTCAAAAAAGGGAATTTGAACTGTGTCAATTCCTCTCTTTGGACTTCCATTATAAACTCGTTTGTCCACATCATGCATAACTCTATATGGATGGTTAGCTTGGACTCCACCATATGATTTTAGCTTGAAAACTGGACTGGCACTCCCCTCGTTTCCAAGTTACCTGCCAATACCTCACAGGACAACATCAAATGCTCTATAAAGGAGGTTATGAAATCTACTAATTTGGAGCTCCTAGACTTTATCATGCAGGTTGTTGATGTTACCCTTTCTCTAATGATGATGATTTTATTATTTGGGAACCTGCACACAATGGTTTTATGGATTCCAAATTTTTTTACAATCATTGTTTCTTGAACTCGAAGTCTAATTTTTCCTGGTTGAAGTCATTTGAAAAACCTTGGATTAAACCATAAAGACTTAATATCATTTGGAGTATTGTGCATAACCGTTTTCCTACTAAGATATGTCTCCAATATTTTGGTATCCATTTCTATTCTAAATGTCATCTCTATCATCAACATAGAGAGGATATCAGTCATCTATTTTTGTCATGTGATATGGCCTCTGTTCTTTGTAATTTTATTACCGACATGTTTGATTGCAGATTCCTGTTTTCTAACACTATTTTCTCTTAGCTAAAATGGTGTGTGGAGATAGATTCTTCGCAACAAATCAAGAACCTCTTTCTATCTTCTATTGCAGAGCTTCTACACATTATCTGGTATGATAGAAATTCCATTATTCATAATAATTACTCTTCCAACCTTATTGCAGGTCAGAAGAGAATTTTTATTGCCATTAGGGATGCTGCCATGATCCAGAAAGCTCATTGTGACAACTCGATCGGTGACTTTGTGATCCCGCGACGTCTTTGGATTGATGGAATCTTCACTCAATCGAAACGATTTTTTGAGGTGTTCTGGAAAGTCCCTCTTCCTGGATGGATCAAGATCAATGTGGATAGTTATTCTAAATGAAATTCGGGACATGCAGGTTGCAGATCCATTTTAAGAGACTTTCTAGGTCATTGCCATGGTTATTTCTATGGCAGCTGCAGTGTTACCTATTCCCTTGAAGATGAGATGTTGGAGTTGATTAATTCCATTAAATTTGTTAAACCAAAAGGCTGTAATAACATCTGGATTGAAAGTGACTCCACCTCCATTGTTCAAGCAATTTGGAATGGTGTGGTTCATCTTTTTTGGCCTCTTACTACGAGTTAGAAGAACTGCCTTGACTTGCTTATGGAGCTCAGATACATTGATACCCACGCCTACCATGAAGAGAATATGGTGGTAGATGGTCTTACTAATAAGGTAATCAACCAGGACATTACATGGATCAACGATTTTCTGGTTGAATTTCTCCCTCTATATGAAAAATATTGTAATAAAATTTCATCTTTCAGACTTATGTAATTTCCTTTCTTGATTTTAATAAATTGTGTCTTGGTCTTTGACTAGGACATTGTCTTTAAAAAAATATTATATATACTAACTAGATATTTATAGAAACCATTTTTGGTGGACTACTGATTTTATCTCACACCCTATCTGGGATGTCGATGGTACCTAGGAAGACTATATGCTTTCAAGATATAGATAAGGGGAAACATCCACTTATAGACATGTGACTTATTTCTTGAATTAGAATGGGATATTGGTAGTGGATAAATAGGTTGGAGCTCTAGAATTGTACTAACTGCATGCTACCTTGTACACATGTTTTCCATATTTTGTAGATTCATGAAATCCTGATCATTTTTATATGATTCAGAATACTTTTTTGATTATTTTTTACTTCATGGATATTTATACATGTTTTTGATGACTTTTATATTATTTATATGACTTTTCTTTTCATCTATTGATTATTAAAATTTTGCTATATTGACTTGAGGGCATAGTCTCCCCACAGACACACCCTAGGCCCTCACTACTAATCGAAAATCTCCGAGAGACAGGAAAGAATGCTTGAGTCCATGTGGCTAACTAGACTGGGTCACCTCTAAGTGGAAGCTAGGTCGAGATTTCACATTTCTCTACATACAACAATGAGTTTTATGGAACTGCAATATACTATTAGTATTATTATTTAAACATGGATGTTATATCCTAGAAGCTAAATTCCGCGGGTTTAGTTTTTACTTAAATTTTGACTCTTATGAGAATAAAATTTGTAAAAATAGATTACATATTTTAAATTAGAATAATTAATATTATATAGTAATGTTAACTTAATTTCTGGTTGAAATTAATATCACAAATAGTAAAAATTAATTCCTATAGTCAATTATAAAATGAGTTTATTATGGGTTTAACTAAAAATATAATGGGTAAAATGTCCTAAAAACCTACCTAAATCCAATTTTATGTTCATATTTCAGCCTCATACCCTCCAATAATTTTTAATGATCCATTTTGGATCCTTATGGCATGTTTAAAACATGGGTACACCTTTTTATTTTTAAAATTTCCAAATGTGTCCTCTCCCCCACTTATAAAGGGGAACCCCCTATAATCTTCTATTCACTTTTAAAAATCCTTTTAATTCAGCCAATAATAACCCAAATACCTTCATTCCTTACTTACCTATAAATTAGAGTCATTATTTTGACTATGAAATATTCCTAATAAGGCTTTTGGTGATAACCTAAGGAGGATATCCGAAGAAGAGGTATCTTTCTTGACCAAGTGTTTTTAATTTATTTATTATTATAACTCCTTCAAATATTATTAGACTATGATAATAAAGAAACATAATTATTTTACATATACATAGATGATATTATGTTAATTACATAACCCATGTCTGTATTCTCCTTTATCAAATGGGAAACAAAACCATCGATCATGCGTACGACAAATTACCACCTCGAGAACCGATGTAATTCATTTTCCATCACCTTCTATCACAAATAGATATAATGATAGATTTAATATTTTTATATAATATTCATAACATATTTATACTTCTATAATTAAAAAATTTACCTTCTTACCTTTCAATCCATTTAAAAACAATAACATCGCTCGTGCGTACGTGTGGACTGCCGCCTCCATGAAGCGATGTGATATGTTTTTTAATTTTATTTAGAAATGGATGGTAAAAAGGATATATTGAATGAATATATATGGTATATATTATATAAAAATGATTCTGAAAAAATGAATTAATATTTACCTTTATTTCATTCTATCTGTTGAGAAAATGAAAACAACGTTCTTGAGTACATATGGTCTACCATCTCCATGAATAGTGTAATTCATCTTCAATCTCAAAATTAAATGGATTACTATAAATAAATATATAATAAATATATATGATATTTATATCAGGGTTAATGTCTTGGATATTATAGAACTATGATCAAATTAAAAGTACAAAAAATAGCAAAGAAAATCTATCATGAAAAATGAATCAGACCCAAAGCGTGATTTTAACAAGGAATTGTCAATAAATAGGTAATAACATATAATAATTAAATCATATATGGTATGATATATATGATTATTTTACTATAATATATGTATAGTATACATGTATTTATTATATGAGAGTTTTATGAATAAATTTGATACTCGAGGTAAGGGTATTTTCATCTCACTTTTATTTTTGTGGGACACATTCCATATTCACAACTTATTTCTTTTGTGTGGTGTATATTTTAGCCGTGAATGTTTTTTATGATTCTTATTATGAAAAATATGGGGATTTATATATCCATATAATTTTATTTCTTTTATGAGGATTATGATTTAATCATTACCAAAGTGGTAAAGGTTTTATGTTGAATCTCATTATTTATCAAGATTGTTTACGATTAGGCTTCCGATGATGAAATTTTATGATCTACCTATCAAGAAACACATGAAGTTTCTTTTGTAATGGTTATTTCATGAAAATACATGTTTCCCTTCATTTTACTCTCTTTATGAACTTATTATTCTAAAAGAATATTTTTATAGAAAACTGATTTTATTTCTCTCTTCAGTCTGAAATCCTTTTTCTTCCATGTCCATGTTTTATAAAAATGTTTTAAAGAAATATTTTAATATTATAAAAAGATTATTTAATTTCATTTTTCCAATGTTTTAATTTTTACAACATGGTTTTAATTAATTTTCTTTTTAGTTTCTAAATGAGATACATTTTAGTTTTACTAAAAATATGAAAGAAATCTTTTTTTAACATGTACAACATGAATGGTACTTTAAACCATCATGAAAAACAAATGGTATAAAGATTACTTTATAAGTTTCCAAGATTATTTTTAATAAAAATATTTTTTTTGATATTTGTGAAGTTTTTATATTTTAAAAAAAAATTTCAAAGTGGAACTGATATTTTCCCTAAGAAATGTCTCGAGTGATCTTTAAAAATCATTTTCTATCTAAGATGGCTTCATTTAATATTAATTAAGATTTAATAGGGATAAGATTAAATGATACCATAATAATTATTTCTTTAGATAGTTTATTATTATCATAAAGATATTTTTATAAATCCCATTTCCTTTTTTTGGGTTATGCTATGATTAAATGTTTTTGAAACCCATTTAATTTTTACGGGTTATGATATGATGAATGTTTTATGATCTTTTGGCACAAATTTTTTTGGATTATGTGAAGTGTGGGACCTATAATCCCCTTCAATGAATTGGATAATGATTAATGTTTTATGAGCTCAAATGTTACATAGGATATTATCTTAATCCTAAAATATGATACACATAAGGTTATCCCATGCTCGAAAGAGGTTAGGTAGGAGATAATCCCATGCCCAAAATATGGTACATGAGAGGTTATTCTAAGATCGAAGCTGGTACATCAGTGGTTAGCCTAATCCTAACATGTTATAAATGTATTGTTGGGTATCCTTGGAATAATATTTTATGTGCTTATGTCTATGCCACAAATCTATGTCTTATTCTAAAGTTATGCGCTCATGGATCATTTACTTTGATTACATTATGATTCATTTCTTATGAACTACCAAGAATTATTCCATGACTCATGTTTTTGATATATGATATAAAGGGAATGGGTTTAAAATGTTATTATCATGTTCTCATAACCTTATAGTCATGTTATATTGATATCTCCCTTGTTTACCCTTACTGATAATTTGAAAACACCCTTTATTATGTTTCCTTTCCTTGAGTTATAAAGAAAGCTATTATGTATGATATGTCTAAGAAGTGTGCTCGTTATGAATAACTTAGTGGAAGATGATGTAGTTCACTTATAAACCAGTTGTTTATGTATTCAATTTTCTAAAATCACTTAACTAAAATGATTATGGTGTGAATAGTTATGTTATGTGATAAAAATTAATCTATTAAGATTTAATATCTATGTATGGAAAATACATGTCACTATAATTTCTCATAAAGAAATTAAATTAATCTAATAGGAGAATGTTAAAAAAATTACATCATAAAGCATCCATACATTGGATGCCTTCTCAAAATTAGATAAGAAAAATAAATGATACACAAATAACTAAGGAATCTAAAAGCAAATATAAAATAGCACTAAAACTAAAATACTATAAAGTTGATATGGCTAGGCATAAAATAAATAAACATACCAAGGTTAATATCACTATATGATACATGTTTACTCTTCATCTATCATCTTCTGAATCCACTCATAGAGAAGCCTAGCATAGAGTCTAGGAAGTGTCACTATTCATAATTATAACTTTAACCTGCAAGAGTCACTTGGCTTACAAACATCGACTGGTGTAAGTAAGGAATGAGCTAAAATCCTAGTAGGGTTTCACAAAAAATTCCTTTCTTTCTCTTTTAAAAAACACACCAAATATTCTATTTTGAAATAAATTATTTAAAAATATGTTTTTCTTGTAATTTGAATGAAAAATCCATGTTTTCTTTTTGTAAAACTTATATTCAAAAACCAAACAGATTGAACACATATTTTGGGGAAAGACTTTCAAAATCATTATTTAATTTATTTTTAAAAAAATTTAAAAATGAAATTCAACACAACCAAATAAGTCATAAATCTCATAAATACCACTAAGTAGAAAAATAATTAAGTGGAAGTTGATAAAATAATTCCAAATAATTATAAGAGAAATCTGGTATTGTTGAATAAATTTTAAAATAAAGAATAAATTTGGTAAACTAATAGAAATGAATTAAATGGGAATAATTCATGATAGATCAAGTGTAAAATAATAAAATAGAATAAAATTATGTGAGTATTAAACATGTAAACATAAAAAAAAATTATATAAACAAGGGAAATATAAATTAAAGCAAGTGAAAAGGAAAAAATATACAATTAATAATTTAAAATGGACATTATCAGAGAAAATATAAATTAAGTTCACTCAAGCTAGGGGAAACTAGAAATTCTATATCACTAATTAGGTAGACCATCAACTAGAATAACAGAACTCTAACTGTGTCACTGGTCAGTGGGGGATCCACATCTATATCACTATAATTTCAAGTGTTGGGGGAACCTCATCCTATCTAGGTTATCCTACCAAAGTACCTGAGGTTTTCCATGAGGTTTAACACATAAAAAAACTGTTAACTTAAGGCGTTTCATTAATAAATAGATAAATAATTCATTTTTTAAAATACACTTCAATCCATTTATAGCATCCATCTATAAAGTATTCCACATGAAATACTTTTTTAGTCAATTCATGACTAACATAATACATTTTTATCTAAAAAATCATTTGAAAAATTTATATATTATAACTATAATAAAAATAATTATTATTTTATAATTCATAACTTTCTTTATAAAATACCCTAAGTTCCTTTAAATTATACTTTAATAATCAGTACTAAAAATACCCTTTTGAAAACTTTTTTGAAATCCATATTCAGAAATAAAATTTAAATATTTAGGCTTCCATTTATCATTATAAACATATGTTTTTATATATATGTGTGTATTATATATCTCTCAATGCACATATTCACATATTCTCATTTGAATATGTACATTTGTACATATATACAACCATAAATATGTGTATAAGTTGTAGACATAGCATAAGTAATTAGTACATCCATCGTAAGTCAATAATATATGAGTAAAACAAGTAAACTCAATAATATTTTTCAAATAAAGAACTATAAAAAATATTTAAAATCATAAAATCATACAACAACATATACAACTATATAAAAAATCTCAAACAACTATAAAATACACAAATTCTATAAAAATACTAATATAAATATTTTAACAATAAAAAATATAACCACTCTTTAGGTGAAGACGTATAATAATAGAAAATATATAAGAAACCATTTAGAAAAAAACTATAAAATCTTGTAAACCTTGGTATATCTATATATATAAATCTATTTTAACTCAAATACCACCTAAACTTTGAATAGAAACTAGTTTGGAACACCCAACCATGCAAGAAATGCCAGTAAAATCTTGGAATAACCTACTTAGGCCAAGAGTGTATGATGAAACATCTTTAATAACAGAGAGTGGAAGGCCTAATAGAGGATCCTCACACACTAGAATCAAAATAAAAAAGAAATTAGGACTAAAAAACAGCTGGGGTTTGGCCTACATTGAGTCATAGTGAGAGGAAGAAGAAAAAAAGAAGGAAGATAAGGGAAGAATGAATATGAGAAGAATAAACCCTAGCTTGGATGAATCCTACATGAAATCATAACTGGAAGGGCCATAAATTAAAGGGGTAGAGAGGAAGGAATTGTGTGTGATTATTCTCTTTGGGATGCATTGAGACCCTCAGTTGAGTGGGAGAGGAAAGAACCAAAATCTGGTTTTAATTTGGAGAAGAAAAAATTAGAATTTTCAATTTTTAAAGTAGTGAGTAAATCACACGGTTTGGAAGTATGGTTTACCAAACTTTTCACTAACCATGAACTCAATACTGGAAGCACCTAGGCAGTTTCATGGTTTGGATGCATGGTTGGACACACCATATGCAAACCATGTAAAACTACTCTACTATGTTTCATACCTATACCACACAGTTATCACATGGTTTTCAATAACCATGCACTAACTGTGTGACCTAGTGAAATTATTAAACATAAAAAATTTCCAAAATAAAAATACCTGAGCCTCAAGAAACAAAAAAAAACATAAAATAAAAAATAAAACAATTAATAAAATAAGGTTTCAGTGTGAAAATTCTCTCACCATAACCCTTTCATCCCCCATAAATCCACCAGTTTCTAGGAAGATGACACTAGAGATTTGACCATGATAAAAAATAGAATTCATGGAACTAACTATTTCACAATATCTAACCTAAATCAAAAATAGAATTCAAACCACTGCACAAATACTTATTCAAAAATCACACTCACACATATTTGCATCGATTAAAAAGGGAAATGGATGGAGACCCACATTGGTTCTACCTTCCATTTAAGGTTTTCACTAGAATAATGGAATGATAAATTAAAAAACCCTAAAGAATCACCAAAAATACTTGCCATGGGTTTTTAACAGAAAAAAATAAAACATAAAAAAATTAATTCAAAGGAACATCCATTATCTCTCAAGAGTAATAGATCATTTTAAAAATGGACTAAAAATAAATAATTCCTAAGATATGATACCATAAAAAACCAAATGATAAAGTGAGGGGAAGGTAAAGAAAAGAAAACTTGAAAGGGACACCAAGAAATTTCATGTTACCACTATCAATATCTAAAGGAAACCAATACTTACCCCTCTATCGAATCCCCAAATCATATAAATTTAAAAAGTTCCCTATATAATCCACTTTATGATATCTTAGTGGAAAAGAAACTAGCTCACTAAAATTATCAATGAAAACTCACATAATTCCATTCCACTTCATAAATAAAATGATAACTATATACCAATCGTCCTCAGTCACTCCACTAGGATCCTGGGTAAGTTGGTAATTTTAATAGCCATGCTTGAACACCAATGGAAATTTATCTAGAGATAACCCCCCAAAAAAACTCTCCATGGTTCTCTGGGACGTTCTCAGGAGGTGAGCCTAAGATAACAAAGTAGCACAAAAATCTTGTAACAATGTTTTAAATATAAGATCGCATCTATAAAGAGATAATACCTCACTCAAAATAGTAACCTCATGGGAGAAAATCAAAATCACAACAAAAATAAATTGAAAACCAAAAAAAATTATTGAATTTCTCATTTCAATCCATTTTACGCACAATGAATTTTAAAATTATGAAACATTATGATAAATTGTTTTTATAACTCTAAGCCTAAATATCAAAGCCTTAAATTCCAATTTAAAATCATTTTAAAAACTTAAAATTTCCTTTTTTAAGTCACTTCATGACTCTCAAAACACAAAATACATTTTAATTTATGTAAATAATTGTTATTCATTCCAAAAACACATTTTATCCTTTAAAACAACATTCCAATTTTAAAACCTCATTCAAATTAAATTAAATCACAAAAATACATCCCCATAATCCTATTTAATCAATCAAAATAACATTGTAATAACCCAAAAAGAAATTCCAAGGCTAACAAAATAAAAAATTACACTTTAGATGGAAAGTGTTCAGGAATGACTTGGCCACCCTATTTAACGGATTGTGTTCCAACCATTCCAAAACCATTGGAAGTTTCTCAAAACCCTGTGCAAAATATCCAAATGGTTTTTAAGGCCATGTGACCTCACCATACACCTCCAGTTCCACACCCATTTTCACCCATAAACATGAGAAATCAAGAAACTACCCACAAGGATTAATAAATCATCGATTTAAATCAAAATTTATCAATATAATCAAAATAAAGCTCCAATTCAAAACTCAAATCCAAACTACCCTTTGTAACATGGGTTTTGTCATGAGAGGTGGTGATCATACACCCACCCATGGAGGACCACCTGAGTCCTGTTGATCCTATCTCCCATCTAACAAAAATCCTAAATAACAAGAGATTCTTTAAGAACATAGGCACTCTTAATAACCTAATAATTGATGCTATTTTTTTACAAGCCAGTCTTGATTCATCCTGAACCAACCCATGGAAAGGCCCGAGTGGCATTCCCGATCCCCACAAACTAAAGAAAAGCACTAGTGAATTAAATTATAGTCCATGATAATGATTTAACCTACAGAAATTAAATTAAACTAGTAGAACAATTTCACTAAAGTTATGACATAACACATCCATATGTTGAAAACCCTTGTCAAATCAGCTAAGTAGAATATATGAAATGAAAAAAAGGGGGAAACACACACTCATATATATATATACATAGAATCACTAAAACTAAAATATTGAAAAGTTGAATTCACTAAAACCAATAAGGAATCAAATAAATATACATACCCAAATCAAGATCCCCATGTGAATTAAGTTCACTCTATTTTATAAACTAGGTTAAATACTTTGAGAGGGGTTAAATTAGGGTATGATGAATTAAAATAATTCCACTCTTAGGATCACGTTTTATCGTTAAATAAAACCCTATTCTCTCTTTATCTCATAATAATATGAATATTTAGAAATAAAATCTTGGAAGAGGCACAAAAATGTTACTTGTTCACCGTAACTGGGATAGTTCAAGGAGAATACAAAGGAAATGTGAAAATGCACCAAATCCACTATAGTGCACTAATGTTAGAAGGTTTGGAGGAGGTTCACTATACCTTATGGTTTATAACCATCCATTCCTTCAGAATACACTTCCCTATAAACTAAAGAGAATGAAATGATCCTTCATAAGATCCTACTAATTGTAAAGACCCAAAAAATTCAAGGAAATTTTTTTCATAATTTTCTTGGTATTTTTACAAGAACGCAGTTTCTGACGGAACCTGATTCCGAGGCCCGGTGTGCCCGGAATCTTTTTCCGAAGTTTAGCTTGGGTACGTTCAGTGAACGAATGAGCGAGTTTTCTAACTTTTGAACCGGTGCTCGGAATCTATTTTCGAGGGCAACAATGTAATCGCAATGTCGATAATTTCTTAGAAACACCTTTTTCAGAGTTGCGTTTGCTTGGGTGTGGTTTTTAATTTTTGGGGTTAAGTTAAAGAATAAAATAAAGTGGTGCGACTATTTATTTTATTTCACTTAAAGCGGCTTAAACTAAGTTAAGCTGATAAGGTGGGACCAAAAATATACTACCCACTTGGTAGGATATTTCTGAGGTGGGGCCCGCACGAGCCCCAACATTTCTTCCTTTCTAAGTAACGCACCCACACCCCCCTTTTAATGAAGTCAAACTATGCATTTATTTTGGTTAAGAAATGCCTCATTAAATTGGGTGGTTAAATTGTTACAGTTAATTAATTGAATTAATTGTTCATTTCTTATCTTTTGAATTACAAACTCTTATGTTATGATAATAAAATACGGGAAGGACTTATTTTATTATGGTTGGGTTTGTGTTGTGTTAAGACTTTGGGAAAAAAGAGAGGATTCTTCATTCTTTGATGAAAAATGCGAAGAACGCACCGCCGCCGACGAAGAACGCCAACCTCTGACAGTGGATGATGGTGAGAGACACCTTCCTCGGAGATCACCTAACGCCAATGACGTTCCTTCCGCGACAATCCTGTTCTTCTGCGGCGATCCTTTTCTTCCGCGATGGTTAATTCAGTGACGCACGCTCGTTCGACGATAACATTGAGGTAGGGGTTATGTGTTTTAATTTGTGAAATCTTCCGTCATCTAACCCTGTTCTTTTGGGCCACTTGATATCATTTAACGGGAGGGGGCCGGACCGCACAAACACGGCCGACCCCCCTCCCTTATTTTATTATATGTTGTTGCAATCTGAGGGAGAGTAACGTGGTGCCGTCGCACCACGCGGGAACGAGCGACAAAGAATGTGCGGCGCCGTCGCGCCACGCATTTGAGAATTGAACCAAGTCGCGGCGTCGATGCGCCATGCCAGAAAGAACCCGAAGACACCGCGGCCGGAGTGGGGCCGCGGCGGAGGGGCGTGGTGCTATCGCGCCGCGTCGGACGGACCAAGGCCGCGACTTAATCTGCAGTGGAACCGACGGCCGGAAATGGGCCGCTGGCGTCAGAGCAGGGGGACCGGCCTTGTCGGTCCCGTGGCAGCACATGCCGGACCATGGAAGAACCGGGGGTTTGAGACCCCCGGCTGGCTGGACGTGAGCGACCCCATTAAGGGGGCGTGGTTTCTTCATGAGGGGGCAGTGCCCCCCGCATCCGAATGGCTCGGACGTTCGGCCAAGCCCCTGGCCAGCGCGCCGGGCCGGCAGCCCTGTCTGGTCCGCCAGACCGGCCCGCCAGGCCGGGCCGTGCCCAGGACGGGCCGGGCCGCGCCCAGGATGTCCCGGGACGCGCCATCCGGGTCAGGTTGCGCCCAAGCGGGCCGGACCCAGACCCGGTTCGGGCCGACCCTAGGGGTATCGGGCCGGGTCGGACCGGGCCCGAACCCCCTAATACCGAACCTATTTTGGTCCGTTGCCCCTAACCTGAGATGCGGACCTCCGATCGACGCACCGTCAATTGAGTAGAGATACTTGGATTGGGAAGGTCGTTTAGGTATATTACACTCAGGGTTTCGAAGAACTTTGGGTTCGGACAGGTTGGTTCGTACACGAAACTGACCGGGCCCTCGGAGCGGAAACACTTATAACTTGTTCTTCGGACGTACGATTGACGTTTCGTCGACTTTGTTGGTTTCCTCTAAGTGAGAGGGAACTTTTGGCTTACTCCGCTCGAGGTTTGGACTCAGTTGGAGTACAGTCAGGTTGGTTTTGACTTAAAAACCAACCGGGCCCCTGGGACGAAAAAGCCAATAACTCTCAGACCAGGCGTCCGATCGACACGCCGTCTGTCACGTTGAGTTCCTGTTGACAATATGGAACTTTTGGATACATCAACTCCGGACTATGTGTCAGTTGATGTATCATCCCCTCAGCTCATGGTGCGGACCCTCCCAAATGAGCTTGCTGTGTGCGGGAACCCTAGAGCTGGTTGCGACTACGACGACGACGACAACTGTACAGAGATCCTCAGTTGATTCGACGACGACGACTACAACACTCATCGATCCTACGTGGATCAGTTCTACCGATCCTGTGTGGGTCAGATCCTCTGTGGGTCTGTGGTCAGCGGCTCTGTGTGGGCCAGCGCCTACAGATCATGTGTGGATCCGATCCTGTGTGGGTCATTGTGGGGGTTAGTTACCTATCGATCTTGTGTGGGTCTGATCCTTTGTGGGTCATTGCGGGGGTTAGTTACCTATCGATCCTGTGTGGGTTCGATCCTTTGTGGGTCATTGCGGGGGTTAGTTACCTATCGATCCTATGTGGGTCAGATCCTTTGTGGTTCATTCCGGGGGTTAATACCTATCGATCCTTTTTGGGTCCGATGGCTTAGATAAATCAGTGGCTATATCTGATCATCTTTATCGTCATACAAAGAAGTATACCTGTGGGTACGTTATGATTCCTGTGTGGATTGGGTTGTGGTTTCCTATGTGGACTGGGTTGTACTTGAGTTCGGAAGTTGGAGTGAACTGGAATTGATGGATTAGGTATATGTATGGGCATATGCCTAAGCAGTGTCGGATGTTACTTCGTGATTCTATCTTTCCTTTGTGGATTATCCTTTGTGGATTCTGGGAGACCTTCGGGGGTCTCGGGGTCCCTACTGAGTAGCTTATACTCACCCCTGCACAGGCTATGCCCTCACTACGTTGTGTTGGTTGCAAACTATGGACAACGCTGATCGTGGTTGAGGCTTGCGGAGTAGGACGGTACCTGGAGGTGGACCACTGGGCGGGACGTACTCGGAGCGGACGGCTGGACCCGAGGAGCTGTGGAGGCTATCTGTACTCACCCTTCAGGTGGGACTTCCAGTGGACGGCTCGACATTGCGGCTTTACTTTCAGTTGCTATTTTCCATTTCCAGTTGTACTTTACTTTCAGTTTGGGTTTGTATTCTGGCCCACTTACTTTTCCACACTTATATTTGTATCAGTTTTTACTTAGTGTATACTTCTACTGCTTGCTTTCTCTGTGGTGTTTGTTTACTTTAAAAAGGAAATGCCTTCCCTTTTTACCTGGAATTATGCCTTGGTGCTAGTCTCCATCCCCTGTCCTATGGAAGGCGGGCTTAGGGTAGTCACGGCACGGGCCCTGAGGACGGGTTGTGACACTAATGATACATATTAGTTCACATTTGGTTCATAATGAAATAGGTGTGACATGAAGCACTGGTTTCATCCAATATATGAAATAATCTCTTACATATAATTCTCCTCATTAAAAACTATTCACTATAAACTCCATTAATTCCTCACGTACTTAAAATTCATGAAAAAGGTTCACCATGAACTATAATTCCATGGACCACTATAACCATGATCCCCAACCGTACATTCCATTGTCTCCACAGACCCACCTTTGCAAAACCTATTCACCACAAACTATGGCCTCTCAAACTTCTCATTTGTGAAATTAAAACCCACCTCACATGATACAACTTCATGGGATTCAATTTACTAGGATTTATAACTTCATGGGTTACACCTCCTTGAACTTCCTTATGCCAACTTCACTTTTCATACACACTTTCAGACTTGGGAAAATCCCTCTAGTAATTATTCTTTCTAATGGAATGCACTCTTTGTTGAATGAAGTAATTTGGGGTCTATTATATAGTAAAATAACTTTGATAAACACACTAAGCATTAAATTATAGTCAATTCCCTCAAATAAACTCATCTACTTCATTACTACAACTCATACCATGAACTATGCCTCATGGTCTATGAACTGACTTTGTGGTCCATGTACTCTCTTTCAAGGTGTCCCAAAAATAAATTCTAAATCACCATTTATGTACTTATACCTTATTTTCATTAACATTCATTACACTTTTTCTCTACAAACTTTCCTTTTTTTCTGTATCTATATACTTTATTTTGACTTATGACTATGTAATTGGCCTTGTGATCTGCATTCTTGACCTCATGGTCTGCCAGCCACAAGATTCCTTCATCAATATAAAAAATTTACCTCATGGTTCCTATAATCATACTCATAGTCTGTATAATCTATATCATGGATAACATTCCTTTTCCAAAAACCAGTTATGAGCCACCAAATTTTTAAGCCCTAAAAAGTAAAAAACACTAGGAAATGATGCCACCTACAACTTGCTTCTGGAACAAATTTTTCAACATGTTATGTAAAAAACATAACAACCAAAAAACACTAAAAATTCATAATGAATTTTTTTACCAATAATTTCCATCTAGAATCTTGAGAAGTCTCTCCAAGAGAAGTCTGGGAATGAGTCCCAGAATTTTCACTATTCATATTCAAAACCTGAACCTATAAGAGACAATTTTTCTATAGACACCAAGTGGCATAAGTAGGGTGTGAGAAAAAAAATACCAATAGTGTTTCACTAATGATTACATGATTTATATTTTAATAAATACACCAAAAAGATAGTTTGAAATAAATTATTTAAAAATAAGTTTTTATTATACTTTGAAATAAAAATCAATGCGGCCTCTTTTTAAAACTCAATTTTGAAAACTATATAGTTTGAAGAAATATTTTTGGAAAGGTTTTTCTAAATCATTGTTTGATATATTAAAGAAAAATATTTATATAAAACTCAACACACCCAAAAAACTCATTAATTGTATAACTGTCACTAAGCAGCAAAATAATTAAGTGGGATTTAATGAAACATGAAAAATATTTATAATCTAGAAATAGATCAACTTCTCATACATGGATATTGAATCTGTTTAATTAAATATTCAATAAATTACACAAACACACTCCTGAGGATAATAAAGGTGTAATTCCTTTAGTGACTGGACAACAAATATTCTTATTTATTGAAATATATTCAACATATCCCATAATAACTTTCCTACATAATACTATTCTTGGACATACCCTACATAAAACCTTTCTTTATAACCTGGGAAAAGGAAGAACAATAAAGGGTGAGATCAGATGTTTATTAAGGGAAAAATAGGGAGATATCAACATATAATGAACATAATGTTATGCGAACATGAGAATAACATTTGTAAACCACACCCTATATATCATAGATTGTAAAATTGAGTCACAATATAGATCTTGAAAGTTAATAATAAATGAATCATAATAGAATCAAAGAACATGAACAATGAGAACATAATATTGGCATAAGATATAGATTTTTGGAACACACATCATTATAAAACATCATTTCCTTAGTAGTCAAGTCTCTTTTTTAAGGAAATCATTGTGTAATAGGTTTAATCCCCAAATTATAATAATATTCAAGGTTCACTCCCAAGAATATCATAGTAGACAATGTCTCTTACTAAATTGGGTTCACTCCTCATTCCGGTCCTATTTATCTCATCAGATATAAATATTTACCCAATGCATCAGAGGATGATATAGGTCCCACCAATCACATAATGAAAATCATACATACATGTTCTGTAAGATCATAAAAAATTCATCATATCAGAACCCATGAAAAGAAATGGGTTTCATAAAAATTTTATCATAGAATAACATATGGAAAATAAAAAGGTTTTATAATCATTCCATAATTTCATCACATCATAACCCATGAAAAAAAGTGGGTTTCATAAGAATTTTATCATGGTACAACTCATGGAAAAAAGAAGCTGGTTTTATAAACATACTTTCATCATAAACAAAAAAAATATATAAAAAACTAATCATGGTTTCTTTGGATCACATATACATTAAAACCAAATTAACATCAAAGGATGTCATCTTAGATGGAAAATGATTTTGAAAGATCACTTGGAACATTTCTGGAGGAAAACGGTCTTTCCAATTTGAAAAACATTTTTTAAAACAAAAGAAATTTTCAAAATACTTTTCTTAGAAAATAAAATTTGAAACTTATAAAGGAATCTTTAAAAATAATTTAAAACATTTCTTAGTTAAAATTTCCTTTCCACTTTCAAAAAAATTAAACCATAAAACATTTTAAAAATAATTTTCTTTGAAAATTTCTTTTGGAATCTTATAAAGGAAGATTAAAAGAAAATAATTTTCATGATGGTGGAAATACCATTCATGTTGTACATACTAAAACAAATATTTCTTTCACATTTTCTGTAAAATCAAAATGAACATTCTTTGGGAAATTACATGAATATTCATTTCAAACCATTTTGTAAAAATTCAAATCTGGGTAAAAGTAAATTTAATAAATAATTTTGAGAAAGTTAAAAACAGTTTTTAATTTTTTTAGAAAATGTGGTTTTGGAATAAAAATGATTTTTTGGCTGAAGAGAGAAATAAAGATGATTTTTTATTAAAAAAATTCCTTTGAACTCTAGATTACATAAAGGAATGAAAATTAATGGAAAACATATAATCTCATGACATAACCAATGTAGAAGAAAATTAATTTGTTTATTGACATATGGATCATAATATTTCATCATCAAAAGAAAAAACATAAATAATCCCATTAAATGATGAGATTATACCATGAGTCCCTCAAAACATTGGTAACATTGAGTCATAACATTATAAACAAATGGTCATTAGCGGTAGTTTTTTGTCAACTAGAATTAGTTTAAAGAAATGCCTATTAGTATAGTGGTGGTTAAAGAATCCACCAAATATTACATGGTCTCTAGTCATTTAGCGACATTTTATTTCACAATGGTTTTATCATGTGTCCTTTTGGAACATTTAACAATGGTTTTATATTTATTTAACATACATTCTTTTATTTTTTTTAAAAAAAATTGGGTGAATATAAATAAAATTAAACTATCTACCGCTGAACATATTAGCAATTATTAACTAAAACCGCTGCTAAAACATATTTTATTTAATGTATTTAGCGTTGGTTACTAAAAAACACTGATAAATCAGTTTTTGACATTATTGAATAATAAATTGACATGGAATAAACTAAAATATGAATATATGATAAACCCATCATATATACGTCATACATCCACAATTATATATACAAAAATACACAATCATCATAACCTCAATATCAGTAAACCCCTACATCTGTCAACCAATAACTCAATAACAAATAAATAAATAAATATATGAAATATGTACAATAACAATTGATGCCCAATATACATCCACATCACCACCTCCACTGTAACTAGATGCCTCCACATCATCTCAATAACTAAAACCAACCACACCATCTCATAAACTATAATAAAAAAGAAAAAAAATTAAAACTAAACATAATAAATCATAATTACAATAGAAAACCAGAATAGTTTCATGGATTGGAATGGTAAACCTCTAACCTACTACCGAAATATTCTACCTATAATGAAAATCATAACATTTAAGAAAAAAATACAAAATAAAGAAGACATAGAATATATTTAGAACGCTGCACAAATTTCTTTTTATTTTGTTAACCAAAAAGAGGAAATTTTAACATAAAATAGAAAATATATAATGCAAAACACTTTAAAAAAATAAAATTACCTATTTAAGATAAGATTCAACACTTTAAACAAAAAAGAGATAAGTAAATATTCTAATTTATTTTTAAAGGGATGTGTTGTGTTCTTGAACTTGAATGAATAAAAAAAAATTAAAGACTTTGATATAAAATCATGTCCTATATTTCAAAAAACACTCATCATTGGTTGTACAATGATTTTACATCATTCTGTGGTTATTTTCTATGGTTTTTACAATTCCATGCATGATTTAGTGTTTTAAAACACTAAAAATGCATTTATGGTCATCATAGGAAACCCATAATTTGAAATTACATGTCATAAGCCCATAAATTTTACAATTAAATATATGGTTGATGTACCCTCATTTTAGGGAAATCTGACATACTTTTCCATGTTTTTATCCCCCCACACTTGTTTTTAAAATCTTTTGTACCTTTAATAAGTGTTTACTTAGTAATTTCGACCACACCGCACATTGTATTGACGTGTTGTCTATGAATATATATCAAAAACAATTCATAGGTGGTTTTAACATGATTTCACATCAATACGTGGTCGTTTTATAAGTTTTATTACCATTCAAAACACATTTTAGTGTTTTAAAACACTAAAAATGTGTTTACAACCATACCGAGAAAACCATAATTCAGAATATAATGTAATTGATTCCTACACATCATAAATGACTTATATATCATCTTTCTAAAGTATAAAAACAATACTAATGTGTGTTATCAATTTTTCGTAGGTTATTTGCCCTTTTTACCAAAATGGATGTCAATTTTAAATAAAAAGACACACTTGGAGCTATTTCGGGCATATTATATGTTGGATTGAGTTGAGGTTGATTTTTACACATCAAAAATGACTTATGGATAATTTTCCTGAAGTATCAAGACAATTTGAATGTGTTTGATCAGTTTTGAGAAGGAAATTTTTACTTTTTACTAAAATTGATGTCAATTTTAAATAAAAATAATAGAAATGCATTTTCTTGGTTTTGAGTACGTCACTTATCTTTTTTACTAAATTGTCATTTTAAAATGGAAACACACACTTTGAATCATACCGATCACATTGTGTATATATTCTACATGATAATTATTCCTACATGTCACAAATGAATGTTGAATCTATGTCCCAGATTATTAAGAAAATCCAAGTGAGTTTGCTCTGTTTTTAGTGAGTGACAATTTTTGGACTAAAATGTCGATTTTAAACTGATAACAGACACATTGAGTCATACCTGACACATCATGTATCAAATTGAGTTATGTTTGATTATTATATATCATAAATGACTTATAGATCATTTCATAAAGTATAAAAACAATATTAATGTTTTCTCTTAGCTTTGAGTTTGTTAGTTTTCCTTTTTTACTAAAATAGATGTCATTTTTAAATAAAAGACGTACTAATAGCTATAACAGGCACAACATGTATCAAATTGAGGTGAAATTGATTCCTACATGTAAAAAATGACTCATGGATCATTTTAATTAAGTATCAAAACAATTTTAATGTGTTTTCATATTTTTGAGTAGGTCATCTGTCCTTTTTACTAAAATCAATTCAATTTTAAATAAAAAGACACACTTGGAGTCATAACAGTCAAACTGTGTGTCTGATTTAGCTGAGTATGATTCCTACATGTCTCAAATGACTAATGGATCATTTTACTAAAATATAAAAACAATACAAATGTATTTTCTTGATTTTGAGTACATCAGTTGTCTTTTTTTTTCTAAATTGTCATTTTAAACTGGAAAAATGCACTTTGACTCATAAAAATCACATATTATATTGATTTAAAGTGATACTAATTCCTAAATGTCACAAATAACTTATGAATTTATGTCCTAAATTATCAAGAAAATATTAAGGTGTTTTCTTGGTTTTCATGAGTGACACTTTTTAAACTAAAATGTCGATTTTAAATAGATAACAGAAACATTAAGTCAAAAAAATAACATTGTGCATTTAATTGAGGTTAAGATGATTCATACACATCATAAATTAATTATAGATTATTTTACTAAAGTATCGAAATAATCTGAATGTGTTTTTTCAGTTTTAAGTAGGTCAGTTGTCCTTTTTACTAAACTTGAAATCAATTTTAAATAAACGGACACACTTGGAGCCATACCAAGAACATCGTGTATTATATTTATGTGAAGTTGATTCATACATGTCAAAAATTAATTATTTATCATTTTAATAAAGTATCAAAACAATAATAATGCATTTTCTTGGTTTTTAGTAGGTTATTTGTCCTTTTTACTAAAATAGATGTCAATTTTGAATAGAAAGACAGACTTGGAGTCATACTGGTCATTCCATAAGTTGTAAAGGTGTGAGGGTGATTCATACACATATAAAATGACTAATGGATCATTTCCCTAAATTATAAAAAAATATGAAAAATTTTCTCGGTTTTAAGTATGTGACTTTTCTTTTTTTCTAAATTGTAATTTTAAACAAAAAACATGCACTTTGACTCCTACATATGACATCATATATTGTTTTTATGGGAGTCTTATTCCTATACATTAAAAATAATTTATGAATATATATACTAAATTATTAAGAAAATACAATCATGTTTTATCAGTTTTCAATGAGTGACACTTTTTGAACTAAAATATTGATTTTAAATTGATAACAACCACTTTGAGTCATAGTAGGAAAATTGTGTATCATATTGATTTGAAGATGATCCCTATATGTCAAAATTATTTATAGTTTGTTTTCTTAAAGTATCAAAATAATCAAAATACTTTTTCTTGGTTTTGAGTATTTCAGATGTATTTTTTACTAAAATTAATGTAAATTTTAAATAAAAATAACCACATCAAGTCATACCGGTCACACCGTGTGTAGGATTGAGGTGAGGATGATTCCTATACATCATAAAGTATCAAAAAAATTCTAACTATCAATGTTAACATTATTTTCATTATATTTCATTTTCAAACATCCAACACTGCATATTGACTCGATGTTATTAGCTAGAAAACCTTTCTCATTCTTAAAATCCAAAAGAGAATAGGAATATCATGTGCCTATTATATTAGTTAAAGTCACCAAAATGGTCACTTGAGCTTCCTTTACTCTTATAAACTTCAAAAATGAGAAATGTTTTTCGGCTAATAACATCGAATCAATATGTAGTTTTGGCAGTTCGACAAAAAAAGACAATGAAAATTGAAATGGTGGAAACATTGGTAGAAAGTAACATTTTATCTATTTTATTCCATGTTGTAGATAGTTAAAAGAAAAATATGAATTCCCAAAATATTTTTGAAAAAACTAAATAAGTATTAGATAAAAATGATAATGAAATTAACTTAAAAATAGTAGATAAAATGGTAACCAAATTAATTAAATAAGTAGTAGGAATTCACCTTTTTATGATGGTTGTATGAATTCTTGATGCATTTCCTTGTTTCTATTATCTCAGTTGAAATCACGAAGTCCAATCTTTAATGATAATGAGAAGCTTTAAAGAAACCACCCCAAATTGGACAAAAGAATCCACCTGTGTAAGAAAATATTTATTATATGAGTAATACTAAAAAGAAATAAATTAAACATAATTATGAAATAATACATTTGAGAAAAAATGAAACCCATGAACATTATAAAAGATATCAAATATGTCTCCTTAAATTGTTATTTGGAAGATGAAGTGTCTTTATCAGTAAAGATAAAATTATTTGTTCTTATATATTCATTTTTTTACTTTTTTTTATTTTTTACTGTGGTAACATGTTATTACCTAGATAAATTAATTTTTACTAAACATTAAAAATAACCCCTATAACTAAATTTTTGTGTGTTAATCCTTAATTTTTATAAATTTAATTGAATGAAATTTATAATCAGGACAAAACAACCATTTAAAATAAAATATTTTATATATTAAAAAACTATTTTCTCTAGAAAAATGATATTTTTACTATTATTTTTTCTTAATATTATAATGAATTTATTACTAATAAAACGTCTACTAATATATTCATATATGTTTATAAACATCATTATAGTGTTAATATTTTAAATATATCAATCTAATTTATTATTTAAATGTTACAAAACATTAATAAAACAATTCATCAAAAATTATATTTTTGTCATTAGCATGGTCATCAAAATAAATCATAGTAATTATACATTTATTCCCAAAAAACGTACTATAATTATTAAATAATATAATAATATTAAGGTAAAATAAAATGCACATTTTATAGATATAATTTCAATAGGTTAAGAAAACAAAGTTTTTAATTTAATAAACTAAATTAGTATTTTGAATAAATATAACATATGTTTAAAAAATTATACACAAGTGTTTTATAAATTCAAAAAATTATATTTTTTGATTTATTATATCTATATTTTTATAATATAAAAAGGATTAAAAAAAATTCAATCCATTTTTCCATTATAGAAACAAGTATTTCCCCCCGTTCAATTGCGTGGTATTAGATTTTTTTTCAAAAAAATAATGTGTTGAGTATTTATTAAAAAAAATAAAAGAATAAATAGTAAACATGGAATGAAACTATGATATTAAAAGAATAAATAGTAAACATGTAATGGAACTATGAGATCAGTGAGTGAAAAATCCACAGTGAGTATATCTATGCATTTCCAAAGTTAGGAAAAACATGAAACCATATTAGCATGTATGTAAGGGTATTAAAATTAATTCCTTCAATGAAACATACCAATAATGAATGATGTTCATGGATTTCAAAAGCACATAAAAATATCTTTGAATCATTAACCATAAGGACTTAAAATAAAAATTTCATTTTAATGTGAAAAAACTCATACCTAAACTACAATCCCCCAGATGAGGTAATAATAAGAACCGAAAAATGCCTCCTGAAACATGTGTTCTATTTGAAATTTTACTTATACATGGAATTATAGAATAGGAAAGCTAAAGGCATGTGTCTTTTAGACCCTTTCTTTACAGCTCCAATATCCTATGTCTCAATCCAATGAAATTAACATCAAACAAATCCAATTGTTCTCAGAAATGAATTTTTCATATCCATGAAAAATTGCACAAGTAAAGATGTAATGAATTAAACCATGGAATATATAGTTACAAAAATTCAAATATTTATTTATTAACGGTTCAAATGAAAATTATAAGAAAGATTTGTATAATTAAGAAATGTTATAATTATGGCATTTTACATATTTATATTACTTCACAATATTTTTATCTCGATGTAAAGTGATGATATTTTCAAATTATAAATATATGCCATTATTGATCGTACATGGTTGAATGAAGCAAAAAAAGATCTCAAATTATAAAATAATTAATCCACAACATGCTTAGGGAGTAATTTTCATTTTATAATTTTAAAATACAAATCTCATTTCAATATCTAATGGAAGTATAATGTGTTTATAAAAGAAATTAAACTTTTTACATTATGATATTTCATGTATAATTTAATATCAATTATGGGATTACATGTTTATACTAAACTATGAAATTTGGGACTAACAAGTATAAATAGTTATAAAAGTGTAACACACAACAAAAACCACCTCAGGGGACCAAAATATTATCAAAGGGGTAGTTGAAGGATACAAATGGTAAATTGTTTTCATTTTGGAGGGGAGAATATAATAAAAAGGACATAAAATGATGTTCCAAAAAGGATAAAATATTTTTATTTGAATAATATATGAATTATTAAACCTAATTTTCATCAAAAAGGCATGAGGATAATTTAGAGAAAGTCATGAGTTTCCTAAGGGGATGATTTTCATCTTTTATTATCATATAAATGTTGTGAAGCTCGGTTACATTATTGGCTAAACTCATCTATTTTTTATATGAATCATTTTTCTATTCATCATATTGGTTTCATACTCTCTCATGGAATAACCTAATAATTCTAAAATAAACAACATAGAAATTACAAAAAATATATATTAATTAGAAATTTCATAATCCTGAAGTAAAATATAGAGTGATTACACAATAAATAAACCATAAAGGACAATCATATTACTTCAATTAAAATTAATCAAATAGAATCATATGTACTGTGTTAATTTTTTAATAAAAATATAGAGTGATTATGAAATAATGATAATAGGCTCAAAATATAATAAATTAACTGTAAATCATGGATTATCAATTAAAAATTATCAATTGCATAATCCATTGTAAGATATAGAGTTATTACAAAAAAAATACTAAATAATATATATGGAAAGTTTAATAAACATTCATGGGATGAATTTTACAAATTAATTAAGTGTAACCTAATACCATGTATAAATAAAAATCATAACTGTTGATATAAATTATAGGAAAATAACACCTTTGAGGAATAATAGATTTTGGGTGGTTATGGGGTGGAGGATACAACCATTAAGAGGGGGGATCTAAATTGCCACTCAGGAGGGGATCTGATTCAGGGAGAGGGAGGTCAGATAGGGGGGCTCCACATTACCACTGAGGATGGGAACCAAGCTAGGGAGAGGGAGGTTGGAGGGGGGGTATGTGTCATCAGAAATGAGGGGAACAACGAGTTTGGGAGAGGGAGGTCGGAGGGGGGGAGTTGTGGGGGTTGGGGTCAGAGGTGGGTGTCACGGGTAATGGGGTCTCAACTAATAAGGTAGGAGGTAGGTCGGAGGGGTGGGGGGAAGGGGGTTCTTAAGGTCGGGGTCACTGCCTGGGAATAGAGAGGAGGTGGTCGGGGGAGGGAGGGGGTGGAAAGGGGTCAGGGTCGCACATTGGGAGTATGGGAGTGGGAGTAATTAGGGTTTTTTCAAACATTTATTAATTATTTAATTAAAACTTCTACTAATTGATAAAATAATAAAAATATAGTGGTGGATTTATTAAAATGCTACTATATTTATATTTTTTAAATGGATTTAATTTGTAGAGGTCACTAGAACCACTTCTAATAAACTACCACTAAGGAATGCTTTTTTTGTAATGTAGGACTCATGAAATAATAAAATTAAATGAAAATTAAAATATCATGGTAATATATAAATTCATGATATTATATGTTAAAGGGTATTTATATATACCTCATAAAATAAGGTATATTTATAACATAATTTATATCCCAAAGAATACAAATTGAGACCAAATTCCCTTACTACTTTAGTAACTTTTCAACCATAAAACCCATGAAAGAGTGATCCTAAAATGGATATGTAACTCCCCATAATTTTTATTATAATTATTATAAAGTAATTCATGGGTAATATATACACCAAATAAAAGAAACATGTGGTGGATATGGAATGTGTCTCACAAAAGTAAAAGGTAAGACGAGAATCCCTTACCTTAAGTCATGAATTACTTTGTACATTTTAGAATCCCTTGTAGAATAAATATAAGTTTGTTATAAATATATTTTAGAACCATAATCATATGTTTCATACCATATATGATTTACTTAGGACCTTTTATTTTCTTTTTATTAACAATTCCTTATTAAAATCACTTTTCAGCAATAATTGCTTTGTTTTTCATGTATGTTTTGATTTATTATTATTGGTATCATTACACTGATCATGGTTATATAATATCAAGAATATTATCCATGATATAAATATCATATATATTCATTATATATGTATTTATTGTAATCCATAAAAGTTAGAGATAGAAAATGAAATACATCGTTCATGGAGATGGTAGGTCATACGTACGCATGAACTCTATTTCCATTTTCTATATGGATGAAATGAAAGAAAGGTAAATAATATATTACCTTTAGGGAATGATTTTTTATTTTATATATATCACATATATTCATTAAATTTACCCCAAGTACCTTCCATAGAAAGCGTTAGTGAAAAAAAATCACATCGCTTCACGAGGCGGTAGTCCACCATATACCCGATCGACATTGTCGTATCCCCCCACATAATGGAAAGTAAGAAGGTATATGTTATATAATAATTATATATGTATAATTATGTTAAAAATATCATATAAATTTGTTTAATCTATCCTTATTACAATCCAGGAAAAACAAAAATGAAAAACACATCACATCGGTTCGCGAGGCTGTAGTCCACAGTACACACGAGTGACATTATTATTTTCCAAAGGGTTGGAAGATAAGTAGTAAGATGTGGTAATATAATTCAATATGTATAATAATTTTATAAATATCATATATAGACATTAAATCCATCATTATATCTTTCCATGAGAGGTGGTGATAGAAAACGAATAATATTAGTTCGTGAGGTGGTCGTTCGCCGTACAAGAGAATGATGATTTCGTATTCCATTTGATCAAACAATTGAATTATTAAGGTTATTCCATTAAAAAATAACATCTAAAAAATTTAATATACTGATTTTATTATATCATTGTGGTTTAATAATAATTTCAGGAGGTAGAGGAAAAAATAAAATAAATCCCTTGGTTAGGGACATTACCTCTTCATCAGACAAATTCTTTTGGTTTTCACCAAAAGGATTCTTATGTTGGATTTTTAAACAAAAAAAGGATTCTAGAATGTGAGTAGTTAGGTAATAAAAACATTTGGTCAGGTATTGTCTGAACCAAAGGGTTTTGAAAGTGTGAACAGGATACAATAGTGGGTGGCCTTTTAAAAGTGAGGTGAGTGACACACTTGTAATTTTTTAAAATAAAAAGATGTGATCACATTTTCCACATGACAAAAATCTCCAAAATGGGACATTAGAGAACCTTAGCGGTGACAATCTTGAAATATTTACATCTAATGGGTGTTGTGTAAGGCTATAAGTCATTTTACCGCTTATCATTTTATTTTTACTCCTGACAATCCCATCTTCACCATAGCCAAGATAATATATTTTTACTTATTTTACTATTCATAATGGCCAAAACTTTTGTTGACCACATTTGAAAATAAATTATGTTGATTCAAAATATTAAATCAATTTTTTCAAATTCTATTCACATAAGTGTAAAATTTTATATAGTAGCCCCGCCCCCAATAGTCAGGAGTTGGTGCCAACTTTAATACATTGGTATAAGATTCAAGGAATCACATCTCGAGGGACTGAATAGTTTAGTATCCATAATACACTAGATATATACATTATTCCCATATTATTTTTGAATACAAAAATTACAACATATTTTTTTGAGAATAACATTATTCCCTCTAGCATATCCTTTAATATCAATCATAATAAACTTCATTGATTCCTGGTAAAGGAAACAAAATAAGGATGATCTCAAATGCCCAATAAGGGTTAAGTATAGTGTAATCCACCATGAATCAATGAGAATAATCAACATGGAAATTTAAATAAATGAACACACAATCCGTTTAAATAATTTAAATAGAATAATTAACATGGAAAGGTAAATAACTGAAACCACATTCTATTTAATCAATAAAATAAATTTCATAACTAGATAAAGCATAATCAATATGGCAATGTAAATAACTAAAAACACATGCCATTTAATCGATAAAATGGAAAAAAATTCATGTAGAGATAATATCATTGGGAAAATATCATGGATAATAATAACTTAATTTTGAATGAAGGAAATGCTTAATTATTAGATGTTATGTTTCCCAGGCACATGATACAAATATTATCAATATCTATCCTCAATAAAGTTTAACACTGATGGGTAGAAACCTATTTAAATAAGTCTAACCAACTAATTTGTCTCATGATACTGTCGATGAATTGAGGGGCTATATATAACTAGGACCCACCCATGTCTTATATGTTCAAATCATTTCTCATATATTAAATAATATATTTAATTCATAAAAATGCACCTTATCAACAAATATCTATATTGAGTAAAGAATATGGATTTAATAATTTATCCCTAAATAAAAAATGAATTTAAATATAGAAAAACATATGTAGAAATGATATATGGTCTAATTAATAAACATATCCATGATAAATAATATGGTTATTTAAGGGAAATTTAATGTCCAATTATCATAAGAAAGTGAACAATTCAACGGAATGTTTTTTACTACAAAAATGAATCAAGGAAGTAAATGTCAATACAATCCTTGGTTGAAAAAATCTTAAACCATCTAGAAGAAGAATAAGGATGGTATTAGAAAAACATATCCATAGTGGATTATATATAAAATAAATGGTTTTTGTCATTGATATATATAAATACCACAAAAATATATTTAAAATATTTCTTATGGAAAATATACTTTTCATTTTTAAAACATTTTGAAAATCCTATACTTTGAAAATACAAATTAAAAACTATGAATTTTCAGAATATTTATAATAAAATTCTCTTAATATATCCTTGTAAACTTTAAAAGTAATCTTTAAATAATTTATGGTCAAGAATTTAGGTAATCCCTTCTTGCCGTACAAGTTTAAAAGAACCTTCCTTTTTCATGGAAAAAAGGTTAGAAAAGTTTCTTGTTTGTAAAACTATAAGAATATTACTTTCAATTTTTTTTGTAAAAAATAAAATGGGTAAAAATTTATTTAATAAATCATTTAAAAAATGTTAAATTTTTTTTTAACATTTTTAGAAAACATGGTTTTGAAAGAAAACAGATTTCCAACTGAAGAGAGAAATGAAGTCAAATTTTATTAAAAACATTTTCTTAATTATTTGAAGCACCAATGAGTGGTAAAATGGTTGTATTACTTTAAAATATCAGGAATAAAAAGAGTATAATAAAATTAAATTTTTTATCTATACAATGATCAAATAATATCCTCAACTGGAATTCAAGAATAAACAATCTTGGTTATAATGAGATTGTTAAATAAACACTTAAAATGATCATAATGTTGAAGTGAGAATTAATTAGTGAAATGATTATGTGTATCATCTATAAATCAACATAAAATAAGTGTAAATACTACATTATATAATAAAAAGTCATTATACACATAATCTTAGAATATTAGTGACAACGAATAAGTACTATAACCCAATGAAAAGTAATTGAGTCATGAAACACTTTACCAATTGGTAATTTTCAATTAAAATCCCCTTGGATGAAATATTTTGAATTGAAACTTAAAATACCATGAATTATTAATGAATCATGTTATAACATATAAATTTGGAAGTATATAAACTATATAAAAAAATTAAGTACATAACAATACAATCTTCCACAATAAAATGAAATTGAGACAAAATTCCTTACCTCACACTTCCTTTTGATTGAACATGGATTAATGTAATATCCCACCACTCCTCATTGGATTGAGATGGCGAAAGGACATCAATTGTCCTTAAAAGACATCGCCAAGATTCCAAAGGTTGACAATAAATGCCCATGTCTTTGTTTAATGATGGGGCTAATTTTCCCTTTGAAAATAAAACACCAACCAAACATACTGTAAAGAAATAACCACTAGATTATAAATGATAATAATATAAATCAAGTCAAAGTAAAACCATTTATATAAAACCAATTACAATAGAGTACACCGATGGAAGGAAACTGATATCAAAATAAAAATCTAGAGACAAAAACAATAAAACCACGGGACTATAAAGACATGAATCCATAGCTCTAATCATTATATATTCTCCAAGTCCACAATACAGCCCAAGTATCACTATGCACCACCAGATAATTATGATACATTACCTTTTCCCATGTCTCGATAAATGATATCTGCAAAAACAATATTCTTCCAAAGTAGGGGTGAGTAATGAAACTCAGTTGTCTTTCCCCAAATTAATTCCCTATTCACTCTACTAGGATAGAATATTCTAGAAAATTTATATAAAAAAATTTATAAAATACAATTGAAAACAATTTATATCATAATATAAAACATTTTCCACAACAAAACAGTTTTACCAAACAAAACCCATTTTTCAAAGAAGAAACCAAAAAAGTCATTTAACCATTTATCAATTTCACATTGGCATAACCCATTCCATTTTCACATGACCCCCAATCCCACACACTCAACCACACAACCATGAAATATTTTTGTTACCATTGATGGTGGAACTTCATATCCCCAACCCATCCCTTTGATGGTGGTACTTCATAACCAATATCCATTCCATTCAACTCATGCTTTACCATTTAAGACAACCACATGAAAAAACTATCTTTTCCAAACCATTTCAATAAATCCATAATTTTATTTAAAACCACTTTTCCATGCATCAAAACCAATCAATAATTTTAAAATCAATCAACAAAGAACTTTGCAGAATAATTCCATAATTTCAAAAATCTACAAACCATCACTAAAGAAGGTTTATACCATGATTTGAAAATCAATTTTACAATAAATATAAATCAAAACAAACAATTTTAAATCTAGACTTAAATTTATATCAAGAGGAGTTGAGGTTGAATCCACCTACCTCAAA
Source organism: Viscum album (assembly GCA_963277665.1). Taxonomy (NCBI): domain Eukaryota; kingdom Viridiplantae; phylum Streptophyta; class Magnoliopsida; order Santalales; family Viscaceae; genus Viscum; species Viscum album. The sequence goes on from OY728128.1 coordinate 1,859,757,494, forward strand.
AATTATGGTGAAAATGAAGAACAACATGAAAATTCCCAAAAAACTGGGTTGAATCTTCAAAAACCCAACTTAGATATCTTTCCCTATCATAAAAAAGGTCAAATATGACCATTATTGGCCTAAAAAACCTTATATATATATATCCAAAATATAATATATATAAGAACTAGGAGAGGGAAGAAATTAGATCTAAGAAAAACCATGAAAAACTACCTAAAGCGAGGATTACCAAAGGAATTTGGATACAACACACCACGAAATGCCTCAATATCACATAAAATTAGATGGGGAGAGGTTATAAAGACTTTGGGAGGATAAAATATTGAGTTAGGGTTGATTTGGAGCAAAAAATAGGGGTTAAAACATAATCCCCACCTATCTCCACTTTTTTAGGATGTTGTTTTTAAATTGTGCATAGTTAGTCGCATGGTTTGGAAAACCTGTTTGTGAACCATGCACCAGAAACTAACTCAAGGAGTACCATACATGTTTAGACCATACAGTTATAAAAACAATGCACCAACCATGAAAAAATCCCATTGTCCCATTATTCACAGTTTTTCCTGGGTGACCGCACAGTTTGGAAAAACTGGGCACTGACCCGTGCGCCTTCCCCTTAGCCTATGTCTCACTATTCACAATTTCCAATAGTATTTTCATGGTTTTAAAAAAATATTTTTAAAATTTTACCTATATAAAATCTCCAAAAACATTCCAAAAGGTTTCAAAACCCTCCCAAACTTCACCCAAACACTTTATATACTTAAAATAAATAAATGAAGGGTTACTTACTTGAAACCGGGGTGCTACAATTAACATTGTATATATTACTTTTAAACATGTTGTTAAATGATTATAGAACCATATTAATATTTATAATATCATATATGATCCTTTTTAGCATCTGTTCACCTGTTCGTTAATATTTTTTCATTATTTTCATTATTTTCAAGTGTTAATTGCCTTGTTTTTTCATTCATGATTTGTTATAAAAGTTATAGTTATTTTGAATATTTTATAGTTCCACAATCTATAGAATAATAATCATGTAACAATTATCATATTTATAAATTAGAAACCAATAATGAAATATGGTTATAAAAAATTAAGTATGTTATGATCATAGAGATGGTAGGTCGTACAAACGCATGAGTAACGTTTTCATTTTTCAACGATCATTATGGAAATGTGGTAAGTAATGTTTTATCTTTCAATAACGAACATAATATCATAATTAACATATTATTCTTTTAAATATAATTATATATATATATATATATCTTCCATGTTGTGTGGTAATGAAATAAGAGTCACATAATTCATAAAGATGGTAGTCCACACATACACGAACAATGTTATCATCTTTAAGTTAGTGAAAAGGTAAAAATATAAAATAATGTATCATATTTTAATAATGATAAATATGTATTTAATATAATTATTATTTAATTAATATCACATATATTCATTAATATTATCCTTATCACATTCCATGTAAAGCGTTAGTGAAAGATGAATTCCATCTCTTCGTGAGACGGTAGTCTGTCGTACACACGAGCGACGTAACTGTATCCCCTAAGAAATGAAAAGTAAAATGATATATATGATATACTAAATTTTTAGATATAATTATTTTATAAATATATTATATATAATTTATATCTATTATCATACCCAACCTTAATAGGTGGTAAGGGAAAAACAAATTCTATCAGTTCGCGAGGTGGTGGTTCGCCGTACACATGAATGATGATTTCATAACCCATTTGATGTAAGTGGAGATGGTTTTAGGTAATTAACTTTTTATAAAAATATCTTAGTATATGGAAGATATTGATATTATTATATCATCATGTTTTAGAAAGAATTAAAGTAGGTAGAGGAAGAAATAAAATAAAATTGCTCATTGAAGAATGTTGTCTCGTTTTTGGGTATCCTCTATATATTTGATCAAAATATTTCCCCAAAATAAGACTTCTAGAAGTATAGGAGGGAATTGTTTAAGTTATTTGGGTGGGTATTTTCTTAAACAACATGTTTTCAAGGAGTGAATAAGAGAGGAGATGTAGTGGTGTTTTATAAGTGAGGTGAGTGGCATTCTTGTAATTTTTTGAAAAGATTCAATCATCCCACATTTTTATCATTACAAAAGGTTCCAAAATGGGAATTTATTGGACCTATAAGAGATAATGTGGAAATATGTCTATAAAATTGGTGTTGTAAAAGTTTTTGGGTTATTTTTAACCCTTATATTTTTATTTTAACCCCTAGTAAATTCATTTTTACTTTAACCATGATAATTAATTTTTAATTTTTACACTACTCGTTTAGGTAAAAAATTAATTTAACCTTATTATAAATTATAAATTATTATGATTAAAAATATGAATCTATTTTTACAAATTAAATTCATAAAATTAGAAAAAATTATTTAAAATTAATCCGATGAACGTGACGAGAAAACAAGTTTTCAAAGAGAAAATGTTAAAACGTTTAAAAAGTTTTATATAAAAATTAAATATGAGAATTATTAAAGTAGAATAAATTTTATTAATATAAAATTTTTCTAATTTTACTTTAAAACCAATTAAAAATATAATTTAACGTTATAAATAATTTAAATGAAAAACAGTTTTCAATTAAAATTCAATAATTTTCATTATTCATCAAAAAATGAAACATTTCAGAAAAAATACAAAAAATTAACCCTAAGATAATTTTTATATTATTATTTAAAAAATTAAGATAAATTTATCAATTAAATTTTCTAAAATTGGAAAAAATTAATTTCAAATTATGTGCATAATGCACTATTAATTCGTTTTCTTATCAAAAAAATATAGTTTAAAAAAAATATTTCATTTACTTTTAAATGATGATTATTATTTTTTATAAAAAATATATAAAAAATGAATGTGTGTAAACTATATATTTTTTATAATTGAGTAAGTACACCTTATACCCACTTATTTAATCTCTAGGTTATAATGATCGTGTTTAAATAATATTTTAATAACGTATCATGTTTCATTTAAGCTTGGTGTTACGTCCATCCTAAGATATCAGATAAATTAAATTTATTATAAAATAAATTTATTTTAAAGTCTTGTGGTGTTATATTCTCTTCTAATCCTGGAGTTTCATGTCAAATACACTATTGAATACCATTTTCTTCTTTTAGAATTTCTTGGTGTTACAGTCTTCCCACCTTAAATAAACCATGTCCTCACAATTTGAACTTGATATTGGTAATTAAGGGTTAGATATTTGAGAATAATTTTCCTAAAAACCCACTTCATAAAATGATTAATAAAATATCCTCAAAATTAGAGAGAAAGGGAAGTATAAAGGTCATACGGAATAACACATAACTGGTTTTCTAAGTATGGAATCATTTGGGGAAGGTGAATATATGGACATGGATTAAAAGATTAAATAATTATAGAGAGTGATAGATTTCACTGATCACAAGAAATTGAATTATAAATGAAAAGTGAAGGGCCTAAAAACCATAATTCTATGATGATTTAAAATACTATATTATTTATCAGATATGAATGTAATAGGAAAATATTTTTGTTTCAAGTTACTTTTCCTAAAGTTGATGAATTATTTTACTATCTAAGAATACAAGGAAATATTCTTATTTTATATGTTTCTATTTCATAAAAACAATTTCATCCATTGGTTTTTTAGGGATAAATTTCCAATTCACCCCTTACTCTATGCAATTAATATCCAAAAATTAATTTTTTATTCCTAAAGCACTAAAAATCACATTTAAGAGATCTTAAGATCCATAAAAGAGTGACTAGTATTTCCTTCTATCTCTAACTATTTTTCAAAACCAATATGATTAGAAAAAGTTATCCAATATAATAAATCAATCTATAAACATAAAAAGTAACACCATTTGTTCATCATTAATATTTATTTTCAAAAAATTTTAACTAAAAACAATGAAATACTAATCAGTACATCGTGTAATCCAGTTGTAAGCGCTAAACCTTTTCTATAATTTAGTCATGGGTTTAATCCCCATGACCTTATTGGATTAGAATAGTTTTCACCCATCATAAAGGTTTTCCCTTTTCTAAATTATATTAACATAATTCCTATAACCATCCCAAAAAAATATGATGGACATCCTTGAAATAAAATTAATAATTAAATAAATTTTTTATTCAGGTTTTTAATACAAACATTTTTTCACAAAGTATAATAATCTTATTTGACTATTATTATAATGTCATTAATTATTATATTAACCCTAAATGTTTTCAATACCTCTAAAATTATGTCTATAAAATATAGTGGCATTATTACTCAAAGAAATCACTAAAGGATATACTAATGTAATGGGTTGTATTTCCATAAATTTCTCCTAAACTATCCTTAATATTTGTAAAATCTCATCACATAATACCTAAAAAGGGTGTTTAAGTCTTTGAACTTATGATAAATATTAAAATCATAGAACTATGATAGTATCCACAACACTTATGTTAATGAATATACATATGCTTATAAAACTTAACAAAATCCTTAAATGTTTCATAATTATTATTAGCAAAATATCATTGGTAAAAAAATGCTTCTAAAATTTAGTTCTTTTACCATAATACATAAATAATCCATCCATTTTATTTCCAAATTGGTCCTTCCTTGGTCCAGGGTTTATCCTTTAGAAGAGGAAATTTAATCCAATAATTTCTAGATTCTCCAAATTTAAGACAACAAACTATAAATTGATCCCTAGGATGAGACTTATTTCCTTCCATCATACTCTTCATTTTTCCTTGGAAATTCATTTATTTATTCCCTTCTTTTTCACACAAAAAATGTTTTATTATTCCTTTGAAACACCTTCTTTTCAATCTAATATGCCTTAGGTTTAACATATGCCATTAATTGTCATCATTTATTTAAGTCCTTCATAATATATTGTAATGAAAATTTGAATTATCCTAAGTGTTTCCCCCAAGAGTGTCAAACCAAGTGTGTAGTAAGGCCCATTGTTGTGCACCATGTGATAATCAGGTCAAGCCTAATGTTACATTTTTAGATTTATTACCACTATGTACCTTTTTTCTGTAACCACTCCCACTTTTAGTATCTATAAAGGGATGTATTTTTAATAAAACCCACAAAATATCTTCTTTACCAAAACAATCAGATGTTCTTCTATACTTATCCTCAAAATCTATTATAGGGTTATCTCTGTTTTCCTAAATCTAGTTCCCAATATTTCTACTAAGATTACTCTAATTCAAACTATATCATCCCTGACCCTAGAAGCCTATAGCCTATGCCTTGTTTAATATATTGGAATAAGATACAATTAGTCACATCTCAAAGGACTGAATAGTCTCGTAGTCTTGGTACGCTAGATATATAAAAGATTCCTATATTATTTTTTAATACAAAGATAAAAAAATATTTCTTTTCAAGAATAACATTATTCCCTGTAGAATATCCTTTAATATCAATCATAGTACACTTCATGGATTTATTGTAAAGGAAAAAAATAAGGGTTGTTTAAAATTCCTAGTAAGGGTTAAATATAGTGGAAAATATCATGAATCAATGAGCATAATCAACATGGAAGGGTAAAAAACCAAACAAAGATTCCATTTAAATATTTGAATAGTATAATAAAAATGTAAAGGTAAATAACTGAAAACACTTTCCATTTAATCAATAACATGACTATCATAATTGGATAAGGCATAATCAATATGGAAATGTAAATAATTGAAAACACATCCAATTTAATCAAAAAAATGAGAATGAAATGCATACATAGATAATATCATTTCAAAAATATCATGGATAATAATAACTAAATTTTGAATGAATTAAATGATTAGTTATTGGATGTCATGTTTTATAGGCACATCATATCTCTACTATCAATATCTATCATCAAGATAGTTTAAAAATGATGGGTATAAAACCATTTAACTAAGGCTTGACAAATGATTCGTCCCATGAGACAACTTATACATCAGAGAATAATTGTTAACTGGGACCCACCCATGTCTTGCATGTCCAAAGAATTCCTCATATACCAAATATTCAATTTAATTCATAAATAATGTGCCATATAATCAAATATCTGTATTGAGTAAAGGATACAGATTTATCAATATTTCCCCTTATTAACAAATGACTTTTAATACAGAACACCGTATACTAAAACTATATATGGTTTAATCAATAAATATATACATGATAAATAATATGGGTATTTAGTTTAAATTTAATGTCCAATGATCATAATAAAGTGAGAATTTAACGGGAAAGTTATTTTCTACAAAAATTAATCAAGGAATTGAATGTAAATATTATCCTTGGTAAAAATAATCATAAACCATCCAAAAAAATAATACAGATGGTATCAATAAAACATATCCATAGTGGATTAAATGTAAAATAAAGGGATGTTTTTATTTATTAATATAAATACATAAAAATATTATTAAAAACATTCTTGATGAAAATACCCTTTTCATTTTTAAAATCACTTTTTAGAACATAAAACATTTTGAAAATCAATTTATTTGAAAATCACATTTAAAAACTATGAATTTTCAGAATACTAAGAAAAAAATTCTTTAAAAATATCCTTGTAAACTTTAAAAGTAATATTTAAAGAAGTAATGGTCACAATAATTGGTAATTTTTTCATGTCGTAAAAGTTAAAAAAACATTCCTTTTACACTGTGAAAAAGCTAGAAAATTGCTTTGTTCAGAAAAAGATAAGAAGATTACTTCCAAAAAAATTATAAAAGTAAAAATGGGTAAAAATTAATTTAAAAAATAATTGGGAAATGGTTAAAAAAATTAATTCATTGTTAGAAAACATGGTTTTATAAGAAAACAGATTTTTGAACGAAGAGAGAAATGATGTCAGATTTTATTAAAAACATTTTCTCAATTATTTTAACCACCAAAGTGTGGTAAATTGTAATTTTAATTGAAAATTTAATGAATAACTAGATTATAATAAAATTAAATGTGTTAATTAGACAATAAAAATTAATTTCCTTCAATTGAAATTCAAGAATAAACAATCTCGATTAGAATGATATTGTGAGAAAAACTCTTATAATGATCATAATATCGAAGTAAGAATTAATCAATGAATGGATTATATGTATCAACTATAAATACACATAATTTTTTTGATATAAAACATAATATAATATAACATAATTATAAACACAATTTTAGTATTTCAAGGAAAATAAACATGTAATACAACCCAATAAAAAGAAATTAAATTATAAAATTCTTTACCACTTGGTATTTTTCATATCAAATCCACTTGAATGAAATATCTCAAATTAAATCTTTAAATACAATTAATTATTAATGAATCATGGTATAATAAGTAAATGTGTTATTATATACACCATATAAAATAAATCAGGTGCATAACACTACAATATGCCCCAGTAAAATGAAATTCAGACGAAATCCCTTACCTCACGCTTCCAATTTGTTGAATATGATTCAAGATCTTGTATATTGGTTTCAAACATTTTATAAACTTATTATAGAACCATATTAATATCTATAATATCATATTTTATCATTTTATAACATCTTGTCACCCATTCATTAATAATATTTCATTATTTTCATTATTCTGGGTGTTAATTGCTTTGTTTTCTCATTCATGATTTGTTTTAAAAGTTATGGTTCTTGTGAAAATTATATAGTTCCATAAAATCTAGAATAATAATCATGAAATAATTTTCAAATTTATAAATTATAAACCAATCATGAAATATAGTTATAAAAACTAAAGTATGTTATGATCATGGAGATGGTAGATCGTATATACGCTTGAGTAACATTTCCAATTTTCAATGATCAGTATGGAAAGGTAAAAATTAATGTTTTATCTTTACAGAATGATAATAATATCATAATTACTATATAATTTATTTAAAAATACTTATATATATCTTCCATGTGGTGTGGTGATGAAAAGAGAGTCATATCACTTCGTAAAGGTGGTAGTTCTCACGTACACGAACAATGTTAACATCTTTCAGTGAGTGAGAAGGTAAAAAGAAAAATAAAATGATGTATTAACTTTTAAAAATTATTAATATGTCATTAATATAATAATTATTTAATTTATATCACATATATTCATTAACATTATCCTTATCACTTTCTATGTAAAGTATTAGAGAAAGACGAATCACATCGCTTCGCAAGGTGGTAGTCTGTTGTACACATGAGAAACATTACAATATCCACTAAGGAATAAAAATTAAAAAAAGTTATATATGATTTAATTAATATAGAGGTATAATTATGTCATAAATATCATATATATAATTTATTTTTATCATAATACCCAACCATGATAGGTAGTAATGGAAAAAACAAATGACATCGGTTCGTGAGGAGGTAGTCCACCATTCACAAAAATAATGATTTCATAACGCATTTGATGGTAGTGGAGATGGTTTTGGGTAATTACATTATTAAAAAAAATATTATTATATTTAATATACTAAGGTTATTATATCATAATAGTTTAATAATAATTCAAGGTGATGGTGGAGGAATAAATAAAATAAAAACACACATTGAAGAACGTTTCTTATTCTTCGGGTATACTCATTATGTTTGCACCAAAGCCTTACTAGGTTGATTTATTCCGCAAATAAGGATTATTGGATGAGAGGAGGGAATTTTGACAGCAATTTTTTAATTTATTTCCCGAACTAAAAGGGTTTGAAGGTTTGAATAAGAGAGGATTGGATTGGATTTTTTAAGTGAGAGGAGTGGCACACTTGTAATTTTTTGAAAATATTCAAACATACCCACGATTTTATCATGCAAAAAGGATAAAAAATGGGAAAAAACAGAAACCATAAATTATAAGGTGAAAATATGGCCATAAAATCAATTTTTTAAAAGTTTGTGGGTAATTTATAACCCTTATCTATTTAGTTCATCCCCTTAGTAAATCTATTTTTACCTTAACCACGGTAATTAATTTTTACTATTAATTTTATTTGCAAAATTAAGTTTACATTATTAGAAATTATAAATTATTATGATTTTATATACAGAATCCATTATTCAAAATTCAATTCAAAAAAGTGGAAAATATTTAATTTAAAATTAATCTCACAGCTGCGATGAGAAAACCGATTTTCAAAGAGAAAATGTTCAAAAGTTCAGAAAGTTTTTATATCAAAATTAAATATAAAATTATTCCAACGAACTAAATTGGATTTATATAAAATTTATATAATTATAATTTAAAACTGATTCATAATATAAATTAACATTATATATAATTTAAGTAAAAATTAAGTTTTTAATAAAAATTCAGTATTTTTCACTATTCATCGAAAGATGATACAATTTAGAGAAATCCCAAAAAGTCACCCTAAGATAATTTTCATACTATGATTTCAAAAATTAATTTCATTTTTTAGATAAATTTTTTAAAATTGGTAAAAATTAATTTTAATATATGTGTGAAAATTGAAATTAACCTCTTTTTATAAAAAATATAGTTTTTTAGAAAATATTTTTATTACATTCAAATATTTATTATTATTATTTATAATAAATAGATAAGAAGTGAATGTGTTTCTACTATATATATTTATTAATTTAATTAGTAAAATTCATAATCAGTTATTTTACGGCTAGGTTATAGCGGTCATGTTTAAAAATATTTTAATAAAGTATCACATTTTGGTTAAACTCAGTGTCGCGTGCGTTATAAGCTATAGAAGAAATCAAATTTTTTATAAAAGAAATATTTTGTAAAGTATTATGGAGTTATATTATATTCTTATATTATAGTTTCTATCATACACTCTGATGAATACAATGTTCTGCTTTTAGATTTTTAGGGTGTTATAATTTAATATAAAATCAAAGCCACAAACACAAAGAGAAAGCGTCTTTCCAAAGAGAAAATGTTCAAAAGTTTTAAAGTTTATATATAAAAATTCAATATTTAATTGATTTAAATTACCTAAATTTTATTAATAGATATATAATTTTACTAATTTTACTTTTAAAACCACCATAAAATAAAATTAAGCTTGTAAATGCTTTGAATGAAAATGATGTTTTTTAATAAGAACCGATATTTTTCACTATTCACTGAAAAAATATCTTCTCATAAAATTATAAAAAATTAATCCAAGATAATTTTGATTTGATGATTTAAAAAATTAATTTAATTTTTTTAATAAAACTCTGCAAGTTTCAAAAATTAATTTTAAAATAAATGCGCAAAATGTGACAAAACTGATCTTTAGAAAAAAAATTATTTTTAAGCATAAAATTAGATTTATTCTTATCTCTTATCTAAAAAAACATAAGATGAATTTTAAATATTTAAATATATAATTTATAAAATTCATTAAAATTATTCACCAAAAGTGATTTGTGTATCTTATTAAGGTAAAACACCTTTATCTATATAAAAACAGTTTTTTAGAAAAAGATTTTGTTTATTTTCAAATATTTTTTATTTTGATTACTAATTAATTAGTCACCAAAGAATTATTTATATATACATGTGTAAACCATATATCTTCATAATTTATTAAATCATATTCATACCCTCCATTCCAATGCTTATGTGATAACTATCATATTAAATAATAATATTTTAATTGTATGTCGTGTTTCATTAAAACTAAGTATTATTAGTAACAAAAGATAAACTTGGTGTTCCAAGTAACGTAAGATAAACTCTGTGTTTTTTATAATACAAGATAAATTTGGTGTTACATATAATGAAAGCTATCACAAAAATTAAATTTATTCAAAAAAATATTTCATAAAATCTCGGGGTGTTTCATTCTACCCCCTTAAATAAATTTTGTCCTCAAAATTTTAACTTGTGTTTTGTAATAATGTATTTAACATTTAAAAATACCTTTTTTGGAAAACCACATCACAAAATGAGTTAATAAAAATTCCTGATAAAAAAGAGAGGAAGGGATGTAAAGAAGTCATCTAAAATAACACATAACTAGGTTTCTATGTAGGAGAATATTTTTGGGAACTGAAAACATGGACATATAAGAGAAAAAAACACCCAAATACTAATAGAGATTGATAGAGAACATGGTTAGGAGAAATTTAATGAAAAAAAATTCATAAATTAGTAATAGGTTAAAAGACCATTCATTTATCATAAATTAAGGTAAATATATAATATTTAATTTCAAGATAATTTTCTTATAGTTGAATAATTTTCATGAGAAGATACAATTTCTTAATTTAATTATATTTCATAAGAACAATATCATCCTTTGGTTATACCTTGATAAATTTCCAATTCATCTTTTATTCTTTGAGATGAATTATTCATGTATGAAGCACTAACGGATAATAAGATCCATACAAGAATGATAACTCATTCCTTATTTCTTTAGTTATTATCAAAAACAAAATGGTTAGCATAGGTTATGAATAAATCTTCATAAGGAGAAATAATATATTAATCTCTAAAGCCTTATCCAAATTTAACTTATCATTACTCCCACAAAAAATATTAATCTTCTCCTAATGTCATATAAAAAATATGTGAATACTGTGATCATATATTCTCTTAAAACATGGTATATCCTAAATTACCATAAAACTTTAATGAAATCATGCATGATTTCAAAAATTAACTCTCTCTTTATTCCTTAAAAAACCATAGATTAATGAATATATACCATAAATCAAAAAATGTTGCAAACTTCATAAATGATAACATAAAATCATATATAATTAAATCACTAATATGTTTCACGGTAATCAATGATATCCAATTTACATTACCCATATCAATAATCTCTTTATCAAAACTAAACACAATTTTCTTAACATCAGTAATAACTTAAGGGTTATCTTTCCTTAATCATGTGTTTACCAAAAAATATCACCTTCCAATTAAATCACCTTCCGAGGTCATCATCACCATTCAGAATATTCTTTTAAATACTTAACAAAAAACATATATAGAACAATCCTTATATATTTCATAATTCTTTAATTCCAATACATGAACACTTCAATCATTCAACTTTATTACAATACCATTAACTAGATATCATCATCTTATTCCTTAATAACTCCTTCCTTTGATATATCATTTGTAGACTCTTCATCATTAATAAAAAACCTTTACTTGTACCACCTTTTTGATCCTATTCTTGAGATTTCCCCCTAGGAAATCAATTTATATAATTCTCATAATTTCCACATTTATAACATTCAAACATTAATTATGCCTTAGGGAAACCGTTATTATCATCAATTACATTAATTGAGATTTCTATTTTTCCTTAGAAATTGCTTACTCTGTGTCTGCCTCCCTATATAAAACATCTTTTCATTCCTTTGAGACATTCCCTAGATTGCTTATTCCCACATTCTTGACATATGGAAAACTGAATATTATTTCCTCTATGGTCTCCACCTCTTGAACTCTCAATAAACATTATCCTTCTCTTCTATGGTGAGTCTGAGAGTTGGTTAAGGAAAAAGTTATTAGTCATATATCATGATAACTAATTAGTAATAATCATAATATCATTTACTCTAGTCATCATCATATTTGGTTTCTCATTAACACATTGTGTATCAAATTAAACGTTAATCTAGTTACTTGTGGTTCCCACCATTGACTAAAACCAAAAGAATAGTGTGATTAACAATATTCATAGTTTTAAACCACATAATCATGAAGAAACACTTATATTATGTCCAAATCATGAAACTTACTTTTCAATCTATGACACCTTAGGATTAACCTAGGCCATTCATGGTCATTATTTAAATAATTAAACATGGTTCGTAAATATTTTTTGGATTTACAAAGCGTATCCCTCGAAGTGTCAAACCAGGTGTACAGTAAAGAATGTTATCATACACCAGGTAATGATCAAGTCCAGATATATGTACCCTTTTCAATGTTATTACCCTAATATCCACTTGTATTATTTATACAAGGATTCAATTTATTGTAAACCACTCACTCTATACTCTGCAAAAAATTCAAGACAATTTCATATAATTTGAATCATCTATTGAATTATCCTTAGACAAGTCTCAAGACATATTATTAAACATATCCCTAAAGATATGAATAAATTTTTGTCATCCTAGTTTCCAAATTTTAACTAATCTTCCCTATGCTTCCAACTATAAATACCCAAAATTATTATACATGGATATTAAAACTTTTTAGATGAATATTCATTACATTACACAAACACATGCCTAAGGATTATAAAGGTATAATGCCTTTGGAGACCCGACACAAAATATCCTTATTTATTGAAATATATTCAACATCTCCCACAATGATATTATCATATAGTACTCTTCATATACATACCCCAATTAAAAACTTTCTTTATAACATGGGGAAATTAAATATGAGAAAGGCATAGCTTAGATGCTCAGTAAGTGTAAAATAGGGAGATATCAACATATCATGAACATAGGGGTATAAAAACATGATAATAACATTTGAAAACCATACTCTTCATATCGTAGATCATAAACTTGAGACATGGAATAGATATCTGTTGTTTATTGTACATTAATCTTAATGGAATCCAAGAAAATGAACCATTAGAGCATAACATTATCATAAGACATAGATTCTTGGCATACACATAAGTATAAAACATTATTTCCTTAGTAGTAAAGGTTCATTTCCAAGGATACCATAGTGGAATGTGTTCACTCCCAAAACAATAATATTATTAAAGTTTTACTCCCAATACTATCATAATGTAAAAATTCCCTTGTTGAACTAGGTTCACTCCCCATTCCATTATTTTTTATCGCATCATATATAAAGTTTTAACTAATTCATTTAAGGGTGATATAGGTCCCATCCATCACATATTGAATATCAATCATATATGTGCCACAAGATCATAAAACATTCATCATATCAAAACCCATAAAAAGAAATTTGTTTCATAAAATAATCATTATAGCATAATCTACAAAAAATAAATGGGTTTTATAGTCATTTCATCATTTTGTCATAGCATAAATCAAGGAAAAAGAAGCAGGTTTCATAATGATTTTATCATGGTATAACCCATAGAAAAAATAATTGGGTTTGATAAACATATTTTCATCATAAACAAAAATAATCCAAAGAAATAAAAGAATGTTATACATTGATCATATCCCCAGTAAAAAATTGGTAACATCAAAGGATGTCATCTTAGAAAAAAATTATTTTGAAATATCACAAGGAAATTTCTTAAGGAAAATGTCCTTTCCACTTTGAAAAATAATTTTTAAAATGTAAAAAAAATTCAAAATCCTTTTCTTTGAAAATAACATTTGAAACTATTAAATGAAACTTTAAAAATCATTTAAAATATTTCTTGAGGAAAATATCCTCTCCATTATGAAAAATATTTCTTTAAAAACTAAAACAATTTAAAAATTATTTTATTTGAAATTAACCTTTGAAAAATTATGATGTAATCTTCAAAGAAAATAATTTTCATGATGGTGGAAACCTCATTCTTTTTATATGCATTAAAACAAATATTTATATCACATTTTCAGTAAAACCCAAATGAACCTTGTTTGGAAAATGACATGAATATTCATTTTTTTTAAAATGTAAAATGTGGGTAAACTTTTCTTTAATAAATTATTTTCATAATTTTAAAAGTATTTTTTTAAATATGGTTTTGGAAGAAAAATAGGTTTACGATGAAAAAGATAAATAAAGATGATTTTTTTTAAAAAAACATACCTTTGAAATGTTGAGTACATAAAGAGAGGAAAATGAAGATAAAACATGTATTCTCATGACATAAAAAAGGAGAATAAATTTCATGAGTTTCTTCAGATATTAATCATAATATATCATTATTAGAAGCATAAATATATATAATCCTATTGAACGATGAGATTGTATCATGAAACCCTTACCACTATGGTAAATTTGAATAATAAGCCTCATGAAAGAATAAAATGAAATAAAAAATCATATATAATGAGAATAAATAAATTCATTATATTAAATCTCAAAGGGTATATATATACACCTCATAAAATAATGTAGGTTCATAACATAACATATGTCCCAAACGAAGACAAATTGAGACTAAAATCCATTACCACTTGGTAACTTTTGAACATAAACCCATTGAATGAGAGATACTCAAATAGATATGTAAATACCTATAATTTTAAGGATAATCATCGTAAAAGTAATTCATAGGAAGTATATACACCATATAAAAGAAACAAGTAGTGAATATGGAATGTGTCTCACAGAAGTAAAAAGTGAGATGAGAATCCTTTACCTTAAGTCTCAATTTACTTATTACAAATTCAAACCTCCTGTATAATAAATATAAGTTTATTATAAATATATTATTTAAACATATCCATATGTATCATAACATATAATATTTACTATGACCTTCTATTACCTCTTTATTTATAATTCCTTATTAAAATTACATTTAAGGAAAACAACTACTTTGTTTTTCATGTATGTTTTAATTTTTTGTTTTCATTCCTCTTATTTTTATTATGGTTTTATAATATGAATAATTTTAACCATGAAATAAATATATTATATATTCCTTATATATGTATTTATAGTAATTGATAAAATTTAGAGACAAAAAATGCAATACACTGTTCATGGAGACGGTAGGTCGTACGTACACATTAATGTTATTTCTATTTTCTTAAAATATGAAATAAAAGAAATTTAAATAATATATTAAATTTATAAATTAAATTTTATTTCATATATAGCACATATATTCATTAAATTTACCCTCATTACCTTCTACTCAAATCATGTGTGAAAAATGAATCAAATCACTTCGCAAGGTAATAGTATGCCATACTCACGAATGATGTTATTGTATCCCCCATGGAATGAAATGTAAAATAGTATATGTGATATCATAATTATAAAAGTATAATTATGTTAAATATATCATATATATTTATTTAATATATCCTTCTTACCATCCAAGTAAAATATAAATAAAAAACACATCACATCGGTTCGTGAGGTTGTAGTTCGTCATACACACAAACGACGTTATTATTTTGAAAAGGGTTAGAAGGTAAGAAGTTATATGTTGTATTATAATTATATAGGTATAATAATATCATAAATATAATATATAAATATTAAATCCATCATTATATCAATCTATTATAGGTGGTGATAAAAATGGAATATCATCAGTTCGTGAGGCGGTAGTCCATTATACACGCGAAAGATGATTTATTAACACATTTGATAGAAGATGAAAAGGATTTAGGTTATGAAATAAATATAATAATATATAATTATATTTAATATTTTTTTATTAGATCTTAATTTTTTAATGATAATTTAATGTGTTGGAGGAAGAAATAAAAT
This sequence comes from Viscum album, assembly GCA_963277665.1. Classification (NCBI taxonomy): domain Eukaryota; kingdom Viridiplantae; phylum Streptophyta; class Magnoliopsida; order Santalales; family Viscaceae; genus Viscum; species Viscum album. The sequence continues at coordinate 1,859,773,926 of OY728128.1, forward strand.
TAAACACTCTATTAGGGATGTTACCTCTTCATCGGAAAACTTCTTTTGGTTTGTATCAAAAGGATTCTTAAGTTGGATTTATAACCAAAAAAATTATTCTAGTATGTGATTAGGGAAATATATAATTTTTTTTAGGTATTGTCCAAACCAAATGGTTTTTGAAATGTAAATAGAAGATCAGGGTGGTGGCCTTTTAAAAGTGAGGTTAGTGGCACACTTGAATTTTTAAAAAAGTAAAAGTTTTACCCATGTTTTTACAAGAAAAAAGGAGGAAAAATAGTCTTGTATTGAACCTTATAGGTTATAAGGCCTAAATATGTCCATAAAATGGGTCTTGGACAAGTGTATTGATCTTTTTAACCCTTATCTTTTAAGTTTAACCCTCAGTAAACATAATTTCACCTTAATCACGGTAATTAATTTTTTACTAATTTTACTATTCATAATGGTCAAAAATTATTTTTACAATATTAGAATATAAATTATAATTATTTAAAAAATATAATATATTTTCCAAATTCTATTCAAATAATTTTCAAATTTTAATTTAAAATTAAACCTACAGACATGATGAGAAAACAATTTTTTCAAAGAGAAAATGTTTAAAAGTTTAAAAGGTTTTAAAATAAAATTTCAATCAAAAATTGATTCCAATGATCTAAATTGGATATATATATATATATATATAATTGAACTCATTATAATTTTAAAACCATCTTAATATAAAATTTATCTTGTAAATTCTTTGAATGAAAACATAGTTTTTTAATAAAAACAAGTATTTTTCACTTTACACTAAAAACATTATTTTATTAGAAAATTCCCAAAAAATACCTCCAAAATAATTTTTAATTTATAATATAAGTAATAAATTTAAATTTTCCAAATAAATTTTCAAAAAAAAATTAAAATTAATTTTAAAATAAATACGCAGAATGCGATAGAACTATTTTTTAAAAAGAATACAGTTTTTAAGCATAAATTTGATTTATAATTATCTATTAGCTAAAAAAATAAGATTATTGTTCACCATTTTATTTAATATATAATATATCAATTTCTTTAAAATTATTCTCCAAAATTGATTTGTTTAATTTATGGAGGAAAACATGTTTGTGTGTATAAAAATAGTTTTCCAATAGAATTCCCTTTATTTTAAAATGGTTTTTATTTTCATTTCTAATTAATTAGTAACTAAATAATAATTTAAAAAAGACATTTTTAAACCATATACTCTCATAATTTATTTAATCCAATTCATACCCTCCATTCTAATGGCTAGGTGATAACTATCATATTAAATAATAATATTTTAATAGTATTTCATGTTTCATTAAAACTAGATGTTTCATATAACTCAAGCTAAAATTGGTGTTGCATGTATTGTAAGATAAACCTGGTGTTTTTTGTAACACATGATAAACCAGGTTTTTATGTAGTGAAAGTTATCAAATAAATTAACTTTATTCGAAAAATATATATTTCATCAAATATTGGGGTGTTACATAAGTGAAATTAGGTATTGATGAATAAAATATAAAATAAAGGACACCATTATTAAACATAAGTAAAAAAATATAAAGTGGAATCATACATTCTAGATCAATAATAAAAGTATAAAATATAGGTAAATCATTTACGTTCTAAATAATTCAAGGTAAAAAGGTTATATAATCATGGAAAATATAAAGTAAAGAAAGTGCAAGGGAAAAAACTGTATAATTAATAATTTAAAACAAGCACCATGGGAAAGACACGCTAAGGTAACTCAAGCTAGGTAAACCTAGTAATTCTACATCACTAATTAAGTATATCCTTAATTAGCAGAATGGGACTCTAGCTACACAATATCCAATAAGGGAACCACATCTACTTTATTAGAATTACTTATGGTGGGGGATCTCATCTTATCTAGGTTAGACCAACCAAGTACTTGAGTCTTCCCATGATGTTTAATACATATAAAACTATTATTATAATGTGTTTCATTAATAAATAGTTGAACAAGTCCTTTTTTAAAAACAAATTTAAATCCATTTACAACATCTATCTATAACATATATAATGATAAACATACTACCTTTTCTTCAATCCATGATTACCATATAATACTATTAACTATAACAATAATAATAATTTCATTTATATATTTATTTTTAATATACTTAATATGAATTGAAATTATACTTTAGAAATTAATGATAATAATACTCTATGAAAACTGAATTCAAACATCAAATTTAAATCTTAAAGTTTCCTTTTATCATTATGTACATGTACATTTATATATGTATACATCTCTCAATGAACCTATTCACATATTCTAATGTGATTATATAAATATTTATATATTTATACACATCAATAGATATGATTATTAATACTAGACATAACATAAGACATCTATACATCGTTCATTAGTGAATATCATAAAAATAGAATAAGTAAACTCAGAAAAACTGATCAAACAGAGAAATAAAAACCAATTTAACCTATTAAAATCATATGAATACATATAAAAATACATAAACAATCTCATAAAATACTAAAAAACTCAAATTAAATATAAAAAATACCATAAATATTTTATCAATAAAAAATATAACCACTTTTTAGGTGCATACATGTAATGGAGGAAAATCCATAAGAACCCACTTTGAAATTAGCCATAATCTCTTGAACATTTTGATCATTATATATATAAACACATTTAAATTGAAATTAATTATCTACATTGAGTAAAAACTATTTGGGAATACCCATAAATTCCTAGCATGTCAAGTAAAAGAAAAATCAGGGAAACAACTACCTAGGCTAATTAAAGATGATGTGAAATATTCAATAATGGGGATATGAAGTATTGAGAGGGACTCCATACACCCAAAAAACTAAATACATAAGAAAAAGGGACAAAAAACTCATAGGTATTAGAATACAGTGAGCCATAATGAGACGAATAGTAAAATAAAATGAAGATAATGGAAGAAGTAATGAGAGAATAAGAAACCTTAACCAAGATTAATCCTACCTAAAATCACTAGAGGAAGGGACAAAAATTCAAGGGAGTGGGGGTAGGGAGTCACATGCTAGTATCATACCTATTATATTTCTAGATCCTCAGTTAAGTGGTGGAGTAATGACCCAAAATGTGTTTTAATTTAGAGAGGGAAAATAATAAAAAATTATAATTTTTGAAGCACTCTGAAAATCACACTATTTTGTCACATGGTTTACTAAACCATGTGCCAACCATGCACCCCTTTCTAGAAGAACCTAATTGCTTGCATGGTTTGGCCTCATTATTAGAAATAATATGAAAAATTTCTCTGCTAAGTTGGAAACCCCTACCACATGGTTGTCATATAGTTAGTACTAATTGTGCACTAACAATGTGACCTGAAAAAAATCATAAACTTCAAAATATTAAAATATTAAAAAACCAAGACACAAGAATAAAAAATTAAATAAATAAAATAATTAAGAAGATAAGGTTCAGGGAGTAACATAGGTCTTTGTTTGTATCAAGAGTGGACCACTCCCTATTGCTTATGGTTTCGACGCTATATGTTTTCTTAGTGAGTTTTGTGTTAGTTATATCAGTTTGGGTTTTTGGTTTTTAATATTTAATTTATTAATTTGGTGGTGTTTATTGATGAGATAGGTGTATGTGGTATTAGATAAGATTTTTATTAGCTCGATATGAATTATTGTATCGTTATTTGAGGTTAGTGTCCTTGACTATATTTTAGTCTCTTGTTCTATTGGTGATTTTATTTTCATGTCATATCATTATTATATTTTTATATCTTTTTTGTGACTGTGTGGTTTTTATGTAAGTTTAGAATAACTCATGTCATCCTAATGGTCAACATGAACTGCATATCTTTCTAAATAGTTTGATGGTGGTTCCCTGGTCAAATTATTATTGGTGTCCTTATATATGGATTTCTTAGTGGCGTGTATTGGATTTTAAGACAAAAAGAGATTTACCTTTTAAATTTTATTTTTAAAGAGGGTTGATACACATGTAATTTAAATGGAAACATGTGACTTGAGAAAGGTGTTTTTAAATGATATTTTAAAATGGAAGAGGGTTTCCTAAGTAATATTTAATAATATTTTGGGCCAAGGTCCTAGTTTGAGTAAAAGACCAAATGTGGTGTCTTTTTAAAATGGTTTGATTAGTTTTTAATGTAATGATATGGGGTTTGGTTTTGAAGTTTTTTTTGGTTTGATTGGCCTCATTAGGTAAATTCCTTATTTAAAAATTATTTTAAGCCTACAATGCTTCCTTTTTGGGATTGTGTATAGATTTTTTTTTATTCGTGATGATATATGTTGTGGTTATTGGTTGGTGACATTGCTTCTATTATCAAAGTAACAAGATAGTTTGAGTGGATGGAACAGAACCCTTAGAAGATTAGGATGGGTTTTGATATTGTTTGGTATATGAGTCTCGGTATTGATAGGTTAGCTACCTATTGGTCATTTGGTGATTCTATGAAATGGGTTGTGAGTCCTGCGTGTTTTTTTCTACTTGTGTTGACTATATGCTTGTGATAGGTAATGGATTCTAGTGCGGGAGACAGTCTAGAGGATTTAATTATCCATGAGTGAGATAAAATTGGTGAGACTATCATGAGATGGAGTCCTTTTTATATTTCAAGGTTGGTACCTATATGAGTGATATGGTTGGATTGAGCGTGATGGGCGATCCATGCGTTAAATGGTTAAGCCTAATAGAATGATGTTGGTTCAGTCATGAGTGAGATGAATAGAATTGGGATTCAATATCAGTTAGTGGGACCACCATGAGTGATATGGGGTCTATGCTATGATGTGTTTCAGGTTTAGGATAGATTTCCCAACCATGATTGAGAAGGCAGTGGATGGATGGGGATGTGGCCTCCCTTGGGTGAGAAGGGCTAGTTAGACACTTTCTATAATATTAGACACATTAAGGAGCCCTAATTTGAGTCTTAATTTATAGGTTTAGTTTATAGTTTGGTAACATGGTCTTGGAAGTATTAGGTGACAGTCTTACTTCCGACACTGGTTGAAGTAGATATAGTCTAATGTCGTGATGGCCCGGTTATCCAACTATGACCTAAATTGTATACTTTTATGTGAATTGTGTTTTATATATACAGTTGGGTGCATTTCATGGGCATGAATTCACCTCTTATATATGTATTTCATCCATATCCACATGATCACAATAGAACTTAGTATCATTGAGGTGTTGGGGATATTTTTTGGGTCATTGGACTCAAACCCTAGAGGTGTATACGACATGGGTTTGGATGTACATCTGTAGAAATTCCTTTTTTTCTCTCAAGACACATGAATTACTTTGATCTAGACATAGGTCTAGTAAGAAGGTAATGTAGACAAAGGATTCAGTTGGATGACTAAGTAAGTTGATAAAAAGTCCATGTATTTTAATTTTAGTTACTGTTTATTATGCCCTAGCTAGTGTTTCATTTATTATATATTGATTTTACTGTGGAATTTTATATGTTTCTACTCTGATATTGTTGATTTATCATATATAGTGTTTTACTTATTTCTATTTTAGACATTAGAAGGTCATGTGGCTCCATGTTTTGTGTATGTAGGTTTTTAGTAAGTCTTTTAAATGAATAGGTCATTTCTAATTTTCAATAGATTCTAAAATGAGCCTCAAGGATTATTTTAGAGGGAATAGTATCCCTAAGACTATCTTAGACACTTGCTGATAGTCAGTATCCTTTGGAATAGAGGTCGATATTTATGAGGTCTTGTAGTTCCCTTACTAAGAATCTATTTGGGTGATTTAGGCCAAGATGTTACATGAGAGTTAATAAAAGTATAAAAAGTTGAATAGATTTTTAGAAAGTGATTTTAAATAATATTTCATGTTACATGTTCATGGATGTGTCTACCTATTTTTCTTTGTAACCTTGATTCCCTTCAAGTGCATAAATGTTTTAATAAAAAAATAACCATGTAAATTGTTTTCAAAATACAATGAAATGATAAATCATCAAAATTTAATATTTTAAAAATAAAGGGGAATTGTTGAAAATTTTATTATTGAATTTGGGTTCTTTATTTTCAAAATATTATTACAATTTTTATAAAGGAATAAAATGAAATTTCAATAATGGAAAGGAGTGTAACAATGAAAAATTACGATGTGTTCAATGAGTATATATGAGAAAGTAACTTTTAAAATCTTGATAGATGTATAATGATTTTTTTATAATTCATCACATCATCTATATACATGTGTGATTATTGTTTTTAATGACAAAATTTGTAATTAAAAAATATACTTGTACACCTATGTTAAAATAGTTTTACGATGATGCCACTAGTCAGTGAGTCTCTGTTGAGGTATGTGGGGATTATTCTTAAGGAATCCATAATGGATGAAAACAAAAAAAAGTATCAAAAAAGTATATAGTATAGGATAAAGGGACTACTTATCATCATCTTGCAGGATCACCTCTTTAGAAATCACTTTGTATAAATAAAGTAAGGAATAGAAGGGAGTGTGTAGAGAGAATATTTGAAATCATTTTAATTTTTAATCAATGTTTATCTCATTTATCACTCCAAATAAATTGGTTGAAGGTCCCCTTATATTGGTCAATGTGCATATCTTTCCTAAGAAATAAAGTAATATTTCACTAAAAGACTTTACCTAAAGAAGAATCTTATGGCACAAACTTTTAAAAAGTTAAAAGTTAAATAAAAAGAGAAATCAAAAGAAAAAAATAAATGGTGTAGCACAATACTTCAAATATTTCAGCATAAACCACATTCATAAAAGATAAAATAAGATAATTAACATGTCTAATTTAATCCTATCATCCATTCTGGATATGACTTGTGTCCAGATCAGTGCCTAGAATCCCTCTAAGCTAAAGAGAGAATCAATAATACCACTAATTGAGAATTATTTTTGTGAATCCTTAATATCCATCAATTCATTGATGTCTCACTAGATCTTCTCTTTGATAATAAAGAATTTTTACTTATGTATTTTCCATGCCTTGAGATATTCAAGGACCATGCTTTCTTCCACCATGAAGTCTGTCAAATGTTCTATTTATTCTTTATAGATATCATGCATGTTCATAGAAACTATCAGATAGTATCATATAAAAATCATAAATTATATTCTTTTTTATTTATATTTAGTCATATAAATACTCCATGTTATATAAATTAATTCATTATAGATCATTTTCAAACTAAAATCTAGCCAATATTCATCACTAATCCCGGATTCCACGAATTATTTCAAGAAAAAATCTTTAGTCTAGTTACATGGTTATATGTCCCATAGAAACACCAATTTTTATGCTAATTTGATCAACTTTATGTGCACAAAATACCATAAAAAACTTGGATATGCATTGTTTGAGTCTTTCTTCGCCATCTATGATACCGAATTAAAAGTGTAATTTATATTCTTAAATCCAAGAAAAATAACTATACTAATTATGAAAGATTTTTAGTACTCAATTAACTCTTATAAATCCACATATAGTAGATAGATATTCAAAATCAATGTTCTTGATATTTTCTAAAACCTATTAATTACTCTAAATTATTTTTTCCCCATTTCCTTGATCAATATTGTTTTTTCAAGAAGACCAAAAAATTAAACTTTCATCTAATTTATTCTGTAATTATCATACTGATCTTATCCAAATATATATTCTTATAATCCTCCAGATGGTTTTTATATTCTTCAAGTAATTATAGAACTTGGTTTAGACCTATCTTAGAAATCTGATCATCCTTATTTTTATGGATCAAATTATATAGAAATATAGATTTATTTATTGAAATATTTTTAATCCTTTGTAAATATTTCCAGATTTCTTTTACTGAATTTGGATCCTCATCAAGATTATCATACATGATTTATTGACCAAGTTTCTTTTCGAAATTTTTCTACCAAGATTGTTATTATACTTGATGAGTTCAACTTTGAGAAAAAGTTTTCTTTTTTCCTTTAGAGACATCGTCTATTTCTATATTTTAGTTACTCCAATAAATCATGTTTCTCATATTTTCTACACGTTGATTTTTGAAATTTATCCTTATATCCATATAAAAATAATTCAATATTAATTTTTTATTTAGGAAAATTATCTAAATATATATTTGTTGAAATTCCTGATGTTTGTACTTTTCTACTAGAAGAACTTATGTTTTCTGATCTTTCAACCTTATAGGATGAAGAACCACTTTTTTTAAGTATATTTTTTTCCAGAAGTCCACTTTTTTGTCATCCATAATTCATTTCTTTAATAAAAAAGCATGCTTGAATATAGTAATTACCAATAAAAATCATGAATTTCCTAGATTTTATACATTCTACCATTACTCAAAGAGTCAACTTTTTGAGTTAATGCATCTATAATGATATTATATGCTCCTTTAAATATTTTTATATTTATATTTTAGTATCTAAATTCATTCCTATACCAAAAAAATATCACATGGGAAAACCATTTCATTTTTATTTTCATAAAATTCTTTATACAAGAACTACTTATTCTTATAGTGAATTTTTTTCCAAGAATATCTCATTATCCCAAATTCCTTTAAAGACAGTGTGAAATTATTTCTTATGGATAAAATAATTCATATTTTTCAAATTAATGCATCTAGTATGGTATCTACAGTTAATTTCATCATATTTTTTATAATATTAAGGATACATTACCATTGTGAGTCTAACGCATCCCTTTCTATGATAAACTTATCTTCACTCCCATATGGGTAGTCCAATTTTGGGAGGTTCTATGTTTTTTGGTTTAGAACTTTGATCACTTTTGATTATTCTTCTATCCAATTCCATGGTATCTTACTATATACATTTTTTTATTTGACATTATATCATTGTTAGATATTTAATTTATACTCTTTAATAAGTTAATATGATACGAAACACTCGTATTTACCTATGATTTTCCAACTCATTGGGAAAAGTTTCTAGATTCTCTGAAATATATGATTAAATATTCTTTAAACTTACTAAGATATGAAATACCAATACCTGTATCTTATGTTTCATCCAAATTATATTTATTTATGAAATTATCATCCATTCCTTTCTAATCACCTTGGCTTCCTATTGTAAGTGGTTAATATGATCTTCTATATTTTTTCTTAATGTGATCACACCATTAATGTAGACTACTAAGAACTGTGATAATATACTAAATGCCTTGTCCATTATCCTCTCAAATATTATTTTTTCATTCGTTAGAATAAATGTAATAAATAACCATTCAAAAAAATAACTATAATTATAAATGTTGTTAATGATATTGCTTCTTCTATGATCTTAATCTTCCAATATCCAGACTTAAGATCAAATATAGAATATATCATTTTCCTTTTATTTTGAATCCTAATCCATAAATATTCCTTATTAGGAATATTGTATCCATCATCCTTTGTGTCATAATTAATATCATTTTAATCAATAACCACTCTTTTCATGACCCCCTCCCTCTAAAGGTACACCTCTTAGGCTGAAAATGAAGAAATGGAGATAATGATGCCCAAAACCCACCCCAAATAGACTATAGGTTGAAGACTAGAACTGAAGGTATATCGATCACACACATGGGAGGAATTTCCCTCTATAATTTTAAGGATTAGGAGATAATAATGGTAAACCACCAACCAACACCACACATAAACTAGAAAAAAAACCAATATATGTAATGTCAAACAAAAAAACTAAATGGAAAACTACATTTACCAAAATTTAGATGAGGTTCTAACCACAAACTCTTGATACTCCTAAAATTTTCTCAATAACTTCTCTAATCTATTAATTTCCATCTATATCACCAAAATATTCTTATTGACTTGAAAAACTATTTATATATATATAGGGTGAGTATAACATGTAAGCTTAGTAGAATACAGCCCGAACCCCCTCGTAAAAAATGTGAAAGAAACATACTAAAGTCCAGTGAAAAAAAATGAAACTAACTCATCAAATATATAGGTATTGATAGTTTTTCCATCCATACCATGTATCACTCACCAAATAACCTATAAAAGTTTAACATTATATGTCAAAATCATATACATAAATGAAGGTACCATGCTTCCACTTCTCCACTAGTTTGTTCCTCTCACACACCAATTCCACACATCCTTTGAACATCCCCTCCATAAGTAACTCACCCCCTTTGTGATTCATTCCTCAACCCTACCTACCTCATTCCCACAGAAGGCCCAACATCTCATGTTGGTATTAGTCCACATATTTATCACATAATCATCACCATCCCATCTGTGACCAAGTGTATGTCTTAAAGCCACAATAGCATTTGTAAATGCATTATAAATCAATCCTTCACAACCCGTGCATGTACACCAACATGAATCTAGAACAACCATGGATGAATACAAGTATGCACTATACCTCAAGTCATTACAACCCACACAAAAATGTATAGTAAAACCAAGATCCATCATAGCGTGAGTAGGAATGTACTCTATACCATAAGATATTATATCCTGGGATATACCTATTCTTATAAATCTAAAGGGAGTGTTTGGAAGAGGGTAAATTTAATGATACATTCCCTCACACACCTAGAATTTGGATAAAACACCCCCCTAAAAAATTTGGGTGTAGGTTTCTTAGACAACCCTTATCTTTAATAAACCATAATTCAGGATTTATTCCATAAAGATACACATAATAAAATAAAATAAAAATATTGAAAGGCCGAGTTAATTTGGGTAATTATATACATAAAATAAAAATATATAATAGGGATATGACAACATTATTTAAAAATCCTTAGCATGCTCTTAAGATTTCATTCTTCTTCTAAAACCGCATGACATAACCTAGGGACATACATAAGAAATGAATGGTATATAATTCCAAATAAGGGAATGATCAAATCATAACATGATGAAAGTAAATCATATTATTAAATAAGAATATAAATGAGATATAAAGGGGCTGATAATAAAAAAATACATTGAAGCATGATATAAGATGACAAAATCAAGGCAACATTAGAATTTTGCAACAATATAAAATATAACATCATAAGCATAAATCAAGGATAAAAACCAATAAATCATAACGTAGTGTTACTAATATAAACTTCTATATTACATAAATGGAATCTCATGAGGTAAAAAAATACCCAATGCATTGGAAGGATATATAATTTTGGGTCCTCCCATCACATTCATATCATGTACATGTGTTAGTGTACCAGAAAGATCATACAAAATAAGAATGCCTTACATAAATTTTAATCCCAATATTAAGAATTTTGGGTTACATAAATGGAATTCCTAAATCAATTAAGTATATTTATATCAATTTTAATACCCTTGAGTTCACATGGGGATGACTATTCACTACACAATTTGTTTCATGGGAAAATAATAGGATAATTATGGCAGTATAATGGGTATAGATAAAGGTTCAAAATAGGATTTAATGATAGTGAAAGGTGTAATATAATTGCTTTGGAATAATAGGGATAGTAAATTGGGGTGAAAAAACATATTAAAAAAAGAAAAATTATAAAACCAAGGGCTTAGTATAAAGAAATTTCTTGAAATAAAAAATGAAGAGGAGAGAATCCCTTACCATTAGAAGGTGCTTCTAAAAGCTTTAAAGAAGCTTCTTAAGAGCTTGGGAACACCTTGGGATGGATTTGGAGAGATATAGAGGGATAATGACATCATACTCATTTGTTTTTTAGTGAAGAGTAGTGGGAGTTTTGGTGGTTACTTATAGAAAAAGTGAGGTGGGTTTTTTATTAATTTCTAAACATAGGTTTTGGACTCTATATGATAAAATAGTTAAATATACAAACCTTACCATGGTTTTTTACATGTTTTCTAAAAAATAGGAGTGTTTTTAAATATTCTATAATTATAAGAAACTGAAATTTTAAAATAATTCCATTCATGATGTGGAAGTGAGTCATGTTTTTAAAGAATTGATTTTCAAACATTAAAATATAATCTTCACTTTTAATAATTCATTAAAGGATTATAAAATTAATTAAATATTATTAAAATCATGTTATTTTAAAGGGTAAATAAATATTTGGTATTGTATTCCTCTTATATCATTTATTACAGAACTTTTTTCATATTTTGATGTGATAATATAGACTGTATATTTACATTGTACAACATTTTTACCCAAAACATCGACTATCTCATTAAATTATGAAAAATTAACCATCAGATAATTTAAAAATGATGATTTAAAAAATATTATTTATTTTATAAAAGTAATTTTCTAAATATGACCACTTTTAATTTTTTTAAATCTCTATTTAATGGAAAATAATAATTTTTTAAATATTAGTGACTTTTTGACCATTATAAAAACTATGTCAAACTTAATTAAATTATTTTATAATTTATATTTAAATAATTATTATCTAATAATAATATTTTATAAAAATATAATTTATTTAAAAAATTTTAAATTTATAAAAAGAGTGTTTTGGTTGGAATAATATATTTCCCAAAAATATAATTTGGATTTCTTAATGGGAAAATTTATTTTTTATCAAATTCATTATATGCTAATTGATAACAAAATAATATAAGTAGATAAATATTATAATTATTTTGTTAAAAAGAAAATATAAAAATTCATTTTACTAGGTTCAAGAAACATCAGCCATTATTTCACCAGCATACGCTCTAAGGATAAGGTGTGTGATGGTGCTACTTTCTTAGGGTGGTTTTGTGAACATGGTTTGTGTCATGTTCTCGATAAGCTTCAAATTTTTCCATAAATGGTTTTTATCAAGCTTCATTTAGATAATCTTATCTGGTCTTGGTTAAGAGAAAATATAAGCAATTTCATTTCCCTTAGAATCTTTTATAAATGGGTTTCATAGAGTATGAGCCTACTAGTCGAGGCCATTTCTTCATTAATCTATATCAATTAAACTCTATCATAACCCTTAATATATACTAATATTAAAAATAAATTAAAATAGCTATATTATCAATTGTTAATATAGTTAATGGTCTTTTAAATATGATAGGTCATATTCTATTGTAGTCCAAAATAACCAAAGTGTTGGATGTGTTTTATATAACTATATTACATAATAAGGCATATATTAAGTCAAAAGTGAATTTCACTTATAATATTTTGGGTTGTTATATTATTCCCCCTTCAGAAATTTTTCCCTTTAAATTTCATTTCATACACTATAATAGATTAGGGTACTTTTATTTCATCGCTTCTTCCATTTCCTATGTTTCTTCCTCAAACTTGTGGTTCCACCATAACACTTTGAATAGAAGAGTTGTATTGTTTCTTAGAACTTTTTCTTTATGATCTAATCTCTTAACCAAATACACATCATTGGGAAGATCATTCTCCAAGGGTACTACCTTTGTATTCAATACATGTGAGAGGTTTGGTTTGTAATCCTTAATAGGGATACATGGAATACGTCATGTACTTGGGATATGTCAGGTAGGAGGGATAGTTAATAGGATACAACTCTGATGCGATCAAGGATTTAAAATCAGATGATTTATCTTTGACTAAGCTTTCACCTCTTATTAATACCCATGAATTTATTCAATAGAAATATATAAAGGATCACATTACCTCCAACATCAAACTCCTTCTCTCATTTAGGATTGTCTACATGGATTTTTTGGTTGAATTTGTGCAGATTTGATATGATGTTGAATGGTTTGAACGTTGTCTATCATATTTTGGGTAATATTAGGTCCCATAACCTTATTCTATCTAACGTCATCCCATCATGTTAGATTCTGACACCAACTCTTATACAAAGCCTCATAAGGTGCCATTTGAATGCTAGAATGGGAGCTGTTGTTATTTGATAACTCTTCTAGGAGAAGGCATTGATCTCAGAATCCCTGGAAATATATTAAACATGATCTAATAATATCCCTTAGATTTTTAATGGTTATATAATAATTACCATCCAACTTAGGGTGCTAAAAAATACTGAAATTCAACTCTATATCCAAAACTTGTTAAAGGCTTCTCCAAAACCTCAAGATAATCCTTAGATCTCAATCAGATACTATGGAGAGTGGAACTCCATATAGTCTTACCACTTCCATTACATATATATTACTGAGTTGGTTAAGATATAAATCTTCACTTATAGAAATGAAATGCATTAACTTTATAAGGTGATCGACTACCACCCAGATGGAATTATTTACTTTTTGGTTTCCTAGAGATTCTTATACAGAAACACATGGTTATATTTTCTAATTTCCATATTGGTATGGGAATGGTTACAACATACCCTTAGACTTACGTCTTTTAGCTTTGACATGTAAGCATAATAAGTATTGAGATACAAATTCTACAATCACTCTCATCATGTTATTCCACTATAAGTTTTTCTTCAAATCTCTATACATATTAGTTATTCCTCAATAAATAGAGAAGGATGAGATATTCACATATTATAGAAGTTCCCTCTTCTATTCTAGTTTTTATGGGACACATATCCATGTTATAAACCTTATAAATCCATCTTTAGTGAAGTTGAACATCAGAATATTCAATAAATTTTTCTGTATAACCTCATCATCTTTTTGGGACTCCTTGATACTCTCAATAATGAATGTCTGAGTAGTTATATAAGAAAGGGAAGATGAATATTTTTTTATTATTCTAATGTTCATCCTTTTTATGTCTAGGAACATTGGATTTCTTTTAATCATCATCATGGATAGGTGTGAAAGATCCTTTCAGATCAAAGAATCTAACACTTCATTTTAATTCATAGGATGGTAATGGATTGAACAATCATAATCCCTAATCATCTCTAACCACCTTTATTAGTTCTTATTGATCTCATTTTGTGTGAATATATACATGAATATTTTATGATCTGTGTATATATCACACTTCTCTCCATAAAGATAATGTTACTAAATCTTTAATGTAAATATTACTAAATACAATTCTAGATCATGGGTTAGGTAGTTCTATACATGTATATTGAATTGTCAGGAGGAATAGGCTATCAGCTTGTTGTCTTGAATGAGTACAAAACCCCATCCTTTTTTGGACGCATCATTTTAGATCACAAATCGTTCCCCACTTTTCAGTAATGTGATCATAGGTGTTGTGACTATCCTCTTATATAATTATTTAATGGTATTATAACATTATTCTATATAGAAAAACTTCACTCTCATCTGAGTTATCATAGTTAGTGAGATTTACAATTGTGAGAATTTTCCCACAAATAAATAATAGAACCCAGCTAATCCAAGGAAACTATGGATCTCCATCATAAATTTTTGTGTAATCCATCCTTCACTTTCCTCTATTTTTTAAGGATCCATATATATCCCTTTGTTAGTGATAAAGTTCCTAGAAATGTTACTTTCACCATACAAAACTCACATTTACTATACTTCACATAAAAATTTTCTTTTAGAAAGGTATTTAGTACATTATTCAAATTCTCATCATTTTCCTCCTAACTTTTAGAGTAGATAAGAATATAATCTATAAATACTACCAATAATTTTTCAAGGGGAATCCCTAAAGGCTCTATTAATTATTTCCATCAAGATATTTGGAGCTTTAATGACTCCAAATGGAATCATTATGATTTCATAATTCTCATACCATGTAAGAAAATCAATCTTATGGATATCCTCCTACTTCACCTTTAATTGATAATATATTAACTGAATATCCCCTTAGAGAAGTAATGTGATCCACATAGATGATTAACAAGTCATCAATTTGTGGATGAGGATACATGTTCTTCACCATGATCATGTTGATCTCATGATAATCAATGGGGAGGCACATTGAACTATCCATATTTTTTATAAAGGGGACTGAAACACCCCATAGTGAAGCACATGGGATTATAAACCCTTTATCTAGATTCTTATTTATTTTCTTACTAATATCTTATGTTCAATAGTGGCTATAATATATGGAGTCTTATATATTTGAAAATATCTGAGTATAAGCTTGATTGAGAACTCAACCTCGAGGTTTGGAAGAAGAACAAGAAATTATTTATAAAACACATTAGTATATTCTGTCATAAAGGTTATTTCATCGAGGTCGATATTTTACTTAGTCTAAATCATTTGAGATGGATATGCTCACTCATGAGGTAAAAATATCCATTCATGAGATGATGATAAAAAAGGAGATCCATCATTCACCTTGCACTTGTATAGAATCAGAGGGTGATCAATGATACAGAGGGTGATTTCATTCACTAGGAAATTTATGTTATCTCTATATAATTAAATACAATCCATACCCAAAATTACAATGAATTACACTAAAGGGAGTTTCATAAGGTTTTATTGTAAGTTCATCTCAAAAATATTAATAGGGGATAAGTTATATAAATTGGATTCTATAATTACACCATTTTCCATTCTCACTAATAGATCCACATATATGTTTTGAGTGTTGGATTTGGTGTCCTAGGACCAATTGATTGTACTTTGATTACATATATATTTGATGTATTGAATATTAATTAAACTTATTATTACACATTGTTCATTATTCTCCATGACTTTAATGCAATGCTATACTAGAGTATTTTTTGCATTGATAAGGTCATATCAGTTCCCCACTATGATGATAACCTTGAGGTGATATGAAAAATTTATTAATATAGTGATATTTTTTGATAAAAAAATATGATGGGAAACATAGTATATAGACCATCAAGTGTGAGTACTCATCCTCAGATGATTCTTTTTCTCAGAAAATTCCCACTTGGTAATATCCAAGATAAAAGATTATGCGAAGAGACTTTCCAGTAGGAATTATGTATGTTTTAGTGTTATAAGATATTCCTATCTCTGAGCATCTGTAATGGTCCTTATACTTTTTATATTATCATTTATGCAAGTCATGACACATGCACTTAGATTTACTGAAAAAAATCACTACGCCATATGTTGGTGGGAAGTAGGGTGTGTTGGGTACGTTACAATTGAAATTTCATTAATGGATAAGTTGAGGAAGGATTTTTCCTTTACATTTTTATGGGAGTTCATATCTCATACCATTTATTAGAATATAACCATCACCTAAATTCCATGGACATGGGGTATCAATGTGTTTATTTCAGATAGTTAAAGAAAGGAATATCGAGAAAATAGGTTGATGACACAGTCAAGCAACTTTATTGATGATATATTGTGAAAAAGTTATTATATTATATAGTGAGTGTCTATATGTGGTTTTCAATGTTATGAAATTAATTTCTTTCTCTTGAGTGTCGTGACCCATTTCTAGATAGTAATCTATGACTTTAGGGAATCCCACCTAATGATAATGAGAAAGAATCCAAGAGGTTCACACGCTAAGCATTTTTATTGATCTCAATTAAATTTTATTTAAATTTAATTAATGGAATAAATTTTATTTTGAAGACCAAGGAATAATTTAATTCAAGTTATATTAATCAAATAAAATAAATAAATTTTAATTCACCAATATGTGAATAAAAATTTATTTATTTATTTTATGGAATGTATAATAAATATTTATTCACCGGTATGTGAATTAAATATTTATTTATGAATAAAATGTATATTTATTTAGGTATTCAATAAATACCAAGGATTTCAAATATACTAAGACCACATCCGGTGATAAATAATTATTTACAAGACAATTAATATTATTTATCGTCTGCGCAATATGGCGCACACTGAAAATTATTATTATTATTATTATTTGGTGTCATGGAATTTAACAAAGGTTTTAATACTTTTTAATGGTCAGAATTAAATTAAAAAATATTCTAACTTAAACCCTACATCTATAAATAACTTTTTATGGATATCATATAGGTAATTGAAACAGATAGAATTGTTGCACACAACGAATTCTCTTTTAACTCCTATATCTCCCTCCCTCCCAAGAATGATAATGAAAGAGAGATTTATTCAAGACTAGAGAACGATAAATCAAGAATGAAAAATTAAAGACATTTGATTCATCGTTCTAGAACTCAAAGATCAAGTGGAATTTATTGGAGATTATTGGGGCCTGTGTGGATCACCGCTAGAGGGATTATGCCCTTGGATCCTCACAAGTGAAACAAAGGAAATCCAAAATGATCTTTTTAGATGATTGGCATTGACTACGAATAAAGAAACCTAAGTTGAAGTAATTAATTTCTGCAAATCTAAATAAAATAATTCTAAACTTAACATGCAAGATCATCTATTAATATTCCAATAAATTGAAATTAAAATAAATTTTAATTATTATATCGCTAATAATGCACTTTCATTATACCTGAAACATGTAAGTGGTATTAGATGAATCGTATTTAAATTTATAATTATTTATTTTATTATTGATATATGCATATTTGTTGATATATTTTCATTTCATGTTATTCGTTCTTTAATCCAATTTTATTTAACATGATTTGACATATTAATCATTTTTGTTTAAGTGTTAAATTTTTTTAAAGGTCTAAGAATAGATGAATAATGAACATAGATTCCATTGAGAACACATCGAGTCTTTTATCAGGTTACACAAGGATGTTGAATTCTGATCACATGGTGTGTAGCTATCCTAGACATAGTTTTTAATGAAGCCAACATACATTACAAAGACCAAAATGATTATCTTGAGAACACTGAAAGCTGATACACGGTGTGTAACTAGCATGTACACTCAGTGTGGTTCAGCCGAGTCAACACACTGAAGCCCAAGGCTTGTGACCCAGATACATGAAAACTATAACACCGCAAGCTTCCACGGTACGTTTCCCTTTGAATAATGCAATAGCTTGCATTGTACGCAACTTCGAGATTCTAACACACCACGACCAATCAAAGTATCCGTTATGAATAATAATACCAACATTTTGAGATTTTATAAATTTTATTATTCAAATTGGAATTCATTTTTGGATTCATAATATCAAAATTATCTTAGGGTAAATTTTTGGTATTATTCTGAGAACTTCCAATTTTTTATGAATAGTGAAAAATACTAAACTTTATGGAAAAACAACTTTTTTAATCAAAATAATTTATAGTGATAAATTAAACTATTGAGTGGTTTTAAAGTATAATTAGAATATAATTTTACCATTTAATCCAATTTTTGTCATTGTACGTAATTTAACATTTAAACTAGACATTAACAAGTGTCAATCTTTTGATAGTTATTATTTCATAAAAAACACGCTTTTTGTTTTGACAACGGGAATTAATTTTAAATTGATTTATTCCACTTCTATGTTTTGAATTTCAAAAAATGGATTCCATATCTAGAATCAGGAGGTCCAAATAGTGTTAATAAGTAACTTTTATTTTTATACATTTTGAATAATTACTTCGGTAAATATTTTATTTATCATGGTTAAATGGTAAATCCAGTAAATAAGGGTAAAAATAATATTATAATAATATTAAATTACCCTAACACGTGTCATAACCCTATTTTATGATACATGTCTGACCATGGGCATCTTTGAGTCGGTTTCGGGACCCCAAGAAGCCACTTGTAAGTGATAATGACACTTTATATTAATTAAGTTAAAGTAAATACAAAAATGACAGAAGCATATATCTTTTAGTAAAACAATTTTTACATAGGGTTACACATAAGATTAATTCAACTATAAATATTAATTAGAAATATAAAACGATTTAATACATCATGGTATTTTATTTATAATTTTTAGACATTGAGTAATTAAATTTATATATGACACAATGGTGATGCAGTATTTTATTAATTAATGAAAGAATCAAATAAATGGTATTATAAATGTTAAAATAAATATAATTTGAAAGTTTTTATGTCATACACAAATTTTATAGGTTAATATGACATTTTAGGACTCATTAAATTAATTTATTTTTAATTAATAAAGTTTTTAGGACTCTAACAAAAATCAATTATTAAATAGTGTCAAAATTGACATAAAATAATTTTTAAAACAAATATTATATTATTAATTGATATAATATTTATAAAAATATAAGATTCGGCCAAAGGACTTATATAATGATAGCTATATCATTAATTAACCACTTTGGGTTCTCTTGGCAGTTTATAGTAAGTTTATTAACCATATAATATAAAAATACAAGAGACACGGTAAATGTCAAACTAATTAACTAAGAGTTAAATCTAAAAGATAAGTTTAATATAGTGAACCAAACATGTCTAAAACCTATTGGTTGAGTGGATTTTTACCCATAACCACCTTATCCTCGAAATAAATTAATTTTTATCCATTATAAAACGAATATGAATTTATTATAAAATAATATTTTAATTTTTTCCTAAGGTGCCCCTCACCCCTCTTATAAAAGGTCACTCACCCTTATCTCAAATTCACATATTCAAAGCCTTTTTGTTCAGCCAAACCCAACCCAAATATCCTCCCAACATCCCTCACTTCGACCTAGAGTCCTTCCTTTAGTCATAAATCCAACCTAAGGAGCCCTTTTGATCAAATCAAAAGGATGAACCTAAAGAAGAGGTAAATATTTCATCACCTCTTTCAAGTTCCTTTCTCTTTCCACTTCCTATTTCTTTGTTGTTTCCATTATAAAATAATAACTATAGTATCTTCTCTATATTGTGATGTTATTATAAATATTCTACAACCATAATTATCATTCTATTCATCCTTCGAATGACATGTCACCATACATGCGTACGTACGGATCAACGTCTCCACGTTGTGGTGTAATTGTTATTCAATACATTATTATTTGGATGGGTACAATAATGAGTATAAATGATGTAAATAATAAATATAACATTTTACTGATTCTGTATATATGATATATCATTCAATTATATATGATTTTAATATCAAAAGAATGATATTGTCGCTCGTGCGTACGTACGAACTACCATCTCCACGAACACGATGAGATTCATTCCTCATCGTATCCATTCAAGAATAATTTTCATTTAATGATTAAAAATAATGTTTAAGGACCTGATATCATTTTGGATATGAATAATATACAACCTATCCATAACAAACATGTCTTATGTAACAATACACATAAAAGAAAACAAGTAAGTTAACACCCGAAAAAACGATAATACTAAAATATTATTAACAATGAAATGTTAAAAGATCATATATGATATCATATTAATGTATATGATTATTGAATAATTTAATAAAAATTATTTCACTATTATACAGGAGGTTAACCGACCCTCTGCGAAGGAAAAGTACAAGGTAAAGGTTAATTTCACAATCTCTTTATTATTCGAGGTTGTTTTTATGTAAGTATCTACTGGGACCTCTTTATCATCCACATCCATGTTTCTTAAAAATGTATTTCAAAACATTATTATTATTTTATAGACTATAGGATAAATTCATTTATACCATTTTTTGAATTTTTATAATATGTTTATAAAGGAATCTTTTCGTCGTTTTCCAAACAAGGTCCTTTATAACCTTTTCTACAAAATTAAGGTAAGAATGACTTTTTTTAACTTATACGGTGGGTGCGGCTATTTTCTGCTATTATAACATAGTAGAATCTTCCCTTAAAATATTATAAGAATATTTTCAAAATAAATGTTTTCATTATAATTATGTAACTCTTAAATGATTTCAAAATAGAAAGAGATATTTCACTAAAAAAGGTTTTGATTTCATCTATGTAAACATCCTTTGATAGATTTTAAGTTTATTTGAAGTTGATTTATTATGATACAAAACTTCCATATTATATTGAAGGTTTTGTGATATGGTTGACTGTAGATGTTCTATTTTTAAACCATTCATGTTTTATGGTTAAAGTATTGACATTTAGTATGCCAGTTTTAATATAAATGTTTATATAATGTTTCAAACTTTTCATATGAGGAATGTATTGGACTTAGTAAGTGACGGGTGGAGCCCACTATAGTTCCTCGATACATCTGTAGGTCTCATGTGACAACTAGATGTGGAATTATCTGAGGCCTTTCCCAATTTTATATATGGTTTTGGCCGAGGCCTTAATCATTTTTAGACGTCTTGGCCGAGGCCTTGACAAAATGTTTCAGAATGTTCAGCATTATACATTCCCTCATTATGAAAATAATATTGATGGTTCATTTGGTCATTCTACTAATAGAATACCCATGATTATGTTTTATTATGGCATTATTTACTCAACACATATTCCTACCATAAAAGTATTCATGTTTATTATTAGTAAAGGCATGTGGTTTCAATTATTCACCATGCTTAATATTTATGTTATCTTGTCCTGTATTGATTACCCATACTGAGCATTTGAGCTCACCCCTTTCTTATGTTTCATTTTCCATGGATATGAAGAAGTTAATTATGATTGACTTGAAGGCTTAATCTAGGAGGCTTGGATGTTTCTAATGGAATAAATTACTATTGCATTTATTTTCAAGTTGTAAAGTTGAACTTATGTATGAATCATGTTTCCAATAATACTAAACTGATTAGCCTTTCAGGACATGATTTCCTTGTGATCATGCCAATGTTATGTACTAATGCACCGACTCTGGGTAACTCGGGTTGGGGCGTTACAGTTGGTATCAGAGGAAGTTTATTACAAAACTTGGAAGCTAGATTTAGATAAACTCTGATTAGAGGACATAGCCCTAAGATAGACGTTGAGGATTAATATAGAAGAACTTCATATAATTTTGGTATTGTAGAGATTTTTTGAGTTTTCTGAGAAATTCATCCATGTCTAGATACAATTAGGTAGAGGTGGCTCTGGCACAGATGTACCTAGGGGTAAAACCTTAAAACACCGCTTTGAGCTAGATTCGAATGGGAACTAGTGCACGACAAAGAATCTTGTTGCACTCTTGGTTACGACACTCCTAGGGGATATGCTTAGGATAATTCTAATTTTCTTTACAAACCATTATGAAGGGTTTATGAGTATATACTTCCTCAAAGAAAACATTTTTATGATTATGGATTATATCTATAAACTGTTCAATTTATGTTAAGTGTTTTACAAGTTTGGAATTATGTATTGCAATTCATAAACTAATCTAGTTTATGACATTGTTTAGAAATGACACCTAGTGGAAGGAATAGAAACTGTTACAATGCATGCACTCCATGTAGGGATTTACCTCCTACTCCAGATAATTATAGTCGATCTGGTGATGTAACTGGTGCTGATCAGCTAATCACCATTCTGGGATAACTCACTCAGGTTATGAATAAAAACATTTCCCATATAGAGAACCCTGATCCACAATGTGGAGGATAAATGTTATATCATTTCATGAGGCAAAAACCACCAACATTCAATGGGAGTGCAAATCCATTGGTTTCTGAGCAATGGATAAGTTCCCTAGAGAAAATATTTTAGGCTTTGAGGAGTAGTGAAAGGGTAAAAGTTGTCATGGTAGTTTATCGCCTCACTAGAGAGGTTGATCAATGGTGGTCATTGATACAAAACACAAAGGAAGATAAATAAGTATCAATTATGGAATGTGGGTGTTTAAAGAAATTTTCTTAGAAAAAAACTTTCCTCATGACCATCAAGCGGATATGGAAAGACAATTCCTAAGTCTGAGGCAAAAGGAGGACGAGAATGTTGCAAAGTATGAGTATAACTTTACAAGATTAGCAAGGGATGCTGTAGATTATATACGTAACCCAAGAAGTAAGATTTATTGTTTCTTTTATGGGTTAAAACCTTTTCTCCAGCGAGAATTAGTATCACAATCCTTCTCATCATACGAAGATATTGTATCATGTTCTATCAAGATAGAAAAGGAATTCTCTCATTCTTATGGCATTAAAGCAATGTAAGAGAAGAAGATATCTGATGAACACTATAGGAAAGGAAATAAAGAAACAAGGAAGAAGGAAATAATTTAATTTCCACCCTATGATAATTGTGGAAGGAAGCACCCTAGTGCCTGTCTAAAAGGAAAAGTAGTATGCTACAAATGTGGACAGAAATCCCATCTCACTGGTGATTATAAGGGAAAGAAAGATGATACCAATGTTCAATGCAACAATTGTAGGGAGACGGGACATTATGAAAATGAATGTCCTAAGCGTCAGGGAAACATACCTCAGAAAAGGCCAAGGGATCAAGGACAATCTTATGATATCACTATTGCTGAGGTTGAATCTCCTAAAGACGTGGTGGTATGTAATTTAATGGTTTCCTCAAGTTTAGAAAATTCTTTATTTGATTATGGATCATCGTATTGTTTCATATCTTCCCAGTTTTCTAAGAAAATTATATGTTTCCAATTTTATTTACCAAGGGAGTTTTCATTTAAAACCCCTAAGGGAAATATCATTGCTATAAAGTTTTGTGAATCAGTTCCAATTAGGGCATATAAATGTTCTTTATCTGCTGATTTCATCATCATAACCATGATTGAATTTTATATAATCCTTGGTATAGATTGGCTTTCGAACCATGATGCAAAAATTTATTGTAAGAATAAGGAGGTTACTATTTTTGATGACGATGATAAGGAAGACCTTTTCTTTAGAGCAGAATCTTCACCACCTAATTCTTATCTAGATCCCCCCAGTGGATCAACTAAATTCAATTATTGGGGAGGAATAGAATGAAATAACTATGGGTGAGGAAAATAATGTTCAAATAGAGGATTTACCTATTGTGAAAGAATATGTTGATGTGTTTCCAGAAGATTTACATAGACATCCTCCAGAATGAGAAATTGAGTTTTCCATTGATTTAATTCCTGGTTCAAGTCCCATATCGAAAACCCGTTATAGAATGGCCACTGTGGAATTAGTGGAACTAAAGAAACAACTAGAGGAATTAAGTAATAAGGGATTTATTCGTCCTAGTGTTTCTCCATGGGGAGCCCCTGTCCTTTTTGTTAAGAAGAAAGATGGATCTATGAGGTTGTGCATTGACTACAGGGAGATAAATCTTTAATAATAAAGAACAAGTATCCCCTACCTCGCATTGATGTTTTATTCGACCAACTTCATGGAGCTCAATACTTTTCAAATATTGACCTTCGATCTGGATATAATCAGTTGTGTGTGAAGGAAGACATTCCAAAAATAGTATTTTGAACCAGGTATGGGCATTACGAGTTTACAGTAATGCCTTTTGGATTGACTAATGCACCCTCTTTCTTCATGGATCTAATTAATAGAATTTTAAAGGAATATCTTGATGAATTTGTAGTGGTATTTATTAATGATATCTTGGTATACTCTAAAATCTAAGAAGATCATGAAAATAACTTACGCATTATTCTAATGTCTCTCAGAAGACATAAATTATATGGGAATTTTAGAAAGTGTGAATTCTGGATTCAGGATATTTCTTTTCTTGGCCATATTGTCTCTAAGGATGGAATCTTTCTTGATCCTTATAAGACAAGATCAATCCCATAATGGTCAGCACAAACGAATATAACTAAGGTATGCAGTTTTATTGGTTTAGCAGGTTATTATCAACATTTCGTCTAGAATTTCGCTCGATTGGATAAACCATTAACCAAGCTCACACGTAAAGGGGTTAAATTTGTTTGGACAAAAGAGTGTGAAGATTTGTTCGAATAACGGAAGAGAAGATTAGTCAATTCTCATATCCTAACTCTACCATCAGGGAATGATGGGTTTGTTATTTATAGTGATGCATCAAAGAAATTACTTGGTTGTGTCCTCATTAAGAATGATAGGGTTACTGCCTATGCATCAGGAAAACTAAAAAATCATGATAAAAACTATCCTACTCATGATCTTGAGTTAGTAGCTAGAATATTTTCTTTGAAGATATAGAGACATTATCTATATGGTGAAAAATGTGAGATATATACCAATCACAAGAGTTTGAAGTATATTTTCTCACAGAAAGAACTCAACAAAAGGAAAAGTAGATGGCTTGAGCTACTCAAGGATTATGATTGCACAATAAAATTCCACCCAAGGAAGGAAAATAAGGTGTTAGATGCTTTGAGCAGAAAATATCATGGAGTTTTTAACAAGATGAGATATGAAAGAGATCTTATTTTCATGGATCTAGTAAAGATGGATATGGGAATAACCATGAAAGGTGAAACATCAATAATTTTTCAAATGGTTGCCAAACCATGTTTACTAGAAAGGATAAAGAGTTCTCAGACTGATGATGAAGAGTTTCAAAAGAAGATTAAAGTTGTGAATGATGGGGGATTGAGAGATTTTTTGTATGAAGATGGAATTTTGAAATTTGGGAAGAGACTTTGAGTTCCCGATATAACTGATCTAAAAAGGGAATTGTTGGATGATGCTCATAGTTTCAATTTCTCTATATACCCTTGTAGCACTAAGATGTATAGAGATTTGAAGGAACATTTTGGTGGGACAACATGAAGAGGGAGATTTCTGATTTTGGGTCAAGATGTATGGTTTGTCAACAAGTGAAAGCTAGAAGGCAACAACCTAGAGGAGTCATGCAACCTATTCCCATACCTGAGTGGAAATGGGATGATATCACGATGGACTTTGTCATGGGACTACCAAAGACTCCTAGAAGGAACGATGCAATATGGTTCATTATTGATCCTCTTACCAATTCAGCACATTTTCTTTCTATAAGAGAAGATTTACCACTTGAATGTCTAGAAAGACTATATATTAATGATGTTGTGAGACTTCATGGAGTACCCCTATCAATTGTTTCTGATCGTGATCCCCTTTTTACATCAAGATTCTAGAAAATTCTTCAGAAATCCCTGGATACTGAACTTCGTTTGAGCACTACCTACCACCCTCAAACTGATGGACAATCAGAATGGACTATTCAAACCTTAGAAGACATGTTGAGATCTTTCTCACTTGACTTTAAAGGTATGTGGGATCAGTATTTACCTCTGGTAGAATTTTCCTATAACAATAGCTTCCATTAAAGTATTCATATGGCATTATATGAAGCGTTATACGGAAAGAGATGTCGCACACCAACCTGTTGGGATGATGTTGGTGAAAGAAAACTCATAGGCCCAGAACTTGTTGAGGAAACGATGGAAAAGGTGAAGGTTATCCAAACCCGCATCAAAGCATCTCAAAGTAGGCAGAAGATCTATGCCGATAACTAAATAAAGGATTTGGAATTTAAGGTAGGATATTATGTTTTCTTGAAGGTATCTCCAGGGAAGGGAGTCTTACGTTTCGGTATGAAAGGTAAATTGAGTCCCATGTACATTGTACCTTTTGAAATTCTAAAATGAGTTGGGGCTATATCATAACATTTGTCAATGCCGCCAACTCTCTCCAAAGTTCACGATGTGTTCCACGTATCACTGTTGAGAAAATACATGCCTGACCCAACGCATGTACTCACCTATGAGGAATTAGAACTGGAACTCGATCTGTCTTATTGTGAAGATCCCATTAGGATTCTTGATACCAGAGAACAAGTGTTGAGAAACTGGATAACTCGTATGGTAAAAGATCTATGGAGAAACCATAAGATGGAAGAGGTGACGTGGGAAACCGAGAAACTTATGATGAAGAACTACCCGAATATTTTTGTGCGGTATTATTATAGAAATTTTTAGGACAAAATTATTTTAAGGAGGGGAGAATGTAACACCCCAAGCTTCCACGGTACGTTTCCCTTTGAATAATGCATTAGCTTGCATTGTACGCAACTTCGAGATTCTAACAGACCACGACCAATCAAAGTAGTCGTTATGAATAGTAATACCCACTTTTTGAAATTTTATAAATTTTATTATTGAAATAGGACTTCATTTTTCGATTTATAATATCAAAATTATCTTAGGGTGAATTTTTGGTATTATTCTGAGAACTTCCAATTTTTTATGAATAGTGAAAAATACTAAACTTTAATTAAAAACAACTTTTTTAATCAAAATAATTTATAGTGATAAATTATACTATTGAGTGGTTTTAAAGTATAATTAAAATATATTTTTAACATTTAATCCAATGTTGGTCATTGTACGTAATTTCACATTTAAACTAGACATAAACAAGTGTCAATCTTTTGATAGTTATTATTTCTTAAAAAACACGCTTTTTGTTTTGACAACGGGAATTAATTTTAAATTAATTTCTGCCACTTCTGTGTTTTGAATTTGGAAAAATAGATTCCATATTTAAAATCAGGAGGTCTAAATTTTATAAATAGGTAAATTTTATTTTTAGACATTTTCAATAATTACTTCGGTAAATATTTTATTTACCATGGTTAAAGGGTGAATCCGGTAAATAAGGGTAAAAAACAATATTATAATAATATTAAATTACCCTAACACATGTACTAACCCTATTTGATGATACATGTCCTACCATGGGCATCTTTGGGTTGATTTTGGGACCACATGGAGCCACTTGTAAGTGATAATGACACTTTATATTAATTAAGATGAAGTAAATACAAAAATGACAAAAGCATATATCTTTTAGTAAAACAATTTTACACAGGGTTAAACATAAGATAAATTCGACTATAAATATTCATTAGAAAGATACAAATATTTAATACATAATGGTATTTTATTTATATTTTTTAGACATTTAATAATTAAATTTATATATGACACAATAGTGATGCAGTATTTTCCTTATTAATGAAAGAATCAAATAAATGGTATTATAAATGTTAAAATAAATATAATTTGAAAATTTTGATGTCATAAAAGAATTTTATAGGTTAATATGAAATTTTATGATTCATTAAATTAATTTATTTTGAATTAATAAAGTTTTTAGTACATTAACAAAAAACAATTATTAAATAATGTCAAAATTGACATAAAATAATTTTTAAAACAAATATTATATTATTAAATGATATAATATTCCTAAAAATATAAGATTCAAAAAAAGTTATTATTTAATGATAGGTATATAATTAATGAACCACTTTGGGTTCTCTTGGTAGTTTATAGTAAGTTTATTAACCATATAATATAAAAATACAACAGACATGGTAAATGTTAAAGTAATATACTAAGAGTTAAATCTAAAAGATAAGGTTAATATAGTGACCCAAACTGATATAAAACCTATTTAATGAGTGGATTTATACCCATCCCCACATTATCCTAGATATAAATCAATTTTTATCCATTATAAAACGAATATGAAATTAGTATAAAATAATATTTTAAGTTTTTTCAAAGGTGCCCCCACCCCTCTTATAAAAGGGCACTCCCCCTTCTCTCAAATTCACACATTCAAAGACTTTTGGTTCAGAAAAACCCTACCCAAATATCCTCCAAAAATCCCTCACTTATACCTTGAGTCCTTCATTTAGTCATAAAGCCAACCAAAGGAGCCCTTTTGATCAAATCAAAAGGAAGAACACGAAGAAGAGGTAAATATTTCATCATCTCTTTCAAGTTCCTTTCTTCTTCAACTTCCTCTTTATTTGTTGTTTACAATATAAAATAATAATTCCAATATAATCTATATACTGTGATGTTATTATAAATATGGTACAACCATATTCATCATTCTATCCATCCTTTGAATGACATGTCACCATACAAGCGTACGTACGACTTACCGTCTCCACGTCGTGGTGTAATTGTTATTCAATACATTATTATTTGGATGGGTACAATAATGAGTATAAATGATGTAAATAATAAATATAAAATTATAATGATTCTTTATATATGATATATCATTCAATTATATACTATTTTAATATCAAAAGAATGATATTTTCGCTCGTGTGTACGTACGGACTACCATCTCCACGAACGCGATGAGATTTATTCCCGATATTATCCATTCAAGACTAATTTTCATTTGATGATTAAAAATAATTAGTAAGGACTTGATATCATTTTTTATATGAATAATATACAACCTACCCATAAAAAACACGGCTTATGTAACAAAAATCATAAAATAAAAAAAGTAAGTTAACACCCGAAACAATGATAATACTAAAATATTATTAACAAAGAAATGTTAAAAGATCATATATGATATCATATTAACGTATATTATTCTTGTATAAATTAGAGTTAATTATCCCATGTTAAAGGTTAATTTAATCTATTCTCATTAAATCAACTATTTGATAAAGCTCATGATCATTTCATTTACTTTATTTATTTATTTCTGTATATGAATTATTTATTTTATGTATGATAGAATACAATCACATAAATAAATGAATTAATATGGAATGAATGAATTTAAATAAATGGACTAGGATTACATGTTTTATCCAACATGGTTAAATAAATAAATAAAATACACTTAATATTAACAAGACATATAAAGGATAAAACCAGATAAAATTTATTCATAATAAATTAAAAATCCCTGTATTAAATATTAATTCAGACTTGAACTCCCATTAATTGATTATGAATGAAAACAATATAACTAAGTGTTTGACCAACCATTTTTGGGACAATTAATTTTATATTGGGGGTTCCTATGAATGTTTTCGGTTGACTTAATCATTTTAATCAAGAGAAGTATCCCTTTATAGACTTGGTGTAATTTGGAGGCAAGTATTGAGGAAATACAAGTTAGTATTTCTAGATTGGGGGGGGGGGGTCCACTAAGTGGATCAAGGAGCTTCTAGTCCATATTTGGAAAAGACCTAACTACCTAAATTACTTCAAGTGGCTTGACCAACCATTTATGGGGTTATGTGAAGGTTTATATGGATCCTTTCTACTATAATTTCCTAGAAACAATACATTATGATTTCCATAATGGGAATTATTGAAACTTTATAAAATAGTGGTAGATTCAATAATATCAATTAATTTATTATATCTCACCCAATTTGTAATCAAACAAATTACTAATAATCTTCTATTTTAAATTTTAGAACAAATATAAATATTATAATCCAAAGAATCCCTATGATCCATATAGGAAAAATACCTTTTCCTAACTATCAGTAACTTCTAAGAATAATACAGACACCTTCAGGTTATTTTGATCCCTGAATGGAAATCATATGTGTTAAAATACTCACTTACTGATATACCTACCAAAGATGTGGGTGATGAAGAGTTCCTAGTGTATGAGAAATATATGAACAACTTTATCAATATTCAATCTTTGATTCTTTCATATATGTCTAGTAAGATCCTAAAATCTCATGAAAATATGGATGTGTATGGAATGCTCGAGCATCTCCATGTCATATATCAAGAGAGATTTGACAATAGAATTTTGAGATATCAAAGGAACTTTTTCAAAGAAATATTGGATAAGGTTACCCTGATGGAACTCATGTAATCGATCTCATTGGCTACATTGATCACCTAGAGGTTCTGGGGTTTAAGCTCCCTAAATAATTGGGCATTGATCTCATTCCTACATCACTCCCTTAGAGATTTTGTTGTGAATTTTAATATGAAAAACATTGAGAATTACTTTCCAGAACTTCTCACTCTTATTTTCCAAGTGGATAAGGAGAAAAATCATGAAAAGAATTTAGTCCTTATGGTGAACAATAGAAAATGCCAAGTGAAAAGCTCCAAGGCTAAGGAATCTTCACAATTAACTTCCAATAAGTTGAAGATCAAGAGGCAAGAAATGGAATAGGATTTTGCTTGATTTTCATGTGGAAATAAGGGACACTAGGAGAAAAACTACACTCATCCTAAGAAGAAAGGGGAAGATTCATGTGCATTTGTTATTGAGTGAAATTTATCTGTTTCTACAAATTGGTTATTAGATATAGATTGTTATTCTCATATATATATTCAAATACAGAAACCATGTAGATTCAAAATAATTGATTGAGGTGAGGTATATCTAAGTATATCCAGTAGAACTAAACTTTCTATTGTAGCTATCAAGGACTACCACCTCATGTTGCTGACTAGAATGATCTTGGTTTTTAAAGGTTGTTATTTTGTGCCATCTATTACCAAAAACTTTATATCATTATCCAGACATGATATTGATGGTTTTATTTTCAAATTTGGAAATAAAATTTGATTCTTTTATAAATATAGAATTTGTTATGGTAAGACATATTTAAATAATGGTCTTTATGTGTTGGACTACACAAACCATGTAATGGAAATCAATAATAAAACAACCTCACATGACTCATAGCACAATAATTTAGAATCATCAGCTATGTCATGTAAATGAAAATCTCTTGACTAAATTAAATCAAGATGGATATTTAGATCCTTTTTAAAGAAAACCACTTGGTGAATTTCATTAATGTTTACAAGCCAAAATAACTAAATACCAATTTAGTGGGAAAGGTGAAAGGGCCAATAACTTCTAGAATTAGTTCATACAGACATGTGTTGTCCATTTAATATTAAAGGGGTGGGTTCTTATACTTGATAACTTTTACTAATGATTATAGTAGAGATGGATATGTCTACTTAATGAAGTATAAGTTAAATTACTTTAAAAAATTTAAGGAATACAAGAATGAAGTTGAGAACCAACTTTTTAAGAAGATTAAGAAACTCTAATAAGACCGTGGTAGATAATATCTCAATAAATAATTCATTGATTATTTTTGGGATCTTGGGATTTTATCTCAATTCACTTCCCTTTATACACCTCAATGAAATGGTATAAGTGAAATGAGAAACAACACATTGTTGGGAATGGTTACACAAATGATGAGTCATGTGAGTCTTCAATTATCCTTTTCGGGACATGCGTTATAGATAATAGAACATATACTAAACCAATTACCAACTAAATCGATAAATGGTATTCCATATGAATTTTGGAGTGGAAGAAAGACCATGTTATAAAATTTATATTTGGGGGTAAGATAATAATATCTTAAGGCCTCTTTAGGTAACAAACTTTCACCCTAAGGCACAAAGTATTCCTTTATAGAATTCCCAAAGGAAAATAGGGAATATTACCTATACGACCGATCAAGAAAAAATTTTATAGTGGAAAGACACACCATATTCCTTAAGATGGATAAAATCCATAAAAGAGATAGTGAGAGAGAGATTCGCTTCGATGAAGTCGAGGATCAAGGCACACAAGAGTTGGTACTGGAACAGATTCCACAAGATCCATTAGACAACTAGAACGTTATGGTTTTATAGCCACTGAGGATGGTGACTATTTATTAGTTGAAAATAATGATCCTATAACTTATCATGAAAAATTAATTGGCAGGAATGTTTCCAAGTACAAAGAAGCCATGAATTCTGAAATGGATTCCATGTACCAAAACCAAGTTTGTATTTTGGTAAACCCTCTAGGATATGTAAAGTACATAGTTTGAAAATGGGTATTCAAGAAGAAACTGGACATGGAATCACAAGTAAATACCTATAAGGCATGATTGGTTGCAAAATGGTTTAAACAATTTCAAGGAATTGACTGTGATGAAACCTTTTTAAAAATTGTAATGTTTAAATTCATTTGAATAATACTTTCCATTGAGGCCTTCCATGATTATGATATTTTTAAAACGGATGTCAAAACAACCTTCCTTAATGGGAACCTTTAGAGAGATGTGTATATGACACAACACAA
Source organism: Viscum album (assembly GCA_963277665.1). NCBI lineage: Eukaryota > Viridiplantae > Streptophyta > Magnoliopsida > Santalales > Viscaceae > Viscum > Viscum album. The sequence goes on from OY728128.1 coordinate 1,859,807,435, forward strand.
TGGTTTTGTGACTAAAAATAATTCTAACAAGGTATGAAAGTTACAAATATCAATTTATGGGTTAAAGAAAGAATCCAGGTCATAGAACATTGATTTTGATAAGGCTATAACTGAATTTGGTTTGAAAAAGAAAAATTGTGAGTAGTGTGTCTATAAAAAGTTTAGTGGGAGTGTGGACATTTTTTTAATAGTATATATCTATGACATATTACTTATTAGAAACAAAATACCAGTCTTACATTCTATTAAGGAATGGTTGAATAAATTATTCCCCATGAAGTACTTAGGTGAGGAAACATATATTCTTTGGATGAAGATCCATCGTGATATATCCAAGAGACTTCTTGACCCAAGTCAAGGTACATATATTGACAAGATACTAAAGAGATTTAGTGTGAAACAATATAAGAGGGAATTATTTCCAATGTCACATGGAATTCAACTTTCTAGAAAAATGTGTCCTCAAACACATGAGGAAAGAAAGGGAATAGAAATGATTCCATACACACCAGCTATTGGGTTAGTTATATATTTTATTCTATATACTAGGTTAGATTATTACTATGCATTGAATGTGGTAGGTAGATATCAATATGATCTAGGTGATCACCATTGGATGGTAGTCAAGACTATCCTTAAGTTACTGAGGCATAATAGGGATATATTCCTGGTATATGGAGGATATGATGAACTAGTCATTATAGGATATAAAATATTAGTTTCCAAATAGATCAATATTATATTAAGTCACAAATGAGATATATCTTCACTTTTAATGGAAGTATTGTGAGATGGAAGAGATCAAATAAGGTTTTCATTACAGATTCTACACTAGAATATAAGTATATTGCGACTTTTGATAAAGCTAAGGAAGTAGTATGGATACTCAAATTCAACCAAGATCTTGTTGTTGTACATAGAAGTAAATATTTTATCACACACTATTGTGGTAATACTACAGCAGTGGTTCGCACAAAGTAACCAAGCTCATATTAGCAGATGGAGCATATACTTTGTAAGTATCATCTCTTTCAATATTTTTCTCAGAGAGGTGAGGTTATAGTGAGTAGTATTTCCATGGAAAAAAAACATGGAGAATCACTTTAATAAAGCTTTAACTCAGTATAAATATGATTATCATGTGAACTCTAGTGGAAAAAAAGTTGTAGGCAGTTGACTCTAGTACAAGTGGGAGGTTGTTAGAGTTGGTTACCTAGGAACAAATGAATATAATTTGATTACATGTATATTTGATGTATTGAATATTAATTAAACATATTATTCATTGTACTTTATGGATATACTGAAATAATTTCCTAAAGTATTTTTCACATTTATATGACCATATAAATTCCTTGCTATGATGGGAACCTTAAAGTGTTATGAAAATTGTATTAATATAGTTCTACAGTTGGATAACATAGTATGATAGGACACCGAGTATATAGACTATTAGGTGTGAGTACGTGTAATCATATGAGGCTTCTTCTCATGAGGTTCACACTTAGTAATATCCAATATATGAGATTATGATAATAGACCCACCAATAGGAATTTTTCATGTTTTTGTGTCATTAGATATTCATATCTAAAAGTGTGTGTAATGGTCCTTAAACTTAATGATTATCATTGATTCATGTCATGACCTGCACACTAATATTTACTAAGAAAAAACTTTCAGTACATATGTTAGTGGGAATTACGGTATGTTGGGTGTGTCACGATTGACATGTCATTAACGGATAAGTTGAGGAAGCATTTTCCCTTTCCATTTTTGTTTGATTTGATAACTCGACCCTTTGATTGTAATATAACTATCACCAAAATTCCATGGATAGGGTTTATCTAGTTATTTATATCAAATAGTAAAAGAAAGACGTATTGAGCATATAGGTTGATGACACCATAGTGCAACATGCAAGATGATATATTGTAACAAAGGGATTGTATTACATAGTGAGAATTTATATGTAGTTTTCAATGTTTCAAAATTAAGTTCTTTCTCTTGGGTTCGCAAGCCTGTTTCAATACAGTAATCTTGGAATTTAGTAAATCCCGCCTAATGCCAAGGAAAAATAGTTCTAGAGGGTTACACACTAACTGTTTCTATTGATATTTATTAAATTATATTTGAATTTAATTAATGTAATAAATATTATTCTCAAGGACATGGAATAATTTTACATAATTTATATTGATCATATAAGTTAAATAATTTTTTATTCTCCAATATGTCAATAAAAATATATATTTTAATTTTATTGAATATTTAATAAATATTTATTCACTAGTATGTGGATAAAATATTTATTTAGGAATAAAAAAAATATTATTTTATTCAATAAATACTAAGGAGTTTGAATGGAAAAAGACTATGTCTGGAGATAAATAATTATTTATAAACTAGTAAGTACTATTTATCATTTGTGCAAGATAGTGCATGCTGAAAAATATTATTGTTATTATTATTTTTTGGCATGGGGGTTTACTAAATTTTTTAATATTATTTCATGTTCAGCATAAAATTGAACAATATTCTCACCTAAACCCTAACACTATAAATATCTTGTTATGGCTATTATGAAGGTAATCAAAACAGAGAGAATTTTCCACACAACAAATTCTCTTTCGACTCCTCCATCTTTTCCCTCTCAAGAATTAGAATACAGGAGAAAATTATTTAATATTTAGAACAAGTTTTCAATAACGAATAATGCATGGAATTTTATTCTTCATGAAAGAACCTAGATATTGAGTGACATTTCTTGGAGATCATTGGAGCAATTTTGGATCATCGCTAAAGGGATTCTACCCTTCGAAACTCACAAGAAAAATGATAGAAATCTGAAAGGATATTTTTGGATGATTGACATAAACTATAAAGAAATAAACCTAAGATAAGTTTATTATTTTCTTCCAATATAAATAAATTAATTATAAACTTAACATGCAGGATCCTCTATTGAGGTTCTTGTCAATTGAAATTAAAATAAATTTTCATTATCATATCGCCCACTACGTGCTTCCACTACACACAAAATATATATTGAGATGGTGTTTGAATTATTCTCCAAGTATTTAATAATATAAAAGTATTTTTAGAACAAAAATCAAATAGTATGCTAGTTATACTTTAATTAATAACTAGTGTACCTATAAAATCATCATTATTAGGATCCACCTCAAAAATTGTGATAGAATAAGCTCTCCCTTTCTCTATAGCACTCGTAGGTTTTTTCTGTCAGTTGCCTTTTTTTTGAGAAGGGTGAGGGGGAAATCCCCTTTGGATAAATAAAGAAAAAACCTATTTTATAATGGGAAAGAGGAAAACCATTACAAGAAGGACACAATCTAGAAAAAACCAAATGAAACAACAAAGTCAAAAGAAACAAACATCCAAGTGGTCATTAGGAAAACCTCATTGCCCCCCTTGACAAGCATCGCAAAGTGAGTCCCATCAAGAAATTGTGTCGCCACCTATGACAAGAAGTTGTACTATGCTGGAAGTACAACGTGTCAGAGAACCTCCCCAACCAACAATGTAAAGGAGAGTCGGATGAAAGGTGTCAACACACCTTTCTCTCTTGCGATCCACCCACCCGACAAAGCATGAAGATAACTTCAACAATGTCAACCTGATGTAACGCAAAAAAAATCTGAAGAAACAATGAACACATGACATGGAAAGGCACCCATATTCCAAACAGGGAGATGACGCATGGCAGAATGAAGGATGTCAACACATCCCTCCCTCATTCGAGGTCACCCACCCAAAGACACGTGTAGATTTCTATGTCGTCCCAAATGCAACAAGGAGAACTCAAACCCACAAGGAAATCAGCTTCTCATGACCTGTAAAATTGAAGAAAACACAATTGATTCCAAGATCACACTGCATCAAGAAAGGCACATCCCTCGGCCTCCACCCAGAACCTCAACAACCAAACAACTCCATTCAAGGATCATCCATTGTGAAACCAAGGGAAAATCTCCCAAAAAATACATGGAAAAACCGAGCTTTATGCAGAATGGCCCACCTCCAAGAGTAGTTCACATCATTGATCTTAGAATACCATCGTTTGGATGAGTCCAGGAAGAGGAAACCCAACAATACTGTTGTAAGAAGGAAACGACAGTATCAAATTTGGGTGGCAAGGATCTGAAACCAGATCGAAACCAGAGGGGGAAACATTTCCTGTTGCAGGAGACCCCAACTTCGATCGGTGAAAGAAAAACGCAACCAAAATGAACGCCCGACCTGGAACTGTCCTGCACTCCACCATTCCGACACACCTCCCATCGACACCAAAGAATCCACCAAGCACATCTCAAACAACCCTCCGCTTTCACAAGAGATGAAACCAGAACCTCCATCAAAGACCTGCATATGAAAAATGTTCATATCCGTCACAAGGGAGAGACACCGGCCCGTCGCCACTCGAAAACCTGATCGCTACCGCAAGAACAAACACCGATTGACACTGAGGCAGCCTAGATTGAAACCAGATCTAGGAAAATGGAGCTCATGAAGGATAGAAATGTTGGAACATGAAATCGAGGAAAAGAGGACGGGGGATTGAAAGAGTATGAAAGGGCCATGGATGAGCATCGATTACTCAAAAAGCATCCCCCCTTCGAACAGCAACAGATCCGACACCGCACCCTCTGTAAGCTACCGGAAAAATAGCATTGAGCCTCACCGGCCCCGGGTCAGACGAGATCCTCCACCGAAATAGCCGCACCTGAGGAAGAAATACCGAGACCCCCAGAAGACAACGCCGAAAAAATGCCGCACCTGAGGAATCATGCGCCCCACCATATCAAGTAAGCCAAAATCCGGTCCTGAAGCCTGGTATACCGCCACCAGAGCGAGCGAAGGTGCATCCAAGACTTTCTCCACACCGAATCCCCAGGGAGACGACGTCGAAACCGAGCATGTTGGAGGAAGGGAGAAAGAGTCATCGAGGGGTGAAACCCTAACCGCCGTGCCCGAGAGGTCGAAGCCGCTCAGAGTCCCATTTTCTTCTATCAGTTATCTTCAATAAACCTTGGCTTAGATTATTGATTCACATAGTCTCTTTATTCCATATAATTTATATAATGGAATGTAGATTGAGGATTGACTGTATAATTTCTTTATTCCATCACATTGGTGGGTTTCTCCCATTAGTATTTTCTAGTTTGGTTCCCCTTCTTCCCACACCTAAATTGTTTCCTTGTCCCCTTCAATAAATTTCAGGGATACTTATTCCTAAGATTTTTATAGGTGGGATATTGGACTTATTTTACACCATTTCATTTCTATATCACTCCCCTAGAATTAAATTACATTCTACACTTTATGTCTCCCAAACCATGATACCCTTGATATTTAGTGATCTCCATTTAGAATTTAAGGACACATTGAAAAATTTCCTCATAGTTGTCAAAGCCTTTAATTTCCAAATATTTTTGTAGACTCTGATTTATCCCAACAAATAAGTAGTCAAATTTAAATTCAAGGTCAATGATACAGTTTGTGGTGTATCATAAAAGTCTTATGAATTTTTTCTTGTACCCCCTGATGGATTCATTGTACTTTTTTATGGGGATAAGTAAATCCCTATCAATTTTAAGTGGATGAGTTTGGGGAAAATATTTATTAAAAAACATTTTTCTATAATTATTTTCACTCTATTTCTTCAATCTCTTCCTCAGGCTTCGTATTTTTATCAACATCTACCATTGATCAGGTTCTCTGTCCATATGATAAAAAACTAGCACGAACTTATCTTCCTTAGGTCATTGAAGTATTTATAATATATTTCAAATGGATTTGATCCATTGTTCCATAGTTAAAGTATTGAATGATCTATTGAATATGAGAGGCCTTTATCACATAAAGGTCTCAATTACAACTTGGTCCTTCTTAGGTGGATGTGGGTTTTCTACATGATTCATGTTTCTATTCATAAATTGAGTTGATTGAGCAATTATTTTCATAAAATTCTCATATCCTTTCCCCATTGGGTTGGTCACCTCATTTGGTCATTTCTTATCACATTGATTGTTGACTCGATTCCTCCTAATTTCATCCATTCACTAAAATAATGTAAAAATTATGGATGATAATTTTCAAACTATTAATCATATTAAATGTAAACTATAAAAATTGATGGGATAACATGTATATAACAAGTATTACTTAGCCAATTAATTTCTAGGATTCAATCTAAGTTATCAATGGGTTATTTTTTAATCTAAAATTAGATGTGCATTTTTGTTTCCTTTATAAAGAGACTGTGAATTAAACAAAGAATATCCCAGAGGAGTGACAAACCAGGTATGCAATGAGTCCACTTTATCATGCACTAGGTGATGATCGGTTGAATGTACAACATTCTGTTTTCAAGGTTATTACCCATAGATATAATTATTTCAGAGCCACATACACATATAGAATCTCGACAAGGATTTTGTTTCTTGGAAACAACTTACTATATGCTTTTCCATAATTTAATGACATTTTACTATTTTTATTATTATCCCTGTGAGTTTTTATAAATTTTTATAATCCTTATAACAAAATAACTAGAATTTTCTCTAATACCAACTATGAAAACCCATATCTTTAATAAACCTTAATTAATGACTTATTACAAAAATAAACACATAATAAAATCTCAAAATATTGAAATACGGAATATATCTAGGTAATTAGATACATAAAATAAAAACTTATAATAGGTATGGAACAACATTATTTAAAACTCCTTAACATTCTCTTAAAATTCTATCACTCTTATCTAACTACTTGGGATAACCTGGGGATGTACATAAAAAAGTGGTGAGTTATAAAGCCCAATTAGGGAATAATCAAACCATAACATGATAAAAGTAAAACCTTTTTATCAAGATTAATTTCAAGGTGGCATAAAATGGGTGATATTCATAAACATGTACATCAATTCATGATATAATATGATAACATCAAGAAAACATAGGAATGTGGGAACACACAAAACATGAAATCATAAGCATAAGTAAAAGATAACCGCAAATTAATCATAATTTAGTGTTCCTAGAATAACCTCTCATGATATATACATGTAATATCATGATATAAAATATTATGTAATTAATTTTAGGGAAATATAATTTGGGGCCCATTCACCACATTCATATCATGTACACGTGTTAGCATGCCATGTAGATCATGCAACATAAAGATTCTATAAATAAAATTTAATCCCTTGATTAATGAGTGTGGGTAAAATACATATAATTCCCAAATCAACTAAGGGTATTTACACCTAGGTGAATACCATTTAGTGGACATGGGGATGGGTATTCACAACACAAATGTTTGGCATTGAAAAAATCATAGGATAATTTGGACAGTATATCGGGTGCACATAGAGGTTCAAAAGAGTGTATAATGAGAGTCAAAAGTGGATTATCATTACTTAGGAATAAAAAGTAAAGTAATGGTTTTCTTAAAAAAACACTATAACATGAAAAATTGGAAATAAAAAAGGCTTAGTACAAATAATTTTCTTGAAATAGAAAGGAAGATGAGAGGATCCCTTACCTTTATGGGAGCTTCTAAAAGCTTGAGAGGAACATCTTAAGAGATTTGGAAAACCGAGAGAGGGATTTATAAAGTTATATAGAGAGGAACTTCATTATCAATGGATTTTTAGTTAAGAGTAGTGGGTTTTTTTTGTGGGTATTTACAATAATAGAGAAGGGGATTCTTTATTAATTTCTAAACATAGGTTTTGAACTCTATATGATAAAATAATAAAAACCACAAACCTTACCATGGTTTTCTCCAATGTTTTAAACCAAATAGAAGTGGTTTTCAATATTATATAAGGCTAATAACTAAACATATTAAATTAATACCCTTGGTGATGTGGAAGTGAATCATGTTTACAAAGAATTTATTTTAAAACCTTAAAATATAATGTATTGTTTAGAGGATTCATTAAATTATTGTAAAAAATCCAACAATTTAAAAACCCAATTATTATAAAGTGTAAATATATATTTCATTATTTATTTTTTAATATAATTTATTAAATAACTTTTGGGCTATTATGATGAGATAATGCAGAATGTATATTTATACTATATTTATTTTTTACCAAAAAATTTGACTATCTCTGAAAATAATGAAAATTTCATCATTGGATAATTTCAGAATAGCAATTTAAAAAATAATATTTATCTTATCAAAATAATTTTCTAAATATGATAATTTTCACTTTAAAATTAAAATCCCTATTTAATGGAAAATACTAGTTTTTACGATATAAACAACTTTTTGACCCTTATAAAAATTACAATGGAATTCATTAAATTATATTATCAATTATATTTAATTAATTATTATATAATTATAATATTTTATTAAAATATTATTTTTTTAAAAAAATTATATAATTTATCAAAAAAGTGTATTGATTGAAACTATATATTTCCCAAAACTACAATTTTGATTTCTTCATGTAAAAATATAATTTTTATCAAACTCAATATATAATCATTGATAAATAATAATAAAAAGGGATTAAAATAATTATTATTTTATTAAAATATATATATATATATAAATTCATATTACTAGGGAATAGATACATGACCCCTTATTACACCATCATATTCCCTAAGGTTAAGGTGTGTGTTGGTGGTACTTTTTTTAAGAGTGGTTCGGCAAACATGGTTTGGGTTGTGATCTCGATAAGCTTGAAATTTTACTATATATGGTTTCAATAGAGCTTCAGCTGTTGAATAGAACATAGGGATTGTTCAATGTAAAATCCCAATGATGTCATATCCCTTAGAAGTTTTGATAAATGGACTTTTTAGGGTATGATCCTACAGGTCAAGGCCATCTATTCCTCTGTATGTGTTAATTATAATTTATCATAACCAAAAATAAATAGTAATCATAACAAAAACTATACAATAGATATATTATCAATGTTTATGATGTTTAATTTTCTTCTAAATCTAATAGGATATATTTTATAATGTCTCAAAATAACCAAATCAGTGCATGTGTTTTCTATAACTATAATACTCAATATGGAATTTATTTAGTCAAAAGAGAATTTCATTTATAAAACCTTGGTTCATTATATTTTCCCTACTAAATTTAGAGGTGAATAATATGTATGGTGACCCTACATTTTTGTACATGATTTTAAACATAATTCCAAGAAAAATATTATATAAATAACTCTCAATGACCTTTTTAGGTTAAGTGTCTTGGAAACTAGGAATTTAATAAGTGAAGTATATAAGGAAAATAATAAAACCTAAATTTATCTAATCCTATTTAAATACTACATTAATCCCATTTTAGTTAAGATCACTGCATAATATTTCTTGGGGACATACATCAAAGGAAAGGGTGAGCATAAAACCCAATAAAGGGATAACAAATGAAATATGGTGTACGTGACCATGGATAATCTATGAGGCATAAAAATATATCACGATCATAAATAAATGATTCATAACATTACATCACGATCATAATAACATGATTCATAACAAGCATGAACATAAAAACATGAGGCATAACTTAGAGTTGTGGCTACAATATAGACATGAGACACTAATATCACCAATGTGTCAAAAAATATATTACCAAGGTTGTTCACCAAGGTATTATAGAACATTAACAAGGCATGAAACCAATTTATCAAAATCATATAATCTCTAGAGATAAATTCTTTACTCGATGCATTTGAGCACTATCAAGGTGCATCCTTTATATGTCTAACTTTATGTGAGCCACATAGATCACATATAATAATAATATATATTACCATTATTACCCTTGAGTAGGTAATGTGGGTTAAATACATGTAATTACACAATAAAAGAAATATATCCATGCCTATGACAATAATCTTGAATATAAGTAAGGTTGGATATTCACAATATAAAGGTATGGCATGGAAATTCAAAGAGTAATGTATGCATCATAACAGGTTTTCTCAACCATTTATTAAATGGGATTGATGAGAGGAAAAGATAATATACCATTAGTAGATAATAATTTGGAAATTAAATGAAGGATTATATACTCATTAATACATAATAAATTTCAAAATCAAAAGTCTTAATAAAAGAAAATACAAGAAAAAAAGAGAGGGGAAGAGAATCCCTTAACAAGAAATACAATTTCTTAAAGCTAGATAGATACTCAATAGAAACTTAGTACCACCTTTGAGAGACTATTGATAGGGGTAATGAGATAAGATTCAAGATAAAAGGATTTTTAGTGGAGAGATAAAGGATAATAGATACTTATACCTGTGGAGGGTGGTGTTTAAGGGTTAAAATAATGGTTTTTTTTTATTAAGGCAAACCACTTTTGGGTGGAATTAATTTCAATGAATTTGGTGGATAATTAATGTTTAAAATATTGGATAATGTATTGAAATAACTCAACCACCCATTTAAATTTATTATTTTTAGTTATATTATTCTTTTCTTATTTAATTTTAACTTTTTACATTATTTTACCTTTATTATGGTAACTCTTTTTTACCTTAGTAAGATTTTATGCCTAAAAATTAAATTACTATTGTTACCTAATTTGAACATTTAAATAAAAAATATTTTATCTATTTTACTTTATTAAATTTATAAAAGTGATAAAAAATAATTCTAATATGATACATATATAACACATAAAGATAGTTTTTTAGAAAAGATAAAATCATAGTTCCAAAATGTTAAGAATGTGTTTCTAAATGTAACAAACTATATTTTATGATATTATTTAAATAATTTTTTGATCAATAAGAATGATTAAAAAAATTGGTTCATGATCATATCATGATTATATCACAAGAGTTATGTTATTTTCATAAAAATAGTATTTTCACTTTTTACCCCAAAAAGTAACTTTTCTAGAAAATTAACATAAAATAAACCTAAGATAGTTTTTATGTGATGAATCCAAAAATTACATTAATTTTTTCAAAATAATTTTAAAATTTTCATAAATATAACTTCTAGATTAAAATACTAATTTATTAAAAAATTACTAATTTTGGTTTATTTATATTAAAAATATATATTATCATATTCTTATGACATTCAAGTTCATATTATCATTAATATAAAGATGATATAATAAAATATTGGAAAATTAAAACGATTATGGTTAACACTTTTTCATTTCTAAATAATTTTCACATAAATACTACTAAAGGTCTAGATACATAACTAATTATCACAATGCCCAACTGCCATATTGACCAATGGTTATAATGGTCATAACAAAACAACAACCATAATGTTCATAATTCCCCAATATCTATAATGATAATAATTACCAATGGTCATATTTACCTAAATATATACACCATTGATCTCATATTTCATCATTTAAAACTTCACTCACAAAGGTTCTTACACATACATGGATAATGTCTCTAATTTTCTAATGCTTATCTTTCTATTTACATTCATCATGGAATGAATGATGTTCATAGTATAATTCAATCCTATAGATTTCCCCTTAGTAATTACACTATCCTTATATGTTAATATCCATATATTAAAGTGAGTTATAGTAGTTAATATCATTAATTGATGTGAAAAAAATGTAATAGTCTTACTATGATTTTCTATAGTAAAACATAATAAAATAGTTATTGAGAAACAAGAGTTATTTTATTAATAGAATGAAATTTTAGTCCATTTCATTCTCCCCCTTTAAAAATTTTCATCCTTGAAATTTTCATTTAACTTCAAAATAAATGGAGGTATTTTTCCATCAATAATTATTCAGGCTCTCAGGTTTCTTCTTTGAACTTTTGATTTCTCCACAAGACTTTCATGAGTCGAGTTATACCATTACTCAATAATTTTTCCCTTTTATCAATAATTTTACTGGTCATTACTCATATTAAAGGTAAGATTAAAATTCCACACTATTTGTGTCAAGTATGTATATTGGGTCTAACATGTAATTATTTAAGAGGGACACATGGAAGACATTGTGGACATTGAAAATATTTAGAGGTAGAGTTTACTGATCTAATAAATTATACAATATTTAATGATCCAATATACCTTGGACTCATTTTCTCTATATCACCATCATATTTTTCCATTGGTTTGAAAAGTGTACAAGCTATCCAAGCTTGAAGCAATTCACTACAGGATGTGCTAGAATTTTATTTACATTATCATAATCATTAATGTATTGAGGCTTTATGTCTCCATGATGGATTCAATAAATGTGGCCATAATTTCAATTTTTGAAATACTTCCCACTTCCTTGAAGAAAATTTCTTGAGTGCCTTTTCCCATAGGTGCTATACATGGGATTTTATACTTTCTTCCCATCTCTTTCATGGTCATAATTATTTCCAAAATTTTGTTCCATACTTATCTTCTTTCCACTCTATCAAAGTGACCATAGGGAATATATGACTTCCATTTCAACTTTGATATTTCATCATACTATATCCTCATAACTCCCATAGTCTAAGATTGGTAAATCTTTCTATAGATAGTTTCTTAGTCTGCTGAAGAATCGATCAATCCTCCCACCAGAATCGATGAAAAAACTCAAAGTGTGATCCACAAAACGTATAAAGTTAATCTCATTACTTCCCAAAGATTAAATTTATTTTTTATACAACTTAAGGAATTCTATTTCCATTTTTTTATAGGGTACAGTTAAATACTTTTTGTAGTCTTCCCACTCCATAGCATCAATTTTATCCTTAGGCTTCATATTTCTGATTAACGTCCACCATTGATCTAATTCTCCCTCTAAGTGATATATTTCCTGGGTGACCTTCTCTTTCCTAGAATAGAGGAGTACCAAAAATATATTTCTTATATCACTAATCCATTATTATGTTATCGGTGGTTTAGAGGTTCCACTAAAAATAGGTGGTTTTGATGCATCAAGGATTCAACTCTAGTTGTTCCTTCCTTGGTAATGCCAAACATGCTACATGGTTTAGATTTTTTTCATGAACTGATTTAACAAAATCATCATCATCATTAATTTTTTACTCTATTTTCTATCATATTAGGAATATAATTGTCTCATTGTTCATCGTATCCATTATTCACTATGGATATTCTATATTTCGATATTTTTTTAGATGAATAAAAATTAAATGAGAAAATTTATTCTATATTAAAATAGATTATAAAAGTTATAATGGGAATTTTAATCTTAAAATTTCCTAATAATGCACTTCTAGAATGTTATACTACAATCTCATAAGAAAATTATATTACCTATATATAATTTATAATGGTTAGTAAAAATAATTTGATTAACCAAAGCATATCCCTTAGGAGTGTCAAACAAGGTGTATAGTAAGGCATATTTGTCATGCACTATGTGATGAACGAGTTAATACCCAATTCTCCCTTTTTAGGATTATTACTCTTAGGTATATATGTACTAGATCCATATCCACTATTATTATCTAGACATGTATTTTATTTCTTGTAAATAGATTAATTTATACTTAACCAAAATTTTAGGAAGTCTTCTTATAAATAAACTTATCCCTTGGGTTATTAATAATATTTTAATCATAATTTCCACAAATAAATAAATCGTTCTTTTGATACCAACTATATTGACCCGCCTTTTTCATAAAAGATTTTTTACATAATTACTTGATAAGATATTACATAAATAACTTTGAAATACCTTTTGAGATTTCATGTCTTAGATACTATGAACATAATACATGAAGTATATAAGGAAAACAAAAAAACATAAACTTTATTTAAACATCTTGAAAGAATTTTTAAATCCCATCCTAGTTCACTTCACTGCATAATATTTTCTGGGGACATACATCAAAGGAAAGGGTGATCATGAAGCCCACTAAGGGATAACAAAGAAAATATAGAGTATGTGACCATGGATAATTCACGAGGAATAATAATAGAATGTGATCATAAATACATGAGGCAAAACATAAGATCATGATTATAAGTACATGAGGAATAACCTAAGAGAATTATCATAACAAGATGAGTAATAACACATAAATATAGACACAATATAAACATGATACATTCATATCACCATGGTTCATAACTGAGGTGTCATAAAACATATTTCCAATTTTGTTCACCAATTTATCAAAAAATGTTAACATGGAATTATTCCTTGTTATCAAAATTATGTCATCTTTAGAGATTAATTCTTTACCTAATACATTTTAGTTCTATTGGGTTTCACCCTTCAAATGTATTACTTTATTTGGGGTACATAGATCATATATCATTAGAATATATCTAATAATTATAACCCATGAGTAAGTAATGTGGGTTACATACATGGAATCCCCAAATCAAATAAGTATATTTTTTTCATGTGAATTTGAATGGAAGTAAGGTTGGTTATTTATAATATAATGGTATGGTTTGGAAATTTAAAGAATAATTTTGAAAGCAAAATGGGTATACTTACCATTTATAGAATGGGGTTAATGATAGGGAAAGGTATTATCCCATTAAAGAGGAATAATTTGGGCAGTAAAGGAATAATTATATACTTATAAATACATAATCAATTGAAAAATAAAAATGCCTAATAAAAAGAAATTACTTGAATAAAATGAGAGAGAAAGAGAACCCCTTACCTTGTAAAGTATCTTCTTAAATCTTGAAAGGTACTCCTTATAACCTTATAACCAACTTTTAGAGACTTGTGATAGGGGTAATTATAGTATATTAATGTTTAAATGATTTTTAGTCGATAGTTAAAGGATAATGGGAGGGTTTTTATACTTATGGAGGGAGGTGGTTAAGGGTTAAAATCATGATTATTTTTTTGTTAAGTGTAACAATTTTGGGTGGAATTAATTTTGATGAATTTGATTGATAATTTATGTTGAAACGTTTAGTTAATTTTTTTCAATATCTAAACCACCCATTTAATGGTTTTATTTTTAGTTATTTTATTCTTTTCACTTTTAATTTTTACCTTTTACATTATTTTACCATTATTATGGTGACCCTTTTTTACCTCAGTAAGTTTTTGTGCCTAAAAATGAAATTTACCTTATTAACTAATTTAGACCTTATAATTCAAAACAATAAATATATTTTAAATGATTCAATTTATAAAATTGATAAAAAATAATTCTAATATGATACATGTATATCACATTAAAGTAGATTTTTAGAAAAGATAAAATCATGGTTCTAAAATGATAAGCAAGTGTTTTAAAATGTAACACATTATATATTATGTTAATCCTTGAATTTTTTTATTAATTAGAAGGATTAATAAATTTAAATTCCTGATCATATCATTATTTTATCATAAGTGTTATAGTATTTCATTAAAAAATGTATTTTCACTTTTTACCCTAAAAATTGATTTTTTAGAAAATTACCATAAATTAACCCAAATCTAATTTAAATGTGGTAATTAAAAAATAAAATTAATTATTTAAAAATAATTTCATAAAGATGACAAATTTAACTTTTAAATAAAAATACTTATTCAATAAAAAATACTAATTTTGGTTTCTTTATATTAAAAATATATTTTATCAAATTCGTATGGCATTCAATATCATTATATCTTTCATATAAAGACAATATAATTAATTAAGGTAAAATGGAATATGAGTAGAGTTACCACTTATTCCATTTCTAAATAATTTTTAGCAAAATACAACTCAAGGTCTAGATACATAACCAATTACCATAATGCCCAATGGCTATGTTGACCCATGGTCATAATGCCCCAATAGACATAATGGTCATAATTGCACAAAAACTATAATGGTCATAATGCACAATGGTCTTATTTCCCTATATAAATTCACTAAAAATCCCAAAATTTACTATTCACTAATGTAACATCTGTGACCTAGAATCCACTAAATTGATGCCCTGAGTCGAGTCATCACATGACTTCAAGCGCACCTCCACGTACGCCACAGGTTGTTGACTAGTGGTGAGGGTCTAATTAATCACGTGGGGAGACTATACCCTCTTTACTAGAGTAAGCCACAACAAAACATAATATAAATGGTAGAAAAAATATGAACAAACAACAAAAATTCATAACCAAATGTTTCCCAAATAGGATACAAACACAAATCAAATGAAACCATGTTATATCATACCAGTAGTGAAAAGTGAAAGAAACCCAAAATAAAACAAATGAACAAAACTCCAAATAGGTATTGACTCTAAGTACAGATCCTTCCACATGTACATTTTGAGACCAAATCAACATATTAGGGTAGGGAATTCCATCATCTTGACCTGCAGCCAAGAAGTCTGCTCGGGTACCCAACCACGGCCTGAGTAGGGTGTGAGAAAAAAACTCAGTTGACCACCGCCAACAGTGTCTACAAAATATCCAGTCTAATAGATAGTGTATGAAAGTAAAAAAATAAAAGGCAAGAAAAACAAGGGAGAGTTCAGGTGCCATTTTTTAACAAAGTTTATTTGATTCATGACTAGCATTTGTCCCAATTCTATTTCCAAAACCATATTTACTACTTACACCATTTTTAACACATTCTCTTTCGGTTAGGAATATACATCACCTCTACATGGGTCTAAGGAAATAAATCACTATGCATAGGGTAAATAAATCAATTCTCTATCTCACTAGGGATACATATATCACATAAACACATTATCCTCACCTCGTATCATTAGTCCGGGTGGAATGCAACCATTAGGGGAATAGAGTTTTTGTTCCCTTCCCTAACCCGTGCATTTTGGGGTGGAGTTTCGAGCCTCAGTCTAACTCAAACCATGGGCGTAAAACCTCAATTCAATACCCCACTCTACCAAGCCACGTTCACATGATTATTTATCCAATCACTACAATCATACCATAGCACTACCAAGCATATACAATGCCATTAGAGATCACAATTAATAAAAAACAACATGGGAATTAATATTATGCCATAGCCCATTAATATATTTACCAATCACAATTTATATCCATTTAACCAAATTCCCATTCTCATGCCTTAAACCATTAATTTTGTTCAAAAACCCCCATACTTTGACAATATTCATCAATTACCATGTACTAAACCACTTATCCCATTCACCATTTCACAAGTATTTACCCCTTATGCATTTCAGGTTTGACTCTGATAATACATAGCACAATCTCTTTATCACATTCAACCCATTAGGTATTCCCCCTGATTTACCATGTATTAAATCATTCCATATTCATCAATTCCCTTATGCAACCATTTACATGTCTCATTTCATAAGCCATTTCCAATTTAACATGCTCAACATTTCATATGTACTAGTCCTCTTTGTTATTTCAACATAATTCCTATACCATTCGACATAATCCCATTTAACATAATTAACCCACTTCAATTCAGGACAAAAAACCCTTTATATAATTACTCAAAAACCTAGACACAAACATCAATATTCCACTTACAACAAAATCAAACATTTTCATATTCTCTATATGTATATCACATTATCACTCGACAACCCTTTATTTAGCATTACCATTCTCTAGGTTCGGGAGTGCCAGCGCACCCCATGGGTGGACCTAAAATGGTTAATTCATCCTCCATGCATCCCACGATAACCATGAGGTGTTCAAGAAATAATTTAGACACCCAATCTACCAAATCATACTCAAGGTTACCAATACACAACAAGGTAAAGGTAAAATTTCAACACACATGAAAAAATCTATAACAAAACTATGGGATATAACTTGTTGACCACCTACCTCAAATGTGACGATGAGAGTACTCTCAATAGAAGCCATAGATCTGGATTCAACCACCCTTTGAATCCTCAACCTAAATATCTCCAAAAAATAAATTTTTTAGAGCTTCGGATAGAGAGAAGGAAGAGATGCAATCCCTAAACCAAAAAGAAAAGATAGAGTGGTATTAGCCTTACCCGAATCTCTGATCCAGAACTGACAACACTCCAAACAACCAAGAAATGAGAGATATTAATCCTTGGGAGATCTTTGAGGTCTTTTTTCATCACTAGGGTTGAGTGGGTAAGAATGGAGGAAAATACCGATTTCATATTTAAAATCCTAGGATGGAATTTTTTGTAATTTTCTCAAAAATACTAGGCCGCATGGTTTATCCATACAGTTTTCCAAACCATGCGCAAACCGTGCATGATCCACTACCCAAAAAACACCCCCTTTGCACAGTTTCCAGGGATTCTCACACGGTTTACTTAATCCTGTTCCAACTATGCATAATCCTTTATCCATGGTTGCACGATTACATGGGATACCCCATACAATTTTCACTAACCTTGTGAAAACTGTGCGACATGCACAGGAACTTCCTTTTCTTCCTCCTTCATGTCCTGAACCCCCAAAATACCCTCAAACCTTCACATAAACATGGGGAGACACTTATCTAGCCAAAAAGAAGAGTCCAAACCAAAACTTAAACAAAAACATTCCTTAAGAAAATCTGGGATCTTATAACCTCCACACCTTATAACAGCTCGTCCTCGAGCAGCCCTTCTAGGAATCACTAAGCTCCCAAAATATAGGTCATTCCACGAGGCCTGCCCATCAATTCCCACTTTCCAAGTTTCTAATTTCACATCCCAATGCCCACCGAACATGTATTAGGGGCATATACTTTCCCCGAAATAATTCTTCACCACAACCACAACACGAACCGAAAACTCCTCAAGGATGCATCAACTTCAACCATGCCCAACCACTAAAACTTGGGATAAAAAATATAGGAAACATTTCCCAACTCACAACACATGGAAACTTGACACACAACATCATCTCATTATAGAGACACCAACTGAAACCTCATCGGCCCAATCCTCCTTACAAATCGTGACCCAAATCACTTGGCGCCATTTCCTTTATTTTCCAAACTCTTATAGTGACTAACCTGATACCACATGGAGGAAAACATACAATCCTTCCAACCAAATTTCTTGAAGATTCCATTTTAGAACTATACATCCAAACACAACCCAAAATCTCAGCTACTCGACCAAAAAAACTCGTGCCAAAACTCTCTACCAGGGCCAACTCACCCAAATGGTGACTACTCGAGTCCTTCCAACTCGAAACTCTAATCACATTTTCAACCAACCATTTTCTGATAAGGTTCTATACTATTTTTTACAGAAGACCCCCTGATCTCAACCCAATTTTCCCTTCACCTAACATGTTCCAACTCACCGTACCCAAGTATACATAGGGAATTACCCTATATTTTCATCTAGTCGCACTATCGAAACCATTCAAGAGGACATTCCTACACCACCCATCTAAGTACTAAGATCAACTTAACCTCACTTAGGTACAACTTTTTTTCAAAAATCTCTTTCCACTATAACATGTACCTAGAGGTGGGTCACTCTAACCACACCCATTCAAGTTTACCATCTCAGGCCAGACCACATCTAACTGGATTATCCTAGAACACCCACCTTCCACTTATGGTATGATACCCCTTCCTCACCTTCCAATGGTGATTACTGACTTGAATCCCATCATTATCATCCCACACACCCACTGAGGTCACTCCCTGAATTCTGGTATAATTCCATCATCACGACAATACCTCCCTCCAGAACTTCATTGGGCATCACCCTTGGCATGACACCACATCACATGGACAAGGTTCCCTTAACTTCCAGATGTCCTAAAGCCACCTGAGGAGAATTTACCCGAGTCTAAACCTGATCTTAATTGGGGTTATAGAACCCAACCTCTCTTACCACAACCTATTTACATATCCAACTGCACCCTTCTACGACTTCAACACAGAAATCACAAGCTTTACATGGAACCACCCTGAGCTCAAAGCCTACACTTGGCTCGTCATCCACTGCATCCAAGTCCCACATTGCCTCTCTAGGGAACCTAACATGCACCTCACAGGTTCCTCATTGGCACCCTGGTGCCACTTCGTCGACTAAATGTTCTCTTCTCCACATCCAGGACTGACTTATCACTCCCCACCTTAGGAGTGTTGTTACCACTACTCTCAAGATGGATTCCAACCACCATTTCTTACACTTGATCACAAACCGAACCCCAAAACATTGAAATGTCTATCTAGATTTTTCCCAAAATATGAAAATGAATGTCAACCAGTGCTCGTTCCAGGCTCTCAGGAATGGAACCCCTGACATTTGTCGATATCCAGTTCATCCCAAGGACCTCACCCAAATCCGTTGAGGGTGTAAATCCCATCCTCAAGCTTCATACATACTTCTCCCCTGTATTTAAACTCCATGATATCCCTCATCCAACCAAACACCTTCAAGTCTCTTAGCATGAATCCATATCTTCTCAATATACCTGGGATGATCTTAAGATATTGGGAAGAATCATCACTAGTTGAGGTATGCTAATAAGTTTTCAAAGACCACCACCACAAACTTATCCATTTATGATGTCAAATTATGGGATACCATGACCTGGAAAGGATTCTTAGGCTCCCCTACCGAATGCATTTTATTATCACTTAACCACCACCACTTAGGTGTGATTTCCAACCAAGTCTAACCATTGATCCACGACCAAATCAACAAGAAAACTTAAACCAACATTTCATGTGGCACTAATTCCACCACACCACCTGAGTGATTTTGATGAGTCCCTGACATCAAACAAATGAAGAACAATGGATACCACATCAAATAAACCAACGGTCTCTCACAAATCCACCTTTATTTATGTGTATTCCATCGTCCTATTACTTACCTAACCATGTATCTTAGTTAGTCAGCCTCATCATCCCTGAGGAGGCCTCTAAATATCACCCAACAACCAAAACCATTCATTCAAACACGTTCATCCATGTGACCCCTATCACCTAGAGTGTCACAATCGAGAGAAATCATATAATCACACTCCAGCCACCCTTATCTCCTTTGCTCGAAAACGACTTTGTGTCCTCCTTTAATCATTTTCCAACAGGCGAGTCAGGCATCCCTACGATACAACCCTTCGAAACAAACCTTACCTACTATCACAAACACTAGGGTACCCTTATAAAAGTAGCATGCACAACTATACCATTTACTAAATCTTGGTGGTACTTAGTATGCATTGACACCACCTCTAAAGCATCTCCCATGCTTAATATTACATGGTACTTGCACTGCTGTGATAACCTCCCACAAGGTCACCCTTGATTTCTGAGACTATCATCGTGTAACCAAAACTCAAGTGGCACCACCAACCATTAACCTTCCCACTTGACCCACTAGGACAAACCCACACCATAAAACACTCTGAGTTCCACTATCAGAGTCCAAAACATTTTTATGTGCGACACACACCCAAAAACACTAGAAACCCTATCCAACCTCTCTCATAGGTCACATTGAATATTGAATTATACCAACTCCCTAAATTGGATTAACTATCAGGAAAATACATTGGTCCTCTCTCCAAACTATTCATATCATGACACAAACAAAGCAATGTTCGTGAATGGAACTCTCATCCCAGTTCTAGTGCACAATGTGCCCACCGCACCAAAAAACCATTTACTCAAGGTTCTATACCACATGAGTACATATTCATCAGCGCTACGAGTAAAACATCCTCTCTGAGATTTCAAACACAACTCAAAAGGCCTCTACTCACAATGTTACTATGACCCAGGCACCATCCTTAGGGTCCAATATTCACTCCATACGATCACGAACAAAAAAAGTTTCTACACTCGCATTACCAAACAACGCCTCACAACCCAACATTCACAACCCTATTAAGGGTTCTCTAAACACACCACCTAGGCCATATCATAACCAGAAAGGCCTCACATTCCAAATCCAAAGTCTCAAAATAGGGGACTCTCACTGCCCAACCCACACAAGGGTCAAACTGACAACATAAGGAATACCCACTTTTGAACTCAATCATTATCATTTTAAACTTATCGTTCACCCAACACTTCGAAGAATGGCTGATAATATTTAACCACAGATGGAAAAGATCTCACACAATCAACCTTAAACAAAATATCCTTCATACTCTATCCCAATGATCATCATCACACATAGAACACTAAACTCTACCATACCTACTATGGGTCATGGTCAACATGGGGTAACAAATTTACTTAATCACAAGTCTAATGTCAACACCTCTTCAAACCAATTATTCTTTTACAATATGATTCCTTCCTCTTAGGAACATTTCCCATTTCACAACCTGTTATAATCATCATGTTAACTCATTTACACCTTTCATTAGGAAAATTCAATAACAATTTTACCATCATTATGCAATCCTTTTTCTTTTAAATACCAAATCAACCATTACAATTTATCACAACCCCAAATTTTAACCCATTCATAACATTTATTTATATACGATATTACTTAACTTTTCATTTTCATTCTTTTCATTCACCCACTTGCCTTATAATTATTAGACATAATTTTCTTCATATTTTTTAAAGAAGTAAAATGCATTCTACTCTCTATGCCCTGCACACCCATCATGTGTGTGTGAAAATAATGATGCATGACACTTACTTACTTAGGTGCCTAAAATGATGCATGGATGCACAACCTCATGACTTTCTAGACATTCGAAAAATATCATAAATCAGTAAAATCACAAAACATATGCATCACCCAACAGTCAAATATCATTCAACTATAACAACACACATCAAGAACAACAATTCCCACTCAGGGTGACTTTGGTTTTCCCTCGTACATGGGTGAGCTACTCCAAAGAATGAGCTCATAACCAAGGCATGGCACATCCTAATATCTTGTATACCATACCCAAATAGTAATAAAGAGAAAATAACTCCTCTGATACCACTTTGTAACATCCTCGACCTGGAAGACACTAAACTGGTTCCTGGAGCTGAGTTGTCACATGTCCTCAAGCACGCCTCCCAGTATGCTAGAGGTTTCCGAAAAGTGGAGAGGGTATAATAAGTCACGTGGGGAGGATATACCCTCTTTACCAGTGTAATCCATATCAGAACACAATATAAATAGCAGAAACAAATGAACAATCAATAAACATGCATAACCAAATGTTTCCCAAATGGGGTACAAATAAAATTCAAATACAACCATGTATATCATACCAGTAGTGAAAATTGAAAGAAAACCAAACTAAAACAAATGTAAAAAACTCAAAATGGGTTCAAAATATAAGTTTGGATCCTTTCCCATGTACATCTCAAGCCCAACTCAACATCTTAGTGTAGGGAATTTTACCTTGTCCTGACCTGCAACCAAGAAGTCTTCTCGGTTACCCAACAATGTCTTGAGGAGGGTGTGAGTACAAAACTCAGTATTCCACCACCAATGGTGTCTATAAAATATACATTATAATAGATAGTGCATGAACATACAAAATAAAAGGTAAGAAAAACAAGGGACAGTATAGGTTTCATTTGTTAACAAAGTGCATTTGATTCATGACTATCATTTGTCCAAGTTCCATTTCTTAAACCATCTGTACTACTTAATCCATTTTTAACAAATTATCTTTGGGTTAGGCATATACATCATCTCTATATGGGTCTAAGGAAATAAATCACAACACAAATGGGAAATAAATCAAGTCCCTATCTCACTAGGGATACATATATGACATCAACACATTATCTTTACCTTGAAGCCTCAGTTCGGGTGGAATGAAACTGTTAGGGGAATAGAGTCTCCATACCCTTCTCTAACCCATGAATTTTGGGGTGGAGTTTAGATCCTCATTATAACTCGACCCGTGGGCATAGAACCTCAAGTCAATACTCCACTCTACCAATCCATGTGCACATGCTTGTTAATCCAAGCACCACAACCATACCATAACACAACCAAGCATATAAAATTCCATTAGAGATCATAATTAATAACAAACAACATGGGAATTAATACTATACCATAACCCATTAATACATTTACCAATTAAAATTTATATCCATTTATCCAAATTCCTATTCGCGTGCCTTAAACCATTAAGTGTGTTCAACAACCCCCATACTTATCCAATATTAATCAATTACCATGTACTAACCCACTTATCCCATTCAACATTTCACAATAATTTACCCCTTATTCATTTCAGGTTCCAACTTTGATAATACATAGCACAATCTATTTATCACATTCAACCCACTAGGTATGCCCCATGATTTCCCATAAATTAGCTCATTCCATATTTTTCAATTCCCTTATTAAACCATTTAAATGTCTCATTTCACCATTCGTTTCCAATTTAACACGCTCAACATTTCATATGTACTGGTCCTCTTTAGTTTTTCAACATAACTCATATACCTTTCAACACAATCCCATTTATCCCAATTAACCAACTTCAATTCATGCCAAACAACCCTTTATGAAATTACCCAAAAACCTAGGAACAAACATCAATATTCCACTTATAAATAAATCAACCATTTAGATATGATCTACATAGACATCACATTATCACTCAGCAACCCTTCATTTATCCCTATCATTCTCAAGGTTCAAGAGTGCCAGCACACCCCATGGGTGGACCTAAAATGGTCAAGTCATCCTCCATGAATCCCACGAGAACCATGAGTAGTTCAATAAATCATTCATACATCCAATTTACCAAATCATACTCAAGGTGACCAATTCACAACAAGAGAAAGGAAAAATCTCAACACACATGCACAAATCTATAATAAAACTATGGGAGATAACTTTTATACCCCTACCTCAAATCTGACAATGATAGAACTCTTAATCGAAGCCATATATATAGATTCAACCACCCTTTGAATACACAACCAAAATTTATCCAAAAAAGATAGGTTTTAGAGCTTTGAATAGAGAGAAGTAAGAGATTCAATACCTAAACCAAAAAGAGAAGAAAGAGTAGGATTATCCTTACCCAGATCTTAGATCTGTAACTGAAGACACTCTAAGCAACCAAGAAATGAGGTAGATTGATCCTTGGAATATTTTGGAGGTCTTGGTTTGTTACTAGGGTTGAGAGGGGAATAATTGAGGAAAATCCCAAGTTGGGGTTTAAAATCCTGGGGTGGAATTTTTTGTAATTTTCTCAAAAATACTGGGCCGCATGGTTTTCCAAACCCTTCGTGAGCAACTATCTGAAAAACACCCCTTTCGTATTGTTTCCTTGGATTCCCCCACAGTTTTCTTAACCATGTTCCAACTGTGCATAAACCTCTGTCCATGGTTGCACGGTTACCTAGGATACCCTGCACGGTTTGCACTAACTGTGTGCAAACCGTGCGACATGCACAGGAACTCCCTTTTTTCCCTCTTTCGTGTCCCAAACCCCCAAAACACCCCAAAGCCTTCACATAAACATAGGGAGACATCTTGGCAGGAATGATCTTTATGGGAGATTTATTTTCAATGGAGTTCCCCTTAGTTATTGCACTGTTCTTTAGTGTTTATATCCCTATAGAATTTCTAGTTATAAAATCCAATACTATTATATGTTGTGCAAATAAATGTAACAATCTTACTATGTGATTATATTGTAAAACATAATAAAATAGTTATTGATAATAAAGAGTTATTTTATTAATATAAGGAAATTTATATCCATTAAATATGAAATCAGAATATATAAATAATATCACACACAACCACACTAACGGAAACCACCTACCTTAGACTCATCTTCCATTATCCTCACAAAGGACCCTCGTCTACCACTAATAAGGTCTATATATCAAGTAAGAATATAAGCATAAAAATCAATATTAATTAATTATTATCCATTAATTAATATTATTCCATATTCCGTTTCCAAGATTAAATATTAATTTTTTATGCCAATTTCCAACAACACTATTAATTCCTTACCAATATTCTCAAGTATATTGTCATTATATGAGATTACCATGAACCTACCTTGTTCAATTATTAGTACAATTTAGCATTTCATTAATCATCTAGGTAATCTATGACTCATCCTAAGATACCATATAAAGTATTCCCTCACAGTGTATAACACCAAACTTACTCAAGAAGTTGGAAACTAGTCAAATAAATACCATTCCACCATCTAGAAAATATGCAAGCATCAAGAAAGATATGGATTACATTGGTGAGAAAGCCCCACTCTAAACTCATACAAACTTCCAAATGTCCCACACCATCAATCATAATATCAAATGTCCCACTATTACTAGAATAGACCATAATTAGAGCTCTGGGCTCACTGCCCATTATTTATTAATCAAATCAACCATTAATCACTACAGCCCTGGGCCTCCTGCCCATTTCTCTTCAAAACTTTTCAACAAAAAAAAATTCAAAACAGTCATAATCATGGCTCTAAATTTTTAGAGCACAAAAATGTATAATACCACACACAAGAAGAAGTCTCTATAGCCATAGAATTGAGGCAGTTATGCCTCCCAATCAATAAAACAGCCTCTCTCTCATCCCTAAACATTTATTATTTAATAAAAAATTGTTTAAATACCATCTTGAATTAACCAGTTTATTAAGAAAAGGTTTTACACATAAGGAAACCTAGGTTAATAGAAAATTATAGCTAAAAAATCATAAACATGATTCTAAGAATTAATTTGATAGTTATTCAATTCCAAAATGAGAAGTGTTCATTCTTCTTGTTCATATTTATTTTTAATTATGTTTTATATAGTTACATGTTGTTCACAGTTAAAATAATTTTTTGATGATAAATAAATAAAAATGAAATACTATCAATCATATATCACACTAAAAATAAATAACATGAGGTTACATCAATAAAATCAAACAATTCACATAATAAAACCCCAAATCATTTCTAATTAACATATCCATAATAATATAAAAAATCATTATCTAACTTTAACAAACAGTTTGATACTACTACATGCAATCATAGATTTCACTTTCCTGAATAATTTTTAAAATTAAAAATCTCAACAATTTAATCTTTGGTATGTGGTTTCCTTATATCCCGCATGGGAATTATCATCAAAATTATTAAATATATAATTAAAATGTGATATCCATATTTTTAAGATATAAATATTTATCTACAATAAGTGGTACACCTATTTAAATTCTTGAAATAATTATAATAAATATATTAATAAGATTATACTTCATGAAATACCATTTTTTATTCTTCCTTTACAAATTCCATTTTATTATATAATATTCTTTCATGAAATATAACCGTATTTTAATATTTTTAAGGTTAGTCGCATCTGATTAAAAAAAACTAAATTATGGTATGATCACATATTTCACAAAAAATAAAGTATAAGTAAGAGATCCCCTACCTAGAAGAATTGATATTTTGTGAATTTTCACCAAAAATAGAGGATATGCACACAAGCTGGAAACTCCAAGGAGAACTCCAATCAAAAGTAGGAGGGTTTAAATACTCCAAAGGGAAATATTCTTATTTTCTTGAGCTTGAGGAATGGAAACATGAAACAAATTAAGTAAATATATATATTTTTTTAAATATATATATGAGGCTATTAGTATTTCCATATCATTGGTAAAATGTTACATTTAAATAAACATTAATTTGGTTCTCATTAAATTCCATATATAAAGACTCAGTTAAAGCCTTATAATTAAGTGTAATCAAGGATATTAAATACCCACTTTCAATTGGAATTTAAACCCAAATTCTATTATCAATATTCCTTAATTATGTTAAAAAGTCCTATTTATGACATTTTAGGTATTCTAGTAAAATCTGGAAAATCTGGAATTTCTAAAATTTGGTAAAGGTATACCAAATGAACAAAACAACTGATCATGAGACCAAAATTTGGAAAATGAATGAACTGACTGCATGAAAAAACCAACTGATTTCATGAACAGACAAACTGATCATGAGACCAAAATTTTAAACTTAAAAATTAATGAGGGAAGATACTCTAAGCACCCTCCTAGAAACTCCAAAACTTGGGAAACAAAAAGGTACAGGTTTTATAAATCTGATACCTTACATCAGATACCTATAAAAAAATTCTCATCCTCAAGAATTTTAAACAAAACATAGAATAAGGTAAAGGGGTATTAACAACCATACCAAGAGATACATCTCAAGGATCTTTATATAAAAACATTTTTTTCATCGTAACAGGGGAAAAGTGTATAAAAATCATCAATATGGAAATATAATTGATGTTATATATCATCATAAGGTCAAACAAATATCACAACTAAAATCAAGCGTTAAGAAACTTTGAATATTAAGTGTGCATCTATGACTTGTTCTCCCAAATTATCTCCTCTAAGAGAATATTCTACCACAAGACATGAAAAGGGAATAGAATTACCATGAGAAAGCTTCTCTTAATGATCTTGAATCTCGATATACCACTCTTAGAAGGTTCCATTTTCTTCAATATCCAGCTCACCAAAATTGATGATGTGAGAATCTTCATAAAGATATCAATAAATCTATGATACATGTAAGACTTCATGAATTTGTCTTATTTATGAGGATGGTGTTAATCAATATTCCATGGATCCAACCCAATCCAAAATGTCAAAAGTAAAAAAAATAATTGGGAGAAGGCTTACCACCATGATGAAACATTCACTTCCCATCATGAGAAGACTCCTTCAAGAACACATGAATTATAAATTCAAACTCTAGAGGCCTCCTTATATGATCAACATAACACTTATAAAGATCATGTGTCACCTGGTGGATCACATATACCTTCTTAGTCATACCCTGTACCAATTCTAGTCAAAGAACAGCTGGCCCTCCAACCCTGATCCAACATAATGGATAATAACAAGATCAAAAATATATATCTTCAAATAGAGCTACAAAAATAGTCAAATGATAGCTATTATTGTAATAAAAATATTCTAATGGTAGGTGCCTTGCCCACAAACCTCCAAAATATAGAATGAATGAGAGTAAAATGTCCTTTAAAGTATGGACGGTTCACTCTATCTGGTCATCTATTTATAGATGAAATGTGGTGCTAAGGAATAACTAAGACCCAAAATCATGTTAGATATGCCTCTACATACTAGAGTTAAAATAGGAACAATGATCAAAGATGGTCATCATTATAACCCAATGAAGTTGAAAGTTTCTGGGATATTGAAAGTGCCTATATATAATAGAAAACTATGATTTTTTGTCTTAATTTACAAGTAATTTTTTTTGTATATCAAAAATGACATCATGAACAATTAAATTCTAAGATTACATGACTAGATTAAAATTTTAAAAAAAGAGTAGGATCTTAAAATGAAATTTATAATAAATTTATAACCAGATCTAGAATTACTTTAACTTGTAATTATTACTTAATTAATGATCTAATTGAATCAATATCATCATATAATCATTTCATTGTAGGATCAAAGTGTAGAATCCCACTATCAGATATCCTCACATGTACCATAATAATATAATGTTGTTGTAGAGTGTTTGAGTTCTATAATGGCCAATCTCTATTGCTTAAGTTATTCATGGTTGATAATTGAAGAATTTTTCTATAAGGATGAATAACTCTTAGTGTTCTCTCAAAGTAATGAGATAAGGGGAGGAGAGATCACACTTTAGATTTATACAAATCTATATAGGGATTAAGATTGTGTCCCTATATCCTTTTTTCACAAAAATTGTGTTCATAGAAAGTTATAAAATTAAATATTTATTGTGGTTGGTTTTGGGTTGGAAACATGTAAAAAAGACCTTTTTAATGACATAATTCTTCATCAACCTCATGTATTAATAATAATATAATTATTATTCACCTAACATGTGAATCTATTTAAGAATAAACAAATATCATTTATATTATTTCCAATAATACCATTGAACAAGGTATTCTTATCTTCCTCGGCATTTATCAAACCTTGAATAATGAAAATTTATTTAATAAATAAATATCACTTCATTATTCACTAGTAAATATAATAAATATTATATTTTCCAAAATTTTCAAATAAGTATTTATTATTTTTATTTAATTCAGTTATTATTTTGAATAACTTATGATTAAATCATGGTGAGCAACCAAACCTAAATATTTATTAAACCAAAAAGAAGGAATAGTATTTATTCTAACTTGTTAAATTCAATATTGAATTTAACCTCGATTATAAATTCACTTAGTGCGTGACCCTCTAGGAATATTTCACAGTGGAAATAGGTAGATATTACTAAAGTCTAAGGTTAGTGTCTTGAAACACACAAAGTAAACCATAAATAAAGAAGTTAATGTCGCAATGACATAAAACCTCCTGTGAATGCTTACTATGTAATATAATTCTTTTACTGTGATATCTCTAATCAATTAGGTTGCACAGAAGTGTCATCAACCAATTTACTTGATGTACATTTATTTGAATTTCCAAAAATGAACTTTCCTATAAAACACCATTACCATGGATTTATCCAGGTAGTTATATTTCCATCAAAGGGACTGAGATGTCAACTTTCATTTATAGAAAAAATGGATAAATCCTTTCTCGCATTATCCATTGATGAAATATCACTCATGATACACTGAATGTATCTTAATTTATCAAAAACATATGTCATCATAGTTTTCATCAACACATAAAAGTATTATACTTATGGTATTCATTTATAAAAATCATATAGTCTAAGGATCAATACATATGTCTACAAATAAGAACATTTAATGACACATAAAATATGGATTTCCTATGTGTGGGTCTATTCTTATAACCACCCTTCTTATATATTGACATGAGTGAACACCACAATAAGGTTTATCAATTTCTTATGAGCCTCCTACCCCTAATAACCTATATCACCTATGTCCCATCAGAAAATATCATCCGGCCACATAACATTTATTCAAAAATATTATCATGGAACCTCTAGGTTCTCATCATAGAGGGGAACTATTTGAACCTTTTAGTGGAACATATATTCTTAAAACATTATCACATATTATGTCATGTAGATGAATAATCATTATGTGATAAGAAAATTTATTAAAATTTAATATAATAAATACTTGTAATCATAAAGTGTTTATAAGTAAGTTCTAGAGCATCAACTCTAATATACTCCCACTTACAATAGAGTCGGTTATTAACAACCTCCAATCCAATAGCTCTCACATGATACCCATTCTTCTATTGAGATAGAGCCTTCATTAAGGGGTCTACCAGATTTTCCTTTGTGGGTACTCTGCTCATTGCAACTTCACCTGGTTGAGAAAAAATTCATCAAGATATAAAACTTACAAAGTATATGCTTTTCACTTGATGTGGCCTTGGATCTTTCTAAAGATCCATCATTGTAGTGTTATCACATTAAATTGTGACAAGGTGTTGACTACTAGGCACCATATCAAGATCTTGAAAAAATTTCATATCTAAACTAATTCCTTGACTGCATCGAATCCACAATATACTCAAACTCCACTATAGAATTGGAAATAATTGGCTACTTTGAACTCTTCCAGATCACAACTCCTTAGGTGAGACAAAAGGCATATCTTGACTATGACTTCAGATCATTCTGACCTATCTAAAAACTAGAATTTTTTAACCAATTATGACTATATTTTTATCTCTAACATACACTAAGAACATATCCTTAGTTTTCCATACATACTCAAGTATAGTCCTAACAATAGTCCAATGTTGTTCACCTAGATCGGCTTGATATCTACCAACCATTCTCAAATCATATGAGATATTAATTCTCATATATAAAATGGAATACGTGATATATATTATTACAGAAGCATATGGGTTCTTACTCATTATCTCTCTTTCATGTTGTTTCTAAGGGAACATCTTTTGGGAAAGATGTATACCATGTGACGTTGGAACCAATCCCCTATTTGATTTTTCTATACTAGACCTCTATAATATCTAATAAATGTGTATACATTGACATAGTCCAAGTATCTACTATTATCTATCATGCATGATCTTTATCCTTAGAATATAGGTTACTTCTCTTAAGTCCTTCATGAAAAATAAATTTCTCAACTATGCCTTAAAAAATTGTAAGGCCAGTATCTTGCTTCCAATTAGTAATATTTCATCAACATATACTCCTATTAAAATGATTTTTCTCCCACTAAACCACTTTTAAACCCTTGTATCACATTCATTCTTAATATAACCAAATTGTTTTATAGCTTCATCAAATCAAATGTTTTATTACATGGATTCTTACTTCAATATATAAATGTATCTCTATAAATTTCATAGATTTTTAATTTCTTAGAGTCACAAACCACTTTGTTTTTATCATATAAACATTATATGGAAGGTTCTTTTTAAGGAAATATGTTTAGAAATCCATATAATAAATCTCATAGTCATGTAAAACTACTTAGAAAGTAGAATTATTATGAATTTAAACATAGAAACTAGATAAAAGGCTTCATCATAGTCAATGACTTGAAGTTTTCTAAACACTTTAGCCACTAGACATTATTTATAGGTACTAAACTAACCATCCATGTCTATATTTCTATTGAATAACCATTTAAACCCAATAGAATTTACAATAACTGGAAGATCGATAAAAACACAAACATGGTTTTGATACATAGAATCTATCTCGGAATTTATGGTTTCTTACCATATTATAGATTCTAAGATCTCTATTACCTCTTTATAGGATATAGGGTCATTATTGTTAACCAAAAATGATTCACCAACTTTTATGTCTATAAAACCATATCTCTCTATTTCTATTAACTCTACGGTTATCCAATGTAGTACTTGTGTTTCAGGAACTAATTCTTCTATGGGGACCTATGTAATCTATTCCTGTTCTAAATATTGTGTATCTTGAGCATCAACTTCATTGAAGTCAATCTTTCGACCACTATCCTCTTTGAGGTTGTGTTCTCTCTTAAAGACCACAACTTTCCTAGAAACTGTAACCTTTTTATATGAGGGGTCATATAGGTAGTGTCCCATCATTTCTTTGGGGTAACCTATATAGATACACTTTGTGCCTTGGGGTTATATTTATTTCTTGAGATAGCCTTAACAAACACCTTAATACCCTATGCATGAACATGTGAGAAAATAGGTTTCTTTTCACTTCATAACTAAAAGGGAATATAATTTTCTACTTTAGTTGGTACTCAGTTTAGTATGTGTGTTGCTGTGTAAAATTAATATCCCCAAAAGGATAATGTAAGGCTTGCATGACTCATTATATATCTTATTATGTCCAGTAAGGTATGATGACTCCTTTCACTAAAACCATTCCTCTTAAGTTTATAATTCATAGTGATTTGAGATAAAATCAAATACTCCTGTATAAACTCAATAAACTCTTAGCTAAGATATGCACAAAATAGATCTAATCAAAGTTTCTTATATTTTTAACAAGATTATTCTTAAATTCATTCTTGAATTTATTGATCTTATAAAAGTATTTAAACTTATATCTCATCAATTAAATGTAACCATACCTACTCAAGTTTTTAGTAAAAGTAATAAAGTATGAAAATCCAACTCTAGATTCTACTTGAAAAGGACTACACACATCAAGATATACCAATTCTATAATATTTGTGGCTCTATTACCTTGACCATAAAATGGTGGTTTGGTCATCTTGCCTTGTAAAAAATCAGGAAATTTTTCAAGCGGTTTAAGTTCAAAAGATTCTAAGTAACCATATTGATAGAGCATCATTGAATGCTTCTCATTTACGTGACCAAGGTGGTGATTCCACAACTGGGTGTGAAATGAGTCATGTGGATTTCAATAATTATCAATTTAAAATATTTAGTTTTCCTAATTTAAAACATAAATACCATTTTTTAGTGGTATCATACCATAAAATATTTTATCTATATAAAATTTACAATTCTTATTTAAAAAACAGAAAATTAATCCATCCATGTCTAAACAAGAAATGAAAATTATGTTCTTGGTAACCCTAGGCACATAATAACAATTCTCTAAAACCAAAATCAAACTCATTGTCAATGTAATATGTTAGTATTTAATGTATAGAGAAGCTTTTTTTACTCTATTAGCATCCCATATATTCAACTCACCTATGGAAACCTTCCAAAATATACTTGGTTCCTATATTTGGATACAAATGTGAACACAAAATACAATATATAACACCTAAATTGTAGATATTATAAATATTAAACTCGATAAAAAAACATCCTTGAAGCTTCCCCTTACTTATTTTACTATGTTCAGTAACTATTATAGTGTCCATTCTCTCTACATGAGAAACATATCATATCTTGTTCATTTTCTTACCTTTGGATCTTATCCTTCTTGGAAGGAAGGTTCTTTGGAGACTTATAATTGGAATGAGTCTTCTTAAATTTTTCCTTATTCTCACTTTTTTTATTCACAATAAGGATTATAGTTTTTTCACACCCCATGTCTCAATAAACATAGTGAATTAGAGTAATAAGTTCTGAAATATTCTTCTTATTATTTCTCATATTAATATTTAAAATGAAACTGAGGAAGATTTAGGTAATGAGGTCAGAATGAAATCTGTGTGAAAAAATTTTGAGATCTTAAACCCAAATATGCCTAGGAATTATATGTGTCCAGTCATATTAACTATGTGAGAGCCATATGGTTCCTACTCTCTAAGATTACATGTGAATAGTGCATTGGAGATCTCATACCACTCCTGTCTCTCCTTCTCTTGATATAAATAATGAAGGTGAGAAATGATTCGATATGAATCCATGTCCTCATTTTCCTTTAGAATATCACTTTACATGAAGGATAGCATAAAACATTGGAAATCCATTACATTATCCACAGATTTTCGTTAGAGGTACACTTCTACATCACTACCCTATTTTGTAAGAGACTTAAGAAGTATGGTTTCCAACACATATAATTTCCATTCGTGGCATGGTATAAGGAATAAGACCCTATACCATTCCTATAAATTCACACTAGTGATAATTTTATCCTTCTATAGTATGAATTGAAGTGATATTGTTGAATTCATGTGGCTTTCCATTTCTAAAAAATTTGAGAGAATATTATTAGTACTTCCTTGATTACCCAAACAGATAAAAAATTAAAATTTTATTAAATTTTATTAATCTCCAAATATTTTATTGAAACTTAATATACCTCACTATTAGTTTCATAATATCCTATTGTATAGTTATTCTAGTGTTAAGTGCCCATATTCCCTTCTCATAACCCATACTTGGGCCTAAAAAATCAATTGAATGGTTTTAGGTGGTTGTAACTCGTCAAATGAATTAAATCATAGTTCTTTAATATGTAGAGTGGAATCCCCAATCCTAAAATCATGGATAAATATTCACTCAACCCTTTCCTACTATTTACACCAATTCCTTATTGGGAAGTCAACCCTTAAGGTGAACCAAGTTAATTATACCAAAAACATCAGGATAAAGTACAATGATAATTGATAGCACCCCGAGTTGGGCTGGTCAGGCACTTTAAACTTTGGGTTTATCTCTAAATTAAGTAATTGAAGGATATACCAATATAATATTTTAGTTGAGGTATTATTATCCTTATTTTAAAAAACCATATCTTTTATCTTATCACATTCCATATTAATATTAAGTGGGTTTTACTAAAGTGATTAACCATGTCTAATAAAATGAATGCATAATATGGTTTTATTTTATTCCATATTACATGATTGTTAATTCATTTATAAGTGATATTTTAGCATCAAAAACATAAATAATAAACCATGAAACTGATAGAAATAAAATATATGTTTAATGATCATGAGATACTTTAATGGTTATTTATCTGGTTGAAGATAAACTAACACTCAACCCTAGGGGGGAAACACCTTCATCCATAGCTTTCTTCATCTTACAACATTCCACCTTAGATAATATGTATCATATTGATTGGTTTCACCTTGACTTCAAGACTCATACTGCCTCCTCCCACCAGAGAGATCCTTTTTACATAAGATTTTACTCACATACAGGTGATGGGATCCAATGTATTGGATAAGGGAATTTATATAAAATAAATTTTCAACACATAGACCCTTACATAATAAGGATGAGGGGGTGATATATAGGCCATCATTTTAATTTAATGAAAAAAAAAATTAAAAGTAAACCAATCACATACACATGTTTAATCTAATATTGTGATCATCTACATAACATGAAATGAACATAATTTTTCAATTTATCCATTAATTACTTCAAGTTTTCTTCAATTAAATAAAACACAATGAATTAATCCAATTTATTCAATTTATCTAAGTACCATCCAAGAATACCTAAAAAATCCATCATTTATAATTAAAAAAATAAATAAATTTAATTTAAAATTAATAGAGTACACAAATGTACCTGGAGGAAATGGCATGTACTCCCCTAAATCACCTAGTTTGATCTTAGTGCTTATGAATTCCCTTAGCATCCAACATATATGTGTGATAGTTAAATACATGGAGTAAACTGTCAAACAAATGATACACTTAACCCATGTGAATTACACTACATGTGATTCTCTTGATGTGTGTGCTGTATACATAAACAACGATTGTACACAACTTGTAGCTTTAGAATTTAACAAGGAAATTAATTTAAAATATAATTAACAATATGATGATATGAAATGTACTATCAAATAAATGAAACAAAGAACACAAGTGTATAGTTTTTATTATATAATTAATTCTTCTCAACTTATTAAATTAAGTACACTATTTGTAGTAGACTACATGGTGTGAACATGTTTATGAGGCATGTGGACTCTTTTGTCTATGCCTGTGGCACACACTAAGGGATTGGACATATTTTCTATCCTGGAAATGTATGAGGTACATAGAATGTTATAAGATTACACAACTTGTGGCCTCAAAGTTGTATGATATGAATATCCTCATGTTTTATATCAGATACACTTAATTGTTAGACCCTCGTGTTCTTTATTATAAAGATACGAGTATGACATGCTATGTATGCATTTTACACGGTGTCTGTTTATTCAAACCATATGTAGTTCAATCCATATCTATGAATTTATCCCCTTTTATTGGATCACTAATCTGATTTTATTAGATCTATCAGGTGATAAAGCAAGATACAGTCAAGATACATGGGTATGTGATGTGTAGATTGGGGTACATTCCATGTACACTTGTCTTACCCGGACAGAACCTTTGGCAACACTAGATGACATTTTCAAATGTCTCTTAATTTTATCTTAACCTATTTATTAGTTATTTGGGAAATAATGAATAATAAAGAAGATAAAATGATGTTTATATTTCAAGAATGACTAGATCTTAAGTAAAATAAATTTCAAACGCATACCAATAATCAATTATTAATAAATAATTATAAATAAACCATGTGACTAATGTGATACAACTTATAGGTCATAGGCATAGTGGAAGTGCCTATATAGAATATCAAAATTAGCTTTTTAGTCTTAATTTATGATCAATCATTATTTTACATGATGAATAATTTCATGACCAGTGGAATTCATATATTACTTTACTAGATTAAGAATCGAAACTAGAAGAGGAGGATCTTCACACATAATTTATAATTAATTTATGAGTAGATATAGAATTAACTTAACTTATAATTCATTATTAATTGATAATATCATTGACTTGATCTCATTGTACCATAATTTCACTATAATATCCAATCGTATAATTCTTTTAGGGGTGATCCAAACATACACTACAATCTCTAAATGTCGCTATACAATCTCCAAGTGCTAGCATGATAGATCCTAATTGCTTGTGTAGTTCATGGTTGATCACAACATAATTCTTCTATGAGTATGAATAACTCTTGGTGTTCTCTCAATGGATTAAGAGAAAAGGAGGATAGAGAACACTTTAGATCTCTAGAACACTCTCTAGAGATAGATTGAGCTTCTCTCTTCCTATTGTTCACAACAAGTGTGTTTATGAAAAGTGATATAGTCATATATTTATTATGGAAGGTTTAGGTTTGGAAACTTATAACAATACCCTTTCTAAGTTCTTAATTCTTGGTGAACCCAGTGTATTAATAATAATATAATTATTATTTACTTGACATGTAAATCACATTAAGAATAAAAAATATCATTTATATAATTTCTAATCAGATCATTAATCTTGGTCTGATTATCCTCCTCATCATTTACCAAACCTTAAATAATGAATATTTATTTAATAAATAAATATCACTACATTATAATTTAATAAATATAAAAAACATTATATCCTTAAAACCTTAAAAATAAATATTTATTATTATTATTTAACTCAATTATTCTTTTGAATAACTTGTGATTAAATTTTATCAATCAACCAAACCTGAATAATTATGAAACCAAAAATCTTGAATAATTTTTATTCTAACTTCTTAAATTCAACATTGAATTTAACTGAGATTGAAAATATTCTTAGTGTGTGAACCACTAGTCCTCTTTCTCAGTAGAAATAAGTGTAGATGCCTAAATTATAAGGTTATAATCTAGAAACATTCCAAGGCTCCCATAGAGAAAGAAGTTAATTTCAAAATGACATAAAACCTCCTATAAATGCTTACTGTGTAATATAATCCTTTTACCATGAAATCTCAAATCATGCAGGTTGCACACTAGTTTCATCAACCTATGTGTTTGATGTCTCATTCTTTTACTTTCCCTAAAAAAATTCCCATAGAAAATCATGGTGATGGATTTAACCAGGAAGTTCCATTTCTATCAAAGGTCTTAATATATCAAACTCTCTTAATAGACATAAAGGATAAATCCTTTCTCATGTTATCCATTAATGAAATATCACCCATGATGAAAGTAATGTATCATAATTCACCCCAAAAATATATGCCCAAATGGCCCGAAGGCCTTCATTTTTATTGATTTTTGATAACCCCCATTTCAAGGGATGAGGGGGAACCCTTACAAGGCCCGTAGGCTCAGAGATTACATGGCTCGTAGGCTTAGGAGATTACATGACCTGATGGTCTTAGGGAATTCAACCAGACTATGTATAAGGATCAGCCCCTCCCCAGCATCTCCATCCCACCCCAAACATATATCATTATGGATTTCATCAATACATTAATGTATGTGACTTATGGTATTCAGTAATGATAATCTTAAAGTTTAATAATAAATACACATTTCTACAGATATGAACATATAATGAAACATGGAATTTGGATTTCCTACTGAAATTTCCATTCTCATACCTCCCTTATTGTAGATTATGAAGGGTGAAGACCATGAGAAGGTTTATGAATGTATTATGAGCCTCCTACCCCCTGATAGCGTGTATCATCTATGTCCCTTTAGACAATATAATCTGAACATATAATATTTACTTAATAATGTGGTTGTGGTATCACAAGGTTCTCATCATGGTAGGGAACTAATATAACATTTCAGTGTGACACATATTCTTAGGATATTATCACATATTATGTCATGTAGAGAAAAAATAATGGTGTGATAATAAACTTTATTAATATTGAAAATAATGAATACATGTAATCATAAAATACTTAAAAGTTGATTCTAGGGAACCAAATCCAATAGAATCCTCACTATCTCCTCTAGATACTACCTCGAAAACACCTACACTAAGTTTGACTCCTTAATCCCTAAGAATTGAGTTATCGTCATTAGGAAGTCCATGATAACCTATTTGGGATCACAACCATCCTTGGAAATGGGTAAACTAGTGAATAATTCTATAAAAATTTCCTCCCACTTCTACTTGGTAACATTAAGTAGCTAAATCAAACCACTAAGAACAAGATTCTTAGTATCAAACTTCTATAAAACCAAATATCAGGAGAAAAAATATGCATCTAAACACTTCAAAATTGACCACCAAAATTGATATCTCAGAGCATGGTACATATTTATCACACTAGGATATACTAATAAGGTTAGACTATAAAACTCATATAAAACCACCTCATATATCATTGAAGGAACAAAAAATATTCCCTGGAACAACACCTGATGATTTCCATCCATAAACAAACCCTTAGGAGTGTTTCCATAAATAAATCAATTGCACCAAACCTCCATAAAAAAATCCCCAGTCGGGTCTTCTCTACTTACTGCACTAAGGATGACTACACTCTCATCTTATAATGAAAACCATTACCATCAATAGTTCTCATATCAAGGTGCAATGTTTCCAACTCCTCTATTACTATCCAAGAGCCTCTAAAATCATGCACAGAACCCCATATGACTTCCTTCTTGTGGTATCTACCAAAAAAATCCATTTAATAGGTGTAAAAAATCTCAAAGTTGTGGCCCTGTAAGAACTCCATCCATCACCACTATCATAGATTCAAGTCACATTGGGATAAGACATACTTCAGGGTTTATCATCCTTGAAAATCACAAAATGTTCACTAATGAGGTATTCCCATCACAACTTTGCATAAAAAACTAACGCATAAACCTCATGATCATGGGTAGCATATTTACATTCATAAGGCCATTACTATTGAGACCCATAAGAGATAACCTCCCTCTACTGTATTAATTCATGGCCCATACCAAGACATTAAGCATCATAATAAAACCCAATGTAAGAATGTGGTTCTTAATTTGAGAAATAGATCTTTCCTTTTCATTTTATACTTAAGAAAATGGGGGGAAAGAGGTCAAGGGATGGATGTAGGCCTGTTACATGATGTTACTAGAAGTTACACACTGTGTATTTCTCGGTACATGTCGTGTAATTAGAATTACATATCGTATAATCCTAGTACACGACAATTTGATGACCTGACCATGAATTGTATAGACAAGGTGTGTAGTATCAAGTACATGACGTGTACTTTTTTTAATTGTTAAGTTGTTAAGTAGAATCATTTTTTCATAAGGATATAAATGAACCCCCCCCCCCATGACAAGCAGTGCACCCAGGAAATCTAAATGGGAAATTTCCTCTTGTTTCGTCGTTTGAATCCCGATTCGAACACCATAGGATCTATTGAAATCCCCTCGGTGAGTGATCGATTCCTTTTGAGCCTTTATTCCTGATTTAATATCTTTATTGAGTTATCAAAGGTTGATCTTTTTTACTCATTTTGTAGATCTACTTTGTTCCAGGTCAAATCAAAGCCCAATGCTGGAAGAGGAGAGTCACACGAGTATAAGGTAGGTGGTCTTGTGCCTCTCGTGAATTCTTATGATGTTTATATATGTCAAAGTGTCATGCTCCCACTTTTAGGGTGTTTCTTAATTTAATAATAAAACCTTTTATTGACTCTCAATGATTAGGTAATTAATTAGATGATTTGAAATAATTTTTAGGGTTGTGAACCTTGATTTAGCACCACCCCATGGGTGTGTTTTCCTTGGTTGGTCATTTTCCTGAGAATGCCTATGAGGCTTGAATTTAGTTACCATTATTGGTAAGTTAAAATGTATTTATCATTATATGAATTTACCATGTGATTTACTTGTTATTTTAAGCCTTTTAAATGTTTAAATTACACAATAGGTTGGTCATATGTTTTTCCCATATGAGTTATCCTTGTTTGGCCATGTAATAGTTTAATTTACATGTATTGGTTATTATGTAAATTTTTCCCACGTGAGTTGATAATGTTAAAGCCATGTGATAGTTTAATTCACATCTGTTGATTTTGAGATGGAATGTGAAATTAAATTAAATGATAAAAGGAGGTAATTAGTAATGGCCAAGACACAGTCTCGATTAATGATTACCTTAATATAGGGTGTCTCTGGGCCTAGGCTGGACCTAGATACTTTTATATAATTCAAGGAACTTTAATAAATAAATGGATGACTTATGACGCATCTGCCAAGCCAAAGCACGTGCTTGGATTCAGTCTTCACTTATACTTGTTTACATTGTTTCTCAGACATCTATTATGCTTTCTTTTGAGTACCCATATTTTAATGCTTTCACTATTTTACACTACCCATTATATATATTCACTAAAATATTAGTATATACCTTGGGTGGTTGCCTACTAGGATTTAGTCTCATATCCTATTTGGGTCATACTTTTGGGTCCAAACAGATTATATGATTGCAGGTGTTGATCAGGGAAATCTCCCTTCCATAGGTACTTGATGTGCCACTTAGGAGTAGGAGAGAATGGGACCGAGCAGAGGCTTATGATGCTTCCAAGTCTCTTTTTGTTTCTTTTTCACTTTTGAGAAATATTTGGTGTATTACTATAGTGTAACTGTTTTGGTTTTTTTCTTAGAACATATAACATATTGCATCATCTTTTGTATGGAACAATGATTGGTTATTTATCTTATCAGTATTCCACTGTTTATTTTAGTTGTATGTTTTTTACTACTTCCTCTATTGTATTATTATTTTTCCACTATGTTACACTCTTCCAATGAGTGCATAGTTTCTCCACTATCAAACCTTAGGCCCTCACTACTAGTTGGCTACCTCTGGAATTTGGTGAAATGTGCTTGAGGCCATGTGGACAACCGGGTGTGGAGCACCAATTGAGTGGCATCTGGATCTGGAACGTTACACCCAAACTCAAAGCCCTCCTCCAGTAAACAAAGTATCATATCAGTGACTATATTCTCATTAAAATACTCAAAAGTAGTCGGGAAATAGCTAATCCACACAAACACTCAATCCATTAAAATTAACATTTTCATGGGAGTCTTAATATGGGAAAATTAGATTATAAACCTCTTATAATATCCAGATAAACTAAGGAAAATCTACACCTATAAAAAATTCTTAGGGGATACCTAAGAAAACACTACTTCAATCTTCAAATAATCAACAACTACTGCACACTGACATATGACATTCCCCAAGATGTAGACCTCAAGGGCCCAAAACTCTCATGTTAAGAGCTTCCCGGATAGATGATGAAACCAAATGACTCCCAAAATGGCTCAAAAATTCTCTATGTTCACCTCCTATGATATTGAAAACATAAGGATTTCATTGATAAAGACTACCATAAACCAATCTAGAAACTCATGGAATATATAATTCATCAATGCAATGAACATGGATAAATCATTCACACTACTAAACAAAGTCAAAACAAACTCATAATTCCTATAATGTCATCTTAAAGAAGCCATCAAGATATCCCCCTACTTTACTCACATTTTATAATACCTAGACTGAAAAATGTATCTGTGAGAACCAACTATCTCCCTTAAACTGATCAAATATATCATCAACCCATCGAATATGATAATGGTTCTTCAACATCACTCAATTCAAATTGAAATAATCGATACACAATCATAGACTCTCATCTTCCTTCTTCACAAATAAAACTTGAGATTCCCAAGGAGACACACTAGGTTGAATGAATAATCTCTCTAAGAGATCATTAACCAGAATCTATAGCACCCAAAACTCAAAAGTTGTTATCC
Organism: Viscum album; assembly: GCA_963277665.1. Lineage (NCBI taxonomy): Eukaryota > Viridiplantae > Streptophyta > Magnoliopsida > Santalales > Viscaceae > Viscum > Viscum album. The sequence goes on from OY728128.1 coordinate 1,859,850,756, forward strand.
TATATAGTGATATAGATATTGGAGAAGCACCTAGTTGTGGATCTATACCAAAATCCATCTCTCTACGAGGGGGTAATGTCGCACCTCTTCATGAAAGACATTAGGGTACTCTTCAATAACCCTAGGAAACACTATTGGATGAACCACTGATGAAATAAACATCAAATAAATTATCAAGGAAGATAGAGACTCCACATGCCTCAAACCCATTCAAGGGTCTTGCTTTCCAATGAACGCCACCTAGTCTCCATCAGCATCATAGAATATGACTTGAATGCTAAATCAATCCATGATCTCCTATATTTAATATAGACAATACAAGTCATATATAACATCTTATGGTTGTATTCATAAACATAGGAAGTCTCTTTAAGAATAGTGTCTCCCTAGAACCAACTCATAGTATTTTCATACATCATATAAACTAGATTGACCTCCAACTGGAGTAGTCAATGCCAAGGAAACTAGAATCCTCACCACCTCAAGTCCCAAATCATTGAAAAACGACAGTGAAATGAAGGAGTTTATATCTCCAAAAAAAAATAAGGAATAACCCCAATTACAAAATATGTAGATAGTAACTCATGAAACATAAATCTCACCCGATTATAGAAAAACTAAAGTATGAATTTGGACAAAACCTACTCCACAACCTCTCTGGCCCCAACTGAGACCAACTCCTCTACCAACCTCATCCCATCTTTCTTGACCTAAATCTATAATTCCCTACTACTATTGTTTCCTTAGTTGATATTGTTTCAAAGGTTGTTCTTGGAATAGGCCACCATCCACAAGATTACTATTGATGTATGTCATTCACTCTCACTTATAATGGTTCTAACATCCATAAGAAAGTAAAATTATGTCTAATCAACTAGTGGGGATCTAATAACTACTATCCCAAGTGAATAAATTTAAAGAATGAAGAAACTTGTTCCCTATTGATTGAAACTTATTCTTCATCTGTCTAAAAAACTAAGAACCCTCAGTCACAACCCTTCTCCACATGAGGTCTTGGAAACATCCAACTCATGAAAATTCAGTCATAGAAAATATCTTCTCAATGACCTATACCTTTTTCAACACCTCAAGAAGTGACATAAATATAAATGTGGTGACCTGGTGCTAGATATCTAGACATAAAGCCTCCTTGAAATTCATCTCTCTAGATACCCCATCTAAAATAATGTATGAAGTATAATGTTGAAGATTATTATATCTAATATTGAACTCTCAAATATTAGAACTCCTTATAAAGAGGTAGTAATCTCCTTCCAATAAGTCTCCTTAACAGTCAAAGATAAAAACTTGACCTAGAACCGATCCCTGATCTTTTCTCAATCAACAATCGACTCCTCACATTCCCCAAGGAATAAAAGACACCAATGTCGAGCTGACCCATGTAGCATCATCATGGATAAAGAAACCCAGTACTCCATTTAAAAATGGATATAAACAAAACTATCTCCACCTCTCTTAGCCAGTACTATATCTCCCAATCTCATATGGGAACTTTGTACTTATATAGACCCTATAATTGAAATACTCATCGTATCCTCCTCTAAGTGTCTCCATTTTCAAAATCTACTCTACGGTGATCCTATAGAATATTTTGTTCAATGTATTCTATAAAACCTTGTAGGAATGTCAATCTAGTTCCATATTAGAAAAAGAAAAAACATCAATATTTATAAACTTAGGAAAAAAACATTTAAAGTTTGAATAAGTAATTATTTAATTAATTTTAATCTATTTTCCATTTTCATTCAAAATTAAATCACAAGTGTTAAATAATAATGATATATGATCATTCCTTTGGTAATTACACTACAATAATTGTCACTTTTTTTTATCATGTTTAGTAAAATTAAAGTTCCTTACATTGGATCTTAGGTGGTCATAAAATCTCATGTCCTATTCAGCCTCTTTTATTTACAGGACGTACTAAGCCCAGCTAATACTCTTACAATACCAACCCATGCATCCTCACCTATGCCTAACTCAAAATGCCATCCTTTATCTCTATCATAACCTTTTATACCACTCTATCATGACCCCTTCCCTCCAAAGGGTACCCCTCCTTGTCTTACAAGGAATAAAGAGAGATAATGACACCCAAAGCCAAACCCCAATTGGACAAAGTTTGGTGACTAGCACAAAGTGTATATTTGTCACGCACATTGCAGGGATTACCCTCTATAATTTTAAGAAGTAAAATATAAGAATGATAAGCCACCAAAAAACACCATTAATAAACCAATATAAATCCCAATACATTTAATATCATATATAAACTGAATGTAAAACTCTAATTACTAAAAGTAAGGCTTGTCATAGACCATAAACTCTAGAAACTCCTGACAGATACTCCACAATTCCTCCTATCTAGTATCGTATATCCTAATCACCAAACTATTCCTGCTAACCTATAAAATAGATTATATATATAGTGTTATTATAACATTTATACTCAGTAGGATTCTCCCTAAAACCTATTATTAAAATTTTAAAGCATCATGTGAATTTCTAGAGAATAAAAAAATAAAATAGATTATAACCTAAACATGTAATACTAGTTTCTCCATCCTCATCTTGGATCACTCACCAAATAATGCATAAAATTAAACCATTATATATAAAAGGAATATACATAAATAAAGGTACCCCACTTAAACATCACTAGTGGTTTATCGCTCTCATGACCTAATACCACACATCCTATTCTCATCCCTTCTATATGTAAGTCACCACAAATGTGAGTTGAGCCTTTTCCCTACCTACCTCAGTCCCACACAGGTTCCAACATCTCACATAAGCATAATTACAAATACCCATATCATCATCATCACCATACTATCATTAACCAAGTGTATTTCTAAAATCCACTAAATCCTATGTATATTAATTATATCTCAATCCATCACAACCCATGCATATACACTGATGTGAAGCTAGTTCCACCATGACTAGATATAAGTATATGTTATACCACAAGACATTATAGCCCATATATAAATGTAGTTGACACAACCTAGGTAGTAATTCACCCTATACTATAAGCCTCTATAAAATGGGATACACCTAAACATTTACGTCCAAAGGGATATAAGGAGAGAGGGAAAAGTTGATCATATATTCCCTTTATATCCTAGATGTTGGAGAAAACACCCCCCCCCCCCAATATTTGGGTATTGGTTTCATTACCGATGTGGGTGATGAGTCGTATGAAATCAAAAAATATAAATAATATCATACACAACTACACTAAGGGAAAATACATATCCTTAGAATCATCTATCTCTATCATCACAAAAGAACCTTGCCTTCCATTCAAAAAGTCTATGTATCAAGTAAGCATACAATAATTAGGTTCAGTATTAATTAATTATTATCCATTAATTAATATAATTAAATTATCAATTTCCAATCTTATATCTTAATATTTTAATCCATGTGTTGATGAAGCTATTAATTATTTACCCATATTCTCAACTATATCATAATCATTTGAGATTACTATGAACCAACCCAATTAATTTATTTTTTCAATTTATCATTTCATTAATCATTTGGGTACTCTAAGACTTAGCCTAAGATAACACTTAAAGGATGCACTCATAATGTATAGCACCAAACTTCCTGAAGAATTTTAAAACTAATAAAATAAATATCATTCATCCTTCTAGCCAATATGAAAGCATTAAGAATTATATAAATAACATTGATGAGAAACCCCCACTCTAAACTTTCCCAAACTGCCCAGTGTCCCACACCCTCACATATAATATCATGTGTCCTAAAATCACCAGCATCGAACTTCACTATATCCCTAGGCTCCCCTCCCATTGCTCATCAATCAAATCATTCATCAATCAATATATCCCTAGGCGTCCCACCCATTCATCATCAGAGGTTTCCAACCAAAAAAAGTTAAAACCAATCATAATCTAGTCTCTAACCATGCACGACCTATGAAAAAACACCTTTGTAAAAATACATGTATCATTATCATGGTTATGTGGCCTGGGTTACATGGTTAAGTCAAACTTTTCATCCCCTTTATATACACTAGATCATCCCAAACATTTTCAACAAACCATGTAGATTAGGTAGTACATTTTATACTAACTGTTCAACCCACCTGTTTCCTCAAAAACTCAAGGCTTTAGGATCCGAACAAGCCCCATTCACCCTTGTAACCTCTATGACCTCATTAGGAATTACTATAAGGATAAAACTAAGTAATTAAAATAAAACTAAAAGTATATACACCTCATAGAAAATTTTTGATCTTATAGTCTTCCCCACTTAAATAAAATCATCTATGAGTTTCCCTTCCAAGGGTAGTAAATCTTTATTTGAGAATAACTCTGATCATTGATCATTTAATCAGCCTCTCTCTCCAAAGTAACATCCTATACATGGTCATGCTTCCATAGCACCCATACTAGAGGGACAGAACTTCATTGAAGAGATTTTATTCTCTAATCGATGATATGAATAGGATACTCCTCCAAAGAAGAATCAACATCTAGTTTAACATCCTCATGATCAAATGTACGAGATGGGTTAGCATGATATTAGTGAAGTTTTGATATATAAAATACATCAGGCATGGATTGATACCTATGAGTATGATCTATCTAATTGGATAATGGCCCACCTCTCTCCAAAATCTAAAAGGGTCCAATGAACCTTGGAGTCAACTGACCTTGCCTCTGTATTTGACTATGTCTTATTCTAGGTGAAACAAGCACGAAAACACAATCCCTAACCGCAAACTCCAGAGTTCATCAATGAAGATCGATATAATATTTTTTTCTAGATTGATTAGTAATCATATGCTTCCCGATAATTTGTATCTTCTCCAAAGTCTCATGGACAAGACAAGGTCTTGGTACATCTCCTAACTCTATCCAACATAGAGTTGATTGGAATGACCTTCCGTATAAGGCCTCATAAGGATACATCTATATGGTCACTTGATAACTATTATTATAGGAGAACACAACCAGATTTATATGTTTCTCCTAAGAACCTCTGAAATGAAGGACACACACTCAAAGCATGTCCTCTAGAACCTGTATTTTATTCTCTTATGGTCCATCAATCTTTGGGTGGTAATCTATACTCAAAAGTACCTATGTACCGAGTAATTTATGTAACTGCTATCAGAACCTTGAACTGAAATAACCATACCTATAAAAAACAATAGTACAAAGGACCCCATTTAGTTGTATAATTTCACAGATGTACAGTATCCCCAACTCATCCACTAAGAAGGTCTCTTAAATAGGAAGGAAGTGGGATATCATCATCATCTTATCTATGACTATCCAAAATGTGCCACTACCTTGAGTAAATCTTGGTAAACTAGTTACAAAATTCATTACTACATTATCCCATTTACATTCCAAGACTGGTAAAAGCTATAAAAAGTTATAAGTACACTAGTGATCCACCTTCACCTGCTGACAGGTGTAACACCTAGTGATAAAACCTGTAATCTGATGTTTCATCCTAGGCCACCAATACTGGAGGCACATGTCATGGTACATCTTGGAAATCCCTGGGTTCACTGACCATTTTTCATCATATTATTATAGAATTAATTCTTCTTTAATGTTTGTAGGCACCCAGATACACCCATTTATAAGTAGGATATCATCTCCATCGATAGACCAATTTGCTTATGGGTTTGTACTTAAAATATTCTCCCTCGAGACCAAGCCTTTGGGATTTGAGAACTATCAACTCTTCACTCCATAAAAAAGTGATAATTATGGGGTCAAGGCTGTATTAAAGGGCCACTAATAACTCTCTTTAACTTCAAAATAAATCTAAAATATATATACATCAACTTCCATTCATCACTGTCTTCCTAAACAACTTGCATCTGAGTCTTTTGACTCAAGTCATCTACAACTTCATTTCCCTTTATAGGCATATAGGTAACCTCAAAGTTGATAGACTAAAGATTTTTCACCAGTCTCCTCTATTTGAGGTTTAATTAAAATTTCATGAAGATGTAGTTGAGGATTTTGTGGTTCGTATACACCATATAAGTACTCTCCCAACAAATAGTGTCTTTAGTAATGTAAGGCATGAAAAACTTGTTCTATATTTAGATCTTGCATCGGATAATTATGATCATGTGGCCCCAACTATTGATACCCATACACAATGACTCAATCCCTCTACATCATAACTACACCTAGATCAATGCATAATTTACCACAAAACACTATGTAACCCCTACTAAGATTAGGTAGGGTCAGGATCAGTGATGAGGTAAGTATTCCCTCTAAAGACTGAAAATATTTCTCACACACTAAAAACCAGATAAAATTGACACCCTTCTTGGTCAAGCCTGTAATCGGTGCTTCAAGGCTAGTGAATTATATATAAAATGATTGTAATATCCAGAAAACCCCAGAAACTCAATGTGTCAAACACATTATTTGGATTATCCCAGGAATCTATGGACCTTTCATTTTTTGGGTTAATTGATACTTCTAATTCTTATATAATATGACCCCATACATGAACCTTGTTGATCCAGAAGTGGAATTTGGTGAGTTTGGCATACAACCTATGCTCACTCAGTGTACTCAAAATGATATCAATTTGTTTTTCATGATTGTGTTGAGTCTATGAGTACACCAAGATGACATCTATGAATACCAAAATTATTTAATCTAGTTATGGGTGGAAAATTGATTTATCAAGTCCATGAAACTAAAGGGAACATTTGTAACACCAAACAGCATAACCAGATACTCATAAAGGCCATACCTTATATGGAATATTGTATGAGGTATGTCTAATGGTATTACATGAACATGGTGATAACCTAACCTCAAATTGATCTTAGAGAAAACCCTCACATCCTGATTAAAGAGACCATCTATGTGAGGTAAAGGATATCAGTTCTTCATAGTAAGCTAGTTTAATTTATGGTAATCCACATTAAGCCTGATGGGTCTATCTTCCTTCTTTGAGAAATGCATGGGTTGAACCTTATGGTGAAGTATTGTATTGTATAAAAATATGAGCTTCCAATTACTCTAGATATATATTGATTTCTTGCAACTCAGTGGTAACCATCCTGTAAGGTGGAATGGACACTAGTGAAGCTCATGAAAGTAGATAAACAGAGAACTCAACCCTCACTTCTAAGGTAATCCATAAAATTCATCAGGGAATATATCCCTAAAATTATCTACTAAAGGGGGAAATTTATCCTACCATATTCCTTGATCATCCATATAAAGTCTAGAAATCAGGGTTGTCAATTTTCCCAAACCATGTTGTTCTATTCCAGTTTGAATCACCTAGACATCCCATTCACCCTTGTGGATATAGTTTTCACCTTCTAGTGATGAAAATGATAACCTTCAGTAATATAAGAACATATGAGAATTTTAGGGAACCAACTAGTCTATTTTGAGAATGACATCAAAGACCATCATCTCAAGGATAAAGAAATTTCAAATAAAATTATACCCACTTATCTCAAGGGGCACTCCTTGCACAGGTGTACACTACATAATTGAATACCCAATGAAGTATTGAGTGTCATCACACCACATAAATAATAAATCTCAAGACCAAGTAATTACACAATAGAAACATAAATAAAAGATTGATAAGTTACTATATCAAATAAAATGGATACCAAGGTTGATGCTACCAAAACTGTACCCCTAACTATAGAAGGATCGAGACTCTACTCCTCCGGTACAGGTTTCACTATGTAAATCTAGCTAAATTTGTGGATCTGAGATGCAACTTGACTAACCTGAGAAATCCTTATATGGTTGTGTTATACCACTGGTGTATGGATACCATGGCCATGACTACCCCCTCAACCTGATCGACCAATAGCACTCCAGTTCCCTACCTGACATAGAGTTACTAATCCCACTCCAGTAACCGGAGTCGATGAAGATCCTCTCTCACTATCCATTGGAGGAAATATTTTTCAAACCCACTACAAATGGACATTCTTTCCATAGGATTGGCACTCAACTAGAGATCTATCACACTAAGGTTTCAGATTCCCATTCTTTCCATACGCATGAAGGACCACAAAACTACCAAAACATATACCCTAACTGTTACTTCCCTCACAATAGGTCTCAAAGTGACACTTCCCACCACCATATATTGTACCACTGATTCAAGAAGATGGTCCACTCTAATCATTACATATATATTCCCTTAATTTATATTCATTAATAAGGTCCTGTTTTACAAACTTAGACATGAAATTCAAATGGAAAACATTCATCTATGATAAAATAGGATGCTTGATCCTATCCTCAAAGAATCTTTCTATGGACATATCATTAGCAATTTAGATAGGTGTAAAGTGTTGAAGCTCTATGAAGTGAGTTGAGTAATCCATAACAGACATATCACCATACCCCAGGTGTATAAACTCTCTGGATTGATCATCCCTCAACGTCTCAAGGAAAAATTAGTCTTAAAATATAGATTGAAAATCCCTCCAAATATTTTCCCAGTTTTGATCTACCTTGTTCTGGATATCCCACCAATTTTTGGAAGATCCACAAATCATATACATCATGAGCTTAACCCTCATTTATATAGGTGTCTAAAAAGGCTTTAAGACAGATAAGATGGTCTCAAGCCATAACTTGGCAACCTGGGGGGCCACCATCCCAAGAAAAAGTATGTGGATGTTGGTGTTGAAACAATAACATAAACACTTCCATAGAAGAGGTAGGTTATGGAGCTCCCTTTATAGTATGCATAAGATGCATGAATCCCTCTCAAAATTAGGAATCATTGCCCACATCAGGAATAGAATCTTGTTCCATAGGTTTCACTATTGGAGGTAACACCAGTGGATCAATTCCCACCACCTATGGAGTATGGTCATCACCACCCTCCTAGAAAATGACTCATAGACTTCATAGTGGAATAGATTTGTAAATGTAAAGAACTCACCTCATATAAAATTTGATAATTGAATACCATAGATATAAATTTAGGATAAGTAAAAGCCTTAATATAAGTAAGTCACACCCATAGTATTTCTCCTAAATCTAGGTCTGGGTGGTGTATCGACCATAAAGAATCACAAAATAAGTTTCCTAATACCCACTACTAAGTTTGGTTCTAGGTAAATCTCTATGTTTTATCTAGGGGTCCTAGTATATGGAGTGTTAATTGTAACTTATAGAGGAACATACTCTTTATATTTCAACTGGATTTACCAATTTAATGGTGACCATATGAGAATTTAAAATTTATCAATTCTTTGATTCATATCATCAACCAGTTAAATGAAGCACCATTTCCATTTTATAGAAGTATATTCTTTATAAATTATAATTTGTATTTTAAGTAACTACATCTAGATACTAACATTCAATGAAAAATGTAATAGATAATATAATATTATTTGACTAGATGAATCTTTATTCCAAATTATATAAAGGTACATGAACTCATTAAATTAAAAATTACATTCATGTATTTCAAATCAACTAATGTTTCAGTTTATGTAACATCAGTTACATAACTTAAACATGTGATAATTGGTTAATTAATGTGGAATCACCAAACTATACTGGAAAACACCATTTAGGTTGATACAAACACTTTAATAACTAGTTATTTAAATTCCTTTTTCCTATATAAATTTTAGTTTCATAACAAATATATTACTGAAGGTGCATAAAACAAGTATCATGCAGTTAGGTGATAAAACCTATATGGAATGGCATAATGCATGACATACTAATATCTAAGGTGCCTATAATGATTCATGATCAATGCTTCCTTTTCAAACTGAGTCGAGGATAGAATAAATCCAGAATAATAATAAAATCCATAATCCATGTTTTTCACCTAATGGTTAAATTAGTACAACTATAACAGGAATAATCTAGAACATCATTTCCCATCCTAGAAAATTTGTATTTTTCACCATACATGGGTTAACTACTTCCAGGCATCGAATCATTACCAAACTCCAACATATCCTAGTATCCTATATATCAACCCCAAATAGTAAGACAAATGGAAATAAGCCTCTAATACAACTTTATAAATTCCTAGACCTAGTTCACTCATAATTAATTGTACCCATTTGGTCACATGGCCTTAAGCATGACTTCCTATACAACAGAGGCTGTCAACTAGCAGTGAGAGTCTACAGTGATAAACTAAGAAGACTATACCCTCATGTTCAGAGTTTCATAGTGGTGATAATAAATGAATAAATAGTGGAAGCATGATGATAAAAAAATGAAAAATGGAATTAAATCATCCAAACAGTAGTAATAATCATGAAAAAGCGGCATCATATAAAAAAATGACGAGTATTCCATGTTACAACTAAAGAAACATACATACATAGGACCAGGAATCCAGTATATTACATTTATAACAAAAGAACAAGAGGGAAAAAAGGCTATCTTCAATAGCATCATGAGACAAGGTTGGTCCCGTGCTCCTAAGCTCACATGCTACGAATAAATCAATCATTCATAATCGAGTGCTTTCCTTTGTCCCTACCTAAATACATAAATTCTATGCAGGTACCAAATGACATACCAGCAAGGTGTGAGATATACTCAGTAGGCCACCACCAACAGTGTCTATAACAAATCAACCTTATGTATAAAAACTATAATCAAGTTTCAGTATAATTGGTAAAGCAATAATGTGAATAAAATATATAAATAAAACCATAAATATGGCTAGAACTATGATCAGGTGAAAATTGATTAATATCAATACATTAAAGTAAGGTGTGAAAGTATCTACAAACTCTAGTATATTCTACATATGTAAAAAGTGTCAAACAACATGGTCTAGGTCCCAAGGTTGTAGACCAAGGTGACCTCCAAGAGTCCAAGCAACTTATAATGGTATCAGACCTACAATGGCCAGGAACCTAGGTCCAAAGGCTAAGGAATCCTAATATCCAAAGATATATGGGTATAAGGATGTCATAGGTACTATAACTTGATCCCTCTCATTGGTTTCATACCATAATAATGATCAGTTCCATGCTGTAATAATGATCAGTTCCATACTATTAATCAAGATTGGTGTTATAAAAAAATAATCAGAATCAAAAAGTATTATAAAAATCAAGGGATGTGTTAGTGTCCATGCCCAGATATAGTCATCCATCCCATTACAATAACCTTAATTAATCCATTCATTAACTCATTCAATTTATTTAAGGATTCCATAACCAGGTGATAAGATCACACACCCAAAGGGGTGGTTCTTAGCTTTGAAAGATTGATGAACACACCTTGGAGGTGGTTTGGGTTGAGGTTGAAAACCTATAACCATGTCAAGGTGCTATATAGGCATTACATTAAGGCTCAAATAATTAATTTAATATATTGATCATTTTTTAAGTGTAACACCCGAAAGGTCCAACATACAACACAATGGTAATAATTTAATAAATGAAAACTCCTTAGGTAAAATGTATAGACCACCTACATTATGCATGTATTAGAGAACTCATCCAGTATTGGCTTCTGATTCAAACTAGAATGATAAAAATAGATTAATAGAAAAATTTCATTAAAATGGGGAATATTATCTCACACTAAAATATTGTATAATATGGAAAGATAAACCAAGAAAATAAGGTGATGGATCAAATCTCTACCAGTGGAAATCTAACACAATAGACGATGCTCAAATTGGATATTGGACAGAGAAGGGAGATCAAAACCTAGCTTAGTCCAAAGGGGAGATCTTTGCAGAAGAGGAGATCTTGTAGGAATGAGGAAATAAATGAGGGTTTAAGTTTATAATGTCGAAATGGTTAAAGTTAAAATTTACCCTTTAAAAAGGGGTCACGTGATTTCACTTCACGATTGGTTAAACTGTGCACCAATCATGCAATAAGCACTATCCCAAGGCACCCCTTGCACGGGTTGGGTATACATTAGACCAAACATGTACAGCCCAGGAAAAACACCTCTACAACAAGACCTATAGCATTCCCATGGTCATACGAATTGGGATGCACGGTTAAGTCAAACCATTCATCCCCTTTCTATGCACTGGATCACCTTGCATAGTTCAAACAAATCATGTGGACAGAGCCACATGGTTTATACTAACCATGTGGCCCACCTATTTCCTCCAAAACATGAGGATATAAGATCCAAAAAAGTATCAGACACTCCTATAACCTCCATGGCCTCATTAGGTATTACCATAATAATAAAACTAAAGAATTAAACTAAAACAAAAATGTTCCTCACCTCATAGAAAAAATAGTATATTACACTAAGGTTTGAATGAGTTCCCCCCAAAGATTTGAGATACTAATTATCAAGGTAAGGGTTCTTCACCTCCCCCATTTGATTCAAGTACTTATTTTGTAATAATCCTATTTAGTTTTAATTGATCATACTTTCATATGTTCATAAGCAACCCTTTACTATCCAAATGATGCACTATTGATGAGATAATACCCATCCCTCTCACTAAACCCATTCTATAAACCTTTTTATATAATTATTATGATTTCAAAATCACTCTTTGATTTTCCATTCCATGCTTCATGTTGTGAATACTCATCCCTATTTCATTAATGGGTATTCACCTATATATAACCAACCTTATTTTCTTAGGGACTTCCATGTATAAATCCCACATTCCTTACTCATGTGATTGAAATGATGAAATAAATTCTTATGTTATATAATAGATGTGGAACATATAATTATAGACATGTGAATGGTGCTCTATAATAGCACTCCAATGCATTAGGTAAATAATTATTCTCTAGAGATGAGATGTTCATGATACATTGGCAGTACTCCTTGTTAACGTTTTATGATACCATGGTGAATTTCTTTGGTAATATGCTTTTACAACACCTTAGTGACGAAATTTGGTGATGTTCATATAAATGTCTCATGTTTATGTTGTGGAGACATTTCCATTTCATGCCTCATGTACAAATGATCATGTAATGCCTCATGTTGTTATGATCTTGTTATAAATTTTTACTTATGTTTTTCTTCTTATATTATTCCTCATGATTTATCCATGGTGTTCATTTATGCTCTATTTTCAATGTTTATCCCTTATTGGGATTTATGATTAACCCTTTATTTTGAAAAAATTCCCAAGGAATTTCTATGTCGTGAGGTGATATAAGATGACATAATAAACATATATTTTAAGAGAGTTTATTTTTTTATGTTTTCTTATGTGATATGTGTATTCCATGTATTATGTTTCTTGTTTCCAAAACACTAAACCTCAAAAATATATCGAGTAAATGATCGGTGTAATAATTTTTTTAGGAATTACGTTTAAGACTATGTATGAAATTTTGGGTCGTTATAGTTGGTACTAGTACAAGGTTTAGTTATTTGTGTAAATTATGACTAGAAAACCTCATTAAAAACTCTATAGATAAGTCTAATTATAGGAAAACATCCTTAAATTTAGCTTAAGTATAGAGTATATGGTTTCCTAAGAAAACACATCCATGTTTAGATATTGGAAAGCATATGTAGTCATGGAGTAGAATCTCCCCTAGGGTTAATCACCTTGAAAAATTATGGTTGAGAATTAAATCAATCTTCACTCTAGTACATGATGAGTTGACCTAATACTGTACACTTGGATAGACACTCCTAGAAGATATTTTTTTGGTTATCAAATTTCTTTTCATGAACCATTATGAAGTATGTGAAACTAAAGTAATTATTTCTCCTTATAACTAAGAAAATATTAAAGTATATGATCCTAGAAGCTCAATATTAGAAAATATTTAGGATTAAAATTCTTTTTTAGAAATTATAATGATTCATAGTAGTGGAAATTTTATCATTTATGTTTTCTTATTTTATAAAAATTGTGGAAATGGAAGGGCTCGTAACAAATGAAATAGTAAATACAAAGATAGCCTTCTCAATATGGTGGAATTTGGAGTTGAAAACTTCATGATGATGTTAAATAATATTTCACAAGTTATTAATAATAACAAAAATCATATTGAGTGTCTAGATTAACCAAATAGGGAACAAACAACTACTGAATCATTCATGTATCAACAACTGCCCATCTTTAGTGGACCCTATGACCCATTTATTGTAGAAAATGGATAAATTATATAGAAAATATATTTGTTGTGATCCATTGTTCTAATAAAGAGAACATTTCCTTAGTTGTGTACCACCTAGAAATAGAAGCCAATAAGTGGTGGAAATTAATCGAGAACACAACACCAAAGGATGAAGTTGAATTTATGGAGTGGGAAGAGTTAAGAAAATTATTTTCAAATAAAGTATTTTCCTCTAACCCTTTGAATGAAAATAGAAATGGATTTTCTAGTGTTTAAGAAAAAATATAATGAATTTGTTATAATTTATTAGATGAACTTTATAAAGATTGCACAAAATGCTTCAAGATTTTTCCTTGATTCTAAAAGGAATATTTATCAATTATTTAGAAAAATAAAACTCTATCTATGGAAATAATTAGAAATACAATAATTTTAAAACTATAATGAGAGAGTGTGGTTTTCTATAAAAGATGAAATAAAATTTGGAGATGTGTAGTGGGCTCCTAGAAAGAATAATAAGAAGATAAGGATGAAACAAAATTTTGGAAATGTATTTTATCATGAAAAGGGAGGAAAGAAATTACAACTTCCTACATGAAACAAGTGTGGGAAGAAGCACTTGGGGATTCATCTCCAAGGAAATGGTAAATTTTACAAATGTGGAAATGTTGACCACATTGATGGGAACAATCATGGAGATGAAAATCCATAACAATCTAACAAAAATGAAAAAGTAATGGTGGTGGAATCATATCCTATAGGGCAATGATTCAAGCATGCAAGGAATAGACACTTTTCTAAATAGTGTCTAAATCCAATAATGATGGAGGGAAAGTACAATTAACCCCAGTATAGGCCAATGAATCATGGTTATGATTTTTTCTCTAACAACATCTAAAATTGAGGATCAAAATGATGTGGTGGTAGGGACTCTCATTATTCACTCAAATATTGCTATTAAATTGTTTTATTCTATTTATATACATTCCTTAACATCATTCAAGATTATAAAGAACGTCAAATCAAGCACTAAGTTATTAGAAGTATAATTATCAATTAAAACTCCTATAGGGTCTATTCAAGCATCAATGGAATATGAAGAACCCCCTATTAAAATTTGTGAGTACAATCTCATCACTGTAGTCATTCCAATGCACTACGGGAAAAATGACTTTTTACGATGAACTTTTGCGATGGGAATAAATCTCGTCGCAAAAAGTTCGTCCAATAGGTTATTTGCAAAGGGGGTAACGACCCGTCGCAAATAACCAATTATTTGAGATGGGATTTCATCTCCTATCGCAAAAAACTTTGGCGCAGGTAGCGCGCCAAACCGCGTGCAGGTTATTTGCGACGGTGGGATCCCACCGTTACAAATAGTGAAGTATTTGCGACGGGAACCATCGCAAATACCCGGCGGCGGTTAATAGCTTTTTGCGATGGGATGTCATCCCGTCGCAAAAGGTGTGTCGGCAGGAACTATTTGCGACGGGACCCGTCGCAAATAACTTTTTAACCACCGACAGTAATTAATGCGGGTGTAGGTATTTGCGACGGGTATCCCATCGCAAATAGTCCCGTCGCAAATAATCTAACCTATATATACCCCCGTCCATTTTTCCTCTCATTCCTCTCAATTCTTAGATCATGTTTCTCTCTGAATTCTGATTTTAGAGGGAAAATTTTTCTAAGTTAATTTTTTTATTCACAAAGAAGTTGTGAAGTCGTCTACATCAATAGAAAATCAAGCTTAGAGGTATTTATGTTTTATTTAATTTGTTATTTATTTCATTTTTTATGTTAATTTTTATTATTGTTGATTAGTTGTAATTAAATTAAATTTAAATTGTTTTGTCATGAGTATTTATTTGTACTAATAAATTGAAAAATTTAGTACTAATTTTTAATAATTATTAGTAATTAATAATTATTAACGATAATTAGTAATGTATATAATTAATTTGTAGTAATTGATAATAATTGGTAATAAAGAAGAATAAATACTAATAATTAGTAATAAATATTAATAATTATTAATAAATAGTTATAAATAGTAATAATGAGTAATAAATAGCAATAATGAGTAATAAATAGTAATAATGAGTAATAAATAGTAATAAGTTGTCATAAATAGTAATAAATTGTAATAATTAGTAATAAATTGTAATAATTAGTAATAAATTGTAATAATTAATAATAAATTGTAATAATTAGTAATAAATTGTAATAATTAGTAATAAATTGAAATAATTAGTAATAAATTGTAATAATTAATAATAAATAGTAATACCAGAGAAGCTCAGTCAGAGGCAAGCCTCTGACCATTTATTAAATAAAAGAAAATTCAAACACACAAGAGCAACAAAGTAACAAAGGACACTTACAGATCATAATAGTCAGATTCGTCACCATGTCCATGATAGATTTCTTCCTCCACAGTAGGTGATTCCCACTCTGAACTATCATAGTGTTTCAGAATCTTGGCGTACTTCCTTCTAATATTCAGCTTCTCCAACGAAAGAAATTCTTTAGAAGACTGTGTAGCCCATCCTTCCCTCCCAACCGAAGACCTGGTGGACATTGGCTTTAGCAGATAAGAATAATCCTTCCTTAGTCTTCTTCGTGGTGGGGCAGTCATTGCTTCCTCATTCTCAGACATCTTCTTTTTCCCCCTGGACCACATCACTGTAGGAAGTCCGGACCATGCCACCATCATTTTCCGTGTCACTATCAAGACAATCCCCCCATTTTCCAGATAAGCGCATGTCGCAGTAACCCTCCACCACTCCCTTTTCCTGATGAGGTTGGCTGTTAATGTCAAACATAGCAGGACACTGTGATTGATCCACAGTTTCTTGACCAGCATGTATCCCCATCTTCACAACCACTCCTCCATCAACAACCTCCGGAGAAACATTTCCGTCTTTATTTATTTAAAAACCCTCCTCACCAGTAGTAAATAGTAATAAATAGTAATAAATAGTAACAAATTGTATTAATTAGTAATAAATGGAAATAATTAGAAATAAATTGTAATAATTACTAATAAATTGTAATAATTAGTAATAAATTGTAATAATTACTAATAAATTGTAATAATTACTAATAATTAGTAATAAATTGTAATAATTAGTAATAAATTGTAATAATTAGTAATAAATTGTAATAATTAGTAAAAAAATTGATAATTAGTAATAAACTGTAATAATTACTAATAAATTGTAATAATTAGTAATAATTAGTAATATTTATTAATAATTACTAATAATTAGTAATAATTTGTAATAATTAGTAATAAATACATATAATTAGTAATAAATACAGATAATTAGTAATAATTATTAATAATTGTAACAATTAGAAATAATTAATAATAATTAGTAATAATTAGTAATAATTAGTAATATTTAGTAATAAATTGTAATAATTAGTAATATATTGTAATAATTAGTAATAATTAGTAATAAATTGTAATAATTGGCAATAAATTGTAATAATTAGTAATAATTAGTAATAATTATTAATAAATTGTAATAATTACTAATAAAATGTAATAATTAGTAATAAATTGTAATAATTAGTAATAAGTTGTAATATTTAGTAATAAATACTAATAATTAGTAATAAATACTAATAATTAGTAATAAATACTAATAATTAGGAATAATTAGCAATTATTAGTAATTATTAGCAATAATTAGTAATAAATAGCAATAATCAGCAATAATTAGTAATAAATAGAAATAAATAGCAATAATTAGTAATAAATAACAATAAATAGTAATAAATAGGAATAATTAGTAATGAATATGAATAATTAGTAATAATTAGTAATAATTAGGAATAATTAGGAATAATTAATAATAAATTGGAATAATTAATAATAATTAGTAATAAATTGTAATTATTAGTAATAAATTGTAATAATAAGTAATAAATACTAATAATTACTAATATATACTAATGAATTCTTATAATTAGCAATAATTAGAAATAATTGGCAATAATTAGCAATAATTAGGAATAATTAGCAATAATTAGAAATAAATCGCAATAATTAGAAATAAATAGAAATAATTAGCAATAATTAGGATTAATTAGCAATAATTTGTAATAATTAGCAATAATTAGCAATAATTAGTAATAAATAGCAATAATTAGTAATAAATAACAATAATTAGTAATAAATATCAATGAATAGTAATAATTAGGAATAATTAGTAATGATTAGGAATAATTAGTAATAATTACGAATAATTAGGAATAATTAGGAATAATTAGGAATAAATACACATAATTAGTAATAAAAATAGATAATTAGTAATAAATACATATATTTAGTAATAATTTGTAATAATTAGTAATAATTAGTAATAATTAGAAATATATTGTAATAATTAGTAACAAATTGTAATAATTAGTAATAAATTGTAATAATTAGTAATAAATTGTAATAATTAGTAATAAATTGTAATAATTAGTAATAAATTATAATAATTAGTAATAAATTGCAATAATTAGTAATAAATTGTAATAATTAGGAATAATTAGTAATAAATTGTAATAATTAGTAATAAATACTAATAATTAGTAATAAATACTAATAATTAGTAATAAATACTAATAATTAGGAATAAATACTAATAATTAGGAATAATTAGGAATAATTAGCAATAATTAGCAATAATTAGCAATAATTAGCAATAATTAGCAATAATTAGCAATAATTAGAAATAAATAGAAATAATTAGCAATAATTAGGAATAATTAGCAATAATAAGGAATAATTAGAAATAATTAGTAATAATTTGCAATAATTATAAATAATTAGTAATAATTAGCAATAATTAGTAATAATTAGCAATAATTAGTAATAAATAGCAATAATTAGTATTAAATAGAAATAAATAGAAATAAATAGTAATAAATGGAAATGATTAGGAATAATTGGGAATAATTAGGAATAATTAGTAATAATTAGGAATAATTAGAAATAATTAAGAATAATTAGGAATAATTAGGAATAATTGGTAATAATTAGGAACAATTAGTAATAATTAGCAATAATTAAAAGTTTTTAATAAATATGAATAGTTATTAATAAATAAAAATAGTTAGTAATAAATAGGAATAGTTAGTAATAAATAGGAATAATTAGTAATAAATAGTAATAATTGGTAATAAATAGTAATAATTAGTAATAAATAGGAATAGTTAGTAATAAATAGGAATAGTTAGTAATGAATAGGAATAGTTAGTAATAAATAGGAATAGTTAGTAATAAATAGGAATGGTTAGTAATAAATAAGAATAGTTAGTAATAAATAGGAATAATTAGTAATAAATAGTAATAATTAATAATAAATAGTAATAATTAGTTAGGAACAGTTAGAAACAGTTAGAAAGAAATTTTAATAAATTTTAATAAATTTTAAGAACTTGGCACAATTTCCAGTGGATTGATGGCACTCCTTTTGCTCAATTATTTTTCTCCTTTCAACTCTCACTGACTAAAAATATCATGAAAAATGTGCTGCTACATAGGCATATTCAATCTCACTTGCACGATATTGGATATGCATTCATGGGATCATATTTTTTATAATCTTTTTAGGCGGTGACAGTTGGAAGAAGACAATTCATCGACAAAAGGGGGGCTCTTTTGTCCGACACCTCATTTACTTGGATCTTTTTCACACTGAAATCACAATGAAGAATCTGGCAGAGGTACCCATATTCATTATCGTGCATACGAGAATGAATATGCGTACCTCTGGCCAGATTCTTTATTCTGATTTCAGTGTGAGAAAGATGCAACTAAATGAGCCGTCAGAAAAAAGAGTAGTCGTAAATCCACTGGAAATTGTGTCGCCCTTAATTAATGGTAATTATTAAGAATAAGTAGTAATTATTTATCTTCTTTTTTCAGATAGTGTTTTATAATTTAAAATTATTCAAAAACAGTGATTATTTTATATTTTGTAGAAAAATATAGAACAAGGAAGTCGACATCAGTTATTATTGGATGATTGTGCTTGGATAAATCAGCGAATAAATCCAAATAGTTTTGGTTTAAATCTTTTATATATTGAGGGTGTTGAATCTTTCTTGTCATTTGCATCATCAAAACCAAAAATATGTTTCAGATGGCACAATTAAGTGTCCTTGTAAAAAATGTGCTCTAAGAATGTTTGACACATTTGACAAGGTTGGGGGACATCTCTTGCGGTTTGGTTTTCAACCAGATTATGTTTTTGGTATCAACACGGTGAACGTAATTCTAGAGAATATACTAATAACTTGATTCCAGATCCATCACAGTTCCAAAATTTAGTACATGATGTTTCAGGTCCATCTTTTCAACAAACTGAAACTCATGATGATATTGATTTAACTCCTGAGTTGGTACCATTCGAATTTTAGGAGTTTTTGAGGTCTTCTGAGGATGCATTATATCCTGGTTGTAGGATAAGAAAATTAGAAGCGATTGAAAAATTTATAGCTATTAAATCAGATAATTCAATGTCAAACAACTGTTTGGATCAGATATTTTCTTTGGTTAAAACACCGTTACCTGAAGGAAATGTGTTGCCTGCAAATTAATATGAGAGCAAGAGGTTGGTTCGTAATCTAGTCCTTAGTTATGAGAAGATTCATGCATGTGAAAATGATTGCATCTTATATTCTGGTGAAAATGAGTTATTGGATAGTTGTCCCACATGTGGACAATCGAGGTATAAAGAAGCTCAACCAGGGAAGTCTGGATCGATTCCTATAAAACAGTTGAGATATTTCCCCCTTACACCCAGGCTACAACGTTTATTTATGTCTCATAACACAGCGTCAATGATGTCATGGAACAAAACCAATATTTCAACCAGTAAAATCTTGAATCATCCATCTGATGGTGATTCATGGAAACATTTTGATCATCTACATCCGTCTTTTTCTTTAGAAGCCTCAAACGTGCGATTGGGTCTTTCTACTAACTGTTTCTGTCTTTTTTGTTCTTATGGTAGTCAGTATTCATGTTGGCATGTCTTTATAACTCCGTACAATCTACCTCCATGGATGTTGATGAAGGATCCCTATATCTTTTTGACCTTATTAATCCGAGGACATCTGAAAAAGAATATTGATGTTTATTTGAAACCATTGATTGATGAGTTAAATGCATTGTGGATTAATGGTGTTAGTACATATGATGTTGCTGCAAAACAAAATTTTACATTAAAAGATGCATTGATGTGGATGATTAGGGACTTTTCAGCATATGTCATGTTATCTGGCTGGAGTACACATGTTCCAAAATCATGTCCTTACTGTATGAAAGGCAACAAATATTTTATGCTCGTCAATGGAAAAAAAACCCTGCTATTTTGACTGTCATCACATATTTCTTCCAATCGATCATCCTTTTTGAAGGAACAAATCTCATTTCATAAAAGGCACAATTGAAAGGGATGAACCTCCAAAAATGATCTCAGGTACAGAGTTAAAATCAGTTATATTTTCATTACCTCCCATCACATTTGGGCCAACAGTAAACCAATAGAAAATTCATGGCTTTGGGAAAGAACATAATTGGATAAAATGAAGCATTTTTTGGGATCTATCATATTGGTATGATTTATTGTTCCTCCACATGTTGGATGTCATGCATATTGAGAAGAACTGTTTTGATAATTTATTTCATACAGTTTTGGATACACCAGGTAAAACCAAAGATACTCTAATAGCATGATCAGATCTTGCCCAAATTTGCAGGCGACCAGAACTTGAACTATTTGAAAATGTCAGATCACAAAGGTTAATGAAGCCAAAAGCATCTTATACAATTTCCAAAGAGAGTTGCTTATTATTTTGTCAGTGGATTTCATATTTGAGACTTCCAGATGGCTATGCTTTCAATTTGGGAAGATGTGTTAAGAATGGTCATATTACCGGATTAAAAGTCCTGATTGTCATGTTATAATGGAAAGACTTATACTGATTGGATTCAGAGTTTTGTTAAACTCTATGATTTGGGATTCGATAACAGACATATCATATTTTTTTCGAGACATTTGTGTAGTGAAAATAGACTACGATGCACTAAGAAAACTGGAAGAAGATGTTGTTGTAACTATATGTAAACTGGAACAAATCTTTCCACCTGCTTTATTTGACTCAATGGAATATCTGATATTACATTTTCCACATGAAGCTAAATGTAGATGTCCAGTACAGTTTCAATGGATGTACCCATTCGAGAGATGCATGAAAAAATTGAAAAAAAAGTACGTAACAAAGCATCTGTTGAAGGCTCAATTACTGAAGCTTATTTGCAAGAGAAAATTGGTTTTTTCTACTCTCACTATTTTGAATCTGAATATCCCTCAAAACAAAACCGCATGGGACTAAATGAGGGAAATGTTAATGATGAAATGGATAATCAATTATCAGTTTTTAATCATCCAAATCTTGGCTTCGGTGGAGTTAAATAATGATGGCTTTTAGACGATGAACATCACAGAGCTCAAACGTATGTTCTGCTCAACTGTGAAGAAATGACATCATTTTTACTATGTGTGATTCTATTACTTATTCTATAATTTCTGTTACAATATGTAAAATTATTTTATTTGTAGTTTATATGATAATCATATCAAGAAACAACTTCCACAAATTACAGCAGCTGCTCTTAAAGAACGCAGACAAAAAAAAATTATCAATGGTTTCAGAAACTGGTAACATAAATTATAGATGGTTTAATATCAATTCAGTTTACTATTTATTATATTGATAATTGTTTTACAAATTTTCAGGTGTCTCAACATGATGATAAAATTGATAAGAGACTGTGTATATTGAGTAACCCACCATCCAAAATGGTTAAATATTATAATGCATATGTGATGAATGGTTTTCGATTTCATACACGTTCATATGGGGGATCAAAAAAACAATGAACAGCGGAGTTTATTTGAGAGGATCGCATCATAGATAAACTAAAGTTGACTTTTACAGCATTCTGGATGAAATTATTAAGCTATATTATATGGGACAGAATTACATAATGATGTTTAAATGTTGGTGGTTAGATACTGAGAGAGGCTTGCGTGTTCATCCGACTCATGGAATTGTTGATATTAAATATAAAAGTCTTCTTGTAGTAAATGAACCATTTTTACTAGCTCAATAGGAACATCAAATTTATTACGCAAAGTACTGTGCTACTTCAAGAGACCTGAGTGATTGGTGGAGCATAATAAAAATGAAATCTTGGGAAAATCAATTTACTCAAACTGAATGTGGTTTTTCTAAAGTGTAAGGAATTGAAATTTTTCAAGAGACTACTAAAAATACATATTTTTCACAAAGAAATGTGAATATCGATGATAACACCCCACAATTAATGGTCAATAGTGACGAAGATGTTAATGATGTTACAAATGAATTTGAAATGATAATGGATGATGAAATTGAAACTCGTATGGATATTGATGATGCTGAGGATGAATATGAATACATTGACATCGTTAGATATGAAGATGATGATGAAGGTGAACATTGACACAGTTAAATGCTGGTTATGATCATAACTAATATATATCTATATATAATAGTTATTTTCAACTATCTTCTAACAACAATCATTTTCTGTTTCAGATGGACTCTAATATACTTAGTGAGTTAGAGGAGGCCGAGCTACCTTTGGATGAGGGGGATGTGGTATCATCTGACCCTCAGCCTACTGGTGGTTCAGGAGGTACGTGAAGGGGGCGCGGTCTTGCGCGACTGATGATTCTTGACCCTATCCTCGAGTGACATGCACGTCTTGGATTTGATCCACACACACAGAGGTATGGAAACCTGTATATTTTAGTTAACTTTCATTAATTTATTTATATATATACTAATTGTTTGATTATTTATTCTTTTTTCATAGTTTTGTGCATGTAGCTGTTGGACAGGGGAGTGTTATCTTGCGTAATTGTTTTTCTCAACCGTGGAAAACATGGGAGCAGATTCTCGTTGTTGTGCAGATCTTAATGTACAATCATTGGATGGTAAGTAAATAAATAATATTTATTTTGAAATTTAATTTATTAATAACTTGATATTATAAATTATTTTCAGGGTTTATGGTATCTCATCGATGATAGCATGCATGATGATATCCATGCAGCATGGGAGGTGGCTATGCGTGAGCATTTGCATCAGTTTTTGCACAATTTGAGAAAGACAGTAATTAAGAAAGTAGGAGTGATAGTATTTGATGAGTCATGCAGAGCCCACTGACCAGAGTACATTTCATCTCAGGTTTGGGATGAATTATGTGCACATTGGTTGGGTGGTGGATTTCAGAGGAGGTCTTTATTGGGTCAGCAGAACCGGGGAAGATGGGAGGTGATGCATCGAGCTGGTAGTCGTACATTCAGTACACATAGAGAGCATCTGGTAAGTATTTTTTTAATATATTTTATATAAATTCAAATATAAACAGTTTATTTTATATTCATATAGGAAGTTTAGCATCCTGATATTACAGAGTACGATGTTTATCGGAGGATGTATAGTGATCCAGCCACCGGAGAGATTAGAGGTGATCACCAGCATTAGATTATGGTTAGTCTTATTTTTTTCAGTTTCACAATTAACTACATATAATATTTTCACAATTTTAATTTCAAATTTTAATTGAAGGAGTCATATGAGGTTGCTACCTCTCAGATACAGGCTGAGGGTCAGGACGAGGCGACTGATCAGACCAGTGCCCACCATTTTGATGAGGCGGCATGGATACAGGCGACACAATATGGCTTTGAGAAGGGTCGAGTAGTTGGTATCGGCTCTCATGTGACTCCTGGTACTTATTATGGTACTGATGTGATGTCAGCATCCAGCTCGAGAGGAGCTCAGGGATAGGAATCATCTTCTACCTCACAGTATCAGAAGCAGTTCCGAGCTTAGAATGACCTTATATGGAGTTTGAAAAAGTAGTAAGAATAGATGCATCAGCAGCAGCAGCAGCAAAAGCAGCAGCATGAGGAGGAGATGCATCAATGGCAGCAGTAGCATCACGAGCAGATGGATTACATGCGTTGTCTGACTCGTAGTTTAGGGATGGAGTTTCCTCCACCATCTCCTTCAGCTCCTCCACCTCCTCCAGAAGACGACCCCCCCATTGATTTTTTTATGTCAAAAACATTTTAATTTAACAATTTTTGTAATATAAACTATTTACAATTTCTGACTTTTATATCAGTGCGAATATTACATAATTTAATTTTTAATATTTTACGATTTGTTTTGTGAATATTGAGAATTTTAATCATTTTTATTTTTTATTTTTTTAATAATATTAATATTATTGTTTCATTAATCATAATTTTATTAAATATATTTTTTCAGTATTATATTTTTTAATGTTTGTGTATTTTACTAATAATAATAATAATAATAATATTTTATGATTTTTTTAAATATTTTTTGTGAATATTGAGAATTTTAGTATTTTTTATTTTTTTTATTATTTTAATAATATAAAATTAATTTTTCAATAATCATAATTTTAATAAATTTAGTTTTTAAAAAAATTATTTACTACTTGCGACGGGATCTGTTGCGATGGGTTCCCATCACAAATAGCCTGAATAAATTTTTTTTTAAAAAGTATTTGCGACGGGCCCATCGTAAATAGTCTAAATAAATATTTTTAAAAAAGTATTTGCGACGGGATTACGGGCCCGTAGCAAAAAGCATTTGTGACAGGCCCGTCACAAAAAAATTTATATATATAAAGTATATAATCAGAGACTTATTTGCGATGGTGAAGTTGCCCGTTGCAAAAAAAATATTTGGACGGGCCCGTCGCAAATAATATTTTTTGCGATGACGTTTTCTGCAACGGGCTATTTGCAACGGGACCCCGTCGCTAAATATTATTTACGACGGGATCCTGTTGCAAATACCTAGAATTCTAGTAGTGACTGTAGAATTTGAAATAATATTATAGATAGATTGGATCTCAAAGTAAAATGTTAAGATAAATTGTATGATCAATAGAATTTCAATGGTATTTGAGGGAAAAACTAAAGTTATTTTTAGAGGAGAGATATCCCAGCCTATGTTTTTTCAAGAACTATATCCTATAAGATTCTTTATGGAAATGATTAGTGAAGAAGGGGATGGAATTGAAATTTAAAAAGATATAATCTGTACCCATTTTTCAGGAGTGCCTAGATATATTTCTTGAATAATTATTTATACCTCCCACAGAAAGAGAAGTATAATTATCAATTGAACTCATACCAGAATCCAAATCTACATCAATGACCCTATATATCATGGATTTTATGTATTTAGAGGCATTTAGTTAGAAACTAAAAAATATTTTGGAAAAAGGATTCCTCGATCCAAGTGTCTCTCCTTGGGAAGCGCCTTTTCTCTTTGTGAATAAAAATGATGGATCAATGTGGTTATGCATTATTTATAGAGATCTCAATGGGATTATAGTAAAGAAAAAAAAACCCTCTTAATATAATAGATCTCAATTATTTTCTAATATTATCCTATGATCATGTCATCGTTATCTAAGAGTGAAGAAAGATGATACTCCAAAGATAGATTTTCGATTGAGGTATGGATTTTATGAGTTTGTTGTTATTTATTTTTGTTTGACTAATGCTCCATATATATTTATGAACTTGATGAATATAGTCTTTAAAGACTACCTCGATAAATTTTTTGTGGTATTTATTGATTATATTTTGATATATTTTTAAATTCATAAGAAACATGAGGAACACCTAAGGGTTTTAATACAAACTCTCTAAGGAAAGAATCATTTTTTCTAAATTTAGTAAATGTGATTTTTGGTTGGAACAAGTGAAATTTTTAGGAAACATTTTATCTTACAAAGTAATCTCTATAGACCCATCTAATAAAAATGTAGTACAGTAGTAGAATCATCTGAATACATTAATAGAGATTCATAGTTTTCTTGGTATATAAGAATACTATAGAAGCTTTGTGAAAAAAAATCTTGGATTTCTAATGCACTAACCAAGTTAACTTGAAAGTGATTTAAGTTTAAATAGATGAATGAATGTAAATAAAGCTTCTAATAACTGAATAATAGGTTGGTTAGTGAACCTATTCTAACATTACCCTCTAGTGTAGAAGTATTTTTCATTTACGGTGATGCATCATTGAAAGGACTTAGATTTGTACTCATATAGAATGATAAGGTGGTTGCTTATGCATCTCAAAAATTTAATCCCCGTGATAAGAACTATCATGAAAAAGATTTTTATTTAGTATAAGTGTTATATATACACAAACCACTAGATTTATAAGTTAAAATTCACACAGAAAGGACTGACCATGCGACAAATGAGATGTTTGGATCTTCTGATGGACTATGATTGTTCAATTCATTATCGCCAAGGTAAAGAAAAAAAATCATTGATAAACTGAGCAAAAATGACCCTAGAGTTCTTAAAATGATGATAATTTAAGGAGATCCATTATTAAAGGTCTTAGTGAGGATAAATTAAGAAGTTTTAAGGGAAGGGATATCCTCAATACTATCTAAAATTATTTCCCAACCATCAATGTTGTAGAGGATCAAGAAATTGAAAATAGATTATATTATGGTACAAAAGAAGATATAAGTAATTAAAATGGGATTTTTCTTGATTTCTTTCTTAAGAAGGAATTTTGAGGTTTAGAATAAGGTTATATATCCCATCTATTTTGGAATTAAAGAAAGAATTATTGGATGATTCTCATGAATATGTATTCTCTATACATATAAGAAGTTCCAAAATGTATAGATATTTGTTAAACCAATATTGGTGGGATTACATGAAAAAGGAAACTATTTATTATATGAATAGATGTTTGGTATGTTAACAAGTGAAGGCAGGATGTCATCTTCATAAAAGAGTGTTACAACCAATACCTATATCTTTATGGAAGTGGTAAAACATCACTATGGACTTTGTTAGACGTCAAAGGGTAATAATACCATATGGGTAATCATTGATAGATTAACCAAGTATATGCATTTCATCATTATACAAGATGATTTTTCCCTTTCATTCCTTGACCCCTTATATATTTAAGAAGTGTTAATAATTCACGGTGTGCCACTGTCAATTATCTCTGACCACAATCCAATATTTACTTTTATATTTTGTATAAGCCTCCTAAAGGATATGAATAAGAAAGTTAACTTAAGAATATACTATTAACCTCAAACTGGTGGGTATTCTAAGAAGACTATTTAAAAATTAGAGTACATGTAAATGTCTAGTTCACTCGATTTTCGAGGGAGTTGGGACCAACATCTTCCATTTGTCGAATTCTCCTAAAATAACAATTTCCACTCAAACATTCAAATGTCTATATATGAATCACTTGTATGGTAAAATGTAAAAAACTATGACATGTTGGGATGATATTGTAAAAGGAAAACTATTGAAACCAGACCATGTAAAAGAAACCAAAAAGAATATATAAGTAATCCAGATACATTTCAAGGGTTTTTAGAGTCATCAAAAAGTTATGTTGATAATTGGAGGAAGGACTTGGAATCTCATGTTAGAGATCATGTATTACTAAAAGTATCACCATGTAAAGGATTTATGGGATTTAGAAAGAATTAAAAGTTGGGTACAAGGTATATTGGGCCATTTGAGATTTGCGGGCATGTTGGATAAGTTTCATATCGGTTGTTATTACCTCCAAATCTTTAAAAATTACATGATGTCTTCCATGTATCCCAACTATGAAAGTATATGTCAGACCCAATGAATATAATTAGCATTAATGGGGTGGGATTGGAACCATAACTTTCATATAAAGAAGAACCATTCCATATTCTCAATAAAATGGAACAGGTATTAAGAAACAATAAAAATGGATTGTGAATATTTTGTGGAGAAATCACAAGTTTGAGGAAGCAATCTGGGATCCCTGATAAGCGATGAAGGAAAGATATCCCCATTTATTTTGAAGTATGATTCAAATTTTGAGGGACAAAAATTTAAGTAGGGTAGAATGTAACACCTCAATATTTTACCAAAAATATATATCTTTTCATTAAATAAATGTAGTATGTTTGTTAACTTTCTCCACACACATCACAGAACAAAGATGAACCACAACCCCTTTTATTAAAATTAAAATCACCGTTATAAAGTATCCATTCTATTGGTGGGTTTAAATAAGGGTAATTATATTAAAAGATATATTTTGAAATAAAAATAATGTTAATGTATTAATAAATTCAATTGATATAGCTAAATGACTAACAAATCATTTTATGCATAAAATATGTTTTTCCTACCAAAAAATTCCTTTTTATATGCTATGAATTTTATTATATTATGATTAAATAATTACTTTATTGAAACTTTTTAATATAATAAAATACATTAAAATCCATATAATAATTTTTATTAAGCAATTTATTTATTTATTTTATGCTAAGAATATTTGTTTTCTTAATGTTGTGTTGTGTGTGTATGTATTTTTAAATAGTGTATAGTTTTTATAAAAAAATTAAATTGATATTTTTTAAGTGATGAAACTAATATGATGTTTAAAATTGAATTTAAATAAATTGACACTCATTTTAAATTTATGTTGAATAATATTATAAACACTTAATGATTAAACATCATTTCCTATAAAAATGGTTTTTCTATACATTATATTTTTTAATTTAGAAATAAATCTTCACATATTTGAAATTGAATTAGGTCAAATGGATCCCAAATTTGGATTCATTGCATTAAAAAAATTTAAGAAGGGTTATCTTGTATTTTTAGTAATAAAATAATTACCATGATTAATATTTAATCAAGATTAATAGGTGCTCAAATGGATATTCTAATGTGACCATATTTTTTGTAAACAAAATTGACTTTTGGACATTATAGAATGCCTTTTTTAGGTTGGTTAGTCAATACCACATGTCTCAAAAATATTTTACCACCTAATTCACATAAATCACCAGTCCCCCTTAACCACCATGTTTTACCATTCTTACCCATCATCTAACTTTAATTTTCATGAAAAATCCTCTATTTTCACTTATAAAAGGAGATCACTCCCACCAATACTCTCATCCCCATCCACCCCAAAGTCATTTATCAT
The DNA here is from genome assembly GCA_963277665.1 of Viscum album. Taxonomy (NCBI): domain Eukaryota; kingdom Viridiplantae; phylum Streptophyta; class Magnoliopsida; order Santalales; family Viscaceae; genus Viscum; species Viscum album. The sequence continues at coordinate 1,859,881,003 of OY728128.1, forward strand.
GATGTTCTATTTCATTTCCCTTTCTAAATCCCCCACAAGGATTTATTAAGGTTTTAAGGAGTCCTCCCCAAGTTTTTAGAAGCAACTTATCAAGGTAAGGGATCTCCAACTCCACCTTTTGATTCAAGTACTTCTTTTTTAAAAATCCATTTGAGTTTCAATTGATTATTATTTCATATTGTAAATCCCTAAAAAAATTTCTTAATGAAAAGTTATTTTTTATTCCTCCCCTTGTTTTTTTAGACATGTTAGATCAAGTCTTGTGGTCCTTGAAAAGCTTTAGGAAGTTTTAGAAGTATTTTGGTAGCCTTTATGGAAAAAATAAGTGGCACCACACGGTGGAAGAGGTGGTTGCACCATAGAACCATTATGGAGTTAAGGACATTCTAAAAAATAAGGGGTTATACCATGGTAGTGATTTTTAAGGAGGTTGGGTTGTATCCTTTTCGGTGGTTGTATGATTTTATAAAGTTGTTCCATGGAGGCTTAGACCATACTACATATCTCTTTTTTCATGTTAGTTTTAGACATTTGGTCCAGCCCTTAGTCTTTGAGAGATAATTCTTTTAATAAGATGTTATGTATTTTATTTAGGAAATATATTTTTTTAATTTAATTAGAGCCTTTGTTTTTAAAATTCAAGTGGGTAATTAAAGAGGAATTAATGTTTGTTTTTCTACAAGGATCAAACCCCTGAAAATATTTTGATCTCCCTCTTTACATGGGGATTAATACAGAGTTTTTAAGGGATACAGAAAAAAATCCATGTTGTATTCATCACCCCTCACCATATTTGTTCTAATTTCAAAGTTTTTATATAACACAGTCTTCCTCATTTCATCATGGAGGTTGTTTTCCAGTGTTTTCTATGCCACAATACCCAATTCTATGTTGTGGTGGTTTGTTCCCCCACTGCAACTGTTCATCCTACAATGTGGTGGTCTCTTATAGTGAAACCTTATGTTGTGTTTCTTACCTCTACACGGTGGTGGTAGTTTTCCATACACCTCCATGCATTAATTCCCTTCTTGTGCCATAGATCCTTCCAAACTTCTAGGAATCCCTCCAAAAAAACATAAAGCCTTATGTTAATGATAATAAGTCTTGGTTAAGAACTTGTTTTACTCGTTGGATTATTTCTCCTTGCTTTAATCTAGATTATATTTCATGTTGGGTTGGAATTGGTTCTAGTTGTATTTTGTGGGTGATCATGTTTTGGTTAGTGTGAGAACATGGTTTGAGAGAAAACACTTTTGGTGAACCATCTCATTGACATTGACAACCTTAGGGTAGGATGTTCCTCACCATTTTGGGCCACGTATATGATGTCGGCATGATATCTTGTTTATGATTTGTTAAACCATGATTGTTAAGAGTTTCATGTTGTTGTGTGAGTGGATATGATTATTTCTTGATTATGACCATGGGATTATGCATAGCACCTAACATTTTATCTTGGTGTGACTTAATGTTCATTGCTATGACATGTATTATTTTTTGTGTTTCATAGAATGTGGAACCATTTTTTAGGTATCAAGATGATTAGGTGGATCCTTGATGTTGGTGTGATATGGTAAAAACTTCATTAAATTTTTGCATGGCTATCCCTATAGAAGAATATGTATAAGTTTTTGGTTAACCAACCCAATGCAATCCAAACATCCTTAAGGGTGGGTGTGGATATCCCTATAGAGGGATTTGCATAAGTGGTTGATTGGAAGACATCGGCATAGGATTCCCCTGTACTTGAGTCACGGTTACCAAATGGGTAGCTAGTCGAGGATCTATATGGTGGAATATGCAGCATTCTTGATGAAAACCACTGTCTAGGTAGGGTGAGTGGTGTTACCTTAAAGGCAGTACTTGTTTGACTTATCTGAAATCCTTATCAGAAACAAGATGAAGTAGGTACATTTGGGGGTTTTTTGTGACTTGGTTAGCGCATAGACATTTGGTTTTGGGTTGTATGATGTTATTATTTTTATTCATTTAATATATTCATGGCATACACCTATTATACTTGCACATGCTTGGTTAAGGATGCATTGGTGGTTTACTACTGAATATTTTTCTCACACCCTACTCAATAATTTTAGTACACTTGTAGATTTCATGACTATAAAACTAGAAAAGGGAAAGGATCCTATAGTGGATGGATGATAAGAGGAGTATGGAGTTTTTAGTGGACTAGGGCAGACTTTAGAGGACCTTTCTATTTATTTATTCATTTATCTACACTTATTACACTGTTTTGTCTTTCCACATTGTATACTCGTTTATTTGTATAACATGTATGCCATATTTAGATTTCTACACATACTGTGATTATATATATTATTTTATTATTTAATATGTTGATTTTTATTATGATTATTTGTCCTATTACATGATACTGAGGGTATAGTATCTCTATTTACAAAATTTGAACCATGCTTCTAGTCAAAAGCCACTTGTGTATGAAGAGGAGAACATGAGTTTATTTGACCCTATGGATATGACCAGGTGTTTCAGGATGTGGTGATATAAAATGGTATCATAGGACCAGTTTTATTCTTTTATTTTTGACTAAAATGAGGGATGGTAGAAAGGAGATAACTATGTGGTACTCGAGAAGGGAATTTTTCGACATTCCTAACCAGCATGGGTGTAACAGGCCTCTAAGTTACCATGGAAATAATTGATGTTACCATTGATTAAACTAACCTTGGGTGATGCACATGATGTTGATATGTTATTTAGGATCATGACTAGTCACATTACATCGTATTCCATATATATACTTGTTGTTGTGTTGCATGTTATTTCTTTAATTAAATGCCTTGATTTTTGTTATCTGTTTGGGATAGTTTCTCTGATTTTTTTGATATATATATGTTTCCATATTGTTATGATATATCTTTATTAGAATTAATTATTTGAACTGATCATGCTTTGGTGTTAGTATATATATGATGAATCTGGGGGGTGTGAAGGGATAGAGACCGGGGTTAGTGTTAGGAGGGTATACCTTATGTTGAAGGTTGACTCCTAGGAGAAACCTTGTTTGATCCCATAGAATTATTAATATTTGTTCTAAAAACTCTTCTTTTTTAAATTGTTTTCTTCATGTCACATAATATTTCACCTCGACATAGTCTTATAGGACTACTTGAGAAGCAGGCCAAAATAATCCTCCAAGGGAGGATGTTTCTGCTTTACCATTGGATGTGAAGTAGAATGTAGTTGATCATGATCTCACACATTCTCTGTGGTTTAAGAAATAGTGACACTTCAATCAGAAGTCTTTTTCTTATTTCCTATCCTAGTAATAGAAGTTTAGAACTATGGTCAAATATTCCTTGACTTTAACTATGTAATTTTTCATCCTTTTAGGGAACTGAAATCACACTGGATGTTGAAGAATGGGTTGAAATATTTTGGGAATATCTGAACTAGTAGAGGTTCGAAAGGATCAGAAATTTAAGCTCATATAGGTCATGAAACCCATTTTGATACCCCCATATCTTATGGATCCAACTAAGTTGAAGTAACTCAAGGTGTAAATAGATGACTTAGAGAAAAATCACTTTATTAGATCATGTACTTCACCATGGGGTGTGCCTATGTTTTTCTCTAATAAGTGAGATTATATTCATCATCTCTATATAGATTATCAGAAGCTGAACTAGGTGATGGTGAGAAACAAATACCCATTTCCCTAGATCGATGAACTTTTCAATCAGTTATAGGAATCCTGATGGTTCTCCAAGATTGATATTTAATTGGGATATCACCAGTTGGGTGTTGGAGAGGAAGAAATTTTGAATACAAAATTTAAGATCAGGTATGGGATGTATGACTAATTAGTAATGTTTTTCAAGTTGATAAATGTTCCAGTAGTTTTCATGGTTCTCATGTACAAAATATTTCACCCACACATAGACTCTTTTATCATAATTTTCATTGATGACATCCTCATATACTCACCGAAACTGGAGTAATATTCTAATCACCTCAAGATAGTCTTGAGTATTCTTAGATAACATCATCATTGCACCAAGATATCAAAGTGTGACTTCTAGATTTGGGAAGAAAAGTTACTAGGAAATTTTGTGTTTGGTACGAGTATATAGGTAGACCCAAAGAAATTAGATACAGTCAGGCCCCAGAAATTTACCTAGAACATGTTGTAGATCAATATATTTCTAGGTTTAGTAGGGTATTATCGAAAGTTTATATGGGACTTCTCATGACTATCAACACCCATGATAGTTTTTATGAATAAGGGAGTGAAATTACAATGGTCAAACTAGTGTGAAGAATATTTTCTTGAGCTGAAGAGGAGAATGAATACGGTTCTAGTATTGACACTTTATTGTCCTGGGATTGGTTATATAGTTTATTATGATACATCGGGTGTTGGTTGGGGAGTGGTACTGATGAAGAGATAGTAGGTAGTAGATTATGGTTCATATCAGTTGTGAACCCATGATTAGAACTACCCTACTCATGACCTAGAGATGGAAGTTTTGGTTCATGCTCTAAATTTTTGGTGATGTTGCCTCTTTGGTGAGAGATTTTTTGTTTACAAATCCCATAAGAGACTTTATTATATATTTACATTTAGGGGCCTGAACGTGACACAAATTCATTAGGTAGAGTATCTTTAGATGTTATACTTAGAGATATATTATGCACCAGTTAAGGGTAATGTATTTATGGATTCTCTTAGTTGTAAGATGGAGACTAAGTAGAAATTGGGTGATAAGCCTTCTAATAAGTAGCAGTTCTTGATGATATTGTTGGATAACTGGAGGATAGATGCTTCAAAGGGCCAAGAATCAATGAATTATGCTTACTTGGTGGTTATATCTTCTTTATTAGAATGGGTAAAAGTAGGATATGATTCATACCTAAAGTGTGATGTGATGTGGGATTAGCTAGCTGGAGGTGACCCAACACCTAGGTGGTTGCTGAGAAACGATGATGTGATACTTGTGTATAGAAGAGTAGTAGTCCTTACTTACATCAAAGAGGAGTTGATTATAGTTTTCCATTACACTAGAAAGACAGTATATCTTGAAGTGATGAAGATGTACCACAACTTTAGGTGTTATTTCTAGTGTTCAAGGATGAAAAGGGACATCACTTGGTTTGTTTCTTGACTCCTTACCTATCATAGGGTAAATGCCCAGAACCAATTTCCTTGTGGGTTTCTACAGCAACTTCTTGTTCCCATGTGGAAGTGGGAGAACATAAAAATTGACATTTTTAGAGGTTTACCCAAGACCCTAATGATTCAATATGTTTTATGGGTGATTTTTGATCAGCTGATGAAAGTTTCACACTTCTTACCAATCAAGGAGACTCACTCAGTGGATGACATGGGAAAGTTTTATATCTGTGAGATTACAAGCTTACATGGATTTACCTTTATAATTATTTTAGATAGAGACTTGTATTTTACATCATAGTTTTTTTAGGCCTTGTATAATTCCTTAAAGATTCAGTTGAGATTGAGAATAGCGTACCACCCTCAGATAGACAGACATTCCAAGTAGACGATACACATATTGGAGGATATACATCGATATTGTGATCTAGACTTTGGTAGAGAAAGGGATGATCATATATTAATGGTTTATTTATCATAAAATAATAGTTACCAGGAATCAATTAATGTGTAATCTTAAGTGGTTCAATATGGGAGTTCGTTTCATTCACTACTTTGTTGGCATGAAGTGGGTGAGGTGGTAATAATGGGGCCCAGTTTGGTTCAAGAGACCTATGAGAGTATGTAAATAAGATCATTATGAGTGATCAGGTTTTCTTTAGAGTGAATATTCTTTTAGGAAACCAATATATGATGAATTAAGTAAATATAGAACCACATTTTTTTTGAACCCTTTGAGATCAATAAATGGGTTGGGAGATTGGCATACCATCTGGATCTCCCTTCTCACTAAAAAGGTATGTACAACATGTTTCATGCGTCATAGATTTGAAGTTACATAGATTATATTGTATATTTTATAGAATTTAAATATGTTCAATTAGGTCCATATGCTTCTTGTGAGGAGTTTTTTGTACATATTTTAGATCAGAGTAAGAAAATACTCCAAGGGAAGACGGTATAACTCATCCAAAATCAGTGGTAGCATGGGAGGATCTGGGAGGAGACTTAGGAGAAGTATGTTGACATTCAAGCTTAGTGGCCTGAGTTGATCGAAGAAGAACCATGGATATGCTTCTTGGGGATGATAAGTATTTAAGGGGGGTAGAATTTTAAATCCCTAAAAAAATCCTTAATAAAAATACTTATTTCCCATATTCCTCCCCTTGTTTTCTTTTAGCTATGATAGGTAAATTCTTGGGGTCCTTGAAAATCCTAAGGAATATTTAGATGTATATTTTTAGCCATTATAGTAAAAAAAGTGGCACCATGTTGTGGAAGAGGTTGTTTCACTATAGAGCCACTATAGAATTGAGGTCACACCACAGAATAAGGGGTTGTTCTATAATGGTTTTGTATGAAGGAAGCTGCATCGTAGCCTTTTCTAGGGAGGTCTGGTTTGAGAAGGATTCACCATGAAGTCTTAGAACACGTCACATAGAAATGTTTCACACCAATATCAGAAAGTCTATCTAACCTTAAATATCTAGGAGTTAATCATTTTAATAGGTTTTTACATTTTTGATTAAGGGAATTTATTTTAGAATTGAATTGGTGCCCCCATTTTTAAATTCAAGAGGTGAATTCAAGATCCATTAATTAAAATTTTTTCATACAGAACAAACCACTAAAAATATTACAATATCCCACTTCACTAGAGAATAAATCCAGAGTTCTAAAGGGATACAAAGAAAAATCCATGTTATATCCCTCACCCAACGTCGTAGAAGTAAAAATTTCATAGTTTTTCTACATAGAAGTCTTCCTATTTTCACTATAGAGGTCATTTTTTGTGCCTTTCGTACAATAGTACCTTGTTCTTCACCATGGTGGTCACTTCCCACACCACAACTATTATTCATGTGTTGTAGTGGAATCTTCCAGTGCAACATTACACTGTGGTGGTTACCTATGAATCATGGTGGTAGTTTTCATTACACCTCCACATTATAATACCCTCCTTGTATCATAGTGCCTTCCAAACTTCTAGGAATCCATCAAACCAAACTTGAAGCCTTATTTTAACAATAATAAATCTTGGGTAATAATTGGTTCTACCCCTCGACATGTTTCTCATTTACTTACTATAAAACCCATGTCATGTTGGATTGGAATTTGTTAGGACCAATAGGGGCCTATATACCCTGAGAGGGGGGGTGAATCAGGGTATGGATATTCTTTTTCAAAGTTCTTCCTGCCCCACTGGATCTTGACATCTTTAATACAAGGGTCACTTTGTTTGAACTTGTGTGTTTATTATGATCACTTATTTTCTTCTTTATTTGATGATGTTGCTTTAAATGCAATGCAAGGAAGTAAGCAGGCATACACAAAGATTTTTACTTGGTTCACCCCCACTGGGCTACGTCCAAGGAGCATATGCCGACAAGTTGTCAGTCGTACCAAATTCCATTATTCTTCACTAGATGTGGACAAAATGGTTCGGGATCAGTCACTTTGTCCCAGGCTCACTGCCTTTATAAGTTTTAGTGTCATCTGACTGCTTTCCCAAGGGTCACTCTATATTTCTCTCTCTCTGGCTCACTACCGGTGGAGAGGATCACCTTATTCCTCTTCTTTTGCTCACTGATCTGGAAAGGATCCACTCGCAGTTTATAGACATGTAGGTCTCTTCATTTCCATGAAGGAATGCATCTTTCTCTGTATGTAGATGCTCTGTTGAAGTCCAACTTTCACCCGTAGATGAATATCTCTTTACACCAAAGGTATCGGGCAAACTTCCAGCTTTCACACAGCCTAGAAACACTGTAGTGAATCAACCTTACTTGGCACGAAAGTCTAAGACGGCGCGCAAGTATCGGCACGCAAGTCACAACTAGCACACAAGTCTTCCTCAGCACTTTCACGACACAAGCCTCTGCAACTCCAAACCTACGCGACTCAATCCCCTTTACGCCCAAACCAACATTGGCGCGCAACTACCACTTGGCGCGCAACTTCCTACACTGGCGTGCAAGTCCCACTTGCGCGACACACCACTACTTGCACGAACACCACACCTGCGCGACGAGAGCTCTGAATCTTCAAATTTTTGAACTCCGGTGAGAAATGAGGAGGGGTGGTCTAGTATTTATAGGCATTTGAACTACCTATACGACGGCGCGCAATTCCCCCTCCGGCGCGCAAGTCTTGACGCACAGCTCAACCACCCTGGCCTTTGTCACGCTACTCACTTGCACGACCAAACTAATACTTGCACGACCCACCTTCCTTTGCCATATTTTGAAGTTCTGATTTTGAAAAACAACAGGCGCGCAAGTTCCCAAGCCTCCTAATCACCGGCGCGCAAGTCTTTTCACAGCGCGCAAGTCACTTGCGCGACCAACTCAGTACTTGAATGACCCTTGTACCTTTTTCATATTTTGATGATCTGATTTTGAAAAACATATGGCGTGCAAGTTTCCAGGTCTTCAAGTACACGGCGCGCAAGTCTACATTCCACCATGAAATCCCTTTTGTCAACAAATTTTTATGTCATGGTTTGCTTTGTCAACAATCACAGCAAATATGTCCACTTTGTCAACAAACACAATCACCTCAAAAATGATTCAATGATACCTTGAGGGATTTTTTCCCAACAGAATTAGTTATAGGAATCCTTAGTGGGTGATTGTGTTCTATTTGGTGTGAGAATGTGGTTCTGGTGATAACTACTTTGACAAACCTTGGCATTGACATTGAAAAACATGAGGTAGGAAGTTCCTTGCCATTTTGCGCCATGTATATGATGTTAGCATGATATGTTATTTATTCTTGATTAACCCATGCGTGTTATGAGTTACATGTGGGTGTGTGATTGGATATGAGGCATGATTGATTATGACCATGTGATTAAGTGTGGTTCCTGATGTTTGATATTTATGTGCCTTATTATTCCTTTCTATGACATGTATTTCTTGTTATGTTGCATAGATTTTGGAACCATGTTTCAGGTATCAAGATGATCTAGTAGAGCCTTGAGGTTGGAGTGATGTGGTCCAAATTTTCTTAAAGGTGTGCATGGATATCCCTATAGAAGGATGTATATAAGTGGATAGTTAACCAACCTGATACGGTGTAAACATCCTTAAAGGTGGGTGTGCTTATCCTTATATAGGGATGTTCATGAGTGGTTGATTGTTATATATCAGTATGGGATTCCCATGAACTTGGTTCATGGGTGTTAAAAGGATAAATGATTGAGGATTGACATGGTGGAACATGTGATGTTCCTGATGAAAAACATAGTCTAGGTGGGGTAAGTTGTGTTACCTTAAAGACAGTTCTTGTTTTACTTATCTGAAATCCTTATCTATAATGAGATTAAGTAGGTACGACTGGGAGTTTTTGGAAACTTGGCTAGCTCATGACCATTCTGTTTTGTATTTTATGATGTTATGATTTTTATGTATTTATTATATTCATGGAATACACCTATTATACTTGAGCACACTTATTTAAGGACACATTGGTGGATTTATAATAAGTCTTGTACTCACACCCTACTTGATAATTTCAGTTTTCTCGTATATTTCATGGATAGAGAACCAGTTAAGGGAAAGGGACCTATGGTGGATGGCTGAGCATAGGAGTATGGATCTGTTATTGGATCAGGATGAACTCTGCAGGAAATTGCTACTTATTTATTTATTTATCTATACTTATTACACTTGTTTGTATTTCCACCTTAGAATCTCGTTTATTTGTAAGACATGTATATCATATTTAGATTTATATATTTTTTCTAATTATATATATGTATATATATTGTTTAAAATATTGATTTTTATTATGATTATCTGTTATATTACATGATACTGAGGGTATAGTCTCTCCACTGGCTGACTTAGATCATCGCTTCTAGTCGACAGCCTCTTGCATACGGGAATTCATGCATGAGGTCATGTGACCCACCATCTCAGAGAAGAGAAATATTTAAAGCCTTGAAATTAATGTAAATCAATGAAATTAAATATTTACTTTTAATCGGTCTTTAAAGCCCCATTTTTTCATCAAAATTCCATAATTTTGTCAAAATTTTGTATTTATGACATTCTGGGTATTCTAAGAATATATAGAAAAACTATAATTTCTAAAATTTGCAACAGGAATGAACTAACCACATGAACAAAATAATTAACCATGTGACCAAAATTTATAAAAGGCATGAACCAACCACACAAACAAACCAACTAACTGTATAAATAATCTCAGTGAACATGATGCCAAAATTATAGCATTACTATGTTATTTCTTAGCATGATTCATTGTCATTAATGTTTCAATAATGTCAGGACTTTCACCAAGACTGATTCATACAAGATTGATTAATTATAGAATATGTTTCTCAAAATCCTTATTCATCCCATTTGGATAGGAAATTCCCTTACTTTAGATAACTATACTAGGATACATCAAGGTAATTATAACATATGGAATTTCCTTTTTCCAAAATTTTAGAGGGTTTTCTGGCCAATTATCTAATAATTAATCTAATATATTAGAAAATTACTATTATTTATCCATCCTTATAACTTTTACTCTAGCTAATTATTTCCACTACTTAATCCTTTAGTGGTACTCTTTATCCTCATCTTGATAATTATCTACTTGTTAATTAAATAGTTTATTTTATAGATCCATCATAGTTTTTCTAAAATAAGTTCAAATTAAGAAATTTTAAAGGATAATTCCTTATAAAAATATCATTACATGTGGATATCTTCTAAAGAATCAATTTTTAATCTAGAAGTCTAAAAATTATAGAATGAAGTAAATAAACTGTTGTATAAATATTCTCCCATTTAGTTCACTATGAATATAATTTTACCACTTCTTGAAACAAAATTGTTGCATTATTACCTATTGTAACTTTAAACACTGTGGACTCCCATGTTAGACTTGAAAATCATATTCTTGTGAAATAGAAGGTATATCTTGTATCGACTATAAAAATACATATGGTTCCATAAATGCTTAGCATCACTAATGTATCCTGATATTATATATTATCACTAATAAATTAAGATCCCATATATCCTATGTGAGATTATTCATCCTCATAAATAGGTATTTGAACTATCTTTTTTCCTATAAATTTTTTGAAACTGGTGTTCTAAGTGCTTTTACTGAAGTGCTTTCATCTTTTAAAACTGAGTTCCTTGTATTCTCTTAATGAATCTTAAGTATATATGATTTTAGATCATCTATATTCAAATAAAATATTGTTAATGTTGAGTCTTCTGAACACATATCATATTATTCTCCAATATTGGAGATGATAAGTCTATTCTTGACTTTCTTGATCACGTATGAAAGAAATATCTTTTACCTTCATTATACCTCTAGAATTTGTGAAACCCATTATCTAGTACTAGTTAAACTTTTAGGTTTTACCACATGTGAAATAATTACACTAATTGATATTCCATCATCTTATAAAATATGTGTAAATATTTCAATAACTTTCCTTATATTTTCTCTCCCAATAATGTAAAACTTCATGTAAATATGAGTAATTACTCTGACACATCTTCTATTAGGTATACATCCCAATTACTTCTTCAAGTTCCTCATGTTGATTTTTAATTCAATAATTTTACTAATTATATCCATAATCACTACATGAAAATCTAGGATCACCTTTATCCATGTTGCACCTACATGGAAATTCACTAATGCACCTCCTAATAATGAATTAAATAAGTTTGTTAAATTATCATTTACTACTGTAATTATTATTGGTAGAGCTCATCCCTTTCTAACAATAAGATCTATATTAATCTAGATTATTCCAATATGTGCATACTTGGTGTTATTATGAATAGTCTTACTAACCCTTTCTATTTTTAGAAATGAAATTATAAATTGTCCTCTATTTTTTTATAAACTTTATCTATATCTTTATCCTCATAGATCTTAGTCATTTTCTGATATGGTACCCAAGACTTTTGGTATACCTTGGACTAATCAACTCTAGTCATATTCAATTCTTGGAAATCTATTCTTTCTTAAGGGATTTCAATTTATAAAGAATTAACTAGATCACCTTCCATATCCTCTAGCCTTTCTATCTCTGGAAGATTTTCTGATGGATTGGCCCCTACTCGAATCATTTCTATTCGAAGATAGATCAATATTATATCAGGGTTATTGTCTTTTCCATCTAAGATGGATTATACATCCTCAAAGTACTTTGAATATAATGAATATAAACTCTCATCATCTGATCATATATCTTCTCCCCAAATAGGCTTAAACAAAATCTCAGTCCTATCTTCCATAAATATTTCATTGAGACTAACTCTTTTTATGTCTATATCTAACAAAGTGTCATCTCTGTGACCTTTCTTCCCACATAACCAAAAATGATCACAAATTGATAGGGATTTTCCTTTAGGGATTTAGGGATACTTTCTATATTTTAAATTAATGTTTTATCTTACATCCTACTATATTCTATTTGGTTTAAGATATCACTTTGATTTTTCTAGGATTCTTCCTAGAAATCAACAAGATTATCTTATTTTACTAAATTATTTCCAGAATTTCTTATGTGGTTTATTTAATTCATACCCTACTAAAAAATTGGGTTTATCCAGTGCTAGGGATTTAGCATGATAAACTAAAAGTGCAGTTAAAGTCCCCATTTGTCAGTGCTAGAAAAAGTGTTGTTAAAGGGGGGCCTTTATCATTTCTTATAAAAAAACACTAATAAATCCCCCCCATTATCATCACTTTTTTAGAAGTGTTGAAAAAGACGCCCCCCCCCCCCCCATCATAGCTTTTTTAATAGCACTGATAAAGGGTATATTTCAAAAAAATTAAAAAAAATATTTAAATATATAAATATATTTATATTGTTATAAATATAATATATATTTTTTAAATATGTTTTAGATGAGGCTAAAATGGCTTTTACACTTAATATCTAAGATATTTAAGAAAATGTATTATAAAATAATTAAAAAATATTTAAAAATTTCTAATTATTATCGAGTAATATTTATTTAATAATAATTTGAAGATAAGTCAAAAAATTAATAAAATATCTAAAATAAGTTAAAAAAGTAAATCAAGATTCAAACGGTTATAAATTTTGATTTGGGTGTCTGTTTTTTCTCAACCTCATATCAAATCAAAAATTGAGATGATCTTTACTCCTTGATGACTGAGAGAACCCCTATCACATTTTTTGAGTCCAAAACCTTCTTTTTTAGTTAGGGTACCCCAATTTTTTAACATTCGATGAAATTTCAGCCTCATTTAATGGGGCCTTTTTCCCATTTTCAGTGGGGACTAAATTTATTCCCAGGGATTACATACATTTAGATATTATAGTTTTGAAATTTTATTGTTTTTCACAATGTATTTTTATTTATAATTAAATATATGCATATTTTCTTATATTTACTTATAATAAATTACTTGTATAAATACATATATCAATATATTTACATAAAAATGTATTTTTAATTATATAAAATAAATATTTATTACTCATTTTATTTAAATTAAAAATTTATCCATTTTATTTACCTAATAAAAATGCTTTAATATGTATATATAATTTTTATATATACATATGTGTGTGTATTAATAAACATATATATATAAATATTCTAATATATATAAATTAAAATTAATATATAATATATTTAAATAAATATATATGTGTGTGTGTTACATATTTAAAAATATATACAAATAAATAGAAAATTCATTAAATATACTACAAAACCTGCATGACATAGTGGAAAAGAGAATCTAGTTGCATAAGGGAGATCCTCGCATCAAATCCAAGCACCCACATGTATTTGGGGTAGGCTTATAAAACTAAGGAAGGGGTGGGGTGCATGATGGCGGATGGGTAGTGGAAAGCACTGAGAAAGGGGGTGTAAGCGTAGAGAAAGGGGGTGCTGGGGTGTATGAAAAATTAATTTTTTTTTCAAATTTCTTAACAGCACTTTTTTAGTACTATTAAAATATAACCTTTAATAGCACTAAAAAGTGTTGTTAAAGGTTGTATTTTAACATTACTCATAATATCAATTCTTTTTAAGTTCTGATAAAACCCTTTTACTAACACTATTAAAGCCCAGGTTTTTTGTAGTGATAATTTTCATCCTGAAAATGTGTCATGAATAATTTTGGTTGGTCTTTTCTATCCTCCATCATAGTTGGACAATACCTATATATTCTCATAGTACCATCAACCTTCAATAAATTGGATGATCTCAAATGTGACATGTTTCTTATATCTTGAAATACATGCCTCTAAATGCAGTTGTTTCTTATCATCTTCCTTATTGTTTGTGATTGAACTCATATGGTATCTTGTATGTTTGTACTTTGAGGTAGATGTGTCTTTAAGGATTGTTAAACTACTTCTATCCAAATTCCTAGAATACTCTTGATAAATACATCTAAATCGTATGATTGATATCCTAGTCCAAGAAGATAATACCAATACTGAAACTTTCAAAGATATTCTTCAAAAATAATATATGTCATAGAACTAGATTTTGGTTAAAGTTGTTATATCATTTTCTACCAATTATTAATCCTTATTAACTAATGAATTTATAGAAAACTCTTTTTTGAGGAAATTAGTTACTACTATTATAACCTCTATTGGGAAAGTGAAAAATTCTTGGATAGTCATTCTCACTTCTGAGTGTCTTAATAGCATATCCTAAAATTGACTTATATTACCCATCAAGGTAGAACCTGTAAAATTGAGTTCACTATCTATGGTATACATATATAAACCAACTAATATCGTGTGGTGTCAAAATTCTAGAGCTCATTCATCTATGGATTCTCTATAATCTTTTTCAAAATCTATCTTTAGGATTGTACCATGTTTTGGAACTCCTTATAGATGTGTCTTCCTTAGTCTATATTCTTCATAAATATAGCTAGGATTCATGGTATTTACTTCTGGATTAATCTTTTAAAACAAATATTTGAATAATCCTTTTGTAATGTCCTGACCCGGCTCACCCCTGAACAGGTGGTCGGATCGGTCGCTACATGACCTCAAGTGCATCTCCCCATACTCCAGAGGCTTATGACTAGTAGTGAGGGTCCAAGGATAGTCAGTGGGGAGACTATACACTCTTATCAGAGTTTTACAGCGGTATATTATAGTAAATAACAAACAATAGCAGAAGTAGTAGTACATAATTGAGAAAATAGTGGATGAAAAATAATACTCATTTTATAAAAGTATCCAATGCCAATTATACAGTAGATGAATGCATGACATGTTATGGATACATAATTGAAAGTAATAAACAATACAACAGGATTTAGACATCATGTACAATACAAATAAAAGAAAACCAAGCCCTACTGGCTTTCAACTCGAATATCTCATGCTCCCACTCGGTCCTCTACTCTAATCTCTCAAGTATTTTCTAACAGAACAATCCTACAACCAAATAGAATCTACTCGGGTACCCTGGTTCAATGTTGGCCCAAGTAGGGTGTGAGATATAAATCTCAGAAGGCCGGGACCACCGATGTATACCCCATATCCAGACATTCAATAAATAATTTAAACAGTGAAATCATGCATAATTAAAGTAAGCAGTACAATGTAACTATACACCCAAGTACCTGATTAAGCACTCAGCTGGTGTCTAAACCTTCATTATACATTTTTCATGTATACCCAATAGTCATTACACATTAATTTTCATTTATCATTTATTCAAACCTCAATAAATTACATAATTCTTGAGATCTGGCCTAAGCCTGATATCCCCCGTATAAGTCACTCACCACAGATGTCTCTAAAGACTGTCTAAGTAATCAAAGTAAAGACTAAATCCATGCTTGTGATCTGTCTTGGATAATGCATCATAAGACATTATATTTAATCTTTCATATAAAAATTCTGATCTCATCCATTAGAAATAGTGATTCACTCCTAGTTTTGTCCGCTAACAGTGATTCACCCAATTCATTGATAAGTTTGAACTCTTTCTCATATTCAATTCACAAATCATTATGTCACAACAGTTTTCATTAACCATTTAACTCATTTCATGTACAACCAATAAGACTCGCAGTATAATGTCAATTAATGGGTTTATAACATCATGTCTAGCACCCTCACGAGTATTTGGAGCGTCAGTCCTTGTCTCATAACCCATGGTTATTTAGAGCATCAGTCCTTATCCCATAAAAGAATATTTTCATGCAAGTTGGGTGTAGAACGCCATGTCTAGAACCCCGTGAGTATTTGGAGCATCAATCTCTGTCTCACAACCCATTTATCAATCATACATACATATTTATCATTGGTGTATAATTCTATGTCTAACACCCCAAAACCATCCATTAATTAATTCAGAAATTAATTACTCTAATCCATTAATTAATTCAACAATTAATTATCAACATAAATATCATGTTAAATAATTCTACAATAAATTAACCATTAAACATCTCAATATTAAATAATTAATTCTCAATTAATAATTCTCAATTAATTATCCCAAATCTTTAACAAGTCTGAACTCATCCACTAAAACAATGTTTTGTCCAGGACTTTAACAAATAACATGCATGTCGTAAACATCAAAAGTCAAACATGCTAAACAAGGCCCACATATTTAGAAACCATCTCACATAGCATATCATATTTTTAAAAAACTCCATCCTAAAAAAATTAAGGCATGGAAAATAAACATGAATCTAAAAATATTATTGGCCAACATTCATAACAATCAATCAATTCGCAATCTTAACTTAATGCATGAAAATTAATTAATTCAACAATTAATTAATTAAATCACATCTCTTTAACTAGTTCATCAATAAATTAATCATTTACCATTTATCATGTAATAATTAATCTATCCATTAATTATTACAAGTTTCTAATTTATATTCTAAACATGTCAAAATATTCGATATTCTCAATATTCAATAAATGCCACAATTTTTCAAAATCATGACTAGGTAATTAAATCTTCAATTAATTACCCTATTACCCATCCTGCCTCATTAGATCATTTTATTCACCAACTGATAAATCATCATTTATGTAATTAACATTCCGTGACATGGGTTAAAAAATACACACACTAAAGGGTGTCCAAGTCCAACGCCATTTAAGTATCGTTTCTAAGGAAGACCCATGGGTGCTTCATGTTTAACCATTTAATATTCAGGCCATAAGCTCAGTATATTTTCAATATCCAGTAATAAATTCTTAACACCAACACATTTTTATTTACTCATTTATAAGGGATACATATAAAAACCCAACCTTAAGAAAGCATGATATGACATTACCACCAACCAACAGTTTATCTTTAATCGTCATTTAAAGAAAATTTAGTAGTTCCAAAATCAAGGAAACTTATACTATCAAATTATTTAAAGAAGAAAATGATTCTAAAATAAATTGATAGAGATTTGGGACCCTACCTCAGGGTGGAACCAAAATAATATTCAGCGACTTGACTTACGACGACAAGCAATCCGCAATTGGTCTGCAACCGCACGCACACACCTTTATGTATATAAATATATACTTATATATATACACACATGTGTGTGTGCGCCCTCTACATTGATCAAAACCCACTGTAACATAACATAGAATCACAAAAATTAAAATAAAGGACTCAACGCACCATCGCGGTCCACTGTGCTGACAGATTTCTTTGTCGAACCATTACCGAACGAACCATTACCCTCTGGGACGCCCTGCCATCTCGACCGGAAATGGATCCTTCCCCGGTAGGGGCTTTACCTCCGGGCAGTGACCCCTTCATGGGGGAGGGGGTGACCATGTGTGTAAGGTTTGAAAAGTCGACACATGGGAATTCCCTTTTTGAAAAAAAAGTAATAGGGACTCGTATAATTTGTTAGACTCTAAATTAGATGGTGAAAAACAAACAACAGAAATACATATTATTACCTGAAGCAATGGTGACAAGGAAAAATGAGTCCATATGCCTCACCATTGGAAAAGGATGATGGATTATGGACCAATGGGTCCCGAGTCAACATTTATATATCCTAAAAATAGAGGAACATAACGATCATATTAAACCAGAACCTTAGGGTTTCACCCGAGCAAACAAGGTGAGAGAGAGGAGTCAAATGGCCGATGTGAATCATGGGTTATACGTAAACGGACTTACCTTGAAGAGGTAGACAAGATTTTTGAAGAGTTTGATAGGAACCTTCACGCGCAAAGTGGGGTCTGGGAGAGGGGGTGGTGCAATACAGGTTCTGCCCGGGAGTATCGTGCGCTGCTGCGAGGGGGTCTGGTCGAGGGCTGCATGCTAGGGAGAAGGGGCCATGCACTGCTGGAGTTTTCACCATAGGGAAGGAGCCGGAGTAGTTGGAGCACAAGGGCACTATGCACCTAGTGCATCTCCTAAGGAGGAAGAAAATAGGGGGGGTAGTGCACCTCACCTGTAGGTCGCACCTATCCTTTTTTTTTTCTTTTTCCCCTAAAATTAATCTAATTAATTGGATGTAATAATTAAAATAATAATACACATTTTATTATTATTATTATACACATTAAACACTTATCTAATAAGTGAAAATCTCCCCATTTAATTAAAAATGCTTCTTCATTTAATATTCTCTTAATAAACATTTCATAATTAATTATGAAACTTCCTATTGACCATTTAGTTAAATTATTTTAACATTTATTTAACTAAATAACAACAATAATAATAATAACATCATTATTATTATTATTCCAACTTTATTTTATTTAAAATCCAAATCACCAATTTATTACAGTATCATTAATATGATAAAAACTCCAACCCATAACCCCTAATTTAATTCTCATAATAATTATTATTATTACCTTCATAAAACTAAAATAATAATAATATCATTATTGTTATTTTTAAAACCTTTGATAAACTCAACACACCTATTTAATAAAAATGATTCATTAAATCTGAAACCCCTCATTTAATTAAACATTTCATTAAGAATCTCAAAAGACACATTAAATTCTCATAAATGTTACACTCCCTTAACATGCAATTAAAATCTCAAAGCATCAAAATAATTTATGACACCATAATAATAATAATAATATTATTATTATTATTATTAGCACATTCCTATATTTAAACATGATAAAAACCATTTAATATTATTTAATTAAAATAAATAAAATATTAAACTTGGTAAGATGCACGGGTTGGACCGCAACTATGGGTTGCCTGTGCAAGTCCATTAAAGTGGACTTTTCCAGATCTGTTGCTCCCGAGACTCATCAGGACACTCAATAAAATTATAGGGTAATTATGAAAGTCCATAAAATGACACCTTTAGGTGTTCCAACACTCGGAATAAAATTCTGAAGCTCAGTTTAAAAAATCGACCTGTTGATAATCCGAAAAAAAAATCTGAAAACCTTTGTATTTTAACCCAGTTAAAAAACATGGGACTTTACACCTTTCTATCATCCATAAAGAGTTGGTTTCTATAATATTTACTACTATATTGGTTTCACATCTCAAATTTTTACACTAATTCTTTTAGTGGGAGATAAATTTTCTTCATTCCTCTTCATATTATCTTTGATTATGGCCTGTAGGTATTCAACTTTCTAGATATTTTAATTTAGGCCTTTAGAAACACATTCAATATATCTAAGATCTCATTTCTCCCAATTAATAATATCATAGATCTCTTTTAGGTACTCTTAGATACTTTGAGGAATAGTCAAACCTTCTTTATGATACTCTTAAGCTTCTCCTACAAAATTCCAAGCATAATCTTCCATAGTATATAACCCTGATATACTTGATATTTCTTTATCCCTTTGTATCTATGGATTTTTATTCATGATTTCTCCAGGATGATTGGAGGATTCATCTAAAGATTTTCCTTTAGGTCACTTCCAAATATCTTAAATATTTGGTCCAACACCAAATCCTCTTTCAGCCATAATTTTACTTTTCTAATAAAATTATATCACATTCTAGATCTCTTATAGTTATTTCAAGGTTTTTGACTAGCCACCTCTTTTTTCGTATCTAGGATTCAGTTCTCCAAAATATTTCCTTCAGTGCTTTAAGGTTCTTGTGAGTCTACTGGTCTTTCTACCCTAACTAGATTACTTTAGGTTTGATTTCATAGTCTAATATAGATTCTGGTATTTAGTGATACATTATAAGACAAATACAACTAGAATTTCTCTTGTAATACTTCATCCTACCTTCTACATTTTTTTCTCAGAGTAAATATTTTTAACAATGGAATATGAAGTTTCGTTATGAAATATTCACCGAATTTATGCTCTAGATGGATTCTTTCCTTATTCCTCATAAAACTAATACCTTTATCATCTAATAGATATCATTTTTCTACTTTTCTATTTTTTCGTTCTTTTTGGATTTCTTAAGTAGAAGTCCTAGATAACTCATCAGATATTCACCCACTAGTGGTATCAGAGTGTGGGGAGGAAGTAAGGAAGTTATCTAGAGTGCTTCTTTCGTGAATATTGTTGAAAAAAACTTCAGATTCAATGGTTAGTGTTCTTTAATATGAAAAGACAATACTTATAAGTTAGGTTGAGTTATTAAGAGTGAAAAAATATTTATATTTTGATTATAAAGTATCATAAAATACTTTAAACTTGATTATCCTATGAAAATGAACTTGAATTAATTGAGTTGTGGTAGAAAACCTTGAAAAATCACAAGAATCCTGAATCATTAATGGCATAAATCAAGAAAACTAAATCCTAACTATAAAAATATAGGTGTCTAGTTGAAAACCTAGAAATAACTTTAGGAGATCTAGATGGTGATATAATTTTCATGGAAAAGTAAAATTATGTCTGGAAGAGGATCTAAAGTTAAACCAAATATTTGAGATATTTGGCATTGACTTGAAGGGGAAGATTTAGATAAATATTCCAATCATCCAATAGCCATTATCATGAAAAAAAATCCATAAAAAGTATATTAAGGTGATATAATGTGGAATATTACACATTTCCTTAAGGAGGAGAAGCTCAAGAATATCAAGAATAAGTTTTGAGTATTATTTAAAGTATTTGGGTGTACCAAAAACATATCCCTGATATTATTAATTAAGAGAAATTGGATCTTGGAGATATAAAACATTTCACTAAATACATAAAGTAAAATATCAAGAAAGTGGAAGACCAACAAGATATACTTTTTGAGAAGAAGAAGTGGAAATAAGAATTTTTATCTCCTATTGAAAGAATCAATGTAAAACCTTGGGAATCCAAGCCATTATGGAAAATGAACTCCCAAAAACTAACTCCTCGGGAAAAAAATATAATGTATCATTCAAAGATTTGTTTTAGAATATCAATCAGGAAGTAAATCCCGTATATCCTAGCTATATTTTGGAAATATATAGACCAAGGAAGACACGTCTATAAGGAGTGCCACAACATGATATGATCCTTATGCTAGATTATGAAAAGGATCGTGGATCAAACATAGATAAATGGGATCTAGACCTTTGACACTATATGTTATTAGTTGGTTTATATATGTGAACTATATATATTGCACTTAATTTCATAGGATCTTCCTTGATGGGTAAAGCATGGATATTTTGGTATATGTTATTAAAATAATCAGAAGTGAGAATGGATATCTTTGAATATGTCACTTCCATAATTGAGGTTATAGAAGTGTTAGATGATTTCCTCAAGTATGAGTTTCCTAGAAATTCATTGATTAGTCAATATAGAGAATTTTTAGAAAAAGCTATAAATTTTTTAACAAAAATTTAGAATTGTGACATGTACTATTTTGAAGAATATATTTATGAGTTTCATCATTGGTATTATCTTCTTGGACTAGGATATCAAGCCTATTATTTAGATTTCTTAATCTAGAAGCATTCAGGAATTTAACCTAAAGTAGTTCAACAATCATTGAAGGATCATATTTCTCAAAGTACAGACTTAAATGATACCTTGGGATTTCATGCCAAAAAATTAAGATAGATGATAAGACTTTACTGAATGTAGAGGTGTATATTTCAAGATATATGTAACATTACATATATGATCTAATCCTATTTCATTAAGGTTGAGAGTGTTATAGGATGATAAGGGTGTAGTGTAACCAAGAAAGAGCTTGGTAAACAATAATAAAAAACTTTCAGAACATAGTTTTAGGATAGAAATTTTTAAAAAAATAAATCACTTAAGAAATTTTGGAAAGAATTTGGTAAAATAAGATCATCAAGTTGGTTTTTAGGAAAAAATATAGAAAAATCAAAGCAATATCTTAGAACAAATATATTCTAAAATATTCTAAGAGAAAAATTTAAGGAGAATTATCGGAAGTATCTCAGATTCCTTAAAGGAAAATATTAATTTATTCTTTATTGTTGTTGGTTTTATGAGAAGAAAAGTAACAATATTGACACTTACCCAAATAAATATAGAATAATAGGTAGTATTAGAAAAATATTAATGGATGATATGATAGAGATATTGTGTGAGCCTATCTAAGGAGAAGATATAGAATTAGATTATGAGAGTTTATATTATTTATATTCAAAATAAATTAAGAAGGATGAATCCATATCAAATAAAGAAGAGAAGAACCCAAATATAATATTGAGATAGATTTGAATAGTAATAATTTGAACATGTGCCAGTGCACTAGAAGAATCTCTAGATATAGTAAAGCTAGAGGAGATAGAAGGTGATCTAATGAATTCTTTAGAAACTAAAATCACTTTAGGAGGAAGATATTTTTAAAAATGGAATATGTAAAGAATTTATTAGTCTGAGGTATAAAAAAGTATTGGGTAATAGATCAATAAATAACCAAAATCTGTGAGGATAAATAGATAGTTTAAGTATATAAAATAGATAAAGGGTTATTTACAATGACTTTTCTAAAGCTATAAAGGGTTAATTTGGTTATTCAGAACAATTAAAAGCATGTTAATTTTATAATAATCCATATTGTTGTAAATCTTCTTTTCAAAAATGGACAAGATATACCGAACCTAATTTTAATATTGGATGTAAGTTTAACCAACTTATCTAATCCATTATTAGTAGGATCATGAGTAGTGCAGAATAGTTAAAGGTGATCCCATATTTTCATATAATTCTTATGGAAAAAAGTATTAATAAAACTCTTGAAGAAAAAAAATCAACATGGAGAACTTGTAGAAGACATTGGGATGCCAACCTGATAGAATATGTGTTAAGTTAATGACTCATATTTACATTAAGTTTTATGGTACTATGATACTGACTCTAAGTAAATGTGTTAAAATATTTATACATATTTTCCAGGAAGAATGAATATTAATTAGATAAATTACTCTATAAGTGGTAAACCCCAAAGGGGTTACCTAGCCTAGAGCATGGGTTTCATTAAATCTAGAGGAAGAATGGAGGTACAAGCTACTTCTTCCATATGTGATCAAAAAATTCAGGAATAGAATTTCCATCTCTGAGATTAGAGAAGGATAATCTAAGGTTAGAAGACTCAAGATTAGAAAGATTATATTTGAAGATACAAAAATCTCAAATCATATATATTTTAGATTTATTTGGAGAATTCAAGAATCTCGGTTGGAAGAGATGAAGGTAATTCAGTAGAAGTACCTACAACATCAACATCTAGAATAGTTGTAAGTAAAAGGACCATTCAAATACAAATTTATGGGGATGAAGAATCTCACATTGGATATATGGGATAATCATTACTCAATTTCAATCATTAATGGATAGCTGTGAAGCTAAGAATTGATGGATCAACATGGATTGCCTTAGTGGATATAGGATTTACCTTCTCTTAAACAATAATCTAATTTTCAAGAGTAACTTAGGTGTCAATAGTGTTTCAAGTTACAATAGGTAATAATTCAACAATAGTGATTTAAGAAGTGGAAAAAATGTATATATTGAACTAAAAGGGAGAATATTTATAGAGTAGTTTATTTTCTCTATTCATCAATTTACTGATGAATTCTTGATTATAAATCTATTCCTTAGAATATATTATCCTATAATGTTATTTTCAGAAGAAATTATCCTTCCCAATTACTTTATTCTAACCAATTTTTAGAAAACTTGAATGATTCTAGAGTAGCAACTATCTACAATCAAAGTGGAGAATTATGAAAATAATAATAAAGAGTAACACTAAATATAACACCTAGATATTTTAAAATAAATTTATCTTTAAATAATTTTTATTTTATTTATGTCTTGTGTTACACGTAACACCGAGTTTAAATAAACCACGATATACTATTAAAAATTATTATTTAAAGTGGAAATTATCATATATCTACTTAATTGGAAGGTATGAATAGAACTAACCAAATTATGAAAAAGTATATTTTATACATTTATAAAATTAATTCATTAGTTATCAATTAATTATAAATAAAAATAATCATCATTTGAAAATAAAGGAAATGTTATTATGAAAAATAGTTTTTTATGTGTGAAATGTGTTTTTATCTTAATAAAATAAACTAATCACTATTGGTGAATGATTTTAATGAAATGTATATATTATGAATTCAATCAAATATTTTAATCATTCATCAAATATTTTTACTATGCATGAGTTAAAAATAAATCCATTTTTATGCTTAAAATTGTATTTTTTATAAAGGAAGTTTTCGTTGCTTTTTGCACACATATTTTAAAATTAATTTCTGTCACTTATAGGTACTGAATTTAATAAAATGGATTCCATATTTGGAATCATGAGGTTCAAATTTTTTAAATATACACCATTTATTTTTTGTCAACATTAATAGAAACCATGGTAAAATTTATCACCTCAATAAAGGGTAAATCAGGTTAATCCAGATTAAAAGTAAGTGATAAGGCCATAAATTTTCATCCTAATTAGTATTAGATAAATTTAATTTGAACCTTATAACCTTAGGCTCAAAAATAATTTTTTTATAGACACTTTCCAAGAAAATTAACCTATATGATATTTAAAGCAAAGAAATATTCTTGAGGAGAATCCATAAATCATAAGAAAACAAATGTGTTTAAAATTCTAATAGGATTTTTTAAAATGGTTAGTTATGACATTTGGTCTCAATAATTCCCTAGGAATATTCTTAAAGATAATCCATATGGCATTCAGTAGATTATCACAATTCATGGAAATCTATAATAATGATGTTCTTGTATTCAATAAAAATATTTAAGATCATATTGATCACTTACATTAGGTATCCAAGTGTTTATAAAAGAAGGGATGATGCTTTCATAAAGAAAAATAATTTGGATTCAACCTAACATATAAATCTTGGGATTTAAAATCTAATGACGTGGAGAGAAAATTAAACCACATATTGAAGAGAAGATAGAAACTTATTCTGATGAGCTTATAGATCATAAGAAAACGTATGTTTTTCTTGGAATATTAAGTTATGGAATATAATAAATTAAATATATATAAAATATCTCAACTCTAATCTAGAAAAAAGTATCTAGTAATATACCCTAGAATTATATAGAAGAGGACTCTGAATTGATCTTAGTTCTAAAGTAGAAAGATCGAAACTATAGAGACCTAATTTCTCATACATAGATATCACATATTTTTAGATGAATATTCATTAAATTACACAAACACACTCCAAATGACTATAATGGTTTAGTGAATTTGGAGACTAGGTACACAATATTACTCTTTAGTGAAAGATCTTAAATATCTCCCATAAGGATCTTCCCCTTTTTCACTTGTCATAAACATACCATACTTTGAACTTTTCTTCATAACTTGGGGAAAGGAAACATAAGAAATGTTTAGGTAGATGCTCAGTAAGGGTAAATAAAGAATATATAAACATTTTCATTATCATAAGGTTATGAGAACATAAAAATGACATATGAAAACCATTCCATGCATATCAAAGATTAGAAACTTGTGTCATGGAATAAAGATTGGAAGTTCATAAAACATGAATCATAATGGAATCAAAGAACATGATCCATGATAACATAACATTGGCATAAGACATGGATTTTTGGCATGCACATAAGCATATAAAATAATTTACATAGTATTCAAGGTTCATTTACATGGATATCATAGTGGAGTGAGTTTAATCCCAAAATTATCATAGTACACATGGTTCACTCCCAAGACTATCATAGTGAACAAAGTCCCTTACTGAACAGGTCTCACTCCCCATTAAAGTCTTATTTATCTTATGAGATTTCAATATATACCCAATGCATTGGTGGCAGATATAGGTCCTACCCATCACATAAAAAAATTCACACATATGTGTGCCATAAGATCATAAAAAATTCATCATATCAAACCCCATTAAATAAATGGGATTTATAAACATTTAATCATAACATAACCTATAGAGAAGAAATAGTTTTCATAATCATTTCATCATTTCATCATAGCATAACCTATGGAAAAGGAAGCAGATTTCATAAGTATTTTATCATGTTATAACCTATGGAAGATAAATAGGTTTCATAAAAATTTTATCATAATAAACATAAAACATTTAGATAAATAATAATAATGGTATCCTTGGATCATATCCCCAGTAAAGCATAAGTAACATCAAAGGATGTCATCTTAGATGGAAAATGATTTTAAAGGATCACTTGGAACATTTATTGAGGAAAATAAAATTTATTTTAAAATCACTACTTAAACCTAAAATATCATAAAGTATTTTGGAAATCATTTTCTATGAAAATAAACTTTAAAACTTATAAATAAATCTTTAAAGGTAATTTAAAACATTTCTTGAGTAAAATAAAATTTCAAATTTTAAAAAAACTTTTTAAAAGATAAAATATTTTTAAAATACGTTTTCCAAAAATAACCTTGATAAATTATAAATTAATCTTCAAATAAATAATGTTCATGATGGTGTGAATTTTTTTCATGTCATACATGTTAAAACAAATATTCCTTTCAAGTTTTCAGTAAAATCCAAATGGGTACTGTTTGGAAAATGACATGAACATTCCATTCTAAACATTTTATAAAAATTAAAACATGGGTAAAAATTCCTTTAATAAATCATTTTAATAATTTTAAAAACATTTTTGAAAACAATTTCTGAAAGCATGGTTTCGAAAAAAAGGTTTTCGACTAAAGAGAGAAATAAATACAGTTTTTCCTAAAAAATATTATTTTGAACTCTTGAGTACATAAAGAAATGAAAAGGAAGGGAAAACGTTTATTTTAATGAAATAAACATAGAATAATAAAATCCCTGAGTTTATTGAGAGATAGATCATAATATTTCATAACTGGAAGCATATCATAAACCATCTTGATAAACGATGAGATTATAACATAAAACTATAACCACTTTGGTAATATTGAATAGTAATCCCCATGAAAGAATAACATTAAATGAAACTTTTAATATCATAAATATAAGTATAATCAGGATATAACATTTCAAATGGTCAGTATATATACCTCATAGAATATGATAGGCACGTAACATAACTTAGGTCCCCAAGAAGGCAATTTGAGATAAAAATCCCTTACCACTTTGGTAACTTTTGAACCATAAACCCCATGAAAGATATATCATAAAATAGATCTGTAATTCACCATAATTTTAATTATAATAATAATAAAATACATTAATGGTCATTAGATACACCACATAAAAGAAACACATGGGGAATATGGCTTGTGTCTCATAGAAAATAAAACTGTGACAGAAAGTCATTACCTTAAGTCTCAACTAACTTCATACACACTCAAAACTCATGTATAATAAATATAATTATATTATAAATCTATTAAGAACCATTAATATATATATATCATACCATATATGATTTACTTATAACCTTTTATTACCTGTTTATTAACAGTTTTATGTTAAAGTCATGCTTTAGGGGATAACTACTTTGTGTTTCGTGTATGTTTTGATTTGTTATTTTTTTAGACCTCTTACATTGATCATGGTTACATCATATCCAAAATATTAACCATGATATAAATATAATATATATTTATTATATACATATTTATATTTATCCATAAAATTTTGTGATAGAAAATAAAATACACCATTAATGGAGATGGTAGACCGTACGTACGCATGAACACTATTTCCATTTTCTCAACAGATAAAATGAAATAAAATTAAATAATATATTACCATTAAAAAATAATTTTTTATTTCATATATATCAAATTTTTTTATTTAACCTTAACCTAATTACCTTCCATGTAAATCATATGGGAAGAATAAATCACGTCGCTTCGCATGGCGGTAGTCCACCGTACACACGAGTGACACTGTCATATTCCCACTAAATGGAAAGTAAGGAGGTATATATGATATAAAAATTATATAAGTATAAAAATATCATAAATATCATATATAAACATTTAATCCATCATTATATATGATCTTGATAGGTGGTGAAGAAAAATTAATAACATTGGTTTGTGAGGCGATAGTCCGCTATACACACGAATGATGATTATGTATCCCATTTAATGGATGTATTGATGGTTTTGGTTAATGACATTAAAAAAACATCTAAGTATTTGGAATATAATTATTTAATTATATATTAATTTTTTAATTAGAATTTAAGGTGGTTTAGTAATAAATAAAATAAAATACTCAGTTAGGTATGTTACCTCTTTTTCAGAAAAATTCTTTTGGTTTTCCTCAAAATGCTTCTTAGGATAGATTTATGAATAAAACAAGGATTCTAGGATGAGAGGATGGAATTGAGGAAGTTATTTGGTCAGGTATTTTCTAAACCAATATCTTCTGGAATTGTGAATATGAGAGTAAAGTGGGAGTCATTTTATAAGTGAGGTGAGTGGTATAGTTGTTAGTTTTGAAAACAAAAAAGTGTTCCCATGTTTTTCACATGCCAAAAGGCTCCAAATGGTCCATTATTGAACCTTAGATGTGATATGGTCTAAATAGGATCATAAAATGGGTACTTCACAAGTTTTTACATCATTTTTACACCCTATACTTTTTGTTTAACCTCTCGGTAAACCCATTTTTACCGTAACTACGGTAAATAATTTTTATTATTTTTACTATTCATTATAGTAAAAAATTAAGTTAACCTAACTATATAATATAAATTATGATGATTCCAAATATATAATCTATTTTTACAAATTCAATTCATACAATTATAAAATTTTAATTTAAAATTAATCTCACATATGTGATGAGAAAGACGTTTTCCAATGAGAAGGTGTTCAAAAGTTAAAAAGATCTTATATAAAAATTAAATATGGAATTGATTATAATGAAATAAATTAAATTATTATATATATATATAATTTAACTAATTTTACCTTTAAAATCGTCTTAAATCAATTTGTAGATTTTTAAATGCTTTAAAATAAATGATCATTCCTAATAAAAACAAGTATTTTTCACTATTCATCAAAAAAAATTATCTTCTCAGAAAATTCTTCAAATTTCACCCGGAAAAAATTTTGACAATATGATTTCAAAAATTAAGTTTATTTTTATAAATAAATTTCTTAAAAGTTTCAAAAATTAATTTTAAAATAAGTGCACAAAATGCGACAAAAATGCTTTTTAGAAAAACACATCTTTTAAGTGAAAAGTCAGATTAATTATTATATATTATATAGAAAAACATAAGATTAATATTAACCATTTGTTTGAATGTATAATAAATTAATTTCATTAAAATAATTTACCAAAAGGGGTTATTTTAATTTACTGAGGTAAAACACATTTTTTTACATAAAAATAGTTTTTCAGAAGAAGATTTCCATTATTTTCAAATAGTTTTTGTTTTAATTTCTAATTAATCAGTCACCAAAGAATTTATTTTATATAAATGTGTGGAAAATCTATTTTCATAATTTATTTAATACTATAATACCCTCTTTTCCAATGGCTTAGTGATAATTATCATATTAAATTATGATATTTTAATATTATATCATGTTTCGTTTAAAATTGGGGTTGGGTGTATCACAAGGTACACTCAGTGTTATGTGTAATGCAATCTAAACTCAGTGTTGCGTGTAATGAAAGATAAACTCGGTATTTTGTGTGATGTAACATATTGAAAATGTTAAATTTATTTGAAATAGATATATTTCACAAAATCTTAGGTTGTTACATGAACCTCCCAGAATTGGAGTACCTAGATGGGTTTAAAGATTAGCTTATATTAAAAATGAATGCATCAGACTCATCATGGGGATGTATCCTAAAGATAAGAAAAAACTATGATGAATGTATTAGTATATATTGTAGTGGATGTTTTAATGGGACAAAAAAGAATTATCTTATCCATGAGTGATGATTAGTGTGATAAAGGAATTAATTTCAATTCTATAGATTTGTAATAGAAAATATTAAATGAAAAGATAATATCATTCCAGATGCACTAACATGGTACTTTGAATCTTATAGAAATAAAAAAAAGATATCAAGTCTTGTTGATTTCCATTTTGCATTGATAATCATTTTTTGGATTTATTCATAGTTATCAATAAATGAATAAGAAAATTTAGAAAAGATAAGGAATTCTAGAAAATAATCTCCTTCAAAAAAAAAATATCTTCATCCTATAAGTAAGAAATATCAGAAATAACAGGTTCTTCTAGTAAAAAATCATAAATATTAGGAAGTTAAACAAAGTGATATTTAAACAGTAAGTATAAATAAAAAAATTGAATGCTTTGTGTGTGGACAGAAAGGTCATTATAGTATTGAATGTGTAAAAAATATGAGAAATAAAAAGTCTTAGAATAACCAGAAGATAAAAACATATAGTTTCTCTAAAATAAAATAAAAACATATTTCTAAAAGTCAGGTCAATCGAGTATAAGAAGAATTTTTATAGAAGAGATCTAGAGGGAACTTGATCAAGAAATCCTAGATGATGAGCTAGATGATGATCCAAATCCAACAAAGGAAATCTTGAAATATTTACACAGGATTCCAAAAATACCTACAAAAACCATAATTGTCTATAATATAATCTAGAAAAGTAAGGATGATTAGATATTCAAGAGTGGTCGAAACCATGTTATATACATGCTCAAAGAATATGAATAACTTATATAGGATAAAAAGAATATAGATCAGGATATGATCAGTATGATCATTACTAAAGAAATCTGGTTGAAGGTTTAAGTTTATGGTCTTCTTAATAAAATTAAAAAGATTAAGGAAACAAGAATAGAAGAATTTATATTCCTTTACAAGTTTTGTATAATTTTAAGAATAGGGATTTTAAAGCTCCATATACTAGATATGGCATTAGAACCAAATTTTTCATTGGGTGTTAGATTTTAGAATTAGAGTAGTTCTATTTTTGAGATTTAATAAGATAAATTCCACTTTAATTAGGTACAATAAATGATGAAGATAGTTCTAAACAAATAATATACAAGTTTTCCATAGTGGGTTGTGCGCATAGAGCCTATCAAATTAGCATAAATATTAGTGATGCAATATAAATTGTACTTCAAGAAGGATGATAAATAATTTATATGACTTTTATAGATTCTAGGTGTTGATCCAGACACACATCATATCCATCTTAGATAATAGGATCAAATTAGACATGTCAATTATCATGTTTTTTCTTTTGTGAGTGTGGTTTGTGGTGTAGGATTCATAGTATTATGCTCCACACTATAGTTTTAATTTATATTTTACATTTATTTTAAGATTTTTTATAACTATGCATTGTAAGATTCCAATTTATTTCAAGTATTGTAGTGAAAGTTGAGTCATATTCTCAAGAAATTTGTGCCCATAGGCCTATATTGAGTGGATCCTTGAACCACTTTATGTTTTGATAATTACAATGATTTGTTTGTTTTATTATCTCTAATATAAGTATTTCAAATATTAATACATTTTTTTGATAATTATAAACATTACTTTTTTTATTTAGCATAATTCTAAATACTTTTATTTTTTTAATTATAATTTCACGTAGCATTATTATGTTTTAATACTGTTTTAGTTTTCCATTATTTTTTAATTACTTAATATTCATTTTTTCATTGATTATATTATATTATAATTAATTATAGTTTTTTAAATATTTAATAAGTTTTATCTTTATTTTATCTTATGTATTAATTAAAATAATGCTTAACTTTGGTTGTATATTTTTATTCTTTACTTAATTTATCTTTATATTTCTTGTTTTGATTGTTCATAACATGTTATAAAAGTTTCATGAACTGTTCCTAGGATAAGTAAATTATTTAGGACCTTGAAATATCATTTATACATGATTTTTACTATTCCCACTTAGCCAAATTATTATTCCCAAATAACCAAATATCCCACATAGTTAAAATCCATTTAGCCAATTCTCCCACATATCCAATTTTTTATATTTCATTACCTTTTGTATTTTGACCATAAATTGAGCTATAAAACTCTAAATTACATGATTATTATTGAGTTTTAAAAATAGAAAAATTTATAAACAATTCATTATAATACATAAAATTATGAATTTATATCTATCATATCCTAAATTAGGTTATAAATCACTCCATGTTTTTAGTATAAATTTTCTAGTTTTTCAGAACTATTTTTATATATTATTTTAAATATAACACGAAATATAGAGGTCTGATTAATCTGATTCTTGACTCTTTGTAAAGATAATAAAGTCTTATAAACATAATTCAAATATACCAAAAGTTTATTTTGTCATTTAGAAGGTTTTTTTTAGGTATGAATTTTGAGAAGTCATATTGTTTACAAATTTCTAGAATTGGATACGTGATTTTCATACGTAAATTCACCTATGTGATTTGACTATGTGAATTATCCTATGTGATTCACCTCTTTGATTCACCTATGGGAATTTTATTACATGAAGAGGATACGTGAGAAATTATCCTATGTGAAAATCATCTACATAGATAATTTTTCTTATATGATATAATTCTATGATTTGAAAAATATTATCTTTCAAAATGATATTTCAATCACTATAAATCAATGTTTTCATAAGATATAAATTATTTTGATCTTTGTTATATGAATCATGAATTGATTTTTGATGAAAATACAATTTATTATATCTTAAAAATCATATGTGATCTTTTAGATATATACTTTCATAAATTTAGAAATATACTATGTTTCACGTAACGTTTGACATTTCAATTTAATCAAAGTTTTCCTTGAATATTTTAAACATTTTATTTTTTATAAAATTAGTCATTAATTATTTAGAATCCTTGAGGACATATTTTACATTTTTTACTAAGGAATTAAATGAGATTCATACGTTATTAAATGTGTATGGGTATTCACGCTAATATGTTAGTAAATATGATATTCAAAATTAAACCAACTAAAATATGAAGAGTTTATCACATATATTATCATGGAGTTTTTCAAGGATATTAATATTAATTATTAACTATTGTATTAATTGTTAAAATATTTGTTATAATTTTTTGGGAAAATATAGAGTTATTCTTTCATAAATTATGGGAGTATTCTAAAAAAATTATTATCAACTTTTATGGATATATTCACTACTATATTAATTGATTACTCTTCTAATAAATTTTGGAGTATATCATGTTATCCATTTCATATCATGTGAAATCTTGTAAAATGGTTCTCCCACATGAAGACTTTATTTTGGGAATTTGTGAAGAATAATTGTGCTCTTTGAAGAGAATAAAATAACCATTTTAATTTTGGATATAAAAAGACTGAGTCATGTAATGAAAATATAAGAGACATGAATCTACTTTACTATTACGTGATACATAATTTTCAATTGATTTTTATCAATTCATCCTTCAACTGCTTTCTAAAGGAAGCTATTGGATGCCTGAGTTTCATTATTTCAACACATTGAAGGGTCTGAGTACTATTTTATCTTAATGCCAGTATCCTCATTGAAAATCATTCATTGGGTTAAATTATTTTATTATTTAATTATTTTTCAACCATCTATATTGTATCATCACACTTGGGTTATATTACCCTAAAAAAAGATACATTTGGGTTATTTCTATCCCCTTAAAATATTTCGTTTAGTATATCCCCTTATAAAATTGGGTTCTAGTTAAACCGTAAAATATAAATAGGAAAGGACCACTCTTATAAGAGTATAGGTTTATTTTATCCCCTAAGAATATTGGGTTCCTCTTAACCCATAATAAATAAGAGGTTAGGAATGAACCTGTGAAATTCTACATTGGGTATGCACCTATAAAATACTAGTTTAAGTTTTCCCCATAAAATACTGGGTTCCATCTAAACACAGAAAAGGGAAGAGGTTAGGATTGAGCCTATAAAATTCTAGGTTGGGTCTTCTCCTATAAAAGGCTGGGTTTTTGTTTGAACCCATAAAATAAAAGGGAATTGGGTTAACCCTCTAAGTGTGAAAGAGGCAGATTTAAAGAGTTTCCACTCTCCTTCAAAATTGATACACAATAGTGAGTTCCATACATTGGGTTGGTGTGTGAAGAGTGTAGTAAGATCATTTAAATATAAACCACTAAAATTCTTGTGTTCATATTTTAATTTATTTAATTTTCTTTTCTCTCTCTTTTCTTATATCATTGTGGTTGAATGTGTAACACCCCAGGTAAATAAGGAATATGACATTTTCATATTTATCCATATTTGTGAATAAAATATTAATATGACTTTAAAGGGGACGCTATGCTCGATGGCGTACCCAACACGCAACAACGAGTTTCTTGGGAATCTTACGTTGCACTCTAATAATAAAATAATATTATTTTAAATGGTAGTTAACAAGTAGCCGTTGTACTGGCGGGAATGGATAGAAATAACTAAAATATGATTATATATGTTTTTAAATGTTTTTACATTTACCCAATAAAAGATAAAGTCTTAAAATACGGAAAGAATTCAATTTTAGGCGTATATGCCCTAGTTTTCACTAAAGGTTCACTTATCGCCTTTTAATGGAGAATTGTCATTAAATATAGTTTTGATCACTCTTATACATTCTTTTGGACCAAATAAAACTCTTATTAAGAATCGGGACATCAAATTTAACTTTGTGTAATTTTTTGGTATTTTTTCGATAAAGTTCATTTTTTTAATGAATAGTGTAAACTGTTGTGTTTTAATTCAAAACCTCTTTTAATATAATTTATTTATATGATTAGATAATATTTTGAATTGGTTTTAAAGTGAAATTAGAAAATATTTTTACCATTAAATCCAATAGTGGTTGTTGGAATTAATTTCACTTTGAAATCAGACTTAAACTAGTGTCAATCTTTTGATACTTATTGTTTTATAAAAACACGTTATTTGCTCTGACAGCGGGAATTAATTATTAAATTAATTAATGTGGTTAATATGTTTTGAATTTTGTAAAACGGACTTCATTTTTGAATTCGGAATATCAAATATAGCTTATGGTGAATTTTTGGTAATTTTCTGAAAAACTTCAATTTTTGATGAATAGTGAAACAACTAAGTGGTACTTATAAAGACTGATTTTCCGTTTAAATGAAATTTTTCCATCATTGTGTTTTGATTTTCAAAAATCCGACATACATGGTTGTCATTAAGAAGTAAAATTTGGTTCAATGAGATTAAAATAATTTTTTGGTGAATAGTAACTTTTTTTCATTAATCGCGATTAGAGGTAATTAGTGTAGTTTAAGGTAAAAATGATATTATAAGAATGTGAAAACACCATGACACTTGTCCTAAGCCTATTGGTTGTATCATGGCCGACCAAGACAAGCCATGGGTCAACTTGGGGACCCCATGGATCCACTTTGGTTGGGAAATGACATAAATAACATTTTATTTAATGTAAAAGTAAAATTGACACAAACATGATATGTTTTACTAACACAATTTTTAAGTGGGGTTATTCAAGTAATCCTTTTGATTATAAATATTAATTGGAAAGCTAAAAAGATTTCCTAAATCATAGTATTTTTTTTATAATTTTTAGACATTAAATAAATTAAATTATTTATGACATAATAATGATGCAGCGATGACATCATTATTTGACGATTTAAATAAAATGGAAAGATAATGTAAAATCTATGAACTACAAATGTCCAAAACTTATTGGATGAGTGGATTTCGAAGCCTTATCACCTTATCCACGAATTATATCAATGTGGGGCCTTTTGAAACCGAAACACATTTTCAAATAAAGTAATATTTCTTTACTTTCCAAAAGTGCCCCTCCTCTCCTCTTATAAAAGGCCCCCACCTCTACCTCATTTAACACACTCCTCAAGCATTTGGCTCGGCCAAAACCTGCCCATTTACTCTCTCCACATCCCTCTCCTCATCCTAGAGGATTCCCTTTGGGCAGAATCCTTTCAAAGTAAGCCTTTAGGCTCAAATCAAAAGGGGTTACACTTTTAAAGGTAATTCATTCTCTCATGTTCATTTGTTTTATTTTGCTTCTCCAACCCCCTAAACTCTTTTTATTTACTTCTTTTGTAACAACACCAGTATCTTCAATATACTAGGATGTTGTTATAAGATTTATTAGAGCTACACTCTCACACAACTACATCAAATGGTTAAAGAACATACGATTTCCGTGGATGGTGAAATTCTTCCTCCCGAAACGATGATTGTTCAATACTCATTTAACACCTTCAAAGGTGGCCATTATGATGTCACTATTTTTATATATGATATATAATATGTTTATGTTTTATTTATGCTTCTGTATTTTTCATTTTTGTCTTACCTTTATGGCTTCCATTATGGGTATACGCGATATCTTCATTTAAGGAAGTGCGGACTACTGCCCCCTCAAAGTAATTTGATTCGTTAAATACCATATGTGGCATGTATAAAGGATGGAAATATGATATTATATATGATATTATACTGGAATTATAATATACCCTTATATCATTATTATTCCATTCTATAAAATACGAAATAGAAATGAAAGTAGCGTTCATGCGTACGTACGGCTTACCGTCTCCATGAACGGTGCATTTCATTTCTTACCTCTAAATGATTATGTAATGTTATAAATGCATGAATGTACTGGATATATATGACATATATGATATATACATAATGAATACAATTCTGGATATAATAAACATTTGGCCACATGAACAACATGTAATTGTAAGAAGTCCACTTTCGACTTAAGAACCAAATATCGGCAAAACAAATATTATTAACTTAAATGATTACATAATGTTTATGACATGGTAATAAGTGGTATAAAATTAATAATGAACTTGAAAAAGGTTCTTAAGGAATTAGAAATTAACTCAAGTTTATTATTCAGGAGATTAAAGAACGATCGAGTCAAGTCGGACCCGAGGTAAGGGATCCTACAACTCTCTTTCTTTTTAAGTACTCTTTTTTATGTCACTTCTTTTAAGCTGCTCTTTGTAATGTTTGGGGATGTTCTTCTATATTACTCTTGCTGTACATTTTATTGTAATGTGATGAGATACCCTATTTGATCTCATCAATCCATATTCGGAAGTTTTATGTGGCGCCGTTAGGCTGCCGAGTTTTCGTAAGGGATTTTTCATCTCACTTTTATTCCCGTGAGATTTATGCTACATTTGCCACAATTTCCATTGAGTGGTGTATGTACTGCCCATTATTCTAATATTTGTGTAATATACTTTCATTTATGAGTATTTACATCAATGATCTATTGTCCTTCTTTCATGGGGTGTATGTTTTGAAAGATATCCAAGTCGGTAAGGGAACCTTTCACCCTCCTCTTTTTTAAAAGACTTCTTTTGTTGGGTCTTTTAATTCACATATTGTTATGTTGGGATATGTTCTCATATATCCTTATTGATGTAAATTTTATGTCCAAGTGATGATATACACTTTTTATCTCTCATCAACTCATTTTGATGTGATGCCGTTAGGCTGTCAAGGGAACTTTTTAACCCAATTTCGATTTCTTTGGGTTCAACTTGTAGTCATTGAATATGTCATCCATTGAATATGTGTGAATGACCTTTTATTGTTTTACACTTAATATCCACTTATATTGGGTGTATATATATTTTTCACACATATTTTTGAGATTTATTTGTCCTTAATTTAAGGATACCTTCTTTATAAGGGATTTCGTCACATTTGACATTTCTATTGAGGGTTCATTGTTGTTATGCACCAATTCACTCTTATATGGTGTATATACTGTCCTTTGGAGTATTATATCATGAAACCTTTTATTCTCATGATATTATAAAGTTCTGACTAAATGTTATTCCTCGATTATTGTATTCAAGTGTCTCTAATTTTGGTAAAACCCCTTTTACCAAAATATCGTTTTAAATGTTTTAATTATTTGTTCTTATTAATATCCATGTTTTCAAAATGGTTTTAAGGATTTATTTATATGGATATTAATGGTTTAAAATGTTAAAAGCTTCAAGGTGGTATGGGACACTTTGATTCAAAAATCTCTTTATTAAATGTTTTAAATGGTTTTGGAAATGGTTTCTTTTTGAATGGATTCATTATTTCAATATCCTAAAATGTTATATTGTGATTGAAATGTAGAAATGTTATGTTTCCTTTATTCATGTTTATGTGATACGATTATGTTATGGTTCTTGGGAATTTTTATGAAGAAAGGGTGGTTCTGTGATAAACTAAGGGCGGGTGAGCCCGATATAGCTCTCCAATGCCTTGGGTAACACGAAGGAGTGAAACGTTAAGGTTTCTCCGAAGAGATTTAGGGAATATATTGTGATGGGTATTCCAAACGTAACCAAGAGGGTTACTCCCTACGTAAGAATGTTATGAATGCCTCAAGTTACCTTTATGTCTTATTTTTTCTATGATTTATTCATGATTTGATATGCCTATGTTTTATGGGTAAAGTATGATTTCATTCTTATGTATATATGAACTCATGTTTCCTTTCCATATTTTTTTATAACCCTTACTGAGCTTTTTATGCTCATCCCAAGTTTTTGAAATGTTTTTCACAGGTCAAGGGAAAGGTACATGATGTGACGATAGTTTCAAGGATGTGTCAAGAAAGAATCCATGTTTTATTTTAAATAGGTTTCCATTGATGGGAAGAATGAATATTGTCTTTTATGTAACCAATTTGTTTAAATGTGGAATGTAATGCAAGTTTCATGATCTAATTCTCTAAAACTCTAAACCTGAAAAGATCCTCAATGTGAATTATTCATTTAATTCAATATTAAGTAAGGTTT
Organism: Viscum album; assembly: GCA_963277665.1. Taxonomy (NCBI): domain Eukaryota; kingdom Viridiplantae; phylum Streptophyta; class Magnoliopsida; order Santalales; family Viscaceae; genus Viscum; species Viscum album. The sequence continues at coordinate 1,859,920,366 of OY728128.1, forward strand.
AAGGCTGGGGCCTTATAGTTGGTATCAAAGGTCGGTTTAGATAACTTTAGAGGTTAGGGTATTCTTTAAGCACAAGTGGCATTACCATAATGGTTAGGATTTCAGAAAGAGTCCTAGTTTTAGATAAAGTGAATTAGTAAGTGTATCTTAGTGTTTACCTTACTCATTAGTACATGATGGTTTTGTTGATATACTCACACTGACATTTCTGTTCTTAGTGAATGGATGGATCTAGCAGGCACCAAAGAGACAAGAGGGTTGAAGGAAACTGTGGTGGTTCTATGATTAAGATACAAGATAAAATGGGGGATTCAATGAGGAAACTCGTGGTTGTTCTAAACCAAGTATCAAGGAGTCATGATCAACCACTTGAACCTTGGTATGATCTTTAATGCATCATGTACGAGATGTCCACTCGATGTGGAAATTCAGGTAATAATTATTAAGGTAACCATTAGGGTTTATATGATCCTTACTTTTGAGGTAATTATGGGTTATTATATGTTATGATGGAAAATGAAAGGCATGAGATAAACTTGAGGTTAAAATATGTTATGATCATCTTTGAAGATTTTATCTCATTTCGGGGAATGTTTTAAGAATTATATAGTTTTGGAAAAAGGACAACACGCAGACCGTGTGACTACCCGTCGCGTCGGACAAAGCTGCAGGAATCGAACCCACAACCAAAGTGCGACTGGTATTTATCTCCTACCACTGGACTACGTGAAGTCCCTGGTTATTTTGACTGATTCTTTTTAGTTATATGATTTTATGAATTAAGAGTAAGTTGATTTTGGAGGATATGTGATTAGGATAATTACTTTTCAATGTGAGACTTTAGGAGCAACTGATGTTGTTTGGAGATAAATGTTACGATTAAACTTGGAAGACTATGTGACTAAATCCTTCAAATATTTGGGTTTCAATCTTATATTGGTTTACTTTGAAGAATTTTATGAACAAATTGTTTATCGGATGGTCCTCGTTGAACTTTGGGTTTTATTGGACAAATTTTGGAGATTAAGAATAGATTTTCTTTTTATAAGGGGTTATCCTTTTCTGGATTATCTGATCTTGTACTAACCTTTTTGGTTTTGGTTTTGGTTAAAGCCTAAATACATGGGATGTATATAGTTCTCTTTTGGGTATTAGGTGATTCTCTAGAAGTTGATTATAGTACTCTTAATGCGAACAAGTCTCCCTAAATACTCGTCTTTTGGAAAAAATATGAGTTTGACTAAGGAATCTAGTAAAAGTTGAAAGTCAACATGATAAGTGATTATGCTTCCTTATGAATAAATTCCTCAATAAAAAGTAACTTAAAACAAAAATGTTGTCTATTAACTTTTCCTACTGGGGAACCCAACACCGTTTAACCCATCACAAGTTTGTGATTTTCTTATTGTTAACTTTCTCCTAAACATGTTTTCTATCACTCTCCATCAGAACATGACCCTATGTTTTCTCCTCCATGTCCATATTTTCATACTTAGAATCCTAGTATGGGTTAACTCGGGTGACCTCTGTGCTTATCTTTCTTTATTTTAAAGTGATTATTTTACCGACTCTTGTTCCGATGTGGGACGTTCAAGGATGTTTCCAAGCGCAATTTTCAAATTGCGAGGACGCAATTCCCAAAAGGGTGGAAGGATGTAACACCCCAGGTCAATAAGGAATATTACATTTTCATATTTATCCATATGTTTGAATAAAATATTAATATGACTTTAAAGGGGACGCTATGCTCGATGGCGTACCCAACACGTAACAACAAGTTTCTTGGGAATCTTACGTTGCACTCTAATAATAAAATAATATTATTTTAAATGGTAGTTAACAAGTAGCCGTTGTACTGGTGGGAATGGATAGAAATAACTAAAATATGATTATATATGTTTTTAAATGTTTTTACATTTACCCAATAAAAGATAAAGGCTTAAAATACGGAAAGAATTCAATTTTAGGCGTATATGCCCTAGTTTTCACTAAAGGTTCACTTATCGCCTTTTAATGGAGAACTGTCATTAAATATAGTTTTGATTACTCTTATACATTCTTTTGGACCAAATAAAACTCTTATTAAGAATCGGGACATCAAATTTAACTTTGTGTAATTTTTTGGTATTTTTTCGATAAAGTTCATTTTTTTAATGAATAGTGTAAACTGTTGTGTTTTAATTAAAAACCTCTTTTAATATAATTTATTTATATGATTACATAATATTTTGAATTGGTTTTAAAGTGAAATTATAAAATATTTTTACCATTAAATCCAATAGTGGTCGTTGGAATTAATTTCACTTTGAAATCAGACTTAAACTAGTGTCAATCTTTTGATACTTATTGTTTTATAAAAACACGCTATTTGCTCTGACAGCGGGAATTGATTATTAAATTAATTAATGTGTTTAATATGTTTTGAATTTTTTAAAACGGACTTCATTTTTGAATTCGGAATATCAAATATAGCTTATGGTGAATTTTTGGTAATTTTCTGAAAAACTTCAATTTTTGATGAATAGTGAAACCACTAAGTGGTACTTATAAAGACTGATTTTCCGTTTAAATGAAATTTTGCCATCATTGTGTTTTGATTTTAAAAAATCCGACATACATGGTTGTCATTAAGAAGTAAAATGTGGTTCAATGAGATTAAAATAATTTTTTGGTGAATAGTAACTTCTTTTCATTAATCGCGATTAGAGGTAATTAGTGTAGTTTAAGGTAAAAATGATATTATAAGAATGTGAAAACACCATGACACTTGTCCTACACCTATTGGTTGTATCATGGCCGACCAAGACAAGCCATGGGTCATCTTGGGGACCCCATGGATCCACTTTGGTTGGGAAATGACATAAATAACATTTTATTTAATGTAAAAGTAAAATTGACACAAACATGATATGTTTTACTAAAACAATTTTTAAGTGGGGTTATTCAAGTCATATTTTTGATTATAAATATTAATTGGAAATCTAAAAAGATTTCCTAAATCATAGTATTTTTTTATAATTTTTAGACATTAAATAAATTAAATTATTTATGACATAATAATGATGCAGCGATGACATCATTATTTGACGATTTAAATAAAATGGAAATATAATGTAAAATCTATGAACTACACATGTCCAAAACTTATTGGATGAGTGGATTTCAAAGCCTTATCACCTTATCCACGAATTATATCAATGTGGGACCTTTTGAAACCGAAACACATTTTCAAATAAAGTAATATTTCTTTACTTTCCAAAAGTGCCCCTCCTCTCCTCTTATAAAAGGCCCCCACCTCTACCTCATTTAACACACTCCTCAAGCCTTTGTCTCGGCCAACCCCTACACATTTACTCTCTCCACATCCCTCTCCTAATCCTAGAGGATTACCTTTGGGCAGAATCCTTTCAAAGGAAGCCTTTAGGCTCAAATCAAAAGGGGTTACACTTTTAAAGGTAATTCATTCTCTCATGTTCATTTGTTTTATTTTGCTTCTCCAACCCCCTAAACTCTTTTTATTTACTTCTTTTGTAACAACACCAGTATCTTCAATATACTAGGATGTTGTTATAATATTTATTCGAGCTACACTCTCACACAACTACATCAAATGGTTAAAGAACATACGGTTTCCGTGGATGGTGAAATTCTGCCTCCCAAAACGATGATTGTTCAATACTCATTTAACACCTTAAAAGGTGGCCATTATGATGTCACTATTTTTATATATGATATATAATATGTTTATGTTTTATTTATGCTTCTGTATTTTTCATTTTTGTCTTACCTTTATGGCTTCCATTATGGGTATACGCGATATCTTCATTTAAGGAAGTGCGGACTACCGCCCCCTCAAAGTGATTTGATTCGTTAAATACCATATGTGGGATGTATAAAGGATGGAAATATGATATTATATATGATATTATACTGGAATTATAATATACCCTTATATAATTATTATTCCATTCTATAAAATACGAAATAGAAATGAAAGTAGCGTTCATGCGTACGTACGGCTTACCGTCTCCATGAACGGTGCATTTCATTTCTTACCTCTAAATGATTATGTAATGTTATAAATGCATGAATGTACTGGATATATATGACATATATGATATCTATATAATTAATACAATTCTGGATATAATAAACATTTGGCCACACGAACAACATGTAATTGTAAAAAGTCCACTTTCGACTTAAGAACCAAATATCGGCAAAACAAATATTATTAACTTAAATGATTACATAATGTTTATGACATGGTAATAAGTGGTATAAAAGTAATAATGAACTTGAAAAATGTTCTTAAGGAATTAGAAATTAACTCAAGTTTATTATTCAGGAGATTAAAGAACGATCGAGTCAAGTCGGACCCGAGGTAAGGGATCCTACAACTCTCTTTCTTTTTAAGTACTCTCCTTTATGTCACTTCTTTTAAGATGCTCTTTGTAATGTTGGGGGATGTTCCTCTATATTCCTCTTTCTGTACATTTTATTGTAATGTGATGAGATACCCTATTTGATCTCATCAATCCATATTCGGAAGTTTTATGTGGCGCCGTTAGGCTGCCGAGTTTTCGTAAGGGATTTTTCATCTCACTTTTATTCCCGTGAGATTTATGCTACATTTGCCACAATTTCCATTGAGTGGTGTATGTACTGCCCATTATTCTACTATTTGTGTAATATAATTTCATTTATGAGTATTTACATCAATGATCTATTGTCCTTCTTTCATGGGGTGTATGTTTTGAAAGATATCCAAGTCGGTAAGGGAACCTTTCACCCTCCTCTTTTTTAAAAGACTTCTTTTGTTGGGTCTTTTAATTCACATATTGTTATGTTGGGATATGTTCTCATATATCCTTATTGATGTAAATTTTATGTCCAAGTGATGAGATACACTTTTTATCTCTCATCAACTCATTTTGATGTGATGCCGTTAGGCTGTCAAGGGAACTTTTTAACCCAATTTCGATTTCTTTGGGTTCAACTTGTAGTCATTGAATATGTCATCCATTGAATATGTTTGAATGACCTTTTATTTTTTTACACTTAATATCCACTTATATTGGGTGTATATATATTTGTCACACATATTTTTGAGATTTATTTGTCCTTAATTTAAGGATACCTTCTTTATAAGGCATTTCGTCACATTTGACATTTCTATTGAGGGTTCATTGTTGTTATGCACCAATTCACTCTTATATGGTGTATATACTGTCCTTTGGAGTATTATATCATGAAACCTTTTATTCTCATGATATTATAAAGTTCTGACTAAATTTTATTCCTCGATTATTGTATTCAAGTGTCTCTAATTTTGGTAAAACCCCTTTTACCAAAATATCGTTTTAAATGTTTTAATTATTTGTTCTTATTAATATCCATGTTTTCAAAATGGTTTTAAGGATTTATTTATATGGATATTAATGGTTTAAAATGTTAAAAGCTTCAAGGTGGTATGGGACACTTTGATTCAAAAATCTCTTTGTTAAATGTTTTAAATGGTTTTGGAAATGGTTTCTTTTTGAATGGATTCATTATTTCAATATCCTAAAATGTTATATTGTGATTGAAATGTAGAAATGTTAGGTTTCCTTTATTCATGTTTATGTGATACGATTATGTTATGGTTCTTGTGCATTGTTATGAAGAACGGGTGGTTCCGTGATAAACTAAGGGCGGGTGAGCCCGATATAGCTCTCCAATGCATTGGGTAATGCGAAGGAGTGAAACGTTAAGGTTTCTCCGAAGAGATTTAGGGAATATACTGTGATGGGTATTCCAAACGTAACCAAGAGGGTTACTCCCTATGTAAGAATGTTATTAATGCCTCAAGTTACCTTTATGTCTTATGTTTTCTATGATTTATTCATGATTTGATATGCCTATGTTTTATGGGTAAAGAATGATTTCATTCTTATGTATATATGAACTCATGTTTCCTTTCCATATTTTTTTTATAACCCTTACTGAGCTTTTTATGCTCATCCCAAGTTTTTGAAATGTTTTTCACAGGTCAAGGGAAAGGTACATGATGTGACGATAGTGTCAAGGATGTGTCAAGAAAGAATCCGTGTTTTATTTTAAATAGGTTTCCATTGATGGGAAGAATGAATATTGTCTTTTATGTAACCAATTTGTTTAAATGTGGAATGTAATGCAAGTTTCATGATCTAATTCTCTAAAACTCTAAACCTGAAAAGATCCTCAATGTGAATTATTCATTTAATTCAATATTAAGTAAGGTTTAAGGCTGGGGCCTTATAGAATGGTTTAATATTTTAAATGGTCACTTTTATCTCGTAAATTTTAAACTATGATTAATTTTTAAATGAAGGCAATTCACCCCCTATTATAAATTTTCATTTCCCCTTAGTGACCTAACAATTGGTATCAGAAGGGGACCCTTTTAGGATAAGTTGGTTTTTTGTTTTTTTATACCTCACAATTAGTATCATAGCTTGGTTGTCTTAAGAATATATTGTTCTTATTTTGATTATTTATATTAATTATTATAACTTTTTATAATTTTCTTTAACAAGACTAATGGAAAAGATATTTTTCATTGATGGCTGAATTAAGGAATAAAAATTGTTTGAATCTGATATTGTTGCCACATTTCAATAGTAGTAAGTATACTCAATGAAAGATTTGGATGGAATATTATTTAAAGAGTATTGATATTATATTTTGGGATATTGTGATTAAATATTATGTTTTACCCAAACTTGATTCAGTTTATTTGAAAGGAGAAGATTTTGTTAGATATGAACTTAATTATAAGGACATGAATATTCTTTATTTTTCTCTTATTAGAAATATTTTTGAAAAAATTGGTAGTTACAACACCAAACATGAAATTTGCAATTATATTAAGATTACTACATTTAAAGAATGAGATTCCAGAAAAACTCCTCAATTAAATTTTAGAAAGTCTAGAGAGCTGAAAATATATTGTCTGTCCAAGAAAAAAGGAAAAACACTATTTTCTATAAGTATATTACTCCAGGTAATTCACATTAGAATTTAGAATTTTCAAATCTTATTTTTTATGGATATAGTAATAAAGGACATATTAAACCCAATTTTATAAATCTCAAAAATCTAAGGAAGGTTAATAAGAAATAAAATAAATTTGTGACTACTCTCAGTGATTTTGAAAGTTCATGAAACAAATCAAGAATTAAAAAAGAAACTAGTAATGTTTCATTTATGACAAATTATTCTAAGGTAACATATTGACCTCCACATTCTTATTCAAGTGATATTGATTTATATTCTAGAAATGGTGGAAATATGTAACGCCCCGACCCCAGCTACCCAGAGTCGGTGCATTACTTCGTAACATTGGCATGATCACAAGAAAGATCAAATCTCGAAAGACCGATTGGTTTAGTAGCCTTGGAAACACTAGATATATTCATAAGTTTTACATTACATCATAAAATGAAAAACTACTACAACAACATAATGTTTCCACAATCCACACTATTAACCCCTCATAAAATCCCTGCAGATCATTCATAACTTACTTCTTCACATCCTGGGAAAAATAAAACATAGAAAAGGGGTGAGCTCAAATGCCCAGTAAGGATAACAATATAGTGGAAACTTTCATAAATAAGAATAAACATTTAAGGCAATGCATTACTAAAACAAAATCCTTTTAAACTTTAACTTCAACATAGTATGGAAAAAGTAAAATGAAATAATTCCATTTACTTATTCACATGGATATTCTACTAATCGAATAATCACATGCAAAAATCAATAACCACTTTCATAATGTTGGAATGCATAATGCCAGACTATCATAACCACATAGCCAAGGCCTCGTGCCAAGACTACAAATAAGATTTTGTCAAGGCCTTGTGACAAGACACTAGTTTGTCTCATGAGACCTACCGATGCATCGAGGAGCTATAGCGGGCTCCACCCGTCACTTACTAAGTCCAATGCATTCCCATATGAAAAGGTTTAAACATAACATAAACATTCGTATTAAAACTAGCATACGAAATGTCAATAATTTCACCATAAACTATGAATGGTATAAAAATAGCACATCCACAGTCAAACATATCACAAAACCTTCAATACAATATAGAAGTTTTGTATCACAATAGATCAAATTCAAATAAGTGTAAAATCCATCAAAGGATGTTGACATAGATGAAATCAAAATTCTTTTTAAAGAAATATCTCTTTTTATTTTGAAATAATTTAAGATCCATATAAAATAAAACATTTTCTTTGAAAATATTCTTATAAGCTTGTAAGGGAAGTTTTGAAGATTTTATAACGGCGAAAATTAGCCGCACCCGCCGTATAAGTTAAAAAAAAACATTCTTACCTTAATTCTGTCGAAAAGGTTAAAAAGGACCTTGTTTTGAAAACGACGGAAAGATTACTTTATAAACCACTTATAAAAGTCAAAAAGGGTATAAATGACTTTAACTAATATTCTAGTAAATAATAAAAATATTTTGAAATACATTTTGAAGAAACATGGATGTGGATGATAAAGAGAACCCAGTAGATTATTACGTATAAACAACCTCGGATAATGAAGAGATTGTGAAATAACCCTTACCTTGTACTTTTCCTTGGTTGGGGTAGGTTAACCTCCTGTATAATGGTGAAATAGTTGTTATTAAATTATACAAGAATCATATATATTAATATGATATCATATATGATCTTTTAACATTGATTTGTTAATAATATCTTAGAATTATCGTTGTTTCGGGAGTTAACTTACTCATTTTCTTTTATATGTTTTGTTACATAAGCCATGGTTGTTGTATCTTATTCATATCCAGAATGATATCCAGTACTTAAACATCATTTTTAAATCATCAAATGATAATTATACTTGAATGGATACGATGGAGAATGAATCTCATCGCGTTCGTGGAGACGGTAGTCCGTACGTACGCACGAGCGACAATATCATTCTTTTGATATTAAAATAATATATAAATGGATGGTATATCATATATACAGAATCATTAACATGTTATATTTATTATTTACATGAGTTACACATCATTATTATACCCATCCAAATAATATTATATTGAATAACAATTACACCACGACGTGGAGACGGTAAGCCGTACGTACGCACGTATGGTGACATGTTATTCAAAGGGTGGATAGAATACTGAATATGATTGTACCATATTTATAATAACATCACAGTATATGTGAGATACTGGAGTTATTATTTTATAATGGTAAGAACAAAGGAAGAAGAAGTGGAAGAAGAAATGAACTTGGAGAAGGGTGGTGAAATCATTACCTCTTCTTCGGGTTCTTCCTTTTGATTTGATCAAAAGGGCTCCTTAGGTTGGCTTTCTGATCCAAATAAGGCCTCTAGGTTGTATTGAGGGATGTTGGGAGAGTATTTGGGCAGAGTTTGGCTGAACCAAAAGGCTTTTAAGGTGTGAAGAAATGAGAAGGAGGAGTTCCCTTTTATAAGAGGGGTGAGGGGCACCTTTGGAAAAGCCAGAAATATTAATTTATAATAAATTCATATTCGGTTTCTAATGGCTCCAAAGTTGATTATTCAAAGGTTAAGGTGGGTATAGGTCGAAAACCACTCAACCAATATAATTTAGACAGGTTTGGGTACTTATATTAACCTTATCTTTAAGTATTAACTCTAAGTTAATTAGTTTCACTTTTACAATGTCTCTTTGTATTTTTATATAATATGGTTAATAAACTTACTATATACATCCAAGCGACCCCCAAGTGGTACATTAATGATGAACCTATCATGATATAAGTCTCTTGGCCGAACCTTAGATTTTTAGGAATTTAATATCAATTAATAATATAATATTTGTTTTAAGAACTCTTTTATGTCAATTTTGACACTATTCAATAGTTGATTTTTGTGAAACTCATAACAGATTGATTACTTCAAAAAAAGTCAATTAAATCAATCCTAATATATCATATTATCCTATTAAATTAGTTTAATTCATTAAAAGATTCATATTTAATTTTGTTTGGGTATTTATAATATCAATTATTTTAATTTTTCACTATTATAGTAATTACTGCATCATCATTGTGTCATAAATAAAATAAATTATTTAATGTCTAAAAATTATAAATAAAATATAATTATGTAGGAAATCTTTTTAGCTTTCTAATGAATATTTATAATCTAAAATCCAACATATATAACCCTATGTAACAATTGTTGTTCTAAAAGATATATGCTTGTGTCATTTTTGTATTCATTTTAACTAAATTAAAATAAAGTGTCATTATCACTTACAAGTGGATCCATGGGGTCCCAAAATAGACCCAAAGATTCCCATGGTCGACCATGTATCAACCAATAGGATTAAGACACGTTTTAGGGTAATTTAGTATTATTATAATATTATTTTTTTAACCCTTATTTACCGGATTTACCCTTAACCATGGTAAATAAAATATTTACCGCAGTAATTATTCAAAATGTCTAAAAATAAAAGTTACCTATTTACACAATTTGAAAATCCTGATTCCAAATATGGAATCCATTTTCCTAAATTCAAAACACAGAAGTGGCAGAAATTAATTTAAAATTAATTCCCGCTGTCAAAACAAAAAGCGTGTTTTTAAGAGATAATAACTATCAAAAGATTGACACTTGTTTATGTTCGGTTTAATTGTAAAATTATGTCCAATGACCAACATTATATTAAATGGTAAAAATATATTCTAAATATATTTTAAAACCACTCAAATTCATAATTTATCACTATTAATTATTTTGATTAAAAAAGTTGTTTTTAATTAAAATTTAGTAATTTTCACTATTCATCAAAATATGAAAGTTATCCGAAATGTACCAAAATTTCACCTTAGGCTAAATTCGATATTCCGAATCCAAAAATGAAGTCCATTTTCAAATATAAAATATATATAATTTCAAAAAGTAGGTATTACTATTCATAACAGCTAGTTTGATTGGTTACGGTGTGTTAGAACTCGGTGTTGCGTACAACACACGCTAGCGTACCGTGGAAGCTTGGGATGTTTCATTTTAAATTTTTGATGTCCCCATTTAGTCAAAAAGTTTAAAATATAGTATCTAAAAAGGTTTCACTATTAAAATTTGGTAAAAGTGCAATACTGAAAATGAATTTGTTCTTACATTATGTCTAAGAAACTCATAATATGGATTCTAAAATTATAAGGATTATATAAAGTTTAAAATTTAGTTAACACTATTCATAACCTCTTTTTAACAGCTTTTTTGGTAAGTCATGGTACGATTGAACTTGGTGTTGAGTGTAGTGAAAGTTATTGAATTATTTTGAAGAAATAACACACTATAAAATCTTGGGGTGTTACATTCTCCCCTCCTTCAATAAATTGCGTCCTCGCAATTTGAAATTGTTCTTCGAAAATAAAAGGTTGAAAATAGAAAATATCTTTGTGGGAAAACCCACATCGGATATTGGGTTACTAAAATTTAGTCTTAATATGAGGAAAAGAGAAATGAAAGGATTACCACCAAATTATGATCTCTATTAGGAGAACATTGGTGGCAATTATAGACATATAATTGGAGGAAAACGTAAATATTTATAGGTAGTGATTGAGGTAATCAATCACAAACAAGTATAAAATTGAGGTCCTTAAACTCATCAATCTATGATGATTTGAAGTACCATCAGTTCAACAAAATATAGGGTATTGGGATAACACATTTTTGACGTTTCAAAATATCTTAGTTGAAATCCCACATCGAAAAATGAATTAATGATGCCTCTATTTAAAATAAAGAGTGGAAAGTATGAAGATTACCGAAAATAACACATACTAGGGTTCCATGTAGGAAAATATGGATATGGAGGAGAAATCTAACCATCAATTATCTGATGGAGAGTGGTAGAGAACATGGCTATGAAAAGGCCAACAATCCCAAATCCATAAATTAGTGATGATTTAAGGTACCATCTAGGAAAACATTTTTGTTCTAAGTTCCTTTTATTAATGTTGAGGAATTTATTTATGAGATTGGCTAAGATTATAAGGAGATATACTTACTTTATAATTAGAGTTTTATCCATTAATAAGTTTCTACCACAAACTCATCTATCACTCTAAAAGATAATAGAATGTAATTTTTTTTTATTTATACTATTCGTACAGGGTTCCAAAATAAATGAATTTATAATTCATCTACCAGATCTTTAAAAAAACAACATTATTTAATACAGGACATCTTGTGGGCCAGTGGTAGGTGATACACCCTTGTCGCCCTTCGGTTGCAGGTTCAAGTCTCGTAGCCTTGTCGGACGCGACGGGTTGCCGCCCGACCTCTGGGTTGTCCTTTTATGGTAATCCAAACTAGAACTATCCAAAATACTTCTGTCCAAACTCACAGTCCAACATTTATAAGGAAGGTAAACATAATATAGATCCTTTTTACCCTGTAATAGCATATGAATACCTTCATCTTGTATTCTTTTAATAAACTGAAACATCTTGAATTACCATATTCCTTATTGATTACATTCATGCTCCCCTATTCCATATAGAATGCTGGATATACTTCATCAATCCAAAAATGTTTTAAACCCCAAAAAAATGATGGAATATACAATTCATTAATCAGTTTCAAGGTAGTCAAGAATATCCAACATAATTTATCCAAATCAATCATGTATTATTCTAAAATCACTAACTCGGTATCAGAACCATACTATGGTTTATCTTTCTCTCAACCATATATTTTCCAAAAATTTATCCTGCTATTGAGTCACTTTTCTTTGTTCCACACAATCTCAAGTCCTTAATGAAATAGTACTGCAGTACAATCCTTATATACTCCATAATTATTATAACAAGTACATTGTTGATACAACACTCAATTGACATAATCAACATAATAACTCTAATCATTCCTCTTCATCTGTGGTAGTATCATAACTTGATTATTATCCAATAGCATCATTTGCGGTATAGTCTGATGACTGGGACATAGGTTCACGTAGTGTCCAAACTCCTTGCAAATGAAGCATTGTACATTTGAAACCATTTTCTTACCCTTACAGTCACGTACTTTGTGCCCTTTTCCTCCACACTTATAACAAACTCCCATTCCTTTCAGGCAAGCTCCAGGGTGTTTCTTTCCACAGTTACCACATATGGGAAAATTCCTCTTTTCCCTCTTCCCTTTATCCATCTTTCTCTCTTCCATCCTGTTCTTCTCTTGCTTCCCTTCAAAGCCATAGGACTCAGCAAACTCTTTACTTATCTTATCAACACATGATATTATATCTTCATATGATGATAATACATGGGAGACTATTTCTCTTATAAATTCTAGCTTAATACCATGAAAGATATGATCCTTCCTTCTCTTTGGATCATGTGCATTTCTGGAGTTCTCATTCCTTCTACTGGGCGCCATTTCTAAACAATGGGATACACTAGATCAGTTTATGAATCAAAATACATAATCCCATACTTATAAAACACTTAACATAAATTGAACTAATTATGGATATAATCCATAATCATAAAAATGTTTTCTTTGAGGACGTATATTCTCATAAACCCTTCATAATGATTTGTAAAGAAAATGAGAGTTATCCTAAGCATATCCCCCGGGAGTGTCGTAACCAAGAGTGCAGCAAGGCCCGTTGTCGTGCACCAGTTCTCGTTCGAGTCTAGCTCAAAGCGGTGTTTTCGGGTTTTACCCCTAGGTACATCTGTGCCAGAGCCGCCTCTACCTGCTCGTATCCAGACAGGGATGTATTGCTCGGAAAACTCACAAAATCTCTACAATACCAAAATTCTAGGAAGTTCTTCTTTACTAATCCTCAAAGTTCATCTTAGGTCTACGTGCTCTAATCAGAGTTTATCTAAATCTAGCTTCCAAGGTTTGTACTAAACTTCCTCTGATACCAACTGTAACGCCCCGACCCCAGCTACCCAGAGTCGGTGCATTACTTCGTAACATTGGCATGATCACAAGAAAGATCAAATCTCGAAAGACCGATTGGTTTAGTAGCCTTGGAAACACTAGATATATTCATAAGTTTTACATTACATCATAAAATGAAAAACTACTACAACAACATAATGTTTCCACAATCCACACTATTAACCCCTCATAAAATCCCTGCAGATCATTCATAACTTACTTCTTCACATCCTGGGAAAAATAAAACATAGAAAAGGGGTGAGCTCAAATGCCCAGTAAGGATAACAATATAGTGGAAACTTTCATAAATAAGAATAAACATTTAAGGCAATGCATTACTAAAACAAAAGCCTTTTAAACTTTAACTTCAACATAGTATGGCAAAAGTAAAATTAAATAATGCCATTTACTTATTCACATGGATATTCTACTAATCGAATAATCACATGCAAAAATCAATAACCACTTTCATAATGTTGGAATGCATAATGCCAGACTATCATAACCACATAGCCAAGGCCTCGTGCCAAGACTACAAATAAGATTTTGTCAAGGCCTTGTGCCAAGACACTAGTTTGTCTCATGAGACCTACCGATGCATCGAGGAGCTATAGCGGGCTCCACCCGTCACTTACTAAGTCCAATGCATTCCCATATGAAAAGGTTTAAACATAACATAAACATTCGTATTAAAACTAGCATACGAAATGTCAATAATTTCACCATAAACTATGAATGGTATAAAAATAGCACATCCACAGTCAAACATATCACAAAACCTTCAATACAATATAGAAGTTTTGTATCACAATAGATCAAATTCAAATAAGCGTAAAATCCATCAAAGGATGTTGACATAGATGAAATCAAAATTCTTTTTAAAGAAATATCTCTTTTTATTTTGAAATAATTTAATATCCATATAAAATAAAACATTTTCTTTGAAAATATTCTTATAAGCTTGTAAGGGAAGTTTTGAAGATTTTATAACGGCGGAAATTAGCCGCACCCGCCGTATAAGTTAAAAAAAACATTCTTACCTTAATTCTGTCGAAAAGGTTAAAAAGGACCTTGTTTTGAAAACGATGGAAAGATTACTTTATAAACCACTTATAAAAGTCAAAAAGGGTATAAATGACTTTAACTAATATTCTAGTAAATAATAAAAATATTTTGAAATACATTTTGAAGAAACATGGATGTGGATGATAAAGAGAACCCAGTAGATTATTACGTATAAACAACCTCGGATAATGAAGAGATTGTGAAATAACCCTTACCTTGTACTTTTCCTTGGTTGGGGTAGGTTAACCTCCTGTATAATGGTGAAATAGTTGTTATTAAATTATACAAGAATCATATATATTAATATGATATCATATATGATCTTTTAACATTGATTTGTTAATAATATCTTAGAATTATCGTTGTTTCGGGAGTTAACTTACTCATTTTCTTTTATATGTTTTGTTACATAAGCCATGGTTGTTGTATCTTATTCATATCCAGAATGATATCCAGTCCTTAAACATCATTTTTAAATCATCAAATGATAATTATACTTGAATGGATACGATGGAGAATGAATCTCATCGCGTTCGTGGAGACGGTAGTCCGTACGTACGCACGAGCGACAATATCATTCTTTTGATATTAAAATAATATATAAATGGATGGTATATCATATATACAGAATCATTAACATGTTATATTTATTATTTACATGAGTTACACATCATTATTATACCCATCCAAATAATATTATATTGAATAACAATTACACCACGACGTGGAGACGGTAAGCCGTACGTACGCACGTATGGTGACATGTTATTCAAAGGGTGGATAGAATACTGAATATGATTGTACCATATTTATAATAACATCACAGTATATGTAAGATACTGGAGTTATTATTTTAGAATGGTAAGAACAAAGGAAGAAGAAGTGGAAGAAGAAATGAACTTGGAGAAGGGTGGTGAAATCATTACCTCTTCTTCGGGTTCTTCCTTTTGATTTGATCAAAAGGGCTCCTTAGGTTGGCTTTCTGATCAAAATAAGGCCTCTAGGTTGTATTGAGGGATGTTTGGAGAGTATTTGGGCAGAGTTTGGCCGAACCAAAAGGCTTTTAAGGTGTGAAGAAATGAGAAGGAGGAGTTCCCTTTTATAAGAGGGGTGAGGGGCACCTTTGGAAAAGCTAGAAATATTAATTTATAATAAATTCATATTCGGTTTCTAATGGCTCCAAAGTTTATTATTCAAAGGTTAAGGTGGGGATAGGTCGAAAACCACTCAACCAATAGAATTTAGACAGGTTTGGGTACTTATATTAACATTATCTTTAAGTATTAACTCTAAGTTAATTAGTTTCACTTTTACAATGTCTCTTTGTATTTTTATATAATATGGTTAATAAACTTACTATATACATCCAAGAGACCCCCAAGTGGTACATTAATGATGAAACTATCATGATATAAGTCTCTTGGCCGAACCTTAGATTTTTAGGAATTTAATATCAATTAATAATATAATATTTGTTTTAAGAACTCTTTTATGTCAATTTTGACACTATTCAATAGTTGATTTTTGTGAAACTCATAACATATTGATTACTTCGAAAAAAGTCAATTAAATCAATCCTAATATATCATATTATCCTATTAAATTAGTTTAATTCATTAAAAGTTTCATATTATATTTTTTTTGGGTATTTATAATATCAATTATTTTAATTTTTCACTATTATAGTAATTACTGCATCATCATTGTGTCATAAATAAAATAAATTATTTAATGTCTAAAAATTATAAATAAAATATAATTATGTAGGAAATCTTTTTAGCTTTCTAATTAATATTTATAATCTAAAATCCAACATATATAACCCTATGTAACAATTGTTGTTCTAAAAGATATATGTTTGTGTCATTTTTGTATTCATTTTAACTAAATTAAAATAAAGTGTCATTATCACTTACAAGTGGATCCATGGGGTCCCAAAATAGACCCAAAGATTCCCATGGTCGACCATGTATCAACCAATAGGGTTAAGACACGTTTTAGGGTAATTTAGTATTATTATAATATTATTTTTTAACCCTTATTTACCGGATTTACCCTTAACCATGGTAAATAAAATATTTACCGCAGTAATTATTCAAAATGTCTAAAAATAAAAGTTACCTATTTACACAATTTGAAAATCCTGATTCCAAATATGGAATCCATTTTCCTAAATTCAAAACACAGAAGTGGCAGAAATTAATTTAAAATTAATTCCCGCTGTCAAAACAAAAAGCGTGTTTTTAAGAGATAATAACTATCAAAAGATTGACACTTGTTTATGTTCGGTTTAATTGTAAAATTATGTCCAATGACCAACATTATATTAAATGGTAAAAATATATTCTAAATATATTTTAAAACCACTCAAATTCATAATTTATCACTATTAATTATTTTGATTAAAAAAGTTGTTTTTAATTAAAATTTAGTAATTTTCACTATTCATCAAAATATGAAAGTTATCCGAAATGTACCAAAATTTCACCTTAGGCTAAATTCGATATTCCGAATCCAAAAATGAAGTCCATTTTAAAATATAAAATATATATAATTTCAAAAAGTAGGTATTACTATTCATAACAGCTAGTTTGATTGGTTACGGTGTGTTAGAACTCGGTGTTGCGTACAACACACGCTAGCGTACCGTGGAAGCTTGGGATGTTTCATTTTAAATTTTTGATGTCCCCGTTTAGTCAAAAATTTTAAAATATAGTATCTAAAAAGGTTTCACTATTAAAATTTGGTAAAAGTGCAATACTGAAAATGAATTTGTTCTTACATTATGTCTAAGAAACTCATAATATGGATTCTAAAATTATAAGGATTATATAAAGTTTAAAATTTAGTTAACACTATTCATAACCTCTTTTTAACAGCTTGTTTGGTAAGTCATGGTGTGATTGAACTTGGTGTTGCGTGTAGTGAAAGTTATTGAATTATTTTGAAGAAATAACACACTATAAAATCTTGGGGTGTTACAAAATATATGTTTGAAAAGTATAACTAAAGATAGTTATTTTATTTTAGATTATCATGCTTATATCAATTCTATAAATGAGGAGCCATGTATTGAAGATCTTCAAGAAATGTGTGATTCATATAAAGATCAAGTAAAATAAATCACTCCTATACATGTTTCAATTAAAGAAAAATATAAAATAATTCATGAAAAGAAAAATATTTTATCAATAAAATATAAAAATGTTGATACATAAAGTTTAAAGTTTAAGGAAGAAAATTAGATGTTAAATGTAAAGCTTAGAAACACATCTTCTTCCACATATGAAAAGGTGTGTGATGATTTTGAATTTATTCAAATGTAAAATGAAAGTATAGATAATGAATTAGATAAAGTTATAAATGAAGATGTTTGTTTGAAAAAGGCAATTTATAATAAATGTTCATCAAATGTCAATATTGGTAGGACTGATCATTTCAAGAAATGTAATGATAAAAGTAATAGACTTATTTATTAATATTTTTTCATATTATATTTATAAAAAAAATTGTAAAAGGACATTTTTCTAGAATTTCTTCGGTTAATTTCTTTAAATGTGGGTCATGTGGTCATTATGCTTGTGATTTTCCTTTAAAGTTCATTTAATATTTTTGTCATAAAAAGAATTTGATCTATAAATCTTATTTTAAAGATAAACTATCTAAACTATATACTTACTGGGTACCTAAAGTTAATTAATCTAAATTATATGAAATTAATCCATTCTTTATACCCAGGTAATCTATTTTTTATTCTTATGTTCATGATGCATGTTGTAATAGTTGTATTCATGGTATGTTAGCCTGATCATTATAAGCTTTATTATTTAATTTTGAATAAAATTGAATATCTTGTATCATTTTGGGATGATACTATGTAATTCGGTATTTAACTTTAGTGTTGGATAGGAAACATGGGTGAAATTGTGTTTATATGTCATGCTCTTGAATTTTCATTTCCATATGGCCTATGAACTTGTAATTTTAAGTTATAAATTATGGTTTACTAGAATGTTATTATTATTTGGTTAATTTCATAGTTATTTAATATCATATGACATTTCTCAAGGTTCCTTAAGAAACTAAAGTATATTTTTGAAGTATTTTTCATTAATGAAATTAAAATTATCCATGTACTATTTTGATGGTACCATTTTGAAAGTAAAAAATTATTTTAGGGGAAGCTACTCTTATTCTTAATTTTAAATTAATCTTGAATATTTTAGTTATTGAATCCTATTATACATAGTTTTATATGTATATATTTCAAAAATGTTAATATGTTTTAAATAACTATATATTTCATTTTTTGAAATTTTCATATACATGAACTGGTCTTGTTTTGCTGGAAAGAGAGAAGAAGAAATTAAAGGCTGAAAAATATTTTTTATTATTTTAAATTAATTCCTTGATTATGAACTATTTAAAATTTTAAATTTATATATTTTTAATTCACTTTTTCAAAAAAAATGGTTTACTTTTGAATGTCTTTTATGGTATAAAATCTATTTTCACGATTCAAATAGGTACATGTTTTAAATATGTTTAGTTTAATTGTGTTTTCACTAGTTTATCTAAGTTGGGATTCAATTTGCATATAATAAAAGTCTATTTATTCAAGATAAGTAATGATATAATTGATTTGGATATTTTTCACTTGAAATTCATATTATTTTAATTGATATATATTGTGCTTTACTTAAGGGGGAGAAAACCTTATTTCAATTCTGTAATTTTCCCTGGAAAAGTATTCTTGTTTTAAGAATGTTAGAATCTAATTTGTATTTTTTCTCAGGTGTGATGAAATTTTAAATATGTACTTTAGTGGTGCATAGAATGGTAAATAAAGGGGAGGTTTAAGTTTTTTTAAATATAATCAGTTATTCATGATTAACATTTGAAGTTTTCGATTTATAAAAACTCTTTTTTAAATAGTTTAAGCATGGCCTATCATGGTTTTAAAATATGTACAAATTTTTGTTTCTTACGTTTGGTTGTGTATTACGAAACAAGTTTAGTTTTATTTTATAGTAATATTTTTATTCCATTACACTCATGGAGAATCATATTTGATTCTTAAATTCAGGGGAAGTTTGGGTGTATTTATATGCTGAAATTATTAGATTTCCATACAATATTTTAAAATCTAGAATATTTTTTCAAATTACTAATTTTAATTTTTTTTCAAACATTTTTTTATTACATTACTATTTTAATTATTCTCATACATACTAGTTTATTTTTACTTACTATTTAAACATTTAGTTTATATAAAATATTATTTTATGAAGGACTTCTCATTATTTTTCCCAAATGTATTTTAAAATTTTTCTCACCGTATAAATTATAGTTCTAATGATGGAAGGTTTTATAATAGATTTTTGACGTATCTTTTTCTATTTTAATATTTAAGAAATTTTTATATAATATTCACATTTATGAAATACAATGTGTTTTTCAAGAAAGCTTAAATTTAAGGGGAGTTTATTTTTTCAATATTAATTCAAGGAAATGTAATACTGTGTTAAATAATTGAGGGATAAACATTGTCATTTCAAATATAGGATTATTCTATTGATACCTGGTTATAACACCCCATAATGATAAAGGGTTAAATTACTAAATGATATAACTCATGTTAATATGGTGAAACTTTCTTTTAGGGAGCCTACCTGATTAGAACTCCATAGTTAAGCATGTTTGTCCTAGAGTAGTGATTAGGATGGGTGACCTTAAAGGAAGTTTCCCAGGGTGTGTGAGAGTGAGGAAAAATCACACTGTAAAGAACATTTGTTGGCATGTGGGGACAATCATTAGTCGGATGATTCGTCAGGGCACGTGGGTGGGCCCCAAGGAAGGGACCATGTGTCTGTGGGAAAACTAGTGGTACTTGCCAGCCAAGACCCAACGACCGTGTTAAGGTGTGTGCCTGTTCTATTAGAGGGTCCCGTTGGTTACATTGGTATCAGAGGGGGAACCCATCCTTAAGTGCGGTGCACTGCTTGGGTTGAGATATAGTGTCCACAACAAGGATGTTGTTCTCTAAATGGGGGGTGAATGTAACATCCTGGAATGATAAAGGGTTAAATGACTAAATGATATAAGTCATGTCAACAAGGTGAACCTTTCTTTTCATAAGTACACTTGATTAGAACTCCATAGTTAAGAATTATTGGCCTGGAGTAGTGATCGGGATGGGTGACCATCTAGGAAGTTTCTAAGGTTTTGTGTGGGTGAAGAGGAATTAAACTGGAAATAACATGTTTTTTCCTATAGGGACAATCATTAGTTGATGATCGTTTCGAGCATGTAGGTGGGCCTCAGGGAGGGGACCATATGTCTGTGGGGAAACCAGTGGTACATGGAAGGCCAAGACCTGATAGTCATGTTAATATAGGGTGTCTAGGATATTTTTAGGTTCCAATTGTTACACTAGTACCTTTTAAAAATTTCAAAAAAGAGGATAGGTTTTGAAATTATACTTGGTTTTGTAATTATTAAAACGGGGGAGAATGTTGAGTTTCTACTTCAACCACTTTATATTTTGATTATTGTAAATATTTATTGGTTTTATTCCCTCTAACATAAGTATTTAAAATCTTAATACATTTTTTTATAATTACAAAACTTTACTTGTTTTATTTATCATAAGTCTAAATACTTTGATTTTTGTAATTATAATTTCTCATAGCATTATTATGTTTTAATATTGTTTTAGTTTGTCATTGTTTTTTTAATTAATTATTATTAATTTGTTCGCTGATTATATTGTACTGTGAATAATTATTATTTATCACAACTTTATTAAGTGTTATCTTTAATTTATCTTATGTATTAATTAAAAGAATTTTTAAATTTGGTTATATCTTTTTATTATTTACTTAATTTATCTTGAGATATCATATTTTTATTATTAAAAACATGTTCTACAAGTTTCAAGAAGTGTTCCTAGGATAAATAAGTCATTTGGGACTATGTAATGTTATTTATACATGATTTGTATTATTCCCGTGTAGAGAAAGTACTTTTCCCATGTAACCAAATCTCCCACATAGTCAAAATCCACATAACCAATTCTCCCACTTAGCCGATTTTCTAGAATTGGTTTCTTTCTATAATTTGACCATAACATGATATAAAAAACTCCAAATTTCATTATTCATATTATGTTGGAAATATAATGAAATTTATAAATTTAATTAGAAGTCATAAAATTATGAATCAATCTCTATCATGTCATAAATTAGGTAAGAAATCACTATATGTTTTTAGTCTGAATTCTGTAGTTTTTCAGAACTATTTTTCTACTGCAATTTGAATATAACTTGATATATAAAGGTCCTATTAATTTTATTCTTGATTATCAATATAGATAATGAAATTTTATAAATATATGTCAACTTCATCCGAAACTAATTCTATTGTTTAGAAGGTCTGTTTAGGTCTGAAATTTGAGAAGTCATGTTGTTTACAAATTTTCAGAATCAGCTAAGTGATTCACCTATGTGAATATGCCTATGTAATTCACCTATTTGAATTCATCTACATGATTTGCCTAAATGATTCACCTATATTAATTCAATTACTTGAATTTACTATGTGAGAAATTCACCTATGTGAAAATCATTTGCGTAGATAAATTTATTGACATGGTATAATTTTGTTACGTGAAACATATTATCTTTCAAAATGATATTTCAATACCTGTAAATCAACGTTTTCAAAAGATCTAAATTATTTTTATCATCCTTATATGTCACATGAACATATTTTTGATGAAAATACATTTTATTATATGTTTTAAGCTCATATGTGATCTTTGAGATGTATACTTACATAAATCCAGAAATATACTCTATTTTATGTAATGTTTGACATTTCAATTTGCTGTAAGTTTATATTGAATATTTGTAATTTTTTATTTGTTCAAAAATTATTCATTAATTATTTTGAATCCATGAGAACTGGTTTCATATTGTTTTATAGGTAATTAAATGTGATTCACATGGAATTAATCATGTATAGATAAACGAGCTAATATTTTGGAAAATGTGTATTTGAAATTAAACCTACTGAAATATGAAGAGTTTATCTCATATATTGTCATGAAGTTTTTCAGGGATATTAATATTCATCATTAACTATAGAATAAATTTTTCTATTCTTATTTCTCTCTATGCATCACGAGTTTTACAGAATATCAAGAGAGGGAGATAGAACTCAAAAAGTGAAAAGTTTAAATTAGAATTGTTTTGGAAAATGGAGAGCTAGTATCAGATAAATTATGGGAGTATTCCAATGAATTTTTTATCAAATTTTATGGATATATTCACTTCTATATTAATTTTTTATTCTTCTAATAAATTTTTGTGTGCATTATTTTCTCCATTTTATAGTATGACGAAGCTTGTTAAAATTTTCTCCCATATAAAGACTTTATTATGGTAATTTGTGAAGAAGAATAATTATGAGATTTGAAGAGAAGAAAGTAACCATTGTTATTTTGAAAATAAAAATATAGAGGCATGAAGTAAAGAGATAAGATACATGACTCTGCTTCATTATTACATGCTTCATAATTTTCAACTGATTCATAATGATTTATCGTTCAACTACTTTCTAAAGTAAAAAATGGATACCCAAGATTCATTATTTTTAACATATTAAAGGGCCTAAGTAATACCTGATCCAAATTCCAACATCTTCATTGACAATCATTCACTAGGTTAAATTTGTTTATTCTTTCATTATGTTGTAATGGCTAGTTTTGTATCATCACACTTAGTACATCTTACATAGGGTTATACTAACCTACAAAAGTTACATCTGGGTTTAGTCTATCCCCTTAGATGACTAGGATTAGTATATACCCTTAGATGAATGGGTTTCGATTAACCTGTAAAATAGTATATAAAGGACAGCTCCTATAAGATTCTAGGTTTATTATATCCCCTTAGAAGATTAGTTTCCTCTGGACCCATAACATAGAAGAGGTTAGGACTGATCATGTGAAAGTTTAGGTTTGGTATGCACCTATAAAATATTAGGTTTGGTTTCCCCCATAAAATATTGATTTATGTATAAACCTGAAAAATAAAACAAGTTAGGATTAAGCCTGTAAAATTCTAGGTTGGGTCTTCTCCTGTAAAAATTTAGGCTTTTTTATGAAATCATAAAAGACTAAGGAATTGGGTTAAGCCTCTATGTGTGAAAGGGGAATATGTAAAGAGATTTCACTCTCCTTAAAAATTGATATACCATAGTGGGTTTCAGACACCAGTTTGGTGTGTGAAGAGTGGAGCGAGATCATTTAGATCTAAACCACTATAAAAATCTTGGGTTCTTCTTTTACTTGCATTTTCTTTTCTCTCTCTTTTATTATATCAGTGTAGTTGAATTTTTTAATATTTTAACCAATCACATTCATATCATAATGTTTAAACACTGATTAATTTTTATAAAAATAAACCCCCCTCTCTCTTGTCCATTATCATCACCCCTCTGGGACCTAACAATTGGTATTAGAGGAGGGCCCTTTATAGATAAGTCAGTTTGTCATTTTGTTTGATATCACATAATTAGTATCATAGATTTGTTATCTTAATGATATATTTTTCTTTATTTGATTCTTTATATTAATTATGCTAACATTTTATCATATTCCTTAAGAGGACTAAGGTAAATATCTTTTTTAGTGATGTATATCTTAAGGAATAAAAATGGTTTGAAACTGACATTTCCACCAAATTTTAATGGTAGTAATTACTCTATAGAATATTTGGATGTAAGATTGTCTAAATAGTATCGATATTATATATTGATATATTGTGATTCAATATTATGTTTTACCTAAATGTGTTCTAGTTTATTTGAAAGGATAATATTCTTTTAAATATTATATTAATTAAAAGGTCATGAATATTCTTTATTGTTCTTTCATTGGAAATTTTTTTGGTAAAATTTATAGTTGCATCATGGCTCATAAAATTTGGAAACAGCTTAGTAAAACTACCTTTTAAGAAGTAAATCCCCATAAAAATAGTTTTTATAATTGTAAAAAGGTTGGAAACATGAAAATAGAGTGTTTATCCAAGAAAAAGTAAAAACACTATTTTCAAGAAGGATATATTTCTCAAGGTAATTCACATTTGAATTTAGAATGTTCAAATATTATTTATTATGGATGCAGGAAGAAATTACATATTAAAACCAATTGTCAAAAGCTTAAAAATCCATGTAAGGTCAATAAGAAAGAAAATAAATTTTTGACTACATAGAGTGATTTTGAAAGTTTCTGAAACAAGGCTAAAAGTCCAAAAGAAACTGGTAATGTTGCATTTATGGAAAACTATTCTAATGTAGCATATTCACCAATGCATTCTTGTTCAAAGGATCTTGGTTCATATGCTTGAAAATAAAGAAATATATGTGTAACAAGTATAATTAAATATAGTGATTTTAGGTTTTATCATCATTCTTTTATCAATTCTATAAATTAAGAGTTATTATTTATGATTTGAAGTAAATGTGTGATTCATATGAAGATCAAATAAAATAAATAACTTCTATACAAGTTTAACTCAAAGAAAAAAATATAGAAGGATTCATGAATATCACGGTAAATTGAGGGTAAGTTTAAGTGTTTTTAAATATAATCAGTTATGAATGAATAACATATGAATTTTTTAATTTATAAAATTAATTTTTAAATAGTTTAAGCATGAACTATCATAGTTTTAAAATATATATATATATTTTCAGTTTTAATGTATGGTTGTGTATGCTTAAACAACTTTAGTTTTATTTTATAAAAACATTTTTATTTCATTACACTCATGGAGAATCATATTTGATGCTTAAATTTAGAGGAATTTTGATTATATTTATATGTTGAAATTTTTCAGATTTCCATGCAATCTGTTGAAATCTGGAATCTATTTTGTCAGATTACTAAATTTAATTTCTACATACTTTTCTTTATTATATTTCTATTTTAAGTCTTCTCATACATACTAGTTGGTGTTTAATTATTGTTTAAACATTCAGTTTAGATAAAAGATTATTTTATGAAGAATTTCTCATTATTTCTCACAAATATCTTTTTAAATTATGATAAATATATATAATTCAAGTTCTAATGATGGAAGGTTTTATAGTGGATTATTGACATATATTTTTCAATTTGTATGTTTAAGAAAGTTTTATATACTATTTACATTCCTTAAATACAATATTTTTTTCAAGAATGCTTAAATTTAAGGGTAGTTATTTTTTCATCAATATTAATTCAAGGAAATTTAACACTATTTTAAATAATTTGGGGATAAAAATTGTCATTTGAAATATATAATTATTTTATTTCTACTGAGTATCTTTTGAAGATTTTAAAATGGAGGAGATGTTTTGAATTTATACTTATTTTTTTATTATCAGAAAGGGGGATAATTTGAGTGGATCCTTAAATCACTTTATGTTTTAATTATTATAAAGATTTATTTTTTTTATTCCCTCCAAAATAAGTTTTAAAAATCTTAATACATTTTATTGATGGTTAAAAAACTTTACTTGTTTTACTTAGCATCATTATAAATGCTTTTATTTTCGTAATTATAATTTCTCAAAGCATTATTAAGTTTTAATCTTGTTTAAATTTTTCATTCGTTTTTTAATTATTTATTATTAATCTTTTCATTTATTATATTGTATTATGATTAATTATTATTTCTCACAACTTTATTAAGTTTCATATTTAGTTTACCTTATGAGTTGATTAAAATAACACTTAAAGTTGGTTATATATTTTTATTATTTACTTAATTTATCATGAGATTTCATGTTTTTATTGCTCATAGTATGTTCTATAAGTTTTATGAAGTGTTCCTAGGATAAATAAGTCATTTGGAACCTTAAAATATCATTTATATATAATTTTTACTATTTTCATGTAGCCAAAGTACTGTTCCCGCATAGCTAAATCTATCACATAGCCAAAATCCATGAATCTAATTCTCCCACATATCCAATTTTTCAAATTTGTTTAACTTTTATATTTCTAACGTAAAATGAGCTACAGAACTCCAAATTGCTTGATTCTTATTATGTTATAAATATAATAAAATTATAAATATTTAATTAGAAGACACAAAATTGTAAATTTATCTCTATCATTTCTAAAATCATGTTAGAATTAATTGTATGTTTTTAGTTTAAATTCTATAGTTTTTTAGAACTATTTAACTGTTGTATTTTGAATATAACATGAGATATATAGGTTTGGTTTATTTGTTTCTTAATTCATGTAAATTCTAATGAAATTTTATAGATATAATTCTACCAGAACAAAAGCTGATTCTATCATTTAGAATGTATATTTTAGGTTTGAAATTTGAGAAGTCATGTTGTTTACAAATTTCCAGAATCGGCAACGTGATTCACCTATGGGAATTTAACTACATGATTCTCCTGTGTGAATTTTCCTATGTGATTCATGTTGGATTTGGTATCCTAGGACCAACTGTTTATACTTTGATTACATGTATATTGGATGTATTGAATATTAATAAAACTTATTATTATATATTGTTCATCATTCTATATTACTCTAATGTAATAATTTCCTAGAGTATATGTTTCATTAATAAGGTCATATAAGTTCCCTACTATGATGAGAACCTTGAAGTGTTTTGACGATATTCCTAAATATATTTTTCATTTAGTTAACATACTATAATTGGACATATAGTATATATATTGTCTGGTGTGAGTACTTATAAGTGGATGAGACTTCTTCTCATGATTTTTTCACTTGGTAATATCCAAGATGGGAGATTATGAGAATAGACCCGCCAATAGGAATTCTCCATGTTTTGGCATCACCAAATATTCTTATATGAAAGTGTGTAATTTTACTTAGAATTTAAGATAATCATTAAGGCATGACATGACTCAAGCACTTAGATTTGCTGATGAAAATTGTGATACCATATGTTTACTGTAAGGTAGGGGCATTGGGTGCATCAAAATTGATATGTAATTAATGGATAAGTCAAGGAAGGATTTGTTCCTTCCATCTATATAAAATTTGATATATCACCCCTTTAATTTCAATATAAATTTCACATTAAATTCTATGGTCATGGTGATATGACTCATTTATTTCAGATAGTTGAAGAAAGATGTAGCAAGTATATAGTTGGTGACTCAGATGGACAACCTTCTTGATGAGATATTGAAACAAATGGATTATATTACACCAGGAGAATTTGTATGTGGTATTAATTGTTATGACATTATGTTCTTTCTATTAGATTTCTTGACCCACTGCTAGATAGTAATCTTCAATCTCACCTAATTCCAATGAGAAAGAATCCTAGAGGGTCGTGCACTAAGTGTTTCTGATGATCTTGACTAAATCCTATTTGAAATTAATTAATTGAATAAATATTATTCTCAAGATCAAGGGATAATTAATTCACATTATATCGATAGAAAATGTTTATTAATGAATGAAATATTTAAATTAATTATTTATTTTGGATGTAAATAAATGATATAGCAGTTTGAATGGTCCAAGACTGGGTTTGGTGAAAAATATTAATTAATAAGACAATTAAATAATATTTTTTATTCTGCAAGTTGGTGCATGACAAAAAAATATTATTATTATTATTATTATTTTATGGAATGGGATTTATTAAGGATTGTTATATTATTTAAGGGTCAGCATGAAATTAAATAATTATTTTAACCTAAACCCTAGCTCTATAAATAGACCATTATGTCTATTGTGTATTACATCTAAAATAGAAACTTGAGAATCGTTGTGCACAACTAAACTCTCTCTTGACTCCTCCTTTATCTCTTCCTCTCAAGAACAAGAAACACAATATAGATCTTTTCAAGATCGAAGGGTGAGCAATCAACACAAAAACAAATGAAAATTGACTCACCAAGCTAGTACTTGATGACCGATTGGAATTTCTTGAAGATAAAAGGAGAATGTGTGGATAACCACTATAGGGATTATATCTTTGGATCCTCACATTGCAACAAAGGCAATTCGAAAGGGTCTTTTTTAATAATCAACATCTACATCGAAGAAATAATTCTCATATAAAGTATTTTTTTCTTCTGATATTAAATAAATTGATTATAAATTTGATGTACAATATCCTCAATCGAGGATTATAGAAACTCAATATTAAAAGAAATTTTAATATATTGAACACCATCGCACGCTTCCGCTTCACCCAGAACCTACAAGTGGTATCAAAGGGGTCATATTTAAATTTATAATTATTTATTTTATTATTGATCTATACGCAATCATGGTTGAATTTTCATTTAATATTATAAATTCTTTAATTTGTTCTGAATTAACATGTTATCGATATATTAATGATGTTTGTTCAATGTTACATTTTCTTGAAGGTATAATAATAGATGAAGAATGATTAGAGATTCCATTGGGAACTACCAAATTTATGGATAGTAAGAAAGGGTTATACGGTGTGTAGCTAGAGTACACACTATGTACCCAAGTACGTTGCACCTGGCCATGCCACGGGATACATGGCATTCCATTCATTTATTACACATGGTGTGTGTCGTGCGTTGACCGACCAACATGGGACTTGGTATGTTAGAATACACGACATGTATATGGTGTACATACTGTGTAGTTTATTAGCCACTACAATATCCTAACATTAATGGTTTATATTTTAATATTCATGTGTTTCAATATCCATAAACACAAATTTTAGTTCATTTTATTAACTGAACTTAATTTCACGTCATTATGTAATTCATGTTTAAATGGTGTTAATTTGGGACCCATTAATCATCAACTTCTTGAATTCATTATTTTAATTATTTTAATTATTTTAATTTTATATTTTGGGATATGATTGATCACTTTGTGTGAAATATTTTTTTATTTTAGGATAAATGGGTGTATCACAGTGGACTATGGACATTTTTTTCCATGGATGTAGAAATTTCTGGACAAATTATAATGGGCCATAGGCCCATCAAATAAAAGTGGAACCCACAATTCAAGCCCAATGAAGATAAAATTTAATTGTATATAGAAATAATTATGTTTATCATTTCATTAAACTATTACCATAGCTAATTTTGAAGTCATAAAATAGATCTAGGGAGCCCAATTTTAGGATTAAATTATGGCCTATATTTGAAGGCCCATAAAAGTATCCCACCAATTTCATCATAACTTCCGGATAGAATATCCAATTGGGTTGAAATTTCTACAAAATTTATAGTAAATAATTAAGATCATATTTCTCTTCAAATACTCCTTTATATTAAGTCGTATTTAATGTCAAATTCACACATCCAAAAGGGGGGTGAATCTAGTCCAATTTTTGTGGTCAAAGTTGAAAATTCTTCTTTCCTTTTTATTCCCACCCAAATTTTACTATCCTAAAAAATTGCGAAGAAATTAAAGGATGTTAGATTGACCCTAGGACCAAAAAAATCCTATTTAATTTGTGGTGGTGAAGGAATTGGGGTGGATTTTTTATTCATTCAATTATAATGTTGCGCTCTCATTTTGTAATTGAATGTTCGTTTTTTTATCATGAAAGTTTTTTTCAGTCACATTAGTTTCTTAATAAAATTTATTTTTATTCTTCTTATTAAATTTTTCTATAATTTTTATTATCACATTGATACCATTGAATCAAGGTGTGAATTTATTCACACCAACAATTTTGAAATTCCTCACACAATGATGGAGTGTCCTTTTTTTCTTTGTTTTTCATTTCTTTAATTTTGCATTTATAAGTCGAATTACACCTTCCATTGAGAGCATTGAATCTGTATAAAGATAGCCCATTTATTGTTTATTTTAAGTAGTTTCTTGGGTATGGATTGGATGTTATTTTATGTTATTAAATTCTTAAATTAGTTTTTTGGTTTGGGAGTTCATTTCTTTGACTTATTTTCTTCTTTGTATTTGCCGACTTTAACGACTACACATTTTGAGTACTAGTATGATCCAATTCCTTAGAGTGATCATGAAAGTTATCCTCTAAATGTATTGGTGATTATCCTTGGAATTTTGTATTGATTAAATCAGTAAAGATTGTTGTGAACATATCTCCTTGATTGGATACATCTTGAACTAGTGAGCTATGATTTCACATGAAAACAATTACATCTATTCTATCCCTAACTGCAACCTTGGATCAACCCATCTCCATTAATTTTTTCAATTATAATAATTAGGTGTTTCATTCTTAAATTAAATCCATTCTCTTATGTACTTTATTATTATTCTATCCCAATTTCAAACAATACTAATGTTAGTCACTTCATAGACAATCCTTCCAAAAAATCTAAGTGTATAAAGGTTACTTCATCGATCTCTGTGGATTTTATTCCTACCTGTACTACAAAAACCACTTCTACCTATAGGATAAATTTGGGAATCACCAAATTTTGGAACTGTTTTTGGGGACCCAAGTATGTCATTTTAGAAACCCATTATTTTTTCCCAAATTTCTCTTATCTCATCCAAATTTCTCTTATATTTTCCCCTATCTATCCATCCATGTTTGCCTACACTCGTGACAAATCAAACCATTTAGTTAATTTGAAAAACTTGAGGGGTAAGGATTTCAGTGAATATAGGGGAATCCTTTACATTGATCTTAGTCTTCCTAAGACTTTGGATTATAAAATTGAGTTCTATAAAAATGGATAATCTTCTACAAAACCAAATCATAAACCTGGGAGGGAACCTAAATAGAAACCAAAATGATCAAGCCCCTAACTTGGTAATTGTTCTATACCAGACCATGAATGACTACCTCACACCTTCCTGGACCAATGAACATTCATGCATAAGGAATGATACCATGGGATATGCCCAATATGTTTTTAAACCCCATGTCTTGAACCACCTTCTAACCTTCCATGGGATGGATTCTGACAAGTCTTACCTTCACGTTAAAGAATTTCATAACATTATTGAAACCATGTTCCCACCTAATCAAATTGAATCAGATAAAATGAGACTCTCCCCTTTTTCTCTAAAGGATTGGGAAAATAATTGGTTAAATAATTTGAGATCATTATCCATTCACTCTTGGGATAAAATTAAAAGAAAATTATACAAAAAATACTTCCCCCATCACAAAACAATTTGACTTGAAAAATGCATCCAAAACTTTTTTGGAAAATAGTGAGAAACATTTAATTAAACATGGTAAAGGTTTAAAGACACACTAAAAAAGATACCTAACCATAGATTTTCAATCCCAAAACAAGTTCAAATATTTTATGAAGGGTTGGATCTTGGAAACAAACAATTCATTGATATGATGTGTAATGGAACATTCAAAAATAAATCCCCAAATGATGCTTACGAGTACCAGGAAAAACTTACTGAACAGAACCAAACATGGGGAACTTAAACATACTATGAGAAGCCACCCAAATCTGGTGGAATTAATAATATTATATAAGAATAAATTATTAGGGAAAAACTTATTTCAATCATTATGAGGGTTGATGAGATTGATCTTAGGAAGGTCTATGAAATTAAAATTGTTGACCTTATTTTCCCAATTTATGACAAACATGACCACAAGATTGATAATTACCCAACCATTCCTTATATAAAGGATGCTATTTTAGGAGGATCACCAGTAGAGGTTAATTCATTAAATATTCAAAATCCACAATACCAAAACACTTTCAACCCAAGTTATAATGACCATCCAGGCTTCTTTTGGAATGAAAATCAATAACCAACACAATAAGAATGCCTCAACCCCTACCCTCAAAAAAATTTCAAATAAATAACCAATTTCAAACACAACTGGTCCAGTACCAACATCAACTAGTGAAATTCCAACACACTATCCAAAAACCTAATCAATAGTCCATCCAACATCCAAAGTATCTTATTGGGGTAAACCAACCAGTAAAAGCCCTTTTTCAATCTATCACTCACACAATACTTGAAAAATTGTGCAAGAAAATGGAAAAAATGAACTCAAAATTCTCATAAATCAAATATGAATTGAAAATAATAAAAACTATTAAGACACCCATGCATACTCAAGTTTTTCCTCCCCCGACCTTGAGGGTAGAATCCAGTTACATGTAATCCTCTCATGAACAACTCAATGTTGTGAATATTTTAAGGAGTAGGAAACCATTAAAAACATGAAACAACCATTCCTAAAACATCTAATGCTTTAATATATCATGAAAATAATGAAGAAAAAATCATTGAATCTGAAAATATTGATGATAATGTTGAGGAACCACCACCTCCCAAAATAATCCTGCAATCTGCTTTATTCCCTCAATGCCTGAGAGGAAAATCCAAACCTGAACTAAATGAAACATTGAGTGAAATATTCTCACCTGTTAAGTTGAACATACCCCCTCTTGATGAAATAAAAAACATACTTGCATACTCTAAGTACCTAAAGGACTTGTGTATATTCAAAAGCAATTTTTTTTACAAAAAAACAAGTCATTTTGGTAGCTAATGTGAGTACCAAAATCCAAGGAACCATTCCCCCTAAGTTAAGGGACCCAGATTTTCCTTACATCAATGTTGAACTGGGAGAGAGAAAATTGGAAAATCCCTTTTTGATCTAGGGACTAGTGTGAACCTCATTTCATATGCCATGTACCATTAGTTAGGACTCAAGGAACTCCAAATCACTCCTATCACTCTCCAACTTAGTGATCGTAGTGTTTGAATTACTAAGGGTACCTTGAAATATGTTTTAGTGAAAGTTAAAAAAATTATTTACCCTAATGACTTCATTATCCTTGACAATCACCCAAGATTAGGTCCTAGGGAGAAAACCCCCATCATCCTTAGTCATCCCTTATAAAAAATCAACTTAGTAATCTGAGTTGGGAGTGGGAACATGAAAATAACATTTAGAACCATGAGCCTTGATCTTAACATCTATAACTCAAGCTATAATTCTAGTGATAATTAGGATATTCATGAGGTGAATTTAATAAGTATTGTTGAAAATTATCCTGCAAATGATCATGAAATTTTTAATGGATGTCGAAGTCCAAAGGAATTAAATTTTTTGTATTCACATGAGTAAAAAATGTATCCATAGCTTGATTCTATTTTATATGGCTCTAATAGTGAATTTTTAGGATCCTCACTCAATATAACCTTTAGATAAATCAAAAAAAATGATTCCATACCCATTTTTTATAATCATATGGCTACTTTTATGGTTAAAAAATCTATTCAAAAGGAACCTATTCTGTTGAAAAATTTTGAAAATGAAACTGAGTATGATTCAAACTCTTGACCTAGGTATGAAAGTGTTATCCAACCTGATCTTGAATTCAGGGACCATCCCTCATCTTTCATGTATTCCTTAATTGGTATAGTAAAAACCTTTCATTTTTCATTTCATCCTCTCTTAAATCTATTGATGATAAAATTATCCTTGATATATTCAACTAGAATAAGAAATAATTTGGACGGACTATTTTCAATATTCATGGGAGTGGCACATTTACTAAGACATAGAGGGTTATTCTTTAATAATATTTTAAAACTCTCATCCAACCCCAAATATTAAAACCTAATCTAGTAGAGGTGGTGAAAAATAAAATCCATAAAATTTTAAAATATGATATTGGGTAAGTTCGGGGGGTCCAATTTAAGATAATGACTTTAAACTAAGCGTTTCATAGAAGGTAACTTGACTTCTGCATTATTTTTTAAAAAAAATCATTTTTTGTGTTTTTTTGTTTTTTGTTAAGGGAAATCCCTTAGGGTTTCCAATGTGATCTAATGTCTCTTTTTTGTGATATTTAATAGATTAAGTATTTTAGTATTTTCAAATGAAACACATTCCTTCCAGAGTTCAAATCCAACATTCATTCATCCATGATGAGTCTACTTGTGGCATAAATCCAATGTGATAAATTACTTATTGATGGTTCATAAACTTCAAATAAGGTCATTTTGTTCCACAATTTCATTTAAAATCAACATCCCCCACCCCTCTTTCTTCTAAATTCTGAAATCTCTTTCAAACATTGAGGGTCGTGTCATTCTAAGTTGGGGGGGGAGTGAAAATCTAAGATTTAAAAAAAATCTGTCTTTTATGAAAAAAATCATTATCCTTATATGCATTAATGTGAATTTTAAACATCAAAACTGAATGTTAAATTATTTTTAATCCCTCAATTATAATTTTAATGAATGTTTAAGTTCATGAGCATAATTTTTGGAAAGTGTGGTTATCTGATGTGATTTTTCATAGCTAAATTTTTTTATCCTTTTAATCAAAATACCACAATGAACATCTTTTATATTTTGGTTGTAATTTTGAGTTCATGGGTTATTTTCATCATAGCATAGGTTTCAAGGAAACTTTTAGTTTAATTTACGTTTCTGATAAAAAATGAAAAAAATAGTGACCACATTTTTTCAAATTTGTGGAGTTTGGAACTTGGGGATTGTGACTCAACAATTTTATTTCCCATATTTTAGAATTATATCTCTATTTTAGAGCTTGTAATTGAAAAAATATGTGGAAATTGGTGCTTGTGGATTGTGACTCCATAGTTTCCTAAACTAGAGTTAGTCTTTCCATATCTATTGTAGTAAAAAACAAAAACCAAAAGAAGAATAAAAAAATGGATACTCAGATTAAGGTTTAATGTGATTCCCATATAGAACTTCCAATTTTACCCCATGAACAAAAAAATAGTCCCAATGTCTTTTGTTATTCACAACACATCATCATGATTCATTGAAATTAGATGAAATGTGACAATGAGTTTTAATAAAGGAATGGTATTGGGATTGGTATATACTTGTGAACCTATCTTGTGTTAAATTATTTTGAAATGTTTCATGATTATTTGTAATGATCTCTTTTTTTGGGCATTGTATGTTAAATGTTTTTGGAAAAGGGAATTCAATTTTCATATTTTTGAGCTACTTTTTACTCGGGGCTATAAAAACTCAAGTTGAAGGTTATGATTATCCATTAAAAGAGAATAATATTCATTGATTGTATTTTAATATTTATGTGTTTAAATTTCCATAAAAATTGGTTTTATTTCATTTTATAAATTGAACTTCATTTCACATCATTATGCAATTTATGTTTAAAGGGTGTCAATTTGGGCCAAATTAATCATCGGCTTGTGTAAATCATTATTTTAATTTTTTTAATTTGATATTTTGGGATATGATTTATCAATTTGTTTGTAACATTTTTTATTTTATGATCAATGGATGATTCACAAGGTAATATGGACATTTTTTTCCATGGATGCAGAAATTTACGGACAAAGCCTAATGAGCCTTAGGCCCATCAAATAAAAGTGGAGCCAACAATTCAATCCCAATGAAGATAAAATTTTAAATATAGATAGAGAAAATTATTGGGATCATTTCATTCAAATTTGTCTAGATATATTTTTTAAGTCTTCAAGGAGATCCAAGGATCCCAATTTTAGGATTAAATTATCAACTATATTTGAAGGCCCATAAAAGAATCCCACCAATTTCATCATCACTTTTAGATGGAATATCTAATTGGGATGAAATTTCTAAATAAATTAGAGTATATAAGGAATATTATATTTCTATTATATAAACCCTTCATATCCATCCATGTTCAATTTAAAATTTTCACATCCAAAAGGTGGATGAATCTAGTCATATTTTTGTTGTCAAAGTTGAAAAAGTCTTCTTTCCTTTTTATTCCCACTGACCTTTTACTCTCATAATTGATTTTGAAGACATTTAATTATGTGGGATCAACCCTAGGACCCAAAAAATCCTATTTAAGGTGTGTTGGTGAATGAATTGTTGGTGGATGTTTTATTCTTTCAATTGTAACATTACGCTCTCATTTTGTAATTGAATGTTTGTTTTTTATCATGTCAGTTTTTTTCAATCACGTTAGTTTCTTAATAAAATTTCTTCTTCTTATTTTCATTAAATTTTTCTATAATTTTTATTATCACATTTATACCATTTAATAAAGTTTTTAATTTATTCACACTAATAAATTTGAAATTCCTCACAATTGGCGGAGTGTTAATTTTTTCTTTGTTTTTCATTTCTTCAATTCCACCTTTATAAGTCGAATTCCACCTTCCATTGAGAACCTTTCATCAATGAAAGGAATAAAAATTTTTTTATTCTAGGGGGTTTCTTGGGGATTTATTAGATGTTATTTTATTTTATTAAATTCTTAAATTAGTTCTAAGGTTTGAGAGTTCCTTTCTTTGACTTATTTCCTTCTTCATATTTTCTAACTTTAAAGACTGCACATTTTGAGTGCTAGTATAATCCAATTACTTGGATTAATAATGAAATTGATCCTCTAAGTGAATTGGTGATTATCCTTGGAATTATGTATCGATTAAATCAGTGAATTATGTTGTGGTCTTATCTCATTGATTGGATACATATTGAACTAGTGAGATGTGGTTTTACATGAAAACAATTACATACATTCTATCCCTAACAACAACCTAGGATAAACCCATTTCTATTAATTGTTTCCTTTAAAATAATTAGGTGTTTCATTCTTAAACTCAATCCATTCTATTAGGTAATTTATTATTCTTCTCTCTAAATTTCAATCAACACCAAAGTTTTCCACTTCATAGACAATCCTCCCATCAGATATGAGTGTCTTAAGGTTACTTCTTCGATCTATATGGACTCAATATCAACCTATAATATAACAACCTCTTATACCTATAAAGTAAATTTGGGAATCACCAGTAGTCTACATGGGTTAGTAGTGAAATTTTCACAATTTGTGTGATCATTATATACGGTCAAATCATGTGATACTGACAACTTGAGAATTAATGACATATATGATGTGTAGTCGTTGTACATGACATGTAGTTCATATATTTACATGTATGAGATGCATGTTGACTCCTCGATCTGGTTTTATGGACACATTTAATTAGAGATACAGGGTTTGTATCTTGAGTGCACGTATCAGGTATTCTCTCCCTCAATAACATGCTGATTCTTTCAGTAATTTGTAAGGGCACACAACATTCGAATAGCATGACATATAGCTAGCATGTACAGGCTGTGTAATCTTCCAAGATACATGTCGAAGACCCAAGAATATATCTCAGGAACACCATAAGCAGAATACATGATTTGTAGCTCATTAGTACACATCATGTAGTCCAACCTCAATACATGTTGAAGCCCCTGGAATGTACCCTAGATACACAGAAACTGAGGTACACAATGTGTCGTTAGATATTACACACTGAGTAGTCTTCCAATAAATGCACATAATTAAATTACATTAAATTGAAAATTATAATGTGAAAACCTTATTTTATTGATTGGAACCAATTTTTTTGACAATTTAATAATGGTTTTAAATATTTTTAAATTCACAATTAATTTATTATAATAAATCTAAATTTATTGGTTTTATCGTTTATTTTCCATGAATCCCATAAATTATGGGTATATCTAAAATGAATTTGGATGGTAATTAAGATGAAAGGGAATTGATTAATTAATTAATTAATTCAAGCATGTTTATCTTAATAATAATGAATGGATAAAGAAATTGATTCTGGCCATTTAATTTTCAATATATGTTTCATGTATGATCATTCATGAGATATACCAAGACCAGTGTATGTGTTAGAATTTATTTAATTTAATTTATTGAATGGGTTTGAAATTATTAATTACTAAATTAAATTTAATGGTATATGAGCCATCCCTCCCTCTATTATTATGTAAGACCTGCATGTCTAAGGATATTTATGTAATCCCCCTTTAACCAATCCTTTTGTTCCCCTCACCTATGTGTGAGTTATAAATAATTGTAATTAATGGAGTTTCCCAAGATGTGTGGAGACGGTTAAAGACAGAATGCTAACCCAGGTGTTACACAGGTGGATAGGTGGAATACTATAACTCATGGAAAGACCGGAAAACATGAGTTATTTCCCCTAGGTCATAGGTTGATTTAATTTTCTCTCATTAAATTAACCACTATCTGAAGATCATGAACAATTCATTATTTTTTTTATTTATTTCTATCTATCTATTCATTCTTTAATATTATGGATGCAATATTATGATCATATAAATGAATGAATTAATGTGAAAATATGGAATTAAATAAATGTATTTTGTTTAAATGTTTTATCCAGTATGGTTAATTAATTAAATAATTTCCACTTAATATTAACAAGACATGTAAAGGATAAAAAAAGATAAAAAAATTAATGATAAATTAAAATACCTCGAATATATATTAAGTCATACTTGGCCTTATATCACTTGATTATGAATAAAAACCTTAGAACTAGGTGTTTAACCAACCCTCATTGGGTCACTTAATTTTAATATGTAGTTATTATGAAGGTTATGTGTTGAATTAATCATCATAAATAAAGAGAAGTATCCCTTGATAAACTTTAAGTAACTTAGTGGAAAATGTTGAGGAAATCCAAATTAGGATTTTAGGATAGGGGAGTCCGCTCAATGGATTAATGAGCTCCAATCCCATAGTTGGAAAAAATATTCCTACCTAAATTCCTTCAATTAGCTTGACCAACCATCATTGGGGTTATGCGAAGGGGCATATGGATCCTTGCCACTTGAATGTCCTAGAAACTAGACATTTCGAGTTCAATGGTGAGGGTTATTGGGAATTTATAAAATAGTGGTATATTTAATAAAATCAATTAATTTATTATTAATCACATCTTTTTGAATCAATAAAAGTACTAAAAATATACTCTTTTAATTATAGAATAAAATGGAAATTTTTTCATCCATACTTTCCCTTCGCTCTATATTAGAGAAATACAATATCCTCACTGGCAGTAACTTCAAGGAGTGGTTAAGATGCCTTGGGGTTGTTTTCTTCCATGAACTAAAATCATATATGCTAGAATCCTCACTTCCTGATCCACCTTCACAAGAGGTTAGTGATGAAGAGTTCCACATCTATGAAAAAAAATGATAGAATCAGTCAATGTCCAAAATTTAATTCTTGCATCTATGTCTAGTGAACACATAATTTCTCACAAAAACAAATATGTGTATAATATGCTTGAACACCTCCATGGTATTTACTAGAAGATAGCTAGACAATAATGGTTTGAGATTTCCAAGGTGTTCTTTCAGAGAAATCTTGGAGAGGGTTCCCCAGTTGGGCCTCGCATAGTCAAGCTCATTGGATAAATTGAGCACCTAGAGGTTATAGGGTTTAAACTCTCCAAAGAATTATGCACTGATCTCATTTTTGGATTCAATCCCTCATATCTTCTCTAAATTTGTTGTGAGTTTTATTATGAACAATAATGAGAAGTATTTTCCAGATCTCCTCACTATTCTTTACCAAGTAGATAAAGAGAAGAGGCATGAAAATAATTTGATCCATATAGTGAACAAATGGAAAGGTAAAGTGAAGAGATCAAATACCAAAGCTTCTTTACACCCTTCCAATAAGAGGAAGATCAAGGGTAGAGTAAAGGGATGGGACGTTGTTTGTTTCACATGTGGAAAGAAATTCCACTATAAGAAAAATTTCACGCATCCAAATAAGTAAAGGGAATCTTATCTAGTACTAAAAATGGGGTATTAGATATAGCTTTTGGTGCTCACATATGTATTCAAATATAGGAACCAAGTAGATTCATAAATATTCACCGGGGGAGGTATATCTATGAGCATTAAACAGAGATAAACTTTTTATTGTAGCTATCGGGGACTACCACCTCACATTGTCGACTATAATGATATTTGTTTTAAAGGGTTGTTATTATGTGCCTTTTATTACCAAAAATATTACTTTTGTATCTAGACATGATGCAGATGGTTTTATTTTCAAACTTGGAAATAAATGTTTCTTATTTTATAAAGAGATCATTTTTATGGTAAATAACATTTAAATAATAGACTTTATGTATTGGATTACATGAACCAAGTAATGTAAATAGATAAAAAATCTACTTCACATGAATCATACCACACTCAACTATGGAATCACCAACTTGTCCATATAAATGAAAATATCTTGACTAAATTATACCAAGATTGATATTTATATTCTTTTGAACTAAAACCACTTGGTATATGTCACGCTTGTTTATGAGGTAAATGACCAAAACCCTATTTAGTAGAAAAGGTGAAAGAGCTAAATATCTTCTAGAATTAGTTCATAAAGATGTGTGTAGATGATTTTCTATTGAGGTAAGCGGTGGGTTCTGATAGAGTTTTTTGTCCTAGAACCAACTATTTGTACTTTGATTGCATGAATATTTGATGTATTAAATGTTAAATTAAATATCTTATTACATGTTATTCATTGTTCTTCATGACTCTAATGTAATAATGTCCTAGAGTATTTGTCATATTGATATGGTCATAGTATTTCCCCGCTATGATGAGAACCTTGACATGATACGAAAATATTCTTAATATAGTTCCGTGGTTGGATTACATATTATGATGGGACGTAGTATATTGACCATCAGGTTCGAATAATTTTAAGCATATGATACTTCTTCTGATGAAGTTCCCACTTGGTAATCTTTAAGATGGGATATTATGACAACAGACCCGCCATTAAAAATTCTGCATGTTTTGGTGTCATCAGATATTCCTATCTGTGAGTGTGTGTAATGGTCCTTAGACTTTAATATTATCATTAATGCATGTCACAACTCACGCACAAAGATTTGCTGATGAAAACCATCATTCCATATGTTGGAGAGAAGTGGGTTATATTGGGTGTGTCAAAAATGACATGTTATTAATGGATAATTCAATGAATTATTTGTCCCTTAAATCTTTATGGAAGTTAATATCTCATCCCTTTGATTGAAATAGAACCGTCTCCCAAAATTTCATGGTCATGGTGTAATTATGA
Source organism: Viscum album (assembly GCA_963277665.1). Lineage (NCBI taxonomy): Eukaryota > Viridiplantae > Streptophyta > Magnoliopsida > Santalales > Viscaceae > Viscum > Viscum album. Next base: position 1,859,962,324 of record OY728128.1, read on the forward strand.
GTTTATTTCAGATAGTCAAAGAATGATGTATCAAGCATATATGTTGATGACACCATCATGAAATCTGCTGGATGAGATAGTGTGACAAGGGATTATATTACATAGGGAGTGTTTGTATGTGGTTTTCATCATTGAAACTTTAAGTTATCTCTCTTAGGTTCCTTGACCCATTACTAGACTATAATCTTGGACTTTAGGCAAGCCCACCTAATGCCATTGAGAAAGAATCCTAGAGGGTCACACCCTAAGTGTTTTTGTTGGTATCAATTAAATTCTATTTGAATTTAATTAATGGAATAAATATTATTCTCAAGACTAAGGAATAATTTTATTCAAGTTATATTGATCACATAAATTAAATAAATATTTATTCACCGGATTATGAATAAAATTTATTTATTTATTTTATTGAATATTTAATAAATATTTATTTACTAGTTTTTTAATAAAAGATTTATTTAAGAGAATAAAATATTTATTCTGGTGTTCAATAAATATAAGAGGAGTTTGAATAGACCAAGACCATATCTGGTGATAGAATAATTATTTACGAGTCGGTAAATATTATTTATCCATTTTTCATAAGTTGGCACACCAAAAAATATTATTATTATTATTATTATTATGTGGCATGAGATTTCATTAATGGGTATAATTATATTTAATGGATATTATTCAATTAAATTTTGTAATCGAAATCTCATCCCTATAAATAGAAGACTATGTCTATTGTGTAAAGCATTTGAAACCAATTACAAATTTGGGAATAGAGAATTGTTGCGCACAATGAATTATATCTCAATTCCTCCTCTCTCCAAATCAAGAATAAAAAACCTGAGAGATAATTTCTTCAAGATCGAAGAACAAGCGATCAGGAAGAAACAACGTAAGAAATTTGATTCACCGCGCTAGTAATTGAAGAATGAGTGGCATTGCTCGAAGACCATTGGAGAACATCTGGATCACCGCTAGAGGGATTCTACCCTTATATCCTCATAAGCTCAATGAAGGAAATCTGTAAGGTCCTTTTCAAATGGTCAATAATCATCAACGAAGAAAGTTCTTAAGCCCGAGTATTTATTTCTTCAGATATTAAATAAATTAATTATAAATTTTATGTGCAATATCATCGCTCTTGGTTTCGGGTAATGATTATTAAAATAAATTTTAATATATCTCCCTCTACTACAATGCTTCCTCTGCACCCAAAACCAAGAAGTGGAATTAGAGGTGTCATGTTTAAATTTATAATTATTTATTGGATTGTTGATCTATGTGAAATTGTGGTTATATTTTCATTCCATGTTATTCTTTCTTTAATATGATTTTAATTAACATACTATCAACATATTAATCATGTTCATTCAGTGTTTCATTTTCTTAGAGATTTACGAAAAAATGAAGAATGACCGAATATGCCATCACGAAGTGTCAAATATTTTCCCGTTAAAGCTGGGTTATATAGTGTTTGGATATAGCACACACTGTATACCCATGGTCATTGTATCTAGATGTGTAGAGCAATTAAAAACATGTGGTGCATTTATTGCACACCATGTGTTGACTAGGCCAACCTAGCACACGACAAGAGGATACAGGGTGTGTAGCTAGCATGTATACACCCTGTAGTCTGGCTGAGTTAACACACCAAAGCCCTAGGTGTGTGACTTGGATATGCTGCAACCTAGTTACATAGCGTGTAGCTGGATGTACACGCCATGTAGTTTTCCATTAATGGACAAATTTAAAATTACACTAAATTTGAAAAATTGTAGCATTAAAACCTTATTTTATTGATTAGAACACCATTGTGTGTTTGACAATTTAATAATGTTTTTAAATAATTTTAAATGCTTAATTAATTTACTGTAATAAATATGTCATTAATGGTTCCTTAGTTTATTTTCCATGAATTCGAAACTGATGGGTATCTCCAATTAAGTTTGGATGATCATTAAGATAAAAGGGAATTAATTAATACAAGTGAATTAATCTTAATAATAAATAAATAATAAATAAATGAATGTTAGCTAGTTAATTTTTGTGTATTAGTTACATGTATGACCGATCGTGAGCTTGATCAAGACCTATGTGCGTGTTTGAACTTATTTAATTAAATTTATTTCATGCCTTTTCAATTACTTAATATTAAATTAAAAGATGACATGTGAGTCATCCCTCCCTCCATTATTATGTAGGACTTGCATGTATAAGGATATTTTTTAATTCCCTTTAACCAATCCTTTAGCTCCCCTCACCTGCATGTGAGTAATAAATATTTGTAATTAATAGATCATCTCAAGGCATTTGGATATGGTTCAAGACGGAACGATGAGGGCGCCAACTCAATGATACATAGGTAGACATGTAGAATGTTTTAGCTCATACCAAGTCCGGATTAAGGAGTTATTTCCCCTAGGTCATAGGTTTGTTTAATGTCTACTCATTATATCAACCATTAGATAAGCTCGTGATTGGGTCATTTGATTATTTATTTATTTTCTGTCTAATGCATTAAAACTATATTTATTGATTCAATGCCACGATCACATAAATAAATTAATATTAAAATATGAAATTTAAATAAAATTGATTATGTGTAAGAGTTTTAACCAAACATGGCTAATTAATTAAGTAAATATCCACTTAATATTAACAAGACATATAAAGGATAAAACAAGATAAAAATTTATGAATAATAAAATAAAATCCCTCAATTTAATATTAAGTTAGACTACGCCTTCCATTACATGATTAGAAATAAAAATCAGTAGAACTATGTGTTTGAACAACCCTTTTTGGGACACTTCCTTTTATAAGGGGAGTTCTTATGAAATTTTTGGGTTGACTTAACCATTTTAAATCAAGAGGGGTATCCCTTTCTAGACTTGGTATAATTTGGAGACAAGTGTTGAGAAAATCCAAGTTAGGATTTCTAGATTGGGGAGTTCACTCAACGGATCAAGGAGTTGCAAGCCCACAGTTGGCAAAGAATTACCTACCTAAATACCTTCAAAATATCTTGAAAACCCCTTTTGGGGGTTATGCGAAGGAGAATATGGATCCTTGCTACTAGAATTTCTGAGAAACTAGACATTCCAATTTCAATGGTGAGGTATATTGGGACTTGATAAAATAGTGGGAGATTTAATAAAATCAATTAATTTATTATTTATAACAAAATTTGTAATTAAGAAAAGTAATAATAATCTTCTCTTTTAATTATATAATAAAATGAAAATCTCACCACCTACACTATCCATATTATCAATATTGTATAAAGATAATATCTTTATTGGCATTAACTTCTAAGAGTTGTTTAGATGCTTTTGAGTAGTTCTATGCTATGAACGGAAATCTTACATGCCAGAATCATCAATGTGTGATCCTCCTTCTCAAGAGGTGAGTGATGAAGAGTTAATATTATATGAAAAACATATGAATGATGTGGTCTACCTTCAATGTTTTATGCTTTCATCTATGTCTATTGATCTCATGAAGTCTCACAAAAACATGGATGTATATAGAATGCTTGAGAACCTTTGTGGTCTTTACCGGGAGAGAGCTAGATAGGAACGGTTTGACATTTCCAAGATGATCTTTCAGAGTAATATTGGAAAGGGTTCCCCATCTGGGCCTCACGTAGTCAAGATCAATGGCTATATTGAGCACCTAGAGATTCTGGGTTTAAACTCTCTGAATAACTGGGTACCGATCTCATTATGGCATCACTCCCTTAGAGCTTCTCTAGTTTTGTTGTGAATTTTAATATGAACAACATTGAGAAGTCTCTTTAATATCTTCTTAACCTCCATCACCAAGTAGATAAATATATGATGTTCAAAAATCCTTACATCCTTATGGTGAACAAACAAAAATTGAAAGTAAAAGCCCAAAGCTTCTTCACGACCTTCCAAGAAGAAGAAGATCAAAGGGGAATCAAGGGAATAGGATGTTGTCTGTTTCACATATGGTAAGAAGGGACACTATAATAATATTGGTTTTATTAAGTGAAATTTATCTATTTATAAAAATTTGGTATTAGATATAGCTTTTGGTTCTCACATATGTATTCAAAGATAGAAACCACGTAGATTTTGAAAAATTGACTGAGGGGAGGTAGATCTACGAGTAGCCAAAAAAGCTAAACTTACTATTGTAGCTATTGGGGACTACCACCTCACATTTCCAACTAGAATGATATTGGTTTAAAAGGGTTGTTATTATGTGCCTTCAATTACCAAAATAATTAATTTTGTATCTAGACTAAATACAGATGGATTTATTTTCAAATTTGGAAATAAATGTTGCTTCTTTTATAAAGATAACATTTGTTATGGTAAGGCACATTTTCATAATAGTCTTTATGTGTTAGATTACATGAACCAAGTAATGATAATCAATAATGAAGTTACTTCACATGAATCATACCACACCCAACTTTGGCATCACCGGCTAGGTTGTTTAAATGAAAAATTCTTGACAAAATTACATCAAGATGGATATTTAGATTCTTTCAAACTAAAACCACTTGGTGTATGTCACATATGTTTACAAGGAAAAATGACCAAATCCCCATTTATTAGGAAAGGAGAAAAGGATAAAGAGATTCTTTAATTAGTTCATACCGATGTGTTTAGACCATTTCCTGTTGAAGCAAGGGGTGGGTACTCATACTTCATAACCTTTACTGATGATTTTAGTAGATATGGATATATTTAATAAATGAGGTATAAGTCAGATTCTTCTGATAAATTCAAGGAATGCAATAATGAAGTTGAGAACCAGCTTAGTAGGAATATTAATAAACTTGAGAATATCTTAGTCAATACTTCATTGATTACTTATGGGAGTTTGGGATCTTATCCCAACTCACTCCTCCTTACACGACTCGGTGGAATGGTGTAAGTGAAAGGAGGAACCACACCTTGTTGGACATGGTGAGATAAAAGATGAGTCATGTGATTCTTCCATTATCCTTATAGGGATATGCATTAAAAACAATGGAACACATACTAAAACAAGTACCAACTAAATCGATAAATGGTATTCCGTATGAATTTTGGAGTGGAAGAAAAACCATTTGACCAAATTTACATGTGTGGGGAAGTGAAGCAATTGTTAAGGCCTCTTCAGGTAACAAACTTTCACCCCAAGACACAAAGTGTACCTTTATAGTATTCCCTAAGGAAATAAGGGGATATTACCTATACAACCCCTCAGACAAAAATATTATAGTGGAAAGGCACACCATATTCCTTGAGAGGGAGAACATCTCTAAAAGAGATAGTGGAAGTGAGATAATCTTTGATGAATTTGAGGCTCAAGGCACACAAGAGTTGGTACAAGATCAGATTCCACAAAATCCTATGGAAGAAAATATTCTAGAGACACAAGTACAATGTAGGAGTACAAGAGAGTTTAGAGAACCAAAACGGTATGGTTTTTTAGTTATTGAGGATAGTGGCTCATTATTAGTTGATAATAATGACACTCTAACCCATAAGGAAGTAGTAAGTGGAACAAATGTTACCAAGTGTCAAGAAGCCATGAATTCTAAAATGGATTCCATGTACCAAAACCAAGTCTAGATTTTGGTAGATCCTCTAGTGGATGTAAATCCCATTTGTTGAAAATGGGTATTCAAGAAGAAACTGGACATGGAAGTACAAGTCAGTGCCTATAAGGTGTGACTGGTTGCAAAAGGGTTTAAACAGCATTAAGGCATTGAATACAATTAAACCTTTTCACCAGTTTCAATGTTTAAATCCATTAGAATTATACTTTCCATTATGGTTTACCATGACTATGAGATTTGGAAAATGGATGTAAAAAAACCTTCTTTAACGGGAACCTTTATGAATATGTCTACATGACACAACATGAAGTTTTTGTGACTCTAAAGTATGCCAATAAGATATGCAAGTTACAAAAATCTATTTATTGATTAAAGCAATAATTAGGGTCATGGAACATTTGTTTCAATAAATCCATAATAGAATTTGGTTTTATAAAGAACTAATGTGAGCCTTGTGTCAACAAACATTTTATTGGGGGTGTATTCATTTTCTTAATAGTATATGTTGATGACATATTACTTATTGGAAATGAAATTCCAGTTTTACAGTTTTTTAAGGCATGTGATGTGAGATTTTTTGTGTCGTAAAAACCTCAATAAATATTTTCCCCTTTTTAATATAGCACAATAGTGACCATGGGGTTGTCTCTCAAGGAGGTTGCAATTAGAGTTGCAAAACTGTCACTTTTGTTTATTTTAGCATAAAGAGAAATTTGGGGATTTGAAAATAGAATTAAAACTAATGAGAAATAAATTTAAAGATTGATATAAATTTAAAATGGGTTTGAATACATAATTAAAGCAGTGGTCACAAACTAGCTTCACCCTCTCGGACACTCCCCTCCTCCTTGTATACAAATATTTCTCAATTGAATTTCTAAATGCACCCCCAAGGATCCCTAGTTGAACACCCAAATTTATATAGATGTCATATTAATATCTTAATGTGATTATTTTCCTACCTAATGAAGTGATTAAATTACTTTAAGATCTCCAAGTAATAAAACCAAATCGAAACCACTATGCTCAACGACAAGATCTTACCAAAGAAGTTTAAATAGTGAAGACAATTATTCTAATTCATAAGTTGAACAACCATCCAAACAAATTCATTTAACATATATTTTAATATATAAATAAATAGAATTTATTCAAGAAATATGAGTTCAAGATAAATTCAAAGAGAAGTTACACATTAAGATCGAAACTTAGAAGAGTGTGTCCAGTGGGTGTCGTCGTCTACAACCATGTGGGGATTAGCAACTCATCGCTTGGGTTGCCTCAATCATCTCCATTATGACATGAAGGCATGGAATCCTCCTCATGATCTTGATCTCCACTGTAGTGAAAGAGGTCTATGAATCCTCCTCCGTCATTTGGCAGACTCCTAAGGGTGTGGTGGTGCTCCTCTCTACCCAAATTGGTTTGGAATGGCTGCTTAGGGCTCAATTTATAGCCAAAATCCTGCATCACATTTGTGTCATTACATTAATTTTTCATCATCCTGACATCATCACGACATATGCCTGAGGTATACATTGTGTTCTTCAGCTTCGATATTTCCTCGGCGTCCTTCGAATCTGCGTCTGTGTCGCAATCTTTATGTCGATAGGTACACAATGTGTACTTGGTTTACACATCGTGTACCCCCTTGAATGTATGAATATTCCTATAGATTATTCTTACTAGTTGTTTCAAATTGAATTTCCTATTAACCCTGAAAATTTCAGATCATTTGGAAATGTGTTTAGAAAGTTATGATTTAATTACTAAACACCATTTTTTTGTATGTTTGTTTCCTAATTTTTCTCCATGTTTGACACATTAAATAACTTTTTTAATGAACTAATTTTAACTGAAATTTAACATGGAAGAGTTTCTCTGAGTTTTATTTCATATACAAGTGGAATCAATGAATTTGAAAAAAAAATCTAGATTTATGGCTCTATTAGTGATGTGGGGTCCACCATGCTTTCCAGAAAAACATTCCACATAGAATGATTTATTTGAGGCCATAGATGTTCGATTAATGATCTGTTCCAGTTGACATATATTTATAAAACAAATTAAGGGTTCCAAAAAAATTACAATAGTATTTGGATTAAAATTGAAGAAGATATGATTAAAATACCAAAGACATAAAAAATTTGTTAAAAATCTAGAATTAGGCCATTTTTTCATTTAAGCTCAAAAAAATACAAAACCCTAAAAACATGACAACTTCCCATTAAATAACACTATGGTGGGTTTAAAAACATTTAATTATAGAATAAAATATATTAAAATATGAGCTTTATCAATCCCCCGCACTTAAGCATTGCACTCCTGAGCAATTGAGCAGTAAATAGTCAAATTCAAAACACATACCAATGGAGTTTACCAATTTATCAAAAAGAATCAAAAGATATCATGCCTCATTAAAAACAAACATTTCAAATCCTTAGTTCAGATCATTCAATCCATTTCTACTTCTTTTTTCTTCCCATGCACACAACACACTTACCTCACATTCATTTTCTCTCAACACACAATATAGATTTGCAACAAGGTTTTTCTCATCAAACTTGTGAAAGAATTACTATAGGATTGATAAATTTATATATCTTCACCAGATGTGAGCCAAGAACATGTGATTATAATGAGGACTTTAAAAGGTTTTTCTGTGTCCTGGGTTTGGTAGGATTCAAATGTGAAAAATTCTAAGGCTAAATAAGGAGGGTTTGTCTCTTTTTGAAGTAGAAATACATGATTATAATTTTCACTCAAGTATGGTCTCCTCTGTATTCTCATCTGAAGAAAATTAGCTCTGATCATCTCTTTTCCATCCCATTCTATCAATATTTTAGAAGCAAATACGACATTTTTTTCTTCTCTCTTTTTTTCAGAAATCTCCAGATAGGGCACATCTTCCTTCCATTGTGAGCTCCAGATAGGCACAGCTCCATTTCATTTAAGAGCTCCAGATAGGAACAACTCTCAGTAAAATATATTCCAACATCACAAATGTGTCTTCAATGTTTGAATTTCCTCCCAAAGCAACACCAAATGAGGTAGCACATCACGATTTATCTTCCCCCCACACATAAGTACAACTAGATCATGCATTTATACTTCCAGAGCAGATTGGATAGGGAAATTTGGCTTGTAATGTGACTATGTTAATAGGTTGTACATGGATACTAAGGGCTCAATAAAGATCAAATGTGCAAGGAAGGACAAAATAAAAAGGATGAACATGAAAAATGGGGCTTCAAAATCCAATCATATGCCTCAATCATTTTAATCACAAGTATCCCATCCCTCAAGTTTTGACAGAAATAGATCAACTTCTGGTTCAAACAAGCATGAATTGGCTCCCTCAAGAAAGAGGTGAATGTGAAGAAGAGATCAAAATAGGGTTCAGAGGCCTCACAAGAATGGGAATTTCAATTAAAATTTTAGTGATATGTGGCATGAGATTTAAAAAACAGCGGTCTTTTCAAGAATTTTCCAAATTTTTGAACTTGAAATAATGTCATTTTCAACATTCATTTATGTTCAGTTTTAATGGATCAATTGGTTCACTCCTTGTCATGAGTTTAAAAAATTTCAAGGAATTTTAAAAACATTTTCTTTTCAAAATTTGAAATAAAACACACAAAATTTGGAAATAAAATGCATGGATTTTGAAAAATAAACACACCAAAAATGGAAAAAAAATTGAAAACAAAAAATTCAAAGGAAAGCACACAAAATCCTAATCTACCCAACATCATGCCTCCCCCCCCCCCACACTTATTATGTGCAATTTCCTCATTGTGTAGAAAAAATTTATGAGAATTAAAATTCAAGAAATTAAAGACATAACAAAAATAAGTGAGAAGGAAAGACACAACCTTGCATCAATTGTATTCTGCATCTTGAAGTTGTATATCCTCCCCTGGAGGATCTTGAAAATTCTCTTGAAACTGCTTCATCCTATGCCCATTGACTGTGAATGTGTCCCCTTTGTCTAGTTCTTTTATTCTTATTGCACCAAAGGGAAAAACATGAGTAACAATTAATGGACCATCCCATTTGGAATGAAATTTACCTGGGAACAGCTTCAGTCTAGCATTGAACAGCAGAACTTTGTCTCCAAACTTGAAGTTTCTATTGAGAATCTTCCTGTCATGAAATTATTTGGTTCTTTATTTGTACTACCTGGAACTTTTATATGCATTATTTATGATTTCCTCTAGCTCCAGCAAGCAAAATTTTCTTACTTTCCCAGCAGAAAAAAGATTCATGTTAAGTGTTTTGACAGCCCAAAAAGATTTATGTTCTAACTCAATTGGGAGGTGAAAAGATTTTCTATAGACCAATCTGAATGGTGACATGACAATTGGAGTTTTGAAGTCAGTCTTATAGGCCTAGATAGCATCATCTAGTCTCAAACTCTACCCCTTCTTATTTTGGTTCATAGTTTGTTTCTAGAATTTGTTTTATCTCCCTGTTGGACAACTCATCCATGTTGTTTGTTTGTGGATGATAGGGTGTAGAGACCCTATGATGAAATCTTTACTTCTTTAGTAGAGATTCCAAATTCCTATTACAAAAATGGGTACCTTGATCTGTAATCATAAAATTTTGAAATCCAAACCTTGAAAACAAATTTCCCTTTACAAATTTGGACACAATTTTAGAATCATCAGTTCTTGTGGGAATAGCTTATACCCACTTGGACACATAATCAACAGCCAACAATATGTAAAATATATCCAAATTAATTGATTAAAGTTCCCATGAAATCCATTCCCTAGTCATCAAATACACCACAAAGCAAAAGTGGTTTTTTTGGCATCTCATTTCGTTTGGATATGTTTCCTTGGAATTGAAAGTTTTTACAAGTTCTATAGAATTCAAAAGCATATTTTAAGATAGTGGTCCAATATAAACCATAATCAATCACTTTTATTGCTGTTATTTGTGGTATGAAGTGTCCTCCATATCTTAGAATGTGAAAAAATATAGGATGGATTGAAATTATGAATTTGGAATGCATCTCTGGATCATTTGATCACTACCAATGTTCCATAAGTAAGGATCATCCCAAATGTATTTATTTGAATCACTCACCAATTTATCAATTTGATTCTTAGAAAACTAGTGGGGAAGTACATTGAAAGCCAAATAGTTCACAAGATTAGAAAACCATGGTCTTTCACTTTGAAAAGCAAACAAATCCTCATCTGGAAAGGTTTCATTGATTGGTGGATAGATCTGAAGTTTTTCATTTAACATGGGTGGTATCCTACTCAAATGGTCAGCAACCAGGTTCTCACATCCTTTCTTATCTTCTATTTCAACATAAAACTCTTGTAAGATCAAGATCCATCTCAGAAGTCTCGAATTTGCATCATGCTTCTTCATCAAAAATATGATTTCATAATGATCGGTGAAAACGATCACCTTAGAGCCTAGAAAATAGCTTCTAAATTTTTCTAGGGCAGAGACAACAGCCAGAAGTTCCTTCTCATTTTTTGTGTAGTTTTATTGGTATTGATATAAAGTTCTTGATTCATAGGCAATAACATGATATTTCTTTTCTAACCTTTGACTTAACACTACCCCTGAAGAATAGTCAGAAGCATCAGTCATGATTTCAAAGGACAGGTCCCATTTGGGTGGTTGAACAATGGGAGGGGTTATTAGATTTTGTTTTATCTCATGGATGGCATGTTTACAATTTTCATCAAAGACAAATGGGGCATCTTTTTGGAGCAATATTGATAATGTAAGTGCGAATTTTCTAAAATACTAAATGAATCACCTATAAAAACCAGCATGCCCAAGGAAGGATCTCACATATCTCACTGTTTTTGGGTATGGTAATGAATAAATGAGCTCAACTTTGGATTGATCAACTTGAATTCCATCGAGGGAAATAACATATCCAATAACAATCCCCTTACCAACCATGAAATGACATTTTTCATAATTTAGAACAAGGTTATTTTCAATGAAAGTTTTAAAAACATGTTCCAAACTTTTCAAACAACTTTCAAATGATGAGCCATAGATAGTGAAGTCATCCATAAAAACTTCCATGCAAGTTTCAAGATATTCAGAGAAAATGTTCATCATACACCTTTTAAATGTTCTAGGTTCATTACACAAACCGAAGGGTATCCTTATGTATGAAAAAGTTCCAAAGGGTAATGTGAAGGTGGTTCTCTCTTGATCCTCTAGTGAAATGTGAATTTGAAAATATCCAAAAAATCCATCAAGAAAACAATAGTGGGGTTTCCCAGCTAGTCTTTCAAGGACTTGATCAAGGAATGGTAATGGGAAGTGGTATTTTATTGTAACCAAATTGAGATTCCTATAATCAATGCATGTCCTACACTTATTTGGAAGACTGATAGGGACAATCTCACCAAATTCATTCTTTGTAATTGTAAATCCACCTTTTTTGGGAACCACATGGACTGGACTTACCCATTGATTGTTAGATATGGGAAAAATAATTCCAGCAGCCGACAGTGTGGTTACTTCTTTCTTAAAAACCTCCAGCAATGTTAGGTTCAATCACCTTTGAAATTGTCTTACTGGTTTAGAATTATCCTCTAGTAGAATATTGCGCATACAAACTAAGAGACTGATTCCTGTTAGATTAGAGAGAGTCCATTATATTTCTTCCTTGTGGGACTTGAGGACTTCCAATAATTTTTTCTCCTAGTTTCTTGACAACTATTTTGAGATGATGACTAGGAATTGTTTATTCTCCCCTAAGAAGGCATACTTGAGGTTCTCTAGAAGGGGTTTCAATTCTATCTTAGGTGGGGCGGTTTCATTGATCATAGGGAACTTCTCAAAAGTTAGATTTTTCAGTGAAGCTCCAAGTTCATAATGGATATCTCCTTCCATGATCTCAAGACTTGTTTCATGTGAAAAATTGGAAACTTATATCAGGATACCACTAAAAGGTTCATTGGTTTCCATAAATTCTTCCTCCTCAACGCTCAAATATTCGGTCTCAACATCCCATGACTCTTTACAGTCTTCAATTTCAACCTCTTGTTGATCTGATTCAGTATCAGACAAATTTTCATCTTTTACCTCATCAGTTGGTATTTCATCATAGAAAAAACTAGGTAACATGTCAAAGGAAAACCAATCGATCATGTTTACTTGGGGAGTTGAATGATCCTTAACTGGGTGTTTCATTGAATGAAAAATGTTGAAATGAACAACATCTCCTCCAAATTCTAGTGAAAGTGTTCCTTTGTGAACATTGATGATTGCTTTTTCCATTTTCAAAAATGTTCTCCCCAGGATGAGGGGAGCATGTGTGCTAAACTGATCATCTTTCATATCCAAAATGTATAATTCAACAGGAAAAATCATGTCTCGTACCTGGACAAGAACATCCTCTATAACTCCAGAAGTTTTTGTAGTACTTCAGTTGGCAAGTTTAATGATAATTATAGAGGGTTTCAAGTCTCCAACCTGAAGACATGAGTAGACAGAATGTGGCATGACATTGATGGAGGCCCCTAGATCAAGCATCACATCTTTGAATTCACATTTCCCAATAGTGCAGGGAATGGTAAATGTTCTAGGGTATTTACACTTGATAGGCAGGGCATGTTGAATCATGGATGAAACATTCCTTCCTAAGTTTACTTTTTCACCTCCTTTGAACTTACAATTGTTAGTACACATGTCTTTCAAAAACTTAACAAACCTTGGAATTTTTTTCACAGCATCATGAAAAAGAATATTGACTTGGAATTTCTTGAAAGTTTCCAAAACCTACTTATCCAATTATTTTTCATCACTTAAATTCGATGGTGGTTCACATCATGGATAAGGAAGTGGAGGTTTGAATGTTTCTGGGGTATTTTGAGTATGGTTTGGAGAAACATAAGGACCATAAACCCTCTTCTAATCATTATTTGTTCTTTCAAACATGATTTCCTCTCTTGAATTTGTGTTTTTATCAACTTTAGATTTTTCATCATTTTTATCAGGGGTAGGATTTTCTTCAATAGTGTTGGCAGCAGGCTTGATGTTCTCAATTTGAGGGTTGTTCAATTTTGTTCCATTTTTAAGTTCAATTGCAATCACATTTTCCTTCCCATTATTTCTTGGATTTACTAGTGGTTGTGAGGGTAAAGCACCACTCATTTGATTTGTTATGAAACTAATACTAGAGGAAAGTTGAACCATTTGAGTCATCATGGTATTCATTTTGTTCTCTTGTTTTTTTGAGAATTCTTCCACTTGTTGTTTCTTTATTGCTTCTTCAAGGTTCCTCTAAGATTTTTAAGTTGGAGTAGTAGGATAAAAGTTTCTTCCAAAATGATCATTGGCTTTCTCATTGAAATATCTTGGTTGAGAATTACTTGATTGTCCTTGGAAGAAGCCTCTTAGTTGTTCAGGATAACAAAATCATTCATTTGAGTTGTTGTTCCATCCCTGATTGAAATTTTGGTTGTTTTGAAATGGACTTTGTTTGTTTGATTGAAATGGTCTTCTAGTAAAAACTTCATTTCAGTTATCATGAGGCTCTTTCATTTGTGGGAATTGGTCACTGAAATTTTCATTCAAATAAAAAATCCCACAGTGGACTTGCAGTTGGAATGCTGCTTCAAGTTTGGGTTAGGTTGGTGGGGTGTTATACAGTATCATTGACCTTACTATGTTGGTAAGATCAGACAGTTGACTTGCAATTGTGTTGTTTTTAGGTCCAGTAGTAGGGAATTCTTGTGCAACTTTGACATGAATAATTCATATTGTTCCAAAGTACTAGGAATTTTGGGCCATGTTTGCGATTAGAATTTCAATGGTAGTTGGTGTCTTATCGACTAAATCTCCTCCCACAGCAGCATCAATCATATTTGTATCAGTCATACACAATCCTTCATAAAATTATTGAATGTGAAGTTGGTCACTTATTTGATGGTGGGGGAAACTAAAGAAGATTATTTTGAATCACTCCCAGTATTCATGCAATGTCTCTCCTTGAGTTTTTCTAATTCCAAAAATTTCCTTCTGAATGGAAGTGGTTCTTGAGGTAGGGAAGAATTTTTTCAGGAAAATTTTCTTTAATTCGTTCCAATCTCAAATCAGGGTTGAATGGGAATAGAAGAACCATTTTTCAGAAACTCCTTCTAAAGAAAAGGGAAATGACCACAATTTCATCTAATTGTCATCGACTCCATCCAGTTTTATGTTTACACAAAGGTAACTGAATTCTTTAAGGTGCTTATGTGGGTCTTCTCTAGGAAATCCATTGAATTTGGGTAGTTGGTGGATGAAACTAGATTTGATTTCAAATCCCCCAGGTGCTTCAGGATATTCCACAGGATTTTCTTAGTTTTCATCATAAGATGAATCCAATTATTTCAAGGTTCTATTTTCGTCCATTGGGATTTTAGTTTTGATGGAGTTCCTTCTAGGTGCACTAGTCGACGATTCGCAACTTGAAACAAGGTATTATTTGAAGCTCTGACCCTATAGTGAAATGTTTTATCAATTTTTGGGTCCAAAGGTAAAGGGTTTGGGTCAGAATTTTGGGTCATGAAAAATAAAAAATAAAATCAACTCTAGAAACATCCCCGTAAATGGCTCTAGTTGATGTGAGCTTTTTTGTGTCATAAAAACCTCAATCAATATTTACCCCTTTTTAATGTAGGACATCGGTGACCATAGGGTTATCACTCAATGAGGTTTCAATTAGAGTTGAAAAACTATCACTTTTGTTTGTTTTAGCATGAAGATAAATTTGGGGATTTTAAAATAGAATTAAAACTATTGAGAAATAAATTTAAATATTGATAGAAATTTAAAATGGGTTTGAATTTGGAATTAAATCAGCGGTCGTGGACTAGCTTCACCCTCTCGGACACGCCCCTATTCCTTATATACAAATATTTCTCAATTGAATTTTTAAATGTACCCCAAAGGATTCCCAGGTGAACACCCAAATTTATATATATTTCATATTAATATATTAATATGATTATTGTATTTCCTAATGAAGTGATTCAATTACTTGAATATCTCCAAGAAATAAAACCAAATCGAAACCACTATACTCAACGACAAGATCTTATCGAAGAAGTTTAAATAGTGAAGACAATTATTATACTTCATAAGTTGAACAAACATCCAAAAAAATCATTGAACATAAATTTTAAGATATTATTCAATTGAATTTATTCAATAAATATGAGTTCAAGAGAAATTCAAAGAGAAGTTACACATTAAAATCAAAACTCGGAAGAGAGTGTCGGGCGGGTGTCATTGTCTGCAACCACGTGCGGATTAGTGGCTCATCACTTGAGATGACTCCATCATCTCCATTATGAAATGAAGGCATGGAATCCTCCTCATAATATTAATCTCCACCATAGTGAAAGAGGCCTTCAGATCCTCCTTTTTCATTTGGTGGACTCCCAAGGGTGTGGTGTTGCTCCTCTTTTCCCAGACTGGTTTGGAAGGGCTGCTGAGGGCTCAATTTATAGAAAAAATCTCATGTCACACTTGAAACATCGCATTAATTTTTTAGTGTCCCAACATCATAACGACGTTTACCTCAGGTACACGTCGTGTACTTCAGCTTCGAGATTTCCTCTGCATCCTTTGAATCTGCATCCGCGACGCAATCTGTGTGTCGATAGATACACGACGTATACTTGGTTTACACATCATGTACCCTCCTTGAATGGCATAATCTTTATCTGGAGTATTCTTGGTAGTTATTTAAAATTTAATTTTATATTGACCTTGAAAAGTTCAGATCATTTAGAAATGTGGCTAGAAAGTTATGATTTAATTACTGAACACCACTTTTTCTATATGTTTGTTTCCTAATTTTTCTCCATGTTTAAATCATTAAATCAATTAGTTAATGAACAAATTTTTAATTGAAATTTAACATGGAGTATAGTCTCTGATTTTGATTTCAAATCCAAGTTGAATCAATTAATTTGGATATTTTTATCCGGATTTATGGCTCCATTAGTGATGTGGGTTCCACCATGCTTTCCATAAAAAAATTCCATAAATAATGATTTATTTGAGGCCATAGATGTTCGATTCATGATCTGGTCCAGTTGAAATATATTTATAAAACAAATTAAGGCTTCCAAAAAAATTGTATCATAGTATTTAGATTAAAATTGAAGAAGATATGATTGAAATACCAAAGACATAAAAATCTGTTAAAATCCAAAATTAGACCATTTTTGAATTTAAGTTCAAAATAAGACAAAAACCTAAAAATGTGAGAACGTCCCATTAAATCAAACTATGGTGGGTTTAAAATAATTTAATTATTGAATAAAATATGTGAAAATATAAGCTTTATCAGCATGGTTGAATAAATATTTTCCCATGAAATACTTAGGTGAGGTAGCAGATATTCTTAGGATCAAGATCCATCATGATAGATCTAAGAGGTTGCTCGACCTAATTCAAAGTACATACATTGACAAGATAATGAATAGATTCAGTATGGAAAAATCCAAGAGGGTATTTTTGTCATCATAACATGGTATTCATCTTTCTAAGAAAATGTGTGCTCAGACCCATGAGGAAAGAAATAGAATGGAAAGGATTCCATATGCATCAGTAATTGGTTCAGTCATGTATATTATGCTATGTACTATGCTAGATGTTTCCTATGCATTAAGTGTGGTAGGAAGATATAAATCTGATCGAGATTTTCACCATTGGATGGAATTCAAGACTATCCTTGAGTATATGAGGCGTACTAAGGATATATTCCTATTTTATGGGTGATATAAGGAACTAGTCATCAGAGGATATGCATATTCTAGTTTCAAAACTAATCAAGATGACACGAAGTCACAAACGGGATACATAGTCACTTTTAATGAAGGTGTCGTGAGCTGGAAGAGCTCAAAGAAGGAATTGTTCATAGATTCTACAGTAGAGTCTGATTATATTTTAGTTTCTATGGCAGCTAAAGAAGTAGTTTGGATGCGCAATTTCATCCAAGAGCTTTATGTGGTACCTGGAAGTAAAGATCTCATCACACTCTATTGTGATAATACTGTAGCAGTGGCTCTCAAAAAAGAGCCAAGGTCAAATCTACAAATGAAAAATATACATCAGAAGTATCATCTCTTGAGGGATTTTTTTTCAGAGAGGTGAGGTTATAGTGAGTAGTATTTCCACGAAAGGCAATGTGGCGGACCCTTTGACTAAAGTCTTGACTCAATAGAAACATGATTATCATGTGAGGTATAGTGGATTGAAAGTCATAGATAGTTCACTCTAGTCCAAGTGGGAGTTTGTTAGATTTGGTATCCTAGAACCAACTATCTGTATTTTGATTACATGAATATTTGATGTATTAAATATTAAATTAAATTTCTTATTACATATTTTTCATTTTTCTTCATAACTCTAATGCAGTAATGTCCTAAAGTGTTTGTCACACTGATAAGGTCATAGCAGTTCCTCACTATGATGAGAACCTTGAAGTGCTATGAAAATATTCTTAATATAGTTTCGCAATTGGATAACATACTATGATGGGAGACATTGTGTATAGACATTCAGGTGTGAGTACTCATAACCAAATGAGACTTTTTCACATGAAGTTCACACTTGGTAACCTCCAAGATGGGAGATTATGAGAACATACCCATCAATAGAAATTTTGTATGTTTTGGTGTCATTGTATATTCCTATATATGAGTGTTTGTAATGGTCCTTAGACTTTAATATTATCATTAATGCATGTCACAACTCACGCACTTAGATTTCCCGATGAAAACCATCACACCATATGTTGGTGGGAAGTAGGGTACGTTGGGTGCGTTATGAATGGCATATTATTAATGGATAAGTCAAGGAAGGATTTTTCCCTTATATATTTATGGAATTATATATCTCATCCCTTTTATTGAAATAGAACCATCATCCTAAATTCCATGGCCATGGTGTAATGACAAGTTTATTTCAAATAGAGCATATAGGTTGATAACACCATCATGCAACCTTATTGATGAGATATTGTGAAAAAGGGATTATATTACATAGTGAGCATTATTATTTTGGTTGTATTCATTGCAACTTTAAGTTCCTTCTCTTGGGTTCCTTAACCCGTTTCTAGATAGTATTCTTGGACTTTAGGCAAGCCTGACTAATGTTAACAAGAAAGAATCCTAGAGGGTCACACACTAAGTATTTCTATTGGTATTTATTAAATTCTATTTGAATTTAATTAATGGAATAAATATTATTCTCATGACTGAGGAATAATTTTATTCAAGTTATATTGATCACATAAATTAAATAAATATTTATTCACCAAATTGTGAATAAAATATATTTATTTATTTTATTAAATATTTAATAAATTTTTATTTACTAGTTTGGGAATAAAATATTTATTTAAGAGAATAAAATATTTATTCGAGTGTTTAATAAATGCAAGAGGAGTTTGAATGGACCAAGACCATGTTCGGTGATAAAATAATTATTTACGAGATGATAAATAATATTTATCCATTTTGTGCATGTTGGATCACCACAAAATATTATTATTATTATCATTATGTGTCATGGGATTTAATTAATGGTTATAATTATATTTAATTGTTGTTATACAATTAAATTTGGTAACCAAAATTCTAACTCTATAAATAGATGGTTATGTCTATTGTGTAAAGCATTCGAAACCAATACCAAGTTTAGGAATAGATAATTATTACGCATAGTGAATTCTCTCTCGAATCCTCCTTCTCTCCCTCTCAAGAACAAGAAACCCAAGATATAATTTCTTTGATACTGAAGAATTAGTGATCAAGAACAAATAATGAAAGACATTCAATTCTCTGAGCTAGCACCCGGAGAATGAGTGGCGTAGCTCAGAGACCATTGGAGTACATGTGGATCACCGCTAGAGGGATTCTCCCCTTGAATCCTCGCAAAAGCACTGAAGGAAATCTGGAAGGGCCTTTTCAGATGATCAATAATCATCAATAAAGAAGGTTCTTAAGCCCAGGTATTTATTTCTTCAGATATTAAATAAATTTTTTACAAATTTTATGTGAAATATCCTTGCTCTTGGTTTTGGGCAATGATTATTAAATGAAATTTTAATATATTGCCCTCTCTCGCAATGCTACTACTTCACCTGAAACCATTAAGTTCTCATAATTCATAAATTTTACTGATGATTTTAGTAGATATGAATATGTCTACTTAATGATGTATAAGTCAGGTTCTTTTGATAAATTTAAGGAATACAAGATTGAAGTTGAGAACCATCTTGGTAAGAAGATTAAGAAACTCTACTCAGACCATAGTTGAGGATATATTAATGAAGACTTCATTGATTACTTATGGGAGTTTGGGATCCTATATAAACTCACACCTCCTTATACACCTCAGTGTAATGGTTTAAGTGAAAGGAGGAACCACACCTTATTAGACATGGTGAGATCAATGATGAGTCATTTGAGTCTTTAATTATATTTTTAGGGATACACATTACAAATAGCAGGACAAATACTAAACCAAGTAAAAACTAAATATATAAATGGAATACCATACCATTTATGGAATGTAAAGAAACCCATGTTTTCATGATTACATGTGTGGGGTTGAAAAGAATTTGTTAAGGCCTCTTCGGGTACCAAACTTTCATCCCAAGTCACAAAGTGTACCTTTATAGGATTCCCCAAAGAAATAAGGGGATATTACCTATATGACCCCTCATAAAAAAAGTTGATATTAGAAATACATTCCATATTACTTGAGAGGTATCACATCTCTAAAATAGATAGTGGGAGTGAGATAGACTTCGATAAAGTTGAGGCTTAATGTATACAAGAGTTGGCACAGGAAAAGATTCCACAAATCCCTATGAAAGAAGAAACTGTTCCAGAGACACAAGTACAACATAGAAGTATAAGAGAGGTTAGAGAACTAAAACGGTATCGTTTTCTAGTCACAGAGGATGGTGACTCATTATTAGTTGATAATAATGATCTTCTAACTTATAATAAAGTGGTAATCGGCATATATTTTTTCATATGTCAAGAATCCATGAATTTTGAAATGGATTCCATGTACCAAAACCAAGTCTAGATTTTGGTCGATCCTCCAGTGGACGTAAATCCCATTGGTTGTAAATGGGTATTCAAGAAGAAACTATACATGGATGTACAATTAAATACCTATAAGGAACAACTAGTTATAAAAGGGTTTATATAATGTCAAGTCATTGACTACGAAAAAAGCTTTTCACTAGTTTCAATAATGAAATCCATCAGGATTCTACTTTCCATTGTGGCTTACCATGAGTATGTGATTTGAAAAATGGATTTCAAAACAAACTTACTTAACAAGAACCTTCAATAAGATGTCTATATGACACAACCCAAAGAGTTTGTGACTCCAAAGGATTCCAACCAGATATGCAAATTACAAAAATCTATTTATAGATTAAAGCAAGCATCCAAGTCATGGAACATTCATTTTGATGAATCCATAATGGAATTTGGTTTGATAAAGAATTAATGTGATCCTTGTGTCTACAAATAGTTTAGTAGGAGTGAAGTTTATTTCTTAATAGTATATATTAATGACATGTTACTTATTGGAAACAAAATACCAATCTTATAGTCTGCTAAGGTGTGGTTGAATAAATGATTCTCCATGAAAGACTTGTATGAGGTAGCATATATTATTGGGATAAAGATCCATCATGATAGATCCAAGAGACTTCTCAGCCTAAGTCAACGTACATATATTGACAAGATAATGAAGAGATTCAGTATGGAACAATCCAAAAGAGGATTATTTCTAGTGTAACATGGCATTCATATTTATAGGAAGATGTGTCCTCTGACACATGAGGAAAGAAATTGAATGGAAAGGATTCCATATATATCAATAATTGGTTCAGTTATGTATATATGTTGTATACTAGGATAGATGTTTCCTACACATTAAGTGTGGTGGGAAGGTATCAAGATGACCCGGTGATCACTATTAGATGTCAGTCAAAACTATCCTTAAGTATCTTAGGCGTATTAAGGATATGTTCCTAGTTTATGGAGGATATGAGGAACTAGTCATTAGAGGATATTTAGATTCTATTTTCCTAATAGATCAAAATGAAATGGAGTCAAAAATGGGATACATATTCACTTTTAATAGAGGTGTTGTGAGCAAGAAGAGATCAAAGTAGGTTTTGGTCACAAATTTTATAGTAGAGTCTGAGTATATTACAGCTCCTGAGGTAGCTAAAGAAGCAGTATGGATGTGAAACTTTATCCAATATATTGATGTATTACCTGGTAGTAAATATCCTATTGTGATAATACTATAGTGGTGGATCTCGCAAAATATCCAAGGTCACATCAATAGATGAAGCACATACTTTAAAAATATCATCTCTTGAGAGATTTTTCTCGAAGAGGTGAGGTTTCAATGAGTAGTATTTCCATGAAAGACAATGTGGAGAACCCCTTGAATAAATCCTTGACTCATAAGAAATATGATTATCATGTGAGTTCTATCAGACTAAAATTTATTGGTTGTTGGCTCTAGTCCAAGTGGGAGTTTGTTGGATTTAGTGTCCTAGGACCAACTATTTGTACTTTGATTGCATGTATATTTGATGTATTGAATATTAATAAAAACATTTATTACATATTTTTCATTATTCTTCGTGACTATAGTGTAATAATGTCTGAGTATACATCACATTGATAAGGTCATAGCAGTTATCCGCTCTGATGAGAACCATGAAGTGCTACGATGATATTCTTAAATATAGTTCTGCGATTGGATAACGTACTATGATGGGACACATAGTGTATAGAATTTCAGGTGCAAGTACTTATAAAATGATGAGTATTCTTCTTGTGAATTTTACACTTGGTAATCTCCAAGATAGTAGATTATGAGAACATACCCACCAATAGGAATTCTGCATGTTTTGGTGTCATCGGATATTCCTTTCTATGAGCATTTGTAATGGTCCTTAAACTTTAATATTATCATTAATGCATGTCATGACTTGCGCACATAGATTTTCTAATAAAAACTATGACTCCATATGTTCATGGTGAGGTAGGGAATGTTGGGTGCATCATAATTGACATTTCATTAATGGATAATTTAGGGAAGGATTTGTCTCTTCCATCATTATTGGAGTTGATATCTCGGCCCTTTGATTGGAATAAAACCATCACATTAAATTACATAGCCATGTTGAAATGATGTGTTTATTTCAAATGGTCAAAGAAATATGTATCGAGCATATGGTTTAGTGACACATATGTGCAACCTATTTGATAAGATATTGAGACAAATGGATTATATTACACAGTGAGTATCCATATGTGGTTGTCATGGTTGTGACATTAAGTTCTTTCTCTTGGGTGTCTTGACCCGTTTCTATATAGTAATATTGGACTTCATGAAAGAACACGTAATGAAAATGAGAAATAATCCTAGAGGGTCACATAGTAAGTGTTTTTGATGATCTTGATTAAATTATATTTTAATTTAATTAATTGAATAAATATTATTCTCAAGACCCAGGGATAGTTTTATTCATGTTTTATCAATCACAAATGTTTAGTTTTTTCAGAAATGGAATTTCTAGGAGTGGCCTTTTTGAACCCTCCACACCCAGGAACCCCCCTCCCCACGAAGAGGTCATCTGGAGAAGCCTCATCCGGGGAGGAGTCATTGTCAGCTGAGATGACAGAGCCTCCCCATGGGGTTACACCTTGATCAGCGATGGTTCGGCACAGC
The DNA here is from genome assembly GCA_963277665.1 of Viscum album. Classification (NCBI taxonomy): domain Eukaryota; kingdom Viridiplantae; phylum Streptophyta; class Magnoliopsida; order Santalales; family Viscaceae; genus Viscum; species Viscum album. The sequence goes on from OY728128.1 coordinate 1,859,985,680, forward strand.
AATCTGTCAGCTAGGTGAAGTGCCCATCTGTCAGCAATCACAAATGTTTATTGATGAATGAAATATTTAAATTAAATATTTTTTCAGGATTTCAATAAATGCTAGAAGAGTTCGAACGAACCAAGACCGGGTGAAAAAATATTAATTAACAAGCTGGTTAAATAATATTTGTTATTGCGCAAGTTAGCATGAACCAAAAAATAATATTATTATTATTATTAATATGTGGCATGGATTTTATTAAGGATTATTATATTATTTTAGGTTCATCGTGTAATTAAATAATTATTTTAACCTAAACTATACCTATATAAATAGACTATTATGTTTATTTTGTATTCCATATAAAATCAAAACTCGAGAATCATTGTACAAAATGAAGCTCTCTCTCAAATCCTCATTTATCTCTTCCTCTCAAGAACGAGAAACCCAAAAGAGATCCCTACAAGATCAAAGGATGATTAATCAACATGAATAACATAAGATAATCGACTCAGCGTGCTAGCACCTGAAGATCGATTGATGTTGCTTAGAGATCAAAGGAGCACATGTGGATTGTCGCAAGAGGGATTCTATCCTTGGATGCTCACAGTGTAATGAAGGAAATCTAAAAGGGTATTTTCATATGATTGATATCTACATCAAAGAAATAATTCTTAGATCAGGTATTTGTTTCTTCTGATGTTAAATAAATTAATTATAAATTTGATGTGTAAAATCCTCACTTGGAGATTCAAGCAACTCAATATTAAAAGAAATTTTAATATATCACCCACCATCGCACGCTTCTACTATGTTCAGAACCTAAAATTCATCTATGTGATTCGCCTATATGAATTCTCTTATATGGATCGGTTATGTGAGCAATTAACCTACGTGAAAATTAGCTACATAGATAAATTTGCTTACAAAGTATAATTCTATTACATTAAATATATTATCTTTCAAAATGATATTTAAATCACTATAAATCAATGTTTTAATAAGATCTAAATTATTTTTATCTTTTTTATTTGTCCCATGAACTTTTAGTATGTGTTAAAAACTCATATGTGACCTTTGAACTATAAGATTACATAAATCTGGAATTATGTTTTGTTATATGTAATGTTTTACATTTCAATTTATTGTAAGTTTATCTTGAATATTTTTAAAGTTTTATTTGTTCTAAAAATTTTCATTAATTATTTAGAATCCATGAAAACATGTTTTAGATTGTTTTATGAAGAATTAAATGAGATTCACATGGGATTAAGCATGTGTGGATATTCACACTGATATTTTAGAAAATGTGATATTCAAAATTAAACCGGTTGAAATATGAAGAGTTTATCTCGTATATTGTCATTGATTTTTTCAAGGAAATTAATATTCATTATTAACTGCTGTATTAATTGTTCCAATCTTATTTCTCACTATACAGCATGAGTTTTACATAATATCAGGAGAGAGAGAGAGAGAGCTAAAAAAGTTTAAAATTTAAATTAGAATTGTTTTGAAAAATGGAGAGTTAGTCTCATGTAAATTATGGGAGTGTTCTAATGAATTTATTAATTTTTATGGATATATTCACTACTATATTAATTGTTTATTATTATAATAAATTTTGGTGTACAACATGTTTTCCATTTTATAGAATGTCAAAGCTTGTAAAAAGATGCCCCCATGTGAAGACTTTATTGTGGGAATTTGTGAAGAAGAATTGTGGGCTTTGAATAGAAGAAAATAACCATTGTTATTTTGGATATAAAATGATCGGGGCATGCAGTGAAGAGATAAGAGGCATGAATCTTCTTTACTGTTATGTGATGCAAAATTTTCAACTGAGTCCTGGTACTTCATCATTCAAATGCTTGTTGAAGTAAACTATTGGATTCCCAATCTTCATTGTTTCAACATATTGAAGGGCATGAGTACCACCTGATCCAAACGCCAACATCTTCATTGATAATCATTCAATGGGTTAAATTGTTTTATTCTTTCATTATGTTGTAACTGTCTATGTTGTATCGTCATACTTAGTGCATCTTGCACAGGTTTATACTACCCTAAAAAAAGTTACATTTGGGTTTAGTTTATCCCCTTATAAGGAAAAGTTTATTCTATCTCCTTAGAAGATCAGGTTCTGCTTAACCCGTAAAAAAAATAAAGGAAATGGCCGATCATGTAAGAGTCCGGGTTTAGTATATCCCCTTAGAAGATTGGGCTCCCCTTGATCTGTAATATAGAAGAGGTTAGGACTGAGCGTGTGAAAGTCTAGGTTGGTTTTGTATCTTTAAAAGACTGGGTTAAGTTTTCCCCTATAAAAAATTGGGTTTCATCTAAACCTGAAAAAGGCAAGAGGTTAGGATTAACCCTGAAAAAGTCTAGGCTGAGTCTTCTCCTGTAAAAGGTTGGATTTTTGTCTGAAACCGTAAAAGATACGAGAATTAGGTTAATCCTACATGTGTAAAAATGGTGGATGTAAAGGTTATTATAACTCTCCTTCAAAATTGATATACCATAGTGGGTGTCATACACCAGGTTGTTGTGTGAAGAGTGGAGTGGGATCATTTAGATCTGAAACACTATAAAATTCTTATGTTCATCTTTTAATTTATTACATTTTCTTTTCTCTTTTTTTCTTATATTGGCTTGGTTGAATTGTTTAATATTTTAACCAATCAATTTTTGCACATAAAGTTTAAACTCTGATTATTTTTTAAACAAAATGTGGCATCCCGACCCAAGTGCCACTCAACGGTGCCACGAGCCAGTGGCCACATGGCCTCAAGCGCGCCTCCTCATATGCCAAAGGCTGCCGACTAGCAGTGAGGAATTAGGGTGTGTCCATGGGGAGACTATGTCATCTATTCAGAGTGGATCACAGTGGATATATAATAATAGATAAATAATAGAAGCAGTATAATAAGTAAATAAACTGGCAACGAAAGGTAAGGATAAACATCCAAGAACTAAATAATAATCAAAAGCTAGAAACTAAATCATATACAAAATGATGATGATGTATACCATGTATCTACAAAACTGAAAAACAGTTATACATGGTAGAAGAAAATACAGGCTATACAAAAGAAGAAAAAAGAAGCCAAAAATTATTCAAGCATCCTGAGAACTGGCTTGGTCATCTGCTACCAAGCTTCATCCTAATGCAAGAAATCAAGATCAAGTGTCCAGAGTGGGATGCTTCCCCTTATCAACACATGCATACATATAATATGTCTGGGTACTAATGGCGGCTTGGATAAGGTGTGCGATAAATCTTAGTAGGCCACCACTGATGGCATATATATCGTCTAGTCTGTGAAATATAAACTAACAGTGTGCATGCATATATAAAAGTAAATACATCACAATAATGTAAATACCCCAATACCAATTTCATCCTCAGTTGGTGTGTGAACATGTAACATTTGATTAATTGTGTTTCAGTTTGTAATAAGTGTGATTTTAACTATATATGAATTAAGAGTATCCAAGGTGAAACCAAGGCATCCTATAGTAATGATAATAGAGAAGGGGGTCCAAGGTAATAACCAAGGCATCCTTGACCTTAGGGGTCAAGCCAACTTAGTAATAACATGTAGTCTGGCAAGGGTGTTTGAGTGTAATCCAAGGGGCATCGCCCAAGGCATTCCACTATAAATAGTTCTAACTGAGTCAAAGGATCTCATCCAAGGTAAAACAGGCTAATCATGACTTGCCCCAATGGGGTGAATCCATGGCATCGTGTGTCTAAAGACATCAAGTTGGATCCAAAGAGTGTATCTAAGGTATCCTAACATCTAGAAGATAGTGAGAGGATCTTATGGAATCATGTCGGGCATCCATTAGTAGACAAGGACCATGTTCCAAGGTGGGTATCTCTCTTGGAAACTGACTCCTTGAATCGAAATGATATCCTATGAGTGCTCAAGGCATGCCCGTAGGAATCAAAGGTCGGCTCAAGTTTAGCCACCCTTATAATGATTAAAAAAAATTATATGCAATAAGCACCTTATACATAATTCATTATTTAATTTAGTTCATGTAATAATCATGCCTTATTAATAATTCAATAGGTTCATTGCATTGCCTTTCATAATAGGTGACAAGGCTAATTAGGACATGCAACCATTTATTACTTTAATTTCATATTCAATTATTAGGTTCATTCATTTACCTTTCATAAGCATGATAAGATGGGATAAGGACATGCAACCATAAGCAATTCATTTATAATTAACTAGGTCAAGTGGTATTTATAAATATAATTGTCATTTAACATTTACAAGGTTAATTAATGAATTGGAACACTTACCATAGAAGGGTCAAGTGATAACTACACGTACACATTCCATTTAAAAATTAAGGATTCATTAATTTTGAAAGGGACCTGTGGGGTGTCGGGGAGGTCTTGCGTTCGAGTCTCTCTAACTTCCTATATGTGTGTGTTTACTACTACAAAACATAGTTTTATTAGTGCTAAAAAAACTTTTATCGGTGCTAAAAAAGCAATGATAATCGAGACGCTATTAAAAGGGGGTCCCTTTTATCAGTTCTAAAAAATTATAATAAATTCTCATTTTATTAGCGCTAAAAAAAGCACTGATAAAAGTCAAAAAAATAAAATTAAAATAAAATAATCTGTAAATCGAAGGGTCCCCCTTTTAATAGTGCTTGACCCCCCCCCCCCCCACCTTCATTAGCGCTAGGAAGCCCCGCCTCTCCGTGATCCCATCACCCCTTTAACAGCACTAGGAACACACCCCCCATAAGTAATTCATTTATAATTAACTAGGTCAAGTTATATCTATAAATATACTTTCTATAGTGACCCGAGCCTTTTATATAAAACATTTCATGATTTTAAACATAATTAATCATCAGAGTACAAGCCAAGGATCGTTAAGTCTAGTGTCTTAGAAGACTAGGTACATATAACATAAAACATGGGACTAAAAAAATTCTTTATTTAATCTTAATAAAGAGATTCTAACTTCTTTTGATCTCTTACATCTGCATAGGGTATCCTGAGGAACACATGAACAAAGGAATGAGCTAAAAAGCCCAGTAAAGGAATGAACATAAGGATACATCTCAAGCACATGAGTTAGGAGGAATGAAATAATGATATCCAAAGCATGAAACTTATAAAATCATTTAATATAAGCATGGAATCTTATAAACATGTAATCATATAAATGTGGCAGAATCATAAATCATATCTTTAGTACGGGTCAAGGCTAACCGCCAATCCCGTTTCACATCGCATCTCATGAGACTTAACCTTACCCAATGCATTGGAGTGCTATCTAGGAGCACCCATCTCAAAATTTTCATGAATATTATTTCCACATAAATATTCTTACCACATATACAATCATACATAATCAACCATACACCAACATAAGGGTACCCATGGAAAGAATTGGGTACCACAATCATGACATGAATCATAACCAATGGACGTATCATGAAAGTGTCCATGAAATAAAAGGATTAGAATAGACATGGACGTTCATAATTTATTATAGTAATATAACATGGTAGGTGGTAACAAATAGAAGTGACATCATATAAGAAATGTATTTGAGATACATTAGTATTAAAACATTTTTGTGTGGTTTTAAGGAAAACACTATAGAGATTTTAAAATAGTAAAGAATACATTCTTTTGTATAAAACAAGAATTGAACCATGAAGGTTTTCAGAATAAAAATACTGAATTTACAAATACAATGGTGTCTTAAAATAGAGGATAGAGTGCACTTCAAATTTGGTTAAAAATTCGGGAAGTCCCCTTAAAACAGGTTTGCTTATCGGAAAATTCTAAGGAGGGAATCTTTCAAAACATGTATATCCCTGAAAGAAAGTGATGAAAATGTATTGATATTAGAATCTTTTAAAAATATCCAGAATTAATAAGATTAACATAAATAGATATTATAACACTATTTTGAAAGAAAGATAAGGCAACCCGAAAGAACGAAGAAGGTTTGGGTAGAATTTGTTATGATTTTACCGGCATGGTGTCGGGTGTACCTAAGAGGGATTGATGAGAGAGAAATGGGGTTTCTTATCACTTATAAATCCAGAAGGAAGTATGGGGGAGGTTCTTAAACATACCCCATCATTTTCTAGTACACATATAAAGGCATAGTATAGAGGACAATCTTGATTAAGAGAGAAAAGGAGAGGATCCCTTACCTCAAATCTGGTGGTGTTCTCCACTTGTTATTAATGACCTGAATAAACCAATTAGGATTTTTAATTCATAAGTAAAGAACCTCTTATATATGTAATTTATTTATTACAACCTTTTTTATTTCATTCAAATCCTTTTTGATTAGTTATAAGGTTCAATTTCATTGTTCGGGCTCGTTTGTTTACTTGGCTTTAAAAGATCGGTTCACTTATATTCAAGTTTAGATTATATGCAATATGAAAGTGGTTTTATAGAATTGAAGTTGCATTCTTTAGTTCATATGAAGGAGATTAAATGGTTTTAATTTTAATTAGGTTACTTAGAGTGATGTCGAATTATTGTATATATAACCTTAGTGATAACCATTTTTGTTAATCGGTGGATTTGATTACAAAGAATGTGTTTTTCATTATAACTTAATTCCATTTGTACCAAAAGATTACAGAACCAAAAATAGGATATATTTAATATATAATAATCTGGTTCAACCATAACACAAATGGTTTCATGACCAGAATTAAAGATAATAATATAAATTGATAAACTGTTGTCCTTGAATGTGCTAAATTTTCACATCTCAAACGGTGCTTTCATTTCTTTCAAATAAAAGGGTGGGGAAAGGGAGAAGATAATGAAATATACCACTATCATGAAGAAATTACAGTACATGTATGTTACTGGATTTATCATACTATTATGGTGAAGGGAGGTGAGGAAAGAAAATAAAAAAGAAAGGAACTTAAAAGAAAAAGAAGAAATTTGGATTGAGGAATTTACCTCTTGAGACTTCCTCCTTTGAGAACCTATTAAGGGGAGAGGTTTTGGTATTTTGAGGAGGGTGAGAGCTTTTGGACGTGGGGAAGGACCTTGGGGAGAGGTTTGGGAAGAATTTAGAGAAGTCTTGGATCTTGAGAGGAGTGGGGAGAAGAGGGAGTGAAGGGGGGTTTATAGTGGAGGAGAGGAGGGATTTCATGATATTATAATCCTTAATTTATTATTTCTTCACAATTCAAAGAATAGTAAGTATTCCATGACCAAGAATAGTAAATGGGTCATGTGAATTCGAACCAAGTGGGATTAAATCAGCAGAACATCATCGATGACTCAATTAATCCATTATTTAGCATTTGTTGTAAATTATCAGATTCTACTATTCATCAAAAATTCAAGTATTTCAGAAAAATCCCAAAAATTCACCCTAACTATTTTTTGACGTGTAGAATCCAAAAATGAAGTTTATTTTTCAAAAATAATTTTCTAAATATGATTATTTTAATATTTAATTAAAATAATAATTTATTATCAAAACCAGTTTTAAAACATTCATTAACTCATTCTAAAATATAGGTATATCGTACTTCCAACTTGAATATTACTTTTATACCAACATAGGTGAGGTTACTATTCATTAGGGTATATCACTATTCATAAGGGTATGTTACTATTCATTAGGGTAGTTTACTATTCACCAAAAATTATTTTTGTTTTATTAGACTCCAAAAAACATCTTGAACACAACCGTGTATGCCAGATTTTCGAAATTCCAAACACAGAAGTGACAAACTTATGTTTAAAGGTCACTTATCACTTAGTATCTCATTATGTTGTGCTTTATTGTGATTTTATGACATAAATATAAGAAGGGAATTTCCATTGAAAAACTTTGGGTCGTTACATTCTTCCCCCCTTAAGAAATTTCACCCTCGAAATTTCATTTTACATTCTATGCCAAAGACAAATGTGGGTACTTTTCCTTCATTGCTTCCTCCAATTCCCATGTTGCTTCCTCAAACTTATGGTTCCTCCACAACACTTTGACAAGATGGGTTGTCTTGTTGCGTAGAACCTTATTTCTATGATCCATAATCTTTACTGGCTGCTCCTCATAGGATAGATCATCTTCCAGTTGCACGACCTCTGAGTTTAGTACCTGTGAGGGATCAGGTATGTACTTTCTCAAGAGTGATACGTGAAAAACATCATGAACTCGAGCCATATTCGGTGGAAGTGCAAGCCGATAGTCCATGGCTCTTATGCGATCAAGGATCTCAAAGGGGCCAATATACCTTGGGCTTAGCTTCCCTTTCTTCCTGAATCGCATGACTCTCTTCCATGGAGATATTCGAAGGAAGACTTTATCTCCAACGTCGAACTCCAAGTCCCTTCGATGGTTGTCAGCATAGCTCTTTTTCCGACTTTGAGCAGCTTTGATGTGTTTCTGGATGACTTAAACCTTCTCTGTCATCTCTTGAACAAGATCGGGTCCAAGTATCTTTCTTTCTCCAACTTCATCCCAACAGGTTGGAGTTCTACATCACTTTATATACAGAGCTTCATATGGATCCATATGAATACTCGAGTGGAAGATATTGTTGTATGAGAACTCAACCAATGGGAGATGCTGATCTCAACCACCTTTGAATTCAAGAGAGTAGGCTCTTAGTATATCTTCAAGCGTCTGAATAGTCCTTTCAGATTGGCCATCATTTTGGGGGTGATAGGTCGTGCTGAAATTTAATTTAGTACTCAAAGAATTTTGAAGACTCCTCCAAAATTTAGATGTGAACCTTGGATCGTGGTCAGAGATAATTGAGAGTGGAACACCGTGCAGTCTCACCACTTCCTTCACATATAAATTTGAAAGTTTTTCAAGTGAGAGATCTTCCCGAATTGCGATGAAATGGGATGACTTGGTGAGTCGGTCAACCACAACCCATATCACATTATTTCCTTTCGACGTCTTTGGGAGACCCATGACAAAGTCCATCGTAACATTTTCCCATTTCCACATGGGTATAGGCAATGGATGCATCATACCTTTGGACTTTTGTTGCTCATCTTTAACTTACTGACATACCAAGCACCTTGATATATATTCCGCAATCTCCCTATTCATGTTATCCCACCAGAAGTATTCTCGGAGATCACGGTACATTTTGGTACTCCCATGATGGATAGAGAAGGTCAAGCTATGTGCATCATTCAATAGCTCCTTCTTTATCTCTGGATTAGATGGTATACATAATCATGTCTCAAATCTTACAACTCCTTCCTCACCAATTTTGAAATCGGAGGATTTCCCATTTTTAACAGCTTCCACCCTTTTCTGAATTTCCACATCCTTTCTTTGAGCAACCTTTATTTTCTCCATGAGGGATAGTTGAGCAATCATTTGAGAAAGGATTGATGATGTTCCTCCCTTAATGATTCCCATTTCCATCCTTTTCAAATATAATAAGATTGGATCCTTTTCAATTCTCATCATTGATAAAGATGCAAGATCCTTTCTTCTTAGAGCATCTGCCACCTTGTTTGCCTTACAAGGATGGTAGTGGATTGAGAAGTCATAATCCTTGATGATCTCTATCCATCTTCACTGGCACATACTAATCTCTTTTTGTGTGAATATATATTTGAGACTCTTGTGGTCAGTATATATCTCACATTTTTTTCCATAGAGATAATGCCGCCAGATTTTCAACCCAAAGATCACAGCCGCCAACTCCAGATCATGCATGGGATAGTTTTTCTCATGGATTTTCAGCTTCCTTGAGGCATAGGCTATCACTTTATCATTTTTCATTAGCACACAGCCTAAGCCTTTCTTAGAAGCATCACTATACACCACAAAGAGTTCTCCACTTGAAGGGAGTATGAGTACCGGCGCAGTGATAAGCCTCTTTTTCAACTCCTTGAAACAGTCTTCACATTCCTGTGTCCAGATGAACTTTACTCCCTTCTGTGTCAGCTTGGTCATTGGGTTTGACAATCGTGAAAAGTTCTTCACGAATCGTCGATAATACCCAGCTAGACCTAAAAAGTTGTGGATCTCCATTACAGAAGTTGGCCTCGGTCACTCTTCAATTGCCTTCGTCTTGGAAGGGTCCACATATATCCATTTCCTGGTGATAACATGCCCTAAGAATGATACTTCCTCCATCCATAACTCACATTTACTGTACTTTTCATACAACTTCTCACTTCGTAAAGTCTTTAACACAGTTTCCAAATGCTCCTCATGTTCCTCCTTTCTCTTGGAGTATATCAGAATATCATCAATAAAGACCACCACAAATTTGTCGAGGTAATCTCTAAAGACTCTATTCATTAAATCCATGAAAATTGTTGGAGCATTAGTGAGTCCGAAGGGAATCACTATGAACTCATAGTGTCCATACCTCGTTCGAAAGGAAGTCTTGGGAATATCTTCCTTCCTCACCTTTAGTTGTTGATATCCCAACCGAAGGTCCACCTTAGAGAAATAATTGGCCCCACGAAGCTGATCAAACAAGTCATCTATCTGTGGAAGGGGATACTTGTTCTTTATAGTGATTTTATTGAGCTCACGATAATCAATGCAGAGGTGCATTGATCCATCCTTCTTCTTGACGAAGAGGACTGGAACACCCCATGGTGAAGCACTCGGGCGTATAAAACCCTTCTCCATATTCTCCTGTAACTGCTTATTCAGCTCATTTAGCTCTATGGTGTCCATTCTGTAAGGTGTCTTTGAGATTGGCAGAGATCCAGGGATAAGTTCAATTGAGAACTCAACATCTCGGTCAAGGGGAGGACCAGGAAACTCTTCGAGGGATACATCAGTGTAATCCCTCACGATGGGCATGTCTTCAAGCATGATTCTCTCATTTGTCTCAAACATTTGAGCTAGGTATGCATGCTCATAAGGAAGCAATATCCAAACTTGCGACGAAGATTCTAAAGGAGACTCATCTTCCTCCTTGAACTTGTAAAGAATCGGAGGATGCTTCGGGATGTGAAGAGTAATCTTCCTTTCCCAGCAGTTGATGTTGGCCTTGTACAATGATAGCCAATCCATGCCCAAGATAGCGTCAAAATCCACTAAAGGAAGTATGACAAGATTTTCTGGGAGGTTCAGTCCATAAAAATTAACTGGGGAGGAGTTATAAACCATGGATGCAATAATTTCCCCATTCGCTGTTCTCACAGATAACTTTTCCTCCAAATTTTGAGGTGTTGTTTTAATAGTTCTACTAAACTTGAAAGATATGAAAGAATGCATAGAACTATAATCAAATAGAAAGTTTTCTATTCTTGAATGAATAACAAGCGTACCTGTCACCACATCTTTTTCCGGCTCCACCTCAGCAGTAGTGATAACATAAGCCCTTCCTTGTTTCCTTGGAGGTTGCTGCTGATTGCCTTCGACAACCCTCGGCTTAGGGAAATTGTTCTCATAATGCCCAAGCTCCTTGCAGTTAAAACACTATACTGCAGGCTGAGTGTTGATCTGAACCGTCTGTTCTTCTACAACATTAGCGGGATTTTTCATATCCCTTCGGTAGTTCTTGGCTAGATGACCAAACTTTCCGCATTTGAAGCAATTCTTGGTTCCCTTAAGACAGTCACCAAGATGCTTCTTCCCAAAATTATTGCAAAGGGGAAAGTGAGGCTTCTTTCTATCATGGGATTTATTTGATGAACCACCCGTGTTGTTCTCTATTTTCCGCTTCTTATCATTAGGCCCATGAGACCACTGAGAGTCTCCAATATCCATTTCAACCTTGAGTGCACAATGAACAATCTTCTCATAGATGTCGAAGTCTAATTTCCAACACTTTCCATAGACTCAGCTTTAGTCCACTAAAGAAGCGATCCACCTTGCTTTCAGTGTTCATGACAAAGCCAGAGGCGTACCTTGAAATCCTTGTAAAGTTTTCTTCATACGCCCTGATGGACTCATGTTCCTTCTGCTTGAGTCCAAGGAACTCTATTTCTATCTTGAGATAGAGGGTTCGAGGAAAATATTTGTTGAAAAACATCCTCTTGAATTCCTCCCAATCTATGGAATCAATTTCCTCTTGGGACTTTGTATTCTTGGTCAGTGTCCACCACTGATCAGCTTCCCCATCAAAACGATAGACTGCCAGTACAACTTTCTCTTCTTCTGAGCACTGGAGGACAGAGAAAATATTTTCAATGGAGTTAATCCATTGTTCTGCGAGGAGGGGATCAGAAGACCCACTAAACATGGGAGGCCTTTGTTGCATGAAGGATTCTACAGCAACTTGCTCTTTCCTTGGAGGAGGGGGACGTTCCACCAGATTCAAGTTATTATTCATAACTCGAGCCAGCTGAGAAAGTACTGCCATGAAGTTTTGAACACCCGCTTCCATCACATCAGGCATGTCATTATGGCAATCATTACATTGCCTATCACATTGGTTGTTGGAACGTGTTCTTCTATTTCCCGCCATTAACTAAGAAAAAGAACGTATAATTAGAGGTCTTGAATACTTAGCTATTGAGCATAAAAAGAAACTTTGAACATAAAAGTATGAACTTATAAAGAAAAAGTATATCCTGACTTGTGATTCTTTAGGTTTATATCTAGGTTATCCTCGATCTATTTCTTAACTTATATTCTTATGGGATTCTTTTTGTCCCTTAATAATGGTTTGTACTAAGCTCGTGAATCTACCAAAGCATATCCCTCGGGAGTGTCGTAACCAAGAGTGAAGCAAGGCCCATTATCATGCACCAGTTCCCGTTCGAGTCTAGCTCAAAGCGGTGTTTTCGGGTTTTACCCCTAGATACATTTGTGCCAGAGCTGCCTCTACCTGCTCGTATCCAAACAGATATGTATTTTCTTGATAAACTACTTACTCTGTACTCACCAAAATTTAGGATTGTTTTCTTATACTTAGTCTCATCCTTAAGGTTCTCACTAAGCTCCTCTATTCCTAATCTCCAAAAATAACTAGACCATCCTCTGATACCAACTATAGTGACCCAAGCCTTTTACATAAAACATTTCATGATTTTAAGCATAATTAATCATCAGAGTACAATCCAAGGATCGTTAAGTCTAGTGTCTTGGAATACTATGTACATATAACATAAAACATGGGACTAAAAAAACTTCTTTATTTAATCTTCATAAAGAGCTTCTAACTTCCTTTGAGCTCTTACATCTGCATAGGGTACCCTGGGGAACACATGAACAAATGGATGAGCTAAAAAGCCCAGTAAAGGAATGAACATAAGGATACATCTCAAGCACATGAGTTAGGAGGCATGACATAATGATATCCAAAGCATGAAAATTATAAAATCATTTAATATAAGCATGGGATCTTATAAACATGGAATCATATAAATGTGGCAGAATCATAAATCATATCTTTAGTACGAGTCAAGGCTAACCGCCAATCCCGTTTCACATCGCATCTCATGAGACTTAACCTTACCCAATGCATTGGAGTGCTATCTGGGCGCACTCATCTCAACATTTTCATGAATATTCTTGCCACATAAATATACTTACCACGTATAAAATTATACATAATCAACCATACACCAACATAAGGGTACCCATGGAAAGAATTGGGTACCACAATCGTGACATGAATCATAACCAATGGGCGTATCATGAAAGTTTCCATGAAAGAAAAGGATTAGAATAGACATGGATGTTCATAAGGTATTATAGGAATATAACATGGTAGGTGGTAACAAATAGAAGTGACATCACATAAGAAATTTATTTGAGAGACATTAGTATTAAAACATTTTTGTGCAGTTTTAAGGAAAACACTATAGAGCTTTTAAAATAGTAAAGAATACATTCTTTTGTATAAAACCAGAATTGAACCATGAAGGTTTTCAAAATAAAAATACTGAATTTACAAAGACAATGGTGTCTTAAAATAGAGGATAGAGTGCACTTCAAATTTGGGTAAAAAATCGGGAAGTCCCCTTAAAACAGGTTTGCTTATCGGAAAGTTCTAAGGAGGGAATCTTTCAAAACATGTATATCCCCGAAAGAAAGTGATGAAAATGTCTTGATATTAGAATCTTTTAAAAATATCCAGAATTCATAAGATTCACATAAATAGATATGATAATGTCATTTTGAAAGAAAGATAAGGCAACCCGAAAGAACGAAGAAGGTTTGGGTAGAATTTGTTAGGATTTTACCGGCATGGTGTCGGGTGTACCTAAGAGGGATTAATGAGAGAGAAATGGGGTTTCTCATCACTTATAAATCCAGAAGGAAGTATGGGGGAGGTTCTTAAACATACCCCATAATTTTCTAGTACACATATAAAGGCATAGTATAGAGGACAATCTTGATTAAGAGAGAAAAGGAGAGGATCCCTTACCTCAAATCTGGTGGTGTTCTCCACTTGTTATTAATGACCTGAATAAACAAATTAGGATTATTAATTCATAAGTACAGAACCTATTCTATATGTAATTGATTTATTACAACCTTTTTTAGTTCATTCAAATCCTTTTTGATTAGTTATAAGGTTCAATTTCATTGTTCGGGCTCGTTTGTTTACTTGGATTTAAAAGATCGGTTCACTTATATTCAAGTTTGGATTATATGCAAGATGAAAGTGGTTGTCTAGAATTGAAGTTACATTCTTTAGTTCATATGCAGGAGATGACATGGTTTTAATTTTAATTAGGTTACTTAGAGTGATGTCGAATTATTATATATATAACCTTAGTGATAACCATTTTTGTTAATCGGTGGATTTGATTACAAAGAATGTGTTTTTCATTATAACTTAATTCCATTTGTACCAAAAGATTTTAGAACCAGAAATAGGATATATTACATATATAATAATACCATAACACAAATGGTTTCATGACCATAATTAAAGATAATAATAGAAATTGATAAACCATTGTCCTTGAATGTGCTAAATTTGCACGTCTCAAACGGTGCTTTCATTTCTTTCAAATAAAAGGGTGGGGAAAGGGAGAAGATAATGAAATATACCACTAGCATGAAGACATTCCAGTACATGTATGTTACTGGATTTATCATACTATTATGGTGAAGGGAGGTGAGGAAAGAAAATAAAAAAGAAAGGAACTTAAAAGAAAAGAAGAAATTTGGATTGAGGAATTTACCTCTTGAGACTTCCTCATTTGAGAACCTCTTAAGGGGAGAGGTTTTGGTATTTTGAGGAGGTTGAGAGCTTTTGGACGTGGGGGAGGACCTTGGGGAGAGGTTTGGGCAGAATTTAGAGAAGGCTTGGAGCTTGAGAGGAGTGGAGAGAAGAGGGGAGTGAAGGTGGGGTTATAGTGGAGGAGAGGAGGGATTTCATGATATTATAATCCTTAATTTATTATTTCCTCACAATACAAAGAATAGTAAGTATTTCATGGCCAAGAATAGTAAATGGGTCATGTGAATTCGAACCAAGTGGGCTTAAATCAACAGAACATCATCGATGACTCAATTAATCCATTATTTAGCATTTGTTGTAAATTATCGGATTCTATTATTCATCAAAAATTCAAGTATTTCAGAAAAATCCCAAATATTCACCCGAACCATTTTTCGACGTGTAGAATCCAAAAATGATGTCCATTTTTCAAAAATAATTTTCTATATATGATTATTTTAATATTTAATTAAAATAATAATTTATTATCAAAACCAGTTTTAAAACATTCATTAACTCATTCTAAAATATAGGTATATCGTACTTCCAACTTGAATATTATTTTTATACTACCATAGGTGAGGTACTATTCATTAGGGTATATCACTATTAATAAGGGTATGTTACTATTCATTAGGGTAGGTTACTATTCACCATTTTTTTGTTTTATTAGACTCCAAAAAACATCTTGAACACAACCGTGTATGCCGGATTTTCGAAATTTCAAACACAGAAGTGACAAACTTATGTTTAAAGGTCACTTATCACTTAGTAGTTCGTTATGTTGTGCTTTCATGTGATTTTATGACATAAATATAAGAAGGGAATTTCCATTGAAAAACTTTGGGTCGTTACACTTGCCATTTAACATTTAAAAGGTTAATTAATTAATCGGAACACTTACCTTAAAAGGGTCAAGTGATAACTACACATACACATGCCATTTAACAATTAAGGATTCATTAATTTTGAAAGGGCCCTATGGGGTGTCGGGGAGGTTGCGGGTTTGAGTCTCCTCAGATTTCTGTATGTGTATGTTCGCTGCTACAAAACAGGGTTTTATCACCGTTAAAAAAAACTTTTATCAACACTGAAAAAGCATTGATAATCAAGACACTATTAAAAGGAGGTCCCTTTTATCAGTTTTTTTTAGTGCTGATAAAGGCCTTTTTATGAGCGTTAAAAAAAAGCGCTGATAAAAGTCAAAAAAAAATTAAAAAATCTATAAATCGGAGGGTCCCCCTTTTTACAATGCTTGACCCCCCCCCCCCCCCCCATTAACGCTGGGAAGCCCCGCTTGCGCACGCACCTGTCACCCCTTTAACAGTGTTAGGCACCCCCCCCCCCCCCCACACACACACACCCTTTAACAGAGCTACCCTCCGCACCCCCACCCTTTAACCGAAAAATGGCAAAAAGATCCCCTTAAACAAGGTTAAAAATCCATCGAATGTTAAAAAATTAGGGCACCCCCATCTAAAAACTCAGTTTTGGAGGACTTTTGAGCCTTTTTTGGCCTCGAAAAATATGATATAGGTTTAGATATATCATTAAGGGTGTAGACCTTGTCGCAAACTTCGATTTGATATGTGGAAGAGCTCAAACAGACACCCGAATCAAAAGTTATGGTCGTTTAAAATTTGAGTTGCGTCTTCAACTTATTTTAGATCTTTTATTAATTTTTTTGTCTCTTCAAATTGTTATTAAATGATTATTACTCAATAATAATTAACAAATTATTAATTAATATTATTTTTTAAAATGTTTTATAAGTCATTTTCACTAAATATCTTATATATTAAGTGTAAATGTCTATTTATACTTATCTAAAACATATTTAAAAAATATATATTATATTTATATATTTATATATTAATATATTATTTTTGATGATTTTTTTTGAAATATATCATTTATCAGCGCTAGTAAAAAAATGCATTAAGACCTCACTTTATCAGCGCTACTAAAAAAGCATGGATAAAGATGGTCCTTTTAACATCACTAAAAAAACGATAATAAATGGGGTATATTTATCACCACTAAAAAAAGCACTGATAAATAGGTATTTTAACATTGCTTTTTTAGTGCTGTTAAACGTACCCTTTATCAACACTTTTTTTAGCGCAGTTAATGAGTGGCGCTGCGAAAACCCATTTTTGCGGTAGTGGTTTACGTGTTTCTTTGCAACTTTATATATCTCTTTCCTCGACCGTTTGTAATTATGTAAGAACACTTATCTTCAAAGGGTCAAGTGATAGCACACACGAACGACGACACAGATAGTCAGAACAAATCCACTAAAGGCATAAAAGCAAGCACACCCTACTTGGGATGAATGGCGTTTAGGTTCCAACCTCCAACAACATAATGATCGTGTATAGAAAGGGCTCTAGAATACGAGCATGGTGATTATAAGCGTGACATATGAATTTAATAAGCAGCACCCATGAAATTGGTGTGCGCACAACAACGACAATTTATAAAATGGCGAGACTTTAGGGATGAGTCATAGACCACACACCTCGAACCTATAGTACTTTCCTCGTCCAATTTCAGCCTTTAATTTGGCATGAATCGAAATAAAACGGAAGAACGGATCAGCGCACTGAAAATAGGCCATATGAGCCTGCATTAAAATAGCATCGTCGAGATGAAGACAAACGACGAACCGAGCCTGAGGATTCAACAACTTACCTAGAGAAATCCAACGAGACCAACGGTTCTCGAATTTGAGCTTGGATGGAAGAGTTATTGAAGAACTTAGGAGGAGGGAGCTTGAGAGCCTTCAGCGGGGGAGAAAGCCTCCGCACACTGGAAATGAGAAGGGATGAAAAGAAATATAGGTTTTAAGATTTTTTAAGGGCAAAATGATCATTTCACCCAGAAATTCTGGAGTGCATGGTTGGTCAAATCACGCGTCAATTGTGCGCCTCCCACTGCTTAAGGGGAAACTCCGTATGGTTTGACAAACCATGTGCATAACTCTGGTAAAAACAATAGACCATCCACCCGGGTGTGTGCCCCTAACGACATGGTTTTCTCAAACTGTGTGCCCTCATTCAACCCACTGTATAACCCTCATACGGTTGGGGTAACCGTGCGGACTGGCTTGCACGGTTTCTACTAACCATGTGGTCTAATCATTGTCTCCACCGGTTAGGATTCTGAGCTCTGAACTAACCCCGGACACCCACCAAACAATCATGAACATATTAGACATCCATATTAGGTCTAAAATTAAGAATTAGGCCGGATTTAAAAGGATCTGTACCTGATAAAAAAAACATGGGTTCTTACACATAGACAATTCATCCCTTTCTTGTTCATTGGAATCACCACTTCGGGACAAAACGACCTATACAAGGGGATCTTCGATTCATTTGTTCTGGAAGATAAATGAGATAAACGTTAAATAGAAATCAAAACGATTTCAAATATCCACTATCCACTTTCTATGTATTCTTCTTGTTTCTCTTGTAAAGTGATTTCCAAAGAAGTGGTCTGACTAGTCGACGACAAATGTCCCTTTATCCACCATTGAATATCATTTTGCAGCTTTTGTGGTATTGAGGTCTTTTTTGATTCTCAGATACCTCGTCGGGGACTCATCCGCCAATTTCATGAATATAAGACCTGTCATGAATATAATGAAGTTCAAAATTAGGCCAGATTAATTTTATATCATATCTCAAATGATATGAATAAAAAGTGGGTAGAAATTTGATGCATATTGGTTGAATAATTTATTTTCAATTGCTTCAAATTTGATATATTATGCTTTTAGTTTAAAAGTCTATGCAAATTCAACTATACCATTTTCATTGTCCAAACTTATGATGCCTACGCGGTTGCCTATTGCTGTGGGAAAATAAAATAAATCAAACTAACGTTTGGATCGAAGAAATGGTGGTGATTTCAAAATCGATTTAAGACAATGCCGCTATGCTAGTCATAGGATAAGTTGAAATGCTGTATTAAAAAAATGGCACTTTTAAATTTAATATATTTCAATTCGACAAATTTAATTAGTTTCTGAATAATTTAAATCCAATCGAAAAGACCTTAAAATGCCATAAAATTATTTAATTATTTATTTAATATAAATTGGATCCATAAAAAGGGCGATTGTTTTTTATTATTATTTAACCGACGCAGCCTTCACGCTCTATTTATTCAAAGTGCAGCAGCTCCCCTCGGTCCGTTATCCGGCGTATCGCCTTCCTCCTACGCTCGCTCGCTCGCTCTCTCTCTCTCTATCTCTCCTTCGCTCGCCATGTCTCGTCATCGGCGCCAAGCATCCTTTGTTCTTCCGGCGAACCAGGCGGCAGGCGACGACGCTCCCGGCTTGTCTGACCTCTTCGGCTGCCTGATGCCGACTTCATCGGCTGAGAAATCCTCTGAAACGACGGCGAATGGCGCCGCCGCCGCATCCGTGAGAGCCCCGCCTCCGGCGCCGGGGAAGACTCCTCCGGCTTCCTGCGCTGGAAAATGAGGTGCGCTTTCGCCGCCGCGTGCTGTGCGAGAACCCCAAGGTTTACTGTCCTTCGATTTCCGAGCACTGCTGTTGCTACGGGAATGCAAGCCAGATCGCGTAGTGAAATCGGCTGTCTCGATCTATGAATCTCTTGTTTACTCATTTTTTCTTTTCTAGTTTTCAATTCGCACGCCTCGCTTTTCTCGTTTTGTGATGGGATGGATGAGGAGTTTCAAATCCAGAAGTGAATTTATGCCATTATCTTCACTGATCGAGCTAGCATCTTTCATTTTTCTCAATCACTCCTTGAAATATGTTCAATCGTCTTTTTGAATCGAAATAAGCTTAAAAACAGTTCATGAAGGTTCAAAATATATGATTATTTTAATTAGAAATCGTATATGATTTTAGAAGTCCGCATTATAATTTAATCTGGTTCTTCTGCAGATCGAGCTAGCACCTTAAATTTTTCTGCATCACTCATCTTTTATGTTCAATCGTCTTTTTAAATCGAAATAAGCTCAAAAACAGTTCATGAATGTTCAAAATATATGAGGATTTTAAATTAGAAATCTTATCTGTAGTTTTGTTGTCATTAGTAGAAGTCCACCTTTGATTTTATTCTGGTTTCGGTTGGGGCGGTTCGTCGGGTGGGGAAGATGAAGGCTGACTTTAAAATAAATAAATTAGGGCCGGGGAAAGGTCCGCGGATCGGTCGGTTTTGGAGGTACCTGGACTTGGATCCCACTTTTGGGGAACACGGCCCATGTGAGCTAGGGTACACGCGTTTGGTGGAGGTTTGCCCGGTCAGGCTTAGCGCTCTTTTAGATTTTTTATTTATTTATTGATGGTAATATTAAATCATGAATCCAATCAAATAACTAAACTAAATATATATGTGAATTCAGAACATGATTTTCTTCGACTCTAACAGTATGTATATATGTTTTTTTTTATTGACGTTGATATTTTTTATTGATGGTGATATTAAATCTTGTATATATACATGTGAATATATATGTTTACAATCTTCTAACCACTACCAGTACCGCTACTGCGCCAACCTTTTGTTGCTAATGCCAACCAAATAACAAAACTGAATTATTATATTCAATTGACGAAACCCCTATTTATGTAAACTGGGAAATAATAGTTACCAAAAAACTTTCAGAGGGGAGAAACAATATATAAATGTGTTATCAAAACATATGAATATAAAATGAAATTTTCACTGAATCAATCTCATATTCATCTTCATCTTCTACTTTTTCTTCTCAAGAGTTGAATTTTTTTTTGAAGACGCACCTATATTTGTTTAATACACACCCTTTAATGCTAAGTGATGATTCAGATGCTATAGTTGTGATATGAATTGTGATCTTTCCACCATTTCAAATCTTCTAAGTCTTTATTAAGAGAAAAATCAAGCATTGGCATTTCTAAATATGATTCTGATTGAGACTGGATGTTAGGATATAATCATTCTCATCTTAATCTACTAAAGATGTCCATACTTATTAATACAATTCAAATAATAAACCTAGGATAAACACAATATTTGATCACAAGAAAATCAAATGCAAATAAAAGAGTTCAAAAAGAAAACATACATCCATATTAGTATAAAAAACCGATGGAATTGTATGGTCTAATGAACTTTGGATTTCTTGACTTTTGAACTATAAGAATGTCTATCATATTCCTAATAAATCATAAATACTTTCTATTTAACCACATTAAATTTTTCTTCAAACCTAAGAGTACCTTCCATTGAAAATGAATGCTTTTAACAATGCAAATTTTACTCATGGATCAAGAACTAGTGTCATTGCAAGTAGAACATTGTATTCACCCCAATACTTATCAAATTTTTTTCATGTGAAAATCACGCCTTTCAACACCCTACCGTCACCATTCAAATGACTTAAAAGGATAAACTCAATTTTTTATACTTAAGCAAAATACAAGTTGGCAATCTGATAGCTAGTTGCATAAATTTAGTTTGTTATATCATAAAATGACATAAAAAATTGATAAATTTGTTCTCCTATTTTCCATTCCACATTTGAAGGATTTTTTTGGAACTTTTATCATTCAAAGCAATCATAGACTAATCCAGCTTGTACTTTAAAGCACGTTCAATCATCAGATAAGTTGAATTCCAATGAGTTAACACATATAAGGCCAAATAAACATTTGTACCCGATTTGGTCTTCCTTATATACTCTTCAAAATTTTTCATTCAAGCTTTTGAACTCTTAACATATGTAATACTTTCTCTAATTCTTTCGTTAGAAAAAGAAGCTACTTTCAATCCTTCAAGAAGTTTAAGATATATGCACAACATCTAATATGAAAGGATTCACCATCACAAAGCAAGTCTCCTTGCAAGAGAGGATGTTTTTTACATTAGGCTTCATAGTATCATTGGAAGAATCGTTGTCCAATGTTGAAGAAAATAGTTTTTTTCTCAATGCCCCAATCAGTCAAAATATGCATTACTTTCCTAGTTATCTCAATACTAGAATGTGGGGGTGGCATATCAGAAAAATAGAGAATCTTACTATTCAATATTCATTCTAAATCGACATAATGAGCGGTCAAACAAATATATCCTTCATTAGAACAAACAATCCACAAGTCACATGAAAGACATATTCTTCCACGAATGTTTTTAAATTGTTTTTTCAACTTTATCTTATTTTCTAAATACAATTTCCAAATATCAACTGCCATTGTATGTTGAGAAATAAATTTCACCGCATCATTCAAATATTTCCAAACACCTCTCACCCCATCATATTCTATATAATAAAAGTGCATGAAATGTTTTATGATAGACATGGAAACTAAATCTCAAAAAACATTTTTATCCATTTTTGAATTTTCAATTTTCCTTGATGGTCGATTATCCTTTCATAAATATTTTGTTGATGCATGCTTTTGATACCAACACATTTTGACAGATGGTGAGTTAGTAAAGAGGTTCCATACTTATTTCCACCCACCACATAACTTTCTCAACATCCTTTACCGTTAGCACATGACTTCCCATCACTCCCAAAACCTTGATTATGAAAACAAAGCCACACATTTAAAGAATATTTTCCTTGTTTTCTAGGCTGTGTTTCGATTGTTCTAATATCCATTTGAACTTCTATTTCAGAATCATGTGTACATTTAATACATTTTTCTTTAAATCTAGAAGGTGAATGGGTGGAGGCAAAGTCTACACCGTCTTCAACATTTTTTATTAACTTCTAAATTTCCCCTAGTATCAACATCATGGATTAACACCTTTTCAATCATTCAAACCAAATATTACTTTTGGGTGCAAAAGTAGAAAAACATGAAAATATTAAATTCAAATCACATTCACTTCACTACTAACCAAAAGCTTATTAAGAAATTTAAATTATGTTATAATAATTAGAAAAACATATTTCAATTTGATAATTATTTTTGACTATTTACATGCGATGATTGTGTTTCATATGTGATGAGTGTGTTGCATTAATATAAAAAAATCAAACTAAGTAATTGATAGAATAAATATGCGATAAAAGAATAATTTCATAGATTAAACATATATAAATAAAAGAAAATTACTCTATCCAAGAATATTTAGAGTGCTAATTGAAATAAATCTAAAAAGTACTCTAATAAAAACCGCGACCAGAATAAGTCTGAAAATGAACCATAAAGAATCCAACATGTTGACTAAAAAAATCAACCAAAAGGATTTGGACCAAATAACATATCAATCGACATTTTTAAATAAATAAATAAAAATCATATCCAGACAGATCAAATGACATACAAAATAACATAAATCAAACACTAGCAAAGTGTATCAATTACAAAAAGGAAGTCTCACCAACAACTTGAATTGATAATTTAGATATATTGAAACAAAGAATCACATGAATCATGACAAAAAACCCTAGATTGAAGAAGATTGAAAATGAAATGAGTTAGGGTTTTAAAATAAAATGAAAATAAAGGGGAATAATGACTATATGCTTAAACATGGCCTAATGAGATGAAGAATGGGGATCAACCATTAGTGTAGCTTGTTTGACATAGTGAGCAAACCCGACTGCAATGACGGCGAAACATGACATGAAGACTCTATCACCGACACTAGAAATACCTATTGAAGAAAGGATAATGAGTGTGCATGTGAGGTATAGTGTTGACATGGTGGTGACGAAAAGTGAAATGAAACGAAATTAAAAAAAACACTACCCAACAATGGAGAGGCATGTAGAGCCACGTGTTGGGTCAAAGACCGCTTTCTTATCCTTATTTTAAAAATCAAAATACATTCATGTTTGAACAAAATTAATTTTATGTTTTTTGTTTAAGTTTTTTGTGTTGCGCCGATTGTATTGTCTGATTGGCATGTTTTGATGTTCTAATAAGTTTACCCAACAACATGCATTAACGTGTTTTCAATGAATAGTGTAACCATTGTGAACTCGAAGAACTCAAAATTTTAATGTTGATGTTAGGTATGTGAGTGTCTATAAATAGAACTAAAGGATTTTAGGATCAGTAGCACATTAAGATGTTTCTCATGCGAGTTGAAGAATTTTCAATTATTTTGACATTTATAACAGATTATTTTTTATAGTGCTTCCAATTATATTTTCTTCAAAGTGATTTTCTTAGAGAATTTATGTGAGGTTTTCATTGTAATTTCTTTAATTTTTTTCTTATTGTAATATCTATTTGTCTGATCTAGATCTGGAAGCTTATTTTTCCAATCCTTCATGATCTAGGGATTTCATGGTCTAGAAGAAATAGAATGTGTCTGATTCTTTATTATTAGGGGCTTCTATGGTTTGGAAGATCAATTGATTGATTTGGTTGATCCAGGGATTTTGAGGCAAGAAAGATAGAGTGTCTGTGGATAGGATAGTAATATTGCTGATGAGTTTTAGTTGAGGAAATTTTGGTGTTGGAATGGGTATACCTAGAATTATTTTTAAGATACTTCTTTTGATTTGGATAAAAGCGAAGACCTCTGTTAATTGGAATTGTTTTATTAAATAATATCCGTTTGGGGGTATTTGGTTTCACTCAATACCCTATGCATTATTTTATGTTGAATTGTATTTCTTATTTCTGATGTGCTTACTTATCTTACTTTTATATTTCAGTTTATTTCATTTAACTACCAACCGTTTAATTTATGTTGTACTTATATAATTTATCATATATTATTTTAACTGTTGATAAACTTAATTTCACTAAATTTAATTTTTTCACTCTGATTTGATTTGAAGATTGTATGATTTAGTCCTCTTACTTTTTGAGTAAGATTTTTTTTTATTTTTTTAGACTATAAATCACCCCTTTTGTAGTGCCATATGCAAACCTTTAGGACCAACACTTGGTATCATAACATAACTTTACTTGAAAATAGATCTTATTCAGTTTTTGTTTTGCACCAACACTTGGTATTAGAGCAAGTCTCTTGATATCCAAGCTTAACACCTTTTATGAGTCAGTATCCTACTTTTTATTATCTGTTTATTTTATCAAAACTTATATATTTCTTACACTAACATGTACATGAGAAAAGATATTTTTTAAGGTATGGTATGGGTTATTCATGTTGAAAGTTTGGAGAATTTAATTCCTAACAAACCACCAATTTTTGATGGTGGGGAATATGAGTATTGGAGAGGTTGTATGGAAACATGTGTGATCAATACTAGAGTAGAGAATTACCTTACGTTAACTAGAAACTATAGGATTCATGATAAAGAAGTCGCTGGATTCACTAGAGAGGAATGGGTTAAGTCTGAACTCAATTTTCATGTCTAAAATACTTTTCTTTGGGTGATGCAATGAAATATCTAAAATCAAGTATCTTCATGTATAACTACTTGCAACATTTGGAAAAAGCATGAAATTACACACTTTATAACCTCAGAAGTGATAGAATAAGAGTTTCATGCTTAGGGTGGATTATTAGCTATTTGATTTATCTTTGAGAGAATCAGTGTCATAAATGCATCAAAGGTTTTTGATAATACTTAATAGCCTTCAAATGCTTGGTGAAAAGGAATTATCAGACAATGATCTTATTGGGAAAGTTAATGATATTGTACCAATGGAGTGGAAATCCAAACAGATGGTGATAGATGATACTAAGAATATCAAAAATCCCAGTCTTGATGATTTAATAATAACACTAATTCAATATTAAAATCAATTAAAGAGAGATAATGAAAAAATAAGAAAAAAGGAGTTGCATTTGTTGTAACATCCAAAGCTATAAATTTCGAAGCTTGAAATTCCAAGCCTAGTACTTCGAGAAGAATCTCTAAAAATTGTTTAGATGATGATTTTACATAAATTACAAATGATGAATTATATCATATGAAAAGAAATTGTTCATAAGTGGTAAATTTTGGAGTAACTACCCAATTGATATAAAATATATGAAAGATAGAAAATAAAAGTTGGAGTCTTCATAAATAATTACATATAATTGATACATGGAGTGTGAGTGTAAATTTTTATACTTCTAATAGTTCATCGAACAATAGTTATGATAGTGTGAAAAATCTTGGATTTTATGATAATTTGAATATTCCCAAGAATGTGAAATGCTTCATGGGAAAGATACAAAGTGATGGGGATTTATCTCAATATTCTTTATATAATAATGTGAAGGTTTTTTGAGATGATGAGGAATATAGCGATGATAAAATATCATCTTCTTATGATGAGAAGAAAAGACAATATAATAAATAGTATATTGCTAAAGTTTAAGAATATTATGAGGAGTTATATATAAGGTATACAAAACCTAAAAATGAGGTTTCTAAAGAAAAGGAGAAAAATTCTAAGTTATCTTTAGGTTTGGTTAATGTTAAAGAATACAAATTATATGTTATCCTTATATTTAACTAAGTTGAAGAATGGAGTTTCTAAGCTTTCTCATGAATTAAACAATAGATATGTTAAAATTTTTGAGGTAAAAAGGGGAAAAGTAAACTCATCAATGGGTTAAATGAATCTAAAAATAGAAATTCATGAATTAACTACTGAATAAAATATTAAAATAGTCTCATTAATATATTTGATAGATATGAATGAAAATGTTTAATTGAAACCAGAATATGAAAGTCTAAATAAGTTTTTAACCAATTTTACCACATGAAGAAAGTCATTTGAAAAGATATACAAATAGATAAAACCCAACATAAAAACTTTCAGACTAGTTTATAAGTCACTATAGATTATCATTATTAGTCTAACTATTTTTTGCCAAGAAATTACCATTTTTCATAGTGTCAAAGAGGTAGAAATTATAAGAATAAGTGTTTGTTAAAAAAATTCAGTCTCTTGGTAATCATTGATATTATATTTTAAAAATAACTTACTACTCTTGAACATAGAAGAACAGGGAAGATCTAGGTTCCAAAGGTTCTTTTCACCAATATTTTTGGACTAAAGAAGGTATGACTTCCTCAAACCTAAATTTTGAGGGATAAAGACATTATGTACCGACATATGAAATTCTATATCTAACATATGGTGACTTTTATTTAGTTTATTAAAATTTGATATCTTCATTTTTTTTAAAACACTTGAATTTAATTTTTTTCTTTATCTGCATAACTCCTTTTATCAAGGGGAAGTTTAATTTATTTAGATAACCTTTCAGTGTGTTGTATTTATTTTATTTTATGTTACCCTTAACAGATGATAAGAATTTGTTTCAAAGTAAATTTTATAGAACCATATTTGAAAGAATACGATCATACCATCATTATGGTGGATAGCTTTGAGAATGTTTATTTTTCATTAACCTTATCTTTCATAATTTGGTTTAAGCAGATTCTTCATTTTACATGCACTATTTTTTTTTGTTTTCTGATATATTCATTATGATTCAAGTTTTTATATTCCATGTGGATGTTTTTACTCTAAAAATTTATCTTTTCAGAAGCATCAATACTTTGTATTTTAACCTTGTGATTTATCATAAAATCTGATAAATACTAGTTGTTTGTAGAGTCCTTTATGCTTAACTTGTTTATATTTATAAATGATTGTGATATATTTTTATAATACTTACAAAATCATTTTTTTAGATCTCAAAGGAGTAATTTTTTTAATCTTGATAATATCATTCTATAAGTTGTGGTGTATGTATCCTTTTGTTTTGAAAATCATGTATTAAAGTCATTAGATGATAGCAGGTAAAAGTTTTTCATTCAAAGGTGAAATATACCACAATGAATCTTCATTTCATATCTTATTACTTTATTTTTCTATAAGAAGATATATTTTTTCCATTAACAGTGCTTGTTTAAGTTATGCTTCAATGGGATAATTTATCCAGTAGGATGTTGTACCCAAAAAGTGAATTCATCAAAACTATGAGTATCAAATGATAAAAAGAATTTTTTATTTCAATTTCTTTTAGTATATTTGAGAATATATGTGTTTCACTTTTTTTTATATCTTCCTTAAGTTGATATGGTAAATAAAAAAAATCATATATTACTGTATGCCTTGTGTCTATGAGATCACTAGACACTAAAATGACTTTTTTTCCTTTAATTTTTAATTTTATACCTCATATAAAGGGGATAATTTTTTGAAAATATTAAATTTGTTCTACTATTTTGATTCTATAGTATATTTGTTTATGAAATGTGTTGTTAAGGGGGTAGATTTTGAATAAAAAATATCTTGAATGATAAACTCAGAAGGTTTTCTTACACCATCACACATTAAAGGGAGTTAAATTTCTTCCTTTTAATTTTTAAATCCTATTCATGCAGATCTTGTTATATTTTTTGTAGTAATTTTGTGATGTTTTTGACAATCAAAAAGTGGGATAGTGTTGGATAAGTCTTGAAGATCATGGTAAGTTTCATTTTTCATCATTCAAAGGGGGAGTTTTAATCTTTAAAAAGGGAAGAGTCTGAAAAAGAGATGAAGAGATTAATATATTATAATAATTATTTCCATTTTATTTTAGTCAAACCAACCTCATTTTATTCAGGTATTTTTATTATAAAAATCGGGGAGACTATTGGGTCAAATACTGCTTTTGTATCCTTATTTTGAAAATCACAATACACTCATATTTGAACAAAATTGATTTTGTGTTTTTTATTTGAGTTTTTCATTTTTTAGAATGTATTTTCCAATTGAAATGTTCCGACGATTCAATAAATTTACGAGAGAACATGTTTTGAATTGTTTTCAGTGGAAGATCCAAGCACTGTAATTGTGTAAAGCACATCATACACTAGAATCCAAGCTAGATTCATTAAAAATGGAATACAACATATGATATTGTTGCAAATAAACCTGAATAACTTGATACCTGATTGTTAAAGTTAGTTATATGAACATTGATAAATAGAACCTTAGGTTTTGAGAATTAATAGCATGTTAAGAGTTTCTCAAGCGATTTTATTATTTTTCAATCATTTTGAAGTTTGTAATAGCTTGTTTCCAAGAGAAATTCCGATTGTATTTTCTTTATGAAGCTTTAACAAGAGCATCAATGTGAGGTTTTCATTGTAATTTCATTAAGTTTTTCTTATTGTAATCACTATTTATCTGATCTAGTTGATAAAATAGATTCTAGGGATGGATAATGGGTTGTATGATTTTTCATGATCAAGATATTCCATGGTTAGGAGGATATAGGTTATGTTTGATAATTCTTTATTGAGAGATTAAATGGTTTGGAAGATAGGTTGTTTGATCTAGTTGATTGAGGGATTCTGGGTCAAGGATGGTAGAGCATCTGAGGGAAGGGTGCTAATACTGCTGATCTATTTCATTCGATGATGTCCCTATCTTGGAATGGGGGATACTTAGGATCAGGTTAAAGACCCTCCTTCTTTTTTTTGTATAAAAGTGAAGACATCCATTGATTGGAGGTGTTTTGGTAAATACTATCCTTTTAGGGGTATTTGAGTTGTTACTCAGTATTCCATGTATTGTTTTACATTGAGTTGTATTTCTAATTTCTGCTATGCTTACTTATGATACTTTTATATTTAAATTTAGTTTATTTAACTATAAATCATTTAATTTCCACTTTTATTATATCATTTATTAGACAATATTTTAATTGTCGATAAACTTAATTTCACTGTATTGAAATTTTTTACTCTGATTTGATCAGAAGTTTGTATCGTCTGATCAACATAATTTTTGAGTTAGAAGAAAATTGTTTGTTTGTTTTTAGAATACAATTCACCCCATATTAGTTCTATATTGATACCTTTTGGGATAAACACTATGATGGTTTGAAGATATGACTAATGGCGTGGAGCGGCATATTTAGGTCATTTGGGGACTGGTTTAGGTTAGTGGATGTAGTGGTTTCCCTCCTTCCTCACGAGTCACATAATAGAAACCCCATTCCCAAAAAATTACATTATTTTTTTATCATTTAGTTTATTTTTTTTGTGTGTATGTTGTGCTATATAGTAGCATAATACCGCTATGGTCTTCTATTCTCTGAAAAATAACTTTGTAGGTTTTATAAGGAAACCTTTAACTATTTGATTTTTTATGTGTGCTATGATGTATAATAAAATATTTCTATGGACCACCAAAATATTTTTTAATACAGAAAATGCTACGAGCCCAAGGACTAATTCGCGACGCCCACATTATTTTAAACTTGCCCTATTTAAGTTTATTTATGAAGTGGGTTATAATTTTTTAAGTCTGGTCCGGTCTAAAAATGTGGGCTAGATCGTGAAGCCCACAGGTCATAGGTTCGTTAATCACCTCTAATTTATAATTCTTAAATATAAAAATAATGTACATAGATAAGAAATTGATATAATCTAGAGATGATATAAGAGTTATGAGATAAAAATAATTATTGCATAAACATTTTTTATTTTTAATACATTGTTAAATTTTAATTTAAGCACATATATTAATGAAAGAAACATTAACATACTATGATGTTTTTAGAGGAAGTTGGTGAATGAGCTCAATCATAATATATATTTGTGAAACTATTTCATGAAGTGGATATATACAATAATTTTATTAATATATGGTAAATAATGAAACATGTAGGAGTATTCTCATTTTTATTTCTTTTTTATGGTATGATTAAAGATTAAAAACTTTATGTTTGTTGGTGAATTTATTTTGTTCCTCCCAAAAAATTATTTATAGACTTGGAAACCTATTGGGAAAGGGTTGGGATTAAATGTATTCTCAAAAAAAGTGACCAAATTTTCAAAAAAATATGATTTTTTTGTCACGCCATTACTTTTAGGGAAAACATATTATTGTACACACATTAATTACACATACATTAACATGTTTATAAATTAAATGTGTTAGTTCATGTGATGTTAGAAATGGTGTTTATTTAATGAATAATATATTTATTACATTTTATATGAGATTAGGCATGTTTCGTAGTATCATATTATTGCTCACATGAAGTTGTATTATTTTTACTTAGGTGTAGTGTCATCTTTCAAATGTTGATATTTTTTTGTAAAAATTCCAAAATTTTGGAAGATAAACTGTTAAATGTGTAAAAGTGTTATTTTTTCATGTATTTGTTGAGAATCCACCCTAGCGTCCAATCAAAGGATGTACAACCACTGGATGATTCCACATAATTGAAACCGGGCCGTCTGTAAGGACTCCCCTCAGCTTAGTGTATCAAAAGATAGGAAACCACACATCCTACTCATCATACCAAACCAAACTATGCACACACTCAAGTGAAACACACTCCTCAAAAAAATTAAATAAAAAACAATGAAGGAAATTACACAAAGATTTACATGGTTCATACAATGTGTCCTATATACGTAGGAGAAACAATACTTCTATTTC
Organism: Viscum album; assembly: GCA_963277665.1. Taxonomy (NCBI): domain Eukaryota; kingdom Viridiplantae; phylum Streptophyta; class Magnoliopsida; order Santalales; family Viscaceae; genus Viscum; species Viscum album. The sequence goes on from OY728128.1 coordinate 1,860,017,160, forward strand.
CATTAAAATCAAAAGTTATAAGAATTACACTTCAACTGAAAAATGGTTAGTATAAATTTAATTACATAGATTAATAATTCTATAATTCCCTGATCATCTATTATATCCAAATCATTATGCACAAGGTCCCCACATTCCTTTTAAGGCATAATCTAACCGATTAATCCAGTTGCACTTACCCACTATATTTTCAGAGGTCCCCCCATTTAGAATGGTGACTGTTGATCTATAATAGAAAACCTGATCATACCAATTTTCTTAGGGAACAACCCAAGTTATACTTGATCCTATAATTTTTATTTACCATTTACCCATGCAATCACATGTTCACACATCTATTAGATGAATTATTTATCCGACCACCCTTCCATCCATTGGAAAGAATTATTTGCTGCTGCCTGTGCTATATGGATGATGTATCATTTGATTATCTTCATCCAGTCAACTTTATCTAATGAATTGAAAATAGGCTCTACAACCCAACGATCTCCCACTTAAATATTTCTTAAGGAAACTTCTAAAAACTCTCCAACACTTTGGTGTAAACTCTCAATTCCAAAACAAACAAAACAAGAATTGTTCACATTTATCCATCCATTCACACAAGTACAATTGAGGATAGTATTGTATCATAATTTATTAGACCAACACCTTGATGTACATTTCCTTAGAATTCTATTTTCCAGATATTTTCTATAACTCTAATACTTTTTCCTCCATCATTTTCCATATGAAGTGATACTTTAGGTCCATATGCTTTTTTGCATGGAATACTAGATTCTAAGCCAAATGGATTACACTGTGATTGACACAGAATAACACTACACTTCTCTTGAATTCTTCTGAGCTCTTACAAAAGACACCTTAACCATATCAACTCCTTCCCTACATCTATTACAACAACATACTCAGCTTCTGTTGTGAAAAAGTGACCAATGATTGCAGCCATAATATCCAAATGACTACCGTTACTCTATAAGTAAACATAAACCCTATGGTTATCTTTAAAGTATATGAATCCTTGATGAAGTCAACACCAATGTAACCTTGTAATGGATCATCTTACCCAAAGAATAGGGTTGTATATTTCGATCCCTTCAAGTACCAAATAATCCATTTCACAGCCTCCCAATATTCTCCTCCAAAATTCAACATGAATCAACTCACAAAATCCACAATAAAAGAAATATCCAGTTGAGTACATATCATGGTGTACATCATAATTCCTACCACTAATGTAAATGGAACATTCACTATCTAATGGACCTCATCTTCCATTTTAGGCACCTTGTATTTAAACAATTTCAAGTGTTTAGTTAATGGATTCGGTATTGACTTACATCTAGACAATATAAACCACTTTATTATCTTATATATGCAGTCCATATGAGATAATACCAAAGTCCCAAATTTCCAATCTCTACCAATATGAATTTCCAATATCTCCTTGACTTGTCTGAGATCCTTCATATAGAATATTCAAGAAAATTTATGCTTCAACTTCTAAATCCGTTTAATGTATGGTTCATCAAGAAACATGTCATCCACATACTTGATAAGTAAAATGAAACTATCATTATACAATGTATTCTATTAGTAATAATGATCCATGTTCTATTTAGTGAAATCTTCCTCAGCCATAAATGCATCAAATTTATGATTCCACCGCATTAACATCTTTAAGTCATAGAGGTAATTATTCATCTTACATACCAAGTTATGGTTTTGATCATTCACAAAATCTATTGGTTGCTTTATATAAATTTATACCTCCAAATATCTATGAAGGAAGTCTATGTTTACATCTATCTACTCTAAGTATATATTTTTGTATTCAACCATCTTCAAAACAGTTTGGATGGTAGCATGCTTTACTAATAGTGAGAAAATCATAGAAAAGTTAATTCCCTCCTTCTATTGGAATCCCTTAACTACCATACATGCCTTATCCCTTTTCATATCATCCACTTCTTCCTTCAAACAAACCACCCAATTATTATATTGTGGCCTCTTCCCCTGTGGTAACTTAGTCAACTCCCATGTTCTATTTGTATCCAATGAATACATTCCTTAATTAATAACCAACTCACAATAACCAGAGTAATTGAAAGAAGTGTAAAGACCCAGAATTTCTGTGGATTTTTTTTTTAAATACATGAGAATTTTACGAGTCTGCGAAAACTGACGACGTGTGATTCCGAGGCCCGGTGTGCCCGGAATCAATTTCTGAAGTTTGTTTGGGTACGTTTGGTAAAAGTACGAGCGAGTTTTTTATAACTTTTGAACATGTGCTTGGAATTGAAATCTGAGGGCACCGTTGAACTCGCAACGCCGGTATTCGCTTAAGAAGATTTTCACCTCAACGACAGTTGGTCGAGAATAAAAGATAGTTTTGGGTTTTTTAGAGAATGTTTTAAATAAAAATAAAGTGTGTGGCTTTATTTTTATTCATTGGTTAAAACCTCCACAAGGAAGTTGGAGGTGGGACCACCACACCTTAACCTCCCATGAGAGGTTATGGTAGTGGGGACCACCCAAACCTAACCTCCTCTTCATATTTAATATGGTGGGGGACCACCCGAGGTTAAAACCTCTTGAACTCCCCATTAAGTAGGGAGAAACCTCTTGAGATCCCTGCTTTATGGTGTCAAATCCTCTCAATTAATTAATTGAGCACATCAATTAATTAATTTGAATCTTTTTAAATTATGTGCCAACGATTAAATAATAGGTAAGAATAATCTATTATTTTGGTTGGCATTTGTCTTTGGGTGGAACTTGGGAGAGGGGAGAACTTGGGAGAAGGCTCCTAGCGAAGAACGTGTTCCACTGACGAAGAATGCTCCAACCAACAAAGAACGTCAACCTCGATCCTGACTTCGACTTCCTTACTCGGAACCTCCTCGACGTAGGACACGTTCGTCTACAATGAATCGACGTCTTCCTTTCTGCGACTTCATCAACGATCAACGAACAAAGGTAGGGGTACAAGCTTTGTTAATTGTTGCAAGTTCTTCATTTTCCGTTGATGATTATAATTCGAAGCTGCATGATATCACCCAAACACGGAGGGTGCGGGCCGAACAAACACAGCCCGAACCCTCCGCCTTCTTTGTGGAATTTGATGCTAAACGCGGCATGAGACCGGGATGATCAATTCCCATCAACAATGATTGTGGATCAAAGGAGATGTCCCGAGGAATGTGCGGCTACTTCCGGAATGAGAATCGGGCCACCAGAACTCATCAGGTGACCCGCGAAAAGCTCACCGATGGATGGAGCGACAATCATCACCTCATGGATGGCGGTGGCGCAACTGCACCACCAGAGGAGTAACCCACAGCTGACGGACCGCGAAGAAAACCGCAGGGTCGCCGGAGAAGGCGCGGCGCAACCGCGTCGCGCGGTGGAGCAAAAAGGGGGGCCGCAATCCCTTGGCCGCGGCGGTGCAGCGGCGGCCGGCCGTGAGGAAGACCGGCGACCTGAGCCGCCTGGTCACCGGAGGAGGCGCGGCGCAACTGCGCCGCGTGGGAGGCGGCTGGCCGCTCAGCCAGCCGAGAGGAGCGAGACCCATCGCTTGGTCCCATGTGATGCGGACCGATGCCACGTGGCGCCGGTTTGACTTCCACCCGAATGGATAAGCCATTCAGGATTTACAGGGGGTGCGACCTTCCCCCCTAGATGCGGTTAGGGCGGACCCCATGGGCCGCCAGCCGCGCGGGCCGCCAGCCGCTCGGACCGCCAACCGCGCGGGTCGGACCCAGCGCGGGATGAGCCGCCCCTGCGGACCGGGCCGCCTCCGCGGACCAGGTCAGACCCACGAACCGGGCTAGACCCGCAGACCGGGTCGGACCGGACCTGGACCCGTTCGACCTGTTTCCATTCTTTTGCTCGTAACTCGAGCTACGAGCGTCCGATTGACGAACCGTCAACAGCGACGAGAACCTTGGAAGAAGATGGTTGTTTTGGTATACCCCAATTGAGGTTTTAACATAGTTGGGGTATGTCCAGGCTAGATTGAACGTAAATCCAACCGGGCCCTCGGAACGGAAATGCCAATAAATCTCAGACCGGGCGTCCGATTGACGCACTGTCTGTCGCATTGGGTTCCTTTTGGCAAGAAAGATATTTTGGATACATCAACTTGAGACTTCGTGGTAGTTGATGTATAGACACTTGGCTTGAAGAGTGGACCCTCCCGGAATCAAGCATGCTTTGTGCGGAACCCTGTGGCTAGCTGCGTACTGAAGAGTGTTCCTGAATCCTGTGTGGGTTCGACTACACTGACGACTGTTCCTGGGTCCTATGTGGGTTCGACAGCACTGAAGACTATTCTTGGATCCTGTGTGGGTTCGACAGATTCGACGAATGTTCCTGGATCCTGTGTGGGTTCAACAGCTCCGTTTACTGTTCCTAGATCCTGTGTGGGTTCGACAGTTTTGATTTATGTTCCTGGATCCTATGTGGGTTTGACAGAATAGATGATTCAGTGGATACATCTGATCATATCTATCTCTCTACATAAGTTGTATACCTGTGTGAGCTGAGTCAGTAACTTTGTGTTTTCCTCATGATTGAGATTAATTACTTGATAACTTAGGTATATGTATGGGCATATACCTAAGTGGGGTTATCTGTTGATTTCATACCTTGTGGTTTATCCTTGTTGGATTTTGTGAGACCTTGAGGGTCTTGGATTCCCTACTGAGTATCGTTATACTCACCCCTGCACGGGCTATACCCGCACCTCGTTGTGTTGGATGCAGACGACGGACAACGCTGACCGAGGCTGAGTGTACTAGGACTGGACGGTGCCCGGAGGTGAACCTCATGATGAGTCAGTACCCAGAGGAGACTGACGGACGTGGAGTACTAAGAAGGATATCATTACCTACACTTCAGGTAGGATCCGTGGTGGATGATCCACGAGCTACTTTTTATCTTTCAGCTGTTTTGTCCCTTTTCAGTTGTACTTGTACTTTACAGTTGGGTTTGTATTTCCGGCCCCTAACTTTTTATCACTCTCTTGTTATACAGTTTTGCTTAGTGTTTTGTATCCATCTGTGTGCTCTGTTGTGTGTGTTTACAGTTATAAAGGCAATGCCTTTCTAGATTTAGGGAATTACGCCTTTAGTGCTAGTCGTCAGCCCTCGGCCTATAGAAGGCGGGCTTGGGGTAGTCACGACACGACCCTCGGTGTAACGCCCCGACCCCAGCTACCCAGAGTCGGTGCATTACTTTGTAATATTGGCATGATCACAAAAGATCAAGTCTCGAAAGACCGATTAGTTTAGTAGCCTTGGAAACACTAGATACATTCATAAGTCTTACATTAAATCATAAAGTGAAAAACTAATAACAAAGTCTTCATAGTCCACACTCATATCCTCTTCTGACTATCCTTGCAGGTCATTCCTAAAAAACTTCTTCACATCCTGGAAAATATTAAAACATTGAAAGGGGTGAGCTCAGATTCTCAGTAAGGATAACAATATTGCGGAAGCTTTCATCAATAAACATAAATATTTAAGGCAATGTATAACTAAAACAAAAGCCTTTTAAACATGAATTTCAACATAATATGGCAAAAGTAAAATGAAATAATGCCATTCACTTCTTCACATGGATATTCTACTGGTTGAATAATCTCATGCAATATCAATATCCGCTTTCATAATGATGGAATGCATAATGCCAGACTATCATAACCATGTATCCAAGGCCTCGTGCCAAGACCACAAATAAGATTTTGTCAAGGCCTCGTGCCAAGATACTAGTTTGTCTCATGAGACCTGCCGATGCATCGAGGAGCTATAGCGGGCTCCACCCGTCACTTACTAAGTCTAATGCATTCCTCATATGAATGGGTTTAAACATATCATAAACCATAACATAATCGTATCACATAAAACATGCATAAAGGAAACATAACATTTCCACATTTCAATCACAAGATTTCAATACAACACATTGATATGATAAAAACGCTTTCAAAACCATTTTCAATACCAAAATAAAAGAAAGGTAAAACATGGTATTTATTTTTCTTTAAAAAAAATGATGGCTTGTAGAGGAAGCCGAAACTCAAATAATGGTCACGGCGGCGGAGAAGTCATTGTCGCCGCATACGTACGACAAAAACATTCCCTTTTGTCATTTAGTAAATGCTTCGTATAAAAAGATTCCTTTCGAATAAATGTAAACGTCAAAGGGGTTTATACACCGTATAAAAGAAAGTTGTGTATAAAACCAAATATGCCTCAATGAAAGGAGATTGAGACGAAGTCCTTAAAAAGATCATTTTTAAAATAAAATAGATCTATTATGTGTATTCACTATAGGTACACATGAAGAAATTAAAAATTCAAAATAGGACATAATAATATCATGACATAATTTAAAAGTAGGAGATTAACCCAAAGAATGGAAGTTGGGTTAAGAAATTCCCTTACCTTGCGTCCTGTCCTGACTCAACCATTCTTTAACCTCCTGAATAATAAACTAGAGTTAATTTCTTTTTACTTAAGAACCTTTTTCATGTTCATTATTCCTTTTATATCACTTATTACCATGTTATGAACATTATGTAATTATTTAAGTTAATAACGGTCGTTTTGTCGATCTTTGGTACTTGAGTCAAAAATAAACTTCTTATAATTACAAGTTGTTCATGTGGTGAAATATCCATTATATCCAGAATTATATTAATGATGTATATATCATATATATCATATATATACAGTATATACATTCATTTATAATATTACATAACATTTAGAGGTAAGAAATGAAATGCACCGTTCATGGAGACGGTAAACCGTACGTACGCATGAACGCTACTTTCATTTCTATTTCGTATTTAATGGAATGAAATCATAATGATAAAAATTTATAATATAATTCCAGTATAATATAGTGTATAATAACATTTAATCCATCCTTTATACATCCCACATATGACATTAACGATTCAAATCACTTTGAGGGGGCGGTAGTCCGCACTTCCTAAAATGAAATTATCGCGTTTACCCATAATGGAAATCATAAAGTATGCCATAAATGAGAAATACAGAAGAATAAGTAAAACATAAACATATTATATATCCTATATAAATATAGTGACATCTTAATGTCCACCTTTGAAGGTGTTATATGAGTGTTGAACAATCATCGTTTCGTGAGGCAGAAATTCGCCATCCACAGAAATTGTATGTTCTTTAACCATTAGATGTAGGTGTGTGTAAGTGTAGCTCAAATCATTCTTATAACAACATCCTAGTATATTGAGCATACTGTTGTTGTTACAAAATAAATGAATAAAAAGAGTTTAGGGGGTTGGAGAAGAAAAATAAAACAAAACAACATTAGAGAAGACATTACCTCAAAATCGGGTAACTCTGTTTGATTTGAGCCAAAGGCTTCCTTGGGAAGAGTTCTGCCCAAAGTGAGGCTTCTAGGAGTAAGGGAGGGAAGTTGGGAGAGTATTTGGGCAGAGTTTGGCCGAGCCAAATGGCTTGAAAGTGTGAATGAGGTGGTAGAGGTGGAGGCCTTTTATAAGAGGAGAGGAGGGGCACTCTTGGAAAGTAAGGAAATTTTACATTATTATACAATGCTTTTCGAATTATAAAGGTACCACACTTATATAATTCATGGATAAGGTGATAAGGGTTCTAAATCTAACCATACAATAGTCTTTGGACAAGTGTAATCCTTGGATTGTACATTATATTTTCATTTTATTAAAATCGTTAAATAATGAGGTCATCGCTGCATCATAATGATGTCATAAATAATTTAATTTATTTAATGTCTAAAAATTATAAAAAAAATACTATGATGTAGGAAATCTTTTTATATTTCCAATGACTATTTATAGTCAAACATATGACTTGTATAACCCCATGTAAAAATTGTTTTAGTAAAACATTTCATGTTTGTGTCATTTTTTACTTTAACGTTAAATAAAAGGTATTTATGTCATTTTCTAATTAAAGTGGCTCCATGGGGTCCCCAAGTTGACCCATGGATTGTCTTGGTCGTCCATGGCACATCCAATGAAGGTAGGACATGTGTCAAGCTCATCTCATATTATTAAAACATTATTTGTACCTTAAACTACACTAATTACCTCTAATCGCGATTAAGAACTTAAAAGTTACTATTCACCAAAAATTATTTTAATCTCATTGAACCGCATTTTACTTCTTAATGAAAACCATGTATGTCGGATTTTTGAAATTCAAATCACAGAAGTGGTAATATTTCATTTAAATGAAAAATCAGTTATTTAACTACCACTTAGTGGTTTCACTATTCATCAAAAATTGAAGTTTTTCAGAACAATGCCAAAATTTCACCCTAAGCTATAATTGATATTCCGAATTCAAAAATGATGTCTATTTTACAAAATTCCAAACATATAAGTTGCATTAATTAATTTTATAATTAATTCCCGCTGTCACAACAAATAGCGTGTTTTTAAGAAACAATTTATATCAAAAGATTGACAATTGTTTATGTCCAATTTCAAAGTGAAATTAATTATAATGAACACCATTGGATAAAATGGTAAAAATATATTCTAATTATACTTTAAAACCACTCAATAGTATAACATATCACTATAAATTATTTTGATTAAAAACGTTGTTTTAAGTATTTTTCACTATTCATAAAAATTTGGAAGTTCTCAAAAAATTACAAAAAATTCAACATAGGCTAATTTCAATATTAGGAATAAAAAAATGAAGTCCATTTTGAAATATAAAATTTCTATAAATTTAAAAAGTGGTTATTACTATTCATAACAGCTACTTTGATTAGTTGCGGTGTGTTATAACTCGAAGTTGCGTACAATGCAAGCTATTGCATTATTGAATGAGAAGCGTAACATGGAAGCTCGGGGTGTTACACTCGGGGGACGGGTCGTGAAAAATTGGTATCATAGGAGTCAGTTCTACCACAGAACATAGGAATCTGATCTTTTCTATGAAGCAATAGTGTTAAGGGTACTAAGTGTGGTTTTCAGTTCAGGGAGTCTAGTGTTGGTGCAGCGGCCGACGTATCCATACACCAGGACCCTGACTTCTGATTTATGACTCAGTTCACGAAAACACAGGTTGCATGTGTGTTTCAAGAGTTTTCTTAGTGATCTCTTTGAGTTAGCTCACTAGGTATAACTTATTGACCATGGAACACCTCTTTCTTTTCAGGATGGCCCCACATAGACAGCCATCCAGGGTTCCAGCCTTTGTACGAGATGGCAGCCCACCGAGCGACGAGGCCTCGGTGCAGAGCCCTATCACAACGGAGGAACCAGCGGTACCACTACCCATTGGGCCACCGATGCCACCAGCCTTGGTAGCATAGAGTGCAAGCCGCCTGAGCGCAATACACGAGTTCCAGCACCAGAGGCCACCCATGTACAGGGGAGAGACGGACCCGCAGGTGGCTGAGGATTAGCTGGAGGATGTGGTGAGAGTCTTCAGACTGGTAGGGACACCAGCAGACCTTATGGTGATCCTTGCCGCGAGTCTCCTTCAGGCAGTAGCAGACATATGGTGGAGCCTGATGCTCTAGGTACCTGACGAGGCAACACTACTCTGGGCAGACTTTGAAAGCTTGTTTCGGTCGGAGTTTGTCCCAGCCACCTTACGAGCAGTGCAGATATAGGAGCTACTTCATCTACAGAAGGGTAGCATGACGGTGGCATAGTACTCAGTGAGGTTCACCAACCTCTTGCGCTACTCCACAGATATGGTGCAGGACCCATTCTTTAGGGCCCGAACCTTCAAGCAGAGGCTCAAGAGAGAGATCAGGGCTTTGATGATCTCCCTCAGCATCCCGACGCAGGTGGGGGTGTTGGATCGAGCCCTCTTAGTGGAGAGTTTACTTGTTGAGTAGTCACCAACAGTGAGACCCGCCACCAGGAATCACATAACGGAGTCTTATGCATCTGGCAGCAGACAGATGTCACATAGGTCTAAGCGGACCAGACCATCTGGTGGACGACCTTAGGACACGGGTTCGGTTGTATGAGGCACACGAAACAGAGCCAATCATTCGAGGAACATGCAATGTTTCACATGCGGCGGGCAGGGTCACATGGCTCGTGACTGTCCAACCCGCCGTTCAGATGATCAACAGATAGTTGAAGGAACTATCAGGTAGAGGAAAAGGTTCGATCGAGGCGATCCGCAGGGCACAGACGGACGTGGTAGAGGAGATGGTCATGCAGCTGGCGGTGGGCGACATTTCGAGGTGTTACCACCACCACCACTAGGAGGTCCACCCCGACCGCAGGGAGCAGGTGGACAAGCGAGAGCTCAGCTCCAGCCAGCTGAGGCTTACAATCACGGCGCTACAGAGATGATTCGAGGTACGATCTGTGTCTACTCCACCTTGGCTGTAGTTCTTATAGACACAGGTGCCAATCACTCTTTCATTTCCACCTCCCTTGTTCGGAGCTCAGATATTTTGACGGAGCTGTTGGCTCGATCCTTACGGATAGAGACTCCTACGGGAGCAGATTTGACGATTACGCACTGGTGCCGACATTGTGAGCTTAATTTAGGAGGTGAGAGCTTCAACTAGGATCTCCTAGTAGCAGCGTTGAGGCCTTACGACATCATCTTGGGTATGGACTGGTTATCTACAGTCCATGCTCAGATCGATTTTATTAGGTGAAAAGTGCGGTGTGTCTGCACGGATGGGACCAGGTTCACCTTCACTGGCGAGAAGGGAGACTTTGCAGCACATGACAAAATTACTCGGAGGAGGGTGCAACCAATCACTCATCAGTTGGACTGCCTTACCCTTGGAGCAGTTGATGTGGAGAGTCCGAGCTATCCTATAGTGGTGGACCAATACACGGATGTTTTCCCTAATGATGTCCCAGGTCTACCTCCTCGTAGAGAGGTGGAATTTTACATTGACCTGTACCCCGGAATGGCACTGATATCTACACCAGCATATCGGATGGATCCCCGCTGAGCTTCATGAGTTGCGGGTACAGCTGGAGGACTTGCAGGGGAAGGGATTCATCCGGCCCAGTGTTTCTCCCTGGGTAGCTCCGATTTTGTTCGCCAAGAAGGTGGATGGGAGCTTGAGGCTTTGTGTCGACTACCGTTACCTAAACCAGGTGACCGTGAAGAATAAATACCCACTCCTAAGGAATGAAGACTTCTTTGATCAACTAAAGGGAGCGTAGTGGTTCTCAAAGATAGACCTCAGATCAGGCTATCACTAACTTAGAGTTCGAGACAAGGATGTGCAGAAGACGGACTTCATATGTCGGTACGACCACTACGAGTTCTTGGTTATGCCTTTCGGTGTAACCAATGCTTCATAAGTGTTCATGGGACTCATGAATAGGATTTTCCAGCCATACCTCGATCGCTTTGTCATAGTCTTCATCGACGACATTCTGATCTACTCGACTGCTGAGGAGGAGCATGCCTACCATTTGCAGGTAGTACTGGACACAATCCGAGAGCACCAACTTTATGGTAAGCTCTCGAAGTGCTAGTTTTGGATCCGAGAGGTTCAATTTTTGGGACATGTCATCTCGGAGGCTGGAGTTGCAGTAGATCCAGTGAAAATTGAGGCGGTACTTGCTTGGGAGCCACCCAGGAGTGTGACGAAGGTACGGAGTTTCCTGGGTTTGGCTGGTTATTACTGGAGGTTCGTACCAGAATTCTCCAGAGTTAAAAAACCACTATCAGCCTTGACGAAGAAGGGGAAACCATTCGTGTGGTCGAAGATATGCCAACAGAGCTTTCAGGAGCTGAGTTAGAGGCTGAATAGTGCCCCCCATCTTGAGGCTTTCAGAGGAAGGCGTAGGGTACGTAGTTTACTGCAACACATCAGGGACCAGAATCAGATGTGTCCTAATTTAGGAGCAAGCAGTGAACGCTTATGGTTCTCATTAGTTGAGATAGCATGAGAAGAACTACACCACCCATGACCTGGAGTTAGCAGCAGCAGTCTTCGCCTTGAAGATGTGGCAGCGCTATCTGATGGGCGAGTGTTTCACAGTCTACTCTGACCACCAGAGTCTCAGGTATATCTTCTCTCAGAAGGACCTGAACCTGAGACAACGGCGTTGGCTTGAGTTCCTCTAGGACTATGACTTTGAGATAATCTATAATCCTGGGAAGGGGAACTTTGTTGCTGATGCACTCAGCAAAAGATCTGGTATACAAATTCTAGGCAAGGCGACGGAGCAGCTGGCTGCTTTGTCGATATCCTTTGTGGATAGGGATGTTGCAGATTTCCTTCATTCCCTTACAGTCACTCCCCCACTTCTTCAGTGAGTCAGGGAGGCGCAGCGTGGGGACACTGACTGTGAGACATGACATGCTCAGATATCCACAGGGCAGACACCTGAAGGATTTTCTGAAGGTGGGGAGCATGTCATCCTCTTCAGAGGACGTACTATGGTACCAGTGTCACTTTAGGAGGAAGTGTTGAGGGAGTTCCACACATCCCCTTTAGCGGTACATCTAAGAGTGGTGAAGATGTACCAGGACCTTCGATGACAACACTGGTGGCCAGGTATGAAGAAGGTAGTAGCGGAGTTTGTCTCTCGATGCCTCACTTGTCAGCAAGTGAAGGAAGAGCATCAGGTACCAGCAGGTTTGGTTCAGCCTTGAGTGGTCCTAGAGTGGAAGTGGGATGAGATATCCATGGACTTCGTGACAGGACTTCCACGTACATCCAGGGGTCAAGACTTGATTTGGGTGATCGTTGACTGACTCACCAAGTAAGCCCACTTCCTACCAATCAGAGAGCAGGGTTCAATAGAGAGCTTGGGACACCTCTACGTGCAGGAGATTGTGCGGCTACATGGAGTACCTTCTTCTATTGTCTTCGATCGTGACACACAGTTTACTTCCCGGCTATGGAAGGGGTTGCAGGAGACTTTCGGGACGTAGCTTCATCTGAGCACCACCTTCCATCCTCAGATGGATGGCTAGACTGAGCGGACCATTCAGACCCTCGAGGACATGCTGCGTGTTTGTTTCCTTGACTTCGGTCGCAGTTGGGAGGATCACTTACCTTTGGTGGAGTTTGCATACAACAACAGCTATCACTCCACCATAGGGATGGTACCTTTTGAGGCGTTATATGGGTGACCTTGCAGATCACTATTGTGCTGGACTTACCCTGGGGAGTCAGCACTAGTGGGACCAGAGATGGTACGAGCTACCACAGAGAAGGTGCAGATCATCCAGGAGTGGATAAAGACTGCACAGAGTAGACAGAAGTCGTATGCTGATAGGATATGGAGACCTCTAGAGTTCGAGGATAGCGACCACGTCTTTCTATGGGTCTCACCTCGACGAGGATTACAGAGATTTGGCCAAGACTGCAAGTTATCTCCACATTTCATCAGACCTTTTTAGGTCCTCAGTAGAGTTGGTGAGGTGGCATACCTCTTAGCTCTTCCACCTCAGTTGCACCGGGTGCATGACATCTTTCATGTATCCCAGCCGAGGAGATATGTGCACAACCCTTCTCACATCATTGACCATGGAGAGATGGATGTCGACGATGGGGAGACTTTTACAGAGGTTCCAGTGGAGATTGAGGATCGACAGGAGTGGGTCCTTCGTGGGCAGTCGATACCTCTGGTGTGCGTTCGTTGGCAGCATGAGAACCTCCAGGAGAACACTTGGGAGCAGGAGGATTAGATGTGTGCTCAGTATCCCCACTTTTTCCCTTAGTTCGAGTTGTAGATTACGGAGACGTAAAGCCTTGAGGTGGAGAGAATGTAAAGAACTGGAATTTCCATGGATTTTTTTAAATACATGTGAATTTTACGAGTCTGCAAAAACTGACGGTGCATGATTCCGAGGCCCGGTGTGCCCGGAATCAATTTCTGAAGTTTGTTCGGGTATGTTCAATAAATGTACGAGTGGGTTTTTATAACTTTTAAATCGATGCTCAGAATTGAAATATGAGGGCACTTTTGAACTTGCAGTGCCGATATTCGCTTAAGAAGACTTTCACCTCGACAGCAGTTGGTCGAGAATAAAAGATAGTTTTGGGTTTTTTAGAGAATGTTTTAAATAAAAATAAAGTGGGTGGCTTTATTTTTATTCATTGGTTAAAACCTCCACATGGAAGTTGGAGGTGGGAACACCACACCTTAACCTCCCATGAGAGGTTATGGTGGTGGGGCCCACCCGAACCTAACCTCCTCTTCATATTTAATATTGTGGGGACCACCTGAGGTTAAAACCTCTTGAACTCCCCATTAAGTAGGGAGAAACCTCTTGAGCTCCCCACTTTATGGTGTCAAATACTCTCAATTAATTAATTGAACACATCAATTAATTAATTTGAATCTTTTTAAATTATGTGCCAATGATTAAATAATAGGTAAGAATAATCTATTATTTTGGTTGGCCTTTGTCTTTGGGTGGAACTTGGGAGAAGAGAGAACTTGGGAGAAGGCTCCCAGGGAAGAACGTGTTCCACCTACGAAGAACGCTCCAACCGATGAAGAGCATCGACCTCGATCCTGACTTCAACTTCCTTCCTCAGAAACTCCTCGACATAGGACACATTCTTCTACAACGAATCGGCGTCCGCCTTTCCGCGACTTTGTCAACGATCAACAAACAAAGGTAGGGGTACAAGCTTTATTAATTGTTGCATGTTCTTCATTTTCTATCGAGGATTATAATTCAAAGCTGCATGATATCACCCTAATGCGGAGGATGCGGGCCGAACAAACACGGCCCGACCCCTTCGACTTCATTGTGAAATTTGATGCTAAACACGGCATGAGACCGGGATGAGCGATTCCCATCAACAATGATTGCAGATCGATGGCGACGTCCCGAGGAATGCGCGACTACTTCCGAAACAAGAATCAGGCCACCAGAACTCGTCCGGTGGCTCGCGGAATTCTCGCCGACAGATGGAGCGACAACCTTCACTACATGGATGGCGGCAACACAATCGCGCCTCCAGAGGAGTAACCTGCGATCGACAGACCGCAGTGGTGCAGCAGCGGCCAACGCAAGACCGGCCGCGAAGAAAACTGGAGGCCCGAGCCACTGGGTTGCCGGAGAAGGCACGACACAAACACACCACGTGGTGGAGCAAAAAGGGGGGCCACGCCCCCTGGCTATGGTGGTGCAGCGTCGGCCGACGCAAAGGCCGACCGCAAGGAAGACTGGTGGCCCGAGCCACCGGGTCACCGGTGGAGGCGCGGTGCAACATCGCTGTGTGGGAGGCGTTTGGCCGCTCAACCAGCCGAGAGAAGTGGGACCCATCGCTGGGTCCCGCATGACATAGACCGGCACCACGTGGCACCGGTTTCACTTCCACTCGAACAGCTAAGCCGTTCGGGATTTCTAGGGGGCGCGACCTTCCCCCCTGGACGCGACTAGGGCGGACCCCACGGACCGCCAGCCGCGCGGGCCGCCAGCCGCGCGTGCCGGACCCAGCGTGGGCCGGGCCGCCTCCACGGACCGGGTCGGACACACGGACTAGTTCAGACCCATGGACCGGGTCGGTCCGATTGGGCCAGACTGGACTCGGAACCGTTTGACCTGTTTCCATTCTTTTGCCCGTAACTTGAGCTACATGCGTCTGATTGATGAACCGTAAGCGGTAATGAGAACCTTGGAAGGAGAAGGTCATTTTGGTATACCCCACTTGAGGTTTGGATATAGTTGGGGTACAAACAGGTTGGATCGAACGTAAATCCAACCGGTCCCTCGGAACCGAAATGCCAATAACTCTCAGACCGGGCGTCCGATTGACGCACTGTCTGTCGCGTTGGGTTCCTTTTGGAAATACAGATCTTTTGGATACATAAAATTGAGACTTTTTGGCAGTTTATGTATAGACACTTGGCTTGAGGAGCGGACCCTCCCAAAATCAAGCATTCTTTGTGCGGAACCCTGTGGCTGGCTGTGTACTGACGACTGTTCCTGGATCCTGTGTGGGTTCGACTGCACTGACGACTGTTCCTAGATCCTATGCAGGTTCAACAACACTGAAGACTATTCCTAGATCCCATGTGGGTTCGACAGCTTCGAAGACTGTTCTTGGATCTTGTGTGGGTTCGACAACTCCGTTTACTATTCTTGGATCCTGTGTGGGTTCGACAGAATAGATGATTCAGTGGCTACATATGATCTTCTCTATCTCTCTACATTAGTTGTATACCTGTGTGAGCTGAGTCAGTAACTGTGTGCTTTCCTCATGATTGAGATGAATTAATTGATAACTTAGGTATATGTATGGGCATATACCAAAGTGGGGTTATCTGTTGATTTCATACCTTGTGGTTTATCCTTGTTGGATTTTGTGAGACCTTGAGGGTATCAGGGTCCCTACTGAGTATCTTTATACTCACCCCTTCACGGGCTATGCCCGTACCTCGTTGTGTTGGATGCAGATGACGGACAACGCTGACCGAGGTTGAGTGTACCAGGACTGGACGGTGCCTGGAGGTGGACCTCACGGCGAGTCGGTACCCGAAGGAGACTGACGGACGTGGAGTAATGAGGAGACTATCTGTACCTACCATTCAGGTAGGATCTGTTCTGGACAATCCAGGAGTTGCTTTTCATTTTTCAGATGTTTTGTCCCTTTTCAGTTGTACTTGTATTTTACAGTTGGGTTTGTATTTCTGGCCCCTTACTTTTTAGCACTCTCTTGTTATATAGTTTTGCTTAGTGTTTTTTATCCAGTTGTGTGATCTGTTGTGTGTGTTTATAGTTATAAAGTCAATGCCTTCCCAGATTTAGGGAATTATGCCTTTGGTGCTAGTCGCCAGCCCCTGGCCTATGGAAGGCGGGCTTGGGGTAGTAATGGCACGGGCCCTGGGGGACCGGGCATGACAAGAAGCTTCAAAATTCTAGATTTATAGTTCACCACTATTTATTATATATAGAAAATTCATGCCAACTCTAAACCACTGAACTAGTTTTCAGACTCTGGTAGATCTTCACAATTAATCTTATGACTCAACAATGCCCGATACTACATATTTTGATGATCTATCTTTTGGACCTGTAACTTCCAGTTCCTCTATCAATCCTCTATAACCATGGAGATATCTTGTACATATTCATAATTCAGAATTTCAGTGTTGTCATCTAAACTCTTTGAAATTTATCTTTTCTCAGTGCCCCAGTTCAGATCAACTTGGACTTGGTTAGTTGAGTCTTTACTTTCAAAATTCTTCTCAGCTAAGTTTTGGTCCTTTCATATAACTATCTCATTGAATAGAACATACAGTCTCTTAATAACTTGTTGGTTATCATCATCCCATATATTTAATCCAAAATATTTATTTCTATATCCCACTAGAAAACATGTCATAAAATTTTCAGTGAGCTTGTCCCCATCCTTAGCATTGACATGGAAATAGGAAAAACTTATAATGATTTTTAGGGGGATAAGTTTTAGTTGTTTCCTAGAACATTTCTATTTTGGAATTTCCTATCCCAATGGAGTGGGTTGACTTTTGTGGATGAGATATTTCATTATATTCACTTCTTCGACCCAAATATCCTTGGGAATTATAGAGTGAAACCTTATGTTTAACATTTGATTCATTCGCTCATAAACACCATCCTATTGCGATGTTCTGAGAACAATCTTCTCTAGCCTGATCCTCTTATTATAATATAAATTCTATAAATTCTATCTATTTCACTCACCATCATTGTCTAATCATAATAATTTTCTCTTCTAATAAGTTTCTCTCTCTTCCACGACCTTTAATTGAATAAAAGATGAAAAGACATCAGACTTTTTCTTTAGTAAGCATACCCATACTTTTCTTATTGCATCATTAATGAAAGTTATAAAGTAAAGTGAGCCACTATTAGATCGGACTAGGGAAGTCCCCCAAATGTTTTAGTGAATCGATTCTAAATTCTATGATCTTGGATTCCATATGTTTAAGTTGAAGGAACCCTCTTCTGCATCCTATGTACAAAACTCTCATAACTTCTGAACTCAGTATGATTGAGCTTCAATATGCCTTTTTTAGTTATAACTTTTATATTCTTCTCACTAAGATGTATGATACTGCAATTCCAAAAAGACTATGAAAATTGGAACAATGAAAATTAAATCTCCATATGATCTTCCAGTTAGATATAGGGTCTCCTCCTTTAATACTCATATAGCTAGCATGGATCCTCGAGTCACCTTCCAAACTCCATCCACAAAGCTACTCCCATAGTCTACCTCATCTAACTACCCTTAGAAAATTAATTTCTCCCACAACCTTGATACACAAATAACTTATATGAACATCAATAAACTCCTATTATTCACCTAGATATTAACATATCCTTTCAAAAATATTTCAAAATTCACATCATTTACTAAATAAACCTTTATAAAATTCTCTGATACATAATTCTATATTCATATTTACCTTCCTTTGAGTGGAACAATGTTCCTAAGTAAATCACCGATGAATCCACCAGAATGTTGGCACTAACCAACAAGTTGTTTCCTCCCTTAGTTATACTCATGGAATTTTAATTTTTAGAATCTGAAGCCCTTTGGAAATCCCCTTTTTGATTCCAAAATTCCTCCAAAGATGTCCTCTTTTCCCACACTACCAACATGTGGAACCCGAACTAACAAATTTTCCTTAGTTTATCTCTCATAAATTACCATATAATTATTTATTCTAGCTTCTTCTTTGGGCTGACCATACTTATCCATCATTATTGAGTTTACTTTTGGATAGTGCTTGTACTTCCCTTTATTTGAGTTTATCATTAAGGATCAAGTTCTGAAAATCCTTAAATACCAAGTTGTACTTTCCATAGAAATTACTCACTACTATTACCATCACATCCCATGACTCCAACAGTGATGAAAGTAATTGAAGATCCCATACATCATCTATGAACTTCACCATCACTGATTCAATCTTCCTTAAGATCATGTTGAAGAAATTCACATGATCTGCCACTGGTATTTCTTCTGATATCCACATATTGAACAACCATCACATTATAAACAATTTATTAAGTACTGTTGGATTATCACACATACATTCCATGGAATTTATGAGATAAAATACGGTCTTCAATTCATAGATGTTAAAGTCCATGTTTTATTCAAATTAAACCTTCACCAATCCAAGTGACTTCATGCCTAATCATTCCCATTCCACCTTTTCTATCTTCTTTGAATGAACTCCATCCAAAAGAACATTTAAGTCCTTTTGACTAAGACGGTCCAACATATTTATTATCTAAAATCCAAAATCTATTCTATAAAACTTATCAACCCAAACCTTATCTTTATCTAATTCCATACCTTCTGATGATAGTAAACTCTTACTAAAAAAATAACCTCATAGTAAAAGCGATAGTTACTCGAGTTACCTCAGAGTGTTATTAAAGCAAGATTTACCAACCACAAGTGCTATGATACCATTTTTTGGGAATCCCCCAAAGAATATGATAATATAATGCATATCCAATAGATGAAACCACATAGTAGAAACCATGTCATTCAGAAGGACTTCCTCAACTTAGCGTACTAGAAGATATGATGCCACACCCCTTACTCACCACATGAAACCAAACATCTTACAAACTCAAGAGAAAAAAACCCTCATAAATATTCAAGATAAAAATGATAAAGGAAAGGAAAAAAATATTTACATTGTTTCGAAAATATTTCCTAAATCCAAGGGAGAAACACCACTACTATTTCCACTACAACCAGAAGTAACAAAGAATTACACTTTAATTGATAAAACATTTAGTATGGATTTAATTATAGTGATTAATAATGATGTAATTCCATGATATTATGCTATATATAAATAAATATGAATAAGGTTTACATATTGTTTTTAACTAAAAATCCATTTGATCAATCTAGTTTCACTGATATCATATTTTTTTTTGGAAACCCCCCATTTAGAATGATGACTGCTGATGTCCAGTAGCAAACCAAATCTGACTACTTATCCTGTTGAACAACCCAATTTACACTTGTGCTGATAACTTCCATTCTCTTTATATCTAGACCATCTTCTATATACACATCAATTGGAAAAATTCATCATCCAATCACCCTTCCATCAACGAGAGAGAATCCACTCTCACTGCCTAAGTTGTATGGATGATGTGTCATCTGAATAACTCCATCCAATCAACTATGTATGATGAATTGAAAACATGTCTCACATAAAATAATATTGTGGTAATAGAGGGAATACCTAAAAAAATACATCCTCATAAATAAATAAATAAGTATACTACACATTTCATATTAATTAGAATAAATAATGAAAAATATTTTATTATAATAAAACATTATAATATAATGATGTAATTCACCACAACTATTATAAAAACAAAAACAAAAATGATAACCAGGACATGGAAACATTCTTAAAAAAGAAACAAGATTATAAGAATTGTAGTCACAATAAAAATTTTTATTATCATATATTAGAAAATGTTGGACCCTCTATGATATAATGGTTTTCATAATCACAAATAATGTCAATCTAGAGATTCTATTATTTCATGCCATTTAATATCTCTCAGTAAATCAATTATGTCATACTATAAAATTCATTTCAATAACTAAAAAAACTATATTTATGCTTCAATATATTTACAAGTGTATATTTTCATGTTTTATGCATTCTACTTAATCTAGTAGTGCTCTGTGTAAGACACACACTTCATAATTTTTTCAGATTCCCTGGAACTATTAGTTCAAATGATACACCGATGATCGACACACCGACGGATGAAACACCGATGATCGACGCACCGATGGATGACACACCAATGATCGACTCACCGATGGATGACACACCGATGATCGACTCACTGACGGATGGCACACTAATGATCGACTCACCGATGATCGACACACCGATGATCGACTCACCGATGGACGACACACCGATGATTGACTCACTGATGTATGAAACACCGATGATTGACTTAATGATGGATGACACACTGATGATCGACTCAACAATGGAAAACACACCGATGACTGACACACCAATGATCGACACACCGATGGATGACACACTGATGATCGACACACCGATGGACGACACACTGATGAGCGACACACTGATGATTGACTCACCGACGGACGACACACCGATGATCAACTCACCAATGGATGACACACCGATGATCGAATCACTGAGGTACGAAACACCAATGATCGACACACCGATGATCGACTCACCGATGGATAAGTCACCGATGAATGACTCACCGATAGATGATAGACCGATAACAAAAACGACTCACCGATACTCTGAGTCACTGATATCGATGGAAATAACTCACTGACACTCAGAGTCACCGATGCTGACAAACCGATGCTAATAAACTAATGCTGATAGGCCAATTCTAACAGACCATTGATGACAGACCAATTCAAATGAGTCATTGATACTTATGACTCACCGATAGTCATAAATACTATTTCAAATTTATTAATTCAAATTTATTTCTAACGGTCATATTTAGACAAATTATTCTTTTTGACATTATTTAATGTTTTCTATAGGACTATCTACAGAAAGTACGAGGTACATGCACATGGGGAGATATTCATGCCTCATGGACCTTGAAAAATCAAAGGATCACAAGATTAACCATGCAGTGTGGGTGTGAGACAGACCGGGCGAATGTGCTAAAAAGTGAAAACAGAATAACTCGAAAAGCGGTGCAAGAATTCAAAGCTTGAGTACACAAGGAGTTCAATAAGACAATTAAGAACATGCTGAATTTCTCTGAACATCCTAACATCAAAGAGATAAAATTTTCACACATGGAAGATAGATTACAGAGGCTGTGATACTCTGTTCCGAAGTCATCTTCCCGAAGAGGTCTCAAATATCATTTTCTCTACTTCAATCTAGTCCCGAGATTCACTGCATAACACAAAAATATTTCTAAATACTTTTTTCATTTATAATTCTGTTGTGATCTTGTGTTTACCTTGTTGAGCAGTGTGTGCATATATTAGTTTCACACACACTATCTCCTGTGCATACCTGGAGGATACTCAATATCCTCACACTTACTCTCTTTTTACTCTTGTATCCCACGTAGAATAGTGGAAGAGATCAAGTGTGATCTGTTTGTTGTTTTTCCCACGAATAACTATGGTGGAGGTCAAGTGTGACCTAGAAAGCCTTGTGTGCTATTGTGAACCCCGATCTAGGGTGTGGATCAAAAGTTTATTAATATAATCTTCTTGGTGGCAGGTGATCACCAAGTGGAGAGGACTAAGTCTCAGCTTGAGACTGAACCTCTTGTTTTTATCCGCTGTGTATTTATCTTTTAGTTTAATCTGATATGTGTTTATTTAATTTTAAACAAAACTAAATTTAACTTTTATAGTTAGTTTAGCAAGTGTTTATATCTGTTTTCAATCAGTAGATTAGTTTCAAAAGTTTGACTAATCTTTAGATTGGTAAATCAGAGAACTAATCAATCTTCTGAGAAATTAATTGAACATTCAAGACTTTTATAAATTCACTACAAACTGACTTTGATTATATTTTAATTGGGATATATCTTTAAAAGAACCTTTTTTAACAAAATTTTTTATAGACACTCAATTCACCCCCCTCTTGAGTGATCTACTCTGACAAACATTTGGTATCAGAGGGAATATAATAATTATTGTCAGTTTCAACTATGATTATAGTTGTTTTTCAAAGATCTTAAAATTTCTATTAGTTCTAAATTTTTATCTCTTTGAAATTATTTTACAATTTATATCATGGAAAATATATTAGAAGGGGATGCTACCAATAAACCGTCTTTCTTTAATGGAACTAACTATGCTCAGTGGAAGATTAAAATAAAAATAAATCTAGAAAGCATGAGATTTGAAATCTGGACAACTATTGAAAGTAAATATGCAATTCCTGAAAATAATAGAAACACTTGGGATAAACCTACCAAGACTACCCATAACAATAATTATAAATCAATTAATACTCTGTACTATACACTAAGAGATGAAGAGTTTAATCGTATTTCTGCTTGTAAAACTGCACATGAGATTTGGGACACTCTGTCTGTTCCTCATGAGGGAACATATAATGTTAAATAAATGAGATTAAATACTTATACTATTAAATATGACAATTTCAGAATGATGCCTGATGAATCTATTTTTGATATGTATCTTAGGTTCAATGAAATAGTGAATACCATGATTTCTTTAGGAAGAGAAGTTATATCTAAAGAGCAGATTAGGAGGATTCTGCGATGCTTACCAGAGAGATGGAGAGGGACATATGTATCTATTAGATAATTGTGTGACATTGATAAGATGCCAGTAAAGGAATTGATTGAAAAATTAATGATGTATGAAGAATAATTGAAGGTAAATCAAGAAGAGGATAAACCAAAATGAAAGTCTGTAGCCTTGAAGACTATTACCTCTAAAAGTAAAGACAAGGAGAAAGTTCAAGCTGCTGTTGAAAGCTCTAGTAGTGAAGAATCAGATTCAGATAGTGATGAAGAAATGTCCCAATTGGCCAGGATATTCAAGAAATTTTATAGGAAAAATAAGTTTTTCAAAAATCCCAATTACAAAGGGAAGTATGATAACAAGGGAAACTGGAAAAAGGATTGGAAGAGAAATGATAAAATAGAAGAGATAATTTTCTACGAATGTAAAAGTAAATTACATGTCAAGGATGACTGTACAAAGATGAAATACAAGAAGAATTATGAAAATAAGGATATAATGTATAAGAAAGCAATGAAGGCCACCTGGAGTGCCTCTGAGGACAACTCCAGTGAATATGATTCATCTCATAATGAAGAGGATATGGATAATATGTGTTTTATGAAAAAAAATGAGGTAAACTTCCTAAAGATCTCCTGTAGAAATATGTGGTACTTGGACATTGGGTGTTCAAGACATATGATAGGGTAATATTCAAGATTTAAAAGTCTTATCAAGATTGATGTAGGACATGTCGCTTTTGGTGACAATGGTAAAGGAAAAATCATCAGCCTAGGCCAGATTGGTAACCCTAACTCTATTTAAATTTTCAAAGCACTTTATGTTGATGGATTAAGTATAACCTGCTTAGCATATCTCAATTATGTGATGATGGATTTAATTTTAAAGTAAAAAATTATTCATTCCATGTTTTTGATGCCAAGAATAACTTAGTATTTACTACTCTTAGAAATGATAATGTATATACTGTAAATTTAGACATATTAGCCTCACGTAATGTTTCTTGTCTAAATTCCTTTCACAAAGAGCCCTAGCTCTAGCACAGAAGACCATGACATTGCAAAATAAACTCTATTAAGAAGTTAACTAGAAAAGGTTTAGTTAAAGACCTACCCAAATTAGAGTTTCCAGACAATAAGGTGTTCAATCCTTGTCAAAAAGGAAAGCAACATAAAACCTCTTTCAAACCAAAGAAAGAAGTAACTACTTCTCAACCTCTTGAGTTGGTTCAAATGGATTTTTTTGGACCATCTAGAGTTTTGAGTCTCAATGGGAAGCACTATGTTTATGTTCTTGTAGATGATTTCTCTAGGTATACATGGAACTTTTTCTTAGCTCACAAGAGTGAAGCTTGTTATCACTTTACCAAGTATGTTAGAACTATAGAAAATCTTAGTGGAATTAAGATTAAATACCTAAGAAGTGCTCATAGCCGTGAGTTTGAGAATCAAGATTTTGAATCTTTCTGCTCACAAAATGGCCATAATCATAAATTCTCTGCCCCTAGGACACCTCAAAAAAATGGTGTGGTAGAAAGAAGAAATAGAACCCTACATGAAATTTCTTGAACTATGATTAATGAATATGACCTACCAATTTATTTTTGGGATGAAGCTATTAATACAACTTGTTACATAATAAATAGAGTCTTAATCATACCCATCCTTAAGAAAACTCCTTATGAGTTTTGGAAAAATAGGAAACCCAAAGTAATTTATTTTAAAGTGTTTGGATGTAAAGTTTATATTATGAACACTAAAGAAAATTTAGATAAAATTTCCCCCAAAAGTGATGAAGGAATATTTATTGGATATTATACATCAAGCAAAGCCTATAGAGTCTTTAATAAGAAAACCAAGTGTGCGGAGGAATCTGTACATGTCAAGTTTGATGAAACAGATCCACACGAGCCTAAGACCTCACTAGAAAATATTAAAGAGGATATGTCCAACATGGACATTAATAATAAAACCTAAAATCATCATATAATGGAATCTGTGAAAAATCCCAATTCTGGAAATTCTCCAGATCCCAGCCATAATGAACTGGATAAAAATAATGAACTTGAAATAACTAGTCTTACCTTTATTAAACCAACTAGGACCCTTAAAAATCATCCCTTAGATGTCGTTGTTGGAGATTTAGATAGAGGAACACAAAATAGAGCTTCCTTGAGAAACCAGGTTGAACATCAAGCATTCTTGTCACAACATGAACCTAAAAATATCAATGATGCAATCAATGAGGAATTTTGGGTAATGGCCATACAAGAAGAATTTAACCAGTTTGAAATAAATAAAGTTTAGAAACTTATAGATAAACCAAAGGATATTTGGACCATAAGAACCAAATGGGTGTTCAGAAATAAAGTGGATGAAGTTGGAAATATAGTTAGAAACAAAGCTAGGTTGGTTTCACAAGGATATAATCAAGAAGGAGGAATTGATTATGAAAAAACCTTTGCACTAGTAGCTAGGCTTGAAGCCATTATAATCTTACTTGCCTATGCAACACACTTGGATTTTAAACTTTATCAAATGGATGTAAAAAGTGCATTATTAAATGGTTTTATAGTTGAGGATGTTTTTGTTGAACAACCTCGAAGTTTTACAAATCCACATTTTCTAAATCATGTTTTCAAATTATCTAAAGCTTTATACGGTTTGAAACAAGATCCAAGAGCTTGGTATGAAAGGTTAAGTAACTTTCTTATTTTTAAAGGCTTTACAAAATGACTTGAAGATCCTACTTTGTTTATAAAAATAATTTTAAAAGAATTTTTAATAGATCAAATATATGTAGATGATATTATCTTTAGATCTTCTAAAAATTCTTTATGTAATGATTTTTCTAAAATAATGAAAAGTGAGTTTGAAATGAGTTTGATGGGTGAACTTAAATATTTTATTAGATTTCAAATATTTCAAAATAAAGAAGGTATTATTATAAATAAAAGTAAGTACACTAAAGATATTTTGAAAATATATGGCCTTGATAGCATTAAGTCTAGTGAAACCCCTATGAGTTCTACATGTAAGTTAGATCTTGATGAAAATGGAAAATCCACTGATCAAACTGCATATAGAGGAATGATTGGGAGTTTGCTATACTTAACTGCTAGTAGGCCAAATATTATGTTTAGTGTGTGTATGTGTGCAAGATTTCAAGAAAACCCAAAAGAGTCCCATTTAAATGTTGTTAAAAGAGTTTTCAAATACCTCAAGTATACAACTAATTTAGGACTATTTTATCCTAAAGTAAAACCTTTTGATTTAGTTAGTTATTCAGATGCTGACTTTGGTGGATGTAAGTTAGATATAAAGAGTACCTCTAGAACATGTCACTTTTTGGGAAAGTCTCTAATATCATGGTGCAGTAAGAAGAAAAATTCAGTTGCATTATCAACTGCTGAAGCAGAGTACATTGCTGCTGGTAGTTGCTGTGCACAAATTTTGTGGATGAAACACACCTTATTAGACTATGGATTTCAATTTAGACATATCCCCATAAACTGTGACAATCCAAGTGCTATTAACATTTCTAGGAATACAATTTCTCATTCTAGAACAAAACACATTGATGTAATACATCACTTTTTGAGAGATCATTATCAAAAAGGTGATATAACTCTTGAGTTTATCGAGATTGATCATCAACTTGTTGAAATATTCATTAAACCCTTAAACTCTGAGATAATGAACTACATCATACATGAACTAGGAATGGTAAATCTCTAAAGTCCTATCAAACCTCTATTATCAGTGAAACTGATCAGTGAAACCAATCAGTGAAACCGATCAGTAAAACCGATCCCATAAAACTGATCTCGTAAAACTGATTAGTGAAACCAATCTCTATGAAACCGATTAGTGAAACCAATCTCATGAAACCGATCAGTGAAACCGATCTCGTGAAACCGATATCTTGAAACCGATCCCTTGAAACTGATTGTGTGAAACCGATGCCTTCAAAAACCCTTTTGTAATTTTGTCATCTTTAAGTAAAACAACACAGTTTTATGTTCTTTTTATTGAATTTTTTGTGCTTTACAATTTATAATCCCTAAATGATATAAAAAATTCAATCCACTTTGACCTTTCACACTCCCTCTACCGTAAAACCTTCAGCTCTTTGACACTCTATCTCTCGATCCATGACCTTTCAAGTCTCTTTGGACTCGATCTTCATAAATGGAATTGATGAAGCGCGCGATGGAAGAGTCAAGGGAATCTCCATCAGCTAAGTGTCAGAATGGTTAGTCCAGTGGTTCTGCAAAGCCAGGATTAGGAAGCCAAGTTGTTAAAGTAAATAAAGAATTTTTTGCAGAATGGCTTATATCAAGAAGGTCACTTTTTCTAATGGTAATAGAATATCAAGGATGGCTAAGCTGGTTCTCAAACAATGAAAGACCATTCTATCCCCAGCTTATGCATGAGTTTTATCTCTATCTGAAGATATTTTTGGATGGAGTAGAATAAGCGAGAATGAAGTCTATAGTAAAATGAAAAGAGATAACTTTTTCATCTAAGGAATGGGATGAATGTTTAAAAATTCCTCATGAAGGTGTCTATTCTAATTATCAGGGTAAAATTACACCTTCCTCTGATTTGTTTTTACATGAGGATGCTTTGAAAGAGCTTACTGGAAGTGAAGAATCGAGGAGAGCTACTTCCAGTGAATTTTATGGAGAGACAAGATTACTTTTTAAGTTTATTCAACATCAAATATTCCTAAGGAAGGGATATTTCACTGTTGTGAAGTATCAGGATGTATTATTAATTTACCACTTAAAAAATAGGATAAAGATGAATCTTTGTAGGTATCTAATGGTTCACATTTATGATATGATAAAGCCCTCCAAGAAAGAAACATGTTTGTACTATCCTAGGAAGATCCATGCAATGCTAAAGAAGTTGGGATATGTGGTAGATGGATATGAAATGATTAGTGCCTGTAGTGGTTTATGCCTTCAGAAAGAGATTTTCAAGAGGATGAAGATTTTATAGAACCTGTGGAATAAATGTTGGGTAGGAGATGAGGAAATACTATATGAGTAGTTCAATTCGATTGACCATCCTACCAGACCAAAGGATCAAGTTGATCTAGGCCTAAAACTATGATAGGAAGCTGTCTATTCAGATGAGGAAGCTAAGGCTGAGTTTCCAAGGGAAGAAGGATCTCCTTTTTATGACATGAGTGATCTTGATATTGCTGAAAGTCCAAAAGACATGTCTTATGGGTCAGTTATTCCACCTTTGGATTTACCCTCAAGGGAACCTTTATTAGGTGATGAGGATGAGGAAGAGATAGAAGTCACTGGTGTGGAAGGATATGTAAGTAAGTTAGATTAGGAGTCTGATGATGATGATGATGATGATGATGATGATGAATAGGGATATGATGAACATGTCAGTGATTATTTAAAAGTGGGACAACAAGAGGTTGATAGATCCAGTGAGGAATTTGTACATGGAGATGCAGATGGTGCTAATCCTGTTGGACATGAGGCTGTTGATCATGGAGATACTAGTAATGAGGACAGACCTCACCATACTATTGTTGAAAATCAAGAAATCATTCATTAATTGAATGAAATTATGGCTGGTGGCCATGAGGAAGAGGCTGAGGACCGGGTGCCTCAGATTGAGGGAGTACCTGGAGAAATTGAAGTGGCTGGAGTAGATGCAGAACCTCATGTTCAGTTGGTACCTGTGCCCAAAAATGTTATTTTGGCTAGAGGACATGATAAAGAAGAATATGAAGATGAAGTTTTACATGAGCCCCAGGGAAGAAGAGTTAGGATTGACACTGTTGAGACAAGAGATTGGACCTGTACTCAAGAATGGAATAAATATCTAGGATACATTATATTTTTTTTGGAATATAATTTTGATGAGGAGATAGCAGCACCTCCTCCTGCTCCTCAAGTTCAAGCTGAAGTAGAACCTATTGCACCTACTTTACCAGGTGCACTTCCAGCAGATGAGCCAGTAACATAGCTAGTTCCTAGTGACTATGTCACTAAGGCTAATTTATAGCAATTCAAAAATGATATTTGTAATTCAGTGAGAGCCTCAGTTGGATCCAGAAGTGAAGACTCTACTTCAATGAGTATTTCAGATGCTGATACTGCAAAAATTGCAAGGATGGTGATCCAGGAGATTCAACCTAATCTCATTACCATAATTGAAACAATCATTAGACATAACACCTTGCTGAGAGAATAAGTAAGGAAGATAATCAATGAGTTAAATTCTCTAACCACCGGTTTCAAGACCTCTTTTAGTGGTGTGATGTAATTTCTTAGGAACTTAGTGACACATCTACCGAGTGTATATTTGAAGAAATTGAAAGAAGAGATTGAAAAAATGACCATTGGTCCATCCACTTATAGAGGTGGGAAAGGTTCTGTTGCTGATTTGGAATCCCTCAAGGCTGCAATAAGAGAAGAACTCAAGAATATTCAGAGTGATTCAGAAAAAGAAACTCTTACAAAGGTACATAGAAATACATGACTTGTTTATAATATGGTAAGGAAGTGCACAAATGAAGCCTATGCTGCTTAGAAGTATATTAGAGAGAAAGTGGATAAGTACTTTACTAAGATCTATACCAAGCATGATCTTATCAATAAAACTAAGTTTTTATCCAAAAATATCAAAATTCCTCTGGTAATAGAAACCTTCAAAAAACAAGTGGCACAATTAAAGGATTTTACCCCTCTTTTGGATAAATTCTTGTAGAATAAGGATGATTTCAAGAAGTCCTTGAAATATGGCGGTGAAATCATTAATGATTTCATCAATCTCTTCAATACATATCTTCATGTTCAAGATGAATCAATTTTGGTTCCTCCTGCT
Organism: Viscum album; assembly: GCA_963277665.1. NCBI lineage: Eukaryota > Viridiplantae > Streptophyta > Magnoliopsida > Santalales > Viscaceae > Viscum > Viscum album. The sequence continues at coordinate 1,860,047,282 of OY728128.1, forward strand.
ACTTCCATTGGCACTACCTCTTGGCCTCCTACCCTGATGACTCTGTCTCTCAGGCCCTTTCTCAGATTCGACTAGTCATTACCAAGCAACCCTAGAGCCGTGTGTTGTCATAAAGAAGACCTAGCCTTGTAGTAAATGTCCCAACATGTGTTTCCTTGCCTGGTGTTGTCTTCAGACCACATCTTCCCACTGCCAAACCAAAACCTTCTGATCCTAATCCTGATTCTTCAGATAAAGGAAAAATACCTCAAAATCCAAACCCTTAGTGGTGGATTGTGTATTTTATAGGGATTTGTATTTTTATTTTACTGGTTATACTCTTTTGAACCTTAATGGAAATATTTTTTTGTCTTCACTATGTTTCTCATCTTCTTTATGTTATTTCTTTTTATTCATTCTCCTTCTATTAGCCTTTTTTTGCTAATCCCAAAAGGGTTAGAAAGGTATAGGCATCCATTATTAATTAAAGGTATAATCATACATTATTAATTTCAGGGGGAGAAACTCAGGCATAGGACACATGGCATGTACTCACCATAATATATATATACACACATATATTTTCTTTGATCCAATAATTGAGGGGGATCATTGCTTTAAAAACACAAACAAGGGAAAGCCTTAGTTATATTGAAAAATCACATTCAGTGAGATATGCGAAGTCAAGTAATTACTATTCCTTAACATCACATGTATGCCATAATTTTTTATTATCAAAAAGGGAGAGATTGTTGGACCCTCTATGATATAATGGTTTTCATAATCACAAATAATGTAAATCTATAGATTATATTATTTTATTACATTTAATATCTCTAAGTAAATCAATTATGTCATACTATAAAATTAATTTCAATAACTCAAAAAACTATATTTTTGCTTCAATATATTTACAATTGTATATTTTCATGTATTTATGCATGCCACTTAATCTAGTAGTGCTCTCTATAAGAAAGACACTTCATAAGTTTTTCATATTCCCTAGCACCTTTAGTTCAAACGACACACTGATGATCGACACACCGATGGATGAAACACCAATGATCGACTCACTGATGGACGACACACTGATGATCGACTCACCGATGGACGACACACTGATAATCGACTCACCGATGGACGACACACCAATGATCGACTCACTGATGATCGAGACACCGATGATCAACTCACCGATGGAAGAAACACCGATGGATGACACACTGATGACCACCACACCGATGGACGAAACACCTATGATCGACTCACTGATGGATGACACACCGCTGATCGACACACTGATGACTGCCACACCGATGGATGACACACCGATGATCGACACACCGATGGATGACACACCGATGACCAACACACCGATGATCAACTCACCGATGGAGGACACACCAATGATAGATTCACCGATGGATGAAACATCGATGATCAAATCACCCATGGATGAAACACCGATGATCGACTCACTGATGGATAAGTCACCGATGAATGACTCACTGACATGTGACATACCGATAACACAAACGACTCACCGATACTTTGAGTCACTGATACCGATGGAAATAACTCACCGATACTCGGAGTCAATGATGCTGACAGAACAATGCTGATAGACCATTGATGACAGACCGATGCAAATGATTCACCGATACTTATGACTCACTGATAGTCATAAATATTGTTTCAAATTTATTAATTCAAATTAATTTCTAACGGTCATATTTAGAAAAATTAATGTTTCTGACATTATTTAATGTTTTATTTAGTAATATCTGCAGACAGTAAGAGGTACATGCATGTGGGGAGATCTTCATGACTACTGGACCTTCAATTATAAAAGGATTTCAAGCTAAACCATGCAGTGTGGGTGTGAGGAAGGCTAGGAAAATGTGCTAAAAAGTGAAAACAGAAGAACTCAAAAATCTATGCAAGAATTCAAAGCTAGAGTACACAAGGAGTTCAACAAGACATGCAAGAACATGATGAATTTCTATGAACATACTAACATCAAAGAGCTGAACTTTTCACACCTGGAAGCTAGAGTACAGAGGCTGCGATACTCTATTCTGAAGTCATCTTCTAGAAGAGGACTCAAATATCATTTTCTCTACTTCAATCTAGTCTATAGCTTCACCGCATAACACACAGAGATTTCTAAACTCCTTTCTTTATTTATAACTCTGTTGTGATCTTATCTTTACCTTTTTGAGAAGTGTATACATATGTTAGTTTCACACACACTATATCCTATGCATAATTGGAGGATACTCAATATCCTCAAACTCACTCTCTTTTTACTCTTGAATCCCATGTAGAATAGTAGAAGAGATTAAGTGTGACGTGTTTGTTGTTTTTCCCACGAATAACTATGGTAGAGGTCAAGTGTGACCTGGACAACCTTGTGTGCTATTGTGAACCCCAATATAGGGTGTGGATCAAAAGTTTATTAATATAAACTGCTTGGTGGTAGGTGATCACCAAGTGGAGATGACTAAGTCTCAAATTGAGACTGAACCTCTTGTTTTTATCCGCTGTGTATTTATCTTTTAGTTTAATCTGATATGTGTTTATTTCATTTCAAATAAAACTAAATTGAACTTTGATAGTTATCTTAGAAATTTTTTATATATGTTTTTAATCAGTATATTAGTTTCAAAATTTTGACTAATCTTTAGATTGGTAAAGTTGAGAACTAATTAATCTTCTGAGAAATTAATTGAACATTCAGGACTTTTATAAATTCACTGCAAACTGACTTTGATTATATTTTAATTTTGGGATATCTTTCAAAGAACATTTTTAATTTTTTTATAGATACTCAATTCACCCCCCTTTTGAGTGATCTACTCCCACCAACATAAAATTTATATAGAGAAACTATCATTGAGAGGAAACAAAGAAAATTAAAAAGTGTGATTTTATGGAGTACATTTGAGATAACATATTAAATTTTTAATGACCGTCATGTTGGAATAATGGAGCTATATCTATTGGATGGAGGTGGGGAAAGTTCTAAAGGCCCATAATAAGAACCGGTGTAGAGCCTTTCATGGTTAAACTTATATTCTGAGGTTACTGAAAAAATAACAACTCCGACCAACTATAGAATAACTTACTAGTGATGTCATAACTAGCCCTCGTTGGGACTCCACCTGAGCCAACAATGAGTTTGAGTGTATCCCCCAAACACCACCTTTAATAGGCCACAATTTTATGACTAGAATCAAGGGTCTATCATCACACATATATGAAATACATTACACTTTATTATAAAAAATCCACAATACTAGGATCAATGAAAATGAAAAATCCATTTTTGACACATGAATAATGCAATGCATTTCATATCATATATGTCAAAACAAAATATAAAAATAATGATAATTCTATCATCTCCTCCACACCTTATACAAGGAATAGTGTAATTTCTCTCCACCATCAAGTCTCCCATGACTAGAGCTATGGTCACCCACTATCACCACCAACTATATCAAGAAAATATGAAAAATAGTTTTATAAAATAGGGGTAAGAATATAAATATAACTAGTAGGTTCCTCTATAGAAGTACCATGTGCCCATTTGAATGATTCATGCTAATTCATCCATGTATGGAATAAATAAAATAGAATAAGAAACCAAAAAACACCCCCCAACATCAACCATCCAATCTTTTCCATTTCATACCATATATCCATCTTACTACTAAACTAAATTACTATTCCCATCATTCATCATCACACAACCAATACTATAAAACAACCATCACACATCCTCATCCTAGAACCAAGTAGTTTTCCACCCATAGGGACCTCACAAATATAACACCACTACCAAGAAGTTATCCACATATAGAAAACTCATAGTATATATATAACATCCCACTCCATCTCATCAGCTTGAGAGGGCGATGGAATGCTACCTGGATTTAAGTGATGTTCCCAAGGTGGAAAAAGCTGACAATAATTACTGAGGGCTTCAAGAACAAATGGGGAATGATTTTCCCTTAGAATAAAAACAACTTACAAAATGATCCATAACAAAAAAAATTACATGATTCATGTCACAATGTTTCACAATTCAACAAGACCAAGGGACCAATAAAACCAAACTATAATCAACATAATCAAAGTACCAAGTGGAAGAATACACAAAAAAACCCAAATATGCTGTGACATAACTCCATAGATCCACCCCAAGCTCCAAGCTCCAAGCACTACAAGATTTCCCAAGCATCATGAAGTGCCAAAAAAGGAAGGATATGCTTTACATTTACCTGCGTCCTGAAATACAACATCTAAAAAATCACCAAAGTGACAAAGCAGGGGGTGAGTACTAATAATAAGTAGGGTTTCTCCAAATGAATTCCCTACACACTCCACTAGGATAGAAGACGTTAGCACAATTTATATAAATTCATTAAAATAGTTCAACAGTTAACAACAAGACAAACACATCCTTACCAAAGGAAATTCACCCAAAACCTCACAATTCCATGGAAAACAAACAAACATGTAATTATCCATTTTACATTATCATAAACCATTTCAACTAGCATGGATACATGCACATCCCAACCACATGCCAAAGTGTCACACAATCGTACCTGACCACACACACACACATGAGCTTGGTGTTACCATTGGTGGTGGAACTTTACATCCAAACCCATCCAATTTTTATTATGGTACTTCACACCCACATTCAAATTCCTGATGGTGGTCCTTCACACCCACTATCCATTCCATCCAACCCATACTTGTCAATATAATATGAAAAAAATAAAAATACATATTGATCAAGATCACATCAAAACACAATTTCTAAACCAAAAAATACCTTAAGCAAATCACAATTTCAACACAATCCCTAACCATTTCAATAAAATCAAAATTTATTGAAAACACCCTAAAAGCATTTCCATGCCAACCATAATTTCAATAAAACAAACCTTTTTATTGAAAACCATTTTTACAAAACATTTCCCAAAAATACGCCATGCCAATGATTTTAAATCTCTCATTTTAAAATCATACATCAAGCACATTGCACAACAATAACCCATTTATCCCCAAATCCACAAAACATCACAAAATGAGTATCAAAAAAGTTTCACACATCACAAACATCATCAATTTAAATCATAAACCATTAATTTGAAATTTAAGCATTTTAGTTCTATCCAAATGGTGTCGATAGAGAATCCACCTACCTTGGGGTTTCGGTGAAATCGACCAACGCCCAACTATACCACAAATCCAAGTGAAAAAAATCCATGAAACTACCTTAGACCCCTTTACCTATCATCAGAAAACACAAATATCACCATTTAAGGAAACAAAAACCCTAGATATACATGCGATGGGTGTAGATCTAGAAAACTGAGAGATAGGGAGAACTAGATCTAAGAGAAACCAAGAAGAACCAAGAGGGGAGACTTACTGGAGGAGAATCGCCTTCAAAACACCATGAAAACCCTTCAAAATGACTCCAAGATTAGTGGGATAGGTTCCATAACCCTTGAGGATAAGAAATCCCAAGTGACTCTTGAGTGGGAGGAAGAATGAAATATTTTGGGCAAATCTTGAGTGGTCCCATTTTTAAAAACCCAATTTTTATTGACACACACAGTTAGATCGTACGATTAGACAAACTGTGCACTAACCGTCCTACTGCTATTGCCCCAAAGGGTACCTTACATGGTTTCTTTTCACGGTTAGAAAAACCATTCAAAAACTGAGTGAAGCCCACTGCCTCCACCTTCATGGTTTCCTGGAGATCCTACATGGTTTCCCCCAACCATGCTCAAACCGTACACCCCTAGAAAATCCTACAAACCTTTCCAAAAACCTTAAAAAATCTTCCAAAAATTATCCAAACACCTTATATACATAAAAATACACAAAAGGGTTACATAACTCAAAATAAGGGTACTAAATTCTCCCCTCCATTGGAATTTCCATCCTTATAAAGTAGAGAACCATCGATTTACTGAAAAATATTAGGCCATTGCTTGAAAATATCTTTATGCCACTCTCAAGTCTCCTCTTTAATCTAACCATGTTGCCAAAAAACCTAAACTAGACCGATGATTTTACTACACAAGACTTTATCTTTCCTCTCCATAACCCACACTAGCACGTGCACCAAATAAGCATCTGAATCTAGCTGAACATGATCCCAATGAATCACATGGTCATGATTTGATACTTTTTAAACTGAGAAACATGAAACACATTATGTACCACACTAAACTGTGGTGGAAAATCCAACCAATATGCCACATCCCCAACCCTATCAAGTATCTCAAAAGGCCCAATATACCTTAGAGATAACTTTACCTATTTCCCAAAACGACGATGACCAAGCCTAGGAGAGATTCTCAAGAACACATGATTAACCACCTCGAACGAAAATGGCCATCGATGATGGTCTCTATAATATTTCTGATGACTTTTCACCATCTCCATCCTCTTCATAATCAACTTAATCTTCTCCTTCATCTTTTGGACAAGGCTCTCCCAACTAATGAAGTCTCACCTATTTCCACCCAACATAGTGGAGAATGAAAAGGATGCCTATACAATGATTCTAAAAGATCCATATGTATGAAGTCCTGATAACAGTTATTATAGGATAACTACACCAATGGTAAGTGATCCTCCCATGATCCATCAAAATCCATCACACAAGACCGCAACATATCTTCTAACATTTGTATCATTCTATCGGATTTCCCATCCGTCTGAGGATGATACGCTATACTCATCATCAAATAGTCCCAAGGTCTTGTTGAAAGGATTTTTAGAAACTAGACACGAACCTCATATCTCTATCTGATATAATCAAAACTTGAAAACCATGCCTCTTTACCACCTCATGGATATATATTTTGGATAGTTCCTTCACCGTATGAGATTCACAAATAGGGATGACACTACAACAAAAATTTCCTTTAGCGGCGGGTTTTTAGCGGTAGTTTTGGGAACTGCCGCTAAAACCTTTTTTAAAATGGTTTCGTGGTGGTTTATAATAAACCATCACGAAATTTTTTTTTTACACTGCCGAACCTTCCCCCCCACCCTGACCCCTTCTCACCCCGTGACCCCGCTTACCCCGGCGCCCCGCTTCCCCCGCGACACCAGCCCCCCGTGACCCTGGTGACCCCACGACCTTAGAGACCCCGAAACCCCGGTGACCCCATGACCCCGGTGACCCCGGCCCCTCGCGACCCCGACGACCCTGCGACCCCGGCGACCCTGTGACCCTGGCGACCCCGTGACCCCTGCGACCCCGCTTCCCCCGCCCCCCCGCGACCCCAACGACCTATACGAACCCTAATGTTTGAATTCTATGTTAAGACTTGTTTATGAATTTTGAAATCATTTTATATCCATACATGATTTCAAAGGATGGTTTAAGGGATGTTGCAATTCTATTTTGGAAAATAATACGTGTTTAGCACTTTATGAAAAAATGAGTTTCAATGGAAAGTTGTGAGACCCAATTTATCCCCATGTTATTATTTTTGATCTTATCTGGAATGTAATACCTTGAGAGTATTTCTTATATTGATTCATCTTTATATATTTTCTATTCTTTGATGTGTTTGAGATTGATCTTGTGAGTTTATAAGGAGGTGACTCATGAGTTTTTTAAAATGTTTTATATTTAATTCATGTAATGGTTCATTTTTTCACACCACCATTTTAAATTTCATAGGATTCCTCGGATTATTTAAGATGGCTTGTGTATTTGAAAACTCTAGTATATGTAGTGGCTTGAATAGGTAGTATTGTATGGATAAAAAATGATGGATATACCAAAAGGGATAATTTTCCTTTAAGTTAGAGGTATTGTTTTTTTCATGTGATAGTGATGGAGTGATAAGGTCATTTATTTTTGGATAGTTTAACAGGACTACCAAGGACAATAATAGGTTCAGTAGTTTCAGGAAATGTTCATTGTCACCAGCTCAAGTCATTATTACTTGATCCATAGGTCAATACCCATGACCTTAGGATTCTTTTTAGGATCATTTTTTGGGATTCCCATTTTTTAAACTATTTCATTTTCTTCACAAATTAATTTATGTCACAAATGTATTTTTGGTCTGTTTCTTTTCCTCATGACCTTAATTTAGTAGTTACAACATGTGTACCTTACCCATTTTATTTATATATTTTTAGTATTTGAAAAAGAACTGTTAAAATATTTTTTACATAGTGGTAATTGTTTGATATAAATGTACCTTCAATATTCTCTAAAATAATTTTGAAAGTAGTTCTATTGAAATGTTAAAAATTATATTATAATGATTATTTGAGTGTTTTTTATAATAAATTTGAAACTGTTAGATTTTGAAACCCCAGTGTTAATGGGGTTTAGAAATGTTTCTTAGGACATTTCTCCTTGTTTTACAAGTAAATATATTTTAAAAAGATGTTTTGAAAACCATTTCAAAATTTGAAACATCTTTATTATTTTAACATTATTATTTTTAGAGGATTTATTTTGGAGAAGGTTTTTATGTGGTTCTATGAAATCGTTTTTTTGATAAAAAGGAACTTCAACCTTGGAAAAGTGATTTACAAGTGACTTTTTTCATTTAATGAAAATTAATAATGCATGTTTTAAAAGTATTGATATTTTTCTTGATAATTTCTATAGATGATTATGTAAAATGAGTATTTATTTAATGTATTTAAATATATAATTTTGTGGAATTGAATTGAATTTGACATGCATAGATTCCGAAAGTGATAACCAATTGGGATGTTTAGCTCATGCATATTTTATAGGTCTATGTTCATTTGAGTCTAATTAATTCATTTTGATCTTTGATGGGTTATGTGGACTATAGATGGTGACATTGAGTCATTTAATGATTCTCAATAATAGTAGAGATTTTCTTTAACTTTGGGATTCATATTGATCACATGACCTGTTGTGTTTTATGGATATATTTTATATTTTTCTATTTATATATAGAATCATGTATATAACTATTTTATATTTTTTATTAGATGTTTCTTTATTCTTATATCTCATAGTAATGTTTTTTTGTTATAAATATCATTTCATGAGGTAAAAATCATTACCAATGTATGTTCTATGATTCCTAGGAACTAGTAACCTTCCTATGGTTGTTGAGAATGGCCTTGAATCTATGTGGAAGGATGATTTGGGAGAATGATTAGATGGTAAACCAGGACGGATATATAAAGCTACTATACATAACACCTTAGGGACATGAATTTTTTTACTAATTGTATATTGATGAAATATTTATGTATTCCTAATGTAACATCCCAACATAGATTATACTAAAAAGTGCCCCTGATACAGTGGATTATGAGGCCAAAATTTGTATATTGTTACTTAGAAGTTGTAATCTTTTCTTTTTGGTAAAATGGAATGTTATAGTGTTTCTCCCTTAGAAGCCATAATTTCAATCCAAACAACATAAAACCGAAGTGTTCTTTCGTACTGTCATTTACTTTACTTTGCATAAATTTCTTTTGTGTGTTGAAGTGAATGGTATTGAATTCATTCTAACTTATTGTAGTGGTTTGGATGAATATAATTCTTCCAAGTTCTCTAATATAATGTTTAGAGAGAATTACTTCTGGGATCTATTTCCACCTATGTGATTCTGATTATCTTATTATGTTTTCCTGGAGGATAGTACCAACACCCCACATTTCATCTTTAAATTCCCAACATGATTCTACTATGAAACTCCAAACACCAAGCCCAAACATATAAACTATTCTTCAAATACCCTAGTTTGACCCCTAAACCACATCAGCCACATCTTGAATGACATTTCTGATGTGGTCTCTACCTTACAACATCAATTTTTTATGCAACAACACTAGTAAGTCCTTCTCTAGATGAATTATACCAAAGTCACTCAATCCTACCCACCAATGCGCTATCATATCCTGACCAAGATGCCTTAAAACTCAATTAATAACAAAAATGTTCAATGCCCACACCGAAGTCTGAATCCGACTCTTAGTTAAACTCCATGGTCAGATCCTTGATCATCCCATTTAACCATAATTCTCCACTCATGAGTACTAACACATATATGATCCAAATCACCCTCAAGTCACACCACCACTCTTTTCTATGTGAATACACCAAAGAGAGGTCTCAGAATTCAATCCACAAAAGGTTCATATAACCTCAAAACCTAATCTCCCAAGTTATTTCATCATGAATTTCCATGAACACCACCACTTACCATGCCTCAAGACTACCACCCACCATTTTTTGTTATATTGACGATTTTTATTATTTCAGTAGATTTTTCTTAACCATTCATTTCCATGAAAAACATTTGGTTGAATGGACTATATTATAGATGTTTTCTCATACCTTATGAATGATTTTTATATCCACATAGTTATTCCAAATTAACGATGTACTTTGGTTTTCATGGTAAAGTATCTACCACGTTGTTAGAACACTGTTTCTCTTTACCAAAGAAACTTCCCCCATCCCAAACACTAGAGGGTTCATATCTAACTCAGGGTCTCATCTTTATTATATTATGTTTCTGTATTCCTACACTATCGTATATATGAATCTATTTCTCTATTTATTAGTAACTATGAGTTTTAATTTTTATTATTATTGTGTAGGCACATTGTAATATATATGGATAAAAGTTGGATCACATTACCGAGGAACATACCTCAGTATGTTAAGGGTTTGAATGAGTTTTTAGATTTTAAAATTTCTAATCGATCCGTTGAAGGGAGAATAAGATTTCAATGTCCTAAATGTAAATTTAGAATATGGTTAAAGAGAGATGAAGTTTATGAACATTTAATACTGAATCAATTACCTGGTCAATATTTGTATTGGATTTGGCATGGAGAATCGAACGTTGCAGAAATATTGAGCACTAATGATAATACATATAATGAGGTCCCAAGTTCATCGACAATGGAAAATGAAATGAAAAACCTCATAAATGATGCATTCGACACTACAAGACACTACTATCAGCATCAAAACATATCAGAACAACCAGAAGAGTGTGCTAAAAATTTCAACGTGACAAGTGATATTTTTGAGACTGTAACACAAGCAGATCAAGATTGTAACATATCATTGGATCCTCCTCTTGATTCTGTGGAGGAAAATGTAAGAGAAAACTTCACTGAGGAAAATGCGTTTCATGATTTAGTTGACGATGGAAATAAAGAGTTGTATAGTGGGTGTTTGAAATATTCAAAGCTTTCATTTCTATTGAAGTTGTACCATATCAAATGTCTAAGTGGAATTACAAATAAGGCAATGTCCATGATATTGGAATTGATTCGTGATGCATTTCCTGAAGAAAAAATCCCAGAATCTTTTTATGATATGAAAAAAGTTGTTAATAAGCTTGGTATGAATCATACAAAAATACATGCATGTCCCAATTATTGTATGCTTTATTGGATGTTCACAAAAAATCAGATGGAAGTTTTGGGCACAAAGCATCCCGAACTGAACTGTGGTTGGATGTTCACAAAAAATCAGATGGAAGTTTTGTTAATGAGCCTGCTAAAGAAGTTGGGGTATGAAGTCAATTTTTAATTATAATAACTTATTATCAGTTTTTACTATGTTAATATATATTGATATTTGATTTATAGGTAAAAATTAAATAACTATGGGATTCCAATCCTGGACAGTCCTACTCAGTCTCCCAGGATGACCCAGTTGCTAAAGTCCTTAGGAAGGAGCATCCTATTAGAGTGCGCGAGATGGGTTTCGGACCCGTACCATCTGAGTTCTTTGGCATGCCACCAGGGATTCTAGCTGCATCTACTCCTGGTTATAGTCAGTCCATACCTGAAGATACTCAGAGGGAAATTGATTCTCTACAAACCACAGTTCAAGACTAGGGGGTTCAGATATCCGCTTTGCAGAAAGAGATGACTGATATACATCAGCAGATGAGCACATATCCCCTCGGTGCTAGTGCATTGACTGTTGGTATGTAGGTAAATCACAAAAAATCAAAATCATTTAGTTTTCAAACTTTCATTGGTTTTAATTTTTAATATAAATATGCAACAATATTTAATTTTCAATATAATGTTCTTACAGGTGAAAACAGAAAGTGGAGATGGAATTGGAGAGGGTGACGATGAATCATCAGACTGTGAGTAGTTTTATTTTTGATGTTTTGAACAAATATGGGAACAGTTGGTTTGTATATGTAACATGTGTGGCACATAGTTTCCACCAAACATTTTCATGTCCTCACATTTCCTTGATTTCTCATGTTTCCTTTTATGTATTTTATTTATTTCTGATGTTTCCTTTTATGTCTTGATTTCTTGAGTGTGGTATACATCATTCCATTTAGGCTTGTTTTTGAATTGGTAGTCGAGATTTTTGATGACTAGGAGTTAAACCCATTGTTGATGTGTTGAAAAAATTGGGTCATTTCCTAGTGATCAAGGGGATAGTGTTGTGGACACTTTGGTGAGGCAGAATGTGTAGATAGTGAATCTTCATGTGTTGTTAATGGTTATTATATTCTGTTCATGATGATAAAATATGGTCATACCCCATATAAAACCTAGGTTCCTCTTAATGGGATATGATATTAAACCTTATAAAACCGAGATTCATTGTACGATGTGTATTGGATGATCTAAAAGTCTTACACTATATAAAATTTGGATTCCTCTTACGATAATTATGATATGTTCAAAAGCATTACCTCATATAAAACATGGAAGTATCACATTATGTGAGATGAAAAAAATCATTTTCTTCAAGACATGACATTAACATTTTCATCATGGTCTTGGTTGTATGATCTTACATTGTGTGCAATCATATTTAGGATTTCGTCATGGGTTGAAGGGCCTATTTTATCCTATAACCCTAGGTTTTATTCACCACAAAAGCATTCTCGATTCCCCCACCTCACCAATCTATACTATAACAGTGTATATCAAGAGATAACTACTCCAAGAATTATGAAAATAAAATATGCTCATACATATATCACATGGATTTATTCATCCATGAAGTTTCATCAAACATCTATTTCCACAACATTCTAGAACTATGGGTGGATTGATTCCCATTTCCATGGGATACGTATTGATGCATATATCTTTTATCATTGAGCCTAGCTGATGATTCACCATATAATAATCCATTACATAAGGTGTCATTTCCCCAAAACACTCACATGAGCCTCTTTTTTAGCAATAATCTCCTTTAATTTATGTTGACACATTAGTGGGCCAAGATGCTCTCATTTCCTGATTTGAGGAAGTAAATAATGGGTATATAGATGAAAAATACCTTCTAAAATCCTAATAATATGAATTTAAACTATATCATTACCCCGTGTAAAATATATATACCTATTAATGATAGATAATTTAACCCCATAAAAAATTGATATGTCTCTTAAAGAGAGATAATTCACCTCTTATAAATTTTCGATGCCTAATATTATAATATGTAGTTATTCAATATCATCATCCAAGAAGGTAAACCCTTATGGAGTTGGTATCCTATGACACCGTGAATCATAAAAACATGTGGATTGAATCCAATAATCATGATATAAGTAGTTACATATAAATATTTAATCTAGGGCACAACCCTATCACTGACTCATTATAGGTTTCTCCCTTTCCTATCTACTTTGGTCAAAGCTTGGAGACCTTTAACTCAAACCTATTCCTATATTTGGAGCTCTAGGAATTTAAACTAGTTGTAGTCATAGTCCTTGTTGTATGATTTTAAACATCAAATCCCAATGTCCTTAGAAAACAATGTTAATTAACAACCATACCCTATTAAATTAAATACGGATTCCTCATCTGATAAGTGTGGGATGATTATAAAAATAATTACCACATATAAAACTGAGATTCTTCATATGATAAGTATGAAATGAACCACACATTACCTGTATAAAACTTGTATTTCTACGAATATGTGATGATATGATATCCTTGCCAGAGATGAAATCACTCCACCGACAATAGTCTCTTATCATGTCACACATCAAAACTATGTTTTTATTGATTCCCATTATGAGGAGACACATATTGATGCATGCATATTTCATCTCAGTCCCATCCCTACCAGAAACTCATCATGGGGACGTTTCCCTATGGGACATGCTTGAATCTTGTCAACCCACATATTTAAATTGAACATTTGAGCACATGAGGAAATATCTCCCATGGAAACTAATATTCTATATGGTACATCCCCATATACACTTGTGCGGTTCACACATTCTACTATTTGGATAATCCTCACCCCACCAATCTGAAAAGGATCTCTAATGAAATGATTTATGGACATAGTGTCTTACATACCATCTCAGGCTCATTCAATGAAGTACATTTACTGATAAAAAACAGATATCATGCTTTGATCTCCATAAATAGTAGATCATGATATTTTTATTCCTATCCTCAACCAGATCAGGTATCCTATGTTTCAAACATGGTCAATAATAAGTCTATTTATGTAGATTACTCCCATTTCACTTCCCAGTTCTCAAAAGTTGTAATTTTCATCGTGATATTTTTCAGGTCACTTCTTCCCCTCATTGGGTTCACCCCTATAATCAATTATAACTATATAAATATCCTTGATTCTTGAATCAATCATGGCTCAGCAGGGCTTAGGGGTTGGGAGGAAGTCCACCTCAAGCATGGTTGAGTTGCATGATCACCACATGGTCATAATTCTATAACCTTAAATGAGTATTCCATGTCCATGAATCACTAATCTAAACTAATTTTAAATCAAACTTAGAATGTGTTGTGTGGTGTTGTACCCATTCTCTATCAATTCAGGTCATGTTTTTTACTCATCCTCACTACACATATCCATTTATGATGTTTGAATATATTTTGCAAGCATCAAAACCATAAATTTTTTACTAGTTGTCTCCATTATTTTTTAAATTTTGTGTGCATTAATCTAGTAGGCTATTTGTATTTCTGGTTTGATTTGTTTTTCAGTGCAGTGGTGCAGTGGAAGCATATTTTTTTTCTAGTCAACCTTTCACGGAAGTTTTAACCGCTGTGAAAAGTATACAGGTAAGACAGTAGCGGCGGTTAAAACCTCTTCTAAACATAAGTATTTTTTACATTTAGCAGTGGTTAAAACCACCGCTACAGAGTCACATCACCCTCGTGAATTCCGCAGTGGTTCTCGTGACTTTAGCATCGGTTTTACGGTCACTGGATTTTATTTTATCAGTGGTGGTTATAACCGCCACTCATAAAATAAAATCCAGGGTCTGTAAAAACCACTGCTAAAATTAGTAAAACCACCATGAAATGAGGCAGCTACAACGCTTCCCTTAAACCACCGCTAAATAGAAATAACCACCGCTAATAGATTGCTGATGCCCAATTTAGCAGCGGTTTCTGGAAACCGCCTCCAAACCATGTAGCGGCGGTTTAAACTGCCGCTACATGAAAAAATAACCGTCGCAAAATGGCGTTTTTCTTATAGTGTAAAATGAACTGACTTTGTGAGATGATCCACTATCACCAATATGGAATCGTGCTTCCTGACTATTCTTGGGAGACCTGTGACAAAATACACCGCTATCTACTCCCATTTACACACTAGGATAGGTAAAGACTATAATATACCTACCGGCTGTTGATACTCTTCCTTGACTTGTTGACAAGTCAAACATCTCGAAACAAACTCTATTACTTTATTATTCATACCATCCCACTAAAACTGTGATTTTAACACCTTATACATTTTATGAATTCTAGGATGGAAAACCTATCTAGAATGATTATAAGCACTGATAAGTTGTTCCTCTGGTATAACCATCTGATTCCGAAAGCATAACACTTAAATACCTTCTAGTTTCTGTCTCTCAATGGTCTCCCCACCATTGAGTTTTGATCTCATAGTCACACACTTTGAATCATACATCTTCTCCTCTAACTAAACCCACCAAGTCAAGAACCAACGAAACCATAAAGAAAACAGCTAGCTCACACCGTTCTTCACATTCTAACCTCATTATGTCCATGAATGAAATTAACTACCACTGATCTGATGCCTATTTCACCACCTGATAATATGAATTTATAGTTAATTAATCCACCACTAAATTTCCCTTACCCTGTGTGTACATCAAGTTAAATTCAAACATCTATAAATACTTTATCTACCTTATTTTCCTCAAATTCAAATCTCTCTATGAGAAAATATGCTTCAATATCTTACGATTGGTATACACTGTGAATTTCTCATAAAAAAGATAGTGATGCTACATTTTAAAAGCATGGACCACCACCACCAAATCCAAATCATGTGTTGGGTAGTTCTTCTCATGCAACCTCAACCTCCATGATCCATACACAACAACATGATAACCTCTCATCACAATACACCATGTACCCTTTCCCTGGTTTTGGAAAAACCAAGATTGGTGCTAATTTAAGACGATCCTTAAGCTCTTCCAAAGATTTATGACACTGTTCATTCCACTGAAATGGAAAATTATTTCTTTTCAATGCTGTTATCGGTGAGAATAATTGTGATAAGTCATGAAAAAAACATTGATAATACCCATCTAAACCAAGGAAAGTCCGTATCTCAAAAACATTCTTTGGTGGTTGCTAAGAGATAATGACCTCTATCTTTTCTAGATCCACTGGAACACCTCTCTCAGAAATAACATGGCCAAGGAAACAAACCTCTTATATCCAAAATTCACAATTTGGAAATTTTGCATACAATCGATGATCTGTCAAGATTCCCAACACTACTGCTAAGTGATTCTCATGCTCCACCCTTGTTCTTGAATACACCAGTATGTTATCCATGAATACCACCACGAAAAAATCCAGATATCTTTGAAATATGAAATTCACCAAGTACATGAACACCAATGGTGAATTTGTAAGACCAAAGGGAATAACCATGTACTCATAATGAATATATATACTTCTGAAAGCTATTTTGGGAATATCCTCCTTCCACACCCACAACTAATGATATCCTAATCGTAAGTCAATCTTGGAGAACTACTAAGCTCCCCTCAATTGATCAAACATTTCATCAATGCATGGAAGTGGATATATGTTCTTTATCATAACTTGGTTAAGTTTAAAATAATAAACACACAACTAAAGAGTTACATCTACCTTTTTAACAAACAAAACTGGCAGTGCCCATAGAGACATGATAGGCCCGATGAACCCTTTATTTTATAACTCTTCTAACTACACTTTCAATTACCTTAATTCGATTGGTTCCATTTATTAATATGGAAGTAAGATAGGATTGGTCTCCTGAAGAATATCAATCCTAAAATCCACTTCTCTCACTGGTGGAAACCCTGAGAATTATTCAGGAAATACATCAAGAAACTGATCAACCACTACTGGAAAACTGCTTCTCTCTTCCTCTTCTATTGAATCCAAAGACAAATCCACCATGTAACGACCCAAAGTTTCATTAATGGAAAATCCCTCTTGATCCAGTTAAATGTTTCTTTATGAAAAACGTTTTTATAAGATGTCAACTTCTTTGGTTTTATGTTAAGATTTGTGATTGTTACTTTTATAGCCGTTGAACGGTGATCACATGAGTAGTATAAATATATGGCTTTAACGAACCCAATTTTACTCAGACAAAGGAAGCGATGACCTCACCCAGTAGAATTGCCCCATACGAAGCCCATTTGTCGGAGCTCAGAAAAAATGTGGCGTATTTGGGCTTCGCCCTTGACCAAGCCCAAGCTGAGCTTCACTATGTCAAGCTCGAACGTGATCGTCTACGGGAAAAGTGGAAGTTGATAGAGATTACCACTCGAGCGATGTTATCCGAGCCGCCCCAAGAGTCTGTCACCATCGCACACCTTACCCTTAGGTCTTATGCGGCTATCTTAAGGGGTTATGTAACAAATAAGTAGTACCATGTTCATGTACATTATTTTTGTATATAATAATGAATATAATTTCTAGTCATTTTTGATACATTGTAAATAGTTTTTAAAGTACAAATGGTGTTTTTAGTTATTATTTAATTAAGAATTATATTTTATTAAATTAAAGTATTTTTGAATTAAATAATATTTTAATAAAATATTATTATTAATATTAAATTAATTTTTATTAAATATAAATGATCTTATAATTTTATGAATGCAATTAAAATTTTTACTAAGGTTTGAAAGCCATTTCTGTCAAAACCCGTGAATTTTTTATAATTGTCGATTTTTATTTTAAAAGTGAAAATTCACATATTTAGAAAATTATTTAGATAAAATAAATATTATTTTTGGAATCAGAACGTCGAATTTATCCAACGGTTAATTTTTCATAATTTTCTGAGAGTCAAATTTTTGGGTAAAAATTAAATACCGTTTAAATATATAATGTGTTTTATGACATCATAATGAACCAATGGTGATGTAATAAAATACCATAATCCTTATGTTCGGCCAATATATGTTTTATCATTAAAATAATTAGGTTTTGGGTTTGATTGACTTACTTTTCAAAGCATTAATGAACCCCTCAAGACTTATTCAACACTTTGCCTTTTTAAATTAATTTCCATGGGAGTGTGACTCACCTCCACATAAGCAACCCTAATTTTTTAATAAGTTCGGACCTTGGCCTTATAAAATATTGTTTTCCTCTTTTATTTTCCAAAAACCATGGGCAAATACCATCGGTTGGTTTGTGGTTTGGATTATTTTAATATAAGGGGTCCCAAACCTAAATAATAAAGAATTCTCTCACCTTTCCTATATAAACCCACCCAAGCTCCTACTTCCTCCTCACTAAAATCCCTTGGAGTTCGTCAAAACTCTGCCCTACTCTCTCTAGAATCCTCCCAAGGTGCCCCAAGCTCCCAATAAGCCTCTCACAAGCCTCTCTCTAGCCTTTGGAAGCACACTTCCAAGTAAGGGTTTTTCTTCCTTTCTCATTTTTTTCAATTTTCTTTAAGTTGTATTTCCCTTTTAATTTCAATTAGGAATGTTGGGGTATGGTTTTAAACCTCTCCCATACTTTCCTCTTATTTTTTGAATGATGGGATACCCCTTTCTCTCTCATTAAATGCCTCCCATGTACACCCGTTACTATGCCGAAATTCCGAAAGGAACCTTTTTCTCCTCTTTTATATTCAAGCAATACTTTTGTACCATGAATCTAAATTCCTTTTCAATTGTTGGGACATGTATCTATATGAACTCATTACTGTCCATTACATGTAAATACAATGAGGAACCCCTTTCTCTCTCATCAACCATTTTTATGAATTCTTATGTCACGCCGTTACACTGTCGAAATCACACCGATTTTCTAAGCCAATATCATTGTGTAGTGAATACCATGCCCATTTATCCATCAAGGGTATTCACCTTTATGCACATTTACTTATTGATTATAAAGTTTCATGTATGAATTCCACATCCCTTTATCGTGGAATACATGATTATGTTTTATGAATCCATGTTTTATGATCCATGTGGCACACTTATGCATAAAATGAAATGTTTAAGAAGGGTGCACCCTTTATAGCGCTCCAATGCATTGGTTAAAGTATAGTATCATGATACGTCATGTGCAATGAGTGTTGAATCATTCTAATTCAAGTGCAATGAGGGTTTACTCATGCTTCAAGTGTAATGAGGGTTTACTCATGCTCCATGTGCAATGAGCCTTGGCTCATGCTAATTCAATGTTAAGTGTTGTTGCCACATTTCCATGTTATGAATATCATGCTTTATCATGCCTTTATGTTCATGTTACTCTTATGCTCTATTGATGTTCCTATTGCCTAACATGTATTGTACTCCTCATGTTATTCATTGTGTACTCCCTTACTGGGCTTTATAGCTCACCCTTTTCTTATGCATGTCCTCAGGTTATCCCATGCAATGCTAAGTACGAAGGAATGTAGTGGTCATGTAAAGGAAGTTTTCAATAAAGATGTTGTATTTCAAATTTAAAATTTTTATGTAATGATCCTAAGCCCCAAAGACACTAAACCTATCGATCTTCTTTGTTGTATCAAGTGAAGTTTTATGTAATAAAGCATGTTTAAGTTGTAATAAAAAGCAGGGTTTTCATAGTTGGTATAAAAGGATAGGTTTAGTTATTTTTGGGATTAGGAAACCCTAGTAAAGCCTTAGATACAAGACTAAGTATAATAAAAACATTCCTAAGTTTTGGTAAATACTAAGTAAGCGGTTTATCAAAAAAATACATCCCTGTCTGGATACGAGCAGTTAGAGGCGGCTCTGGCATAGATGTATCCTAGGGGTAAAACTCGAAAACACCGCTTTGAGCTAGACTCGAACAAGAACTGGTGCACGACAACGGGCCTTGCTGCACTCTTGGTTACGACACTCCCAGGGGATATGTTTTGATAAATTCACAATCTTAGTATGAACCCTTATTAAGGGAAAAATTCCCCTAAGAATATATGTTAGAAGGTAGATCATGAAAAGCCTGGATTGAATCTAATAGACTCATGAGTTAAAGAGATTAAAGTTTATTTATAAGTCATCAACTTTTGTCTTCGGTTTAACCTTTATGTGTTACCCCTAACTTTCCTTTTATTCCAGCCAATGGCCGGTAATAAGAGGACTCGGGCTAACAACCGTTGTGAAGATCAGTGTGATGATTGTACTAATGAGATGCCCAATCCAATGGGAGTGGGAATCACGAACTTTGTCACGCTTCTCTCTCAGCTAACTCAAGTTTTGAATAGAAACACGGGTCAAGAGGAACGTTCAACCCTCCCTAAGAAAGAACAAGTTGCTATCGAGAGCTTCATGAGACAAAGGCCTCCTACTTTTAGTGGATCATCTGATCCCACGATCGCTGAGCAATGGATCAACTCCATTGAAAAGATATTCTCCATCCTCCAATGTTCTGAACAAGATAAGGTTCTCCTGGCAGCTTATCGTATGGAGGGTGAAGATGATCAATGGTGGACGTTGATCAAAAATACGAAGCCTGAGGAGGAGATCGAGGCTTTGGAATGGAAGGAATTCCGGAAGATGTTTTTCGATAAATATTTTCCGCGCACCCTCCGTCTTAAGATGGAAATGGACTTCCTTTCCCTCAAACAAAAAGATGAAGAATCTGTGGGAGCGTACGAGGAAAACTTCACAAGGCTTGCACGATATGCTTCCGGCTTTGTCGTTACCCCCGAATGCAAGGTTGACCACTTCTTTGGTGGGCTGAAGCCTAGTTTGCAGAAATCATTAGCGATCCGTGACTTTGACAGTTATGAGGAAATTGTCCGATGTGCCCTCAAGGTTGAAATGGAGATCGGAGAATCACAGGAGTATCATGGGGACAAGAAGCGTAAGGTGGACTTCAATGCTGGTGGTCCGATGGATAAATCCAACGGCGCTAAGAAGTTCCAGCACCCCACTTTCCAAAAGTGAAGAAAGAAGCACCATGGAAATTGCCTTAGGGGGACAAGAAAATGCTTTAGGTGTAGAAGAGAAGGACACCTAGCTATTAACTGTCGGAAAGAAGGACCCGCAGCTGCGACAGAGGAGAGGAATGCTCCGTTCGAACCTCAACGCGTTGTTCAATGCTACAAATGCAAATAACCGGGTCATTTTGTGAATCAGTGACCTAATCCAAGGGTTATCGAAGGCAACCAACAACCTCCAAGATAGCAAGGAAGAGCTTTTGCCATCACTTCTGCCGAAGTGAACCCCGACAACGAAGTGGTGACATGTATGCTAGTTATTCATTCAAGAATAGTGAACGTAATTTTTGATTCAGGTTCTACGCATTCTTTTATATCTCGAATGTTTAGTAGAACAATCCCAACACCACTACAAATCCAGGAAGTAAAGATGTTGGTGAGTACGGAAAATGGGGAAATCATTGCATCCCATGAATATAAGTCCTCCCCTGTTATAATCTGTGGATTGAATTTCCTGGCGAACCTCGTCATAATCCCTTTGGTGGAATTTGATTCAATTCTTGGCATGGATTGGATTTCCTTATATAGAGCCAACATAAATTGTCGGGAGAGGGAAATCACACTCAATATGGAGAATCGACCCCAGATTCTTTACAAGTGTCAGGAGGAAGATGAATCTCCTTTATCTCCATCATCTCAAGCATGGATATTAATGCCCTATGAGCATGCATATCTAGCTTAGATGATTGAGTCCAAGGAAGAAACCACCCTTTAAGAAATGCCTATTGTGAGGGAATTCGCTGAAGTGTTTCCCGAGGAACTTCCTGGTCTTCCTCCAAGAAGAGATGTTGAGTTCTCAATTGAACTTATACCTGGGGCGCTACCAATATCCAAGACTCCATATAGAATGACTGTTGTTGAGATTGAAGAGCTGAAGAAACAACTACAGGAGAATCTGGATAAAGGGTTTATACGCCCAAGTGCATCACCATGGGGTGCACCAGTCCTCTTCATCAAGAAGAAGGATGGGTCAATGCGGCTTTGCATCAATTATCGCGAACTTAACAAAATCACGATAAAAATAAGTATCCTCTCCCAAGAATCGATGACTTGTTTGATCAGCTGTGTGGAGCACAATACTTCTCCAAGGTGGACTTGCGGTCGAGATATTATCAAGTAAGGGTGAAGAAGGAAGATATCCCCAAGACTGCTTTTCGTACAAGGTATGGGCACTATGAATTCATAGTAATGCCTTTCGGACTCACCAATGCTCCAGAAATATTCATGGACTTGATGAATAGAGTCTTTAGAGATTAACTTGACAAATTTGTGGTAGTCTTTATAGATGATATTCTAATATACTCCAAAACCAAGGAGGACCATGAGGAGCATTTAAAAATTGTACTAGAGACTTTGCACAGGGAGAAGCTCTATGCAAAGTACAGAAAGTGTGAGTTTTGGTTGAAGGAAGTCTCATTCTTGGGCCATATCATCACATGCAATGGGATATCTGTGGACCCCTCCAAAACAGATGCAATTGAGGGATGGCCAAGGCCAACATCGGTAACGGATATCCGTAGCTTCTTGGGGTTAGCTGGATATTATCGACGATTTGTGAGAAATTTCTCACGATTGTCCAACCCACTTACCAAGCTAACTCGAAAGGGAGTAAAGTTTTCTTGGAGTGATGAATGAAAAGAAAGCTTCAAGGAGTTGAAAAGGAGGCTTATCACTGCACCCGTTCTCACTTTACCCACAAGTGGGGAACTTTTTGTGGTATTCAGTGATGCCTCAAACAAGGGATTAGGATGTGTGCTAATGCAGAATGATAAAGTGATATCTTATGCTTCAAGGCAGTTGAAAATCCATGAGCAAAACTATCCAACGCATGATCTGGAGTTGGCAGTGGTGATCTTTGCCTTGAAAATCTGGCGGCATTATCTCTATGGAGAGAAATGTGAGATATATACTGACCACAAGAGTCTTAAATATATATTCACACAGAAAGAGCTTAATATGCGCCATAGAATATGGATAGAGCTAATCAAGGATTAAGACTGTTCAATACATTACCACCCTGGGAAAGCGAACAAGGTGGCGGATGCCCTAAGTAGAAAGGATCCAGCTATTCTATCAATGATGAGAATTGAGAAGGATCCAATATTCTTAGACTTGATGAAGATGGATGTGGGAATCATAAAGAAGGGAAAATCATCAATCATTTCTCAAATGATTGCTCAACCATCTCTTTTGGAAAGGATAAATGATGCTAAAAAGGATGATGCGGGAATCCAAGAAAAATTGGATGCTATCAAAAAGGGAAAATCCTCAGAGTTTAATGTTAATGAAGAAGGAACTGTGCGGTTTGGGAAAAGACTATGTGTTCCATCAAGTCTGGAGCTGAAGACGGAACTCTTGGACGATGCACATAGTTCAAATTTCTCTATTCACCCAGGGAGCACAAAGATGTATCGAGATCTCCGAGAAAACTTTTGGTGGGATAATATGAAGAAGGAGATCGCTGAATATACATCAAAGTGCCTGGTGTGTTAGCAAGTGAAGGCAGAGAGGTAGAAGTCTAAGGGGATGATGCAACCATTGCCCATACCAGAATGGAAATGGGAGAACATCACCATGGACTTTGTCACCGGACTTCCAAGGACATCCAAAGGCAACAATACAATCTAGGTTGTTGTGGATCGTCTTACAAAGACTGCACACTTCATTGCTATTCGATAGGATTTCTCTTTGGATCAACTGGCATGGATATATATCAGGGAAGTGGTACGGTTGCATGGAGTACCACTATCTATTGTGTCTGACCGAGATCCAAGATTTACCTCTAAGTTTTGGAAGAGTCTTCAACATGCTCTGAATACTGAACTGAACTTTAGTACGACCTATCATCCTCAAACTGATGGCCAATCCGAGCAGACTATCCAAACACTTGAGGATATTTTGAGAGCATGCTCAATGGAATTTAAAGGAGGATGGGATCAACATCTTCCTCTGGTTGAGTTATCTTATAATAATAGTTTCCACTCAAGCATCCAAATGGCACCATATGAAGCCCTGTATGGGAAAAGGTGTAGAACACCGACATTTTGGGATGAGGTCGGTGAACGTAAGCTGCTTGGACCAGAAATGGTCGAAGAAATGGTGGAGAAGGTGAAAACCATTCAGCAGCATATCAAGGCAGCCCAAAGTCGACAGAAGAGTTATGCAGATAATCATCGATGAGACCTTGATTTCAAAATCGGAGACATGGTGTTTTTACGCATATCTCCGTGGAAGAAGGTCATGAGGTTTGGAAAGAAAGGGAAGTTAAGTCCAAGGTACATCGGCCCCTTCGAGATTCTTGATCGTGTTGGGGCTGTGGCCTATCGACTAGCACTTCCACCTACTATGACCAAGGTTCATGATGTCTTCCATGTATCCCTCTTAAGGAAGTACATACCAGACCCTTCACATGTACTCTCTTCCGAGGTGGTACAATTGGAAGACGATCTTTCTTATGAGGAGCTACCAGTGAAGATCTTAGATCATAGAGAAAAAGTTCTATGAAATAAAACAATGCCCCTCGTCAAGGTGTTGTGGAGAAACCACAAGTTTGAAGAAGTGACTTGGGAGTCGGAGGATATGATGAAGCTGAGTTACCCACATTTTTTTAGTGTGGAAAAAGGAAAATTTCGAGGGCGAAATTTCTTAAGGGGGGAATATTGTAACGACCCAAAGTTTCATTAATGGAAAATCCCTCTTGATCCAGTTAAATGTTTATTTATGAAAAACGTTTTTATAAGATGTAAACTTCTTTAGTTTTATGTTAATATTTGTGACCGTTACTTTTATAGCCGTTGAACGGTGATCACATGAGTAGTATAAATATATGGCTTTAACGAACCCAATTTTACTTAGATAAAGGAAGCGATGGCCTCATCCAGTAGAATTGCCCCATACGAAGCCCATTTTTTGGAGCTCGGAAAAGAGGTGGCATCTTTGGGCTTCTCCCTTGACCAAGCCCAAGCTGAGCTTCACTATGTCAATCTCGAACGTGATTGTCTACAGGAAAATTGGAAGTTGATAGAGATTACCACTCGAGCGATGTTATCCGAGCCGCCCCAAGAGTCTGTCACCATCGCACACCTTACCCTTAGGGCTTATGCGGCTATCTTAAGGGGTTATGTAACAAATAATTAGTACCATGTTCATGTACATTATTTTTGTATATAATAATGAATATAATTTCAAGTCATTTTTGATACATTGTAAATAGTTTTTAAAGTACAAATGGTGTTTTTAGTTATTATTTAATTAAGAATTATATTTTATTAAATTAAAGGATTTTTGAATTAAATAATATTTTAATAAAATATTATTATTAATGTTAAATTAATTTTTATTAAATATAAATGATCTTATAATTTTATGAATGTAATTAATATTTTTATTAAGGTTTGAAAGCCATTTCTGTCAAAACCCGTGAATTTTTTATAAATGTCGGTTTTTATTTTAAAAGTGAAAATTAACATATTTATAAAATTATTTAGATAAAATAAATATTATTTTTGGAATCAGAACGTCGAATTTATCCAACGGTGAATTTTTCATAATTTTCTGAGACAGTCAAATTTTTGGGTAAAAATTAAATACCGTTTAAATATATAATGTGTTTTATGACATCATAATGACCCAGTGGTGATGTAATAAAATACCATAATCCTTATGTTCGGCCAATATATGTTTTATCATTAAAATAATGAGGTTTTGGGTTTGATTGAATTACTTTTCAAAGCATTAATGAACCCCTCAAGATTTATTCAACACTTTTCCATTTTAAATTAATTTCCATGGGAGTGTGACTCACCTCCACAAAAGCAACCCTAATTTTTTAATAAGTTAGGAACTTGGCCTTGTAAAATATTGTTTTCCTCTTTCTTTTTCCAGAAACCATGGGCAAATACCATGTGATGGTTTGTGGTTTGTATTATTTTAATATAAGGGGTCCCAAACCTAAATAATAAAGAATTCTCTCACCTTTCCTATATAAACCCACCCAAGCTCCCACTTCCTCCTCACTAAAATCCCTTGGAGTTCGTCAAACCTCTGCCCTACTCTCTCTAGAATCCTCCCAAGGTTCCCCAAGCTCCTAATAAGCCTCTCACAAGCCTATCTCTAGCCTTTGGAAGCACACTTCCATGTAAGGGTTTTTCTTCCTTTCTCATTTTTGTCAATTTTCTTTAAGTTGTATTGCCCTTTTAATTTAAATTATGAATGTTGGGGTATGGTTTCTCACCTCTACCATACTTCCCTCTTATTGTTTTAATGATGGTAGACCCCTTTCTCTCTCATTAAATGCCTCCCATGTACACCCATTACTATGCCGAAATTCCGAAAGGAACCTTTTTCTCCTCTTTTATATTCAAGCAATACTTTTGTATCATGAATCTAAATTCATTTTAATTTGTTGGGACATGTATCTATATGACCTCCTTACTTTCCATTACATGTAAATATTATGAGGAACCCCTTTCTCTCTCATCAACCATTTTTATGAATTCTTATGTCACGCCGTTACGCTGCCGAAATCACACCGATTTTCTAAGCCAATATCATTGTGTAGTGAATACCATGACCATTTCTCCATCAAGGGTATTCAACTTTATGCACATTTACTTATTGATTATAAAGTTTCATGTATGAATTCCACATTCCTTTATCGTGTAATAAATGATTATGTTTTATGAATCCATGTTTTATGATCCATGTGGAACACTTATGCATGAAATGAAATGTTTAAGAAGGGTGCACCCTTTATAGCGCTCCAATGCATTAGGTAAAGTATAGTATCATGATACGTCATGTGAAATGAGTGTTGACTCATGCTAATTCAAGTGCAATGAGGGTTTACTCACGCTTCAAGTGCAATGAGGGTTTACTCATGCTCCATGTGAAATGAGCCTTGGCTCATGCTAATTCAATGTTAAGTGTTGTTGCCACATTTCCATGTTATGAATATCATGCTTTATCATGCCTTTATGTTCATGTTACTCTTATGCTCTATTGATGTTCCTATTTCCTAACATGTATTGTACTCCTCATTTTATTCATTGTGTACTCCCTTATTGGGCTTTATAGCTCACCCTTTTCTTATGCATGTCCTCAGGTTATCCCATGCAATGCTAAGTACGAAGGAATGTAGTGGTCATGTAAAGGAAGTTTTCAATAAAGATGTTGTATTTCAAGTTTAATATTTTTTTGTAATGATCCTAAGCCCCAAAGACACTAAACCTCTCGATCTTCTTTGTTGTATCAAGTGGAGTTTTATGTAATAAAGCATGTTTAAGTTGTAATAAAAAGCGGGGTTGGCATACACCAACTGATATGATACAATCCCAAATGATGGTGCTAAAAATCACATTTTACCTGGCTTCACACCTTTATCTCCTCTAAATATATGTTTGATTCCATCACCCATCGTGAAAGTCACCGTTCGTGCATAATAGTCAATGTGGCACTTAAACATTATCAACCAATCCATACATAGGATTATGTTATACACATCAATCTAAATAAATGAGAAGTCCCACATCAACACAACCTCATCCAAAACTATACAACATGCTCTACACAAGAAGGATCGACACTCTCTTTGAACTTGAGGAGTTTGAAGTTTTAAAACTAAAGGCATAATTTCCACACTTAAACCCAAAAAATCAACAACAGAAGAAGCAATGAAAGAATGAGAAGCACCCATATAAAAAAACACTTAAATAAAGGTAGAATTAAAAATAATATTACATCAAACCATGGATGGTCCTGACTGATCATCCACCATCACCTGATTAGGTCCAAACAACTGCTTTCTTTCCACACTATACTCTTTATTTTCCTTCTGAGGAGTCGTGGTATTCCTAGAATTACCATAACTAACTTGGCTCTACTGACAAGGAGTATACTACTGTCCTCATCCTATCTAGGCATAAGATGCCTACGACCCCTGAAGAGTGTTATGTACACCCAACCTTGGAGCATTACGATAATAACGCTGAAGATTCCCCATCTAATTTCAGTTATGAAATGCTCTGGGTTGTACGATACAATCCCACTTTAAGTGGCCTATATAACCACACTGGAAACATCCTAGATTATTATAAGGCTTCATAGGAAGGTTTACTAATCCTTCCTTCGGATTCTGAGCCATACTCCCACCCTAGAAATAAGTGTCCCTATTTTTCTTGATCCCCGCATTATAGTTCAAACTATTGCCCATGGGTACAAAAATGTTCCCCCTTCCTGTATCTCCCAAGATATCCCTTTAATCCACTGATTCTCTATTCACCATTTCAATGCAATCACTTATACATAGCATCACGATTTTGGAATGAATTTCTTACCGCAACCCTGATTCAAAGAACCACGCCTTTAAGGACACAATATCTGCCACATCTAGTGAAAACTACACTAATTTCATGAAATTAGATGCATATTCTATCACTGATAGGTTCTCTCACCTCAAGATGAATAAATCCATTGTGTGATTAATTTTGAACATATAAGGGTAGAATGTTTTGTTAAAAAATTCTTCAAAACCCTCCCATGTCATAGCTTGGTCAGTTCTAGCCTGGACGACAAACTACTACCAATAAAGTGAAAGATCATCCAATATGTATGTTTATAACTTCACTTTTAACTCTACTAGTGTTCTCGGGAAATCTAATATCTGATTATTCCTATTCAACCACACTTCTTCCCTTTCTGGCTCTAAATTATCCTAAAAAATGGATAGATTTTGCTTTTGAAACTGAACCGAGTTATCCACATGCCTTGGTTCATCAATTATATTTCCACTTTCCACATCTTGGAAAGCTTGCACTATGCTTTTCACTAGCTGCTAGTTCACTTTGGGCTCATGTGTAACCACATTTTCTGCAACATCCTCTGGTTGGTCTCTAAAACATTTACCTGGTTCCATTTCTATCAAGACAACACAAGTACCATAAGTCCCACTCCCTTGAAACTAAAGGATTATAATTTCAAATTCAATCACATTACATTATCTGAACCATGCTCTCCAATTCCCATTTTACCATGTTCACTACATTTTTGAAAAAATATTCTATATTTTGAAAATCAAACCATTTTCAAAATACTACAACCATTCACATTTCAAAACCACACTTTTGAAAACCATTTTCAGATTTTCCAAAAATCAATGCATTTATATCAGAACATAAATCATTATGCCAAATGAAATATGAAATCCTAGTGGGAATTCATTTCTACCATGCATGTCATGATTATCTCGTTAGCTACACCCATGACAATGAGACCACGTTTCTATAAGTGTCTCCAAAAAAACTTATGTACCCAACTCCTTGGTAAATTTAAGTTTAATATAAAAGGGTTAGAAATGTAATTTTATACTATACATTTCAAGTTCCAATAATCCTACGACTTGATACCATCCCCACTCAAGAAATAAACTCAGAATGAATTCCAACTCCAAAACTAAAAACCAATACCAAGGGACCAAACAAACCAATTTCACTTGAATGTCAAAGATCAACAAGCTGATACCACTTGTAACATCCCGCCCCATCTCATTAGATTGAGAGGGTAGTAGAATGATACTTGGCCTTAAGTGACGATACCAAGGCACCAAAGGTTGGAAATAAATACCGAGGGATTCAAGAAAAAATGGGGAATGATTTTCCCTTAGAATAAAAACAACTAACAAAATGAGCCATAACAAACCAAACTACCCAATTCATGTCACAATGTTTCACAGTTCAATAAGAACAAGGGAACAATACAACCAAACTATAATCAACATAATCAGAGTACCATGTGGATGGCTACACAAAAAAACCTAGAGACGCTATGACATAATTCCATAGCTCTACCCCAAGCACTAAGATCCAAGCACCACAAGATTTCCCAAGCATCATAAAGTTCCAAAGAAGAAAGGAGATTCTTTACCTTTACTTGTGTCCTGGAATACAACATCTGCAAAATCACCAAAGTTACAAATTAGGTGGTGAGTACTAATACTTAGTAGGTTTTCCCCAAATGATGTCCCTACACACACCACTATAATAGAACACATTATCAAAATTTAATTTAAAAAATTTTATATAAATTCATTAAAATAGAATAATTAACAACAATCCAAACACATCCTTACCCAAGGTAATTCCCCCAAAATATCATAATTCCAAGGAAAACAACCAAACATGTTATTAACCATTTCACATTATCGTAAACCATTTCAACTAGTGTGGTCACATGCACATCCCAAAAATATTACAAAGTTTCACACACCCACACCCAACCACACACTCACACGAGATCAGTGTTACCGTTGATAGTGTAACTTCACATCCAAACCCGTCTAATTTTTATAGTGGTACTTCATGCCCACATTCCAATTCTTGATGGTGGTCCTTCACACACACTATCCATTCTATCCAACCCATGATCATACACATAATCAAACAAGCATAAAAATCCATTTTGATCAAGATCACATCAACACAAAATTTCTAAACCAAAAAATCCATTAAGAAAATAACAATTTCAACACAATCCATAACCATTTAAATAAAATAAAAATTTATTTAAAGCACCTTAAAACCATTTCCATGATAACCATGATTTAAAAAAAACCCTTTTTATTGAAAACTATTTTCACAAACCATTTTCGAAAAATCCTCCATGCCAATGATTTTAAATCTCTCATTTCAAAATCATATATCAAGCACATTGCACAACAATAACCCATTTTTTACCCAAATCCACAAAACATCACAAAATGTGTATCAAAAAAGTTTCACACATCAAAAAATCCATAAATTTAAAGAATAAAACATTAATTTGAAATTTAAGCATTGTAGTTCTAGGCAAATGGAGTCAAGAGAGAAGACACCTACGTTAGGGTTTTGGAGAAATCAACCAATGCCCAACCGTACCGCAAATCCGGGTGAAAAAATCCATGAGACTGCCTTAAATACCTTTCTCTATCATCAAAAATCCCAAATATCACTATTTAAGGTAACAAAAACCTTATATCTACATGCGATGGGTGTAGATCTAGAAAACTGAGAGAGAGGGAGAACTAGATCTAATAGAAACAAAGAATAACCAAGAGGGGCGACTTACCAGAGGAGAATCACCATCAAAACACTATGAAAACCCTTTTAAATGATTCCAATATGAGTTGGAGAGGTTATCTAACCCTTGAGGAGAGGAAATACTGAGTGAGTCTCAAGTGGGAGGAAGAATGAAATGTTTTGGACAAATCCCGAGTGGTCCCATTTTTAAAAACCCAATTTTTAATGATGCCCAGGGTTAGATTGCACGGTTAAAAAAACCATGTGATAAATGTGCTACTGATATGACCCCAAAGGGTACCCCACATAGTTTCATTTCACAGCTAGACAAACCATGCCCAAACTGTGTGAATCCCATTTCCTCCACTTGCATGGTTTCCTGGAGATCTTACATGGTTTCCCCAACCGTTCTCAAACCATGCGCCCCTAGAAAAGCCTCCAAACCTTTCTGAAACCCTTACAAACTCTCCCAAAAATTACCCAACCACCTTATATACTTAAAGAAACATAAAAAGGGTTACATACCTAAAATTTTGGGTACTAAAATATATACATAGAAACCACCACCACTAAGTAGATATCCACTCATAGGGAATACACTATAATCTAATTACCTCAAAAAATAGTTATCCACTAATAGGTAACTCTGTATAATATCTACATCTGTTGGTTATTACATTTAACACCCATATAGACTATAACTGG
This sequence comes from Viscum album, assembly GCA_963277665.1. Classification (NCBI taxonomy): domain Eukaryota; kingdom Viridiplantae; phylum Streptophyta; class Magnoliopsida; order Santalales; family Viscaceae; genus Viscum; species Viscum album. The sequence goes on from OY728128.1 coordinate 1,860,079,526, forward strand.
TTATTCAGGTGTCAATCCTCAGGGACTCTCCCCATCACAACCTAGATTGGTTGAGAAAATTTCCACTCTCTGGGATGTTCACTATATTATCAGGCATGCACCATCAAGGGATCTTTCCTCTATAATTCATGTCATCATTAGCACATCACAAGTCCACCATGGCTACCTATATCATCTACCACCAGCACCACCACCACCACAACCACCACCATATTTCATTATTAGGTATCTAATAACGCTTTCCACTTCACTATCACATATCACAAAAAAGTAAACATGAAACACACACATTTACCATGATTCCATATTAATTTATCACAATCAGATCCTAGGGTGTATAAACACTCCACATAACTATCCTTATTTAGATACTGAGAAATATAACACAAACTCAACACATAATCATCTTATATCAAATGACCCCATTTGATGAAACCAAATCCTATACTACTTCATTTTTACATTCTTGCGTCCATATATTCACACAAAAAAGGTTATATAGGGGTAGATACAAGATTCCATTACTACCAAAATTATCATATTATTCCACAACCACTATATATCAAAGGTATTAGTCCGTATAAACCCCACTAGAAATGGAATAGTCTTCTACCATTGTGGCATGACCCTATAAAATTTACACCACTCTATGTAACTCACTGCCAAAATGACACTTCAACTATAGAATGCAACATATACCCATGAATATATGGAATGACCCTGAGTATACCCCTATTTTATCCAACCCTAAACCTCACTTCAACACATTTTCCTAATAAGTAGCACAACCTTCTTACGAAATTGGCATAGTCCATGACAAAATTTGTTAATTTCACCCTCTCAACTCCAAGGTATTTTCTACAAATTTCCATCACGATGGGCTCTAAATTAACTTTGGGGACTTATCATACAGTTCATAAATATTGATAAAAAATTATTAACATCTATTTCCCATCATAAGAACATTAAAATAATTTATATATCCAAAATTGCAATAATTTATAATGAATTTGATCATTTATTGTTTTTCATATCTATCGATTCAAAATTTTATATTCATATAATTATATTTAAAAAAATTTACTCATATAATTTCTACCAATTCATCAATTTCATAAAAATAATATATTGATTTCATTTTCTACGTCATTTCACCTATTTAACCAGAGTAATTATTCCCCCAATTCTATATTCATCTGTCATCTCTAATTTTAATTTATAGTATAATAATTCTTTGAGATTTTTGTGAATCATCCACCCAACACATGATTTCATAATCATGGTAAATTACTAAGTATTTTAAAATAGATCAAAATTCAATTCACCTACCTTAATTATAAGATGAATTTTATTTCTAAACCTTTGATTATAGCCACCCATTTCCATCCACAATTCTATTATTCATTCATCCTTATCCAATCCACGACGACACCATCACCCAAGGTTATATATTTTGAGAGAATTGATAGGATTATAGGTTCAACCATGGAAATTTAAATGATTTAAAATGAATATACAAAATTTATTTCCTCTAAATTCTCTACCGTTAATTCCAAAAAATAATTGTATAAAAAAATTTCTATTTCCTCCTCTTAAATCCTTCCATCAATTTTTCTCTTTCAATTCCTCTAAATAACAATATAACTATATAAATATATAGCTTTAACTTCCTATAACATTTCCAAATCACCTCCAAAAAAAATATATTACCTCACAAAATATTTATTTTATAAAAATAATCCATAAAATACGAATTAATTGAATAAATAAATAACAAATAGATTTGTGTGCCACCCGACACTCACAGGTAAATCCTATCTCCTTAAAAAATTACCAAACCACTATCCAAGGGTAAAGATAATATCCAAAATCTAATGAAGCATTTTAAAATTCCATTCCAAGATTAGTAAATTACCATTTTACCCCTCTTTTCTAAGAATCTATAAAATTCCTCAAACACACAAAATTTAAATTTCTGGGTCTCTATATTACACACCCATTTAAAACTTTTCATACTTGAAAAGACTAATCCATAATTAAAAAATAGAAACAAACATAAAAATAGTTTCATTCAACTTGCATTAATATAATAGTATTATACATCAAATACAAAAATAAATACTATTTTTTTTGGATATTATGCCTGCACATGTAATTCCCTTTCCCTTGTTCTTCCCTCTACACCACCATGCCTCCAAAGAAATCACATAATGTGAATAACTAATCCTCACAGTATTTATCTATATGATCATAAATTTACATGGGATACTCCACAATATTCATATCATCCTTGATATCAACATTTCTCAAATCAATCATATGTGAAGGATCATGATAATAGTTCTGATGATGTTATACATAAAACACATCATGATCATTTTTAAAACATGGATGTTGTTCCAATCGATAAGATACCTATCTAACCTATTTCGACACATAAAACGGGATAATAAATCTCAGTGAAAACTTTATTCCCTTACTAAACCATTGATGTCCACACTGAGTATAAACTCATAAGGACACATGACATCTAACCAAAAATTATGAAGACCTCCTTTTTTTGATGTGTGTAGGATTGCTATAAAATTTGAGTAATATACGTATTATCTTGAATAACTTAAAAAAGACCCGTCATTTCTTGTACCATATCTATCCATAATACAATAACCTCACCATACTCAACCCAATATAATAGTGAATGACATAGTCACCTTTATGTATCCTCATAAGGTTCGATTCCAAAGTAGGAATCAAAACTATTATTACAAAAAAACTACACTAATTATAATTGCTCCAACCATGATCATACAAAATCCAAGATGCATGTTCTCATTATATTTTCTAATATATGGATGATTAATTTAGTTTGACCATTATTCCATGAGTGAAATGCAATGCTAAGGAAAAAATGGGCATCAAAGGTATGTTGCAATCCTTTCCACATCTATATTGGAAACTGATCATCCCAATCAGTCACTATCATCCAAAAAACTCCATGAATATTTACCAAATCCATCACATAAATCATCACTAAACTATCCCTTGAGATTTATTATTTATTTAGTAAGAAATGTGTTTACTTCATTGATATATCCATAACAACCCATATGACATCAAACCCTTTACAGGTTTAGGTTAAACCTATAATAAAGTCCATATAAATTTCATATTACTTAAATTTATGAGCTTCCAAAGGATTCAACAATCCTATTAAAACTTAATGTTTGAATTTAACCTATTAGCACACAAGTTATGAAGAAAAAAAACCAGTTACCACCTTCTTATATCAAGACCACTAAAAATACCCCTTCAAAGTGTGATAGATCATTGAACCACCTGGATTCACTAAGAAATATACACTATGTAACTCATGAATAACCACTTTCCACATTCTTTGGGGTATAAAAAACTTTCTATGAAATAGAACATGATACTCTTTATTCCTAGTCCAACCATCCAAAACATTACCATTCATAATACTATCTCTCTATACATCCACCTTAGGATCTACCAACTAAGATTCCTATACTTTTCACATCATTTAAGATGTTAATAACATCTAATAAGGTCATAATACCTCTTAAAATGTAGGTGAATAGATGCAAAAAACTCTATCACTTTCTATTTCACACTCATCTTATGACTATACTCACCATAAGGATTCTAATACAAGGAGTTAGCCACTATATTTCCCTTTTTAGGAGTATATGAGATCTCAAAATCATAATATTGGACAAATTTAATCCACATTATCTACCATAAATTCAAATCCTCCTGATAAAAGATATATCTCAATATCTTATAATCAGTATTAACCATAAAGTGTTCTCCAAGAAAATAATTCCTCCAAATCAAAAGATAAAACACAACTGCAACAAGATCCAAATAATGGGTAGCATTATTACATTCATGGGTATATAACTACCTAGTCACATAAGTAATGAATTCTCTTCACTTTATCAAGAAACATAAAAAAACTTGATAAGAGGTACCTAAATAGTTCTTATAAGGAATACCCACCATTGGTAATAGAAGAGTTAGAGTAATCTCTAGCCTCTCATTCTATATTTCAAAAACATCTTGATACTCCTCCCTCTAATTTTTTTTTACCTTTTTTAGTCAAAGAAAACAATGGAGACACAATCCAAGAGAACTTGGGTATTAACCTCTTATAATAACCTACTAAGCCTAAGAAACTTATAAATTTAGAAACAATATTCAAATGATTCAATTCCATGAACAAATTAATCACAACTAGATCCATTAAAACACTAAGATATAAAATAACATGTCTTATAAAATTCACCTCACAAGTATCGAATTGACACTTTGACATTGCTCCCTGAGAAACTAAAACAATATCCTAAGATATTCTCAGTGATCTTCCTCGGATTTCAAATAAATCAAAATATCATCAATAATTTTTTTATCATGATAACTATTCAAAATACCTATAAATATATCTAGTGAGTTCATTAATCTAAGCAACATTATAAAAAACGAAAAAAATACTCATACTAACCCTAAAAATCTATCTTGGTAATATTTTTATCCTTAACTCTCATATGGTGAAATCTAGATCGTAAATTGATCTTAGAAAACTAACTCACCCCCTTAAATTGATTAGAAGAATCATGTATCCAAGAAAGAGGATAATAGTTCTTCATTATCACTAGATTTAGCTTTAGGTAATCTATATATAATCTCATGATCACATACACATTCTTTGTGAAAAAATTGAAGTAGCCCATGGTGATACACTATGTTAAATAAAACCTAACTAAAATAACTCATCAATTGGTATTTTTAACTATCAAAGCTCTAAAGGAGTTATTTTACAAGATTACATAATAATAGATTAAAAAAATGGATAAATCTTGATGAGAGAAAAAAATTTCAAAAAGTTTTGATCATTAATTAATGTTTTAAAGATCCTCCATGAGCACAATTAGGTATCTAACAATGGGTTTGTCTTCAAGGAGCATTCCGATCACTCACTGATCAAGAAATTATTTCTATTTTTTAGTTTTTTTAGTTAATGAAAGTAATGGAAGTAGGGTGGTTGGGGGGGTGTGGTTATGTGATATTTAATACAAGACATAAGGATAATATATAGATACTATCCAAAATTTAATAAATACAAGAAAAAATATTCTAATCCTAGTATTAATTGTTATAAATTTTTTCACCATCACACTCATGTAAATATTATTCATACTCAATGTTCACACTCCATAGTATGTGTGAACATTCCTCATTGTACTTGATTATGTGACTTTAAAAATCTCATAAGAATCCTTAGGTATATTTTCTATACACCTCCTTCATGGGAAGAAAACTTGATACTTATTAATTGAGAGAATGACCATATTACTCCCCTAGATAGTGATCATTAAAAATTACATACTAAATCAATTTCTTACATCATATACCATTAGATCGAATTGACTGACTGAACATTACTTTTTTATTATAAAACACTTTTTAAGGGAAAAGTGAGAAACCACATACAACCAAAGCAAACAAACGGACCTCCCCATCCCAGAAAGTGTGCCAATCAACAAGCCTTCACCGGTACAGGACCCCTCAACAAACAGTCCCATGCAGAAGCACGGGCATAGAACCGATGGCGAAGCCATACCCTATCAAGCATCCAATTCTTGTTAGCAGTGTTGTTTAAGCTGGTGGTTTGGTTGGCTGGTGTGACTGAATGGGTTGTGTGGTATATGGTTGCATCGGGTCATCTTTTACTTTTCTTTACAGTTCGGTCTTTGCTTGTTTTCAGCACGCTCTTGAAAAATGAGTTTAAAGAACACTAACTTCAGAAATATACAACACCACTCATGACATAACCCTCGGGTTATATCTCCATGATCATAGAGGTGTAGATCATGTTATAGAAACAAAAAATAGATAAGGAGTAAGAATAAACAAATGAAACATGATGAATTCTATAATTGAAAATATATATGTTAAAGCATAGATAAATATAACTATATCAAATCCTTAGTCATTGGACAAGGTTTCAAATCCACTTATATTGGTTTCTCCCTCATTTATACACAACTCCCCTAAAATTCTTGGTCTATATGAATACCAAAACCCTTGATTAAAATATTCCTTTCTCTGGGATTCTTGTAATGTGGGATATTTATTAAGTGGTTACCCAATTTGGTTAGATATTGTGTATAGAGAATATCAATATTTACCATTGGGTCATGCATGTATGACATGTGAAATTATTTATGACCATTGATTAGGGCTGATTCACCATTCTTCCCCCATTATAATTTATTGTGGAAGAATCTTGGGGAATTCTATGATGTGTTTGTGTTTCTATGACAATACAACCCTACAATAGATAATGAGGATGCATTGAGTGAAAAATTTAATCTTACAAAAGAGACAATGATATATTGATGAGTGGACATAATTTTGTAGTAAAATATAAGGACAAATTAAGGATTTTATGGATTCTAGTAGTGCAAATTTATGATGGAATTGAAAGAGACCTAAAATTATGTCATAAAGGCATAAAAATTTCCCAAAAAATATAACATCACAACAATGAGTACATTGTAGTGTGAACGATTTTTATGTTGGGGACTAAGGTGATATTAAGTTTCTGGTGTGGTGTAGATGTCCACCACAAGATTTCATTGAGGTACAGACATATCCTTGCACATTGGGAACATAAAGAATTGGTGTTAAGATATATTTATGAGATTATTTTTTATGGTATCATTTTAGTGCGATGACATGTAAGGGGGATTTCATGGGATGATATTGGAATGGTATTGTATACTACATTCAACCATATTATTCTTTCATAGAGATTCTTAGACACATGTAAATCTCATGTAGCCATGGGATTTCAGAGTTATTCACACATAGACCATTCTCTTTTTATATTAGTCTCACATAGTAGATTAGTTTTCCTAAAGATAATCCTATATGGGAAACACTAGAATTTTTCATTTAATCCTACATATCCTGAAACCATCAAGCCATATTAACTTCCTTCACATAAAAAATAGTAAAAACACAAAATCTCATTTTCAAGATTTGGAAAATAATCAAATAATTAATGAAAAATATTTTTTTCACTAAAATTCATAATTAGTCAATTTTCACATTAATTCTAAAAGTATTAATATAAACCAAATATATTGTAAATTCCCATAAAATGTGAAAATAGTGATATAATTATTGAATTATAAACTAAAAATATGGAAATTTATGGTTGAATCACTCCCCTGAACTTATATTTTTTCACTATAGAGAAAGTAAATGTATCCAAAACCATACCCATAGTAAAGTTTCATAAAGTCTCCAATTCCTTTCAAGTTTAAGTCAAGATTAGTAAAATTTAAAAGAATTAAAATTATTGAAATCCCAATCCTAAAAACCATCACCTTCTAAAGTCCTTATATCCTAAGCTCCTCAATCAACTATTCCATTTTAAACTTCCTTGATTCAACATATATAAAAATATTTTACATCATCTTCTACTTGTTCATTCAAGTTTAGAATTACCTAAATCTTACCACACGCTTTGATAACTGGGTAATTATTGAATTATTTTATATCCATGTATGTGCATAACACTTAATATGATGAGTGAATTTTACCCAGAACAATACCATCCAAAGATAGAAGACATTTATCAGGACTAACTTTATTAGTCAAGGCATGGAATCATCACATGGGAATCTAGATCTTAGGTTTGTATAAATCTTATTAATGACTAAAACTCACACAAACTTTTCATTATTTTTTAGGAAGACTTATATATTAATTCCCATATACTCAAAATACTCTAGTTTATAAGACTTAAAGAATTACAATATAGGTTAACTCTACAAGGTGTCACTCTTTAATTGAAATTAAGTTATCCAATATTGAGTTTAAAATTATAGTGTTTTAATTCCAATATTTTGATTCTATTAAAACGTTTTAAATTAATTTTTATTATAATAGACCCTTATAGGAGATTCCATGTTATTATATATTTATCCACAAGTGTGTAAAATTATCTAGATATATGGTTTAGCTTAAATAAAAACTAAAACACTCAAAAAATAAATCACAATTACAAAAACACAATCCTATGGTAGGTCAATACCCTTCCCCAAAAATAAATCTTTTTCTAACCTGAATTTAAGATCAAACATGATAAAATTAATAGGGAAACTAGACTAATGATAAGGAGATAAACAACATGGATTATTTTCAAGGGTTTCTTGAGTAAAGATCCAAGTTGCTGCCTTTTTCAAACCTACAACGAAATAAACAAAATTGTGAACTTTGTTAAAATAAAAATAAAAAGGAAATGGAAATAAAAAAAATTGGTTTGACCCCCCATGTGGGTATTGGGTTTTTACTTTCCCTAGATAGGAATTTCATTTTTTTATCCCCAATATAAAGGGGGATTTGGATTCTTTGATAGGAACCACCTTATATTTTTGGTTCCATTTCTCTTCATAAATTTTTTTCTATTTTAGTGAAACCCTTTTATTATATAATGAGTATCTACCCCTCGACCAATGTACTCCATATAATTAATAAGGGGAGAAAATTGTATGTAGGGACCATTTTTAACTGATGTTTTTCCAATGAAATTTTCTTTCTTGTAATTTTAGGTGACCTATCATCTGGTTCTATTCATGTAGTTTTTTTCTTGATTTTTTTTAAAATATATGAAAACTTACTAATCTAACTTAGTGAAAATCAAAACATCCTCCATCTTTTCTTCCTTATACGCATCTTCTATGGAATCTTCAACATCTTCTAGGGTATGAATCACTAAATAAAAATATAAAAATTTAGTTAAATATTGATTAGTTTTTAATTCAGTTTCAATTAAATTCCAGTAAAATGAATTCATAGAAAATACATCAACCTTGTAAATTTTAGCTTGAAGTTCCTTTTCCTCAATCATAGCCTCTAGGAATCCAATTGTGGGTGAAAGCAATGGTTATTATTTCTTTTCTTCAAATTCAATCATCTCAAATGTGGGACCCTCTTTTTCATTTAAGGAATTATAAATTTGTATTGATTATTTTTTATTGAATTAATGGGGATTAGCTTGTGTCTCCTCCTAAACATACTATTCCCATTATTCATCAATGGATGCATTTCCACCCTCAGTTTCCTTAGTGTTGGAAAGGTTAGGTGCTAAAATATCTCAAGGAAGATCAAATGTAATAGTGCATGGTGGATTTTCATGTTCCACTTCTATTTTATCAATGTCCTCCTCATATACTAGAGGGAATCTCATTGCTTCAGATAATTATTATTATAATTTCTACTATTAGTGAGTATTAGTGATCTAGGAAATCATCTCTCTTGTGTCCTTTATTGAATACTTAAGGAGTATATTTTTTTCTCACTTATGATTGATCTGGTGTTGGCAGTATGTTCTTATTGGTAGAGTGGTGACTAATATTAGAATTTGTATTCATGTCTCTCTTACCATCCAAAATAGTGTAATGGTGGTTGTGGATATTACTCCTCATTGCATGCTATAGATCATTAATAAACTTCTTATAATGATGGGATTGATTGGAAGTTGGAGAACTGAGGTATGGAATTATCAATAATAGTCTTAAAACTACCTGATGCTACTTGTTGTTTTGGATACATACTCTAGGAATCCATTTTTTTAATGAATTTTTTAGATTTACCTAGAATAATTAGAAACATATTTATAGAGATTGAAGGAGAAAAGTGTGAATATATTTGTCTCATAATAATAGTTCTATAATTGATGAGAATAAAACCTTATTGAAGCAATTTCATTATCAATTATAATTTTAAAGAACCCCCATGAGTACAACAAGGGATTTGGCCACAAGTCTATATGTACTAAGGATTTTTCTAATTACTTATTGATCTAGAAATTATTTTTATTTTTTAATGTTTTTAATTAATGAAATAAATTTAAATGTAAGGGGGGGTGGGGTTGGTAGTTTGATAACAAATGAAATACTAAAGAAAAAAAAATGAAAATTCCATGTCAAATGGAATTAATAAAAGAGAAAAGAGGCTACCGATAAGATTAGTATTAATGAATTTCTTCACTTTCACACATATTTCAATCTTATTCCTACTAAATGATCACACTACATAGTATGTGTGAAAATAACCCATTGAAATTGATTGCATGATTGAATAAGTCACTTGAGAATCCTCAGGTATACTGTGCATCCACCCCCATCATGGGAATAATTCATTGTGGAATAATTTAGAGGCATTTAATGATGTGGTAGCATTGCTCTACCAACACATCACTACGATGGATGATGAGGATGTGTGATGAATGTAATCATGGGAAATATCATAGGATACATTGATGAGTGGATGGCATTTCAAAGTGAAATAAGAGGCCACATTGAGTTTTAATGTCTGCTGGTGGCACAACCTAAGTGTACATGGGTGTCAACCCTTTTATGACATTACATCACAAAGGAATTGAAATTTACTAAAAAAAGAGCATCACAACATTGAGTACATTGTGATGTGAATGCTATGTGTGTTGGGGCCTAAGGTTCCATTGAGATGCTGATATAGTGAAATAATTCACTATGAGATTTCATTATGGCATAAACAGATCCCCACGTATCGAGCATGGGGTAGTATCAATGTGTGGATATATTATAAGGAGCCTATACTTTACGTAGCATTAAAATGTGATGACATATGAGGGGGCTTCAATGGGATGCTATTGATCTGGGATCATATATTAAATTTAGCCTGATTATTCTTACATAAAGATTCCAAGTCACCTGTTAATATCACGAAACCATGGTATATTCTAGTTATTCACATGAAACCCAACTAATTTTGATATCAATCACACACAGATTCATACTTTCAGCCTAGCTACTCCTCAATGAGAAGTGTTTTAATTTTTTATTTACTCTTACATAGCCTGCACCCCTCATATAATATTAAACTCCTTCACCTAAAAAACATAAAAAAATCATTTTATTGATTTGTTCATATTACCAACTAACCACAAAATAATATTTTTATCACTAAAATTCATGAATTTGAATATTTTCATATTAATTATGAAATTATTCCTATAAATCAAATATTTTATAAATACCCATAAAATTTGAAAATGGTGGGGATATAAACAATGAATTATAAGCTAAAAATATAGAAATTTATGGCTAAGTCATAGATCAATCCAAAAACTAATCTCTCACCTCAAAGGTAAAATCATAACCTTCTCTGGGAACACATCAACATATTCTATCACAACCTAATAAAAATTACCCGTCTTCATATTAGTTACAAAAATAACTAAACTCATTAACTAAGATGCAATACTTAGTGGCTCAATCCATATCTACCCTAAATGGAAATATATTTCCCTAACATAAACCACATAATTTCCATTCAAATTAGAGAAAATATCCTATCATTTATAACAATTAACATAATATTGTGTAGAAAATTAGCAATACATCCTAAAGAGAATGTCACAGGATTGTATGTGTAAAAATATTAAGTCCCAAAGAATAAATCTCACCCCAAAACCAACTTACAACTACATGCCTCATCCAACATAATTCGACCACTTACTAGAGTAATCTACTCTAATGGACTTTGATTATTTTATAAAAGGTGATCTAACACATAAAATTGGTAATGGTTGAGAAAAAAAGTGTAGAATTAATTTCAATAAAATAATAATCATCACACACTAAACCTCATTTAATTGTAATTTTATCCTTTTATTTATTTACATTTTTGTTCTAGAGGTCTTTTTTTATAAATTATATAAATTTTAGGAATATTTTTCCATTGTATGGTTAGTGACAACCATGCATAAGCCACATGATAAGGGTCTATAACTTAGAAGATCCATTTTACATGGTTAGTGCATAGTTTTCCTAATTGTGTTACCACATGAAGGTGACCTGTGCACCCAATGAAGGACACACAATTGGTGCATAGTTTGGGTAAACTATGTGGCGATTGTGCACTGCACCTATGTTCTTGAAAATTTTAAATTTTTTAAAAACACTCTCCCCTATTTTTTTACCCAAATTACAAACTCACTGCTCCCTCTATCCATCTCATGAAATCGGCTAAAATAATTCCTCCAAATATCTCAAACTCTTCTCCTACTCCTATTCATGGATATTTACTCTTATTATTTCAATTAGAAATCGGTTATGGTAAGGTTTCTTCCTCTCTTCCTTCTTCATCCTCTCCCCTCTTGTTTTTCTTTTCCCCCTCCTGTAGCATGTGTCCTAGTCGAACCCCAAGTGGGGTTTTGGTTCAAAAATCATGTGGAGTTTTTTACAAGGGTGTGTGATGTGTTATTAAAAACTTCCACCCACCATTTTTGATGTATTTTCACTATTTTTACTTGACCAAGGTCAGTTTTCCCTATGCTTGACTCTTTAATTTTAGAAACATAAATTTCTTAGATTTTAAATTAATTTTTATGATACCCAATGATAGTATTATGTAATTTTATAGAATTTATAAGGGTAAAATTATATTTTAACTTAGTTTTCATAAAAATAAAAGTGACATTATTTTTTAGATATAATCTAATTTTTTTTCGATAACTATTTACACCATGTGTTTGAATAATTCCAAAAATGGAATTTATGAATGAATTATGTGATTTTTAAATGTGTTCTAGGTTTTCAAAGTGAATCCTCAAATGGATCTTGAATTTTACTTGTTATTTCAAGTAATACTTGAAATTAACTGTATTTATATTGTTTTAATTTTGGTCTTGAATATAAATGCGGGGTTTGAAAATATATTTTCATATATTTGGTGGTTAAACACATAAAAATGGACACAAACACACAAATTTATATATGTTTTTGTGTGTCAGTGTATTCAAATTCACATGAGAATATATGAATTTGTGCAATGTAAAACACACACACACACACACATGTGTGTGTGAATGTTTTAATGTATACGATTATAACAAGGGTTAAATATTTAGTATTTAAATAGGGTACTCAAATTCATTTTTCAAATAATTTTATAAATTTATTTCTAAAGTAAATTACAAGGGATCAGGTGGAATGATTTACCATGTTTTCCATGTTTTATAAAGTATATTTTAACTATATAAACCAATTTTGTAATATATTTGATAATTTATTATATTTATTTTGTGTATTTTAAATTTTTTCCCTTGATTTGATAAAATGAAACGATTTAAAGAGGCATATATTTCATTAATAAACTAGCTGTTTATGATTTATTGATTAAAGACCCTATTTAATGGAAAGTGAAATGTTTGAAATTTGAAAAGTACATGGGAACCCATGTATAAAAGGGGGAATACCATTATTAAGTGTATTATGGTTTACACCACTTTAATAACTAAATGGAACTTATATAAAGGGTGTGGTTTCATCGGATTGGAGACACTACACTACTAGGCAAGGTATTCCCTCCTTAGCGAGTGATTTGACATGGTGCCATCAGATGGGTGACACCATACATCAAGGCCATATAATAAAATCCTCATTGGTTTAGATATATACTTGGATTCACCATTAGATCACAAGTTTATATGAGTACCTAGGGTGACCACTAACCTTCGATAACATAGGGATCTCTCATGGTGTATGTTTATGAAATAATTACTTTTATGGAATTTGTACTTCTTTAAAAAATTGTAAACCATTTTATTTATTTTATCATTCATACTTATAGATTGTTTTATCAAAAATATTTATGAAGGGATTTAAAATAGTTTATTTATAAAGTGTTTTATAATTATATTTTCAAATTTAGGTTTAAGAGGTGATTTTAAAATGGTCATTTCATACAGGAGTATTAGGCAAGGAAAGCATTTCCAAAATGATTGTTTTCATTTAAAAGATAAAGAAAAGTAAATTTATAAAGTTTGATTATGTGTTCTTTTATTTATTTATAAAAATGGGAAAACCTATTTTATATCCATATTTTCAAACTAGCTTGAAAAAATATCATTAATTAAAGAGTAAGCATGTGGTAAGGTGGGTGGTGTCCTACTCAATAATTTTATTCTCACACCTATATTTATATTTTTAGTTATAGGTTCTATATTTTCTTGTGACCACTCTTGGAGTGTTGAGTATCTCAGGTTTGTATGGTGACTCATGGAGTAATATAGAGGCCAATTTGTTGTTTTGATTTATTTATTTTTACCTCATTACATTGACCAAATTGGACCTTTTAGATTTATTTACATTAATCAGGGGAGAATTTTATATATAGAGACCGTATAATGGATCTTAGGGGTTTTTTCTATGGTGGGAGTTAGAGGGGAGAGATAGGTTATTGATGTTTTATTATCCATTTTATTATGATCTCTTGTTTTTTTTATTTGATTTGGTGTGGATGTTTAAATTAAGAATGATTAGGGATGAAATTTTAGTAAAATTTTAATTCATTGTTTAATTTATTTTATGGAAAAAATCATTCTCCCTAGCTCTTACTTGATTCCTTTGGTGCTTTTCACTAGTAAAGGGTGATCTGAAATGTTGCTTGGGTATGTTGCAGGACGACTAGGTTATAGGGTCACCCTTTATTATTTGGGTGTTTCTTAAAGAAGGAGGTAGGACTATCAATACTTGAGAGGCAAGAGAGAAAAAGGTGGCATAAGCTCTTACTCATTATGAACCATGAGTCACCGTGGGGGGTTGGGTTTCAATTATTTGTTTTTGGTTTTTGTATGTTTTGTTTTATGTTAATGGTATTCAAAATTTCATTGATTCTTTGGGATGAAAAGGGAGTTGAGTTGGTGGTACACAGTGAGTTCACACAGCCTGATAAACTATGTGGATCCTGTGTAAATGGTTATATGTTACTCTTAATGATGGTTGTGTGATTGGAAGATGGTCCACCAATCCATATGGACAATTAATGAGCATTCAATAGTCCCATTTATGTTAGCATTATGTTGTGTGAGGTTTATCAATCAGGTTTTAGTTAGTGTTTAAGGATGATTTTTTGGATTTTAAAATGGGTTTCAATATAATCTTTAAGGTTTTCAGACTAAAATGTGTATTTTGAAATGGTTTTGAAAATATTTTGAAAAGGATGTTTGATTTAAATTGGTGAAAGTAATTTTTAAGTTTAATAAAGAGTGTTTGTGATTGTAAAATGTTTTATAAATGAATTTTATTGCTCTTTGGATTGAATAACTTGGTTTTTGAGCAAAGAAAAGTGGGTTTGAAACCATTAGATATATTTTATTAATAAATTAAAAATGGATTTGGTGTTTGGGGAATCATAAATGTTTTAATTAAAGTAATAATGGGATTTAAAATGAATTTTAAGTTGAAGTTTTAAATTTAAAAACTTTAAGGTAGTGATTTTGAAAATGTTTAATAAAGGAAATTTTAGATTATTCAGTATTGTGATTAATTTCTTAGAAATGATATTTTGAATTAAGATATGATTTTGGATAAGGGATATTGTTGTTTTGGATATGTGATGGGATTGGTTAACATGTTTCTCCCAATTATTGATAGTTTACCTACCGAGAAGGCCACAAGCATTGTTAGGTTTTTTGTGATCATCTATTTTGGTGATAGAATCGATCAAGTTTTTGTATTAATTTTCTTGGGTGTAACTCTTTAGATTCTTTCTCAATTATTTCTAGTGAAATGTTATTATTTTGGATTTTCTAAATCCTTATTAGAGTGGTTGGTTCATTTTATGTTTTGAGTGTTAATATGGTTGGTGAGGTTTGATTTCAACTCCTTGAATATCAAAGAAACCTTTGGTGTGTGATTTAAGTAACTAGGAAAGATGTGAACCAGTTGAGATTATGCATTGAATCATATTAATTTAGTTTTATTGGATCACCATGATTGGTGTTCTTGGGTTTTAGGTATTAGATTACCATTTTTCTATTCTTTGACCCATGGTTTGAACCCATGATTTTTTAAGAGGCATGTTTATGGGTTATGCCTTCTTCACTTTGATCTGGTTATAGAATGACTATGGATGGCTTAATAGTTCTAATTATGGAATCATTAGAGTGTTATAAAGGTTGTGTCATTTTTTGGTATGTGTTTGGTGGGGTTTATAAAGTTTCTCATGTTGGGAGAGGAGTAAGGGAAAGGGGAACTCCAAGAGTAGTACTCCATACATTACACCAGATGGTTGTCCTCTTGATTTCCTCATCTCTCATTGTAGAAAGCTCCACATTACTACCAAACAGATGTTTTTATGATAACTTCCACCTTGAAAATTTTTCACTATAACTAGGATGAGATCCCACTTAATGAACACAAAAAAAATCTTTGAACACACTTCACACAAATAGAAAAGAAAACTAAAAAACAATATTTACATGGTTTGGACATATGTCTTACATCCACAGGAGAACACTACAAACATTTTAATTAGATAAGATATACGTGAATATGAAATGAATTTCCCAATTTCTCTATACTTACAAATTATTTGAAAATAATGTTAGAAACTTTCAAATATTCATCATAATCTCACACATATTAGAGCAGGGCCACCACCTCTCTTTATAGAGGACTTCTTCCAGTCAACCGGTTGGACCGATCTTTGAGATTCATGGTCAACCTCTCATTGGCCTGGTCAATAATCGACACACTGTTGAATATTCCAATGACTACCAACAACGTTTCACCAGGCACATATCCCATTCATTGATTCACTATGCTGGTTAACACTATTTGAGAGAAATATATTCAATGGACTCCATACGATGGACTCTATCTGATGCAAGGCTATCTAGTGAAACCTTTATTCTAAATCACTCTAAAACTATACATTGAGAAACATGCATTTGAAAATTTTTGGTACGATTATCTCCATCAGATAATCTCTATCCAATGAACACTATCCAAAAAATTCTACCCGATGAAACTAAAGAATTTACAAAAAACCCAACAATCTCACACATGGAAATTACTTCATGATTTCATCCTTCTTTACCCATCCACATGAGCTTATACTATATTTGATACCTGTGTTTTTCTCCTCTCTATCTGATCATACAAGTCTAGATGAGCCAAAGTATTTCCTCAGACTTTCTTGGACTATCATGTTTGTAAATATATTAGTAGGATTCTACTTCCCACTAGCCTTCTATAGCTCCAATATTTTATCTTCTTGCAAGCTTTGTATAAAGTGATATTTCAGGTCAATTGTTTTCTTTATCTTATGAAAAATTAGATTATAAGAAATATTAATGACACTCTAACTATAAAATAATAAATTTACTCTATCTAATCCTTTTTTCAAGCTCCTTCAGTAAGCACATAAACCATATCAAATTATACCCAACTTTAGTAATATCAATATACTCTTCATATATTGTGGATAAATAACAACCGGCTATAACTGGGACATCCATCTAAATGATTTTACACCAAAAGTAAAAAAAACCTATATTAATTTTCCTTGAATCCACGACTCCATAAAAATATATATCTACAATGAATTTCAACTGATCATCATCTCTGAAACATAAAGCTACATTCTATGACCCCTTCAAGTATTGAATGATTCATTTCACAACTTAATAATGTTTTCTTCATTATATTGACATTAAATGGATAAAAAATACCACTGCAAAATAAATTCACGATCGTGTGAAAACCATTGTATACATAAAACATTCAATAACTGAGGTAAAGGGAACCTTCTCTATGTTATGAAATTCTATGTTCATTTATGGTTCTTGTGAGTTAGAATGTTTGAATAGTTTGTCGAAGGGGGTTGAGATAGGTATAAAATTGGTTATGCTGAATCTTTATATGAACTTAATAATGCATTCCTTATGGGATAAAACTAAAGTGTTGGTTTTTCTGTTCCTCTCAATTATCATCCCCAATACCTTCTTTACTTATACAAGTTTCTTCATCTCAAGACTTATTAAAAACTTCCTCTTCAGTTCCTCAATCAAATGAAACTATGGACTAGTAATAAATATATCATCAATATACAAAAACATTATGATATATATTCCATTGCCCCATTTCTTCCTATAAGAAAAATGATCAGAATTAGATGGACTAAACTTTCCTCAAACATGAAATTGTCAAACATATGATTCTACTATGGTAGAGCTTGCTTCAAGCTATTAATACATTGTTTCTATATAAAAACCATATACTCCTTCTGATTAAATTCATAAACCTTGGGATGGGCCATGAATTTTTTTCCTCCAAATAGCCATGAAAAAAGGATGTCTTTACATCAATATTCTGTAAGTGTAGATTATTATAAGTAAAAATTCTAAGAAATGTTCAAATAGTTTTTTGCTTCTCCACTGGTGAGAATTTTTATGAAAATTTAATCCCTTCCTTTTTCTAAAAACCTTTACCACCAACCTTACTATACATATTTTACTTCTATCATCCTCCCATTTCAAATGAGAAATCCATTTTTTTCCAAATATCATCACCCTTCCTATAATTCATCTAAATCCCATGTATTATTGAGATTTAAGGAATTAATATATCATTACATGGATGAGAGTATCTTCCTTTTATGAACATTCTAGTTCCCTTATCACTATTATAAGTATAAAGTTCATATGATTTCCAAACCTCTGAAATGGTTTTCTAATAATAGTGGATCTCCTCAGCACAATCAAAAGTTCAATCATTGGGACCTCTCTATCTAGTAGTCCTCTATCTAATATTTTTATATCTAGTATAGATCTTTTTTTATCATTCTGAAAATCAATAGTTGATATAACCTTAACTTCCTACTTATCCTAGTTTTTATCTTTCCATAGACGTTATTCATTGAAGACTACATTTCTACTTCAAATGACTTATTTCTTTTCATCATCCCACATGTGATATAAAAAAAGTTCTCATCCTCATATCTGATAAGTAATCACACATTAGATTCTACCTACAACTAGTATTTGTGTTTAGCAATGATTTGACCACATGTGATACTTCCAAATACTTTTAGATGGTTAACCTCTATTCTATTACTAGTATACAGTTTCTCTAGACATTCTTATCCCATATCCAAAGCTAAACTTCTATTAACCAAATACACTAATTTATTTATTACCTTCCCCCAAATTACCTTAAGCATTCTAGAGTGAATCCTTAAACCTTGAGATCCCTCCTGTAGAGTTTGATTCATCCTTTCAACTACTCTATTTTTTTGGAGTTCTGAGAAAAATATTCTCATTCTTAATGCCCCACTATTGATAGAATTTATAAATGTTGTGTATGGTTTACTCCCCACTATTTTATGTTTGGAGACAATTCAACTTTAATTCACACTATTTTTTGGACAAAAACTTCCTCTAAATGAATTCTTGAAATACATAAGATTTATTTTTCTAGAATTAAACCTACACCTTTCAAGTGGCACCATCAGTGAAGGTGAAAAAATTAAAGAGATACTCTATTGAACTGAACAAGAGAAGGTCTCCAAACATCGGAATGAATAAGTTACAACTTCTAATTCCTTGTATTCTTAACATCCATGTTAAAGGAAAATATTTTTTTTCCTTATAATACAACTCTCAAATCATCCAAAGTTTGCGTGATCAAGTTTACAGATGACCTTCACCACTAAAACTTTATAATTATTTTTAGTATGGTAATAAAACCTACAGTTCCATATTTTCAGACTGTCCAGTGAAATGATTATAATCATTGTAAATTGATCCTTATGTCTAGTCAAGTATAAGGTTCCATTATTTACTCCATGAGTAATCACCATGGACCCTATGTTGATCTTTCAGACTCTATTCAAAAAATTCCTTTCAAAACATACATAGTCAAGTTGTCCCACTGATATGAGGTTCTTTAGGAGACTTGGAATATGTATAATATATTTTAGTCTTACGAAACTTCTATTTTTCATTAAAATGTTAACATCACCTTTCAAAACAATATCCAGAGTTTAATCATCTAATTGATGTACTCTACACAAGATTCATACTACATAATAAAACATGCACCCATGATTAAATATTAAATGAAAATATGCACTTGATTCAATAATCCATGAATATTTTAGAATGATCATAATCATTATCAAATTGGATCCTTTATCTATTATACTTATTGAGTTTTCCTATTCAGAAGTGGACGTATCCATATGATTCCTATAATCTTTCTTGATATATCCCTTCTTCCCACAAAGAAAACATGTAAGACATAAACTAGTCAATTTACCTCAACTTCTTCCCAAGGAATTATCATCTAAAGAATTATTCTTTTGGTGGTCCTTTAAATGAGTTGAATGCCCCCTATGGTATTATTGATATCATTAACATATGGATTTTTTACTTCCTTATTTCTCAAGTCCTCATTCATGATAAAGTTTTTAATATCATCAAAAACAAGATCTACATTCCCAATACAGTTTCTTACTATTATCACCATGGAATCCCAACTTTATAGAAGTGATGAAAGAAGAATAATATCCCAAAAATCATATTTTAAATTTACCTTCACTGATTCGAGCTACCCTCTAATCATATTGAATCTATTCATGTGATCTTCTATAGGTATTCCACCTAAAAATATCAAGATGAATAATATTTACATCATGAAAACATTGTTAAGATCCATTATATTCTCATACATTTCATATAAATATTTCATAACCACTGTAATGATTTTATTCTCATGAATTTTAAATACAATATCCTAAGAATGTGACATCCTAATCAAGGCTAAGGCCTTCCTATGAAACCACTTCCATTACATCTTGTTATTTGTTTTAGGAAATTTAATGAACAAAGGATCATCAAGATATTTATATATCAAAAGATCCTCATATTTCATTCTAAAAAATAAAATTACAACCCATCGAACTTGTGTATATGAACCTTCCCATCCTCTAAATGCATTCTTCCAATAATAGTAAAAATAACTAATATCAAAATAACTTATAAGATAAGGTGAGGAGAAACATGAATACTATGAGTGAAGTAGAACAAATCCCTATGAAACCTCTTGTTGGGAGACGATTAAGGGAAAGGGGACCTACAAGAGTAGAACTCAATCTATTACACTGAATAGACACAATAAGCACAATGTATACCGAACGGTTGTCCGTTTTATAACCTTATCTTGTGTAGTAGAAAGCTACACAGTGATACTAAACATGGGTTTGTCCTATAACTATATACTTTGAGTTTGTGCAGTTGAACTAGTATGATTTTACACCTAATAAACATATAAAACTCCACTAAAACACTTTAAACAAATAACAAAACAAAAAAACAAATAAGATTTATATGATTTGGATAAATATAATACATCCATGGCACAACAATATAAAAATTTTCATTATGAAAGATACTAGTGAATAAAATACACATCACTCACTTTCTATATATTTAAATAGTGTCAAAAAATAAAGTCAGAAACTTTTAACTATTAATCATAATTGAATAAATATTAAAGCTGAGCCACTATATATCTTTATAGAGGTCTTCATCTAATCAACCAATTTCACTAACCTCTGATAATAGTGTCCAACCTCTCGATGACCTGGAAAATTACCGATACACTATTTAATCATCCAATGAATACCAATAGCTAGTCACTGAACACACAACCCATGAATTTAGTTTCCACCTTGGTGAACACCATCTAATAGAACTATATTAGATGGTCTCCATCTTATTGACTCCATCTCATGCAAGCCAGTCTAGTGAAACATTTTTGCCTAACTGGTCTAAAACTGTTCAACAAGAAACATCCGTCTAATGATTTCTTTTTGATGAAATCTATCCAATTATCTTTTTCTAACCAACATTGTATAATGATCTTTATCTATAAGTCTCTATCTATCGAAACTTAATAATATACATAAAATTTAGTATCTATTCCTTCTTTCCTTTTCTAATTTATGACCAACCACTCATATTTGGGTTACTTATTTTGGGATATTCTATGTTATGTCAATGAGAGAGTAAATGATAACTCTATTAATGTTTTGGTGAATCTATAGAATATGGGAATGTTCTTGAAGTATTTAATCCACTCTCATAGGACTCAGAGTCCTTGACTTAGTGGTTTCCTTTCTAATTCACTTGACTTTCTTTTGATATGTCCTTCTTTTGGGACTGGATGACCTTTTAGGAGAATAAAGTGTTTTATTAGGGAGTTCTATCACATCCCAACCCTCATTTAATAATTATTTTATCTATTTATTTATTTCTATTTTTTAGATTACTTGTTATTTTGCTAGAAAATTTTAAAATTATAAGAAAATATGTCTGTCACACGGTTTTCACATAGTTGGTGATAACCATGTGGTAGTACTGTGATAGAGGTCTTCAACTTAGCAGATTTGCTTCTTAAGTTTGGTAAATGGTTTTCCAAACCATGCACGCCAATATTGTGGGTGAATTGTTTTCCTAGTAAAGGGATCATGGTTGGAACATGGTTTGGGTAAACTGTGCGACAACTGTATGAGACAACCAGGTTCTTAAAAATTAAAAAAATTTAAAAAATAACCTTGCCTCTTTTTTACCTAAATCATGAACTCATCCCTCCCCCTCTCCTTCTCAAAATTTTGGCTAAAGAAATCCCCCTAGGTGCCTCATCCTCCTATCCTCCTATTATTGATTTATGTTTCCTCTTATGATTTCAAGTGAAAATTAGTTTGGGTAAGCTTTCTTCCTCCCTCCATTCTTCTTCCACTCCTCCCCATATCATTTTTCTTCTCCACCTCTCACCATGTGTTCCTTAATCAAACCCCAAGAGGGTATTTGGTTTTAAAATCTCATATATCTTATTCCTTGGGTGTGTAATGGGTTCTTTAGGCCTTCCTCTCACCGTTCCTAATGGTTTTACAACATTTTCATTTGGATGAGGTAGGCTTTCTCCATGCTTGATTTTTTAATTTTAGAACCATCGATTTCTTAGATTTTAAATCAATGTTCTCGATACCCAATGATAATATTATAGAGTTTTATTAAATTTTTAAGGGAAAATTTCTATTTCAATTTGGTTTTCATAAAAATAAAATAATACTTCAATTTTAGATATTGGATAAAAATATGTTTTTCCATAATTGTACACATCATTTGTTTGAAAAATTACCTGAATGGTCCTTATGAATGAATTATGCGCTTTTAAAAGGACTTCAAGGTTTTAAAAGAGAATACTTAAATGGATCTTGAGTTTTACTTTTAATTTTATGTAATAATTGAAATTATAAGTATTGATAAGGTGTTTAAAATTTGGTTTTGAATAGAAATGTTGAGTTTTAAAAATTTCTATAGAGTATTTGGTGGTTATATATATATATATGTAAATTAGTATATATCTATATATATATACAAATTCACATGAGAATATGTGAATTTCTTTAATAAAATAGATATAAATATATGTGTGTAAATGTATATGGGTATAATAAGGGTAAATATTAAGTATTTAAATGGGGTACTCAAACTTTTTTTTAAAATAAATTTATAAAAGGATTTATAATGTAAATTACAAGGTACCGATTAGAATGATTTACATTATTTTCCATGTTTTATAAAATTTGTTTTAATTATTTAAACCCATGTTGTGATAAATTTGATGATTTATTATATGTATCTTGTGTGTTTTAAATGTTTTCACTTGATTTGAGAAAATGAAATAGTTTAAAGAGGCATGTATTTCATTGATAAACTAGGTGATTATGATGTGTTGTTGAAATTCCCTCTTTGAATGGAATATGGAATACTTGAAATGAGAAAATCACATGGGAGCCTGAGTATCTAAGGGGGAAGACTAGTGTTAAGTATCTATTTTGGTTTAAACTACTATGATAATTAAAAAACCATAGATTAATGTCATGGTGTCATTAGATGGGAGACACAACACCACTATTCCAAGGCATATAATCATTGGTCGGTGATTAGTCCTGGTGCCATTGGATGGGAGACACCATAGTTCCAGTAGAAGGCATGACCTCCTTAGTGGTTTGTGTGCACACTTGTATTAACCATTAGATCATAAGTTGATATAAGGACCTTGTTTTCCCACTAACTTTAAATGAGTTAGGGATATCCCATGGTGCATGTTTATAGAATGAATACTATTATGTAATTCATACATATTTAAAAAATTATAAATCATGTTATTTATTTTATCATTATTACTTGTAGATTATTTTATAAAAAATATATCTAAAGAGATTTCCAAGTGTGTTTTTACAAAGTGTTCTAGAATTATATTTTTCAAATGTGGTATTAAGAGGTGGTTTTAAAATGGGTGTTTGATAAGGAAGGATTAGGGAAGGTAAATATTTCCAAAAGTGATTTTTTATTTAAAAGTGAAAGAAAAGTAAATTTATAATGGTTGATGATGTATTATTGGATTTATATATAAAAATGGAAAACTTATTTCCTACATGTATTTTCAAACTATATTGAAAATTGATCTTTTATTAAAGAGTAATCATGTGGTATGGTGAGTGGTGGCCTATTTGGGAATTTTTATATTCACACAAATATTTATATTTCAATTCCATGTTTTGGATAGACATGTAATTTATATTAGAGCATTGAGCATATTAGGTTTGGTTGGTGAATCAAGGAGTTGCATTAAGGTTATTTTGTTGTTTTTATTTATTTAGTTTACCTCTCTACATTGACCAAATTGACCTTTCTTACTTTCATTACTTAAATTGGTGTAACATTTTATATTTGGAGAATGATTAATGTATCTCATTGGCTATTTCCATGGGGCGTGTTGGAGGTTAAGGGAAGTTTTTTCTTATTTTATTATCACACACAAACTCAAAGACACACTCACAAAACATGCAGGAAAATACATAAAATAAAATCAAAGAACTTAAGGTTTATGTGGTTTGGAAAATAATCCCTACATCCATATTATAACACCACCAAATTTTAATTCTTTTATAATTTATAATATTTAAAAATAATCTATCTAGGTAATTTGATTAGATCACTCATTATAAGTAATTACATTACACATGTTCATGTGGTACCATCTCTATTTAATAATGGATCCCAAGTGATCATCAGGTATCAATAAATTACTATATTCATGGAAGTATCTTTATTGATCATGGTGATTGATAATTTCCTATAGAAATTACATCTATAACCTCTGAATTCAAATTAATAGTGCCGGTTATTCTTACATTCCACTAAGTGAATCATTCGTATGGAAACCCATATTTTATTACACCTTAATTCATGATTTATTACATAATGGTACACACTATACAATCCTAGAATATCATGAATCCTAGTGTATTTGGGAAATTAGGTACACATTATAACAACCTTCAATAGTAATACAACATTATTAATTATAAACTCTGAAACATGCCCTTATTTTCCTTGGACATTCTAAAACTACATAGGATAACCTGTGGATGTACATAAGAAAGGGGTGAGATATAAATCCCAATAAGGAATCAACAAAGCATAACATAATGTTAAAAGTAAATTTTCTACAATAGTAACATCAAGGTAACATTAGAGGGTTGAGAATCATAATCTTGAACAATTATAAATGATATAACATGATATTATAAAGGCAATATGGGAATGTGGTAGCAACTTAAAATATGGAATCTTAAACATAAGTCAAGGATAAAAACCAATAAATCATAACATATTGTTCTTAGTATAACCTCTCTCACACCATAAATGGAATATCATGAGATTAAAAAATTACCCAATACATTGGATGGCTATATAATTCCAGGCCCACCCATCACATTCATATCATGTACATGCATAAGTGTGCCACAAATATCATTCAACATAGGATCATATTTCATAACATTTAATCCCAAAATTAAGGAGTTAGGGGTAAATAAATGTAAGTAGAAAATAAATGAATGATAATTAAATCTAGTTGAATTACCTTGAGTGGAAATATGGATGGCCATTCACTATACAAATGTTTGACTTAAAAATTTATAGGACAATTTCGGTAGCATAATGGGGGTACATAAAGGTTTTATGGGCGGGGTGAATGAGAGTGAGAGGGGTATATAATCACATTTAAATTATAATTATTTTATGAGGTATGTGTGAAAACATATCCCAACATGAATAATTTGTAATCAAAAGGCTTAACGTAAATAAGGTGCTTGAATAAAGAGGAGAAGGAGAGGATCCCTTTCCTTGAGAGGACACTTCTAAAAGCTTGGGAAGAACTTCTTATGAGTTTGGGGGAACCCTGGGTGAACAATAAATTTGTAAAGTAAGATTAATTTTGTTATAAAAGGGTTTTCAGTGGAGGATTTTTAGTTTGGGTTGGTTTATATAGAAAAAGAAACGAGAATTCTTTATTAACTTCCAAACTTAGGCTTTGGACTATATTTGATAAAGTAATAAAAACCACACACCTTAACATGGTTTTTTACCATGGTTTATAAAAAATAGGATTGGTTTTAATTATTTTATAAGTATAATAAATGAACACATTAAATAATACCCATGGTGACGTGGAAGTGAGTCATGTTTATAAAGAATTGATTTTAAAACCTTAAAATATAAAATAGGATTTGGAGGATTCATTAAGGGTTTATAAAATTAATAAAATAACATAAAAAAAATTATTTTAAGGGTTAATTATATATTTGGTCATATATACCTTTTATGGAATATATTACATTAGTTTTAAGTCATTGTGATGTCATAATACACACCGTATTTAATTTTAACTCAAAAATTTGACCGCCTAAAAAAATTAAGAGCAAATAACCATTGGATAATTTATATAGGTTGATTTCAAAAATATTTTTTATTTTATCAAAATAATTATATTAATATTAGATTTTATGCCTTTAAATAAAAAATTCACATTTATTGAGAAATATTGGGTTTTCATTACAGTAACAGTTTTCTGACCCTTAAAAAAATTATTTTTTCCTTCCTAAAATTATATTATCATTTATATTTATTAAAAATTATTTAATATTAATATTTTATTTAAATATAAATTATTTCAAAAAGTATTGAATTCATCAAAAGGAGCGTCTGGATTAAAACTATATATTTCTAAGAATACATTTTTTTCATCATATTAAAATCTAGTTTTTATTAAACTCATTATTTATTAATTTTAAAAGTAATATTGTAAAGGATAAATATAATAATTTATTTATTGAAAAGAAAAATATAGAGATTCATACTATTAGGGTCTAGATACATATCCCTTTATTACACCAGAAAATTCCCTAAGGGTAAGGTGTGTGATGGTTAGATTTTCATACTGTTGTTTGACGAACATGGTTTGAGATATGATCTTGATGAGCTTGAAATTATCCTATAAATGGTTTAATTTGTGATTTTTTTTGAATATTGGATTGGGATTGGTCAAGGAAAAATCCTAGTGATGCAATATCCCTTGTAATCCATGATAAATGGGCTTCATAGTGTATGGTCCAACAATTCGAGCCCATCACTTCCTTTATCTATGTCAATTGGACTTTATCATGTCTCTTAATATATACTAATCATAATATCACTATATAATGGATACACTATCAAAAATTATGATGATTACTGGTATTTTAAATTCTATAGAGTATATAATGTTCCAAAATATCAAAATTAGTGCATGTGTTTTGTCACGACCCCCTCCCCACAAAGTGTACCCCTCCTGGGCCGACAATGTGAGAAGGGAGATAATGACCCCCGAGTCTCACCTCCAGTAGGCCCCGGGTTGGAGACTACCACCGAGGGTATAGTAACACACAAATGAGAGGCATTACCCTCTAAGAGAACACATGCAGAAGAGAGAGATAAGATAGACACCAACCAAATCCAACTCAGAACTGAAGTATAAAAGAAAACCCAAGTGCACATATGTAATGTCATGAAAAAGTACTAAAACTGAAAGGGAAAAATACAAGTACCCAAAAGAAAATAAAAACAACTGCAACCACAAGCCCGGACAGCTCCTGCAACCCCAAGCTAGTAGAAACCATCTTGATCTCCAACCTGCTCCAAGTGACCTAAAAAATAGTTTATATATACGTAGGGTGAGTATAATAGTATGCTCAGTAGGATCCTCCTCGAAGCCTCTCGTGAAAAGGTAAATAAATCATGATAAAGCACAGTGAACAACAAGTGAAACTAACTCGTTATACTAAGTTCCCAACCTCACCATGGCTACCCTCACCAAGTAACACATACAAGAATATATCATATAATAAAGAATATCAAGGGTAACCCACTATTACTTCCCCACTGGTTTGCCGCTTTTCCCCAACGACATACGTCCTATGCATCTCTCTCCAAAGGCTTTCCCGTAGACACTTGGGCTAAGCTCCACAATATGCACCACATACACCACAAAGGATTGCCCGCAGACACCTGGGCGATGCACCACACCATCCTCACAACCAAAAGTAACCAGGTAGTTTCTAGGAGCCACCAAAGCTCGTATAACATGTATCATAAGTCATGTATTATACCTCAAGCCATTATAGCCCATACACCGAGTAAGGATCCTCAAGCCATCACATCCTATACACGTTACACCTATAGTAGTCCATAGGATACTATATCCAGAATATTTGTGTGTGAATAACCACAAGACATTACATCCCTCTACACAAATATATGGGGAAAACTAACCACTGTGCCTAATGGCACTAGTATCTACCAAGAGAAGAGAGCGGGGTCAAAGGGGGTAGTCAGCCATTCATCCTCCCATCGGAATGTTGGGGAAAACACCCCCAGGGCTGAGAATCCCCGGGGTGTCAGTTTCCTTTACTGACATGTTGGAGTAGCATATAGAAACACAAAATGTACAGAATATACTATAACTCACAACCACACTATGGGCATAACCTAGTCTTAGACACAACTTCAGCTAACGTCTCTTGAACTTTGGGTTGCCACTTCTAAGACAAAGTATCCTATAAGCACACAACCATTTAAGGGATTTATTAGATTACTTCATTCCCTTTTTATCAATTCCACTATACGTTAATTAATTCTTAAAAAATTAATTAACGATGAACAATTTCACATTAAATTCTATTATAACCACATCCAAAAATTCCACTGTTCTTTCAAAAGTTCTCACCCTCATCATTAAGTTTGAACAAACTCCATCCCCATGGGTTAACATCATT
Source organism: Viscum album (assembly GCA_963277665.1). Lineage (NCBI taxonomy): Eukaryota > Viridiplantae > Streptophyta > Magnoliopsida > Santalales > Viscaceae > Viscum > Viscum album. Next base: position 1,860,108,620 of record OY728128.1, read on the forward strand.
TATTCAAACATTCATTACAGAATTACTTTCCCATATTCCCAGGCATTCTAGAAAATCATCCTATGCTACTAAAAATAAGGGGGCTCAACATTGTGCATAGATGTACTACCTATCTAGTCTTTTCCCTCTATAGCAAGAGCGTAGACCCATTCTCCCTTGAGAGGCTAAACACGGAAAGAATGTGGCATACCCCGCGTGTCTTCGCCTCTTTCGGAAGAAGGGTAAGCAAGACCAGCTGCCTTGAGTAGTGGGAAAAAGTAAAATAGATAATCAACCAAAGAATAGACAAGCATCCAACAACCACATCCATACCATTTCATCATCCCTGATGTCCTCCCCGACACCTATATGGATAAACCGATGAATCTCACCACTCTAGGCGTAATCCGCTGCCACAAACAAAAATGCCTCTATGCCTCCACATATCACAACACCCCTCCAGGGTCTCACTACAGCACAAGCAGCAGGAAAAAAAACATCACATCAAATTGGGTTTTTGGCCCTTTTATAAGGCATCCAGCCTTTAAACAAAAAGTAACAAAAAATTTCAGGTTTACCAACCAACTGAACTAAAAACGTACATCGACATCAATTTGATTAACATCAAATGGAAACAACAACCACAACAACAACAACCGGATTCATTTACATGAATCTTTATCTTTATCCAATTAATTATCAATTAATTACAGCTTTACGTTCTTTATCAATTTCATCAAGAACAACATGCTAACAAGCAAGGTAGAGATATCACACAATCTAGCAAATCAAGAGGCAAACCGTTATCACGGTACAAAGCAACAACATGCAATCAAACCAATTCTTTTAATATAGTTCAAGTATTTAATTAGGTCAATTTCATTGTGATCTAAAAGGGCTAAATCATGCTAACTCTACAATTGCACATAAATAATTAGAGAAGCCATGAATCCCCTACCTCAACAGTTTTTTATGAAAAGCAAAACGGCCGAGGAATGCTCAAGGAACCCAGGTTGATTCTTCAAAACCCCAACTTAGATCTATCCTCCTAGAAAGATCAAGACCAAAGCTCATCATATTTGGAATCCACACACTTATATCTATCCATAGCGGGCGTATATCTAAGAAACCGAGAGAAGAGGAGGAGTATATCTAAGTAGATCTAAGAAACCAACCAAGAACAATCACATACCTCAAGAAACTGGCTTCGATTTGTGAAGAGAAGCCTCCAGATCTCCTCCAAAATGCTTGGGAGAGGTTTTTTAATCTTCAAGGGAGAGTAATCCCGAGTTATGGACGCTTAGGGGATTAAATGAAGTGATTAAAGGCCAAACGAGTTAGATCCAAAATTTTAGGATCTAACTTTAAGTGGCCGCACGGTTAGTCCGCACGGTTTAACAAACCATGAGCTAACCGTACGTTAGCTTCTGCCTCGTCAAAAACTCCTCGCACGGTTAGTCAGCACGGTTAGACAAACCGTGCGCTAACCCTGCATTAGCCACTGCCTCCAAGACTAGCCTTGCACGGTTTGGCCGCACGGTTTAGGAAAAATGTGCGCCAATCGTGTAAAAGCTATTACCATTTAGCTTTCCTTAAAAGTCCACCCAAACGCACCCCAAGCCACCTTAACCTTCCAGAACACCTCTAACACCACATTTTAACAAAGGAATGGACCGGAGAGGTCCGGGCCATTACATGTTTCCTATAATTTCATTTCTTAATAAGGTATTCACTCATTTAAAAATGTAATTTTATTTATAAAAGTTTGGGTTGTTACATTATACCCCTTTCAAAAAAATTTCCCTAGAAAATTTCTTTCCATACACTAAAATAGATGAGTGTACTTCTGTTTCATCACCTCTTCTGGTTCCCATGTAACATCCTCAAACTTATGGTTCTACCAAAACACTTTGACCAGGTGAGTAGCCTTTTTTCATAGAACTTTGTATCTATAATATAAGATCTTCTCCGGCTGATCCTCATATGAAAGATCATTCTCCAATGGTACCACCTTTGTATTCAGTACATGTAAAGGGTATGGTATAACTTTCTCAAGAGGGATACATGAATAAAATTATGTAATCACTACAAAAAAAAACAATTTTTCCCAGTGCTAACCTTTATCAGCGCTAACGAAAAAGCGCTAATAAAGGGGGGTGCCTTTATCAGCGCTAAAAAAAGCACTGATAAAAGCACCCCTTTATCAGTGCTTTTTTTAGCCCTGATAAAGGGACCCCGTTTATCAGCACTTTTTTTAGCGCTGATAAAAGGACCCCCTTTATCAGTGATTTTTTAGTAGCACTGATAAATGAGGGCCTTTATCAGCGCTTTTTTAGTAGCGCTGATGAAGAGGGGCCTTTATCAGTGCTTTTAAAAGCGCTGATAAAGGGTCAACTTCAAAAAAAATTAATTAAAAATAATAAAATAATATATAAATATATAAATATAGTTATATTGATATATATATATATATAATATATAATATTTAAATATATTTTAGATAAGTATAAATATACATTTACACTTAATATACTTAATATATAAGATATTTAGTGAAAATGAATTATAAAAAAAATTAAAAAATATTTTTAATTAATAATTTTCTAATTATTATGGATTAATAGTCATTTAATAACAATTTGAAGACTAAAAAAAAACAGATCCAAAATATGTTGAAAACGCAACTCGAACTTCAAACGGCCACAACTTTTGATCCGTGTGTCCGTTTGAGCTCTAGCACATATTAAATCGAAGCCTGCGATGAGATCTACATCACTATAACCTGGGGGGGGGGGCTCGGTAAAGGTTTTTTTGAGGCCAAAAGAGGCCCATAAGGCCTTCAAAACGGAGATTTTAGTCGGGGTACCCCGATTTTTTTACATTTTGTGGATTTTCAGCCTCGTTTAAGGGGGTATTATTGGCTTTTTTTGGTGGGGACTGAATTTATTCTAAGGTATTACATTCATATTGATATTATGTCTTTGAAATTTCATCATTTTTTATAATGCACTGCTATTTATAATCAAATATATAACAATATATACATATTTTTTATATATTCACACCTAAAAATTTAATTATAAATATAAATAATAAATATATTTACATATAAAATATATTAGCTTTATCTAGATAATAACTAATATCCATTTTATTTAAAATAAAAATATATGAATATTTATATACCTATATATTAATCTAACTATATATATATATTAATCTAACTATATATATATATTAATCTAACTATATATATATATATATTAATATAACTACATATATATATATTAATATTACTATAAATATATATATTAATATCACTATAAATATATATATTAATATCACTATAAATATATATATTAATATAACTATATATATATATATTAATATAACTATATATATATATATTACTATACAAATAAATATAACTAAATATATATATATATAGAGATATATATTACTATAATTATGTATATATATATTAATATAACTATATATATATTAATATAACTATATATATATTAATATAACTATATATATATTAATATAACTATATATATATATATTAATATAAATATATATTATTATACAAAAAAAATATAACTATATATATATATAAATAGAGATATATATTAATATAACTATATATATATATTAATATAACTATATATATATTAATATAAATATATATTACCATATGAATAAATATAACTAAATATATATATATATATAGAGAGATACCATGAAATGGAAAACAAATCAAAATAGAAGAGTGGTAAGGGCTTAGGCGTGCAAGGGGGAGGTCTCGAGTTCAAATACTGGTGGAGGCAGGGGCGCGCGCGCATGGGGGAATATGGGAGAAAGCCCTGATAAAGGGTGTAGGGGGTGTGTGGGGTGCTTTAGGGTGGTGGAAAAGCACTGTAAAAGGGGGGGGGGATCAAGCGCTATAAAATCCCTCCCCGATTGGCAGTATTTTTTTTATTTTTTTTTATTTTTTTTATTTTTTTACCTTTTATCAGCTCTTTTTTAAAATCAATGATAAAAGAGGTCCTTTATCAGCGCTAAAAAAAGAGCTGATAAAGGAAGCGCTAATAAAGGGGTCTTTTATCAGTGCTAAAACAAAGCGCTGATAAAGGACCCATTTATCAGCGCTTTGTTTTAGCGCTGATAAAAGAGACCTTTTATCAACACTTTTTTTAGCACTGATAAAAGGGGTCTTTATCAGAGCTTTTTAGAGCACTGATAAAGGGGACCCCCCCTTTATCTTCTCCAGCTTTAACAGCGCTTTTCTAGTGACGTTAAAGGCCATTTTTAGCGCTGATAAATGCATATTTGTAGTTGTGAATTGATATAGTTGAAATGGGAGTGCAAGTTAATAGGCCACTGATCTAATGTGAGAAAGGATATAAAAGGGGTTGATGTATCTAGGGATAATATATCCCTTCTTCCCAAACCATATGAATTTATTCCACGATGATATATGAAGGAACACTTTATCTCTAACCCCAAACTCAAGATTACATCGATGATTGTATATAAACTTTTCCTTTCTAATTTTTATGGATTTCATATCGTGTTGAATGGTTTGAACCTTATATTTCATTTATTGGATGATATCAGGTCATATTAGCCTTTTCTCTCCAATTTCATCCTTGTATTTTGGAGTCTAACACCTATTCTCATACATAGACTCATAAGGTGTCATTTGAATGTTATAGTGGGAACTATTTTTATATGATAAATCCACCAGGGGAAGGTGATGATCCCAACATCTTTGTAAATCTATTGAACATGATCTTAGCATATCCTCAATAGTTTTAATGGTTTTTTAGACTGAACATTCTTTTGAGGGTGATAATCAATGCTAAAGCCTAGTTTTATATCCAATGCTTGTTGAAGGCTTATCAAAACCTCGAGGTAAACCACAAATCTTGATTAGATACAATAGTGAGTGGAAATCTATGAAGTCTTACTACTTACTTTATGTATATATTTGTGAGTTTTTCAAGGGAGAAATATTCTTTGATAGCAATGAAATGTGACAAATTTTTAAGGCAATTGACTACCACCAAGATGGTGTTATTTAATTTATGTGTCCTAGGGAGTCCTATGATAAAATCCATCATTATGTTTTCCTATTTTAATAATGGTATGGGAAACTATTGCATCATACCCTGAGACTTATGCCATTCCACTCTAACTTGTTTGTATACCAAGTATCAAGAGACAAGCTCTACAATCTCCCACTTCAAGTTACCTCACTATAAGTTTTACTTAAAGTCTCTATATATCTTAGTGATTACTAGATGAATAAATAAGGATGAGTTATGTGTATCATCTAGAAGTTCCCTCTCCAGTTCTAGTTTATATGGGACACATATATGGGTTCCAAAACTTATAAATACATCTTCATCAAAGCTAAAATCCATATTATTCACTACCTTCTTCTGTATAAACTCATCATATTTATAGGATTCCTTGATCCTATAAAAAATATATGGTTGAGAAGTTATTTTATAAAGTTATAATAAATATCCTCTTATTATTCCCATGTCCATCCTTTGAATTTCAAAGAATATTAGATCCCTTGAAATCCTCATCATTGTTAGAGTTTCAAGATCCTTTCAACTCAAAGAATCTACCACTTTGTTTTCTTTCCCAGGATGGTAATGGATTGAAAAATTATAATCCTTAATCAAATTTAACCACCTTTATTAGTGCATATTAATATCTTTTTTTGTGAATATATACTTGAGGATTTTATGGTCTATATATATGTCACTCTTCTATCCATAGAGATAATGTCACTAAAGTTTCAACATGAAGATCAATGTATCCAATTCTAGATCATGCATTGGGGAGTTATTCTCATGGATCTTTAATTGTTTGGATAATATACTATCACTTTTTCATATTTTATGAGTACATAACCCAAATTTTTTTTGGATGAATTGATATAGATAAAAAATACTTCCCCACTAGTGGGAAATCTGAGAACTTGTGTAGTGATTACCCTCTTATTCATCTATTTAAATATTTCTTCACATTCATCAATCCAAAAAAACTTAATTCCCTTCCATGTTATCATAGTTATTGGGATTGAAAATAGTGATAAGTTTCTCACAACTTGGAGATAGTACCCAAATAATCTAAGGAAACTATGGATTTCTATTATAAATGTTGGTTTGGGATATCCTTTTATTGACTTTATTTTTGAAGGATTCACAAATATACCTTTATTGGTGTTAAAATTTCCCAATAAAGTTACTTATTTAAAATAAAAATCACATTTACTATACTTTTTAAATAAAATTTTCTTTTGTAAAGTATCTGTTATATAATTCAAATACTCCTCATGTTCTTCCCTGATTCTGGATTGGATAAAAATATAATTTATAAAGAATACCAAAAATTTATTGAGGTAGTCCCTAAAGAATCTATTAATTAAGTCCATGAAAATTTATAGAGCATTAGTAAGTATAAATGGAATCACTAAAAAATCATAAAGCCTGAACCTTATACAAAAATCATTCTTAGGGATATCATCCTCCTTCACATTTACTTTATAATATCTAAACTAAAGATCTACCTTAGAGAAATATTGAGCTCCACATAGCTAATCAAACAAGTGATCAATTTATGCTAGAGGTTACCTTTTATTTATAATGATCTTTTTGATCTCATGATAATTAATGAATAGGTGAATTGAACTATCCTTTTTCTTGAAGAAGAGGACCGATTCACCCCATGATAAGGCACTTGGGCATATGGACCCTTTATCCCGATTCTCATATAGCTAATTCTTCATCTCCTCAATTTTAACAAAGACCATTATATATTGAGTCTTGGATATTGAAAAATATCTGGTCGTGGGATCGACTAATAACTCAACCTATTTACTAGGTGGAAGACCATGCAATTCTTTAGAAAACACATAAGTGGATTCCCTTACTATAGGAATTTCATCAGGGATGATATTATCTTTAGTAACAATAATATGATCCAGATATGATTGCTTGTAAGTAAATAATATACATTCTTGAGATTATGGTACCAAAGAAGATTCATCCTCCTCCTTTCACTTTCATATAATTATAGGGTGATTTAAGACATGAATGGTGATTTCATTCTCTCAGAAATTTATATTGGAACTATATAAATGAATCCAATCCATGCCAAGAATAACATTGAATTTTACTAAGGGGAGTATCACTAAGTTTTATAGGAAATTTAGACCATAAATTTTTTTCGGGGATAATTTATATGCCTGGGATGAGAAAATTTACCCAATATATGTCTTCACCGATAACTTTAGTTCCATGTTATGAGGTGGTGTTTGAATAGTTCTGCTAAAATTGCATGATATGAAAGAATTTGTAGAACCAAAATCAAAATGTATGTTATCTATTATTGAATTAATAACTAGTATACCTGTCACCACTTTGTTGTCAGGATCCACCTCAGTAGTTGTGATTGCATAAGATCTCCCTTTCTCTCTAGGCTTTTCAAGTTGTTGTCATTGATTTTCATTGACAACCTTTCACTTAGTGAATTGATTCATATAGTGTACCCATTTCTTGTAGTTAAAAAATTGTACAATAGGCTGAGGGTTGACCAGAGAATTCATTTATTCCATCACATTGCTGGGTTTATCCCATTCAAAATCACTATCTAGTTTCCCTTCCTTCCTACACCTGAAGCATTTCCTAGTCCCCTTTAGACAATTTTTGAGACGCCTCTTCCAAAATTTTTGATAGGTGGGATGATGGGATTTCTTACCCCCAAGATATTTTTTCCATCATACTACTAGAATTAAAATCCATTATAATCTTCTTATATCAAGTCCCAAGAGACCGTTGAGATTCTCCGATCACAATTTCAACATTGAGGGCACATCATACAATTTCCTTAGAGCTGTTAAAGTCTCAAATATCCAACTATTTTCATATATTTGTTTCTATCCCACCAAATAAGCACTCAAATTTAATTTCAGAGGTAATGAAAAAGAAGGATGTGTTTCATGAAAGACTTTTGAAGTTTTCCTCATGTACACCAATTGATTCATCATACTTTTGGTTAAGGCTAAGGAAATACCTCTCCATTTGAAATCATAGTGCAAGGAAAATATTTTTCAAAATACATTTTCTATAATTCCTTACACTCCACTACTTCGATCTCCTAATCATAATTTTTGTTTTTGACCAACGTCCACCATTGAACAGATTATCCCTCTATATGATAAACAACTAGTATGAACTTCTCTTAATAAGAGCATTGAAGGATAGAGAATATCTTTTCAATGAATTTGATCTAGTGATATACTATTAAGGAATCATAAGATCCACCAAAATTCAGAGGCCTTTGTCGCATAAAGGTATAGATTGAAACTTGATATTTCTTAGGGGGATTTTTTTCATAATAATTAAATATTATTTTTAAAACATGAGTTAACTGTGAAATTATTATAAAAAAGTTCAGGATTCTGACTCCAATCTGGTTGGCCATCTCATTTGGGCTGTTATCACATTGGCCCTCATATTGATTATTGGCTCAGTTTCTCCTCTTTCTAGACATTGACAAAAAATAAATGAAAAAATTGAGGATAAGTATTTTTAGATTATTAAATAAATAAAAGTGAAAATATTAACATTGAAGGGATAACTCATAATTGACATATATTTTACAACCTATGAATTTATAGGTTTCAATATAAGTTATCTGTGATCTATTTTCTAAAGTAAAATATTATTGGAATTTTTAGTCCCTTAATAATGGTTCATAAGGATCTTGTGAATTTAACAAATCATATACCATGGGAGTGTCAAAATAGGTGTGTAGAAAGTTCCACTTTCAGGTACCATGTGATGATCAAGTCTAGATCAATGCACCCTTTTCAGTGTTATTACCCCGAGGTACCTTTATGCTAGAGCCACATACACTTATAGTAACCAGAGAGGTATATATTTGTTTAGAAACAAATTTATATATAATTTACGAATATTTAGGTATGTTTTAAAAAAATTAATATCATACCTAAGGATTTCACTAGATATATCTAACCCTAATACAAAAAGTAACTAACCTTCATTTGATACCAACTATGACAACACATAATTTATTACACCTTAATTAATAATTTATTACATACAAGTACACATTAAACAATCCTAGAAGATAATGAATCCTAGTGTATTTGTGAAATTATGTACATATCATAATAAATTGAAATAGTAGTACAACATCAATAATTAAAAACTCTAAAACATGCATAAAGTCAACATGAGAATGTTGAAACAACTTAAAACATGGAATCATAAACATAAGTCAAGGATAACAAACATAAAACATAACATAATGTTCTTAAGATAACATCATATACACAATACATGACATATCATGAGATTAAAATATTACCTAGTTATTTAGAGGGCTATATAATTCCAGACTCACCTTCCACATTCATATCATATACATGCATAAGTGTGCCACATAGATCATTCAACATAGGATCATATTTCATCACATTTAATACCAAGATTAAGGAGTTTGGGATAAATAAATAAAATTACTCAGTCAATGAAGGATAAGTAAATATCTGTGAATACCCTTGAGTGGAAATGAGGATGGGTATTCACTATATAAATGTTTGGCATGGAAATTTGTAGAACAATTTCGGTAGCATAACAGGGGTACATAAAGGTTTTATGGGAGGCATGAATGAGAGTTAAAGGGGGATATCATCACTATTAAATCATAAGAAAATTAGTATGGATGTGTTAAAACATATCCAAACATGAATAATTGAGAATCAAAAGTCATAACATAAATAATGTGCTTGAATAAAGAGGAGAAGGAGAGGACCCCTTAACTTGAGAGGATGCTTCTAAAATCTTGGGAGGAGATTCTTAATAGTTTGGGGGAACCTTGGGAGGACTCTATCTATGGAAATATAGAGTAATTTAATGCTAAAATGTCTTTTAGTGAAGGGTAATGGGAGTTTTTGTGGGTTTATATATCAAAAGAGAGGATAATTCTTTATTAATTTCCAAACTTAGGTTTTGGACACTATATGATAAAGTAATCAAAATCACAAACCTTCTCATGATTTTCCCATGTTTTCCTCCAAATAGGAGTGGTTTTAATTATTTTCTAAGTCTAATAACTAAAAATATTAGAATAATACCCATGGTGATGTGGAAGTGAGTCATGTTTATAAATAATTGATTTTAAAACCATAAAATATAATATAGGTTTTGGAGGATTCATTAAGGGTTTATAAAATTAATAAAATAACATAAAAACACATTATTTTTGGTGGGAAATATATATATTTAATCATGTATACCTTTTATGGTATATATTAAATCTTTCTTGGGTCATTATGGTGTCATATACACACTATATATTTATACCGTATTTAATTTTTACCCGAAAATTTGACTTTCTTATAAAATTATGAAAAAATTAAAATGGGATAATTTAGATGGATTTATTTCGAAAATAATAATTATTTTATAAAAATAATTCTCAAAATATTAGATTTAACAATTTTAAATCAAAAATCCACATTTATTGAAAAATATCAATTTTTTTTTCAGATATTTAATTTTTTTTTGACTTCAAAAAATTATATTATCATTTATATTTAATAAAAACTATTTAATAATAATATTTTATTAAAATATAATTTATTTCAAGAATTATTTAATTCATAAAAAGGAGTGTCTTGATTGAAACTATATATTTCCAAGAATACAATTTGTGTTTCATTGTATAAAAATCTAATTATTATTAAACTAATTATCTAATTATTTAAAAAGTAATAATAAAAAGTATAAATATATTCATTGATTTTTGGAAAATAAAAATATAAAATTTGCACTTTTAGGGTCTAGATACATATCCCTTTGTTACACCAATGAATTCCCTAAGTGTAAGGTGTGTGATGGTGAGAATTTCATAGAGTGCTTCAATGAACATTGTTTGGACTGTGATCTCCATAAGATTGAAATTATCCCATAAATGGTTTTTTATGATTTAGTTTTTGAATCTCAACTTGGTTTTAGTCAAGGCAAAGTCCCAATGATGATATCTCCCTCAGTATCTTTGATAAATGGGATTCATAGGGTACAATCCTACTAGTCAAGGCCATCACTTCCTTTGTATATGTCAATTGGACTTTATCATAACCCTTAATACATACTAATCATAATATCACTTTATAATAACTATAATATCAATGGTTATGATGTTTAATGGTCTTTTAAATCTAGCATACCATATAAAGGTCCAAAATAACCAATGTAGTGCATGTGTTTTCTATAATTCAATTTCATAATAAAGAATTCACTCATTTAAAAATTTAATTTAATTTATAGAATTTTAGGTCATTAAAATATGTATCATTTAATTTACCATAATCCCTCCGATTAATGTCACTCATGTATCATCATGATTAATTCAAATAAAATATTGACTATATCTTACATTTATAGCTTCTTAATAATGATCTATTCACATAATCCAAAACATGAGATTTTGTAAACCTAGTTCTAAAATGTATTGTTTATACCACTAAACTTTGTTAGTGTCTTCCTACTATTGGTTTAGTTAAAGTTGTATATTCTAGAGTTTCGTATTTCCTTAAAATAATAATAAGTTTATTTAGACTTCATATTGCTAACAATCACCAACTTGAAGATGGCATCAAGGAAATCTTAGAAATCTCCAAAAATTTGGCACAACATGTAATTATCATTTCATATAAGTAACATTGTCTTCATCCTTCTTCTGTTCATCCAAGTCCCACTAAGGAAATTTGTTTTCTCATACATTCCTTTAAAATAACCTTGGTGAACATGTAGGGTATATTTTTATTTTTTACTATCTTTATTATCTTAAGCTCTCCATTCTATATATTATTTTGAATGAAATGATATTTTATGATGAAGTGTTTTTTGAGCATGAATCTTCAGATTAATAATCAAATGTATTGCACTTTGACAGTCATAGTAGGGAAATCCATATTCCTATCTCCGTCCAAGCTCCTTCAATAGTAAATTTAACCATATCAATTCTTTCCTTACTTATATTTTGTCTATATATTCTATTTATTTTATGGTAGTGCAACCACCAGCTACGACCATTGCATATATCTAATGACCATTCATTTGAATGTGAATCAATAGCCTATTGTACTCTTATGATTATTTTAATATCCCCCAAGGCTTTGATTTACACAACCCTATAATGGTTCATTATTTTCAAAACAAAATAATATATCTTATGATAATTTGAGATACTAGATGATCTATTTCAAGGCATCTTAGTTTTCTTTCCATAAATCTTCTATGAACCTTCTAACAAATCCCACTAAAAATTAAATGTCCAATGCGAGTGTATACCTTATATTAAATATGAATACCTACCACTAATGAAAATGAAATAATCACCAATCACTTTAGCTCATATTATATTTTTGATGCTTTCTCTTTAGAAAATTTGAAGTGGATAGCCAAATGAGATGAAATAATATTACACCTAGAAATTGAAAACCATTCAATTATCTTTCAGACGTAATCCATCCAAAATAAAACCAAAATTATAGATTTTCTATATCACCCAATCCTCAAATTAAATATTTTCTTATCCTCCACGATATCATTTATCTTCAATATTTTTAAGAAATCAAATTTTATCTTCTAAATCCTCTTAATTTTTTTTGATATGATAAGGAAATTTCTCCCATATAGAAGTCTATGAGGTTAAAGCACCATCCTCAAAAATTATTTTGGTAACAATAATTATCAGTGAGTCTCTGTATAAAACCTTTCTCCACCATGAACACATCAAAATTCATATTCCATATCATGGTGTTTACTTCAAGCCATAAAGGATCCACTTTAGCTTACACAATAAGTCCTTTTTATGATTATCCTAAAAACTAGTTAGTTGATTCCTGAAAATTTCTCCTCTAAGTCATTATAAAGGAATTTAATCTATATATTTATCTACTACGCATATATAAAATCAGTAGAAAACCCTTCTTAGAATAGTTCAGATAGAATTTTTCTTAACTAAATATGAATAAATAAAAAAAATATACACTTTATTTTTTTTGAATGCCTTTCACCACAATAATTTAATTATAGATTTTCCTAATTCCATCCTCTTATTTTAATTGGAAGACCCATTTATTTGAAAGTTCTTTATTCCCCTATGGTAGTTTTTTAGATCTTATGTTTCATTTTCAGTCAATGAATCTGACTCATATTTCATAGATAACTCCCACTTTTCAAAGTCCTTGAGCCTTTTCACTTATTATGAATTCTTGGGATCCCCACCACCCATTAAAACTAAAAAGTATATATTAGATAAAAACCTCTATATTGTTTGAATAACCATGGTAGATCATCATAATTATGCTTTTGGTTATGCTATTCTTGGAACTGAAACTTTTAGAACAACACCTTATGATACTCTGATCCGATCATCAATAGTCATAGAGCTCTCAGGTAAATCTTCTACTATAATAACTTCTATACTCTTAGAAATCCTATGAATATCAATATATTACATTTTTTTAGAATAATATTAATATCATTATGGAAAAATTTAGTCGATTATTTATTCTCAATATCCTTTTCCACAAATTTCCAATCATTACATAAGGCCTTCTAATTGATGAGAACATTCCAACTTCTGACCATCTTATTATTTTCATTGTCCCTAATTCAAAATCCAAAGTATTCATCATCATATCCCACAAATAAATAAATATATAAATTATATTTGAGTTTTTATCTTTATTTTGAATCCACATGGACATATTCTAAATATATAAGAACCTTTATGTGGTTAACTTACATTGGTCTTACACACTATAGTTTTTATTTATCCTCCTCCACCATCAGTGCTAAAGGATTTTAGTTAACTAAGTACACAGAACAGATGAAAACTCCCACCCAATTTTTTTTTTCCAATCCATAATGTATCCTCATTCTCAGTGAATTTTCCATTAATGTATGATTCATGCTCTTAGCTACATAATTTTTCTCTAGTGACTCAGGAACAATATTTAACATCACATTTCCATTCTTCCATCTGTAATTCTAGAAATATCTTTGTCTATATTCACCACCTTAATGAGACCTTAATAATTCTAGTTTCCATTTAATTTCCCTTTCCACCATGGCCTTATATTTAAAAACACTCCAAAAACTTTGAATTTATGTTTTATGAAGTAAACAAATAAATTACTTGTTGAATCATTAATGAAGTTGATGAAGTATAAGGATCCTCTATGCGAATTAGTTGGAGCAGGTATCCAATAACCTATGTGAAAAATTTCTAATGTTCAATATCTGAACTTCCTTTTTTCTATGTTGAAAAAATATTTTAAATTTACCCTAGGTATATAACTTTCATAAATTCCAATTTTAAGTTGATCAAGATTTATTACACCCTAATATTATAGAACTCATGTTCTTCTAACTGAGGTGTTTGAGATATTAATTGTAAATCTTGGGAATTTTGTTATTTTTTTGACCAGAAATTATCACCCTATATGATATTCTAGTCATATATATTATTCTATACTTTATTCCTTTTTCTATATCCATGGAATTCTAATTAACTTTATATTCTCTATTTTTTAATCCTATTACATAACCTGCCTTATCTAGATGACCAATGGAAATTATGTTCTTCCACAAGATTGGTATGTACAAGGATTATTTTATCTTTAAGAATCTCCTGTTTGACATGTGAATGTTAAAATTTCCCTTCAAAACTACCTCCAATTCTCCATCATTGACCAATTGGACTTACCTAACCCTCTAGATACATAATTCTCTATATATCCTTTATTTTTTGTAGACTGGAATGATGTTACAAAGTCAATCACCCATGATTCCATAGGAATGTTGGACCTCAAAAACAAGTAGATGATACCTTAAAATGAATTAATTGAACATAAAATTCTATAATATACACTTTTTAATTCACCCAATGATCATTACAGTTCTTCTTGAGATTCCCTACCTTCCAACAACACCAACATATAGGGTTGGGTTTGAAAAATTTATCTCAACTCCTATATCTATAATTATCTTCTAATTTCCTTAGTGTTAACATTTGATGATGTAACCTTCTCATAAATTTCACATTTAAAATCATTTCTATTGTTTCTTATACTTCTCTATGTCATATATGTTCATTCAGAATAAATTTTTTGATATCCCCAAATACTAACTCTGTTTTATGATAAGTATTGCTTACATTAGTTTCCATCGTATTCAGAGACTCTTGAAGAGTTAATAAAAAAATAGTTCCCACACATCTTTTGTGAACTTGACATTAATTGATTCAGGATACCTTCGAATCATGTTAGTCATTTTTTTCTTTGAAGATGGAATTTTCATGTGTGTCATTTTCAAACCCTCTACACAAGTAAACCCCCTCCCTATAAAGAGGACACTCGTAGAGAGCCCCATCCAGATGAATAGATTTTAATAATATCATATTGAATAAAATCCACCACAAAAAATTGTTAAAAGTTATTGTCTTATCATAATTTTCTAATAGAAATTTTATTATCTCAATTTTGGTCTTGAACACTTGAATTTTAAAGCCTATATTCTAAAATAATGATATCTTGATCAAGCCAAGTGATTTTCTACTGATCAATTCTAATTAAATTTTCTCCGTATTCTCTAGTTTGACCAAATTTAATGGAACTTATAGGTCTTTATAAATGAGTTAGTCCTATATCTATAATGTCTAGAATCTAAATCCATTCCCATCAAACTTTTAAATCATGATTTTTCCTTATCTCAATTCCATAATTACCAATAATAGTAACCTCATATTGAATCTAAATAAAATAAAGAAAAGGGCATAAAGATACCTGATTCTATTGTCAATTATGCTTTTCCATGTCTTGAACCAATCTATTATACCACTTTTTGGGGATGAAGAACACTATTCACTAGAAGATACACCATCCAAAACTTCAAGCGTAGTGGAAAATGCACCAGAAATTCCTTAGAAAAAAGTTTATTCGTGACCTCTATATACAAGAAGATAAGAAGTAAAACCTCTTCCTATTCACTACACTAACTTGAACCTCACACACTCTAAAAGGAACCTTCACAAAACATTCAAGTGAAAAATGAAATATAAGGACTGGATATAAGGTTTATGTGGTTTAAAAATATAATCCTATATCCATGGGAGAAAACTACTACATTTTCATTCATTCAAACATTATAATAATTAAAAAACTTTTTCCCACATGATTGAATTAGATTACTGATTATAATTATTTGTGGAACACGTATTCAAGTGGTCACATCCCACTTTTATAGTAGGTCCTAGATGATCAGTAGGTAACACCAAATTTTGATATTCATGAAAGTCCCTCAATTGATCATGGTTACTACCAATTTCTAGTAATATTTCTAGAAATAACCTTATGCTTTTAGTTAATAGTGAAATTTTCTCTCACATTGCACTGAGCATAACTTCAGTGAAAGTTACTCTTAATTGGAACTGAGTGGCTCTTTAATTTAATCTTCTTTCCCAAGAATAAATTATAAGATTGAATATAATATATCTTTATCAGTGAGTGTAACAAAATTATTTAATATAGAATCCATTCAAACCTAAATACTATCTATATACAAATTACCAAGCATGAACTTTTGGACACTTGATTCTAGAATTTATTGTCTGGACCACTATTCTTCATTGGAGTTTTCTTGTTACCATTATCTTTATCAGCTCAGGTTATATGTTCCATTTTTTTACTTTCAATAAACTAATTAGAACTTGAATCAAACTTTAGATTCCTAACATGAACCACCTATAATTTTTATACTTCTTTAACTTCATGTAGTAGAGTTTCCCTCGACCAAATCCTCCTCCTCCTAACCATCCCTACTTCCGACCTCTAATTATTCTTTGTCCATTGTAACGACCTGAACCCAAACAGCTACCCGAACAGTGCTAAATGGGTTGGGTGTTACTACCTTAGGTGCACCTCCCCAAATGCCACAGGCTGCCGACTAGCAGAGAGGGTCTTATAGGTATAGTGGGAATGCTATACCCTCTCGGAGGATAATTATGGAACTATAATGAGTATAATAATAAAAATGTAGCAATATTAACGACTCAGCAGACTCGAACCAGACCCGCAGAGCGGAAGCGCATTAAATATCAATAAACAGGGGAAGAAATAAATATAAACAACAGTAGTGGAAATTAAACACAACAACATGTTGAACACTTATAACTACCATTGAACAAAAAAACATGCATCCAAAGTAGGTTATACATATCCATATATAAAAAGGGTGCCAATGGAAAACCAACTCTAGCTACAAAACAAGTAAGCATATTGATACATGAAATAAAGAAAAACAAGGTAAACTCCAGTTAGGCAGGACCTCAAGGTCCCTGCCATCCGAACATGATAACTAATGCAGTCTAGCTCCTGAAGTTGGCCTCTTTCCTGCATGTAAATTCATAAAGTCTGCACGCGTCCCGAAGGGCCCGTGCAGGGTGTGAGACAAATCTCAGTTGGATACCACCCAACAGTGCGTACCTATTATAATTGTTTAAATAGGTATGAAGTTATAAGGAAAATAGTAAACAATATGACGCACAAATGAACACAAACTCCACTGTTGCTCAGCATCCACCATTAAGTGTCACCTAATTCGGTCAACGCTGAAATCTTTATCATGTAACCCGAAACCGTGTGCCCCTGAAACCGTGTGTATCAAGTACCGACGTCCCAAAGTCACGCCTAGGAGATAGTAACCCGAAGGAACAACGATACCTGTCCTCAAATAAGTAACCGGAGGGATCACAATGTCTGCCCTCAAAATAAAGTAACCAGAGGGACAACGATGTATGCCCTCAAAATGAAGTAACTGGAGGGACATCATTATCTACCCTCAAAATAATGGTGATCCTATACCCCCAACTCGATAGCCTCAACTCTATCCCCTAAAGTCTCCTCACCTCCCACGTGGCTACCTATGACAAGCACCCCCAAACCAATAGTACATAAACTGCAACTAACGGGGGCCTCTACCCACACGAGTAGTCAAAACCACCTCATCACAGAGTATCTCTGTGTGCACACTACTCAAAGTTTCGAGTGAGTGGTAATCACTAAAATAGTACCCAAGCCACAACACCTCTGACACCTCGTGTCCCTACGGCCATGCTGCTCAAGTCTAATGGTCTCGCCATCCCAGTAACCCGGGCCATGCCCAACCTGACAATCATCTTGCCTCGAACCGATGCCCATGATACCCAATCCCATGGTCAAAACCACCCAACGTTACCTGGCCAAGCCCAAACAATGATCACCATCACTCAAGAATATCCGGACCATTCCCCACACAACCCAAATGTTCTAACATATGCAATTCAACAATTTCATATATAAAACATTTAAACAGAACACATAAACAGGAAAAACAATCTAAACAGCTGTATGTGCTAACCAAGTGCTGTCCCATACTAGCACTAGGGTCTTTAAGGTCTCCAAAAATTCATATCAATGTTCAATACACGAAACTCAACATTTTAAAACAATACAAAACAATTATAACCATTTTGGCATCCCCTGGCCAAAATGACCCAATGAGCAATGGCCCCTCGCCCGGCCTTGCTCAAGAAAAATGATAAAAGGGCATACCCAAGGGCATCCCATCGGTCAAATAAACAATTAAACAGGCCATAGCATGCAAATTAGGGTCTTGCTCAAAATACCAAAAAATGTGCCACAGGCCGCACCACCCAGAAGTTTGCGAAAACACAAAAGGAGGTATGTACCACCTACCTGAGACTCGTATGATGATAATTCTATGATAATAGCCTTCAATTAGGTCTAAAACGCGGTAGATCTACAAAAGAATCAATACCGATCAAACCCCTATAAATTGCTCTAGAAAAGAAATCAATAAGAACAACTCAAGAGGAATCAAGGCCTTATTGAGGGGGTTCCAACGCATCCGACGACGATCGAAAAGAAGTTCAGATGGAGAATTAGGAGCAAAAAAATATTTGACTGACTCTCCCTACTCAACCCGTATAAGGGTTGAGTTTCTGTGTCAAAACGAGGCTACTACCCATTTTAGTGAAAAAAGAAAGCACACGGCGTGTACTTATAACTACACACCATGCATCATTTTACTATTCACAAGGCGGATGATATTTCACCGAGGACTTTCCAATTGACTACATGGCGTGTACCTATGGTACACGGCGTTTATCTCTTTACCCTGTTGACATCCCCAACACGCCATGTATATCCCCATACATGGCCCCTCTACATGGTGTGTACAAATAGTACATGACATGTACATGATAAAAACATTCTACCCAGCCAAAAGGCATACACACCATGTATGGACTCCACACAGTCAAGGGTATATGGTGTGTCTATAACTACACGCCGTGTAGTAATAAATTCCTACAAGGTCATCACACGACATGTAATCGGTGAGCACACGACCTGTACTCACCCAACCCATACACGGTGTGTACTTTAGAGTACACAACGTGTAGTCTGGAAATTTCTATAACTTCCCAGATTTTCCAAGTTCTCTCAGGAACAAGTAAAAAATTCAAACAAGGTCGGAATTTGACTCGCTAGAAAAAACCAGGTTCTTACAATCTCCCCACCTTAACATAGCTTGTCCCTGAGCTATCAAACGAAACCCGGAGATGGAACCGAACATACCACCCCAATTTAAGTAACCCAGACTTCCCTAGTTTTAAGGGTTCTAGCTAAATTACTCAAGGGGATCCCCACCTTAATAATTTCCTAACTCGGTCTCAACCCGACCAAACTCAACAAAGCAAAGGTTCACCAACCTGTTTTCTAGATGCATGGTCCTCTCATGACGCATCATCACCCATGAACCTCATTGGTGCTCCCGTGTCATTTCCAACACTCAACGCATCCCATACCGCATCAGTGTATACCTCCACGATTTCCTGTATCCCATGGATTCTCAAATAAAACCTGATGCCATGCACCTCAAGTAACCCATATCCTCGATGCCCTGATGCCTGAAGCACCTCAATTTACCCACATCCTCGATGCCTTGATGGCCACGACACCTCAAGTAACCCCCATCCTCGATGCCTCGATGCCCATGGCACCTCAAGTAACCCGCATCCTCAATGCCCCTGATGCTATGAATCTCATACATATATATAAATATATCACACAACCAATATGACGCCAATCCCACTGACCATGATCTAGTCAGTTCACATAGATCATGTGCATCCCGTGCACTCAAAACAGACATTCCTCTACAAGTCATGCCAAGAGGAAAACATGGAAATCACAGCCACACCTGTGGTGTACCTCTAACCATCATCAGCTCACCAGCCTGCTCAGCCTCTGGAAACTCCACAACATACACCTGGCTTGAAGTACGACTGCCTAAGGGCTGACCACCCTACAGTGTTGCTCCCGTCACTGGCCATTGACCCGTCAGTTGGATCCCACTGTCTCTGTCACGTCCTCTATGTGTAGCTGAACCTCAGCTACCCTCTCCTGGTACCGAACTTGAATCAATTCTAGATTCCACCGTCTGTCATGGTCCCTGCCTCCCGACTATCTGAGAAGGATTCCTGTAGAACCTCTCAAGATGTTCAACCTATACACATGCCCAACACTCCTTTGGAGGCCTATTACAATGAGTCTGAACATGTCCTGTTTGTCCACACCGAAAGAAAACCACTGAAGAACTGCTATGAGGTGGTCTAGTTGAATCCTTGGCTTGACTACCCTACTGTAACTCATCCCATCCTCATTTCCTACTATCTGAACCATCACCTAAAACTGTTCCCCGACTAACCTAGGGCCTATCCCTCTGGTTTTCCTCCACTATAAGCACCTGATTAACCAACTATGAGAATGAACCCATCCTGAAGATATTCACCTGGATCTAAATGGCATATCGTAATCCATCCTTGAAGCGCCTCACCCTTATCGCGTCATTGCTTACCATACCAGGTGAAAATCGAGACAACTCAGTAAAAGTAACTACATAGTCCATGATGGAAATGTCTCCCTGATGAAGGCTCAAGAACTCCAGAGCTATCTCTTCTCTCAGTGTCTCTAGGTAGAAGTGCTCGAAAAACATGTCCTAAAATTCTTTCTATGCTAGTCCCTCATGGTTGTGAGCTTGAACCTGTACATCCCACCAGCGCTTTGTCGGTACTCGCAGCATGTATGTCACCAGTTTGTCCCTCCACCCTAGAGGCGTCTTGAGCTTCTCGAAGATCATCTGCATGCTCTCTATCAAGTTCTCAGCCGCCTGTGGACCACCCTCACCCTAAAAAATAAGTGGGTGCTTCAACTGGAACTCTCACGTCAGATATTCCATACATGGATCTGTACCCTGCACACCTCTGTCAATCCCCTGCAAGACACGTACCAGGCTATCTCAGAGATTCTTTTCGAGCCATGGTCTGAATGCTGCCAAACTCGGCTGCTGTCCTGCCTGCACTGGACCCTGAACCTAATCCTATCCCTGAGCCTGTACCTGCAGCTCCTACTACGCCTGCACCGGATCCTGAACTTGATCCTGCTCCTGCGGCACTGTACCATCTCCCATTTGATGCTCCATCTGAGTCACCCAAAAAGGAACCCGCTGAATACCATAAATGGTCAGAAAGCCCACATAAATAACAATATATACATATATAAAACAAATAAGGAAATCAGTAAAAGGAAGTGCATAACTACTACCCTTACTCTCCCCCATCGCTACCATTCCCCATGGAATCCCGGCCTCATGTCCTCCTTACCCGGCCTTAGCAGTGCCAAGTATCAAAAATACCTCGGGCCATGCCCATCCTAAAAATTAACATTGCCTCAAACCGATGACTGAGTCACCTAATCCTGGTGATCTGAATCACCCCAACTATAGTACCTTCCTACTCTCATAAGAGCCAAACCCAAATACCTTTCCATATGCAATTCTATAAATTTACAGATAATGTCATAACACATTGCAATAAATAGGAAATTTTATTAATAATTTCACCTATTCACATTCCAAAGCATAAAAAGCATGGAATTTGACATTATTTACATCATATTATCACATCACAAAGCAAACATGTAGTTATGAAATTGAAATACTCTAAAATGTGCCAATAAAAATCCAAGAAAACAAGGCTTTCCATACCAGGCCAATTTCCAATTCTCCCTTACAGTACCGGGTCAAGGTTACACATCAAAATCAATAAAATCACACACCAAGTGAGCCACCAATGTGGAAATATTATAAACTTTAATCTGAGAAAAATATAAAAGTAATTCCCACCCATGGAAACTTGGTTCATCCCTCGTACCTAGGGCTGCAGGCACCCAAGAACAAGCTAGAAACCCAGTTTCTAGTAACAACCCATCTCCAATCTACCATATCCCAAATAGTAAAACCAGCAGAAATAAAAAGATAAGTCTCAATATCATTAGTAGCCAGTGAAACACTATTACTAAATCCATGTCAAGAACTCATCTGATACCACTTTGTAATGACTCAGACCCAAACAGCAACCTGAACAATGCTAAATGGGTCGGGTGTTACTACCTTAGGAACACCTCCCTGAACACCAAAGGCTACCGAATAGCAACAAGGGTCTTATAGGTATAGTGGGAAGCCTATACCCTCTCAGAGGATAATAATGGTATTGGTCCAAGTATAATAATAAAAATTTAGTGGAATAAACGACTCGATAGACTCGAACCAGACCCATAGAGCGGAAGCACATTCAATATCAATAAACAATGGAAGAAATAAATATAAACAATAGTTGCAGAAAGGAAACAAAACAACATGTTGAACACTTGTAACTACCATTGAACAAGAAAACATGCATCTAAAGCAGGTCATACATATCCATATATAAAAAGGGTGCCAATGGATAACCAACTGTAGCTACAAAACAAGTAAGCATGCTGATATAGGAAATAAAGAAAAACATGGTAAACTCCAGCTAGGCATGACTTCAATGTCCCTACCATCCCCACACGATAGCTTATGTAGTCCTACTCTTAAAGATGGCCTCTTTACTAAATGTAAATTCATCAAGTCTGCACGTGTCCTGAAGGGCCCATGTAGGGTGTGATATGAATCTTAGTAGGATACCACCCAATGGTGCATACCAAATATAAGTGTTTAAATTGGCATGCATTTATAAGGAAAACAGTAAACAATACGATGCACAAATGAACACGAAATCCAGTGGTGCTTAGCATCCACCATGGAGTGTCACCTGCTTCAGCCAATGCTAGAATCTCTACCTTATAACCTGGCACCATGTGCCCCCTGACACCGCGTGTCGTCCCAAAGGAATTCCCCATAGATAGTAACTTGGAGGAACAATGATACCTGTCCTCAAAAAAGTAACCGGAGGGACATCGATGTCTGCCCTCAAAATAAAGTAACTGGAGGGACAACAATGTTTGCCCTCAAAATAAAGTAACTGGAGGGACAATGATGTCTGACATCAAAATAATGGTGAGCCTCAGCCCCCAACCCGATAGCCTCAACACTATCCCCTGAAGGCTCCTCACCTCCCATGTGGCTTCCAATGGTAAGCACCCCCAAACCAATAGTACCTAAACCACAACTAACCGAGGCCTCTACCCACATGAGTGATCAAAACCACCTCATCACAGAGTATTTATGTGTGAACACTACTCAAAGTTCTGGGTAAGCGGTAATAACCAAAATAGTACCCAATCCACAACACCTCTGACACCTCGTGTCCCTACGACCATGCCACTCAAGTCTGATGGTCTCTCTATCCCAGTAACTCGGGCCATGCCCAACCTAACAGTCATCCTGCCTCAAACCGACGCCCATGATTCCCAATCTCATGGTCAAAACCACCCAACGTAACCCATCCAAGACCAACCTATAATCAACATCACTCAAGAATATTCGGGCCATGCCCAGCACAACCCAAAGGTTCCAGCATATGCAATTCAACAATTACATATATAAAACATTTAAACAAAACACATAATCAGGAAAAACAATCTAAATAGTTGTATGTTCTAACAAAATACTATCCCATTCCAACACTGGGGTCTTTAAGGTCTCCAACAATTCATATCAAGGTTCAATACACTAAACTCAATAGTTTAAAATAATAAAAAACAATTATAACCATTTTGGCATCCCCTGACCAAAATTCCTCGATGAGAAACGACCCCTCGCCTGGCCTCCCTCAAGAAAAATGGTAAAAGGGAATACCCAAGGGAATCCAATAGATCAAATAAACAATTAAACAGGAAATAGTAGGTAAATTAAGGTCTCGCTCAAAATACCTGAAAACGCGCCATAGGCTGCACCACCCAAAAATCTATGAAAACACAGAAAGAGGTATGCACTAACTACCTGAGACTCGTACAATGATACTCCTCTGATAATAGCCTCTAATTAGGTCTAAAACACGGTAGATATACAGAAGAATCAAAACCTCTCAAACCCCTATAACTCGATCTAGAACAGAAATCAATAAGAACGAATCCAGGGGAATCGAGGCCTTACCGAGGGGGTTCCAACACATTTGACGATGATCAAAATGGAGTTCGGACGGATGATCGGGAGAAAAAACAAGCTCCAACCGGCTCTCCCCATCAACCGGTCGAAGGGTTGAGTTTTTGACTCAAAATAAGGCTACTGTACCTTTTAGCGAAAAAAGGAAAGTACACGGCATGTACTTATAACTACACGCCATGTATCATTTTACTGTTCATAAGGCGACTGATATTTTGCCGAGGACTTGCCGACTGAATACACGGCGTGTACCTATGGTACACGAGGTATATCTCTTTACCCTGCCGACATCCCCAACAAGCCATGTATATCCCCATACCCGGGCCCTCTACATGGCATGTACAAATAGTACACGACATGTACATGCTAAAAACATTCTACCCATCCAATAGGCCTACACACCATTTATGTCCTCCACACAGTCAATGGTAAACGACGTGTCTATAACTACATGCCGTGTAGTAAGAAATTCCTACACGGTCATCACACAACATGTACTTGGCAAGCACACGACCGATACTCGCCCAACCCATACACGATGTGTACTTTAGAGCACACGGCGTGTAGTATAGAAATTTCCAGAACTTCCCAGATTTTCCCATTTCTCTCAGGAACAAGTCAAAAATTCAAACAGGGTCAGAATTTGACCCACTACAAAAACCCGGGTCCTATCCATCCCTACTACCTACCTCTAACTCCTCTTTGTTCATCCCTCTATAGAGATCTTCCATGATATCCTCTTCCAACACGACTCTATTCTAGTGGTCCCAATGGTTCTATATCCCTATGTTTATATGGAAACTAATTCTAGGTATGTAGACAAACCTAATAGGGTGGTCTGTTAACTATATCACTCTTCTCTTGCCTCCTCTAACTTCTGTAAAAATATGGGCACATAGACCAGCGATATACCATAACACTAAAATAGAAACACATTAATACCCTCGTCCAACAAAATGGATGAATACTACCCACATAAAAGAAATTATATTACACTTACATAAAACTCCCTTAGACATGTTTGAATCTTGAATGTTTTAAAACTTGAGAACTTATACATTTTTCTCCCCCATAAGATACACCCTACTAGGTACTCCCTATAAACGATCCCATACATGCTAAAAAATTATATACCATCTCATAATTTTCTAATATTGTTATCAAGTAACTTAGAAAAAAGATTCCCATCTACCTATAGATCTCTGGACTTAAAGCTAGTGACATCCACTGGGTAACTAACACATATTGTTTTGAGTTTCATCTATTTAATTATTTATTCCTGGATTTACTAAGCTTTTGGGGCTAGAAATTTATTTTTTTAAGAAACTATTCTAGTTCATGGTTAGAACATGGTTACAAGTAACCATGTGGATAACCATGAAAAATTGGTGTTTGGGGGGTAATGGAGTTTCAAATAGTCTCCACACATTTTCTTTAACTATTTTGGAGTTTCTAGGAATCTTGTAGACTTGTTTTGGGAAGATAGTGGCTCCCGTATGGCTGGAACATTGTTTTCCAAACTATACAACAAAACCATAAATATTGTCTCTTAGATTAGAATTTGGTGATTTTAATTAAATTCCCTTATGGGATTTACCCCATATTCACCCTTACTCCTCCCCTATCACATGTATGTCCTCGGCCTTGGGTTGGATCTCACCTTCCTTCCTTCCCTTAGTGATCTCTCCTTGGATCTCATTGATTTTTTTGGGTAAGCATGTTTATTATTAATTTATCCATCCTCCACACTTTTTTTCATCTGTTTTTTTATATTTTCATGGAGTTATGAAACCCTATCAATCTATATGGTTGACTATAGGATTATAGATGGGGGTTTATGCATTTTCTTGGCAGTTTAGGTTTGTGAGGACTCCTCTTACTCAATTATTGTTCTTTTTGTCAAAAACAATGGATTTGGATTTTGTTATGAGGTAGGTGTCTCTATTTATGGATTATTTTCATTGAATTACATTTTTTTCTTTCTCCCCTTTAGTTTTGTTTATCAAATTTAATTTAAATTTTATTGATAATGTTACATTATCCATGTTTCTTGTGATTTATGATTTTTTTTTTCAATTTTATGGTTAAAAGTGGATTTTCAAAAGGAAGTGGTTTGAATGCATGTGATGTGTTTGATAAAATACCTAAAATTGGATTTATGGTTTCAAATGGATTTAAAAAAGGGTTTTTAAAGGGGTTTACCTTGTTTTTGATACTTGGTTTGTTATGGGAATATGTGGTTTAAGAAATGAGTATTTAAATTACTTAATGTGATAGGAAATGTGTGGAACTTAGGTGACCTTAGGTGTTTGGGTAACTAAGGAAACTAAATCCATAGATTATATCATGGAAAAAATAGTGGGTGTTACCCATAGGATCGAGGGATCCCATAGAAATAATTTTAACTATGGGACTGGGGGAGACAATGGAAATAATGTTACCCCTGTAACTGAGAGATCCAATTGAAGGAATATAGGGAATTGGGAAGACTGAGAGAGCTTCCAAACTTTTTATACTCATTTAACTAGCTAGTGAACAATGTCTTAGACTAATCCATACTTTATCCCATTGGTTCAATCCCATGGTGATTATTTATTATTATTTTTTGATTTTCATGCCCTTGTATTTATGCCTAAAACCATTTGTTGAATATATGATAATGTTTATACTTATTCTTATATTATTCCATATGGTTTCACTTCCTGATTTTCAAGCCCTTTTTATTAATAATCCTTTTAATATATGGAATGTTTTTTTTGAGAAAACCAAATGAATTTTATAAGGAATGTTTTTAAAGTGATTTTTTAAATATGGTTTTAAATCTAGAGTTATTGGTTTTCATAGAGAAATATCTTCTATCAATTCATGGTGGAATCCTACTGGTCTTTTACCTTACACCCTATATATTCAATTGGGAATATGAATACCATGTTTTATGAAACACAGATCTAAGAGAACCATACCCTTCAGTTTATCTTCTTGATTATTGTAATCAATGGTTGGTTTGGCATAGTGGAGATGTTGGTCTCATGGATTTTATCTCATGTGGAACAATTTGGTACTTTGTTCTGTTGGGATGTTATATATTGGACTCTTTGGTATTGATCCCCATTTTTTGATTTTTTCTATTTTGATAATTTTATATAATGTAGATGTCTTGTTTATAAATTTTTAAGTGATGAGTATTATGATATATATTTTGTTCATTACTGTATATACTCTTCTTTGAGGTTTATATTTATTGATTATTTTTATTTTTTGTCATAGAGGCCCAATTCATGGATGGGTTATCTTAGAATTTTCAAGGGTAGAACCATTAAAAAATGGTTAAGTGTGATTCCCCAATGATTTTCACTAGCCCATAGTGATCATGAATTCACTTTGGGCCTTGCAAGAGGATAATCTAGGTGACATGGTAGGCCACCCCAGGACAATTTATTACAAAATGGCATCAAAGCACTATTTTTATTTGGGGTTAAGTGGTATAAAATAGATATGAATATTCTCTATAATACCAAACATTGAGTTTCCATGGGTATTTGGGAGTTTTGATTAAAATTTGAACTTTTTTTGTGGTTATTTTGATGATATTTGACGTCTTTTATTATTTATTATGGGTTTTAGGAAGAACCCATGAGTGGTTTTGGGAAATTATGAGTTTTAGGGTTAAATAGGGAAGGAAATCATAGGTTCATGATTTTTGTGTATGATTAGTTGAAATTGTGTGAATCCCTTGAGTCTAGGTATATATACCTCCCAGTGCTAT
Organism: Viscum album; assembly: GCA_963277665.1. NCBI lineage: Eukaryota > Viridiplantae > Streptophyta > Magnoliopsida > Santalales > Viscaceae > Viscum > Viscum album. The sequence goes on from OY728128.1 coordinate 1,860,136,976, forward strand.
TTTTCATGGTCAACATACGGTTATCCAAACCGTTCATAGTGGAAAAATGTATAAAATATTGAATTTTTAACCCATTATTCATTTGGAATTACTTTAAATGATAATTATTATTGTTTTATATTTATTTCAAGGGGTTTTGTGGTTTATTTTACATTTATTATGATTCAATTATTTATTAAATGTGGTTGTGTCTTGTGTTTTATAGACAATGCCTCCCAGAGAGGCCTCCACTAAGCAAAGGGAGGGAACCGTAGATCATGTATCATAGTTTAACCCCCTATATAATCTTGATTTAGTAGAATTAGTGATTTAAAATCTATAATACTTGGAGTAAGATGGAGAAAGAGGTCAGGTATAAATGGTGTAAAATGATTAGGAGTTTACCAAGCAGAACCGACTTGTTTTCCATGGTGACAAGGGTACCCATGAGTTTGAGGAATGGATTGAAAGGATTAAACATATCTTCTTTTTTATGAATACCTCTAAGACCTATAAATTTGGATTCACCACTTACATATTGGACGGAATAGGTAGGAAGTGTTGGGAATCCATGGTACAAGTGAAGAGGAATGTAGAATTTTCCTAGTCTACCTTCGAAACGATGTTTAATATGTAGATTTATCCTGAAAAATTATGGGTGGAAAAGGCCCATGAATTCATGACCATAAAGAACGGGGAATTTTCCATGATGGATTATGCTACTTGGTTTACTAAGTTAGTTAAATTATCTCCCATGCTCCTAATGAATGACTATCTTAGGGATATACATTTGAAATGGTCACGAAGGAAAATATCAAGTTGAATTTTATTCTACTTTTACACTAACTTATGTTGTGGTGGTGGATAAAGTAGTTATGGATAAGGTAGATTTAGCTGGGAAGATGGGTCTCAGTAGGATTTCTTCTATAGTAGGGAGTAACTAGAGATATTTTTCCATCTAGAAGATGAAGCGAGATGAACCACATTAGAGTGGTGGAAGAGGTTCTCAACCGTAACTGGGTTCAGTGCCAAGGGCTTCTTCAGAGCATAAGATGGTGACATATTATCATTATATGAATCCTAGCCACACTAAACTTGAATTCCCTGAAGATCATAGGACATTCCATTGGTTTATAAATCTGGTCTATCTTCAATTCTTCTTCAAGACTCCCTTATAGGTGTTGGAGTTAGTTCTTTATATTAAAATGGTTCATAAGTGAAATCAAATACTTCTGTAGGTGCAGAATCTCACCCTCATTCTAAAAATAAATATTACCTAAAAAAAGGATTAGGGAAGGAATAATTCATTATATATATATATATATGAAAAATATATGATCTTGGCATGAACATTGTGAGAGGTATGGTGTATATTTCTTTCTCCATGGCATTGGATTTTTTTGATACCGATTCTTCCCATTCCTTTATCATTTTAAAATTTCTTAATTCCTTGGGTTTTTAGGAGTATTTTATTCCATTTTTTATGGATCTAATTATGCCTTAGGAAGGATTAAGGATCAAGGATTTTAAGTGACTATAGGTTTGTGTTTTAATCATTGACATAGACGTCATGTGAGAATTTCTTGTATTAGACCAGGATGTTTTTGATCTCATCATCGATATGGATTGGATGATTAGTTTCAAATATCATATTGTTTGTTAGTACTGAAAGGTCCATTTTCAAACCCATAATGAGAGCATTCACATTTTTCTGGGTGAGGGGGACCCATGGTCAAGGCGGGTCAGGCTTATTATTTTTGGATGTGATATTGATTCCATTCTTGTGGTTTATGTTATTATTTGATGATGTGGAGTAGGGATTAGATGGATGTCTTCATGTGGTGGTGTATTAGTACCCCAATGTGTTTACAAATGTTTCTTGTTGGTTGTATCCGTTGATATATGTAGAGTTTACCATCAACTTACTCCCCAGGATGAGTCCCATTTTTTACCACCATACCGTATGGCTCATATCACGATGAAAAAGTTAATTTTTTTGTTGGAATTTATTGAAATAAATGGGTTTATTCATCTGATAATTTCACTATGGGAGTCACAAGTTCTTTTTACAATGAAGGTAGACACGAGTCACCAAATTTTCATATATTATCAGAATATTAATCAGGTTAACATTAAGAATAAATTCACATTTCCTTGAATCGATGATATTTTTGATAAACTTAGGGTATCCTTGTGGTTTTCAAAAATTGACCTAATGTTAGGGTACCATCTGTTGAGGGTTCAGGAAGTGGATGTTCCAAATATTTCCATTAGAAGTTGGTATGGGAATTTTGAAAATATAGTTATACTATTTTCCCTTACTAATTCTCCTTTGATATTTATGTATTTGATTAACTAAATATTTCATCACTTTTGGACTCCTTCATGGATTTATTCATTGGTGATATCATGGTGTATTCTAAAGAAGAGGGGGATTATAAAGACCATATGGAGGATGTTTTTGGAATCTTGATAAAGCATCACCTATACAATAAGTTTTTCAAATTTCAGTTATTGATCCAACATGTTAAGTTTTTGGATCTTGTGATTTCTAAGAAAGGGGTTTCAGTAGACCCTGAGAAGATCCAAGTGATCATATATTGGGATCATTCCAAGAAAGTGTTTAATATTAGAAGATTTTTGGCGGCCATGATGCATGCATTGAATACTTGTCACTATTTTCTATTCAGGGATAAGTTTATAATTTATTTAGATCAAAAGAGCCTGAAGTATATTTTCACCTAGTGGGACTTGATCCATATGCATAAAAATTGAGTTGAGTATCTATAGTCCATTAATTTTGATATATCCTATACCACTAGGAAAGGGAATTTTTCTTTTGATTCCCCAGGTAGAGATTTACTAATCCTAGCAATGAAAGAATCTATGAATGAGAATAGTTTGATGGATTTATTTACTAATATAATTTTAGATATATATGAGGATAAAGAGTGGGTGTCCATGAAAAGGTTTTTGGTCATGCCCAGTCTTTTTGATTGGGTTTTGTGTGATAAGGAATATGATCCTAACTTATAGAGTATTAAAAAGTATTTAAATAGCGAGGAGAACTCAGGTTATTGGTCTTTATCTCCTGATGGTGTATTCTACTTCAAGAAGTGACCATTGGGTCCTTTTATCTTGATCTAGGAGTTAATGAATGAGGTGTATTATCCTAGTTGGTATGTTAACCTCAGGGATACCAATATGTTTTATAATATAAAAATTCAATATTAGTGGCCCGAGATGAGATGAAAATTTGATAATTTTGTATCCTGATGTTTTAACTTCTAGAGAATAATAACCAAGCATCTATTCTTGGATGAGTTACTTTATCCTTTTCCCATTTTAGTATAGAAGTGGGATGATATTTCCATGGAATTTGAAAATTTTCTACCTCAAAATCCTTGTGAGAAATATTCTATTTGGTTTATTATAGAACTAATGACTAAATCAACCCATTTTCATCGCATTAGAGAGTAAATGACAATGTATAATTTTAAAAACCTGTATGTCTAAGAGATTATTAGGCTTCATGGGGTACATTTAGCCACAATTTTTTATCAGGATACCCATTTTACTTCTACATTTGGAAGGGTCTATAGGAATCCATAAGAACCCATATAAAGTTTAGAACAATATATCACCCATTGAAAGATAGTAAAATTGATTGGGTTATCAATATTCTTGAGTATATGATTCAAGTTCATGTTATTGGTTTTCGGGGTTCATGGGAGAGACATCTATTATTGGTTAAATTTTCATACAATAATATTTATCAAGCCTCAGTCAATATGGCTCCTTTTGAGGCATTGTATTGGTAGCTGTGTCAGTCCTCATTGTATTGGTATGAGTTGAGTGAGTGTTCCTTATTGAAAACAAATCCTCATCTAGGAGATTATGATAAAAGTGTACTTTATTCGGATGAGGTTAGATAAAGATCAAAGTCTCCTAAAATAATATTCCAATCGTTTTCCTCACCAGTTCAGATAACTGAACGAAAGTGGTTTGGCATCCTCTTTACCTGAGGATATGTGTTGAGATAGATGTGTCAAAGGTTCCCTTTGATTTTTTCTGGATTAAGATTGGTGAGTAATATAGGTGTAAACAATGAGTTTTCTATGAGGGTTGGATGGACTTTTGTTCCACATATAGGAGGATGGGGCATGCCTTGGATGTTTGCCAGCAAGGACCTTCATTGATGGCAGGTAAGAGAGTTGGCTTGCAATCAAGGGAAGCTTGGCACATGGGTGGGAAGGTCACGAATCAAATGGTGGATAGTGGAAAGGGAAAGTTTCTAGTGGTATTTGAGGTTATGAACTCCAGAAAACATGACGTGGGTGTTGAGAATAGAGTTGGGGGACCTCTGTCATGGTGGTATATAGAGGAGGAATGTACTGCGAGAGAGGCAGTGGACTGCAATGCAGTGGGGGTGGGTATCCTTAGCACTGGTGTGGTGGCTCAACAGCTTGATCCGAAGGTGTCAGACATGTTCAACAGGTTTCGGGGGGATCTCGCGGGTCCTCCCATCTGTATGGTGAAGGAAGAAGAAGGGAAATCCCAACATGTGGAGGTTCAGGTGGATATTAAGGGGAATAAGGGAAGCCAGTTCTTGGATCGCTCGTCAGGCAGTGATCAAGTGGATTTGTTTGGATTGGTTGCTGAGAATTCATGGAAGGGCCGTGCCGATGTGAGCAAGAAGAGGCAAGGGTCTGATTGGGACGCACCTGTTACAACCAGAGGTGGGAAGAAGAAGGATTCTGGCTCGTTTCGGATGACGGTTCCCATCTGCAACAGGTTCGAAGGCCCCCCAAAGGCCGATTTTAGTTCTGATTCCACTATTCTAGGTGAGGATGTCAGGGTCAATGTGTTGGATACCAAATTACTTGAACACACTCACTTGAAAGATGAGGATTCAAGCCTAAAATGTGATAGGGGCTCTAAGAAAAGGAAGGGGAGGAAGGACTACTCCTCGCTACCTTCGCCTCTGGGGACCTGCTATGCAAAAAAAAAAAGAGCAACAATAAGATAGAAATATAGGCTCTTAGACATTAGAAGTGTGAGGTACAAGATGATCATCCCCTGGTCTTGGTGTTAGTTCTGAATACCAAGTGATATAATAGACTATTTCTCAACGTAACTAAGGAGGAGGCAACTAAAATTATGGGGAGATCTCTTAAGGTGTCTCTCAACGAGAAGAAATATTCATGGATTAAAAAACAGGACTCAATTTTTTTAGGTGGTTTCAAACAAGGAAAGATCAGTGTCGAGGAGTACATTCAGTCTTGGGACCAGCTGGATTTAGCATTTGAGAAGCTGTTATTAGAAGGAGTTTACTTACAGATGGCGTCCTTATCGTTGAATTTATTTAGGAAAATTTATTTGGGTGAAATCAGGTTTATCTTTAAAACATCTGTTTAAGTTATTGGCCTCATGTGGTTGGATCGAGATTTATGTTTGTGTAAGATATAAAAATCTTGAACCCCTTGTTTTTTGAATTTGTTGTGAGTTTGATCTTGTTTCCAAAATTTTACTTGGACCTGCTCTAGAAGAAGATCAGAACATAAAGTCTTCATCAGTGCTGGTGTTTTGGATTAGGATGTTGAGAGGGTATGACTTTTCCATCGGTTCCGTGCTCATACATCTCTGCACGGGACTGTCTGCTGAGGGGTCCTGCATCGCTGAAGGCTTCTCATCATGGAACAGTTTCTAGAGTGGGGCAAGGCCGGTTGATTTATCTAGGTGTTTGTGGTCGTTTAGTTAACTTTTATGTTTTCTCACTTTTTCCTCAAAAGTGTTTTTATAATGAAAAAGTAATTTTCAGTCACTGGATAAGTAATGTCTATAAGTTCACCAGAAAAAACAATGACTGTGAAGTGATTAGACAATAGTTTTCTAATGATTACACAATTTTTTCCTAAAAAAATAATAGGATAGAGAAAACATGTGAATATCATTGGATAGAGGTTTTTGAGTGAGGGAATCATACAAAGGTTGCAAAGTGAAGGAATATGATAGATTTTTATAAGCTATGTTCATCAGATAGAGGTTTATAAATTCTACCAGACTAAGAAACTCAAAGTCATCAAACATAGTTTTTTGAAGTCTATCAAAAAACTAAACTCAGGAAATTAGACAGAAGTTTATGAATGAAGTTTTATCAGATAGAAGTATCCATATGAATTCATTAAATGGAAGTTCATGATTGTTTTTCATCAAACATAAGTTTTTAAGACAAGGATTTATAAAAAATACTCTAAGTGATATCATGAGATAGAGTATTTCAAAGACATCCAATAGAGTAGCGAAAAGTCATCATTTGTAGTTATAAAAAGTCACTTGATAGAGAGATTAGAGTAGGAATTCAAGAGAACACTGAATAGAGGGAATATTCAAATCTTACAAGACATAAAATTATGAAGATTAATAAGAGTGTGACTGAAAAAATAACAACCTTATGAGGTTACTGAATAGATAAGTTCCCTTGAAGAATGATCAAATGAAGGTTTGAAGATATTTACAAAGTTTTTTTGTAAATATATCAATGTGATGATGCTGAGATTGATTCTTAAGTCTTCAATAATAATGAAGGAAGGATCACAATTCTTGATTAGGTTTTAATAATATTAAAGAATATAGTTAAAACCAAAATATAAGGATAATTCATATGAATATCATTGACTCCAATCTTTTAGAAAGTTAGGAGGTCAAACAAAGAAAGGATCAAGCGAGATATTCAAAATTTTAAGGGGGAATTTAAATTTAGGTTTGTGCTTCTCCCTAAGTTTTCATAGAAACTATGAATATAAAAATGGGTGATGGTGTGCTGTGGAAATATCGATTGATGGGTTGTGGCTATATATATTATTGAAGAAGTGAATTTCCATAGTGGGGTGTTATCCATGAATCTTGAGATTAAATCTATTGTGGGTATAATTATCAGATAGATTTACCAGATATATAGGTACTAGATGATGAATAATCAATGAATGAAACCCTAAAATACTATATGAAGCAAGAAACACCATAAAAATAGATGCCCAAAAAATAATTAAGGTTTTGGGAGAAGATGGTATCAGATGAACTGGTATTAGACAAACCGGTATCAGATGATCATTATTAAATGAACAATATCATATTGATAGTATCATAAAAATAAGGTTTAGATTAAAATGTATTATATAGAGAAGTGAAAAATTATATAGAGAAGTTCCAGATGAAGTAATAAGAGAAGGAAATAAAAGCATTTTGTTTTATGCTATAAATAAGAAGAAGAGTTCCACTCACACTCTTGTGTAAGTAATAGAAGTAGAAGAACATCAAAGAAACACTATGACATTCAAAAAAATTCCTATTGATGGAATAATTTCTTAATTCTGCAATGTATCTAAATAAGAAGTTGAAGACTATCTACATAGGTAGTTTAAAGGCCTAAAAAGGTGCTATAGTTGGACTAGACAATCACTAGTCTAGGGAAGAAAGATATTTTCCTACCCCCTCCTAAAGTATAGGGAACCACACTTGGGTTTAGGATTGTTTCAAAGATAAAAAATTATATTTGGTATCTCATTATAGGAAGAATCCATGTACTGGTCATCACCACACATGACAAGGACAATCTACTCTTATTGAGTAGTGAACCATGTAAAGACATCATGATATATTATTTATTATCTTTCATATACATTCAAGTCATAAACCAGCTTGGGTACCTTGGTAACCTGATAACTGAGCTAGCATTGACATGGCCCAAACGACATTCCTGATCCCCACGAGTTGGCGACTAGCACTTGGAATCATACAAAATAAAATTGAGAATGATTTTTTCAAAGACATTGTCGAAACAAGATAAAAAGACATCATGAATACAAAAGAAACTCTATAGGGAGAAGTGTAATAGAATTAAAATAGGTAAAAACAACCCAAATTACTCCACTAATGTACCATAAAACTGAATGAACAACCCAAGTCCCCAAGGGCACAACTCTCCATGTCCACAGATCAATAGCTAGAACCACCTCCATTTGGTGATTTACCCCTGCTCAAACCTAGAAGGAGATAACCAACAAACACCCAAAGGCATAGGTAGGGTGTGAGCTAAAAGCCAAGTAGGGTATCACAAAGTATTCCCTAATATATTCCAATATTCAATTAACCAAGTGAATTGATTTAAACTTTCAAAAAAATAGGTTTGGAATTTATAAAGCATATTTAAGAAAACCATGTTCAAATGATAGAAATAATTTAAATAAATGGATTAAACTAACACTTTTATATAAAATAGTTTACATAAATTGATAGGGAATGTAAAATAATTTACAAACATTGCAATACATTTATATCTCATATATAAACATGTGAGAAACATGGTCATCTTCCAAAAGGTATGATAGTTCCAGGTTATGTGATCCTCACACACTAATGTGATAACAACCAAAATGTGTATACACATCCCTAGACACTATAAAGTAAGGACACATATATGTACTACTAGGGAATAAGATGTGCTAAAAAGTGTTTTTTATTGTTGTAAAATGTCAATTTGGAGTTAGGGAATTCCTATCCTAGCGTGTTTGTCCCATTAACTCACTATCTACCTAATATTTCATGTGCTCTAGTAAAAATAAATGATGGGAAATTTATTTTAAGAAACCATAAAATACAATTAAATCAAATTCTACCATTTAAAAAATTATAATTTTCCATTTAAAAACAAAAAAGGTCTTTTAATCAAAACATAAATTTTTCCAAGAAATAACCCAAAGTTTTCTATCAAAACCATTTTGAATCTATTTTTCCAAAACAAGAATTTGAAATTAATTCACAATTCGATTTCACAATTAAATTCCCACAATTAAATTCAACAATTTAATTGAAACAATTTCCATTAATTTCAAAATTTAAATTAAAAAATTTAAATGCCCACAATTTTCCATCAATTTCAAAATCACACCCCAATTCACCGGAATTGGGGGTTTACCAATTTCATGCTAAAGATAAATTTCCAAAAAACCCAATCCAATGGAACTGTGGTTTTAATAAATCAATTAAAATAAATTTTATTTATAAAAAAATTGAATTTAAATCAAAAATTGAATTTAAATAATTAATTTAGGTTTAATAAAAATTGGGCATAATGACGTAACCTCCTACGTCAGAATATCTAGATCTCGAAATTCCAAACCCTAATTAGGATTTATCGATGGAGAACTATGAAAAAAGAATCCAGGGATCAAACCTAAGTTTAAGATCCCAAAATAGAGGTTATTAGATCTTCCCATCAACATGGAGATCCATGAAACCCTATTTAATAAATAGAAGAGAGAGGGATATAGAAAATGGGAAGAGGAAACTAACCAGGAGAGGATCGTACACCGTTTTCCTAGATTCAATTTGCTTCTAAGAGGGTTAAAAGAGGCCAAAAAACTTCTCTTGGAAGCTCTAAAGGAAGGAGAAATATATTATGGGTTGTACAGGTCTGTTGGGGACGTAAAATAAGGGGTTCAAGAATTTTAAAATAAAATTCAGATTAAAAAAAACCCTTACGTATAGTTTCCCATGAAGGAAAACACCTTTAGAACAAACCATGAACTCTATCCATGCACTTATTCTAAATGGGAAACACAGTTTCTCCTAAGTGGGTGAACATTTTGTCAAACTGTGCACAAGCCAGGAAAAACACCACTCCTTGGGTTTGCATAATTTTCCTTAAGAGGGAGCATTGTTTCGGAAAACTGTGCGCCAACCATGAACTAGCCAAAAATTTTCAAATTTTTTAATATGAATCCGGATTTACCCTTAAAGAAAAACCAAACCAAAGCTTAGTTAAAATAGGGGGTTTTGGAATACCTAAATATAATAACATGAAGTTACAAGATCCCCACCATAGAAACTTTCCGTCCCTAGAAATCCCACTCAAAAGCATCTATGACAAAAATATAACACACCAAGACTTTAAAATATTTTTATTTTTGAATAAATTCATTTTTTGGTAGATTTTTTACATGAAACACCATGTTAATCTTATTTTACACACAACAAAAATTTGTCTTTCATTTCATGAAAGGATGTGTTTTATAAAACAATAATATATTATGAAAATATTATTATATAATAAGATATAAACCAGCCATTAACTTTGAAGTTATGAATAGTATTAATTAACTTATGAAAATATATTGTGGAATTAATTTGTTTAAAATTAATTATAAATGAATATAGGAACCAATTGAAAATATTTGAAATGTTTTTTTAAAAACCATTTTTAAGATTTCAAAGGAGTTTTGTATTAATAAATTAAATTAATTACAATTAGTTTATGATATTAATTAAATATATGTTTTATTTATTCCATCAAATATATTTTACATTCATCCAATATATTTTATAGTCATAAGATAAGAATAAATCCAATTTTATGCTTAAATATTGTATTTTTCTAAAAAATGTAGTTTTATCGCCTTTTAATGGAAAAACTATTTAAATAATTTTTTTGAAAATTTTATATATTCAATTTGAAAAAATAAAATTTTTATTTTAAATATTAATTTAAAAATTTACTGTGGTTAATTTTTTGGTATTTTTTTGATAATTTTCATGTTTTGATGAATAGTGAAAAATATTTAATTTTAATTGAAAACAACTTTTTTCATCAAAATAATTTATAGTGTTAAATTATAATTATAATTTGTTTTAAATTATAATTATAATATATTTTTATCATTTAATCCAATGCATTTCATATAAATCAATTTCTCATTTAATTTTGATATAAAAACGTTTCAATATTTTGCATGTTTTAAACTTTAATAACCTGATTTCTCACCCCATCAACATGATTGATTTTAAATTAATTAATGAAACTTTTGTGTTTTTTATTTAAAAAAATAGATTCAATTTTTGGAATTAGTGAGTCCAAATTATGTAAAAATATTTCTTTTATTTTTAGGCATATTAATAGTAAATTTAGTAATATTTTAACTACCACGATTAATAGTAAATCGAGTAATTAAGGGTTAATATAAAATTATAAAACTAAAACTCATCATAATTTTATTGAATGTAATTATTTTAACAAAAATCATCCTTGGGATAATTTTATGTTCTCTTAGAGAAACTTGGATGACCTTAAGCCTTTTATAGTATTTTATTCTAAGGGAAGACCAATATGTCAGACTCTTATTTTAATAAGTATTACATTTTTTATATATGATATTTAGAAGATATATTTAAATATAAAATATTTATATTCATTATGGAAATTTATTTATAATTTTCAGTAAAAAAATAATTAAATTAAATGGTGACACAATGATGATGTTGTAATTGCTTAATTAATGAAAGAATCAAATAAATAATATTAAAAATATTAGCATAAATATAATTAGATATAATTAATGTCATCCAAAAATTTTATAGATTAATTTGATATATTATATATGATTTAACATATTTTTTTTAAGATATCATGTTGTTATAATTTTTTTTAAAAAGTCTAGTAACGAATAGTATCAAAATTAACACAAATAATATTTTAAAATAAATAATATTTTATTAAATGATATAAAATTCATAAAATATAAAATTTTTAAAACTAATTTCTATAAGGTTAATTTTATCATGAATGATCCATTTGAGGTTTGTTTATCATTTTATAGTAACTATATAACCCTTAAAGTGTAAAATGCCAAGTTGTCACGGTAATGGGGGTACAAATCCGTTAGTAGCTGAGCAATGGATAAAATCCTTAGAGAAAATATTCCATGCCTTGGGGAGTAGCGAAAGGGAGAAGGTTGTCATGGCAGTTTACCGCCTCACTGGAGATGCCGATCAGTGGTGGTCGCTGATTCAAAACACAAAGGAAGATGATGACGTATCGAATATGGAATGGAGGGAGTTCAAAGATCTGTTTTTAGAAAAATATTTTCCTCATGACCATCGAGCAGATATGGAAAGGTAATTTCTGAGTTTGAGGAAGAAGGAGGATGAGAATGTCTCAAAGTATGAGGCTAACTTTACAAGGTTAGCGAGGCATGCTGCCGATTATATACGTAACCCAAGGAGTAAGATTGATCGTTTCTTTGATGGGTTAAAACCATTTCTCCGTCGAGCTTTAGTATCACAATCCTTCTCATCATACAAAGATATTGTCTTGTGTGCTATCAAGACAGAAAAGGAATTATCTAAGTCTTATGACAACAAAGTAAAGTAAGAGAAGAAGAGAACGGTGGAACAAGAGACAGATAAAGGGAAAAAGGGAAAGAAGGATTTTCCATTATGTGATAATTGTGGGAAGAATCACCCTGGTACTTACCTAAAAGGAATGGGAGTTTGTTATAAATGTGGAGAAAAGGGTCACCAGGCTCGTGATTGCAAGGGAAAGAAAGAGGCTGTCAAAGTTGAATGCTACAATTGTAGGGAAACAGGGCATTATGCAAATGAATGTCCTAAGCGTCAGGGAAACTTACCTCAGAAAAGGCCAAGGGATCAAGGCCAATCTTATGATGTGACTACAGTTGAAGCGGAATAATTAATGTATTGGTGCTTTTGGACTCAAGGATTATATTCTGGTTATAAGAATAATGTGATATATATATATGGATTGTACTGCAGTACTTGTTGATTTCAGTAAGGTTTTAATATGATTAAGGTAATCATATTTTTAGTATGTGACAATAAGAGAAACTTTTCTTTGTTTGGGGAATCTGATGTTACAATTGATTTTGGAATTTAGAGACCTTTTAGAGAAAGTATGGACGGAGGTATTTTGGATAACTATTAAGGTTGGAATGGATTAAGTTGAACCATGGATAGTATTATTTAAGGTTAAAGAATTTCTGAAGATTATTTTTGGAATATTATAATACTATAGTTTTAGGAAAAGGACAACCTGCAGGGTGGGGAATAACCCGTCGCGTCGTACAAAGCTGCAGGAATCGAACCCACAACCATAGTGCGACAAGCCTTTATTTCCTACCACTAGCCTACAAGAAGTCCCTGGTTATTACAAAATAGTTTTACTAATCTAAATGGTATGTGTTAACATTTTGAACCTTATACAATTAGGATAAATAGAATATTTTTGAGTTCCGTTACCATTTGGAGTAAAAGTTGGGTTTGTGGTAAAAATTTATTAACGAATGAAAGTATACATAACAAGTATGTATATTCCCTTACGTTCTTAGTAAATCTCCTAAATAAATTCCTCAACATTATAAAAGGTAACTTAAAACAAAAATGTTGTCGGTTAACTTTTCCAACTGGGGATTCAATGACCGTTTAACCAATCACAAGTTTGTGATTTTCTTGTGGTTAAACTTTCTCCTAATCCTGTTTTCTATAACTCTCCATCAGACCTTGATGGTTTGTTTCTCCTCCATATCCATATTTTCATATAATTCTAGAATGGGCTATATCGGGTGACCTTTGTACTTATCCTGCTTTCTTTTAATGTTATATATTTATTAACCTTATTTCCGATGTGGGTTTTCCTCAAAGGTATTTTCTCTTTTCAACCTTTTATTTTCAAAGAAAAATTTCAAATTGCGAGGACGCAATTTATTGAAGGAGTGGAGAATGTAACACCCTGAGCTTCCACGATACGCTTCTCATTCAATAATGCAATAGCTTGCATTGTACGCAACTTCGAGTTCTAAAACACCGCGACTAATCAAAGTAGCCGTTATGAATAGTAATAACCACTTTTTAAAATTATAGAAATTTTATATTTCAAAATGGACTTCATTTTTAGATTCGGAATATCGAAATTAGCCTATGTTGAATTTTTGGTATTTTTCTGAGAACTTCTAATTTTTATGAATAGTGAAAAATACTTTAAAACAACTTTTTTAATCAAAATAATTTATTGTGATAAATTATACTATTTAGTGGTTTTAAGGTATAATTAGAATATATTTTTACCATTTTATCCAATGGTGGTCATTAGAATTAATTTAACATTGAAATTGGACATAAACAATTGCCAATCTTTTGATATAAATTGTTTCTTAAAAACACGCTATCTGTCGTAACAGCGGGGATTAATTATAAAATTAATTAATTCAACTTATATGTTTGGAATTTTGTAAAATAGACATCATTTTTGAATTTGGAATATCAATTATAGCTTAGGGTGAAATTTTGGCCTTGTTCTGAAAAACTTCAATTTTTGATGAATAGTGAAACCACTAAGTGGTAGTTAAATAACTGATTTTTCGTTTAAATGAAATATTACCACTTATGTGATTTGATTTTCAAAAATCTGACATACATGGTTGTCATTAAGAAGTAAAATGTGGTTCAATGAGATTAAAATAATTTTTTTGGTGAATAGTAACTTTTAAGTTCTTAATCGCGATTAGAGGTAATTAGTGTAGTTTAAGGTACAAATAATGTTTTAATAATATGAGATGAGCATGAAACTTGTCCTAATCCTATTGGATGAGTCATGGTAGACCAAGACAACCCATGGGTCAACTTGGGGACCCCATGGAGCCACTTTAGTTGGAAAATGACATTAATATATATTTATTTAATGTTAAAATTAAATTGACACAAACATGAGTTATTTTACTAAAACAGTTTTTAAGTGGGGTTACACAAGTCCAAATTTTGACTATAAATATTCATTAGAAAGATAAAAAGATTTACTACAACATAGTATTTTTTTTATAATTTTTAGACATTAAATAAATTAAATTATTTATGACATCATTATGATGCAGCGATGACCTCATTATTTAACGATTTAAATAAAATGAGAAGATAATGCAAAATCCAAGGCTTACACTTGTCCAAATCCTATTGGATGAAGAGATTTTGAAACCGTATCACCTTAGACTCAAATTATATAAGTGTGGGACCTTTAGAATCCGAAAAGCATTGTGAAATAATATAACATTTCAATCTTTCCAAAAGTGCCCCTCCTCTCCACTTATAAAAGGCCCCCACCTCTCCCACCTCATTTACACTTTCAAGCCATTTGGCTCGGCCAACCTCTGCCCAAATACTCTCCCAACTTCCCCCTCTTACTCCTAGAAGCCTTAATTTGGGAATAACTCTTCCCAAGGAAGCCTTTGGCTCAAATCAAAAAGAGTTACCCGATTTTGAGGTAATGTCTTCTCTAATGTTGTTTTGTTTTATTTTTCTTCTCCAACCCCCTAAACTCTTTTTATTAATTTATTTTGTAACAACACCAGTATCCTCAATATACTAGGATGTTTTTATAAGAAGTATTAGAGCTACACTTACACACACCTACATCTAATGGTTAAAGAACATACGGTTTCTGTGGATGGCGAATTTCTGCCTCACGAAACGATGATTGTTCAACACTCATATAACACCTTCAAAGGTGGCCATTAAGATGTCACTATTTTTATATATGATATATAATATGTTTATTTTTTACTTATGCTTCTGTATTTCTCAGTTATGTCATACTTTATGATTTCCATTATGGGTAAAACGTGATAATTTTATTTTAGGAAGTGCGGACTACCGCCCCCTCAAAGTGATTTGAATCGTTAATGCCATATGTGGGATGTATAAAGGATGGAGTAAATGGTATTATACACTATATTATACTGGAATTATATTATACATTTATATCATTATGATTTAGTTCCATTAAATATGAAATTGAAATGAAAGTAGCGTTCATGCGTACGTACGGCTTACCGTCTCCATGAACGATGCATTTCATTTCTTACCTCTAAATGTTACGTAATATTATAAATGAATGTATATTTTGGATATATAAGATATATATGACATCTAAATCATGAATATAATTCTGGATATAATGGATATTCTACCACATGAACAACTTGTAATTATAAGAAGTTTATTGTTGACTCAAGTTACCAAAGATCGACAAAACGATCGTTATTAACTTGAATAATTACATAATATTAATAACATTGTAATAAGTGATATAAAAAGGATAATGAAATTGAAAATGGTTCTTAATAAGGTATATATTAACTCTAGTTTATTATTCAGGAGGTTAAAGAACGGTTGAGTCAAGTCGGACACAAGGTAAGGGAATTTCTTAACCCAATTTTCATTCTTTGGGTTAATCTCCTACTTTCAAATTATGTCATGATATTATTATGTCATATCTTGTATTTTTACATTATTTATGTGTAATTATAGTGAATACACATAATATACCTACTTTATAAAAAAATGATCTTTTAAGGACTTCGTCTCAATCCCCTTTCATTGAGGCATATTTGGTTTTATACACAACTTTCTTTTATACAGTGTATAAACCCCTTTGAATTTTATGGTTATTCAAAAGGAATCTTTTTATACGAAGTGTTCTGCTAAACGAAAAAAGGGAATGTTTTTCTTTCCGTACTTATGCGGCGACAACGACTTCTCCGCATCCGTGACCATTATTTGAGTTTCGGCTTCCTCTACAAGCCATCTTTTTTTAATGAAAAATAAATACAAAGTTTTAACTTTCTTTTATTTTGGTATTGAAAATGGGTTTGAAAGAGTTTTTATTATATCAATGTGTTGTATGGATATCTTGTGATTGAAATGTGGAAATGTTATGTTTCCTTTATGCATGTTTTATGTGATACGATTATGTTATGGTTTATGATATGTTTAAACCTATTCATATGAGGAATGTATTGGACTTAATAAGTGACGGGTGGAGCCCGCTATAGCTCCTCGATGCATCGGTAGGTCTCATGAGACAACTAGACGTGGAATTGGCCGAGGCCCTTTCCCAATTTGATTTATGGTTTTGGCCGAGGCCTTAATCATTTTAGACGTCTTGGCCGAGGCCTTGACAAAATGTTTCAGAATGTCTGGCATTATACATTCCCTCATTATGAAAGTGGTTAATGATATTTCATGTGATTATTCGACCAGTATAATATCCATGTGAAGAAGTAAATGGCATTATCTCATTTTAATTTTGCCATATTATGTTGATGTGCAAGTTTAAAAGGCTATTGTTTTAGTTATACATTGCCTTAAATGTTTATGTTTATTTATGAAGGCTTCCGCAATATTGTTATCCTTACTGAGCATCTGATCTCACCCCTTTCAATGTTTTAATATTTTCCAGGATGTGAAGAAGTATTTTATGAATGACCTGCAGGGATTGTCAGAAGAGGATATGAGTGTGGACTATGGAGACTTTTTTTATTGTAGTTTTTCACTTTATGATGTAATGTAACGTTTACGAATGTATCTAGTGTTTCCAAGGCTACTAAACTAATCGGTCTTTCGAGACTTGATCTTTTGTGATCATGCCAATGTTACGAAGTAATGCACCGACTCCGGGTAGCTGGGGTAGGGGCGTTACAGTTGGTATCAGAGGCAGTTTAGTACTAACCTTGGAAGCTAGATTTAGATAAACTCTGATTAGAGCACATAGCCCAAAGATAGACTTTGAGGATTAGTATAGAAGAACTTCCTAGAATTTTGTTATTGTAGAGATTTTGTGAGTTTTCCGAGCAATACATCCCTATCTGGATACGAGCAAGTAGAGGAGGCTCTGGCACAGATGTACCTAGGGGTAAAACCTGAAAATACCGCTTTGAGCTAGAGTCGAACGGGAACTGGTGCACGACAACAGGCCTTGCTGCACTCTTGGTTACGACACTCCCGGGGGATATGCTTTGGATAATTCCCATTTTCTTTACAAACCACTATGAAGGGTTACGAGTATATACTTTCTCAAAGAAAACATTTTTATGATTATGGATTATATCCATAAATAGTTCAATTTATGTAAAGTATTTTACAAATATGGAATTACGTATTTTATTTCATAAACTAATCTAGTTTATGCAATTGTTTAGAAATGGCGCCTAGTGGAAGAAATGGAAACCGTATCAATGCACGCACTCCATGTAGGGATTGCCCTCCTGCTCAAGATAATTATAGTGGGGATGGTGATGCAACTGGTTCCGATCAGCTAATCACCATACTGGGACAACTTACTCAGGTTATAAATAATAACCTTACTCGTATGGAGCACCATGATCCGCAACATGGAGGATCAATGCTAGACCGTTTCATGAGGCAACAACCACCAACCTTCAATGGGGGTACAAATCCGTTAGCAGCTGAGCAATGGATAAACTCCTTAGAGAAAATATTCCATGCCTTGGGGAGTAGCGAAAGGGAGAAGGTTGTCATGGCAGTTTACCGCCTCACTGGAGATGCCGATCAGTGGTGGTCGCTAATTCAAAACACAAAGGAAGATGATGACGTATCGAATATGGAATGGAGGGAGTTCAAAGATCTGTTTTTAGAAAAATATTTTCCTCGTGACCATCGAGCAGATATGGAAAGGCAATTTCTGAGTTTGAGGCAGAAGGAGGATGAGAATGTCGCAAAGTATGAGGCTAACTTTACAAGGTTAGCGAGGCATGCTGCCGATTATATACGTAACCCAAGGAGTAAGATTGATCGTTTCTTTGATGGGTTAAAACCATTTCTCCATCGATCTTTAGTATCACAATCCTTCTCATCATACGAAGATATTGTCTCGTGTGCTATCAAGACAGAAAATGAATTCTCTAAGTCTTATGACAACAAAGTAAAGCAAGAGAAGAAGAGAACGGTGGAACAAGAGACAGATAAAGGGAAAAAGGGAAAGAAGGATTTTCCATTATGTGATAATTGTGGGAAGAATCACCCTGGTACTTGCCTAAAAGGAATGGGAGTTTGTTATAAATGTGGAGAAAAGGGTCACCAGGCTCGTGATTTCAAGGGAAAGAAAGAGGCTGTCAAAGTTGAATGCTACAATTGTAGGGAAACAGGGCATTATGCAAATGAATGTCCTAAGCGTCAGGGAAACTTACCTCAGAAAAGGCCAAGGGATCAAGGCCAATATTATGCTGTGACTACAGTTGAAGCGGAATAATTAATGTATTGGTGCTTTTGGACTCAAGGATTATATTCTGGTTATAAGAATAATGTGATATATATATATATGGATTGTACTGCAGTACTTGTTGATTTTAGTAAGGTTTTAATATGATTAAGGTAATCATATTTTTAGTATGTGACAATAAGAGAAAATTTTCTTTGTTTGGGGAATCTGATGTTACAATTGATTTTGGAATTTAGAGACCTTTTAGAGAAAGTCTGGACGGAGGTATTTTGGATAACTATTAATGTTGGAATGAATTAAGTTGAACCATGGATAGTATTGTTTAAGGTTAAAGAATTTCTGAAGATTATATTTGGAATATTATAATACTATAGTTTTAGGAAAAGGACAACCTGCAGGGTGGGGAATAACCCGTCGCGTTGGACAAAGCTGCAAGAATCGAACCCACAACCATAGTGCGACAAGCCTTTATTTCCTACCACTAGCCTACAGGAAGTCCTTGGTTATTACAAAATAGTTTTACTAATCTAAATGGTATGTGTTAACATTTTGAACCTTATATAATTAGGATAAATAGAATATTTTTGAGTTCCGTTACCATTTGGAGTAAAAGTTGGGTTTGTGGTAAAAATTTATTAACGAATGAAAGTATACATAACGAGTATGTATATTCCCTTACGTTCTTAGTAAATCTCCTAAATAAATTCCTCAACATTATAAAAGGTAACTTAAAACAAAAATGTTGTCGGTTAACTTTTCCAACTAGGGATTCAATGACCGTTTAACCAATCACAAGTTTGTGATTTTCTTGTGGTTAAACTTTCTCCTAATCCTGTTTTCTATAACTCTCCATCAGACCTTGATGGTTTGTTTCTCCTCCATATACATATTTTCAAATAATCCTAGAATGGGCTATATCGGGTGACCTTTGTACTTATCCTGCTTTCTTTTAATGTTATATATTTATTAACCTTATTTTCGATGTGGGTTTTCCTCAAAGGTATTTTCTCTTTTCAAACTTTTATTTTCAAAGAAAAATTTCAAATTGCAAGGACGCAATTTATTGAAGGAGGGGAGAATGTAACACCCCGAGCTTCCACGATACGCTTCTCATTCAATAATGCAATAGCTTGCATTGTACGCAACTTCGAGTTCTAAAACACCGCGACTAATCAAAGTAGCTGTTATGAATAGTAATAACCACTTTTTAAAATTATAGAAATTTTATATTTCAAAATGGACTTCATTTTTGGATTCGGAATATCGAAATTAGCCTATGTTGAATTTTTGGTATTTTTCTGAGAACTTCTAATTTTTATGAATAGTGAAAAATACTTTAAAACAACTTTTTTAATCAAATTAATTTATTGTGATAAATTATACTATTTAGTGGTTTTAAGGTATAATTAGAATATATTTTTACCATTTTATCCAATGGTGGTCATTATAATTAATTTAACATTGAAATTGGACATAAACAATTGCCAATCTGTTGATATAAATTGTTTCTTAAAAACACGCTATTTGTCGTAACAGCGGGAATTAATTATAAAATTAATTAATGAAACTTATATGTTTGGAATTTTGTAAAATAGACATCATTTTTGAATTCGGAATATCAATTATAGCTTAGGGTGAAATTTTGGCCTTGTTCTGAAAAACTTCAATTTTTGATGAATAGTGAAACCACTAAGTGGTAGTTAAATAACTGATTTTTCGTTTAAAAGAAATATTACCACTTCTGTGATTTGATTTTAAAAAATCCGACATACATGGTTGTCATTAAGAAGTAAAATGTGGTTCAATGAGATTAAAATAATTTTTTTGGGGAATAGTAACTTTTAAGTTCTTAATCGCGATTAGAGGTAATTAGTGTAGTTTAAGGTACAAATAATGTTTTAATAATATGAGATGAGCATGACACTTGTCCTACTCCTATTGGATGAGTCATGGCCGACCAAGACAACCCATGGGTCAACTTGGGGACCCCATGGAGCCACTTTAGTTGGAAAATGACATTAATATATATTTATTTAATGTTAAAATTAAATTAACACAAACATGAGTTATTTTACTAAAACAGTTTTTAAGTGGGGTTACACAAGTCCAAATTTTGACTATAAATATTAATTAGAAATCTAAAAAGATTTAATACATCATAGTATTTTTTTATAATTTTTAGACATTAAATAAATTAAATTATTTATGACATCATTATGATGCAGCGATGACCTCATTATTTAACGATTTAAATTTAATGAGAAGATAATGCAAAATCCAAGGATTACACTTGTCCAAAGCCTATTGGATGAGGAGATTTCGAAACCTTATCACCTTAGACTCTAATTATATAAGTGTGGGACCTTTAGAATCCTAAAAGCATTGTGAAATAATATAACATTTCAATCTTTCCAAAAGTGCCCCTCCTCTCCACTTATAAAAGGCCCCCACCTCTCCCACCTCATTTACACTTTCAAGCCATTTGGCTCGGCCAACCTCTGCCCAAATACTCTCCCAACTTCCCCCTCTTACTCCTAGAAGCCTTACTTTGGGCAGAACTCTTCCCAAGGAAGCCTTTGGCTCAAATCAAAAAGAGTTACCCGATTTTGAGGTAATGTCTTCTCTAATGTTGTTTTGTTTTATTTTTCTTCTCCAACCCCCTAAACTCTTTTTATTCATTTCTTTTGTAACAACACCAGTATCCTCAATATACTAGGATGTTGTTATAATAAGTATTAGAGCTACAATTACACACACCTACATCTAATGGTTAAAGAACATATGGTTTCTGTGGATGTCGAATTTCTGCCTCACGAAATGATGATTGTTCAACACTCATATAACACCTTCAAAGGTGGCCATTAAGATGTCACTATTTTTATATATGATATATAATATGTTTATGTTTTACTTATGATTATATATTTCTCAGTTATGTCATACTTTATGATTTCCATTATGGGTAAAACGTGATAATTTCATTTTAGGAAGTGCGGACTACCGCCCCCTCAAAGTGATTTGAATCGTTAATGCCATATGTGGGATGTATAAAGGATGGAGTAAATGGTATTATACACTATATTATACTGGAATTATATTATACATTTATATCATTATGATTTAGTTCCATTAAATATGAAATTGAAATGAAAGTAGCGTTCATGCGTACGTACGGCTTACCGTCTCCATGAACGGTGCATTTCATTTCTTACCTCTAAATGTTACGTAATATTATAAATGAATGTATATAATGGATATATAAGATATATATGACATATAAATCATGAATATAATTCTGGATATAATGGATATTCTACCACATGAACAACTTGTAATTATAAGAAGTTTATTGTTGACTCAAGTTACCAAAGATCGACAAAACGATCGTTATTAACTTGAATAATTACATAATAATCATAACATTGTAATAAGTGATATAAAAAGGATAATGAAATTGAAAATGGTTCTTAATAAGGTAGATATTAACTCTAGTTTATTATTCAGGAGGTTAAAGAACGGTTGAATCAAGTCGGACACAAGGTAAGGGAATTTCTTAACCCAATTTTCATTCTTTGGGTTAATCTCCTACTTTCAAATTATGTCATGATATTATTATGTCATATCTTGTATTTTTACATTATTTATGTGTAATTATAGTGAATACACATAATATACCTACTTTATAAAAAAATGATCTTTTAAGGACTTCGTCTCAATCCCCTTTCATTGAGGCATATTTGGTTTTATACACAACTTTCTTTTATACAGTGTATAAACCACTTTGAATTTTATGGTTATTCAAAAGGAATCTTTTTATACGAAGTGTTTTGCTAAACGACAAAAGGGAATGTTTTTCTTTCCGTACTTATGCGGCGACAACGACTTCTCCGCATCCGTGACCATTATTTGAGTTTCGGCTTCCTCTACAAGCAATCTTTTTTTAATGAAAAATAAATACAAAGTTTTAACTTTCTTTTATTTTGGTATTGAAAATGGTTTTGAAAGCGTTTTTATTATATCAATGTGTTGTATTGATATCTTGTGATTGAAATGTGGAAATGTTATGTTTCCTTTATGCATGTTTTATGTGATACGATTATGTTATGGTTTATGATATGTTTAAACCTATTCATATGAGGAATGTATTGGAATTAATAAGTGACGGGTGGAGCCCGCTATAGCTCCTCGATGCATCGGTAGGTCTCATGAGACAACTAGACGTGGAATTGGCCGAGGCCCTTTCCCAATTTGATTTATGGTTTTGGCTGAGGCCTTAATCATTTTAGACGTCTTGGCCGAGGCCTTGACAAAATGTTTCAGAATGTCTGGCATTATACATTCCCTCATTATGAAAGTGGTTAATGATATTTCATGTGATTATTCGACCAGTAGAATATCCATGTGAAGAAGTAAATGGCATTATCTCATTTTAATTTTGCCATATTATGTTGATGTGCAAGTTTAAAAGGCTATTGTTTTAGTTATACATTGCCTTAAATGTTTATGTTTATTTATGAAGGCTTCCGCAATATTGTTATCCTTACTGAGCATCTGAGCTCACCCCTTTCAATGTTTTAATATTTTCCAGGATGTGAAGAAGTATTTTATGAATGACCTGCAGGGATTGTCAGAAGAGGATATGAGTGTGGACTATGGAGACTTTTTTTATTGTAGTTTTTGACTTTATGATGTAATGTAACGTTTACGAATGTATCTAGTGTTTCCAAGGCTACTAAACTAATCGGTCTTTCGAGACTTGATCTTTTGTGATCATGCCAATGTTACGAAGTAATGCACCGACTCCGGGTAGCTGGGGTCGGGGCGTTACAGTTGGTATCAGAGGCAGTTTAGTACTAACCTTGGAAGCTAGATTTAGATAAAATCTGATTAGAGCACATAGCCCAAAGATAGACTTTGAGGATTAGTATAGAAGAACTTCCTAGAATTTTGTTATTTTAGAGATTTTGTGAGTTTTCTGAGAAATACATCCCTGTCTGGATACGAGCAAGTAGAGGCGGCTCTGGCACAAATGTACCTAGGGGTAAAACCCGAAAATACCGCTTTGAGCTAGACTCAAACAGGAACTGGTGCACGACAACGGGTCTTGCTGCACTCTTGGTTACGACACTCCCGGGGGATATGCTTTGGAAAATTCCCATTTTCTTTAAAAACCACTATGAAGGGTTACGAGTATATACTTCCTCAAAGAAAACATTTTTATGATTATGGATTATATCCATAAATAGTTCAATTTATGTAAAGTATTTTACAAATATGGAATTATGTATTTTATTTCATAAACTAATCTAGTTTATGCAATTGTTTAGAAATGGAGCCTAGTGGAAGAAATGGAAACCGTATCAATGCACGCACTCCATGTAGGGATTGCCCTCCTGCTCAAGATAATTATAGTGGGGCTGGTGATGCAACTGGTTCCGATCAGCTAATCACCATACTGGGACAACTTACTCAGGTTATGAATAATAACCTTACTCGTATGGAGCACCATGATCCGCAATGTGGAGGATCAATGCTAGACTATTTCATGAGGCAACAACCACCAACCTTCAATGGGGGTACAAATCCGTTAGTAGATGAGCAATGGATAAACTCCTTAGAGAAAATATTCCATGCCTTGGGGAGTAGCGAAAGGGAGAAGGTTGTCATGGCAGTTTACCGCCTCACTAGAGATGCCGATCAGTGGTGGTCGCTGATTCAAAACACAAAGGAAGATGATGACGTATCGAATATGGAATGGAGGGAGTTCAAAGATCTGTTTTTAGAAAAATATTTTCCTCGTGACCATCGAGTAGATATGGAAAGGCAATTTCTGAGTTTGAGGCAGAAGGAGGATGAGAATGTCGCCAAGTATGAGGCTAACTTTACAAGGTTAGCGAGGCATGCTGCCGATTATATACGTAACCCAAGGAGTAAGATTGATCGTTTCTTTGATGGGTTAAAACCATTTCTCCGTCGAGCTTTAGTATCACAATCCTTCTCATCATATGAAGATATTGTCTTGTGTGCTATCAAGATAGAAAAGGAATTCTCTAAGTCTTATGAAAACAAAGTAAAGCAAGAGAAGAAGAGAACAGTGGAACAAGAGACAGATAAAGGGAAAAAGGGAAAGAAGGATTTTCCATTATGTGATAATTGTGGGAAGAATCACCCAGGTACTTGCCTAAAAGGAATGAGAGTTTGTTATAAATGTGGAGGAAAGGGTCACCAGGCTCGTGATTGCAAGGGAAAGAAAGAGGCTGTCAAAGTTGAATGCTACAATTGTAGGGAAACAGGGCATTATGAAAATGAATGTCCTAAGCATCAGGGAAACTTACCTCAGAAAAGGCCAAGGGATCAAGGCCAATCTTATGCTGTGACTACAGTTGAAGCGGAATAATTAATGTATTGGTGCTTTTGGACTCAAGGATTATATTCTGGTTATAAGAATAATGTGATATATATATATGGATTGTACTGCAATACTTGTTGATTTCAGTAAGGTTTTAATATGATTAAGGTAATCATATTTTTAGTATGTGACAATAAGAGAAACTTTTCTTTGTTTGGGGAATCTGATGTTACAATTGATTTTGGAATTTAGAGACCTTTTAGAGAAAGTCTGGACGGAGGTATTTTGGATAACTATTAAGGTTGTAATGGATTAAGTTGAACCATGGATAGTATTGTTTAAGGTTAAAGAATTTCTGAAGATTATTTTTGGAATATTATAATACTATAGTTTTAGGAAAAGGACAACCTGCAGGGTGGGGAATAACCCGTCGCGTCGGACAAAGCTGCAGGAATCGAACCCACAACCATAGTGCGACAAGCCTTTATTTCCTACCACTAGCCTACAAGAAGTCCCTGGTTATTACAAAATAGTTTTACTAATCTAAATGGTATGTGTTAACATTTTGAACCTTATACAATTAGGATAAATAGAATATTTTTGAGTTCCGTTACCATTTGGAGTAAAAGTTGGGTTTGTGGTAAAAATTTATTAACGAATGAAAGTATACATAACAAGTATGTATATTCCCTTACGTTCTTAGTAAATCTCCTAAATAAATTCCTCAACATTATAAAAGGTAACTTAAAACAAAAATGTTGTCGGTTAACTTTTCCAACTGGGGATTCAATGACCGTTTAACCAATCACAAGTTTGTGATTTTCTTGTGGTTAAACTTTCTCCTAATCCTGTTTTCTATAACTCTCCATCAGACCTTGATGGTTTGTTTCTCCTCCATATCCATATTTTCATATAATCCTAGAATGGGCTATATCGGGTGACCTTTGTACTTATCCTGCTTTCTTATAATGTTATATATTTATTAACCTTATTTCCGATGTGGGTTTTCCTCAAAGGTATTTTCTCTTTTCAACCTTTTATTTTCAAAGAAAAATTTCAAATTGCGAGGACGCAATTTATTAAAGGAGGGGAGAATGTAACACCCCGAGCTTCCACGATACGCTTCCCATTCAATAATGCAATAGCTTGCATTGTACGCAACTTCGAGTTCTAAAACACCGCGACTAATCAAAGTAGCCGTTATGAATAGTAATAACCACTTTTTAAAATTATAGAAATTTTATATTTCAAAATGGACTTAATTTTTGGATTCGGAATATCGAAATTAGCCTATGTTGAATTTTTGGTATTTTTCTGAGAACTTCTAATTTTTATGAATAGTGAAAAACACTTTAAAACAACTTTTTTAATCAAAATAATTTACTGTGATAAATTATACTATTTAGTGGTTTTAAGGTATAATTAGAATATATTTTTACCATTTTATCCAATGGTGGTCATTAGAATTAATTTAACATTGAAATTGGACATAAACAATTGCCAATCTTTTGACATAAATTGTTTCTTAAAAACACGCTATTTGTCGTAATAGCGGGAATTAATTATAAAATTAATTAATGAAACTTATATGTTTGGAATTTTGTAAAATAGACATCATTTTTGAATTCGGAATATCAATTATAGCTTAGGGTGAAATTTTGGCCTTGTTCTGAAAAACTTCAATTTTTGATGAATAGTGAAACCACTAAGTGGTAGATAAATAACTGATTTTTCGTTTAAATGAAATATTACCACTTATGTGATTTGATTTTCAAAAATCCGACATACATGGTTGTCATTAAGAAGTAAAATGTGGTTCAATGAGATTAAAATAATTTTTTTGGTGAATAGTAACTTTTAAGTTCTTAATCGCGATTAGAGGTAATTAGTGTAGTTTAAGGTACAAATAATGTTTTAATAATATGAGATGAGCATGAAACTTGTCATACTCCTATTGGATGAGTCATGGCCGACCAAGACAACCCATGGGTCAACTTGGGGACCCCATGGAGCCACTTTAGTTGGAAAATGACATTAATATATATTTATTTAATGTTAAAATTAAATTGACACAAACATGAGTTATTTTACTAAAACTGTTTTTAAGTGGGGTTACACAAGTCCAAATTTTGACTATAAATATTAATTAGAAAGATAAAAAGATTTACTACATCATAGTATTTTTTTATAATTTTTAGAAATTAAATAAATTAAATTATTTATGACATCATTATGATGCAGCGATAACCTCATTATTTAACGATTTAAATAAAATGAGAAGATAATGCAAAATCCAAGGCTTACACTTGTCCAAAGCCTATTGGATGAGTATATTTCTAAACCTTATCACCTTAGCCTCGAATTATATAAGTGTGGGACCTTTAGAATCCGAAAAGCATTGTGAAATAATATAACATTTCAATCTTTCCAAAAGTGCCCCTCCTCTCCACTTATAAAAGGCCCCCACCTCTCCCACCTCATTTACACTTTCAAGCCATTTGGCTCGGCCAACCTCTTCCCAAATACTCTCCCAAATTCCCCCTCTTACTCCTAGAAGCCTTACTTTGGGAAGAACTCTTCCCAAGGAAGCCTTTGGCTCAAATCAAAAAGAGTTACCCGATTTTGAGGTAATGTTTTCTCTAATGTTGTTTTGTTTTATTTTTCTTCTCCAACCCCCTAAACTGTTTTTATTCATTTCTTTTGTAACAACACCAGTATCCTCAATATACTAGGATGTTGTTATAAGAAGTATTAGAGCTACACTTACACACACCTACATCTAATGGTTAAATAACATACGGTTTCTGTGGATGGCGAATTTCTGCCTCACGAAACGATGATTGTTCAACACTAATATAACACCTTAAAAGGTGGCCATTAAGATGTCACTATTTTTATATATGATATATAATATGTTTATGTTTTACTTATGCTTCTGTATTTCTCATTTATGTCATACTTTATGATTTCCATTATGGGTAAAATGTGATAATTTCATTTTAGGAAGTGCGGACTACCGCCCCCTCAAAGTGATTTGAATCGTTAATGCCATATGTGGGATGTATAAAGGATGGAGTAAATGGTATTATACACTATATTATACTGGAATTATATTATACATTTATATCATTATGATTTAGTTCCATTAAATATGAAATTGAAATGAAAGTAGCGTTCATGCGTACGTACGGCTTACCGTCTCCATGAACGGTGCATTTCATTTCTTACCTCTAAATGTTACGTAATATTATAAATGAATGTATATACTGGATATATAAGATATATATGACATCTAAATCATGAATATAATTCTGGATATAATGGATATTCTACCACATGAACAACTTGTAATTATAAGAAGTTTATTGTTGACTCAAGTTACCAAAGATCGACAAAACGATCGTTATTAACTTGAATAATTACATAATATTCATAACATTGTAATAAGTGATATAAAAAGGATAATGAAATTGAAAATGGTTCTTAATAAGTTAGATATTAACTCTAGTTTATTATTCAGGAGGTTAAAGAACAGTTGAGTCAAGTCGGACACAAGGTAAGGGAATTTCTTAACCCAATTTTCATTCTTTGGGTTAATCTCCTACTTTCAAATTATGTCATGATATTATTATGTCATATCTTGTATTTTTACATTATTTATGTGTAATTATAGTGAATACACATAATATACCTAATTTATAAAAAAATGATCTTTTAAGGATTTCGTCTCAATCTCCTTTCATTGAGGCATATTTGGTTTTATACACAACTTTCTTTTATACAGTGTATAAACCCCTTTGACTTTTATGGTTATTCAAAAGGAATCTTTTTATACGAAGTGTTTTGCTAAACGACAAAAGGGAATGTTTTTCTTTCCGTACTTATGCGGCAACAACGACTTCTCCGCATCCGTGACCATTATTTGAGTTTCGGCTTCCTCTACAAGCCATCTTTTTTTAATGAAAAATAAATACAAAGTTTTAACTTTCTTTTATTTTGGTATTGAAAATGGTTTTGAAAGCATTTTTATTATATCAATGTGTTGTATTGATATCTTGTGATTGAAATGTGGAAATGTTATGTTTCCTTTATGCATGTTTTATGTGATACGATTATGTTATGGTTTATGATATGTTTAAACCTATTCATATGAGGAATGTATTGGACTTAATAAGTGACGGGTGGAGCCCGCTATAGCTCCTCGATGCATCGGTAGGTCTCATGAGACAACTAGACGTGGAATTGGCCGAGGCCCTTTCCCAATTTGATTTATGGTTTTGGCCGAGGCCTTAATCATTTTAGACGTCTTGGCCGAGGCCTTGACAAAATGTTTCAGAATGTCTGGCATTATACATTCCCTCATTATGAAAGTGGTTAATGATATTTCATGTGATTATTCGACCAATAGAATATCCATGTGAAGAAGTAAATGGCATTATATCTCATTTTAATTTTGCTATATTATGTTGATGTGCAAGTTTAAAAGGCTATTGTTTTAGTTATACATTGCCTTAAATGTTTATGTTTATTTATGAAGGCTTCCGCAATATTTTTATCCTTACTGAGCATCTGAGCTCACCCCTTTCAATGTTTTAATATTTTCTAGGATGTGAAGAAGTATTTTATGAATGACCTGTAGGGATTGTCAGAAGAGGATATGAGTGTGGACTATGGAGACTTTTTTTATTGTAGTTTTTTACTTTATGATGTAATGTAACATTTACGAATGTATCTAGTGTTTCCAAGGCTACTAAACTAATCGGTCTTTCGAGACTTGATCTTTTGTGATCATGCCAATGTTACGAAGTAATGCACCGACTCTGGGTTGCTGGGGTCGGGGCGTTACATTAACTAAGGGTTAAAGCCAAAAGATAAGGGTAATAATGTTACCTATAGTTATATAAAAATTGTTTTTTGAGATTATTTTGACCCATAATAATATTATATTAGAAATAATCATTTTGATTCATTTTTAATAAAAAATAATTTATATTAATTTAATATTTTGATAGTTTGCAAAAGTGACCCCCACCTCAATTATAAAACAAAACCTCCTCCCTCACTTCCTCAAACCTCTCAAGAAATTTTTTATTGACCAAGATCTACCCAAATATGTTATCAACACCCCTCCCATAATCCTAGAATCCTAACTTTGGGCATAAATCCATTGAGAGAAGCCCTTTGGTGCAAACCAAAAGGAGTTACCCAATGAATAGGTAACATCTTTCCTCAAGCACTTTAGTTTGACTTCCATTCTCTACCCCATATACTCTCTTTATTACATAATTATATAAAAAATAGTATCTTTAATATACTAAGATGTTTTTATTCAATTTTTTTGACTTAAAAATACACATACATCCATTTAATGGGTAACAAACATACTATTTTTGTGTAAGGTGAACTCCGCTTCACAAAACGACGATTGTACGTTTTTCCTTTACAACCTTTCATGGTTGGGAGTTATGATGGAAACTAAGTTTATATATGTTATATAAGATATTTATTATGTATATTTGAATATGTAATTATTTTATAACACATACCCTTATGATTTTCATTTTGTATAAATACGATAACATCGTTTGTGGATGTGTGGACTACCGCCTTCCCAAAGTGATGTGATTCATTCACGCTATACATGAAACATATTAAGGATGATTTTAATAAAAATATGATATATATATGTCATATATATTATAATTTAATTATAATATACATATATATAATTTACTTTTCATTCTTTTAAAAATGAAAAAGAAATGGAAGTAGCATTCATGCGAACGTACGACCTACCGTCTCTTTGAATAGTGATTTTCATTTCTTATCTCCAAATATTATAGATTATTATAAATCCATATATAATAGATATATATGATATTTACATAATTTTTTACATTATTTATATGATAAAACCACTATCTAATTAATGGGAACATCAAATAACAAGTTAAAACTTACTCAAGAAACTAGACAATTAGCACCCGAAATAGTGAAAATAATGAAAGATTACTAACAAATGGGTAACAAGATATTATAAGAGGATCATATATGATATAAAAAATATTAATATTGTTTTTTTAATAAGTTATTAATATTCTTAAAAACATTATATAGGAGGTTAAAGGACGTTCACCCCAAAGGAAACACAAGGTAAGGGTTAATTTTACAATCTCATTACTATTCAGGATTGTTTATACATAAGTATATACTGGGGAATATTTATCATCCATGTACATGTTTCTTAAAAATATTTTCCAAAATATTTTTACTATTATCCTACCAATTTTTTAATGCTTTTTCCCATGTTTTCGTTTTGGTAAAATGGTTGGAAAGGAATATTTTTATCATTTTCCAAATGAGGTACTTTATGACTTTTTTGAAAAAAATATGGAATGAATGTATATTTTTAACTTATATAGAATGAGTATATTTTACCACAATCATGAAACCTTTATGTTTTTAATATACCTTTATTAGTTTATTTTTTTAAATAAATTTTTTTCTTTTAAATAAATGATTCCAAAGTAAAAGGGGTTTTTTCTCAAGACATTTATAATGATTTTATTAGAGTATTTTCATCTATATCAACATAATTTTCTGAATATTATGTTTTATTGAGGTTGATCACTTATGATAAAATCTACCCTGTTTTTTAAGGGGTTATAATCTGTTGGTTGTGGATGTGCTATTTTGACACCATTCACGGTTTATGGTTAAAGTATTCACATTTCATATGCTAATTTTTGAATATGAATTTTTATGTTATTTATGTTTTCATTTGAGGATTTAATTGAACTTAGTAAGTGATATGTGGGGTATTCTATATACCTTATATTGATTAGTTGGTCTCATGAGATAAAATCAATTGGTGAAAAACCCTTCAATTTTGTTTCAAAGCAGTTTTGAATTTTTAGGAGGAAATATCTTGACATAAAATCAGATGGGTTTCTACCCATATAATTAAACTATCATGAGGATAGATCTTGACGTTAACTATCTTTAGGATAGATCGTGATAGTACAGACATCCAAAATTATACATTTCTTTATTATTATTATTCCATGTAATTACTTTATTTTCTAGAATATCCATGGTTAAGTTTCCTAGCTCATGTGATTATTTAAATGGAATTTGGATCAATAATTTTACATTCCATATTTTTTATGTTATATTTACTCATAGATTACACTATACTCTTACCCTTACTAAGCATATGATATCACCCCTTTCATATGTTCTATTTTTCATAGGATTCCAAGATGTGTATTATGACTGATATGTAGGTTTAAGTTAAGAGAATAATGGCATTTGCAAAGGATTTTATATGTTGTATTTTATGTTTTAAATTTTCATTCAAGGCTCAGGTATATAAAATAGCTTCCAAAATTGATAAACTGGTCAGTCCTTTGGGATTTGACACTTGTATCTATTCTAATGTAATAAATTGAGGTATCACCTCTAGGATATGGGATCGGGGTTATAACAGTAGGTATTAGAGAAAGTTTAGTAGAAACCTTGGAAACTAGATTAAGAAAACATATATTAGGGAACATAACCATAAGGTAGACTTTGAGGATAAGTATTGAAGAATATCCCAAAGAAACCATGTTTATGATTATGATACTAGATAAACACAATTTTTTCAATTTATGTTAATTATTTTTCTAGTTTTTGGATTATACATAACTATATGATCTAACCTAGTGTATGTCGTAATTTAGAAATGGAGCCTTGTAAAAGGAATATGAGTCTCACTAATGCATGTGATCCAAAGAGTATGAAGTATCATATCTTTCATGTCTTAAGCCAATATTTCAAATGAAAATAGTCTCTGAAACATTCTCATCATATGTGGACATAATATCATGTGATAACGGGACATGTAAAGAGTACTATAAGTATTATGGATTTAGAGGAAAAAATGAGGATAAGAGGACAACTGGGAAATATTGGGATAAAGGGAATATGGGAAAGAAGTATTTCCCCACATGTAATAATTTTAGAAATAATCACCCTGGTACTTGATTGAAAGTAATGAGAGTTTTATACAAGTGTGGAGAGAAAGGGAACCGTTCTTGGAATGATCTCAATGTGTTCAACCCGGGAAACCTTTCATGGATTGTTGCGGGGGGGACTTTAATGTTGCCTCAGACCTAGAGGAGAGGAATGGAAAAAGACCTTTCAACAGGAAAGCTAGTCTAGATTTTACTCAATTCATGACGGGCAAATGACTTATGGATCTTGGGTACTCAGGTGATTGGTTTACATGGCGTAATAATTAACAGGGGAACTATAGGTTGTGGAGTCAATTGGATTGATGTGCTGACAAAATGCATGCAATATCTACGCATGGAAACACACATGTGATGCACCTACCATGCAGAATATCGGACCACTCCCCACTCATTATTTCTTTATCATATGGGCATGATCAACATGCCAATTTTAGATTATATCAGGACTAGGTAGGAATACCTAGTTACAATGATCTGGTGAGAGATTCATGGAATGTCTCTTACCAGGGGCACACATGGTCAGCCTTCCACAAAAAATTAAGATGGCTTAAGCGAGGTTTTAGTTGTGGTCAAGGGATATTTACGTATCTGACAAAGAATTGGAAGCACCTATGTGAGAATTGGATCGGCTTAAAAGGTTTCTTGAAGAGGGATGGGATAAATAGCTATTTGAGGACATATCTAGGAGGAAAGAGCTTCTAGAAGACATGCTACTAATACAAGAGTGTAAGGCAAGGGATGATTCAAGGATTAAGTTGATAAAGGAGGATGATAGGAATACTGCTTACTTTCATGCATGTATTATGGAATGGAGAAGATGGGTTAATGCAAACATTAAGTTGGATGATGGATCTTATACAGATGATAGGGAGGTGGTAGGGGAGTTGGCTAGATCTTACTTTCATGATTTTATTGATGGTCCCAACATCCTCTTATCAAATGGGTACCCGAGAGGAGATGTGGGGATTTTTGAAGTGATCCAATACAAATTTTATTCTCATGACAATGAAGTACTGGTGGCCATTCCTCATGAGGAGGAGATCTGCAATGCCATGATGTGTCAGAATCCTGACAGTGTGGTGGGTTTAAATGGATTCCTTGGAGCCTTTTACAGAGTTTCATGGGAGACGGTGAAGGTTGATCTAATTTCAACTATTACTGATTTCTTTTGGGGTGGTCTGATTCCATGAGTTTCATGTGCTACCTCTATTGTGCTTATTCCCAAGTCCAAGTCAACTACTTCTATTGAGAACTTTCAGACACTAAGCATGTGTAACTTTCCTTACAAGATTATTTCTAGTATTATTAATGCTTGTATTGCCTTTCATCTTCTCAAATGGATCTCCATATAACAACATGTATTATTGTGGGTGCACTCCATTTAGGGGGTGATTGGTTTTTCCCAGGAAGTGGCTAGGGACATCAAATTCAAGACTTGAGGCTTAAATTTGGCACCAAGTATTGATATGATCTAGGCCTACAACCGAGTTGAATGGTGCTTCATTAATAGAGTTTTTGTAGGTATGGGGCTTTCTTCTTGGAATATTTTTATTCTCATTCACTGTTTTTGATCAAAATGGATGGATATTACATTCATGGGTAAGACTTTCAGATTCTTCAAAGAAATGTGACGTATTTGGAAAGGTGATCAGATCTATCCAACCATTTTCATAATGTCTCAGGATGTGATCATCTGCCTCATTCATTGAAGTATTATCATTGGTGAAATCATACCATACCATAAAAGGATGTGATTTCCATCTGTGTTACACCTTATGTTCACAGATGATACCATAATCTTCACTAATGCTTCAGGTATGTCAGTGCAGGGACTGAATATATTCTTGAAGGAGTATAGTTACTAGAGCGTTCAGGTTGTCAATAAGACAAAAGAAGCTTCTACACATCCAATAGATGTAATTACAACTAGGTCCTTAAAGTGAGCCACTCTCTGAGCATACAGGAAGTTGATCTACCCATGGTGTACCTGAGAGCCCCTCTATAATTGAAGGGGTTGCGTATTTATGATTTTGACCCTATCATCTACAGAACCATGCATATTTTACTCAATTATAAGAATAGGTACCCATCATTTTGGGGATGTGTTTCACTAGTTAATAGTGTACTTTGGGACACCTCGGTTCACGCTTTATATCTAGTCAAGGTTACCAAATGTGTTATCTGAAATATGGATAGAATTCTAATCGGTTTTATATGGGAACCAATGTTTGAGGGAAGAAAGCACTGGGCCTC
The DNA here is from genome assembly GCA_963277665.1 of Viscum album. Lineage (NCBI taxonomy): Eukaryota > Viridiplantae > Streptophyta > Magnoliopsida > Santalales > Viscaceae > Viscum > Viscum album. Next base: position 1,860,172,437 of record OY728128.1, read on the forward strand.
TTGGCAAAATATGGTGAGGCCAATCAGTGGCAGTGGCATTAATGTTCAGATTCTTAACGATACCCTTACTTGCATGCATGTGAAATTGAAACGGGAGGTGATGGAGAAACGGACCTTATGGGGGATCACAATGCACGACTGCTATACGAAAGATTGGGATATAAGGGATAGCCATGTCTCTTCCCCTCTAGAGTGTGATAGGTCCCCTCATCACCTCCCTCACACCCATACTCAATGGATTCTAGGTACCAGTGATGTATCATTTTGGAAAAACAACTGGTGTGGGGAGATCATTGGATTCCTGGGTTTCCCAAACACCAACATATCCTTTATAGAGTTCAGCCTCCATCCTTCATTCATCAATGCAGTTTTGGATAGGTACATGCTAGAAATGTTCCAACTCATTGAGCTAAACTCGACCCTGGATAGATGTGTGTTCACCCCATCTCCCTCAGGTTCTTTCATGACCAAGGACCATCAGAAGGTTTTTCTCGCACATGATGAAGAGAACAATTGGAATGAGGTTCTATAGGCCAGGAACATCCTTAAAAAATATAAATTTATTACCTAGAGAATTCGCAACAATGAAATCCCCACTGATGAGAATATTAAGTGATGCGGTGTGAGTATGGAATCCTTGTGTGTCTATTGTAGGAGGCACACATAGGAAATCTCGGGTCACCTATTATTTGAGAGTGAATGGGAAAAGGAGTTCTGGATGTTTTTTTTGGTGAGTTCACTACATTTTACATACTTGGAATGGCCGAGAAACCTTTTCTTATTCTCTGGTTCCATGGATTGGGGGAGGAGGGGCTGGAGAAAAGGGTGCACACTTTAGTTTTTCAAACATGATGTTGGTGTTTGTGGAAGGCACAGATTAAGTGGCTTCATTAAGGGGTGGTTTCATCCGGGTGCACGATCATTATTAGAGTTAAAAAACTTCTTATTGATATGGTCAGGGTTCCCAGTTCTTGGAAGAAGGCACCTTCTTTTTATTAGTTTTTTCATTCTTTCCATGATACTTCTTCCAACATTAATATTTCTACAGGTAAGTGGGTTATATGGCACCCTCCCCCTCAAGTGTAAAAGATGAAATTTAATGGATCATGTGTCTTAGGAGTTATGTGTGGATGGGTGATCATTCATGATATCCATGGATCAGTTATCCTATATTTTTCAATCTAGTTGGTCCAAGGTACGTCACTGATGGCTAAGGCAAAGACCATGTTGATAGGTCTCACAGTGTGTAGGCAGAGGGGGTTGGATCTCATGGAAGCTGAACTTGATTCAATGTTGGTTCACAACACACACCAATGTCTCATATTTATCCCATACTTTATTGATTATATCATCCGTAAGTGCCACAACATCATTGAAAACAACATTAAAGTGTCTTACACATGGCTGGAGGGGAATAAGGTAGCAAACTACCTAGCTTCGCTTGACATTATAGGCCTAGATAGATTATTTTTTCATAACCTTAATAGCCTGAAACCGATGGGGATTAACATCATTATAGGGGATTCCATTTGTATTCATCATTTTGACCCCCATAGTCTATTTTCCCCAGCTTGTTTTGTAGGCCTTGCTTGTCCGTATTTCCCTCTATATGAATAAAAATCTACATAATGATGATGATTGATTTGGATAAAGTAAATTGGATAGTACCGAATACCTTGGAATTGATTAATGGTTTGTTGAAAAAGTGGTTTATTCCATTATTGATGGAGTTTACAACATTTTTGGATTTAAGAAGTATATCCAATAACCTATGTTATATTTAAGGAATAAGAAATATTGAATGTTTTAAATAAATTTTATTTTTTGTAATTAAAGTTATTAACATGTTTCAAGAGAATACATGATGAAAGTATTCACATTTTTAGAATGAGATAAATAAGAGCTGCTTTATGTTGTCGACAGATTAATGATAAGTTCATTTTTGAAATGTTAAACATTTATGAAATGGTTTAAGTTGAAATTCAGATATGGTTTTAGAGTTTAATGTATTACTTCACCATATGATGAAACCTATACTGAGAGATGAAGTATAAATAGTTCAAGTTGTAATTAAAAGGTAATATTGTGTTTATATAAATGTATATTTACTTATATTTTTAGATAATGGATGAATTTATCAACTCTTGGAAAATGATCTTAATGTTTTTTCCTATTATCATGATTTTTGATGATATCAATGACCTTTATTCACACCTCTTGTTTATGGTTTTTTGGTTAATAACTTTCTCATGAACATGTTCTCTATCACTCTTCATCAGAACTTGATGGTTTTATTTCTCTTCTATATCAAAGTTTTCACTAATTTTATCCTATTTGGTAGCCTAGTTTTGTGGTAACCATCAAATTTATATTCCTATATTATCAATTGGATTTTTATTAACCCTATTTCCAATTTTGGTTTCTTAAAAAGGAATTTTCAAGTATCAACCATTGATTTTTGAATGCAATTTAAAATTAAGAGGACACAATTTATTGAAAGAGGGGAGAGTGTAACACCCCAAGAGATTAAAATATTTTAATTATTGAGTAAATCTAATTTTTTTTTTTCTAGATTTATTTATACACAACACCATGTTAATCTCATGCTACAAAGAACAAAGAGTTTCCTTCTATTTCATGCAAGGCTGAGTTATAGAGAACAAAAAATATATTTTTAAAATTTTGTTATATAATAAGATATAACCTAGATGTTAATTTTGAAGTTATGAATAATATTAACTATAATTTGAAAATATATGGTTGAACGAATTGGTTAAAAATTAATTAGAAATAAATATAAGGCCCAAATGAATATATCAGAAGTGTTTTTATAGAGAATTATTTTTATGCTTTTAAAAGAGTTTTGTATTAATAAATTAAATTAATTACAATTAGTGAATGATATTAGTGAAATATATATGTTATTTATTAAATAAAATATTTTTTACATTCATCCAATATATTTTATAGTAATAAGATAATAATAAATCTAGTTTTATTCTTAAATATTTTTTTCTTCTAAAAAGGCAGTTTTACTGTCTTTTATTGGAGAACCTATTTTAAATACAATATTTGAGAATTTTATATATTCAATATAAAAAAATAAACCACTTATTTTGAATAGTAATATAAAAATTTACTTTGGTTAATTTTTTGGCATTTTTTTCTGATAATTTTTATGTTTTGATGAATAGTGAAAAATACTAAATTTTAAATCAAAACAATTTTTTTATCAAAACAATTTATAGTGTTAAATTATAATTATAATTGGTTTTAAAGTATAATTATAATATTTTTTTATCATTTAATCCAATTTATTTCCTTAAAATAAATTTCAAATTGAATTCTGATACAAAAATGGTTCAATATTTTGCATCGTTTAAACTTTAATTACCCATTTCTCACCCCATCAACATGATTAATTTTAAATTAATTACTAAAAATTCTATGTTGTGAATTTTAGAAAACATATTCCATATTTAGAATCAGTGATTCCAAAATTTTTAAATAAGTTTATTTTATTTTTGGGTATATGAGTAGTATGTTTTGTAATATTTTAATTTCCACAGTTAAGGGTAAATCGTTTAATTAAGGGAAAATATAAAATTATAAAATTACCCTAAAACTTATCCAAATTTTATTGGATGAGATATTTTAGACCAAAATAATCATTGGGTCGATTTTATGGCCTCTTGGAGACACTTGGATGACTTTCCTTTTATAGTATATTATTTTAAGGGAAGACCAATATGCCACACTCTTGTTTTAATATGTATAACATTTTTTTATATATAGTTATTTAGAGGATATATTGAACTATATGTAGTTATTTAAAATATAAAATGTTTATATTAATTATGGTATTTTTTTATAATTTTTAGGAAAGAAATATTTAAATTAAATGGTGACATAATGACGATGAAATAACTTCTTAATTAATGGAAGAATCAAATAAATGATTTTAAAAATATTAAAATAAATAAAATTTTATATAATTAAGATCATAAACAAATTTTATATATTACTTTGACATATTATAGGTTATTTTAGAGATTTTTTTGAAGATATAATGTTGGTATGATGTTTCAAAAAAACAAAGCAATGAATATTGTCAAAATGGACACAAATGATATTTTAAAATAAATAATATTTTATTAAATGATATAAATTTCATAAAAATCTAAAATTATACAAAATGATTTAAATAAGGTTAATTTTTTCATTAATGATCCAAGTGGGGTTCTTTTGACAATTTATAGTAAATATATTAACCTTTAAAGAGTAAAAATCCAAGTTGTCACAGTAAGAGTTAAAGTTTTTAACTAAGGGTTAAAACTAAAATATGAGATTAATAATGTGAAATAGAATTATATAAAAATTATTTATTGATATTATTTATAACCATAATAATATTATATTTTAAAGAACTCACTTTGGATCTATTTGGAATTAAAAAGTAATTTATTTTAATTTAATATTTTAAGAGTTTCCTGAAGTGAGCCTCACCTCAATTATAAAATGGCACATCCTCCCTCAGTTCCTCACACATATAAATCCACTTTGGCTCAAACAAGATCTAACCAAATATTATATCAACATACCTAACCTAATCCTAGAATCTTATCTTTTGGAATAAAGATATTCAAGGAAGCCCTTTGGTGCAAACCAAAAGGGGTTACCCAAAGAAGTGGTAACATCTTTCCTAAAGCTCTTTAATTTTATTTCCATTATCCACCCCATAAAATCTTCTTATTCCATGATTATATAAAAAAACAGTATCCTAAATATATAGATATTTTTTTATTAAATGTTTTAAACCTACACTTACACACATTTCTATCTAATGGGTAACGAACATACTGTTTATGCCTACAATGAACAACCACCTCACAAAATAATGATTGTTTATTTTTTTCTTTACCACCTTAATTGGTTGGGAATTATGATATAAAATCTATTTATATATGTTATAAATGATATTTATTATGTATTTATTCTTCCTTATTTTTTTATAAAACATATCCTCATGCTTTCCATTTTGTATAAATATGATAACATCATTTGTGGAAGTGTGGACTATCGGCTCCCCAAAGCGATGAAATTTTTTCACTCTATACATGGAACATATAAAGTATGAATTTAATAATAATATGAAATATATATTATACTATAATTATTATATACATATATATCATTTACTTTTCATTCTTTTAAAAATGAAAAAGAATTGGAAGTAGCGTTCATGCGTACGTACGACCTACCATCTCCATGAATAGTGAATTTCATTTATCATATATAAATATAATAGTTAATTTTAAATACAAATATAATGGATATATATTATATTTACATCATTTTTTACATTATTTATATGATAAAACTGTTAACTAGTTAATGGAAACGACAAATAACAAGTCAATACTTACTAAAGAAATTAGGCAATTAACACTCGAAATAGTGAAAATAATGAAAAATTACTAACAAATGGATAATAAGATATTATAAGAGGGTCATATATGATATCATAAATATTAATATGGTTCTGGAATAAGTTATAAACATTCTTTAAATCATTATACATGATTTTAAAGGATTTTTAACCTAAAGGAAACTCAAGGTAAGGTTTAAGTTCACAATCTCATCATTATTAGGGGTTGTTTATATGAAAAAATTTTCTGGAAAATATTTATCATCCATATCCATGTTTCATAAAAATATTTTTTAGAATATTTTTACTATAAGCCTACCAACTTTTTAAGTATTTTACCAATATTCTACTTTTTATTAAATGGTTTGAAAGTAATATTTTTGTCATTTTCCAAACGAGGTACTTTATAAATTTTTAGATAAAAAAACAGAATGAGTGTTTTTTTAGATTATAAGGATTGAGTGAATTTTACCACCATCATGATGCCTTTATGTTTTTAAGATTCCATTACAAGTTTAAAAATTTATTTTTAAATAAAATTTTTCTTTTAAATAAATTATTTCAAAGTAAAATGGGGTGTTTCAAAATCTATTTTTAGAGTATTTTCATATATGTCAACATCATTTGTTGAATACTATGTTTTATTGAGGTTGATAACTTAATATACATTCTACATTATATTATTGAAGGGTTTATGATCAGTTTTATTAGGGATGTGATTTTTTGATACCATTCATGGTTTATGGTTAACATATTCCCATTTCGTATACTAGTTTTTAAATATGGATGTTTATGTTGTTTATGTTTTAATATAAGGATGAATTGGAATTATTAAGTGACTAGAAAGACATTTTATATCCCCTATATACATCATTAGGTCTTATGTGATGAAATTAGTTGGCAAAAAATACTTCGTGTTTTTTAAGTAGTTTTAAATTGTTAGGTGGATATATCGGGGTGTAAAATCAGACGGGTTTATACCCATATAATTAAACTATAATGAGGATATATATTGATAGTAACTATCTTAAGGATTGATCTTGGTATTTCACATGTTTAAAATTATGCACTCTGTCATTATTATAATTCTATGTGATTATTCGATTGGTTAGAATATCCAAGTTTATTTTTTCTATCTCATGTGATTATTTAAATGGAATTTGTTTTAGTTGTTTACCTTTCTATATTTTTTATTCTATATTTTCTCATAGATTCCACTATAAGCTCACCCTTACTAAGCATTTGAGATCAAACCTTTCTTATTTTTTCTTTTTCCTTGGATTCTAATATGTATATTATAATTGATAAACATGGTTAAGCTAGGAGAATAATAGCATTCTAAAAAGATTTTATATGTTTTATTTTATGTTTTAAATTTTAATGTATGGTTTATGTATGTAATATGGATTACAAAACTATTAAATTGACCAGTACTTTGTGATTCGACACATGTATATTTTCCAGTGTACTAAAGTGAGGCAAAGGCTTTGGGCTTCTGGGGTCACGATTGTTGAAAAAAGGATAAGGTCCCTACTCTCTTATCAGCACCTCAGTCTCCCACATATCACTTGAATCATAAATATGCTTCCATATAACTCTAACCAAAGGTATCATCCTCCCATGAAGTACCTTGGTTTCAAAATCAACTATTCAGACTAGCTGTTCAGTCACAGATAAATCAGGTTCGACCTCAAGTTCACTCTAGCTCAGAACATGAGACAAATCAGATGGATAATTTCATTACTAGGATATATGGAAGTTGTTATGTATAGAATTAAGTTGTGGTAGAAGTGATAAATGATAAGAAACTTTTCTCACCTTCTCCACAACCTCAAATGGTACCACAAAACAAAGAGAAATATTCCCTTTCCTCCCAAGAAATCGATGACTTATATAGGGTGAAAATTTCAAGAACATCGGGTCACCAACTGAGAATTCCAATAGTCTACGATGATAATTAGCTTAATAATTATACCAAATCTATTCTGTCAACATTATATGTTGAATAAATTTAATCTTTTCTATTATCTCTTGAACCAATTTTGGTCTAACTAAGGATATTTCACCAACCTCTGACCCTCACAATAGAGATATTCAAGGCCGACTATATAAGGCCTCAAAAAGATCCATTCTGACCACGAACTGGTAACTATTGTAATAAGAAAACCAACCAGCCCCAAGTGATCATCCCAAGCCACGCCAAATTCAAGAACACAAACATATATAATATCCCCAAGTATCTGTATAGATCTTTCTGTCTGTCCATCCGAATTTGGTTGGTATGCCCAAATCAAATGGACCTAAGATACTAGTACCTCTTAAAGTCCTCTCTAAAAATGAGAATTCAACCAAGGATCCCTATAAAAAACTATAGTAGATGTAACTCCATGCAATTGAAAAATATCTTTCTCATATAGATATCCTAACTTCTCAACTTTGGTTGAATCACAAATGGTTATAAAGTGAGATGACTTAGTCAGCCTATAGATCATAACCCATATCAAATTCTTCTTTATATGGGTATTTGGTAAACCAACTACAAAGTCCATAAAGATCTCATCCCACTTTCAAGTTAGGATTGAAATTTGTTGAAGCAAACTCGAAGGTTTCTGGTGCTCGGACTAGACCTGCTGGAATGTATTACAATGAGAGACAAACTTAGAAATGCCCCATATCACACTAGACACAAAAACTAATTCCACATGTTATTGAAATTTTTCATGGTTCATGGGTGTACATCCCATTAGAAATTATGTAAATCCACCATAGAATCTTTCCTTACTACTAACGACACAACAAATTGATTTCAATATCACAGAATTCTGTCTTTGGATAATGACCACTCGAAACTATCTCTACACTATAAATAGAGTCACTAATGCTACGAAACTCATAATCAATATATTTTTCTTGAAGAATAAAATTAAGAAGAGAATATTTGAACCAAACACTAGCCAAAACAACCTTATCCCATAAATCCTATAATCTAATGTGAAATTGAGAAAAAAGATCCATCAAGTTCCACTATTCCAATTATTCTTTAATGGCCTAGGTTAGAATTTTCCTACTCAAATCATCTACAATGATATTACTTTTTTATAGGGTAGGAGTGATTTTGAAATTTAAATACTATAGGTATTCTACCCAACACCACTTGAGGAGATTCAAATATTTTTGAGAGAAGATATAACTTAATTTCTTGTGGTCTAAAAATATGGTAAACCTTTCTCCATAAAGGTAATTCCACAAAAATTTAAATGTGTGCATCACAACTACAAGTTTAAGGTTATGGGTTATACAATTATAATCATGTGGCCTAATCTGACGAGATCCGTAAGAAATGACATGATCACGTTGCATAATAACACAAACCAAACCTGAACCCAATGCATCATAGAAGACCACATAGCCCTAATCGGCCTCTATGAGAGTCAACACCAGAGTAGCAGTCAAAAGTAATTTCAAATCAATAAAAGATATCTGATACTTTTTATCCCAAACAAAATTTACTCCCTTTTGAGTTAGAGAAGTCATCGGAGAAGCCAACTTTAATAAGTCTTTAATGAACGAGCAATAATACCTAGCTACACCCAAGAAGATATGAATCTAGAAAAGATTTTGTGGTTATTCCCATGTCATAATAGCCTCCACCTTCTCATGATCAACTAGAATACCATGTTACAATACCACGTTTCCCAAGAACTTCACATCATGAATCCAAAAATTACATTTTTAAATATTTCCATAAAGTCTGTGATTTCTCAAAAATTCCAAAAATAATATCCGATGAAACACATGGACCTCCTCAGACTTAGAGTTAGAAAGGATTTCATCCAAAAAGACTACCATGAAGGTATCAAGATACTCTTGGAAAATCATTTTCATTAAAGACATAAATACTTCAAGATCATTAGTTAGAACAAAGGGCATGAAAAGGTACACATAATGGACATACTTACTCAGAAAGGTGGTTTTCTGAATATCAAATTCTTTTGTCCTTAACTTATGGTAACCAGAATATAGATAAATCTTCGAGAACCACTTCACCCATTTCAATAGATCAAATAAACCATAAATCTTTGGTAAAAAATAATTTTTATTTATAGTAACTTTATTGAGTTTTATATAATCAACACAAAGGTGGAGTGACCCATCAAACTTCTTATAAAAGAGAACCGACACCACCTAAGGTGAAACTCTTAGGTGTATAGTGCCTTTATTCAGAAGATCATCCAACTGATTCTTCATCACTTTCATTTAAGATGGTTTCAGGTGGTAAGAAGGAATAGAAACTGGTTGATTACCCATAATTAAGTTAATAGATAAATATTCTTCCCTTACCAATAGAAACATAGAGAAGTTTGAAGGAAACACGTCGAGAAACTCGATGACCAATAGAGTGAGATCACTACTCAAATATTCCTGCTCTTGATTAAAGGCAAACACAAATATCACTTTCTCTAAATCCAGATAATAAGGTCTATCCCTGATCGACCTTGGTTCCCATTCTCCTTGAAAGACACGACACACACTATTGGGTGTAGTAAATGAGACCCATCAAAGATAATAATAAATCTAGGATTTATTAGAAATGATCCAATATATCTTTAATATGACGTCAAGTGGTTTCATGTTTAGAAATAGAAAACTCCAACAAGCTCGAAATTTGATGGAGATAAAACACAAGAGGGACTACAGAGACCCTGCTATCTCTTCATACCAAGGGGTGTAGTAATATCCATAACACAATACAAATGATCCATATGAAGATTTATCTAATTAATAGTGTGGGTTGAAATAAACAAATGAGATGAAATAGTATCAAATAGAGCATTACCTAATGATGAAGCTATAGTAATGGCATCTGCCACAATTTCTGGACCCGTATCCACTTCATATGGAGGTTCTTCCTTTGCATGAAGAAGCTTCATTTCAGATACCTATGGTTTGAAACCCTTTTTTTGTGAAGCATCTGATTCCCCATAGTTTTAGAAGGAACTTATTTTTCTATAACACTAGGTGAAGTGGAATAGATATGGATGAACTTATTAGAAGGACGTGAGAATCCATAAGAACCACATACATTTGGTTCCTCAGTGAAAGCCCAATTTTAATTTCCAATATTTCCACACTGGTAGAAAATCAAAGGGACTCTTCCAGGCATTACAAGAGGTATATAATGAACCTACTATCGAGAACCCCCAAGAGAATCATCATGTTTAAAATTTACCTTAAAGGAAACCATGCTTACACCGGGAAAGAAAGAAACTCTCAATAAACCTAACTTTCCAGCCAGGTCTGTTTTTACCATCAACGCTCTATCAAACACATCAATGTAAGAAGGAAGATTTAACAAGAAAACCTAACAACAAATATCAGATCATAGTCCCAAATAGAACCTTTAAGCCTTCATATTCTCATTCAATACTCTATCATGCACGAAATGAAAAATCTCAGCAAAATGGTTTGCATACTCTGTCATGGTCATGTCAGTCTGCTATAGTTTTAAAAACTCCATAGCCTTGGACAACAACATTGACTCTGGAAATAATTGGTTGGTGAAAATAACTTTTAAGTCCTTACACTCTAATCCCTCAAAGTTATTCATCATCACCACAGTTTTCGACTATATCCTGCTCGGTTCCGCTAGTATAGAGGTGGAACACTTCACCTTGATTTCATTTACTGTCTCTAAGAGCCCGAACAAATATTCCATCCATCTTTATCATTCCTCATCCACTTCAGGATAATTTGATCATTTTAATGGTGATGGATTTTGGAAAAGCAACTCTTGAGAACTAATCTTGAGAACATCCATATAAGGTTCCACAACTAGATACTGAGTGAGAACTAGTGGTGGTACCTATCATAGAGTTTGAATAGTATGAAAAATAACCTCAACTAGACTCGGGTCCACAAGAGGATTCACTAAATAAGTTTGTTATCAGCTTCTTCCTGAATTTTATTCTCATGTATTCTCAGAGGTATGATTTTACAAAACATCATTAGAAAATAAATAATATATCATATTAACACTCAAACAAAGAAATGAGGGATATTTTTCCCAACAGATAGACAAATATGATTTGGATTTCACCTATCTAAATCAAAATTTGGGAAAATAATAAAAATAATCCTCAATACATATTTCCCTAACCACCTATAGTGACTTAATGTTCATTGTAGTGAGATATGTCTATAAAATCAATAGAAACTACCTTCTAAGTCCTGATAGGATTACACAATTGTATTTTAAATTTAAGAAAAAAGATCAACCTGGCAGTTTGATACCACTTTTTCATGAATTGGCCAGGGTACCCTGGTAACCCAATAACCTAGCTAACACTAACATGGTACAAAGGGTGTTTCCAACCCCCAAAAGATGGAGTCTATCATTTGAAATCATAAAAAATTAAAGTGGTAATGATTTTGTCACAAACATTACAGAAATAAGATAACAAGACATTATACATACAAAAGAAACTGCATAGGGAGATGTGTACGAGAAGTAAAACTGGTGAAAAAAACCAATGTACTATAGTAATGTACCAAAAAACTGAAAGAACATCCCAAGTCCCAAAAGATGAAACTCTCAAAGTCCACAGATCAATAGCTAGAACCACCTCTAAGTAGTGCTTTACCATTACTCGAACTTTGAAGTATATAATCTTCAAACACCTGAAGGCATAGGTATGCTGTAAGATAAAATCCCTATAGGGTCTCACCAAGGATTCCATAATAGATTCAAAAATTTAATTAACCAAGTGACGAGATTTCTATTTTCAAATAAATAGCTTTTCCATTTCTATTACATAATTAAATATATCATGATTTATATTTCAAATGATGGAAATAATTTAAACAAAAGGTTTAAATATTTTTTTTATTTAAAATAGATTATATAAATTCATAAGGCATGTAATTTTTTTTTTCAAAAATTGGAATAAATTTATATCTCATATATAAATAAATGAGAAACATGGCCATTTTCCAAAATTTATGATAGTTCCAGGTTATGATATCCTCACACACTCATGTGATAATAACCTTAATATGTACAATCATCCCTCAAAACTTGGAAGAGAGGACTCATCTATGTACTACTAAGGAATAAGATGTGCTGAAAAGTGTTTTTAGTGTTATTAAATGTCAATCCAGTGCTAGGGCATTCCCACCCTAGAATGTTTGTATCAATAACTCTCTAGATACCTTGTATTGGATGTACTATAGTAAAAAATGAGTGATGGAAAATATATTTTAAACAACCTTAATATACAGTTAAATATGATTATCCTATTTTAAAATTGCCAATTTTCCATTTTAAAACCAAAATGAGAGTTAACAAAAACATTCCTTTTCCAAATATAAAACCCAAAGGTTTCTATCAAAACCATTTTGATCCATTTTTCCCAAATAACAATTTGAAAACAATTAACAATTAAATTTCATAATTCAATAACCAAAATTATATTCAACAATTTAATTGAAACAATTTCCATAAATTTCAAAATTTTAATTCAACAATATAAATATCTACAATTTTCTATCAATTTCACAATCACACCCCAATTAAATAGAATTGGGGATTTTCTCAATTTCATACCAAAATTTAATTTAGAAAAACCCCAATACAATAGAATTGGGTTTTTAATCAATCAATTCAAATAAATTTAATTTATAACAACAATTTAATTTAAATCAAAAATTGAATTTAAATAATCAATTTAGGGATAATAATATTGGGAATCATGATGGAACCGACTAGATCAGAATCGATAGATCATGAAACTCCAAAACCTAATTAGGATTTGTTGGTAAGGAATATTGACAAAAAAATTTGAGGATTAAACATAAGCTTAAGATCCCAAAGAGAGGGTATTAGATCTTCCCATCAACATGGATATCCATGAAAACCTAGGGAGGAAATAGGAGAGAGTGGTAGATAGATAATTATAAGAGTAAACTAACTAGGAGAGGATCGAATGCTGTCACCTGGATTGAATTCGCTTCCAGGAGGGTTCTGAGGGGCAAAAAATTGCTCTTGGGAGATCTTAAGGAAGGAGAAATTTATTATAGGTCATACAGGTCTATCAAGGGCCTAAAAAGAGTGTTTTGGGAATTTTTAAATTAAGTTCGGATTAAAAAAACATGTACACAAGGTTTTTTAGGCAGGTCCGCATGGTTATACCAAACCGTGCACCCTGGCCATGCGCCTATTTTAAATGGGATGAACGATTTCTCCTAAGTGAGTGCATGGTTTTTCAAACCATGTACAAGCCATGAAAAACCATACTGGCTGAGTTTTCATGGTTTTCCTTGCAAGGGCATAGAGTTTGGTAAAACCACACCCCAACCACGTGCTAACCTAGAATTTTCAAAACTTTTAAAATTTAGCCCGATTTACCCTTAAACACAATCCAACAAAATCATAGAAAAAATAGGGGGTTTAGGAATTCCTAAAAATAGTAACAAGATATTACATAAACATGATAATTAAAATGGAACAAGAGGATTAAGATCCTAATAGTCCTAATAGGTAAAGGGATAAAATGTTATAATTTGTTTAAAAATTATCCAACACTGATTCAACCTCCCCTTAGTGTTGAGTATATCCTAGAGTGGTCCTCTAAAGTGGTACAAGTGGTTGGTTCACCTATTTTTGAGTATCTACTATGAATTTATTCCCTTTTTAAGTTTTAAGTTTTATTTTATTTTATTTTATTATGAAGTGTAATTTTGGTGAATAAGTGTTTATATCATATTAGAGTTCTGTTTCTTCCAAGACCATGATGAACAAGAAAAATAATGAGAAGAGAAAGATGAAAAAGATATATCTCTTTGCTAGAGAAGAAGAATTATCAGTTTCTACATGCCATTCTAAACAAAGAAGATAAATATTTTTTGGAATGTAAAGAAAAGGTGGTTCAAATTATCACTAAAGAGAAGGGAAATATTTATACCTTATGTGGATCAACATCAAGTGATCACAATGTTTATGAAAATTCTTGTAAAAAATTTCTTCAAGAAAAAGAACCCATCATAGGTTCTAATGATGTTCTATCCAAAACTTCTTAGGATTTATCAAATGTATATTGAAATATATTTTGAATTAAAATCGAAAAGAAATATACTCTTTCATATGTGGAGTCTTTAAAAGAATTTATCAAGAGCTCACCTAGATTTAAGAATAAGTAGATAATATAGAGAATTATTTGTAGGAAAATTTTATAGAATGTATAAATTTATTTAAGCAGGTTAGAGCCTTTGAGATTAGAAAGGTAGAGCTTGAAATGAGTTTCTAAGAAAGAAAGTTCCAAGAATAATCTGGGAGAGAAGATCCCTGTACTTAAAGAAAATATAAATACATCATTGATCTCAAGGATTTTTAATTGGAAGTGATGTCCAAGAAAATCAAGGAACATGGCTCATCAATACAAAAAAAGTTAATATAGATGAAAAATAGGTTAATAGAATGAAGAAGGATTATAAATAGAAGGTGATTTGGATTTAATAACCAAAGAACACCATCAATATGATAATTCTATAATTGGAATTCAATTTTTTCAATCTTTAGAAGATTCATATTGAGTATTCATTAAAGGAAGAGAAATTTACTACTATTACACAATCCTTATTGGATGATTATGATGTTAAAATACCTCTATCATGTGATAAAAAGATCATGACAACATTTAGTGATATATATCAAGTATCTATGAAGAAAGTTAATCCATCCATATCTTCTCATAATAATATTTAAAAATATATTTTCACAAAATTTCATTTTGGAAGTCAAAATATGTATAATTATAGATAAAGAAAAGTGATGTTAATCCTTCCACCATGTCCATGGTGGATTTAATAGAGTGAGGAATCTAGTTCCCCATAAATAACCCAAAAATCTATGAAGAAACAAAAAAAACATAATAAGTAGATATAATAGGATCATGGTTTATGATTCAGTGCGAGTGTTGTAACAAATTCAGACATTTCAAATTATATTTTTCATACAATCCACTAAATATGAAGGCAAAAAAAAGTCCAGGTTAAGGGTGAATAAACTAGATATAAAGTTAAAAAATACAAAAATTAAAAAAATATGTATACTTCCAAACATTTTTATAAAGCTTCAAAATATTTATGATGTATGCAATAATGGTGGTCATGATATTGGTGCATGATCATATCGACATGTATGACAAAAAAATAAGAATATAAGAACATATAATTTCGTGAAGAAATGGGATTAAACCTTGGGATGTAAGAAAAATAATGTTTTAAAAAAATTTTCCTAAGAAGATATAAATAAGAAATGGTGATAAGCCCTTGGATTCTAAATCTAAGAAGTAAAATAATAGAGAATTATATAGAAGAAAAATTGATATTAAATTGACTCAAAAGAATCCAAATGTACAACCAAAACTTACATCCAATATACCTAATGATATTTTAGTACTCTGGCCAGAAGATTTAGAGAGAGCAGAGAAAATGGATGAAGAATAAGCAAAGGATAGTGAAAAATAAAAATAAAATATTCCACATGAAGAAGCCAAAGTTCATGAGAGGTTGTTTATAAAATAAAATATTTTATTAAAGAAGTTATTTTTGAGTGATGTAAGAAAGCTGGACATAATGAAAAGTACTATTTAACTATTCTTCTATAACTATAAGTGGAATTAAGAAAAATTAATTGTTCATTATCTATAAATGCAGATAAGAAGAAACGTTCTCCACATAAAGAATAAGATAATTTTAATATATCCATGATACCAAAAACAAAATTAGTTTTGAAAAATAAATGTAAATGCATGAATACTATAGGTGATGGAGAAACATGGTTGAGAAAACTATCTCAACGTTTCTATTCACATTGAGAAGTAAGGAAGATAAAACCTATTCCCTTATTATATATGTGTTTTATTTTTACTGACAACATAAGGGATTGAAGTTGTGGTATGAAATAAGGGGGAGAACCTGAGTAGGAGAAATGTATTCCAACTTTGAATATCCCAGATAATGAAATATCCATCCTAGAATTATTTCTAAGTTTCTACTCTAAAAAATTTCACAAAAGGTTCACCCTTGATGAAGTTGAAGTGGTTTCTATCAAAACATGATAAAAAAGTGAAAGTAGATACCATATTGTTTTTATATTTTTATTTTAAAAATTATAAAAAAATATGTTGAAGAATATCATCCTTAGTGGAGACGTGAAAGTTATCAAGTTAGTAAAACCACATGATGAATATCTATTTTGGTTTTATATCTACATGAACAATCATGAGATATATCCTTTTAATGTATTATCCATGAAAAAGGTTAAATTAATATCTCCATAAAGGGGAGACAAGTTGAAAATGTTGAAAAAGATTCTAGAATTGTCATTTCATGAAAAAATAATTATTCAAGTATGTTCCTAAAGGAATTTTATTGAATAAGGTATGTATTTATTAATCTATCATACTTTGTTACCAAAGATAAAAATATCAACACAAAGGGGGAGAAAATGAATTATTTAGTGACATCTAAAATGTGTAAGTGTGAAAGTGTTCTAAGGATGATTATTCTGTCATTTGTACTTGATTTTTTTCATCTATTTTTTGAAGAATGTATATGAGTTTTAGGTTGATTTTCTCCATAATATCTCTACACCATATTGGGAACGTTCAAACTAGAATATAAGAGGAAAACCCATTAAGAACATGTTAGCCTAACTAGGTTAAATACCTAGAAGGGTGGGAGTGAATCAGGGTATTATAGATTAAAATAACATCCCCTTCAAATATTGTTTTGTGATTAAAAAATCACTCTCCTCTCCCTTTACCATTGAAAAGTATGAGTATAAATTAAATCATACACAAGGAACAAAAATTTTACTTGGTTCACCCCCACTAGGATATGCCTAAGTATCATACATATGAAATGTCCTTGTGTACAAAATCCACTAAATTTCACTATTGTTACAAATTTTGGAATTGATTCACTATCCTTTTGGTTCACTCCCATTCACAATTTTAGATCTCACTACTTTATCAATTGAAGCGTGCTCAGTGCTACTTCTGAAGAATATTCCGTTGATTTCTATAATTTGTATTGTTTATACCTAATTTTCTGTATAATTAACTTCCACTTTCATCCACTAGATTAATAAATATTTACCATAGAATTTATAGGAAAAACCTTTTGGTTTTCATAAGATCCACTTTTGGGAAACCCTGTCTCAACTTTCTCAAAACTACCCATTTTTTCACAAAACCTTTGAAAACTCCATGAACATTTTACTTTTGTGAAACTCACATACTTTTTATGAAAAATTCTAAGCATTTGTAAAAATTCTTTCCTTCATGAAAATAATGTTACTTAAAATCCTTTATATATGAAATCTTTCAATAAATTCATTCATGAATTTAGATCCTTTGAATTTTTGTTAAGGCATTCTTGTCACGACCCGTCCTCGGGGCCCGTGCCGTGACTACCCCAAGCCCGCCTTCCATAGGCCAGGGGCTGGCGACTAGCACCAAAGGCGTAAATCCCGATAACTCAGAAGCAATTTCCTTTATAAAAGTAAACAAAACACTACAGAGTACAGGCGAATGTAAAACACTAAGTACAAAAGAAAGTGCTGAAAAGTAAATGGGCCAGAATACAAACCCAACTGAAAGTACAGTTACAACTGAACGAAAGTACAAAAGAAAAAGACAAATAGTTGGAAGAAAGGAAGCAGCTCCTGGGTCCTCCTCCTCAGATCCTACCTGAAGGGTAGGTACAAATAGCGCAGCTCCTGGATCATCCACTACAGATCCTACCTGAAGGGTAGGTACATATAGCCTCCACAGCGCTCTCGCCCGTCAACTTCCTCCGAGTGTCGTCTCGCCGTGAAGTCCAACTCTCGATACCGTCCAGTCCTCGAACACTCGGCCTCCGTCAGCACTGCCTGTCGTCTGCAACCAACACAACGAGGTGCGAGCATAGCCCATGTAGGTGTGAGTATAACGATAATTAGTAGGGACCACGAGACCCTCAAGGTCTCTCTAAAACCAACAAGGATAACCACAAAAAAGATATCAATAGATAACCTATACTTAGGTATATGCCCATACATAGACCTAAGTTATCAAGTAAACCATCTCAATCATGAGGAGACACAAATATTATCAAATCAATGGATAACGACTACCCAGGTATATGCCCATACATATACCAAAGTTATCAAGTGAATCATCTCAGTCATGAGGTAAACACAATGGTCATAGTCTCAGCTCAAACCAGGATTTTCATTATCGAAACCGTAACTGCTGAAGAGCCCCATCTCTAGAGTGTACAGTGGTCCTATCACGACTCCGAGGTACTGCTCACTAACCTAACACTGCTAAGGTACTCCTCCTGTCAAGTACCGCGGGCCAGCCACCCAAACACAGTAGTGCTTCCCTCCGGGGTATGCCACCCAAACACAGTAGTGCACACCCCATAATAGCCTGTAGAGGTACTCTACAGACGAGTACCATGGGTCTGTACTGTCACACAGTAGTGCTCCGTCTGCCATGAGTCTGCACCCAAACAAAGTAGTGCTTCGTCCACTGGGCTAGTCGACTCACTCCAAGTCAAGTCGGTCAAGCAGTCGTCAGGTCTCAGCCGGCTACACGGTCTCCGTACTCCGAACGCTCATCTCTAGGAGGGTCCGCTACACGAGCTACAGGTCGATACTCCAAGTATCTCAAAGTCCCACGAAGAAGTATCTCAACGGACCGCCTCATCATAGGGGTATCAACGCAACAGACGGCGCATCAATTAGACGCCCAGTCTATGAGTTATTAGCCTTTTCGTCCCTGGGGCCCAGTTGGTTTCGTGTGCGAACCAACCCGAACGTATCTCAACTGTACCCTGAACTCTCAAAGGGTATACTCATAGGGACTGTTTTTCCACGTGATCACCAGCGCCGCTAACGGTTCGTCAAACAGACGTCCAGTCTGAAAGTTATCATCTTTTCCGTTCGAGGGGCCCGGTTGGATTTCAGGTACAATCCAATCCGGCAACTATCCAACTGCAACCAAAACTCAGGCTAACTATGCCAAAAGTTCCGTCTCATCAACAAGAATCCAAAAAAGTCAACGACACGTCAATCGGACGTCCGGAGCTCAAGATATAAGCGTTTCCGCTCCGAGGGCCCGGTTGGTTTTGTATCCGAACCAACCGACCGTACTCAAAGTTCTCCTAAACCTTGAGTGTAATATACCAAAACGACCATCTCGATCCAATGATCGCTATGCAACTGACGGTGCGTCGATCGGAGGTCTTTACCCCAAGATATGAGTGAAAGACCGAAAATGGTCCGGAAGTGGGGGTTTCGGGCCCGGACCGATCCAACCCGAGACCCCCTGGGTCGGCTCGAACTGGTTCGACCTGACCCGGGTCCGGGTCTGGCCTGCTTGGGCGCAGCCCGGCCCGGCGCGCTGGCGCGCTAGCTAGGCCAGGTGGCTCGGCCAAAACGGCCGAGCAGATGCGCAAAGGAGGGGGGGGGGGGGGGGTGGGCGCCTCCCCCATTGAATGAGACCGCGGCCCCGTGTGGGGGCCACCCCTGGCCCGACGTGCTGGCCAGACCATATGGCTCGGCCAAAATGGCCGATCGGATGCGCAAAGGGGGGCGCCGCCCCCCCTTGAATGAGACCGCGACCCCATGTGGGGGCCACCCCTTACCAACGGACGCGGTTGAGCGCCGCGTCCCGCCTCCCTCGGTCCCGCGCCGGGCGCCGCCGTCTCCTGGCGACCGGCCGGTGCCGGCCGCCGCCTCCGGCTGCCGGCGGTGTTTTTCACGAACCACCGGACGCGCTCCGGTGGTCCATTTTTCTCGCCGCCTTCGCCAACGGTCCTCCCGGGACCCGACCTTCACTACAGCGACTTCAAATTTACCTTGAAGCCCCGTTTGTCATCGCTTGCCAATCCGCCTACAACGATCAACCAGCGGAGTCTTCAATCGCCTCTACGGCCCCGTCTCCAACCGTGGTTTCGTTCGGCCTCAACAGCGCGGCGCAACGGCGCCGCGCTTCTTCTTCGCATTCTTTCTTGTTTCCACGCGGTGCCGTTGCACCGTGCCGCCTTTGTTTTTGCCGCAACGAATCAAAACAACAAAGGGGGAGGAGAGTCGGCCGTGTTCGTGCAGTCCGACCTCCACCCGTTAAGTTGGTAACAAGCGGCCCAAAAGACAAAGAACAACAAGGATTTTTCACGAATAAAAGAAATCAACCCAAACAGTTTTCCCCGAAATAAAGAATTACCAACCCGCAAACATAATCTTCGTGGATCAACTTAATATTTATTTGATCCGCATTTTTAGATTTAGAAGGAAGTAAAAAAGGGTTCACTAACAATCACAAATAAATTCCCTACCTCGAGCGTAGTTGTCGAATGAGGTTTGTCACAGAAAGGGACGTCGCGGAATTGAACGTCGCAGAAGAAGACGTCGCGGAAGGAGACATCGTGGAAGGAGGATCGTCGCGTCATGGAGAAAAGATTTGTCAGCGTCGCATCGTCGATCTCCGAGGATCTAACGTTCTTCGCGTTCTTCATCGAGGAAGAAGGACTCCAAGACCTTGATCCGTTCTCTCCAAAATACTCCTGCACAACCAAGGCAACAACAATAAAATAAGGGTTACCTTATTTTATTACTCACGCCAAACGTTTTAAAAATTCAAAAACGAATCAAACAATTAACTCAATTAATTGCAAAGTTTTAAACTGCCCAATTAATAGAGGCATTTATTATAAAGTTTAACCGCAAGAGTTGACTTACATTTAAAAGGGGGCGGGGGTGCGGGTGCGTTACCTTAATCAAAGGTGGGGGTTTAGTAGAAGTTGAAAAGGTGGGGCTCATGTGGCCCCCACCCCACAAATATCCTACCTAGTGGAGTAGGATATAGTGGGACCCACTTCAACCACTTAGCTTAGGTTATATAACTTTAAATAAAATAAATTGGTTGCCCCATTTTTATTTTATTCATTTACTTAACCCAAAATTTTAGTAACCACACCCGAGAAAACACAACTCCAGAAAAGGTGTTTCTAAGAAATTACCGGCGCTTCGATTCCATCGGTGCCCTCAGATTTCTATTCTGAGCACCAGTTCAAAAGTTAGGAAAACCCACTCGTTCATTCACTGAATGTACCCGAGCTAAACTTCGGAAAATGATTCCCGGCACACCGGGCCTCGAAATCAGGTGCCGTTAGAAACTGAGTTCTTGTAAAATTCCAAAGAAAATTAAGAAAAAAAATTTCCTTGATTTTTCTGGGTCTTTACATTACTCCCACCTCAGGGCTTTACGTCCTCATAAAGCTTTAACACAAACTAGGGTTACAAGTGGTACTGAGCACGCATCTGAGCCTTCCGCTCCCATGTGCTTACTTGGAGGTTCCCGTACTGCTAGTGAAAGTGCACCCGAGGAATCAACTGTCCTTGTAGGATCTGCTCCTGTCGATCCTCAATCCCCACTGGAATCTCTGCGTATGTCGCCCTATCATCGACGTCCAACTCCCTGAGGTCAATGTTGTGTGAAGGATCATGCACATATCTCCTCAGTTGAGATATGTGGAGGTCATCGTGCACCTGGTTCAACTGAGGTGTATGGTTCAAGCGGTAAACTACCTCACCTACCCAGTTGAGGACCTAGAAAAGTCTGTTGAACCTCAGAGATAACTTGTCGCCTCGGCCACATATCCTTAAAACTCATTGAGGTGAGACCCGTATAAGGACATGATCGTCATCCTCGAACTCTAGAGGTCTCCAATTCCTGTTAGAACTGAAACTCAAAACGACTGTTTCCATAAGGGTAAGGTTGACCGACTCAAGAGTGATCGGTCGCACCCTCCTGTGCATGAGTTTATCCTGTGCTGCCTGGGGTTTCCTTTTCGCCGACCAAGGAAAACCCATCCCGATGTCTTAGTTAAACCACAACCTTTTTTCCTAATACCGTCAATTTGTGTATGAACTGTGATTGCCTAGTCCATACTCAAACCAACGTCGTATGGCCTCGACGCTTCCACCACGAGATTCCAACTGAAACTCTCACCTCGAGGGTCTGACCACACCGTCGGCGTAAGTGTGATTATCAAGTCTTCTCCCAAGGCATCTCCAGACATGAGGGTCAAGTCTACGGATTACCGAAAACTCTAGGTCTGGGACAAGATTCGTGGAAGGATGGAATGATTCGTATCAACGTCTGTTACTATGGAAGCAAGTCATGGACACAGACTGTCCCTCAAATCATTATTAGAGCCATTGGGTCACTCTCCCTGACCGCATGCAGCTACTCTCTTCCCCTGCCCTCCAGCTCCCTGAGCCTGGCAGGGACAACTATGGCGGGTGGTTGTAGCATGTTAAAACATACACCACCTCATGCTGCTCTCCTAGCTCTTCCTCCACGTCTACTGCTTTTTAGACTCATCTATCCTTTAAGATTCCTCTTATTGAAACATTTAACATGCCCGAGTCTCTAAGACTGGCACCAGTTTCCCGTTTCTTACTGCACTGTTCAGTCTTCATCCGCTCCTGGATGATCTGCACCTTCTTTGCCTACGATCTGAAAGAGCTGCTAAAATTTCTCCCTTGCTGAAAAGAGAAACTCGGTCTCATCCCCTGGATGAACCACGCCCATTGCCTAATATAGTCAATCCTGACATGAATTATGTATTCATGCCATGTATGACGTTGTAAGGCCTCGATGTTACTACCAAGAGATCAAACTGTCACTCTCGCCTCCAAGGGTCGAGTCACACTGTCGGCATCGGTGTGAGGTCACTGGGTCTCCTCCAGTAGAAATCTCAAAAGTGAGGGTCAATTCAATAGTCTTAACTGGGACCAATCAGTATCAACCAAACAAAAGGACAGGAAATAAAACATCACAAAGATAAGTGTCTTTTTATTATTGCAGCTCATAGTACAAAGACACGAATACAACAACAATATGGAACTAGAAGTACAAGGGAAATATCCACTAGTTCTGCTCCTGTCCACCTGCTCCCGGAGCTCTACTGCCTTGTCCACTGTCCGGCTGTTGCTCAAGAACCCGCCGCTATTTCTGCCTCGGTGGCTCCTCCAATGCCTTCGGATAGACTGTGTGGGGGGTCGGACAGTGACGTGCCAGGTGACCCTTCCTGCCGCATTCATAACACTTTCTGCTCCTCGTACGGCTGGCTCTGGTCCTCTTGGACATCTAAATCATCTGTCTACTGCCCAAAGATGACTCAGCTACTGATCGAAAATCCTGCGGCAAAGGCAACAAATCTTTTACACGCTCGGGGTGTAGAGATACTGGCACAAACTCCACCCTAAAGAAGGTCTCGAAGTCTCCCCATGTGAAGGTCATCCCGTCGCAAAACTTGAACAAGTGGATCCACCACCTGCCTGCTGCTGCCTAAAGAAGGCTGGCAGTAATGATCACCATGAAGTTTGCTGGCATCCCCACTAGCCTGAAGACTCTCACCACAGCCTCCATCCAATCCTCAGCTGCCTGCGGGTCTGTCTCTCCCCGGAACCTGGGTGGCCTCTGGAACTGGAACTCATGCAGCGTGCTCAAGTGGCATGCATCGCCTACTGCTAGGGCTGGTGGAATCGGTGGCCCAACGTATGGTAGTACTGCTGGTGCCTCCGCTGGTGCCTCTACTGCAAGAGGGCCCTGTGCCGAAGCCTCATCACTCGGCAAGCTGTCAGTACGCACATCCCTCTGGGCTCTAGTTGGTAGTTCGTGAAAAGGCATCCTGAAAGAAACATACATGACACAGTCAAACGATTTATACCTGGTGAGCTGACCTAGTTTGAGCTGTTTTAAGGGAAAACCTTTGAAAACACACACGCAATCAGTGTTTTCGTGCCCAAAGTCGGAAATCAGTTGTCAAGGTCCTGGTGTATGGATACGTCGGCTGCCCGCACCAACACTGGACTCCATGAACTAAAAACCACACTCGGTACTCTTAACACTGTCGCTTCACAGAAATTAAATATCAGAGTTATAAGTTCTGCGGTAGAACTGAAATCCTCTGATACCAATTTGTCACGACCCGTCCTCGGGGCCCGTGTCGTGACTAACCCAAGCCTGCCTTCCAAAGGCCAGGGGTTGGCGACTAGCACCAAAGGTGTAAATCCCGATAACTGGAAAGGAATTTCCTTTATAAAAGTAAACAAAACACCACAGAGAAT
Organism: Viscum album; assembly: GCA_963277665.1. Lineage (NCBI taxonomy): Eukaryota > Viridiplantae > Streptophyta > Magnoliopsida > Santalales > Viscaceae > Viscum > Viscum album. The sequence continues at coordinate 1,860,197,051 of OY728128.1, forward strand.
AAGTGGAAGTAAAACACTAAGTACAAAAGAAATTGCAGAAAAGTAAATGGGCCAGAATACAAACCCAACTGAAAGTATAGCTACAACTGAACGAAAGTATAAGAGAAAAAGGCAAACAGCTGGAAGAAAGGAAGCAACTCCTGGGTCATCCACCTCGGATCCTACCTGAAGGGTAGGTACAGGTAGCACAGCTCCTGGATCGTCCACTACGGATCCTACCTGAAGGGTAGCTACAAATATACTCCACAACGCTCTCGCCCGTCAACTTCCTCCGAGTTTCGTCTCACCGTGAAGTCCACCTCCGGATACCGTCGAGTCCTCGAACACTCGGCCTCCGTCAGCACAGCCCGTCGTCCATAACCAACACATTGAGGTGCGGGCATAGCCCTACAGGGGTGAGTATAATGATACTCAGTAGGGACCTCGAGACCCTCAAGGTCTCTCTAAAACCAACAAGGATAACCACAAAGAAGATCTCAACAGATAACCTCTACTTAGGTATATGCACATACATACACCTAAGTTATCAAGTAACCCATATCAATCATGAGCAAACAAAAAGATTATGAAATGAATGGATAAACACTACCCAGGTATATGCCCATACATATACCTAAGTTTTCAAGTGACCCATCTCAATCATGAGGTAAACACAAAGGTCATAGTCTCAGCTCAAACCGGGATTTTCATTATCGAAACCATAACTGCTGAAGAGCCCCGTCTCTGGAGTGTACAATGGTACTGTCATGACTCTGAGGTACTGCTCACTAACCTAAGACTGTTAAGGTACTCCTCCTGTCGAGTACCACGGGCCAGCCACCCAAACACAGTAGTGGTTCTCGTCGGGGTATGCCACCCATACACAGTAGTGCACACCCCCTAACAGCCTACATAGGTACTCTCCGGACGAGTACCGCGGGTCTGCACTGTCACATAGTAGTGCTCTGTCCGCCATGGGTCTGCACCCAAACAAAGTAGTGCTCCATCCACTAGGCTAGTCGACTCACTCCAAGTCGAGTCGGTCAAGCAGTCATCAGGTCTCAGTAGGCAACACGGTCTCCGTACTCCGAACGCTCGTCTCCGGGAGGGTCCGATCCACGAGCTACATGTTGATACTCCAAGTATCTCAAAGTCCCATGAATAAGTATCTCAAAGGACCGCCTCGTCATAGGGGTCTCAACGCAACAGACGACACGTCAATTGGACGCCCGGTCTGTGAGTTATTAGCCTTTTCCTCCCCGAGGCCCGGTTGGTTTCGTGTGCGAACCAAACCGGCCGTATCTCAACTGTACCCCGAAATCTCAAAGGGTATACTCATAGGGACCGTTTCTCCTCAGGATCACCAACGCCGCTGACGGTTCGTCAAACAGACGTCCAGTCTGAAAGTTATCAATTTTTCTGTTCCAGGGGCCCGGTTGGATTTCGGGTACAATCCAACCTGACCACTATCCAACTGCAACCAAAACTTAGGATAAGTATTCCAAAAGTTCTGTCTCATCAAGAGGAATCCAACAAAGTCAACGGCACATCAATCGGACGTCCGGAGCTCAAGATATAAGCGTTTCCGCTCCGAGGGCCCGGTTGGTTTCGTATCCGAACCAACCCGGCCATACTCAAAGTTCTCCAAAACCTTAAGTGTAATATAGCAAAACGATAGTCGCGATCCAAGGATCACTACGCAACTAACAGTGCATCGATCGGAGGTCCGTACCCCAAGATATGAGTGAAAGACCGAAAAAGGTCCGGAAGTGGGGGTTTCGGGCCCGGACCGATCCGGCCAAAGACCCCCTGGGTTGGCCCGAACTAGGTAGACCCGACCCGGGTCTACCCAGCCCGTCCTGGGCGCGGCCCGGCCCGTCCTGGGCGCGGCCCGGCCCGGCCTGGGCGCGGCCCGACCTGGCGGTCCGGCCCGGCGTGCTGGCCCGGCCCTGTGGCTCGGCCAAAACGGCCGAGCGGATGCGCAAAGGGGGGGCACCACCCCCCTTGAATGATACTGTGGCCCCGTGTGGGGGCCGCCCCTGGCCCGGCCTGGCTGTCCGGCCCGGCGCGCTGGCCAGGCCAGGTGGCTCGGCCAAAAAGGCCGAGTGGATGCGCAAGGGGGGGGGGGGGGGCGCCGCCCCCCTTGAATGAGACCGCGACCCTGTGTGGGGGCCGCCCCTGGCCCGACCTGGCGGTCCGGCCCGGCGCGCTGGCTAGGCCAGGTGGCTCGTCCAAAACGGCCGAGAAGATGCGCAAGGGGGGGGGGGGGGGTGGGCATCGCCCCACTTGAATGAGACCGTGGCCCCGTGTGGGGGCTGCCCCTTGCCAACAGATGTGGCTGAGCGTCGCGTCCCGCCTCCCTCCGTCCTGCGAGGTCGTGGCACTAGCGGCCTGCCGCCGTGGCTTCAGCCGCGACGGCCCTCTCCGGCGGCGCGCCTGGCGCCACCGTGCTGGTGAGGCGCGCCAGCGGTGTTTTCCTCGGACCACCGGACGCGCTCTGGTGGTCTGTTTTGCTCGCCGCCTTTGCCAACGGTCCTCCCGGGACCTGACCTTCACTGCGGAGGCTTCAAATTTACCTTGCGGCCTTGTTTGTCGTCGCCCGCCAATCCACACACAACGATCAACCATCGGAGTATTCAATCGCCTCCGTGTCCCCGACTCCGGCCGCGGTTTCGTTCTGCCTCAACGGCGCGGCGCGACGGCGCCGCTCTTCTTCGTCGCGTTCTTTCTTGTTTCCACGCGGTTCCGTTGCACCGCACCGCATTTGTTCATGCTGTAACAAATCAAAATAAAAAAGGGGGAGGAGAGTCGGTCGTGTTCGTGCGGTCCGACCTCCACCCGTTAAGTTGGTAACAAGCGGCCCAAAAGACGAAGAACAACAAGGATTTTTCACGAACAAAAGAAATCAACCCAAACAGTTTTCCCCGAAATCAAGAATTCCCAAACCAAAAACATAATCTTCATGGATCAACTTAATATTTAGTTGATCCGCATTATTAGATTTAGAAGGAAGTAAACAAGGGTTCACTAACAATCACAAATAAATTCCCTACCTCGAGCATAGTCGTCAAATGAGGTTTGTCTCAGAAAGGGACGTCGTGGAATTGAACGTCGCGGAAGAAGATGTCGCAGAAGGAGATGTCGCGGAAGGAGGATTGTCCCATAGAGAAGAAAAGATTTGTCGGCGTCGCATCGTCGATCTCTGAGGATCTGGCGTTCTTCGCGTTCTTCGTTGAGGAAGAAGAACTCCAAGACCTTGAGCCGTTCTCTCCAAAATCCTCCCACACAACCAAGGCAACAATAATAAAATAAGGGTTACCTTATTTTATTACTCATGCCAAAAGTTTTAAAAATTCAAAAATGAATCAAACAATTAACTCAATTAATTGCAACGTTTTAAACCGCCCAATTAATAGAGGCGTTTATTATAAAGTTTAAACGCAAGAGTTGACTTACATTTAAAAAGGGGGGGGGGGGTGCGGGTGCGTTACCTTAATCAAATGTGGGGGTTTCGTGGAAGTTGAAAAGGTGGGGCTCGTGTGGCCCCCACCCCACAAATATACTACCTAGTGGAGTAGGATATAGTGGGTCCCACTTCAACCACTTAGCTTAGGTTAAATAACTTTAAATAAAATAAATTGGTTGCCCCATTTTATTTTATTCATTTACTTAACCCAAAATTTTAGTAACCACACCCGAGAAAACACAACTCCAGAAAAGGTGTTTCTAAGCAATTACCGGTGCTGCGATTCCATCGATGCCCTCGGATTTCGATTCTGAGAACCGGTTCAAAAGTTAGGAAAACCCGCTTGTTCGTTCACTGAACGTACCCGAGCTAAACTTCAGAAAATGATTCCGGACACACCAGGCCTCGGAATCAGGTGCCATCAGAAACTGTGTTCTTGTAAAATTCCAAAGAAAATTAAGAAAAAAACTTTCCTTGAAATTTACGGGTCTTTACAATTCTCTCTTAAAATGAGGGGGTAGATGACTATTTATAGGCATTGCCTCCCCTTTGTGAAACTTTTAATCTCACCATCACCATTTCACGAAACTATTTATACGTTTTTTTGAAAATACTTATCTTTATAAAACTTCATAGAAATTTTCTATTCACTAAACTCCTCTTAATAATGAAACTCATCACCTTTTTTCATTTATGAAACTTCTCATAATCATGTAGGTTACTAATTTTTTCTTTCAAAAAAAAAACTCTTTTATCAATATCTAAACCTTTATAAACCAAAATTTCAAAAACTGTATTGGAATTCCGCAACTGTCCTTGTCAACCTACTTTGTCAACAAACACAATCAACCCATAAATAATGAAAAGTTACCTTAAGGAATTTTCCCAACAATACCCCTTCAGGTTTGTTGAAAACTCTACAAATTTTGATACCAATATAAAGATTTTCTTTCCAATATATTGAAAATACATTGTGCTCTTCCATATTCTTCCAAAATTTCCTTCTTATGATTCCAGACAACGATCAAAGATTTACTCAACACACACGCTAAGCCTACATGATTCTTGTTCGGCATAAGAAATGAGAGTAGCATGAAAATTTCAGCAATGAATAAATTAATTCCCAAAATAGTGAACTTATTTCATCACAAACCCATTTATTATGATATATAAACTTGGATCAAACATATTTAGTATCATCATATTTAAAAATTACATTATTTCACTACTCCACCTATCATCTTCTCCCCTTCCTTGATCAAGGAATTTTATCCCCCTTTTTCAATAAACCCAAATGTTACACCTTTTTGGATGAAACATTATAAATAAAACATATCAGCAGATAAAGAAAAAACACACCATACCTCGAGGAGAGTGGGTCCACATCCATACTTTTTTAACTGTGGGGATTCAACTAAACTCCAAGAGCTAGTCAATTTCATTCAAACACTTATTTGGTTAAGGAATTTGTTAGAATATCTTTAAAATATAGTTCTTTTGGAACATAATCCAACTTTAAAAGTCCATTATCCACCTTCCCCTTGATATAATGATACTTGATTTAAATGTTCTTTGTAAAGACCCGTAAAATTCAAGGGAATTTTTTTTTATTTTCTTTGGAATTTTACAAGAGCGCGGTTTCTGACGGCACCTGATTCCGAGGCCCGGAGTGCCCGGAATCAATTTTCGAAGTTTGGCTCGGGTACGTTCAGTAAACGAACGAGCGAGAATTTCTATCTTTTGAACCGGTGCCCAGAATCAAATTCCGAGGGCACCGATGGAACCGTAGCGCCGTTTTTTTCTTAGGAATGCCTTTCCTGGAGTTGCGTTTGCTTGGGAGCAGTTGTTTAATAAGGTTGTGGTTTAAGTGTAAAGAAAAATAAAATTTGTGTTACAAATTTTATTTATCTTCTTAAGTGGTTATATCCTAAGTGTGGAAGTTGGGGTGGAATCACAAGTTCCTAACTAACCAAGTGAGGATTAAGGTGGAGTGGGTCCCACACGAGCCCCAACCCTTCACCTTCCCCTTAACTCTCTTCTACCCCCCTTAAACTCCCTTGCACTTAATGTGCCAAAACCCATCAAATTCCTAACTCCTTAAACTCCTTAACTCCCTTGAACCCCCCAATTAAATGTGACTCTTCACTTCCACCTTCATTAATTTTGGAGCCTCTCCACCCATTAATGAAGGATGTAACTTAATGAATTTGAATTATTTTGAATTCATTAAGCTAACACTATAATAAGGTGTGTTGTTTTATTGTTTGGGGTTGGCTAAATCTTTGTGATAGAGTCATGGAAGGATTGAAGAGAATTCCACCCACGACGAAGAACACGAAGGACATCTCCAAACATGGAACAACGTCTTCTCGACGAAGAATGCCTTTTCCAAAGAAGAACGTGAAGTTTCCAACTTCGATCCCTTCTTGGATGCCTCCTTCCCACTCCTTCTGGAATAAAGAAGGGAGCGCCTTTCACGAAGAACGCTGACGTCGTCAACGGCTTCTCTTTTCCGATGTCGACGAATCGCCGCCGCCTTTCCGCGACTTCGTCAGCACATAACGAAAAGCGAGGTAGGGGTTTGTTGTTGCTTTATTTATTTATTTTCCGTTCTTGGTTCTAGCATGACAAACTTGAGGATGAACGTTTAAGTGTTATCGTCTAACGAGAGGGGGACCGGACCGCACAAACACGGCCGAACCCCCCTCCTTTGTTCTTGAATGTTTCTTGCGGATGAAACGAGATAGCGTGGTGCTGTCGCACCACGCGGGAATCACACGGAAATTATTGCGCGGCACCGTCGCGCCGCGCCGTGGAAAGAATTATCATGAACGCGACGCCGTCGCGCCGCGTCGAAGGAAACTGAAGACGTCGCTGCCGGAGCGGGGCCGCGGTGCCATCGCACCGCGCCAGATGACGAAGGCCGCGGCCGGTTCCGGGCCGCGGCGGATCGTGATGACCGGCGGCCAGCCGGGCCGCCGGTGCCGGAAGACGGAAGAGGACTGGTCCTTGCTGGTCCTGTTGACAAGAAGTCGGTCGGCCAGGTCGGGCCGGCCGGGTTGGTGGAAACCGGGGGAATTTAATTCCCCCGGGCAGTAATTTGGCCCCCCATTATGAGGGGGGCCGGTTTCACAAAGGGGGGGGGGGGGGGGGCAGGCGACCCCCCGTTTCCAGCAAGCTCGGCCTTCGGCTAGGCTGGCAGCGCGCCCAGCGCGCTGCCTTGCGCCGAACCGGCGCGCCTGGCCGGTTCGCCGCGCCTGGCCGGTTCGCCGCGCCGGGCCACGACGGGCCGGGCCGCGCCGCGCCGGGCCGCGCCGGGCTGTGTCGGGCCGTGTCGACCCCGTCCGGGGCGGGTCGACCCAGTTCGGGCCATCCGGGGGGGGGGGGGGGGGGTCTCGGGCCGGGACGGCCAGGGCCCGAAACCCCCATTACCGAGCGGTTTGGTCAAATGCCCGTATCTTGGGCTACGGGCCTCCAAACGACTCGCCGTCAGCGGCAACGCGATCCTTGGATCGAGACGGTCGTTTCAGTATACTATACTCAAGGTGCACCTTCCTTTTCGGGAGCCTATGTGGTTAAAACTCCGTAGTTAAGCGTGCTTGGCCTAGAGTAGTGATCAGGATGGGTGACCTCCTGGGAAGTTTCCCAGGGTGGGTGTGAGACGGAAAGGCCAATAAATAACAGACCAGGCGTCCGATTGACGCACCGTCTATTTCGTTGAATTCCTCTAAGTGAGATGGATCTTTTGGCTTACTCCGCTCGGGGTTTGGATGCCGACGGAGTGCGGTCGGGTTGGATCGCACCGAAATCCAACCGGGCCCCTGGAACGAAAAAGCCAATAATTCTCAGACCGGGCGTCCGATTGACGCGCCGTCTGTTGCGTTGAGTTCCTGTTGACGATACGGAACTTTTGGATACATCAACTCTAGACTTTGTGACAGTTGATGTATCAGCCTCTCGGCTCGTGGAGCGGATCCTCCTGTACGAGCTTGCTGTGTGCGGGAACCCTAGTGCTGGCTGCGACTGCGACTGTTACTGTGACTACTACTGCTACTACTGCTACTGTGACTGCGACGACGACAGTACAAAGATCCTGTGTGGATTCAAAGACGACGACTACAGCACTCAGCGATCCTACGTAGATCAGTGCTACAGGTCCTGTGTGGGCCCGATCCTGTGTGGGTCTTTGCGCTCAGCGGTCCTATGTGAACCAGCGCCTACATGTCCTGTGTGGGCCCGATCCTGTGTGGGTCTTGCGGTGATTATCTACAGGTCCTACGTGGGCCCGATCCTGTGTGGGTCTTTTGCGGGGGTTAGTTACCTATCGATCCTTCGTGGGTCCGACGACTTAGATGGATCAGACATCATCTTTTTCGTCTTTTGAAGAAGTATACCTGTGTGAGCTGAATCCTATTGCTTTCCTGTGTGGATTGTGTTGTGCAATCCTGTGTGGATTACGTTTTGCTTTCCTGTGTGGAATACGTTTACTTTCCTGTGTGGACTGAGTTGTACTTGGGCTCGGAGGTTGGTGCGTATTTGAAATTGATGACTTAGGTATATGTATGGGCATATACCTAAGCAGTGTCGGTTGTTACTTCGTGATTGTACCTTTCTTCGTGGTTTATCCTTTGTGGATTTGAGAGACCTTCAGGGGTCTCGGGGTCCCTACTGAGTAGCTTATACTCACCCCTGCACGGGCTTTGCCCGCACTACGTTGTGTTGGTTGCAGACGACGGACATCGTTGATCTTAGCTGAGGCTTGCAGAGCAGGACGGTACCAGGTGGTGGACCACTGGGCGGGACGTACTCGGAGCGGACGGCAGGACCCGTGGAGCAGTGGAGCTATCTGTACCCACCCTTCAGGTGGGATTTCCAGTGGACAGCTCGGTGTAGCGACTTTTACTTTTCAGTTGCTGTTTTCCCTTTCGAGTTTCACTTTACTTTCAGTTTGGGTTTGTATACTGGCCCATTTACTTTTCCGCACTTTCAGTTGTACTCTGCTTTTGCTTAGTGTTTACTTTCCGCTTGCTTACTCTGAGGTGTTTGTTTACTTTACAAAGGCAATGCCTTCCCTTTTTTACCGGGATTTACGCCTTGGTGCTAGTCGCCAGCCCCTGGCCTATGGAAGGCGGGTTTGGGGTAGTCACGGCACGGACCCCGAGGGCGGGTCGTGACAAATTGGTATCAGAGGAGTTCAGTTCTACCATGAACTCTGATCTTTTCTATGTGATTTTTTTGGTTATGTTTTTTTATTTTCCATATAAATTATTTATCTCTTAGTTATAAATTTGAGTTATCGATTCACTTGTCTATATTAATTTTATTGTTAATTATATATTTTTTTAAATTGTTTTTAATTTTATTGTTTTTTTATTTGGTGGAATTATCAAATGTTTTTCCAAAAATGATATATATATATATATATATATTATTTTAAAATAGTGGCCATAGTCTTTTTCATTTTTTATTCTAACCAAATTATATATTTTGGGATCAGTATGACCAACATCAAGCATATATTGAGTCATAATTGTCATAATATATTTATTATAATTCAATAAATTTTATGACTTAATACTTGTCATTTTTTTCATTCATTTCATTGAAAATAAATATTTGATGATAACGATAACCACTTTCATTTTTAATATCGACAACTGTATGTTATGCATATAATTTATAGAAATCACATTGCTCGAGTTTTGTTTTAAAGGAAAAATAAGTAATCACAAAATATATGGATATTAAATAATTTTTTTGGTTTTAGATGATTATTTTAATCACATCTTGAAATTTTTAAAACCATATTACCATATGGTAATGCTTTTCTAGAATATTTTTATAAAACAAATAAGTTGGATTTTTTTTGGGTTTAATATATTATAAGAGTCCTTTTTTTCTAAATTATTTCATATTATATTATGGTGAAAATGAATTCTTAATTGATTTCTATACCATATTACCATATTATGTTTGGGGATTTCAATCATTGAGTTCTTTTTTATTTGATTCTTATTATAGTTAATACTCTATTTGAACTAGATTTTTGAACCTATATAATATAAGTTTTTTTATTGATAATAAAAATGTTTAATTTTTATTCAACATTATTTATTCTAGGTTAACTACAGTAAAATATTAATGACTATATTGAAGGATCTAGGTAGAACAGAATTGGTTTTGTGTGATAATTGTTTAAACAAATCTCTCTAAACATGAAAAAGTATCCCTATTCCTTTACTAAGATCATCAAACATTTTTTGTAATTAATTATTTAAACAAAATAAATGCCTAGAGTAATTTATTTTTTATTTTATTCCTACAAATATTTTAGAACTAATCACAAATAATTTTGATTATATGTTTTAATGTTTAAAATTTATTATATATATATATATATATGTATATTTTTGTGTTTTAGTATATTTTTATTTTATATTGTGATCTTAAGTATTTAATGGATCATAATTAGGTTAGTTTAAAAATAACCATTGATGAATATGAAAAAGGATTTGATAATTTCTTGGAATTTTCTAAATAATATACTAAAAAAGATTTGAATTTATGTATATGCATGAAGTTTTTAAATATGAAAATGTTAAATTCTAGAGAAATAAAGGATCATCTCATTTTCTATGGTTTTACACATAATTAAACATGTTGGATATTTCATGGTAAAATAATGGAAAATTAAACATTTAATATTGATGAAAATATTCAAAATGAGATGGAGGATCATATTAAAGAATTATTTCAAGATGTAAGAATTGAAACCATTGAAAAAAAAACTATTGAACAATTTTATAGAAATTCTGAGAAACCATTATTCTTAGGTTTCACTAAATATATGATGTTATCAGCAGTTCTAAGATTAGTTAACTTGAAAGAAAGAAATGGGTGTAGTGATAAATGTTTCTCTAAGTTACTTGAAATTTTAAAAGAGAAACTTTGAGAAAGAAATGGGAATCAAAATTCCAATTATGGGAAGAATAAAATATTATGCCCAATGGATTTTCTATTTAAAACGATACATTTTAGCCCCAATTATTATGAATTGTAAAGTAATTAATATGAATATTTATCAAAATATCTTAAATGTGGGACATCATGATATGATATGGATGAAAAATTAAACTATGATTCATTATCTGGTACTAGAATCTGACCTCATGCTAAATCAATTTGGTACCTTCCAATACTTCCTTCCAATAATTCCAATAATTCAACTCTCATCCGTTCTCAGGTGCTGAAATAAAACCTCCTACCAAATCAATTTATTACCTTCCAATAATTCATCATTTGAAGTGTCTATTTGAAAATTCAATCAATGTAAAATGGTTAAGATAGAAAACAGATGATCGCATCATTTGTGGAAACCTATGTAACCTTACTGATTAACCACAGTGGAAGATATTTTATAAACAATTTTCTAATTTTTGAAGTGAAGTTAGAAATCTCAGAATGGGACAATTCATATATGGAATGAGTCCATATCATAGCCTATGTATCTAAATAGTTTATGGATTTTTTAAGTAGTTTACAATTTTTCCCCACAGATATATATAAAGAAAAAATATATTATGATGAGTTTGATGACTTCTAGAACAAAAAATTCAGGAAATGATATTGATATATATCTTTCACCATTGATTGATAATTTGAAACTTATATGGGAGATAAATGTTACAGCTTTAGATTCATACAAGAAATAGTATTTTCTTTTTCTTCCTATGATAATGTTCACTATAAAAGGATTTACTACATATAGAATCTTGTCTAGATACAATGTTAAAGAACATAAAAAATGTCTCTTTTTTTGAGGAGGAGACTTGATATTATCAATTACAGAATGGAAAAAAGATAGTGTACATGGGACATCAATGTTTTTTGAAAATTTATAATCCTTATCATATATTGGAAAAGAATTTAACTGTTAAAAATAATATAATATTCCCACCGAACCATTTTTAGTTGAAGAATGTTATGATAGGGTGAAAAATATTTAGTTCACATTTATAAAGAAAGGATGTTCTGGTCATCATTTTTTTGGATGATACAATCTATCTTTTTCAAACCACCTTATTGGATATTTTTAGAGATAAAACATAACATTGAAATTATTCATGTTTAAAAAATAATATGCGAAAGTTTTATGTGAAATTTGTTAAACATAAAAGGAAATAAAAAATATGGACTACATGCTAGATTAGACTTGATATCAATCGGAATACATTTGGATTTAGCTCCCCTATGTAAAGAAATATTACATATTTACCTCCATCTTACCACATATTGAGCAAGAGTGATAAGTTTAATAGTTTTTAGTGTCTACATGGTTTCAAAGTTCCCAGTGGATATTCTTCAAATGTTAATAATTTTTTGTCATTGAAGGATTGTAAATTAATAGGTATGAAATTTCATGGTTATCATGTATTGATTCAATAATGGCTATCCATCGCACTACGAGTTATATTTCCATTTCCTGTCAAAAATAATATCATTAGATTATGTAATTATTTAAAATCCATTTTTAGTAAAGTATTAGATCCAAATTTTTTAGATTTGTTGGGAAATGAAGCTGATCATAAAATTGACCAATTATAAAGTTATTTCCCACCCATTTTTTGAGATAATGGTTCATATGGTGATTCATCTGGTGAATGAGATAAAAATATGTGGTCTTTATTATTAAGTTGGATGTATCTTTGTGAAATGTATAATAAACTTTTTAAGTGATATGTTAAAAAAACTCATAAATTGGAGGCCTTTATTGTTCAAAAAAATGTATTAGAAGAGTTTAGTGAGTTTTTTACTAATTATTTTTATGAAGTAGAGCATATTAATATTATTATATCTCAACATATGATAATTAATAGTGAATGTAGAGGAAATCAAGGCTTATTGGTAAATTTATTTCCATGTGATGAAGTGATACAAACACATTTATACATTTTTAAGAACATAGATGCGGTTCAACCAAAAGATGTTATCACATATTTCTGAATTATAGGTAATACATATGAAAGAAATAGAAAGTGTATGATGATTGATCAAAAAGATACATTTTTTATGGTTTAAAGAGAAAGGAATCAACGATATATTTACAAAAAAACATTTAAATCGTTGGTAGGGGGGACATCTATTAATTTGATCACATGGTCCAATTTTAATATTAATTGGCACATATTTTACACAAAAAATTAGGATTAAAAGAGTACCATTCCAAATAGTGGGGTAATAGTTGTCAAAGAAGCACTACATTTTTCAAGTGTAAAAGATAAAAACCAATTTTTTACATCAATTACATATTTAGGAGTTCTTGGGGATATATGGGAAATTGAATTTGTGAAAATTGTATTCATAGTGTTTAAGTGTAACTAGATTAATAGTAATAGTGGTGTGAAACATGATGATTATGGGTTTATATTGGTAAATTTGAAAAGATTTAGTTACAAAGAGGAACAATTTATCATAGATACACATGAAAAGAAAATATTTTATGTAATTTACTCATCTAGTGATAAGTATTCAAGAATTTTGCAATGGAACAAAATTAATTTGGGTGATAAGGATTATGATGATTTTATGGATTTATATGAGGATTATTCATCTATCACAAGATCTCTGGATGATAACAATTACTATAATCCAGACATAGTCCATACTATAATAAATTATCTTACTAAAGGGATATGCTAAAACACTAAATTACCCTCCTAATTATTCATTTAAATATTTATATTTTATTTATTTTTTGAATTTACATGTCTAAAAAATGGATGTACATCATTATGTTTTGGTTAATTTATGCATATAAAAACATTTTTTTTGTAACTATGATATTTAAATTTATAGATGTTTCTATAATTTAAAAAAAAAATGTTTATATTTAAAAGTTTAACTTTCATATTTTATAGTTAAGAATCATGATAACATTTTTTTTGAAATATACACATTTTTGACACTAATTTTTTAATTACATATTTTTGTAATCATTGTTTTTAAATATTCACTTTTCTCAAGATATAAAGGTACATAGAATTTCATTAAATATTCCCATTTCAATGAAAAATATAGAGGAATAAGATCATTTATCGAGGTATATGTCTTTTTTAAATGTTATTAAATATTTAGTAATATAATTATTTAATGAAAGAAAAATTTTAATTTACCAAAATTATTTTTAGGACTACTAATGTGTCTCATATGGAGGAGCATTCTACTTTTTATATAGTGAAATTGATTTCTAGAGTTAGTAAACATGAGATTACACATTTTCTAAAACTTTCACTTGCTCATGGAGAACATAGAATGCATTTTAAATTTGATGATAATAATAAGCTAACTAGCCCAAATAAAATATAGTTGACCAGTTATATTGCCATGAAAATCCATTATAGGATTAACATTTTATATCTTGATTGTAAGTCCACTGACAAGATGGAAAAAGAACAGCTATGGGATTCTATAATAGTAAATTATCCCAATTTATTTACTCTTATCTCTTTTTCAAATTTTATATATTTTAAAAGAAAAATATTTAAGTTATTCAATTATAAATGACATTAAATTTATAGTAAAAAATAAAATTAAGAAAACATTTATATCTTTAGTTATGGTTTGATGGAGAGATTTTAAAACCAAATTTACAAAAATTAGGTTTTTGAGAAGTTACAGAATGAAAATTCATGCCTCAAGTATGAATTTTTAGATGAAGATACATGGAAGAAATTTAGCACTATCAAACACAATGAAGCATTTATGGAATGAAAATTATTTAATATTGTAAAATTTCAAGTATATTACCTGATTACTTATTAGTTTATTTTTATGTAATAGGCCACTATTATATCTCATCAATAGATTCAATTTCAAAATATATTCCCTCATACTTTATCGAGTGGTGGGTATCCCTTATTGGAGTAGAAAATAATTTTAGTGAAGTTTGATGCATTAAAAGATCAATCTACTAGTTTTTCAGAAGTGGTGTTGTTTAGTCCTCCATCCCCCCTAGTTTCCATAAAAATATAAAAGAATGAGAAGAAAAAAGTTGAAAAGTATCTTACAAAGAAACCTAAGGAAGTAAGTGAAAAAACTTGCAAGAAATTATTTTTTATTTTTAATGAATTTTTATATTTTTTTTAAATTAACAAATCTAATATAACATTTAATTTTTTTATTTCTAGATATCCTTATGTAGAAAGAGATACTGTGAAATTTTATCCCTAATGGTTGGATAGACATCCTAGCTACAACTTTAGGAAATCCAAAATGCCCCAACTACATAAGATGATATGAGGTGGGTCTCAGTGTTAGGAAAGTTTTTTCTCATCAAAGTAATAAATTAATAGAATTAGAAATATATTCATTAAAATGTGAGATAAAAGACCTAAAACAGTTTATCAACGATAAAATTCAATCACCAGAATAGGTTATGTTTGAACAATTGACAAGAGAATCACAACTTGTGAAACCTATGAAGATTGTGGATCCCATTGAGCTTACCCAACCTACCCAGCCTACAAAACCTACATACTAAGATCCTCTACCTCATCATTCAGACCAGAATATATTCTATGGGATGAATGATAGAGATCCCCATGTACTTATTATAGGGTACATTTTCATATATATTTTTGAGGATTATATACATCACCAGGATATGCACTTGGGTCAGGTAATAATATCAGAACCTAATATTATTGATCCAATTAGTCTACGTCCATTTATTACAAAGGAGGTTACTAGAGTTAGAGATTATATGGGTCATTTTTTACATTTTTCATCTAGGATTCTTCAAATGTGAAATTTTGAAAAGTAATGATAGTTTTATTTTGAAAATGGTACGATTTTCAAATTTATGGTGGAATTTTGAAAAATGGTTTGAAGATGAAAAGTGTTGAATTTTTTAAATCATTATTTTTATATGTATTATGTAGTAGAATTTGAAAATTCTAATACTTCATTTTCTAGAGAGTTATACTTATGGTGTTTTTTTATAGAAAATGGCACCGGTTAGTAATAAAATAATCAAATCTAAGGAAGCTGATGAGGATGTGGTTGCACCTGAGCCATAGGTGATTCTATAGATAGTTCATATTATTTCTAGGATTTTAATGATATGGATAGAGGGAGTAGAATGGATTAACCAAGGTAGGTAGATCATTCCATTCAGTTCTAGAAGTAGAATCCACCCATACTCTATGTCGATTTAGAACCAGAGAAGGAATAAGTTTGGTTGAATAGGATGAATCGAATATTAAATTTATTAGGCACACCAGTTGAGCTAAATGTCAAGTTGGAAATGTATATGTTGGAGGATCTTGCACACTAGTGGTGGGATTTAGCATTTTAGTATAAATTATACCAAGTAATATCATGGGATCTTTTTGAATAATTTTTCTACAAATAATTCAATCCATTCATGTTGAGGATTTCTAGAACAATAGAATTTTTCATCTTGAAGTAGGAGAATATCTCATCAAAAGAGTATGCTTATAAATTTATGAGTTTATTCCATTTTGAACCCAAAGTTGTTGATATTGCATCCTCTAAGGAACACATTGTTGTATTAGGGACGAGGAAAGAAATTTTCTTGAATATTTCCAAGTTATATACAACTAATTATACAGAGATGTTTAATAGAGTGATGATGGAAGAAAATGACATCTCATGAACTACAGGTGGGGGAAGCAAGTTTATACATTTGAGAAATGGTGGGAACTATAATGATGGGAATAAGATGAAGTGGTGCACATATTTTCAAGGTAGAGAAATGAATCTGAATTAGATGTTTGGGTTAATTAATATTCCTCAAAAACCCTAGAGTAAAGATGGATGTTTCCAATTTTGATCTTTTGCTCACATCAAGTGGGATTGTACTATAACACCTAGAGAATTCCATAATTGCAACCATATGGTCAATCTTTAGTACTATTGTCACAGTGCTCCATGGTCAAGTGCTAAGGACACATCTCATGTTTCACAAACATCGTTTGCTTTGACATGATAAGGGTAGTAGAATTCTTCTCATTGGCGAATCCAAGCTAGTTGTGGTGATTCTTTGATAAACATGAATCCTCAACAAGGGAAATCTAAATAGGGATACAAATAGAAAAGTATAACATGTAATCAATTACATGGAGCCGAATAATTTATTGTGGATGATCAATCTATAACATCGATGATGAGATGTGTGATTATTTTGAATTCTACACTTATGAATGTTTTATTTGATATGTATGCATCCCATTTGTTTATTGCTTATCATGTTGTTGATCTTCTTGGTTTTTATGTTAATATGATTCCTTCTATTTTGAAAATTCAAAATACTTTTGTTCAAAGAGAATATTGAGAATTTATGTGAAAATATTGTTGTATAATTAATGATGGATAATAATTATGTTGGGACTTATATGTGATTTAGATATATATCTATGATATAATCTTGGGTATTGATTGGTTGATAATGTTAATAGATCACATCTATATTTATACCCAAATGGTTATTTTTGAGACTGATGATGGCATCAAACATATATTTAGAGGAGAAAGGAATGTAAGAGAAGGCACCACATGATTTTTTGAACTATTAGTTAGAACTATCTCATACCAGATGGAAGTTTTTACCTTTAAATAAATGGATGATATTGAAAATAATGCTTTTCTAGTAGTTTTTGATCAGTTTCTGGATGTTTTTACCAAAATTTTCTTAGGGTTTCCTCCTATAAGAGAAGTGGAGTTTATAATTGATCTCCTTCTAGAGATCATTCCTATCTCACTTCCATATTATCATATAGAACTAAAATAAATAATGGAATTGAAATTGTAGTTGGAAAAGTTGGAAAGAAAATGATTCATTCATCCTAGAAGGTCTCCATGGGAATCACCAATATTGTTTAAGAAGAAGGCAGATGGAACTCTTCAGTTGTGTATAGATTATCATAATATAAATCGAGTTATGATTGAGAATTATTGTACACTTCCATGCATTGATGATCTATTCGATCAATTAAGGGGATATCAATGGTTATTTAAGATCGAATTACTCTTAGGATATCACCCATTGTGGGTTTGGAAGGAGGATTTTCCAAAAACAAAATTCAGAAGTCGATATGGGAATAATGAGTATATGGTTATGCCTTTATATATTTTGAATGCACCAAAATTATTTATTAATTTGATGAATCAAATATTTCAAAGATATCTAGATTATTTTTTGGTACTATTTGTGGATGAAATATTGGTGTATTCAAGGACAAGGGATGAGCATGGGAAACATTTGACAAAAATATAGGGAATTTTGAGGGATCATCATCTATTTGAAAAAATTATCAAAGTGCAATTTTTGGATATAATAAGTACATTTCCTTGTCCATGTTGTCTCTGAAATATGTTTTATATGAATTTAGAGAAGGTAAAATCTATAATCTCTTAGAAACTACTATAGAATATATATAAGATACACAGTTTCCTTCATATGGTTGGTTATTAATGATGCTTTATTCATGAATTTTAATGACTATATTCACATATGAAATCTTTGACAAGGAAAAATGTTCCATTATTATGGAACCATTAATGTCATAAGTCTTTTAATAATATTAATTTTTTCCTTATAACAACTCCAATCCTGATATTTCTAAAATTAGGAAAAGGATACATGGTGTATTGTGACGCTTATAGATCTAGGTTGGATGTGTTCACATGTAGAGAGATCATGTTGTTTCTTATGGATCAAAACAATTATATTTTCATTATAAGTGTTATCCAAAACATGATTTTTATTTTGTTGATGTAGTACATTGAAGATATGGAATTATTACCTATTTGGTAATAACTTTATAGTGACTATGGATCATATATCATGAAACACATTTTATCACCAATAGATTTAAATCAAGTAAAAATAATACATATAGAGTATCTCTAAATATTTGAATTTGAATTTATGTATACATTAGGTAAATTAAATTTAGTGGAAGATTCATTTTTCAAAAATTCATATGCTTTGTTGGAAAAAGAGGCTTCATAAAAATGGTAGTTGGTGTCGATGTTAGGCAACATTCACATGGATTGTGAAGATCTAGGTACTGTTGGTATTTTGTTTCTGATTTCTTATGTTCTTAATTTGGTGAAGATGGTTAAAGAGGCACTGACATCTGATTCAGAATGTATTTCTAGGAGGTCAAAACTCAATGGTAGGGAGACCATTGATGGATGAAAGTTGGATGGGAGTTCATCTTTGTGGTTCTAAAGTCGAATTGTTATACCTATGTATTTTTAGGAAAAAATTATTCATTATTACCATAATTCAAGATGGAATTTTAATATTGGAAAATAGAAGTTTTATAAGGCATTGAAGGAAAAATTTTTGTGGGTTGGAATGAAAAGAAAAGTGACAGAGTTTGTTTTGAGATTCTTAACTTGTCAGCAAGTTAAGGTAGAGCACCAGTTTTCAGATGGTATGCTAAAGTATTTACCTATTCCTACTTTAAAATGGGAACATATAGGCATGGGTTTTGTTATTGGTCTCTCAAAGATAGGTTAGAAACATGGGGTAATGTGGGTGATAATGTATCATCTCACAAAGCCATCTTTTTCATCCCTATTCAAGAATCTCATATGGTGGAGGAATTGTATAAAATTTACACCAGAGAATTTTCAAAGAGGCATGAAATATAAGTTTCGATAGAATCAGACTAAGATCCAAGGTTTATGCCTTGTTTTGGAAATCCTTACAAGAAGACCTTGAGACTCAGTTGACTATGAGTATAATGTATCATCCTTATAAGATTGGAAAATCTAAAAGTATGATATAAACATTTGGATACATGATTTTGGATTGTGTAATGTATTTTTTAGCTCATGGGAGGATAATATACCATTATTAGAGTTCTAATATAACACCAATTATCTCTCCTTGCAACATATGTCTCTTTTTGAATATTTGTATGGGCGTCTTTATCATTCTCCACTTTCTTGGGTGGAAACTGGTGAGACTTTACTAGTTAGACTTAACGTTATCCAGGAAATAGCTAAGAAGATTTAGATAATCAAGAAGATAATGGATATGACATAGAGTCATCAAAAATCATATGTGGATCATTTTCGATGGCCATTGTCATTCTAGGTGAGTGATCATGTGTTCTTGATAATCTCTCCATGGCTTGGGCATCATTATTTTGGGACGCAAGGAAAGTAATCTCCTTGATATATATTGTAGATAGAAGGGAGACATTAATTCATGTGAAATGAATCAGTTTATTATGGATTTTGTGGAAATATGGTCGGATTCAAGAAGAAACATGGGAATGGGAAAAGGAAATGGTTCAGAAATAGCCCAAGATATTTCAGGAAAATGGTGGTTTTGTCCATTTTGGGGATAGAAAGACCAATTGTGGGGATAATGTTGAATTCAATTTTCAAGTAAATACTTCTTTATTTATATATTTTATGTATTTAATGTTTTTGGGTGATGTTTTGAGGTGTTTGGATAACTTTTGGATTGTTTTTGGAGATTTTTTGGAGGTGTATAGTTTGAACACAGTTTGTAGAATCCATACAAATCCTATATAAAAACCGGAAATGCGAGGTTGTGGGATCTGGGTAGGAACATAGTCAGGTGTATTTTTTTTCCAAACTATGCAAACACCCTAGAGTAATCATTATTCTGGGATATAGGGCTTGTGCATAGTTAACGCACATTTTTCCTAACCGTGTGCCCTAACAATGCATGACCGAAATTTAGATCCGAATATTGTTGATCTAACTCAGTTTAGAATTAGAACCCCTCATTTTACTCTATTTTGAACAAAACTCTATTTCCCCTCTTCCTATAGGCTTTATACCCTTCCCTTTGATTCGGGAGTAATCCATTTGAAAACCTTGGTGCGTTGATTCCTAGATTCCTTGGAATGTCTCTGTTCTTGTGGGGTTTTCTTAGATATCCTATTCTTCCTTCTCTTGGAATCATAGATACAATCCCTTGGGGATATATCTAAGTCATTTTATTCTAATCATGATGATATTTGGATATTTTAGTGATTGTTAATGAAATCTAAGGGGTGTTTTTTGAGTTTTAACCCCATTTTATTAAAGCATTTGTGCCTTTCTTCATTTATGCCATAGTTTTTGATGTAGGTGGTTCAATCTAAACTTCTCTTATTAGAACTTGAAGGATTATTTTAAAATTGTGTTAATATCTTGAAATTTATTGTGAAATTGATTTGTGAATCTTCATAGAAACCCTCTTTAGTGATGGTTTAGAAAATTGTGTAAATTGGTTATTATGAAAAGTTATTATTTCATTATTTTATTGAAATGGATTGAAATAATTGGTTTGGTATTGATTTTGGCTTACTTGGTTGGTGTGTGTGTTCATTTGCATTGATGTGACCCCCTACTTGGAAACTTTGGTGATTTAAAGATATTGTTTATCAAGATAATGGTAAAGGAAAGGTATCTAATTTATTTAGTGATGCATCGTGATACATTGGGAATGGATGGTTAAGTGGGATTAGGGAGAATGTGGGGAACTGTGGAGGTATATCTTGGAGTATTTGATCTTTTTTGGTTTTTGGTTTCTACATTGTACTCTGATATGGGTTTTGTAATTGTTTGGTATTTTTTCCTTTTTTTATTACTTTGGTTGAATTAATCATTCAAAGGATGCTTTTTTGGTATATTAGTTTTGATTTTTTAATTTTTAATGGGAAAAGTTTCCCCCAATTATATTGAATCTCTTGAAATATATTTTTAGCCTCTTGCATCTTGGGGATGTTGGTTAAGGCCAGGTAGCAATTCCTCCTCAGCTCAAGACAATGAAGATGGGTGTAATTTTACATATAATGTTTTTTTATATTTAATTTTTATAGAATAATCTAATATAGAAAGAATTAATAAAAAATAAACAATAGGATCTGTAACTTATAAATTTAGATACTTTTAAAATTTCTAATGGGATAAAAAGATTATCCTAGGTTTTTTCTTTCTAAGATAATATTTATGAGTTTTGGATGATTTATGATATATGTAGAAGAGTCTATCCATTGATAATATTCAAAAAAATTATCATGGATACAGTTCTTTTTTATAAGATCCATGTTCCTGTGTTTCAGTTCTTTTCCATGAAAGTAAATTTCTGTTTCCATTTTCTTTCTTAAAATAAAGATGATTTCAAGTAACTTACTATATTAATTATTTAATTAGGTATCCATACATTCTTTTTATTTTCAAAATAATACTACTAGTGTTTATATTCTTAGAGGACCATAATTCATTTCAACAGTTATGAAATATGTGAACAATACTGCTAGATTTGTATATTTATATGAGATATTATCAAATCCGAATATTGAGTGATGGTTTTTTCCATTACTTAACAGGTAAGAACACTAAGATAATTATGTAGTGATATTAATTATAATGTCATTAATTATGAGATTTTTATATTTTATAGGTCATATGATGTTATGCACATTCTTCTTAAGTTAATGAAAAATATATTGGGTTATCTCTTTATTAGGTGGTGTTCGTAAAAAGTTTTGAAACTTGTTATAAAAGTATTTTTTATTCTTTTTTATAATTTTTTCTAATTCTTATTTTTTATACGTGTTTCGTTAGTTGACATATATGAAAATTAAATTCATAGAAAAAAGTTTAACAAAGATCACTTAACGATAAAAAATCCAAATAGAATCCAATACGTAGGAGTAATGGTAAATATATTTTATATTAGATAATATTTAGTTTTTGTTATATATATATATATATATGCTGGTTTTTATTTTAAATTTATTGTTTTATAGCCATAGTATCATCATAAAAAATGAATTATGGAATGTGGTTATTATATTTTAAGATTCATGTATGATATAAAAAAAACTGGGTCACTGAATGAATTTGATAATATTTGTTATATTAATTATTTTATGTTTTATATCAAAATATTCTGTTTTAAATATTATAACATTAATTTTTATTATATATTTTCAGTGATATAGTGTTATATATGAATTATTAACTTACCCATAGTTGAAGTTTATACGCAAAATATTTGTTATGTCTGATTGCGATTTGAATTATAGGGTTTGTATCATTTAATTTAATTTAAAAAAACTAGTATTTAGATAATATTTTTCTGCTTTAAGTTGGTATATCATGTTTATTTTTATAGGGTTGTTATCTGTTATATAAAGGGTTATGGATTTATAAAAAAAATCTCCACACTATACAAGCCTTTAAATTTTCAAGTACAACTTTTTAGTTAAATTTTAAAAAATGAGTAACTGTACAATCATTTTTTTCTTAAAGTTTATATATTATATTTGTTTTTTAGGTTTTATAGTAAAATAAGTAAGTGTTTATGAAATTTTTTTCTTCTGATTTTAGTCGGTATATTTTGTTTGATTTTATAGGGTTGTTCTTTTCCATAACTTAGTGTATTTCACAGAGTAGAAAAATCTTTTAGAAAATTGTTAAAGAAGTTTTTCTTATTCTTTTTTTTATAAGTTATTTTTTTAACTTCTTAGTTTTCTCCTCATCTGTAACCCTGCTAATATTTCCCTAATTTATTATGATTCTAAGATCAATTATTATTCCCTCTATGTGTTTTAGGGTCTATATTTTGAGGGTTTGATGATGTCGAATCACTAAAAATTTATAATTATTAATCTTTTATTTCCTTTAAAGAGAAAGAAAAATAACTTTTACCTGTTTATTTTCATTGGCATATTTTCTGGAAATTCCTGGTCAACATTTTTTTCATTTCTGGTTATCAGGACACGAGGGTTTACAAATAATACAAACTTTATTTCTATTTCATTCGCT